>OX638405.1:2230000-3540162 GCA_951813805.1 Limnephilus auricula
TGTAATTTCAACATCTTTCAATATATGTCGTTAGTATGCATAGTAAATATGTAGTTTTTAGGTATCTCGCCAGATTAACGATGGTGAAGTAGTACCTTAGAAGAAGGTCGTCTATCGTCATCCGTGTCTAATGGACGAACGGTTACGGAAATAACCGATGGTTTGTGACAGACCGCCAGGATCCAACAATGTTTGACTACCCAGCTTTAGAATTAATTAGAGCTTCTTAATTATAATACGGACGTCTGGTCCAGTTAAATATTCATTGTAAAACTTACTTTTATCGATTTTCATTGGATATTTTCCGAACATATTTCAAGTAATCTTGATCACTGGGATTAAAGAACATTACAGTAAGTGAAAGTATCACAATGTTGTAATTTTAACATAATCCCTTCGTGAAGGAGTCATTCAACGCTTTATTCAAAAACTATTGATTTGACTTGTAGTTATCTACTGTCATATAAAATCACCTTCCGGAGTTGATACCCGTAACTTACTTCATCCTAAAAAGCATTCTATTTTTGATTTTCACTCGAATTGTTGAATATTTCAGACCGATATAACATGAATTTACCATTCTAGATAGAAGAAACATCGATATAAAAACTATCGAAGGAAGTAACCATCGATGTCATAACTACCGAATGAATAAACCTTTCTAGGTGCTCCCGGCACGTTGGGACACTTAAAATAACTCAGGTCCGGGGCATACGTCATTCCTATGTCTACCTACGTTAAATTATCGTGAAAACAAGCTTATGTGCCCAAGCGGTTAACCTCAGATACTAGAAACACCTGCTACAAGGATGGAAAGGCGGCTGAGTTACAATCAACGAAACCAAAACAGAAATTTGAGATGGACAGGAGTCGAGTGAAAGTCGGAAAATTAAAGTGATCGTTCTTGCCATACAAAATGTAATACGTACAAAAGAGTTTTTTTTTCAATGGTAGATATGTTATATATCTAATAATAATACAACGAACTAGATTAGTTATAAATTATAAGGCATAGTGTATGACTGTAGAGAAAGGAAAATCAGAACGAAGTGTAAATAAATAATGAAAAGGAAACATTTCCGTTCATCTAATGTCTCCCATTACAGTAATGTTTTGTCGTAGCATCTCCCTTAAATCACGTTTCACGAAAACCTTCTACGTAAATAAAGGCCTACCTATTTTGCACGTACCATTTGAATAATTCCAAGCTGTTGTCAGTTAAAGCCAGTATTGAATAGTTTAGAATCTTATGGAATTCTAGAGTTGCTTTTTGTTTCTTTGAAATGCTTCTTCATTGTTCTCCAACTCGAAATTACATTTTTTTTGTAATTTGTTTTAAAACCGTTGAGGAACGAGATGTTACATTACATTAAGCATTATTCTAACTGAAACATGGTTAATGTTCGGGAATCTCGAGGTTACATGGAAATGGAAGAAACACATCATAGGTACATTAGAAGTATGCAAATAACTGATTTAATGTGCTCAATGATCTTCCTTTTCTTGAATTTAATCTGCTCGGCCTTTTTCATACATAACTTGGATAATAACATTGGAATTGGAGCCAAAATACCCAACCAAATTGAACAACAATTTTTTTAATCATAAGATAATATATAGCGATATGTGCTTCAATATTTATTGGCACATATATAATTATTTATTTACCTATATTATTATGAAGATAAAAAATGTAGGCCAATAAATAATTCAATTTTGCATGATTGTAGTGGCAACTAACGTTTTATTGTAACTTAATTAAATTTATTAAATAACAAACTTACCTTTTCTATTTATTGTAAATGAAAAATATATATATTTTTTAAACCGTTAAAAACTTTTTCCTGGGCAGAAATTTTACTTTACATACGATAAATTTATTCCGACGTAAATAGGTCATTTGTAATTAGAATTTATGCGCACCAGATTGTTTTTTTTTTTTAAATTGTATGTTTTATTTATTTATATTTCATTATATTTCTACAATAAATAGAGCAAAATTTAATTTTTCATAAATGTCGTTAACTCTCAAAAAATCATGAAAAATTGATTTTATAATTTAAAACTCAAATAAATAAAATAGCGCAAATCCGTAAAATATTTGCTACAGTAATTAAAAAATTATTAACTCAATTTGGTTGGGTATTTTGATCTCAAATTGTAATTGTAATGATTATTGTCAATTATTATCGGTGGCAGAGAGATGGAAGATATTGTCGTTAATATTTGTGCTAATGACCGCCAGTGTCGCCAGGTACCGATACATACATCATTATTTCAAATATATTACGCTGCCTTAGTGCTTGTATGTTCAATAGACCATTTTGCAAATTTTACAGGGGACGTTTTTTTTTTGCTTTTTACGGGCAAATTCTAAATAATTCTCGACTTTATTCATTTCGTTTTATACCGTATTCAAAAGATATGTATAAAACTAAGTGACTAAAGTCAGAATTATTTAGAATTTGCCTGTAAAAAGTAAAAATAAAACGTCCCCTGTAAAATTTGCAAAATGGTCTATTGAACATACAAGCACTAGGGCAGCGATTAGTTAATCCTAAGTTTAATCGTCAGATATTAGTGAAATGAAATAGTTTTCATAAAAAAAAATTTACATGTCTATTACCAATGATAAAAATTCCTAAAGAATCAATGATAACATCGATTGATAAAATGTTGGGCTGTCTAATGTAATTACAGTATTTTCCAGGTGCAAGGTCTTTCAAATCTAGATCTTCGTTTCAGAATTGAAACGTTGTTTGAAATTCATATTCCCATACAGTATCAAAAAAATTATAACAAAAAATATCTACATTAAGGACTTCAAATCTTGGCTTAAGGAACTATCGGAAAAGAACTTACTAGTATATTAAAAATATCGTCATATAAGCTTCTGACAAAACGGAGTCAGTATCTCCTAGTGACTATTTTATATTTATATTTAATGTAGGTACATCTCGTGTAAATGATTAAAAAATTACAATAAAGTAATTAAATAAAATAAGAAATTAAAAAATTACTTTAGCTTTGGTTGGTAAACAGATCTGATTAGCTAGCTATTTTCACACCTTTATGTGCCTCCTTACAATTCTTCTGAACCTCATCACACACCCCAATTAGGGATACTATAGTCCCACTGACTCCAGATGGTTGGGAGCAGTTGGCACTCTTGTGCTGTATTCACATTAAAGAATAATATTATTTCGTTAATATTTTCACCAAAATCCAAATCTACAAACGATCGCCATCCCGAATAAATCACTAATTTAAAACACAGTTACAATACGACGATAAAAGGCTGTCAATATTGATAACTCATTGATTTTGAAATATATTCAGCTGATTGGATAATTCCCAAAGCCCAAAATGACGTGCCAATCCGCCCCTGGCCACAGTCTGTAGTCGTGATGTGAAAGATTCGCTCTTGGACTCCGGGGGCAAAGCGGGCAATAAATTGACTGGTACAGTCATTGTTTATGGCAGTATCCATCAATCTTCCTCTCCCCCTCTCCCCGTTCCAAATAAATGAGTACGGGCTGAACGTTAAACTGATTTGCGCTGGAATGATACTAGTTAGCGCGCCATTAAAACTAAACGAACCCAATAAGTGGGCATGAAAACTACATGGATCCATTATACTCCTAGTTTGTGTGGAGGAAAACTACTGTTTTAACAAGTTGAGGGACGCGGAATGACGATGGTAATGAAAATAAATATACTCATTATTTGTAAGGAAGTACATAGATTAGTTTTTACTGTAATTGCAATGATTTACTTGAGAAGTTTAATCTGATAAGCCATTGTGCTCGGTGTTATTTAGAGTGGTGTCAGAAAACTTTCATTGATATTATCACTTATTTTTTTTTTTTTTTTTTTTTTAATTGATAAACTAATGTTTAAGACAAGATTTTTTATGCATAGCACAAAGGGTAACAATTATTATAAGCAATAATTATTAGCCTGAAAACTCATCAATATTGAAACCTCTCCCGAGAAAAGATATATGTCGCCGACGGGACTCGAACCCGCACCCCTCTGAGGTACCCCGCAGAGGTGTGCGGGTGAGGAACCCGCACCCCGCAGAGGGGTGCGGGTTCGAGTCCCGTCGGCGACATATATCTTTTCTCGGGAGAGGTTTCAATATTGATGAGTTTTCAGGCTAATAATTATTGCTTATAATAATTGTTACCCTTTGTGCTATGCATAAAAAATCTTGTCTTAAACATTAGTTTATCAATTAAAAAAAAAAAAACAATATTTGACGAGTTAAAAGTATTTTTACCAACAAATGTAGATATAATGTCTCGACGCCACCTAGTGAGAGAGTTAGCACTTACATGCCTTTCCCATATAAAATAAAGTTGGTTGTTTGCAGGTGAAAAAATATAATAAGCGATAATTGTTGAATGAAACACTAGGTATATATTGAATCATTTGGCGGGTAGGAGGTATCCCGCCGTAGCTTAATGGTAGAGCTCCTGTCCGGCAAACAGAGGGGTGCGGGTTCGAGTCCCGTCGGCGACATATATCTTTTCTCGGGAGAGGTTTCAATATTGATGAGTGTTTCAGGCTAATAATTATTGCTTATAATAATTGATATTATCACTGTTCAGAACAAGCTAAAATTATACTGCAATATTGTACTGCGTGTGAATACGTTTCTAGTTTCAATGTCTCTCAACACCTGTCGTTAGTATATATTATGTAGTTTGAAGGTGTCTCAATAGATGACATTGGTAATAGAGGATTGAGACAACTGTTGGATGTTTGGGTCAAATGCCCGAACGGTTAGGTTAGGTTAAGTTAGCCGATCATGTCCGATCTATAGGCGGGCGCCTTCAGTGAGTGGTTCCCCGCTTCAGATTATCGTTGAACAATTTAGAACAGACGTTAAGTCCAGTTAGATATTCATTGTAAATATTTTAAGATAATAAACACAACTCGTAATCTAGACGAATCAATGTATTATAACCGACCATAAAGTTGTATTTTTAAGTAGAAGAAACAACAGTAAACCACAAATATTTTAATTGTTCTGAGGTTGTAACAATGGATTCACCTAGGATTTTCTTAATACTGTAAGGAAATCTATAATTTTTTGTTTTTGCTATGACGTAATGGATTGTCAAATAAAACTGTTGATTTCCCAAAGATTAATAAATAGACATTTTATAATGTTTCTTCAATATTTGCAAAATTACTTTGTGGCGTCATTTTAATTTCAGCGTGTAAACCACTATATAATCACGTGTAGATATTATAACATGTGATTATATAGTGGTTTACACACAGTAATTTGTTTCATTTAATTTATATTGTTCTCGCAACTAACAATAATAATTTTATTATAGATGTTGGATTAAACCGTCTACCTTGAATAAAAATCTTAAGATGAGGGACTGAAGAATGAAAGATCTCCCTGCGAAACGAATAAATATTAGATCGTGAAACCGTAGTTCTGGAATGCAGTTTCAGATACAATCCAATCAAAAAAACTCTCTGTGCCAAGCCAAGCAAAGGATGAAATCGGTTAAATTGTAGTATCTTCAACGCGTTGGTTTCCCACTGCATATCCAAGCCCTGCACCATTTAAGCGGAATTTGATTGACAAGTTTTTTTGTAGACTGGGAATGTTTGTTTTTCCTGAAAAAAAAATTTTTTTTTTTTTGCATGTTTTGTTAATATGAATTTTATTTCCCTTTCCAAATTGCTCAGTAAACTTCGCGAATGTATTATTATTATTAAGAAGCCACATTAATAGTAACAAGAGGGGTATATTTCTCATTTGAATCGCTTTCGTGGCTCCGCGATGTTATCAGCTCTCAGGGCAAATTAATTACTGAACTTTACTGGTTAAAAATAAAAACGTTAAAGGTATTTTACTGAGTGGGCTAGACCGCAGTGTTTCTAGCTTGGCTATCGATATCGGAATCTTAATTAGCAAATAAACTGATCGAACCTTTTGTACATGCATTACGTTGGGATACAAAGTAGAATGTTTATGTCTACTTGAATAGTTTCAAAAGTTTACATTTTATATCTTTATACGGTTCAGTTGTGTTACAATTATGGACATGTAAGATTTTACCAAAGGTAGCAATGCGATTGTTTCTAGGCCTGTTTCATCATTCGGACAAATTTTGATCAGCAGTCAAGCTTAACGGTCATGATGGTGTTTGAAATACCAAGACAGAATGCAAGTTAAATAATTAAATAAATTTACAAAGAAGTACAGTTATATAACTTACCATTCCATTCATCAGCAAGATATCAGAATACTATCAAAATCCCTAAATTTAGTACAAAGCACACACAAAATATTTATCTCTATCTAGGTATAACATATTATAATAAACTACCATCGTATCTGAAAATAATCGAAAATATTCAGGAATTTCAGCGAACATTAAAAAAATACCTAAAACTACTATAAGACTCCATAACTCACAATGATTTTTATTTCTTTTAAATCATTTATTGATAAATCTTGCATTTTCTTAATTATCCCTTGTTTTTGCCATATTGTATTATTTACTTTTATTACACACGATATTATATAATTGAACTAAAATTCCCTCACCAAACACAAGAGCCTCGTCTCTTTATGGTGAGGAAAAGCTATTCTTATCTACTATTTTAACACTGTATAAAATATAAAAATTATGTATTTATTTTTTAAAAAAAACCTATAAATATTAAATAAAAAATTTAAAAAAAAAAAATCGTTTTATCGAAGGAAGTAAATAGTTTGTAGTGTGACATTATATATTAAATGAAAAAAAACACACTTTGTAAACCGCCATTTGTTATATATATAAATATTTAACAGCCAACAGGGTTTCGCTTAGCTCAAGTTTTCATCAGGGCTTATTATCAGTTAATTAATACATGAAGTGTGTTTTTCCTTTAATATAAATAATTCGTATTTTTGGATCTCAGCAAGCAAGTCTCCGAAACAAAAGCAAACATTCATGAGGTTTAACATAGACGATCGATAAACCCTACATCAATACGATGTTGACCAAATCCGTCATCTATTGTCAGATATTTGACCGACGATCGATAAGTTTTAGCCCGAACTCAATAGTACCAATGTATCGATAACCGCATTTATTTGGGTAATGTCTTATTATTTATTATAAAATTGATGGCTTACTTAATGAATGGGTTGAATTAACGAAGCTTTTAGAATAGAAATAGAAATCCATACACTTACATAATTCAACTAAATAGCGACCAATTTATTCCGTTAGATTTTTGAGAAACTAAAGTGGTTGAAATATAAATAAAGACCTTATTCAGTAATTAACTCCGTTTAGTATCAAAAAGTAAATGCGGTCTGCCAATGCATATTTAGGTAAGAATTTCTACTTAACTTTCCCAATTTTTTCATATTGTTAAGTAATTGCTCTGGGTTTGACGTTTCGGAATGTGAATACGTAGACAGATCCGTCAGTTTTTCTAGCGTACATCGATTTCTTAGTTATTCCTTGCCAATATGGGTTCGGCTGTGAACGGTGAAACAGTGTTAGGGACATCGATATAAAATCAATGGAAGATACGCCTATCGATCCGATGGTGTAAAGTTATCGATTTCACTGTTCTAGAGTTCCAGGGGGTGGCCACGTACAAATTTTGAATTCGTCACATCGACTGCCTGTCTCAAATCATAAAAACAAGTTCTAAAAAGTTATGAAAAACTCAATCGCCTTAAAATAAATGTCTCTGCGAAATCTACGTTGTACATTGAAATGTTCGCAGAATTTTATTCAAAAGATCTAAAACACAGAGAGATTGACGTATATCATAATATATTCCTTTTACTATTTTTAGTTTTTTATATTCTTGTTTCCAATCAGTTTAACGTCCCTTTCTTTTATCATCGGATACGGCAGACTTGTATCTATCACGCACTAAACTCGGATCGGATCTCACTAAAAATAATTTTACATCAAACATTCCAGGAACGTAATAATATTATTTCAAATAGTTTATGTTCGCAATTCCACGTTCCAACTCTTGTAGGATCATGACATTGAATCTTCCAGAAACAAATAGAACTATAGGTATGTTTCTTGTTATTATATTTACGTGACCGTAGAAATCTATGGGAAGATAGAAGAGTAAGGGACATTTCTGATATACATAACGGTAATATTCTATAGTCGGTTTTTTAAATTTTATCTGCAAGCGATACCGTCCTCTCTGCCCCTTATATTTAACCTATCTGAAGGTTCGTTTTTGGTCACAGGTGGCCATGGATGAAAATCGTATCGTACGAAGGTCTGAAGGACATCGCAGAGGTGCCTTATCGAAGCGATAGGGCCTCGATCCATTTGGGACTACTGTAAGAAGAGGATGACAGTATTGACATATTTATTCATATAATTTAAAAACAATTAGACAAACCTTCTTTGAAGGATACCAACAATTTACTGTAAGTGCCTCACTCGTTGATTTGAAGTAAATCGTTTTTTAACTGAATTATTACGTCGTGTGAATGAGGCAAAAAGCATAGTTTACAATGGCCTTAAATGCCGAAATAGCTGTCACAATAACTAAAACTAATATGCTTGCAGAACTTAAAAATAGTATTAGTGAATTTGATTACCACTTTAAATTTTAAACAAAAAAATCGTTATCCCCATATATAACGCCACTCCATCGTGATTTATTTTTGGGGAATTATGCTGTGTTTTTTTTTACAATAGCTCCACACAGGAGGCCCTGAAGAAAATAATTCCCTTTGAGGATGATGTGTGGAGGGTTCTTTTTAGAAAATGATGCAGAGGATGTTCTGGGAAGGAAAAAGGTATGAGGGGTGGGTAGGAATCTGGGGGTCAGTGTGTTCAGGAGTGACGGACGAATGATTCCACTTCTCCCACTACAGTGCAAGATGATGTTCCGAGAGAGCCCTACTGGAGAAGTCAAAAGGTCTCCGTCAATCAGTCTCTCGCGATCTGGCCTGCCACGCAATTAGTGGGCAGACGCATCAGCCACCAAGACCCGAACAAACCCCCCTTGGGGTGACCTATGGCAGAGGTGTTGGTTATCCAATAAATTGTTCCCGGGGCAGCGGTACAGTAGTTTGTGCTTTCGGAGAGCCCTACAGTGTACATCATCAGGGCAGATGTGTAATTGTGTCAAAAGTCACTCGAAACATAAAATACCAAAATTTTATTCATTTTATCAAGCTTCGCCATACTTTATTCGAATAATATAAAATTATTTTCAGCATTTGATTTTTGAAACCATAACCACTTCAAAAGCATCCATTTGATCCAAAAACAAAAGATAATCAATATTGTTTTTCACAAGGAGAGATTACAATCTACTTGGGTTTATTATAATTCTAAATAATTCCGTAAACAAAGAATTAAATTGTTCTCCGAAGCAAGCTTTATAGACTAGAGACCCACAGTTTTCATAATTAATGGGCTATTAATATTCCTACCTTCAATTTATTTAGTCAAAAACATGTTTTTTTCATCAGACTTTATTAAATGGCAATAATAAGTTAATTTACCGAGAACGAAACAGTATTCTGTTTTAACGGAAAATAACACCGCAGTCAACAAAGTGCTATAAAATTACTATTTCGATCTCTACGGAATAAATGCCGGTAAAATAATTAAATTGTTTCTCGGAATCCGATATCCAACTTAATACATTGGACTATTTTCAGATGCCATTAGAAATAAATGTGATTGCGTTCTGGTGGGTTCTAGCGGGTTCCGCCAGGGCTGGCAAATTTATCCCCGGCTCGAGTCCGATTATTGCCAAACTGAATCTAAGACCCGAAACCTTGTTTTGATCAATGTTAGCTTTTAGCCCTGATAAAGTTCTATCGAACAACGGCTTATATGTCTTCAAACGAGATTCAAATTGATAAAATAAGATACTTCAAAGATTGTTAAAATATGACGATTTCATATTATTACGAGTCTTTATAGCTCATCGGGATTGCCATGCAGCAAAATATAAAATTATAATAAAAGTCATTTTAATTTTAAAGTGTTATCGATGTAATTCCGCAGTTTCTGGGGCTAGTGGAACTACTGCATACGTATTTTGGGGGATGCGAAAGCAACAAGAGAAGATAAAGGTGAAGAGTTTATCTGCATACAAGCAACGAAATCTATTCTGAAAGGTAAATGAATATTCTCAAAACAGAGAGAGGTGTCTTCCACCATGTAAAGTGTAAAAAAACCTACATACAACCGATTTTTTTTCTTTATTATAATTTAAATCTGTAAAACTGCTTTTGGAGTTAGTATGTACACGTTTACGATATTTTATTATTATAACACGGTAAGTATATTTTCAAAAGGTTTATTTTTTATTTAAGTCTATTAAGGAAACATACAGTTGTGTAAAAAATCATTTAACATAAGATCATTTTTGTGTGATTACTGATTAGGAATAAGTCAATTACAAGTTATAAACGTATTCACTGTGAGCGTAAAATATTAAAAAGAAAATAATAAACAATACAGAAGTACAATAATATAATAAACAATGCATAGTTTTGATTTAATTCATATTTTAATTTTAGTGTTAATTTTTTACATTGAAAAGTTAATTTGACTTTAAAAGATTTAAGGATACAGTGGAAAATGTCAATATCGCTTAAGGCATTATAAGATTTGCAGATAAGCCCGAGTAAGGAATTTTGTGCGTATTTCGATTAGAAATGTTGTATATAAAAAAAAAGGTATTCGATCTGGTATTGCGTTCAGGACAACGAAATGCAATCTTTTCTAATATGGCTAAGGAGTCAATGAGGCAGTTCCCAACTTTGTACAGAAACCGTACGTCAGAAATTTTTCTCCGTTTGTAAAGAGCAATAGGGTTACACTGATGATTTTCAAAACGATACGATATGTATTTCGGGAATTTTGTTTGAATGTTTTCAATTCAGTTAATATAAGTTTGGTATTGAGGATTCCAAATGACATATGCAAATTCAAGATGAGATCTTACGTATGCCATATATATAAAAGTGTAATAATAAATTATTATCGAAGAAAGCAAACACTTTGTGGCTTGGCATTATACCAAATGAAACATTGTCCTGATGAAGATTGAGTCCAATCGAAACCGGTCGACAAATATAAAAATAAATATAAAGTGGTTTAAAACTAAGTTATTTGTTTCATTTGGAATAAATGATTAGTTAGATACTGATCTAAAGATTCATAAATCATTTTGGGAAGCGGGTATGGGGAACCATTTATTGGAAAACCAACACCAACCCAAGTTGGGTCACCCAAAATGTTTGCTATGTTCGATGACTTTGCAAGGGTGCCCGGCATCATGGTGTGAGATTTGTTTATATCTTGGCGGCGGATGAGTCTGCTCACTTACAGCATGGCGGGACGGATCGATATAGACTTTGAATTAGTTAATTTTGCTATTCATTTTAAAGTAAATTTGAATGGTTATTTTTTCCTCAGGCTTCCCAGTTTCTAAAGAATAATCCTGAAGAAGTGTGCAAGATAAGAAGTTTTGCTTAGGTTTCAAATTTGTTGTATATTTAAGTTTTTTTACATTATCTCAACACAAGAAGCCCTGACAAAAATAAATTCCCTCTAGGCATATGTCATTTTTAAGGATTCTGTGTGGAGGGGTCTTTAAAAAGAAAGAAAGGAGAGGAAGTACTAAAAAAGAAAAGGGGTGGTTATTAATCTTCGGGTAAGTGGGTCCAGGAATAACGGACGAATAAATCCATCCTTCTACTGCTGTGCAAGGCGATGGGTCTAGAGAGTCCTGCTGGAGAGAAATGGTTTTCCTCAATAAGTCTCTCTTGATCTCGAGCCACTTAATAACTGGGCAGACGCATCCGCCACTAAGTGTAAGTCACCTAAAGTAATTTTAATTTATGGTAATATTAGCAAATGTGAAAAATAATTAGGTTAGGGAATAATTAAAGCAATACGTTAATTCCAAAAATAGCATCTGCAGGTAATTAATTAAACTGTTAATTAGAAAATATATTAGGTTAAGATCCTAAAAGTGTTAATATTAGTATAGCCAGCCCTCAACCGCAACTGCTCCGACTCAACCCGACCTCCACTCTAGAAGTTACAGGCAACTAATCGGCAGATCAGTTTCTTCAGCAGTTCTTATGGCGAGATAATCATTATTTAGGCCAATCCACTGTCTCCTCTGTAATCTTCCATTTCCCATCACGTTCCTTTGGTTTCATTTATTTCCTGTGTTCCTATTTAACTGACTGCCGAGCACCGAGAAAAACCGTACTAGAAGAATCAACAACTACATTAATCTCAAACCACTGATCTGAACGAATTTATTTCTTTGAATTAAGTGCGATCCTTCAAGGTTATTTTATTTCAATCGTTTTCCATTATCATTCGAAACGAAGCGATCCGATTTTAGCACCTCAACAAGGAGTACCCTTATCCTGGTTCATTGGTACATGTACACGGAGAAAAGTGTTATTCGAAAAAACAATCATTTTAATAGTAAAAACGGTTAAAAACGGGACTGAAGTTTTTACGAACAAATTAACAGGGTTTCAATGTTTATTGGCGGGAGCATGTAAGAATAATTTGTTGGTATACGTAAGTACGTACGTATACCAACAAATTAGTCTTACATGTTCGGGAAAATGCCAATAAACATTGAAACACTGTTAAGTTGTTCGTAAGAACTTCAGTCCCGTTTTTAACCGTTTTTACTCAAAATGATCGTTTTTCGAATAACATTTTTCTCCGTGTACACTTGGTCTGAAGATGGAATTTCCTGATTTCAGAGCTAACCGTCTGATTTTGTTGTCTTTTTAAATCAACTCCACACGGGAATGATATCCGAGAGAAAAGATTTTCTTCAGATCCTGTGCCAGCTTAGGATTTTTTGAAAGGAAAAGGAGTGAAACTATGAGTTAAAGAGAACAATATATAGCTACTTGAGAATGGGTCGTTTCTTCGACTCTTATCGCCCCGGACTCTTGTGACAAATAACACCAACACATTGTCATTTCCCGTTCTGCATCGGCGTTAAAGGGAACAAAGTGAATCTTAACGAGACCTAGCTGGGGATCTAGCACAATGAGATCGATAACTTTAAATATAGGAAAGATAGATGTTACTTCTGATGATCTATATCAATATCCTGAGCACGGTTTCACCGTTGACAGCCGAACCGATATTGATCGGGAATAAATAATAAATCAATGTACCTTGGCAACACTGGCGGATCTGTCTATTGATTTACATTCATTAACTTCAAACCGAAACGTAAAAATAAAAAAATACTAATAAATAGAAATTTTCAAAATTGAAATACTAACTTTATTAGTCATTGGCACTGCGCTTGTATTTTTGACGTTAAACGAGAGTTAATTCGCTGATGAGGTCTTGGCTCATATTTGAACCATTTTCGTTTCTTAGAATAAATTTATCGCGTCTTAGATGAATTTTATGATTTTTTTCAATTTTATGAGCTTCGTTAGTTTACCTCTTTTCATTGATAAGCCAGTTATTTTTCATAACTAACTACATTATTAAAAATGTTTTGATATTTTATATAATTTTTTTTTAAAAAGGTAAGTACATAATATATATGAATTAGATTGATTTTTTTACCATCAAATATTTTAAGTATTTTAATTAATGAAGATAATATTAGCGAAAGTCCGAAACAGAAAAATCAGAAAAAGATACCGATACATCTGGAACTCGAGTCCCAGATGTATTCGTATCCGTATCATTAATAAAAAATATTATAATTTAAGGTTCAACTCATTAAGTTAAAAAGTTAAAAATAAAAATATATTAAGACTACTCTTCTATAGAAGCATTAGCTTGTAGCTGGAAGAGGAGTTCTTTTGTTTTACTACAGATATTTAAAAGTGATTAATAATACTATGGTTACATAAAAAATACTGAAAGTGGTAAAATAATAAAATATTTTTTATATCATTGAAGAAGAAGATAACAATAATAATCTAATTTTTTAAAATATGAAAATGAACAAGACACAGAAAAATAATAAAAGATAACGTTCGCAACTGGGACTCGAACCCTTTTTTTACATTACAAATGACTCGCGAAATAATTTCCTGTTCGCGGAAAGTCCTCCCAGTGAAATCCTATGTCAATGACTGCCAAGAATCCTTTTCCGCTTATGAGGCGCTTTGTACAGCGATTTTGTTCATTTTAGCACGCCAATTCGATTTTTCGGAACTACCAGACAATCATTTTTTTATGGAAAGAGCTTTTATAATGGAAAGCAAATCTTTTAGAGGTGAGATAAAAGTCAATAGAGATATAATGAACCTTTATGCCCGTTCATATATTTTTTTATCGTACTAATAAAAATATTTCACTACGAAGCAAGCTTACTTGAAGATACATTATTAGAAAATATGATTATTCTGCACAAAAAATTATGAATTAAATCATAATAAGTACCTGCTAAACTGCCAAAGCAATTTTCAGCAGCTCAATTTCAAAATATTAATTATATTGTGAAATTGAGATTTGATAACGCGAAACCGCAAAAAAGAAAATTTATTTGAAAGGCGGATATCGGTACCGCCTTCCGGGGAACCATTTCTTGGACATCCAACACCTGTGTTATAGGTCACCCCAAGTGGTTCGCTAAGTTTGGTGACTAAGCAGGGTGTCCGGGATAATGGAATGAGGCTTGCCGCATGGACGCATCTACCCTATAGCTGCGTGGAAGGCGGAATCGGGAGGAACTGGCTGAGGGAGACTTTTTGATCTCTTCAACAACCTTTTTTGACACTGACTCCCAGATTCCATACCTCACAGATTTTTCTTTTCCAGAACCTTGTTTTCTTAAAACCCTCCACAAAGCATCCCCAAAAATGAAACAGGTCCTGAGGAGAATGGTTTTCTTCAGAGCCTCATATGAGGAGTTCATGTAAAAAATGATATAGAGAATAACATTGCATTTGACTACAAATACAAGGGCTAAAATTAAGTTTAAAATTACAACTAATCATTTTGGTTTTATGGAAGTGGGAAACGTATGCGTAGTACGTAATAAATATTTTTTTTTACATTAACTCCACACAGGAGGTGACATCTATGAAGATGCTGTGTGGAGGGTCGATTTGAGCAGAGGAAGGAGTGAATATGGGTCTTGAAGAGACCCATGTTGAAGGAAGGAGGAAACACAGAGGCCGGCAAATCGTTCCACAGCCGAGCTGTTGAACTCAAGAACGAGTCGTAGAAGCGACCTGTTCTCATGTGACAAATGTCAACCGTTTGGCGTGTGTACCGACTATGAACCGGTGCCAAGGGGATCAATGATGATAGTTCCTTGGAGCATCTTCCATTTAAATACCGGTAGAACAAGGATAGCATTACTACCCGACGCCTGTGCTCTAAAGATTGCAATCCGTTTGTTAAGACTAGAGAATCTATCAAACGGACCGCCCTTTTCTGCACAGAGTCAAAGCTTTTTTTTCAGGTACTTTGGGGCTCCTGACCAGGGTGGTGCCAAATTTACCAAATTCAACCGCGGGGCGAACTTGCGATTTGTATAGGGTTAGTAGTTGTGTACTAAAAAGTCGGCAATCCACGTACACAAGGCAGTTTGTTTACAAATCCTCGGTGCCAAACCCGGTCAAAAGTTCTAGGCACCGCCATCAAACATGCGTCACATACGCGAGAAGATCACCGCACGAGCGGTTCCGCTGGAATCCGTATTGACAGTCGTTGATAATTTTATTCATCTCGAGATATGTGATCAGTTAATTAAGCAGAGCTATTAATATTGTTTAATGCCGGAATGGCGGTTAAACGGCGAAATATTTTAATGGACTGTAACTTGAATAAAAGCTCATTCGATCGGTTTAAAAGGTGGGAATAATACGTTTTCAAGAACCTACTTATGATTTCATTTAAAATTTGATATAAAATGAGAGAAAATTAGAATCATACTTTTATGAACGCGATGTCTGCACTGTTTGCAGAACTACTAGAGTTCAAACATATACAGAAAACATAACCTGGCTTCATGAACATCACTTCAGAAAAACCCAGTTTTATTAGAAAGTTACGATGGAAAAGATGCGATTTAGCACACAAATAACATAAAAGCTATTGACCGGTCATATAGGCATACATTCGTACTTAACTACAACATGGCTAAAGGAATTAAATAACGTTACGTTAGCGTAACGGGTAATAAAGATAGCACAACAATTTCGTATTTGCTTCTAACATAAGTTAAAATGAAATAGGGTATGCCTTTGAGAAGAAAGGGCACTTTAAAAGACATAACCTCCGATAAAGCCTCAATTAATCTGCTTTATATTGATTTATCTATGGTTCGTGCGGTGCTCGAGCTAACGAAGTCCACGCGAATTAAACCGCCACGAGCCGGAATGTAACTGCGGTTCGTGAAGTCCATACCACGTGTAGCTGCGGTTCGTGATTTCACTCAACTTAGATAATATCGTCAAATTTTCTTTTGTAAAAAAAAAATATAACAGGTTGTTCTATAAATAATCCTGATGAGGAGAGTTATCTTTGTTTTCTGCCACTTAACTAATAATTTTATAATATGAAATATTACCTAATTTTTTTTTTATAGGGAAACCTCACAAGAGTCCCAACTGCTCCCTTCTGTAGCCAGAGAGACTATGGCATCCCCAATTGGAGTATGTTGTGAGGCTGAAGGTAAGTGGGGAAGGGAAGGAGATGGGGAAGAGGAAGGTGGTAAAGTACCTGGCTATTCAGATCTAGTCACTAAACACGGCTAAAGCCATTATTAAGCAACGTTTCAATTCTGAATGGTGGTCTTACACCAGGGCGATATATTGACAGTATCTTCCACTCTGGAACGTGCCGCAAATATAACACATATTGTTTTTATTAATTAATTGTGAAATAACACAAATTAATCAAATAAAATTTATTTGCGCACGCCGGCCGGGTTCGAACCCGCGACCTTCCGAATAGGAGTCAAGTGTCTTAACCACTCGAACACGGACGGTCATCTAATAGATCTATTCCTTTTTTATGTGAACACCGTACAAGATCACAACTGCCTGAAGCTAATGCAATGGGACTATGGTATTCCTAATTGTGTAGGAGAGTAGTAACCTGTGATTCCTGGCATTATTTGTGGTAAGAAATTCATATGATATTTTGGTGACTGGACAACTCAGAATGAATTCAACTCAACACCTCCTTTCAAGTCATTAAAGGTTAAGAAAAATATATACCAAAAAATGGTTAAATAGGTAATGTTAGGTTATATTATGGGATATTTTAAATTTATTTTTCATAGCTTTTAACGGCATTTTAAAGAGTTGTTGAGTTGAGTTGATTCTGAGACGACATGGAACCGATATGTTTGTCTACGGTGATATTTGGTGAACTAAAATCATTTGGCAGTTAGGGTTGGGGTGAGGGGTTGGGCGTTTAGGCTGGGGTGGAAGATACTCTCAGTATCGCCCTGGACCACCGTTCAGAATTGAAACGTAGCTTGGAATGGATTTGACCGTGTTTAGTGACTAGATCTGAATAGCCAGGTAATTCTCCACCTTACTCTTCCCCATCTCCTTCCCTTCCTCGCTTACCTTCAGCCTTACAACATACCCCAATTTAGGAATCCGTATTGTCACTGGCTCCAGACGGAAGCAGTTGGGACTCTTGTGAGGTGTTCACTATAAAAATTTAAAAAAGTGCTGACTTGGAGAAAAAAAAAAATATTTTAAGAAAACTGAATGTCAAATAAAACCAAGTAATAAAAAAAATATAGTTAACTTTTGTAATTATCTTGGTTGGATATCTAAAAAAAGCACTTCAAATAATATGAGATACAAGAAACGTGATTTCTTGTCAATAAAGCTCTTAAACTCGACTAACACTTTAGCAAGAAATACGTTTCTGCTTTGGAAAATGTTTGATATCGAGTGCGGATTTTGTAGCTTTTCGTCGTCTTTTTGTTGTTCTTTTCAAAGTTAGCAAACAAATACATAAAATACTTTACGAACTTCTGAAAATTAAACACAAACACTGAAAAACTCCTACAAGTATTAAATAATATTATTGCAGTAGAATATCGCCAATTGTAAAGCCTAACTTTTGTAATTATTCATTTTTTTATTTGCAAAAACATTACATTGCCATATCGGAGAAGAAAAATACAAAACAATGGTATATTAAATACATTCACACTTGGAACAAAAAAGTATACATATAGGTAAACACAATTAAAGCTTAAATAATAATTAACTCTTACATACAATTTGGATAGGTAGGAAATATCCTCACTTCCTGAGATGCAGTTAATTAATCTAGTGAGTCTTCCCGGAGGCATCACCATTGGTAAGTTAGTTCTGCACCTAGGAAGAATTAAAAGCCGTGTTGGCGGCCTTGCGTAAAATTATCCGGGACATAGAATCTTACTTTAGTCGGATCGTCTGTTATTGATAAAAAAAAACCGTAACCACACAATTTTGTTACATTATTTTGAATGTCATTCTTCAAGAGATAGATTAGGCAAGGTCAGGTCAAGAGTTATTGTTGTGTCCGTTAATTTCGGATCTAAGTTTTCTGACACTTATGGCGTTTTACCTACTTCACCTTAGCAATCATCGTTACAGTTCGTACATAACGACGATAGATGGTACTCTCCTGATATCGCCACTACAACACGGTGGTCGTAAAATCCTCAAAACATGTAGCAAACAATTTAATGAATAACAATTTTTTTTCATCTGTTGGGATGTATCAAACAACATATATTTAACTATACCAACGACTTTTACTGAAGGAAGCTGAAAATTCAGTACCCAACCTTTTTAAGATATATTTTTCACAAATATTTTCATATACACTGACTTCTAAGAAGAATCGAATGTTTGATGTTTATTTTTTAGTAATTTAAAACATTGACCATTTAACCACTTATTTAACAGATAAGCACGAACCTTTCAATATTAATTTATCCTGCGGGAATAATTTGTTTTGTTCATTCACGGTTGTTAATTAAAAATTAGGAAAATAACAATTATATTCAAAGTTCAAAAATCATGGTGGTTATGTTTATTGGGATCTACCAAATTTTGCTCCGATATCGACAGTTTGGAAACTCTTCGGTAAGGTTATCAAAAATGAATATTATGAAAAAAATACTTAACAATATTCTTACAAAAGAATATAAGCAAATATACGACCTTTTTTGTCAAACGATAAAACAAACTATGATTTTGGTACGTTCATTGATGTTTCAACATCCAAGATAGTACACTACGTCTGCAGTATAATAAAATCCTTGAAAAATTGTCACATTATCCTTGGTCACCAAGAACCATGAGCGTAAAATAAATTTAAAGTAACCGCCTCAAGTCACAATTTCTACAATGTAATACAAGAAATTTATATCCTCGCTATAAATTCCACTGACCCCAATGCCCAAATCACTACGAACTACGTACGGTAAAAAAGTAAAGGGATAGAAATGCTGATTGGGCAACGTTTGGACCATCGATATGTGTCGATGTTCAGAACTCATATCGACAGGGCTGTTAAATTGTTTAAACTGCTTATCTTTTAAATCGTTAAATAACACCGGAGTGGAGCAAGCGAGTTTCACGATCACTAAAACAAGGTAAAACGGTATCGTTAATCATATATTTAAATTGTTGTTATTAAAATTTAAATACAAATATATTGAGGTTACAAACATTTATTGTTTTCTTAGTATAACTGCAAAACACAAGAAAGTGCATAAAAGTTTTAAATTTCACTATACAAAGCTCACAAAAAGTCGATAAAAACGTATCTATTCTGCACATTTTCCATTAATTATATAGGTAGCTCTCGACTTATTTCATATGAGATGGGGAATATCATTTGATACATTTAAAAAAAAATTATAATAATCCATCGCTTTTTTAGTGACAGATAAAGTTAGCTAGGCTTGTACTGTAAAAATCAAGTTCTGGATTTGAGCTAATTACCTACCTAATTGTCTACATATTATTAACTTTTTTTACATTAGCTCCAGACAAGGCCCCGAGGAAAAAATCCCTCAGGACCTGTGTCATCTTTGGGGATGCTATGTGGAACATCTTTTTGGGGAAAGAAAGAAGAGGAAGTTATTGTTAGGAAAAAGGTATGAGGAGTGGGTAGGAATCTGGGGACAATGTGTCCAGGAGTGACGGATGTACAAATCCAATAGAGAAGTCAAAAGGTCTCCCAGTCCAACTAAATCAGTCTTTCCCGATCCTGTCCGCCACGCAGTTGGTGGACAAATGCATCCACCGACAAGACTTCGAAAAATCTCACCCCCTGCTACGTCACCGGACAAAGCCAACCACTTGGTGTGGTCTAAGGCAGGAGTTTCGGTTATTCAATAAATGGATCTCGGGGCGGCGATACCCTTACACGCCTCTCAAATTATAAATAGTGTTGAATAGAATCCATAATTAGTAGAGAGCCGATTGAGGAAAAGCAGTTCATTATTTCCGATGTATTTATTGTTTTTATGTTTAATTCGTAGAACTCTATTTATTTTTTTGTTAATTTAATTTAATAATGAATTTATTAAGTTTGCAAATATAGTAGATACAGTAGACTTGTATTTTTATTACAGCAGTTTCGGCTTACAAGGCCATTTTCAAAGTGTGTGAGAAACCACGTTTAGATGACTTATATACGATTTTAACTGTCAATTTTGCACTTGCATAAATTGATTTATTACCCGAAAGGTTAAACCAATGTATGTTTTCTCCGCACTAATTGTTAATGCGTTCTTAATTGTTTAATAATGACGTTATTGAAATGCGTTATAATGCTTAGGTTTTATAAATATACTGAGAAAGGGAGAATAAATTGTTTTCCGTACTTTATTAATTAATGTTAAATTAGGGTCATTCGTTCGTTTATTGATTTCTAACTTTAATGTGTAATGTTTTAGGCCCCTTTTTGAGTGGATTGTGATTATTTACCAAGAGATGATCGGCGAATTTTGAAGACGTGTTTTTATTTATTTATTATTTGATTATTTCCGAATCTACGAGAGGGGTGAGGAATATCGATAGAGATGAGTATAGTGAGTGAATCAATAATAAGTTAATAATTTCGAAGAAACTCGTTCGAAATTGATTCCCTCGATATTATAAAGGAATTTATAACCATAATATGATTTTGTATAGAACCCAACAACTAAAATTCCATTCACCTAAGACGACGGGAATAAATTTTACTCAACGTTTACTAAATTTTACGTTAAATTTAATACAAATTCAAATGCCGAAAACGTGAATAATTGTTTTTTCTGCCATCTAATAAAATACAGCGTCTCTCCGTGTGATAATTGAATGTTTTTCATGCTTGAACTTTGTAGAAAATTTCTCTCAGCTGATCTCTCGAAGGACACTGCTACAATGCATAAAGTTCATCTTACGAAATATAGCCAGGGGCAAGAAGGAGACATCTTATAAGGGAACTAAACTTGTGAGTTGTAGGGAGTGTTGTTTTGGTCAGTTGGATGTTCAATAGAGAAAAGTTACAAGCATACGTGCAAATGCAGGATAGCCACACTGACCACTGGAAGTTTACAATGGTATCATATGAAGTTAGTTTCTAAACTAGATAGGGATTAATTAATACCCAACCAATACATGAACAAATGAAGTAGGGATTAAATAAAGAGTTTAAATAAATAACTAGTGGGTTATTTATTATATTTATTATATAACAGCTTACTTGTGAGTGCATTCGTCTGTATAGTGGAAGATCCCGAGATAGAGTCCCGTTAGAACCAATAACCTTTTTTTCAACATCCTTCAAGATATGTCGTTAATATGCGTAGTTATATGTAGTTTTGCGGTGTCTTAAAAGATGTCCCTTAGAAAGAAGACCTCAATGATTGCGATTGAAGAACATCACACATATAATTTGATTGATTGAGTTGTAATCCTTAAAATCCCGCATTCCTAATTTCTCAGGAAATAGTATTATTAGGAGGAGTATATTCCAAGTCCTAGTTGTTTGGCGGTCCGTCCTCTCTGCCTACTCCTGCGTCCAAACGGCGTGATGTTTAGTTAGTTAGTATTGTTATATAATTTACTTTCCTTGGTCATTTTAAAAGACAATTAAAAAAACATAAAGAAAATAAAGTAATTGTGAAAACCATTGAAAATTTTGATCCACTTCCTTTTATTAAAATCTCATTAGATCGTAGAAAATTAGAATATAATTCCGTCGTTTGGTCACCAACATAAAATTAAAAATGTTGAAAGAATTCAGCAAAAGTTTTTAAGACGTATTCATTTTTAGATGTATATTCCCTTACGATAATAATAAACAATGTTTTTATTAAATACCTTTTAATTTATTAAATATACATTTCAAACTTTTATGTGGAGGGACCCTGGCTGATTAAAGCAGAACAAACTATTACCAAATATATGAGCTCTATTTTGTTTTACTTTGTGAACTGGCAGCTCTCTGCATAATAAAATAAGCTTGATTTATCAATTACATTATTTTTCCTGTGATGGATTTTATTTTTAAAAAATTAATCCATGTAAATATAGGTCCTAGGCATCGAACCGCACAAACTAGTTGAGTAAGATTTCATCCAATTTCAGAAAAATGCGAGTGTAATATAGAATGCATTGTTATCGACAAAAAGTCTATCCGCCGAGTCGGGAAGTGTGTTTACTTCCAAGATAAGCATAGAATTATTCAAGAAAACCAAATCGAAATTAAATATACTGTTTACCGGGTTTGAAATGCCAAACAAAAAATTTTGTTAACAAAAAAAAAGGTTTAGGCCTTGGTAGATAATAACGAAACAGTAAGCACTCAAAAGTTTCCGAACTAATTGAAAATTGAAGCCTAAATGAAGCAATTACGTTTCGTACTCCTATTTGATGGATGTGTTACTGAAGCTTTTCTGACCTTTATCAACTACATAAAAGCACACATATAATAGGACGCACCAGATGAGCCCACCTTAGATCAAATTATTTCACTGCGTTCACTAATGAAATTAATTTGGAAAACATATGAGGAAATAAATACCATTGAAGAAGAAAATAATAATAATAAATCTAAACGAAAATATGAAAAATAACTAGAAACACAATAAAAAGGTAACTGTCGCAAGTGAGACTCGATCCCAGGATCTCTTTCAATTTGGGAGGCGGGAATGGGTACCGCCGCCCCGGGAACCATTTATTGGATAACTGACACCTCTGCCATAGGTCAGCCCAAGTGGTTCGCTACGTTTGGTGACTTAGCAGGGGTGCCCGGGTTCACGGGGTTCATTGTCTAGGTCTTGGCGGCGGATGATATAGACACACTGAACCCCAGATTCATACCCAACCCTCATACATTTTTTCTTCCCAGAACTTCCTCTCCTTCCTTTCCTTAAAAGTACCCTCCACACAGCATCCCCAAAGATGACATAGGCCTTGAGGGAAGTTATTTTCCTCAAGGCCTCCTATGTGGACCTAATGTAAAAATAAAAAAAAATTGTCTTACCGGGGCAAAGGCTTTACCCAACTCGGCCATTGGGATCCTTTATTTTTAAGTCATTTTGTCGATATCATATTTCAAATATCAAATACTTTTGGCTCCTACCTTTTTTAAATGATATCAAAGTGTCTCGGATATAATCAATAAAGTCATTCTAAAAGTCATAAGTCATTAGTATTAGTATTCAAATTGGAAATAAATAAATTTCAACTTTCGTTCTTTGAGTTCATAATCAAAACAATGGAAGTCATCAGAATAAATCATCATTTTCATTTTGACTTACTCGCAATGCAATATTCACAGATCACGCGGCAGAATTCTTGAACAACATACCTGTAACAAAGAAAATAATGTGTATTAGTTTTACTTGTTTTTTAAATGCATATAATTTAAAAGCGGGGATGGGTTCCAATGACAGATTAATAATCCATTTAGTCCACAATTTATTTTAAAATACTTTTAAATAAAGTTGTGTAAAAAAAAGGTTAAGTTTATTTAAAAGGTAATTTAACATATCTGCTGTTTTACATTTTCATTACACAGCACTATTCCTCCTGTCATGCTATGTCTGATCTAGAACACCTGTTCTGCCTTTTAGTTTTTTTTTTATAGAAAAACCTCACAAGAGTCCCAACTGCTCCCTTCTGGAGCCAGTGAAACTATGCAATCCCCAATTGTGGAGTATGTTGTGAGGCTGAAGGTAAGTGGGAAAGGGAAGGAGATGGGGAAGAGGAAGGTGGGCAAGTACCTGGCTATTCAGATCTAGTCACTAAAAACGGCTAAAGCCATTATTAAGCAACGTTTCAATTCTGAATGGTGGTCTTACACCAGGGCGATACTGAGAGTATCTTCCACTCTGTATTATATTATATTATATTCCACTTTTAGTATATTGAACAAGTCATGGAGACGTGTTGTGTCAATGACTATAGAATTTTATCATGGCATTCAGCTTACCTTCCTCCTATTGTCTTATTCGCTAATCCTAATCACTTAACTTTGTCGTTTCTAATTGAATATTACTAATTATAATTGAATATTACTAATTATAATTGAACACATCAATTGGTGAAGGTACTAAAACCCTACAGAATACGGATTTTTTAAAACTTTATTTTGTACTGTTACCAATGCCAATCAAAATGCCTTGCCTAGACAATTATTGCCCTACAGAGGTTTGTCATTATGTCGGTACGCAATTATAAAATAACATCTAGAAATATGGTAATTATCACAACAATAACGGTATTTATTAACACATATTTTACACCAGAAGGCTCGTTTTTGTCGGGATTTTGAACACATGCTCTGAGGATGATAGTTTAAACATCCTGTATATGCATACTGGCAACATATTAATATAGGACAAAGAGGGATAAAGGAATTGATAAAGCTTTGTTTTCTCATCATGTCTACGTTAACTCTCTCAGCAAAATTAGGTTTTCAAAATAATTGATTTATTCCTTCTTCGTAAGTAGAAAAATAATGCTACAAAGGGTGCACAATGTGCCATGAAGCCTAATTTTCAATTTTATTCTTTGAACATCTTATTGGCCATTTAATATTTTGGATAAACGCCGAGTTTAAAATTCTACCTGGGCGTATCAGATGACACAAAAAGGGAACAATCGAAGCATTCGTTTCCTAAATTCACCAATCGATTGATGATTAGTGATTAGTATTCATCCCTCGATACTATTCAAATTTGTTTAATGCCCCCCCCCCCCCCCACCCCACACGACCCTACCGATAAAGGCTTTAAAAAATTCCCTCTGCTCTGAGAATCGAATTGGAAACAGCCGAACTAACTTTATCAGGGTAGCTCCCCACTGAACGAGGAACGAGATCTAGATACTAATTATTTCGAATAAACTTCGAACGGTTGATTATTTAAAAAAAATAATTCATGGTAATTCTGTAATATTTCGAGTGAATCAATTATTATTTGAAATATGTTTTTCGAGTTTGATCATATCTAGTATACCCAATCACATAATATAATATGTAGTAGAAAAATAACGAACATATAAGAAAGTAAGCAATACAATTTAAAACACATATTTTTTTACGTATATTTTATTTATCGAAGGAAGCAAATACTTTTTGGTGTGACATTATATTAAATGAAAAAACACACTTTGTAAAACACCACTTTTATTTTGAATTAATATTTAACAGCCAACCTGGTTTCGCGCCTTACAAGGGTATGCATAATTTTGGAGTAGATATTTGGATATCGTCGCTTCCACCCCAAAATTAGCTAACTGACCATTTTCTCTGTTGGGATTAATGATGCAATATTGTATGCAATTATGACCCTTAAGTCCACACAAAATTATACGACTAACAACAATATGAAAGGATATATTTTTTTAGTCGTAGCCTAGTATGGCGGCCAGAAAATCCACAAATGTTATATTTACTATTCAAAGAATAAAGAAACATTTAAAAAAAGAGTCATAATTGCAGACAAAAATTTCATCAATTATTCCAATAGAGAAAATTCTCAGTTAGTTCATTTTGCGGTGGAAGCGAGGATATACTGGTACACTAATCAGAGAAATTGAAGTGGTGGTCTGAGAAGAAGACATAAAAGAAGGTATGTACTTTTTTTTTTTTATTTCTTTTATAAAATCAATAATATTATTATTCAATGTATAAAAAACAATCAAGGCATTGTCAAACTGGTCAGTTTGACAATGCCTTCAGAGGGCGAAACAGCTGTAACACATAATAATTACGAAGCAGAACTTGTTTATAATAAACTGTTTTTTATACATTGAATAATAATATTATTGATTGTATAAAAGAAATAAAAATTAAAATGGAGTTCTACAAAATAAACTTAATAACAATAAATAAGGTATGTACTATATATGCATGTGAATAAAGCAATAAATGCAGGCTTGTAGAGCGTTTGGTGCGATTCATCCCCTATACTTTGTTCTAACAAACTCTTTTACAGAGGTTATGAAGGAATTCTTTGATAGTAATTGAGTTAGTTTACAGATAATACTTATGCGCAGCGATATCTGAAATATAATAGATATAAGTACCCTGTACAAACCTATATGTAATTTATCGTGGGCACTTTACTTTATAAGATACCTCTGTTCCTTGCAAATGTAGATAATTTCAAACCATAATATTCCACCAACATAAAGCCGCAATAACAGGCTCCCTAGAGACCAAAAACCCAGGTATAGAATAGAACAACAAAGTTAACTAAATCCAAATGACAAAACCTTTTCTGGTTATTACAACTAAGTGGCAGATTATTTTCTTCCTGAATTGAAGTAGTGACCGTGCGCAATTCTGCCGCATGGCATGGATAATGGAGAACGTTATTCCTCATAAATGTTCCCAGTTAACGGGATAAATGCTATAGAATTCAAAGGATAGAGGATTTTTAAAATGGTAATTCAAATACGTGTTGCTGCAGGCAAGTTTGCTCTAAGTGTGGATTGTTAGGAAACTATTTGCCAAAGGCTTAATCAAAAATCAGGATTGGGAAGTGGTTGATTTTAAACCAAGCGAAAGATAATCAATTTAACTTGTTCTGGAAACACGGAAATCTTAGTTTCTTTTAAAATAAGCTTTGATTAATAATTGTTTTTAGTTTAGAATAAGTTAATTTCAGTTTGCATAAGTTATTGGAGCTTTCAACAATTTAAGTGTCCAATTTGCCCACACAAGTTAAAACTCAAATTCGAATTTCAGAGAATTATAGAAAAATTTAAGAATTGTATTTTATCCCTCGGGTCAAATAGATTACTGTTTTAAAGTGAAATTTCAGGTTTTAATATTATAAATGGACATTTTGAATTTTTTACGCAAACGTGCTAGCGTTTTTGAAATGGGCAGAAGGATGGTTTTTTTCTCGAAAACTTTATTTACCACTTCATACTAAACTAAAGCATCATATTTAGTTAGACAAATGTATTATAAACGTTATTGTCGCACCAATTTTTATCGTTTTATTTAAATATATTATTTTGGCAAACCATTATTTGGCAATTTTCTGTTTTACTAATTTCTTTAAAATTATATGGGGGGGGTTACACTGGTAAACTTTTAAAAGCAAAGAGAAAATTTAGTTTTCGCTTTTTATAAATCTGTTAACTAACTAACCATTACGCCGTTTCCCCTCTGGTGTAGGCAGAGAAGACGGACCACCAACCAGCTCGGTCTTAGCACACTCTTTGCCTCATTCACATTCATATATATTTTCATACATACTCTTCTATTTTTCTGACTCTTGCCATGGCCCGACTCAAGTATCTGATTCACTTGATCGTGCCATGTCTTTCTCGGGCGTCCCCTACTTCTTATACCATTTATAGTTGCGTCATATATTTTCCTTATGCCTTTTTTTTCGTTCATTCGCTCCACATGCCCATAATGCTGCTATATGCTGTTTATATTATAATAACCAAAATAGTAAATGAGAAGTATGAGCTTTATGGCTAATGGATAAGTGACATTTGGTGACAGATATGGTACTAAGTGACCCGAGTGGTTAATAATAATATTCTATCCCACCAATTTTGTGTCTCTTTTTGTTTTTTCATTAATATTTTTTTTTTAAATATGAAACCATAAAATCATAAACATAATCTAGGGGGGCAGTTAATCTTTTCTCGGATAGTCTATTTTGCTGTTTTTTTTTAATATATTAGAGTAGGCATTCAATCAATAAATTACCGAAAATTGATAGCATTATTTGCTGAGCGTCCTGGGAAAATTTTCTACGAAATAACAATGTTAAGAAAGCCCAACAAATCACAAAATATAACCCTTTCAAGAAGTTTTTAGATGATTAAAAATACGAGTTACTACACTTTCAACACAAATACCTCCGTTATAACACAAAGGAAAATTTTGAAAAACGGCTTCGACAGGCAAAATTATTGCGAAAAGATATTCTCCCGATATGTTGACAATTCAGCAATTTTTGTAAATCTTTTCACAAAATCCGATATTACTGTTTTTTATAGCTCAACTTTAACAATGAAAGCACGCAGATACAAGACTTTGTCTCCCACCTTAGAACAGTTTTTTATCAGGGTCAAATTATAATTTTTTTGTAAATCAATGTAGTTTTTGGGTTTCTCAACACAGATGTCAGTTAATTAGTACCTTAAAAGAGTATCATCTATCGTCGTTCGGGTCTAATACGCGAACCTCGATCTTATTTGAAGTTTTCCCGAACATATTTCAAGTAATCTCAGTCACTTGGCTTAAAGTACATCACAGTCACAGACATATGAATATTGATCACAGTACTTTTGTTTTAAACTAAGTGGGAGACCGGACTCTCAAGTGGATATGGGCCTGAGAACGCTCTCCGCTACCAGCCGGTGCTGGTCTCGGAGACTGCACATGTCACAAGTGAACGTATTCATTCCTGGTCTCGCAAGTTTGTCTCCACTCTCCCGGCATTGTTGGAAGAGTTGAGGCTTTTAATTGAGACTTCTGCTCAAAAAGTGTTTGTTTGTTTGTACTTCATCTTTTCACAAATAAATATTTTGTTGTGCTTATTTATTTAATAATTAAAAATGAGAGAGTGGGCGGATGAAGCCATTTTTAACTAATTAATCTGTATGAGGAACAAGAATTTTCAGGGACCGCAAAACATAATTTATACAGAAATCGAGAGGAAAAAACCAAAAATATGAAGAAATTGCGACAAAATATGAAGATTGTGATGGAACCTAAATTCAAATGAAGATACATAATCTACGTAATCAGGTATGTATTTTTTTATTTTTTAAACAAACCACTAGAAAACAAGTCACAGTGTGCATATTGACTCGTAAACTAGTCTCAAATGGACGCGGGATTATCTTGATCTCGAGACCTAAGTGTCTGGCGAGTCTCCGGCAGCAATCTCGAGACTGCAAATGATCTCAAATGGATAACACCCTGAGACCAGTCTCGACACTTTCTCTCGATATTTTGTCTCAAGTGGACACTTAGCTTAAAGTATATCACAGTACAATGTTTCTTTATATATATTTTTAATTATGCTTACTAGTTTTTGTAATGATTGAGAAAAGGATGCATAGATGTATGAATGCAGAACTATTGGACGAATAAGTGTAAGGAGGACTTGGTAGAATGGTAGAAGAAGTAGGGAACGCTCGAAGAAGACATGGGACGTCAAATGAACCAAATACTTGAGTCCGGCCATGTCAGTAGTTATAATAACCGAAGGGTGCGTATGATACGATATGAATGTGAATGAAGCAAGGAATGTGTGCCAAGAACTGCTGGAACAAATCAACCTATCTGTGCCGGAGTCTCACAATCAGGGATGTCCATCGTCACAACCTGTATTGTCGAGAGAGTCGTTCAAAACCGTATCTGAATTCGCCCATGTGAAGAGCGACCCGCTTAATTCGGCAGATAACAAAATTCGACTTGATATTTTAAACCTGCAGTGAATTTGAAAGAAATTTTTCTCAACCTACGTACTAAAATGTATCAACGGTAGATACCTACTTTTACAAGAAATTGTGTAAAATTAAAAATCTGTAATGTTGTAATATTAGTGTTGTATAGTGCAAAAGAAACAATTTTTTTTTTTTAGCTGTATAGGTAAAACCTCAAATAGTAATATTTTAATTAATTAAGAAAATATTATTATATTGGCGAAACTCAATCGAATATCTGAAACGAAAAAGATTACACATTAGCACAATCGGTAGAGCTGCGCCCCGGCAAGGCGAGGGTCCTGGGTTCGAGTCCCAGATGTGATTTTCGATTGAGTTTCGCTAATGTTGTCTTCATTTATCAAAATATTACAATTTTTTTTTCATCTGAAACTCCATGCACTTACATTTAAAACTTTCGTGTTAAGGAGGAAATTTTGGAATCGGACCATATGTAGATGGCAATAATATTTAAATTCCCTCTTAACACCGTCGTCTGATTGATTTATGCAAGAAAAAAAAACGTTGCCAAAAATTGTTTTATTTTATTTTGCTAAGTTCCCGCATAAATATTAAAATGTTTTACGATCATTTTCTAAATAACTTAATTTGCCACATTGATCGATCCAACCACAACCGAAAAAGTGTTCTTTAGTAGATAATTTTTAACCATAAAGAATTTTTACCGACCTAATACTTTATTCTCTTCTGGGCTTATAAAAGAACTTTTCAAGAAAATACTCGAAAATTTCAAAGGCTAAGATATATGTTCTACTCGCAGTATTATTTAATTAAAACGTTAAAAAATGTTCAATATGATAAATTTTTCAAACCAAAATCAAATGATTTTGCATTATTAATTGGTAACGTTTTGACTCAAAAGTATTGTATAAACGACGATAAAATTAATGATTCATCAATTAAAGTGGGCTCAGTAAATTATTTAGAGAAAATCTCATTGTTTATCAAACTTCTCCGTAGCTACGGATTAAATGAATAAATGAAGGCTAAGGATTTAGAAAGCAGGATTAATAAAGTGTGTAAAACTACACTTCACAGTACTATAAACCATAACGCAAACGAAATCCTCTACAAACTGGCTTCGGGCAATTCATAAAAGGTAATTTTAGCCCCAAACTCCCGTGTAAACTTTATTCCAAAGCCACTGCGCGGTTGAAGTTAATCTAACACAAAACAAACCAACCTAAGTTGGTATTTAGTTGTATCATACCTCATAATACTACCACAGAGTCAGTTAGTCTATTCACCATTAATTGAAATCAATTGAGTGATGGCCCCGTCTCGTTAACAATGGCTCGGGATGCCGCCCAAACCGAAAATCTACATTCCATATCGATCCGTATGAAATTCATAGAAATCATATTACTGTCTTTATAAGCACACCACTATGTAGAAAATCACAGTAGATGTTAGATGGTGAGTATCACCGTGTTCATTAGTATTTTTTGTGCAGATTATGCGTGGCACTTTATGAAATAATCAAAATTATCACTGACCAAGATTATCAATAAATAAAGTTAAAAAAAAAAACAAATTGATTTATATTTCAGTAATAAAAATTAAAATGAATAACATTAGCTCAGACCGGTGAAACATCACGGAATATTATAATTATTTTGGGATTTGTAAAGCTCAATGTATTAATAAAATATATTTATTTTTATTTAAACTTAATGAGTAAACCTTAAAATGCAATGTTTAATCACTGAAGACAATATTGACAACTGTCAATCTAAATTTTTTTTAAATCAGAAAAGGGCACAAAAACTAGATATCGAGATGAATCTTGCAATCATAAGATAGTAGCCAATAAAAAAGCGCGTTAAGAAAATGAAGATAATGTTAGTAGTTCTTGGTCGAAGTATGATATAGTTAAATATGACAGAAGGGGATATGGTTCGATTAGCTCACTAGAGCAGCGCCCCGGCAAAGCTAAGATCCTGGGTTCAATTCCTAGATATCTTTTCCTGGTTTTTCTGTTTTAAATTTAACAGTTAGTGGCTAATATTTATTTATTGTTTTTGTGTTTAATTCGTCCATTTGATTTTTTTATAAATTTAATTTAAATTAAATTGTGGGACACCACAGTTAGAAAATGGCCTTGTAAGCTGAAACCGCTCTCACGATAATAAAAAGTAAAACACTTGCAGAAGCTAATATTTAGTGATTAAATATACAACATTCTCTATGGATCCATGACTTTCATAAACTAATGTGTACTCTCAATTTTCTTTACAACCTAATAATATTATTTTGTTGGAAAATAGAGAGACAATCAGAAATTTACTTTTAAATATAAATTTTTAGGGGTTATTTCACCACCCTCTTGATAACTTATTCATAGGACTACGAGATACTTGCGAATGCTGCATTTTTTTGTTGCCTCCCTCAAAAAGTAAATTATAAATTTAAACATTGAAGACAATATTAACTAAAATGAAATATTTTCAAATGAAATATTATGTGAAATAGAAAAGACAGAAAAAGATTCGGTCACATCTGGAAATTGAACCCAGGATCTCTGCCTTACGGAGGCATTAAGAGGATCTAAATCGACTATATCAAGTGAAAATAACTTGAAGTGAAACATCACAAAACTGCGCTATACAAATGCTTTGTTATTATTATTATTATTATCAACTTCCGTCAATTTTAACTGAATCTTTCGACTGGGATCTACGAGTAACAACTTTATTCTATTAATAATCTTTACTGTTTTTACTCCTTATCAAAACACAAAATCTTGAAGAAATGTTGATTTATTATGTCTTATTATACTTAAATATTATTACGAGAAAAATGGATAATTTTATTTTAAAAGATATTATTAATTTTAACGTACCTATACCATAAAATAATATAGCATTCAGATGTCACTTATCTTTAGCAAATTCTGGAAACAAAGAACTCCTCGAGGGAAGAAAGGACATTACCTGACAATTTAGTTATACCTGTCTTCAAGTTGAAGGTGCCTTTTGTTCATATCACAAAGTACAATTTCTTAGAAAAAATCGGTACCTACTTACTTCCCTTGAGGTAATTTCTTGAATACAGACCCTCATACCCTTTTCCTTACCAGACTTTCCTCCTGTATTTTTAAAAAGATCCTTCCCAAAGATGACATAGGCTTTGAGTGAAACTAACTTCCTCGGGGCCTCTGGGCCGTGGAGTTAATGTAAAAAGGTAGGCCATTCCTTCTGTAAGTGCCTACTAAGGCTCATAACTCAACTTACGGTGATGCTCTACTAAGTAATGCAAAATCATGTGATTTTGTTTTAAAAATTAAATTGCTTAGACATATTTTAGATGCTTTAATTAAATACTGCGAGTACAACACGTTTGCATTTGAAATTATTGAGTTTTTTTTATTTGTCTTTTTATAAGCTCAAAAAAAGTGTCAGGCTTATAAAAACTGGTTTAAAGTTCAAAATCTTCTACTTACGGACCCCTTTTTAGTGATGCTTGTATTGCATAATGTGAAAAATTAAATTCTTTAGAAAATATTGGTAAAAAATTTAATATGTGTGCCTTTACTTCGGAAAAAAAAACAAAATATGCTTTTTGGCAACGTCTTATTATTTAATAACCCTTATCGCCCGCCATCTGCATATAGTTGTTAGCGGCCTGGGGTGCTAGCATAGTCCATCGATAAAGATCGGTAGGATAATTGTCGGTAACTTCTCATCGTTCCCTAGGACAACTGCAGATCGCTAACATACAAACAACAGTTGATATCGAATATATTAGGGACACTTAGTCATTGTGAACTGTCACCTATTCGTTTGCGATCTGCAGTTGTTCTAGGGAACGATGAGAAATTACCGACAATTATCCTACCGATCCTTATCGATGGACTATGCTAGCACCCCTGATCCAGAATTTTACACGACGTTCACCTTAAAATAATAATAGATTAAAATCATAGACAAACTTATAGTGAAAAGATTTTCTCCAAAAATTTATATTATGAAAATTGTAGGATTAATTGAGTTGTTTTGATTGAATTATTTTGTTTCAATAATTGGGTATTAAAAAAATGTTCAATCGATTCCTAGAAAAAAATATTGTTGTTTAAATATTATATATTCAAGAAATAATCGTGTTGTTAAGTAGCTACCTACATAATACGTACCCATTTTTTCCTAGGAAATATTTAAAATGATATTCTTGCTCCGAAATTTTCAAAGTCGAAAGTACAACCTTTCAAAATTTTCATTCAAAATAGTTTCTCAGAACTACTTAATATATAATATTTATATATTATATTATTATTACATATGAAATATGCTTCTTAAAAATATTCCACGTCGCTTTCAAATATTATTATGTGTATTATAAAGGGATATTCTTCTTTTATATTCAACTAGCTGACCCCGCAAACTTCGTACCGCCTCAGAATCAATAAATGTTGTGTTTAATTTATTAACTGAAATTTTCTTTTTAATTAAGTTTTTATTAAGTTAAAATAAGTTTTTATTAAGTTCAAAAAATGAAATTGACTAAGCACGAAATGTTCGGCACACTATACCATTGACAGTTCGAATTGATTCAAATTATGTCGACCAACGCACATTATTTGAAAAGCCGTTCCATACAAAATATATGAAAAAAATTATTTTCTTCATAATTATTTTTCCCGTGATTTTTTCGGATGTTTTAATAGTTATTCTGTTAATCGGGACGAGGACAAATTCAACAAATCAAAGATCATAAAAATCGGTCCAGCCGTTCATGAGTTAAAAATGGTGTAACTAACCCGACTTTGTTTTGCTTTAGTTGGTAACGACCAGGCAGTGCTAAATTTAATAGTTAGCCTTTAATTGTTTTTCTTTACTTGAAGTGAAATTTCACAAGAATGGTTGTACAAAAAAATTCCGATACGAGTTATCGCTTATCTAAAATTGAAAACCCTAGTACTAGTAAATTTTAACTTTTGACAGTATGTATGTTATTGTAATTATTAAATAGTCCTTTCAAGCAAGATTTCTGTTTAGAGTTTATTTTGCTTTGAATAGAAAAGATAAGCGTGTCGAGCGCGCAGGTACGTTAAATCGAATCTTATTTAACATCTCCGTGCTTTGAATGTTATTCTTATATTATATTCTATTATATACTTTAAACTATATTACACCCAAAATATTTAATCAACTACCGATGACAATTAAAAATAATAACATCTATACTGCTAAAGTTAAATATAATCTAAGGAAATGGCCATTGGATAATAATGATTTATACTGATGCCCCACTGTAGTCCTTATATTCCAAAATGGAATTCACATTCCTAGGAAATGGAGATATAATTATTTTGTAATACCTGACATACCTACCTTTATCTATGAAACTATTGATTTACTTAATGATTATACTAATTTGTTCATACATTTATTTTTACTTGCTTATTATATGTATAAGGCTTATGCTGCTATTTATGTATGTAAACTTTTCTGTAATTTGACCAACTTATGTATTTATGAATCATCATATACCGTTTAAATTGTATCATGTAATTGTATGAAATATTGTCTCTATGTCCCTGCTGACAAACTACATAAGTAGTTTAGCGGGTTTGATTGTAAATAAATAAAAAAATAAATATTAGCCATGTACCGTACAAGGATCGAACAATCAACCCCCATATACAGTCAAATACCTAGACCACAAAGATTCTTTTTTTATCATTAGAAGAAATTATTTTTCCTCCCGGCCTATGTCAACTTTTGGAGGGTTTTGGAGGTGCCGACGGGGAGTTAGAGAAATAATTCAAAACAGGCGGAGCGGAGGCATTAACGAGACCACACAATAATCCAAACTGTTAGGAGCCAGTGAGACTATGACAAATGCTATGGGAAATCTTGTGATGCTGAAGGGAGGAAAGAAACTAAGCCGATGGTAAGATGAAGATTTGGGAATACCTACCAGGCTATTTGGATCAGGACGCTACTGAGAGTGTCTATCATCAAAGGAAACAATTCGGAGAAAAAAAAATATTATTTAAAATTTTCAGTACAATTCAATACAATTCAAATACAATCCTATTCTACTCGAGGCACCATTTGACTCCGGATTATAAATATTTCTAGAAAGAAATATACCTACATATGAAAAGAAGGATTCAAGAAGTCACGTACAAAGCCATCAATATCGCCCAAACCCAATTCGTTCAAAAATAATAACCCAAACAAGATATCAGAATTTTGATCGCTTTAAGACATGGAACCACAGATCAAAGAATGTCGATGTATGGAACCGACTTTTAAGTACTTTTTTATTTATGGAATAAGGCTGAAATAAAAACAAAATAAAATCAGTAGTTAAATATTTTTAGATACAGAGACTAGTCACAGTTTTGGAAAGTAATAGTGCTACAAAAACTGTCAAATTAGAGGAAAAAACACATTTAAAACACTTGGCGCGACTGAGATCAAATTGATGGTCTTCTTTCTTTACAAACCTAATGCGTTTGTTCCCTGGCAAACATAGTGTTTCCTGCCTTCAACGCGGAGTTCTTTAGATTTTTTCGATCATCTGTTAACAAAGAAAAAAGGGACAAACCTTTTGAATAGGGCCCAGTAGCCTTAGATAAACAATAAATTATTCCATAGTGGCAATCCCATTGTGTCCCCTGATGACATAAATGGACTTGAGCTAAATTAATAAAAAGCGCTAAAGCCTTTAAGCCAATGACCAAAACCTCGCAGTTATATAACATAACTAAATAAAAACACAACTTAAAAATAATTTTAATTTGTAGAATTTTAACGATGGTAGATATGAATGCAGAAATATTATCTGAATTATGTAACTGCACGCCATGTAAATTAAATCAAAAACCTTTTTTGTTGGAGGTCTGACGAAAAGTTTAACTTTGTGAACACGCTCATAAGTTTTACAACGCTGTAGTTTTTGACAATTGTGAGTAATTTTTATTTGGTTGATGAAAACGAGTCGCCTCTCCGATTAGTCTTTTTGTTGTCGCTGTACGGCCCGAAATGACTACTTTCACAGTGATCAGACTTGAATAGCCAGGTACTTCTTACTTTCTAAGATTCATCTTATCTCATTTCCTTCCTCTCTGCCACTACCTTCAACTTCAAAATATACCTTAATTTGGAGATGCCGTAGTCCAGGCAGGTAAAACTTGTGTGCGGTATTTATATTTAAAAAACGGCATTTAAAATTGTAACGGACGCGCTGATTATGTGACCATATCACAAAAGAGAACACGAGCCCAATGTAGAGTTCAACATAACCGCGGGTCTCTTTTGTGAATTGTAATAAAAATGAAAAACTACTCGTAGATAATTATGTCAACTAGAAACACTCTCTCGTTTCGACAACAATTCTCCCTCTGCCTGCCCGCTCTACCTCGCTTAGTCTCTGCATCTAACCGCCTTCTTTCACTTCTGACCATCGCTTTACCCTGGACCGCGGACTACATCACACTCTCTGGACCAGACCTGGCTGCGGATACAGAAGGAGCTGGTAGATCATCTCCAACGAGCTCTACAGCGGGCAAAGCAGACAACGTTCTCCCTCCAAACGTGGTGAAGGAAGCGACATTTGGCGCCTCCGTGGAACGGGACCTCCAGCCTATTTGCAGTACTTGTGTAGCTAGTAGATCATCAAGCAAGAGCAGCACCCTGTCTGGCACAAAACTGCAGCAAATATATTATTAAATTATGTTTCTGATGGCCTCTGTGCTTCCTCCCTCCTACAACATTGTGGTCTCTTCAAGACCCAAGTTCACTCCTTCCTTAATAAATTATTTTCCTCAGGGACTTATTCACTCCTTCCTCAAGTGGAATTGATGTAAAAAAAATCTGGAATATGAAAACACCCAAAGCTTTCATATGAAGCTATTTTCTTATCTGTGTGGTTAGGGAGTGCTGATGGTGCCATAGGAAACGATAATAAGTATATACATAAAACATTTCTTTGAGATTAAATTTAACATGATAACAGTACACCAATATAATGACGTAACAACTCCTCGTTTCATCATTAAAACATCCTCGCCCTTGGTCCGATCATCATTATATCCTGCTTAAAGGATTATTATTATTTATGAAACCAGAGTCCCCGGAACTGTGAGATATTTCAAGGTTTAAGTGGGTGGGTAGTCTTTAAATCACCCGAGAAACATCGTCCGAATGGCTCGGTTATAATCCCTGGAGGATAAACTGGGAGATAGAAAAAAGCTCAATCCTCTCAGCGGGATCGTTACCAACTTAACGCCGTTATAATCGCAAGGAACTCCAACCGCCATTTGTCATACTGCTGGGAAATGACCGTATCTCACTCACATGGCTAAGGACTAAACTGGCTAAAAAATAACGCTGCCAGAAGTTATTAACATTTTGTTAGGGGAATTCAATTCAATCAATTTGTTAATTTTGCTCGTTTGTTAATTTTGTTCATTTGATTATTTTTGTTATTTTCGTTAATTCTGTTAATATCTTAATTTTGTTTATTTTATTCATTTTGTTAATTTTTTCATTTTGTAATTTTTTTATTTTATTCATTTGTACATAAAAATATACAATTTTAAAAGAGTTACCTACGTAAACAACATTAACTAGATAAAAAGAAATAATAAATATCTATATTTGTAAATAAAACATAAATATGGTGTAAGAGACGAGATAATTTAGCTGAAGAAGAGATTGTCTTTAATTAGGATATACTTGTCCTTTTTTTTGTTCAGTTACCCATTTTCTTATAATGATTTTTTTCTGTAACCATTTTAATTTTTTTATAATGTAGGACGGTAATGAAGATGGGAGATGGGAGGTAAGATTGGTGTTTTTGGCAAAAGTTGATTTAATTTTTAAGTTTTTTGAAGTTGATTCTGAGATTTAGCTCTTGTGCTTTGTGAGTAAGTTCAGCCCGTGTATGAGTCTGTTTAGCCATAAATTAATTCATTCATGAAGTACCCAGGTTTACTTTTTATTCATTTTTATTATTTACCTACAACTATTTAACTTAATGAAATTATTTAAAATATAAAAGTTCTTGAAAGATTTTTGTATGTAGTAAGTACTCACCTGCTTATTTTTTTTTTCATTTGGGCTATTTAATAATACTAGAACATCTTGAACAAATGACAGCCGATAAATTTCTCACTGAAAATGACAATATCGTTTTCTGGACAACTTGCCACTATCCATTTTGTGAACATTATCATTTAATATTTGTTATCTCAAAAAATGGCCACTGATGACCCGAAAAAACGTTCTTTTTTCATGCGCATTTTACTATGTATTAATATAAACAGATTTATTTTATTGATTCTACACTTCATTTTGCTGTTTATCGCCTATACAATCTATAGGTTGGGAATGGAAATAAGTGAAAATCTGGAAGATGTTTATTTCATGATTGGTGATCTGTCTGAAAATGTAATGATGCTGAAAGTGGCCGGCATCATCCTGGCGGTGGACGTAGTCCTATTTGGCATACCAGCCGTGATGACCGGTTTAGGAATACTCTTCAAGATTCACATGACTGTTATGACGATGATCGTTGCTTTCTTGGTCCTCTTCATGTGTGTTTTGTATTCTGGGGTCGACGCTTCAGCTATTGCCGAGGCTCACAGGAGATACATCACGTCTTTTGAAAACGCCAAGTACCTGCAGGACGCGGAGGGAGTCGAATTCGTGATGAAAGCAGAACGCGCTCTGAAGTGCTGCGGATTTTATTCTTCGAAGGAATATGAATATGAAGTGCTGGATTCTTGTTGCGCTACGAATCCTCCATGTCAGAAAAAGGACATTAACAAGATCGGATGCGCTGAAGCGTTGGTCAAGCGGCTTCAAGACTTCTATTATCACATACTGATTGTGTTGAGCGTAGCTATAATCTGTATTATTTGTATCTTGTTGTATCTTTTCTTTTTCAATGTTTTACTGCGTATTCGGAAAAGGGCTAATGTTAAAAATAAAGATCTATTGAAAAATTAATTTAAGGAAGGCAAAGAACAATGATTTTTTTTATATTAAGTACCATTTAAAGGCGTTTACACCTTTTTGTTCACAAAATAAACATAATATGATGTATCGTAAAACTTTACTTCCGTATTATTACATCTATATTATTTCATCTATAAATTTTAATATTATTGTAATAAAAAAAATAAGAAATGATGTATAACTGCATAACCATAATACATTGTCGTTATGTATTATTTATGTATGTATGTATTGTTTATCTGTCTCCTAAGCCTGTCTAGACACAGATATATCATATCCCAGTGAGGCAAGCATCGACAAATCAGTTATAATCGTATTTTATATAGATATATAAGTAAAAACATATATAATACAGATATATAATTTATAATAATGCACAAATAAATATAATTATCTATTTTTTTTATAGACATATATTTAAATATGTATATCTTGTTTTATTTTATTTTATCTTCAAAAGAAGATAAATCTTCCTTAGTTTAAATTCCTGCCACCTCGGGACAGGCTCAGGCTCACGCCAAAAAAAAATGTATGTGTGTTGAATAAATAATTTTAAAAAATATACATATAATAAAATATACGCTAGAAATACACGCGATTTTACTTTTTTGATCAACAATTTTTTTTTAATGTGAATGCCGCACAATAGTCCCAACTGCTCCCGACTGGAGCAAGTACGACTATGGCATTCCCAATTTGGGTAAGTTGTGAGGCTGAAGGTAGTGGGGAAGGGAAGGAGATGGGTGAGAGGAAGGTGGGGAAGTACCTGGCTATTCAGATCTAGTCACCAAACTCGGCTAAAGCCATTTAAAGCAACTCTTCAATTATGAATTGCGGTTTTACACGAGGGCGACACTAAGAGTGTTAATGTGTTCTAATCTGTTATTTCATTAAAAGCGGTTTTATTTTAGAAACACAATATATCTCTACTCCGTCATACAAAAACATATTAGATCACCGGTGCACACTTCAATTAAAAGCGGTTAAATTTAGAAATAAAAAAACCATCTGTAGTGATAACTGACATGTAAAATAGCAAAATTCATACGATATGAAGTCACACTTGACATGCCATAGATTTTGAGCATTTTGGCGTGTTTTGAAAAATGTAAATGTAGTCAAACTATTTTTACTTACAAACTAATTTATTTTCAATAATAAATTTTTCTGCATCTGAGATTATTACACATCAAAAAAGTCACTGGAGACCAAAATCTCATATTCATTTTTTTCTTCAAATGAAGTGAAGCTACAAGAGCAGATTTTCTAGGAGCAAAGAAAATGTTTTATCGGAAATGGAATCATTAAGAAGACGTAACCTCTTAAAGTGATGTTTGGCCATTGGAAGAAAGGTGGGTACTAAATTGGCTACAATGCACAAAATAAATCATAAAAGCTCTCATCTCACTCGCAAAGTAAACAAATATTGGCCACGTGGCAGAGTAATGGAAAACGTGTTTTTTTGTTGTTGTTTAAACGTATAAAATATAATTTCATTATGTCACCAAAAAAAAAATATGCGTTGTTTTTAGTAGTAGTTGTTGACTCGGCATCGGTGCATAGTCGGGAAACACGCCAAACGCGAGCCCAACATATGTACACAGTTGACATTTGTCACATGAGAACGGGACGCTTCTACGACTCGTTCTTGTGTTCAACAGCTCGGCTGTGGAACGATTTGCCGGCCTCTGTGTTTCCTCCTTCCTATAACATGGGTCTCTTCAAGACCCACGTTCACTCCTTCCTCTCATCAAAAAGACCCTCCTCACAGCATCTTCAAAGATGACATAGGCCCTGAGGGAAATTATTTTCCTCAGGGCCTCCTGTGTGGAGTTAATTTAAAAAAAAAATGTTTTTAAAACGGGAGCATGATTTTAATTGGACACTTTTCGCCCAGTTTGAAAATGTGGGAAACGCAATTTGCTTAATGAGCGTTCCGCCAATAATTGATTAAATGGTTTTGAAATCGCATATCTATTGTTTGAAAGTTTTAATCAACTTCGTTGCAGTAACAACCTTTGACCTTGCATTCGAAGTTTGCATCAAGCGCCATAAAAACTTTTAAATTTATTACAGTCTCCTGAATATACTCGTATATAATATAAAATTTTGCTTTGACCTCGAAATTCGTTACGGAAATTTCTGTAAATATTTTGTAATATTACTTTTAACATTCTTTAGTGGGACAGGGAAACAAAAAACGAATGATCAAACTTCGGGAAACTAATAACAGAGAACGGCTTACAGTCGACGTCAGATTCTAAGAATTGTTCAGAAACCACTGCTCAGTTACCATCAGTTTTGCCTATACACATTTATTATAAACATTTTACCTGCAAGACGTGCAGAGAATTTAACAACTCACACTAGGTTCTTATTTCAATCACATTCAACTATCCTCTACTGTTTTTCGGTCTCTTAACATGATATAATTCAATACTTAATTCACTTCGATGTGCCATACATACCCTCTAGGGGTAGGAAACCTTTTTTGGCGTTGAGAGCCATTTGTGTGTTCGTAGTATCACCCGCGGGCCGCACATTGATATTCAACCGCTGGAGGGGTAGAAATTCTTGTTTTTTATCGAGTATATTCTTCGGATAAATAAATCTTGTACTGAAATTCTGCAATTACAAATGCATAAGCATCTCGGATATCGAGAATGATATCCCATGATGATATCTTAGCAGACAGAGGATTTCGCATCTCGATTTATATATTGCATTTATAAAATTGAGTCCACAAGTACAAATGAATTGGACAAGTCGAACATCCAATTGGACAAATTGATGTCCAACTCTGGACAAAGCGATTGTCCAATTAGGCATTGTTTTGTCCAATCGGACAATCGAAAGTAATTTGGTGAAACGAACGTCCAATTTGATGTCCAAGTTGATATTTTATGTAATAAAATAAATGTCCTACTGAATGAAACGAAGGTCAAACTGGACAATTGAATGTCTAACTGGAGAAAACGATCATCCAATTGGACAAACGAATTTCCAATTGGGTAAATGAATGTCCAATTGGATAAATGAATGTCCAATCGGACAAATAAACGTAGAATTGAAAAAAAAATGGATGGCCACGTGGAAAATAATTTCCCTTAGGGCCCACCTAAATTCATTGTTCATCGAAGTTGATATTTTACGTAATAAAATAAATGTCCTACTGAATGAAACGAAGGTCAAACTGGGCGAATGAATGTCTAACTGGACAAAGTGATGACTGGAAATGTCTAACGGGACAAACAAATGTCCAATTGGACAAATTAATGTCCAATCGGACAAATGAATGTCCAATCTGACAAATGAATGTAGACTTGTAAAAAAAATAGATGGCCCCTTGGAAAATAATTTCCCTTAGGGCCCCACCTAAATTCATTGTTCATCGAAGTTGATATTTTACGTAATAAAATAAATGTCCTACTTAATGAAACGAAGGTCAGACTGGGCGAATGAATGTCTAACTGGACAAAGTGATCGTCCAATTGGACAAACGAATGTCCAATTGGACAAATGAATGTCTAATCGGACAAATGAATGCAGGATTGGAAAAAAATGGATGGCCCCGTGGAAAATAATTTCCTTAGGGCCCACCTAAATTCATTTTTGATAGAAGTTGATATTTTGTGTAATAAAATAAATGTCCTACCGATTGTAACGAAGGTCGACATGGACGAATGAATGTCTAGCTGGACATAACAATCGTCCAATTGGACAAACGAATGTCCAATTGGACAAATGAATGTCCAGTCCAATCTATTTCAGTTAGAGAGGTAGGTATAGGTACTGCCGCCCCGGTAACCATTTATTGGATAACCAACACCTCTGTCAAAGGTCACCAAGTGGTTCGCTTCGTTTGGTGTGGCGCACTTGCGATGTGTACAAGATTATCAATTGTGTACCATCAATCAGTGTTGACATTAAAATTGCATCGTGAACTGCAATGCAGCATAATTAGCTAATTTATAACACTGATCGATATAATTGGGTCATCGTTGGAAGCGGCCCTACAATCTCATGCATTTAATCAACGGGAGGTTGTTATTGAGATCGAAGCGAAGCTTAATCAGATTAACTCTGGGAAGGATTACAGCCACGGCATAATATCCTATCAAAAGGTTTTCATCTCCCCGTTATGAGGTTGATCAAGATATGAGGAATGACTTCGAAAACCTTGTACCGTTAAATTTAATGTAAAGCCCATGTAATATTGAACGGTTATTTGCCCAAAGTATTTCACAGATCATTACGCGAAACCTTTTGTGAAAATGGAATTGTTTTGCTACGTAGCTCAAAGTAATGATTTTTTTTCTTGACAATTTTTTTTTTAACCTCTTAGGCAAATTTGTTTGCTTTTGAAAACAACTCATACAGGTCTCTTATCGTTGTGTCTCCCTTACTATAGTGAAAAATATGACCTAAACGGTAATAGAAAGAGAAAACACCAAGCTTTATATTCAAATATAAAAGTTAAACATTATTAAAATGTATACCTTAACGAACGCAAAGTTTCTACAGCCGAGCTGTTTAACACAAGAACGAGTCGAGTAGAAGCGTCCCGTTCTCATATGACAAATGTAAACCGTGTACATATGTTGGGCGCGCGTTTGGCGTGTTTTCCGACTATGCACCGGTGCCGAGAGGATCAATGACGCTAGTTCCTCGGAGCATCTTCCATTGAAATACCGGTAGAACAAGGATAGCAATCCCACCTGACGCCTGTGCTCTACATATTGCAATCCGACAGTACACCAAAGTCGTCAAACATTTCGAGCAATGTTTCGAATATAAATAATGATGATACCAGGTAATCTAGCACGGTCGATCGATAAAGGTAACTAACCTAACTAGCCATCACGCCGTTTCCTCGTGGGTAGGCAGAGAGGACGGACCGCCAAACAACTCGGTCTTGGCATATAGGCATATACTCCTTGCTTCATTCTCGATAAGGTCGGTAACTTGATATCTTTCCCGTGCATGACCACTATGACTGTATTTTTAATTTATTCGACGTGAACTGTTGACTGTAGGATAGCGATCTGCAGTCTGGCACGAGAATTATAGCAAGTTACCGACATTATTGATCGATCGTGCTAGATACCGAAAGTGTCTAGTGGTACCTTTCTTGAACATTATATTGATATACTCCATGGACAGACGAAAATATAGAAGATAAAAATAAATCATTTACTAGCTCGTGTTATTTGGGCGGTGTGCTGATACATTAAATTTCCTTTAAATGAGGAGAAGAGCACGCGCCAATGTCGTTGAGAAACACCTATAAATAATACATAACATCCATCCCTTACAGCCGATAGCAACCCCTGTCGATGGAGGGAGATAAAAACCCAACATTTTTGCGGATAAATTGTGAGTGTATTTGTATACACGTATACAGGTATCAATGGACTTAAGAATATTGGATGACGCAAGTGGAAAATTTATTTAAAAATAATAATTCCTTAAATAGTAGGTATCTACTGACTTATTAATATCATTATTGGATAGCTGACGTAGTCACGTAGTACTGATTGGGTTGCAATTTAATATTAATGAAAATAATTTCATAACGCCAGAGCACACTACCCTATAACCATCCCGGGTATGCGCACATCGTATTCCCAAAGTTTCATCATAATCGGATGAACGGTATGAACACGCAAACAAACAAACAAACAAACAACCATTATTTTTATATTATAAATGGTCGTCACCTCAAACTACGAAAGAGATTTTTCATTTTAGTAATTTAGGTGAATCCAAAGGTTTATTCTAAAAAATAATCGTTTGAAGCGTGTCCAGCGATTTAGAAAGTTTACCGAAAAAAATATTATAGCAATAGCATTGCTAGCATTTTTAGTTATAACCACTCGAGCGCTATTTGCCACATTATGTCACTACTTACAAAACCTCGGATTGCTTTGTTGCCAAAATGTGGCAAATTATCAATTTTTTTTAAAAATAAAAATGACTATATGTACATTCAAAATAGAACAAAATAAATATTCTGTAGATTTTTTAAAGTGTTTTAAGGTTAAAGATTTAATTATATTTTATTTATAAATCCTACAGATATGTGATAATAGATAAAAGATAGAGGGATTCATTGGCTACATAGAAGCATTATCAGTTTGTATGTCTCCATATTCAAATTCGGAGGTATGATTTTTTTAATGTGCGCGGAAAAATTTCCTTAAGCAATCCGAGAAATAATATTTTAATTGATATCTCGCTCCAGTGGATAAAAGACACCTTTTACATGTTTTTAAACTGACATCAAAGCTTTCAGTTTATTATGTTGAAATCTTCACAGAAGTAATTTTTAAAGCTAATAATTAAGTCCTTAATTATATACTTTAGGTCCTCTGAGATAAAGATAAGGATTAAGAGTCTCTTTATTAAAACTGCTGATTTAATTAATCAGAGCTTAATCCACTTTGAGGGTTCGGGAAGTAATAAAAGTTTAATGTAAGGCATGCTCTATGCACAAAGGAGACAGATAGAGTTAGTATGCAGGTTAAAGATTAGAGTTGGTAGTTAGTTAGACGGAGTATTAATCTGCGAAGTTGGGCCCCGTATATAATATGGGGGGGGGGGGGACTTTAGATTTATTAGTTGGCGAAACAATAGATGAACTATGTCACTTAAAGTCGTGGAAAATGAATTTGTAAGCAGGTTGAGCAATATGTTAAAATTAAGGAGTTTGCACAGCGGTGCCGCGTATAATGCCGGGAATATATACATACTACCAATCAAGTACCTCTGTACGTAATACTATAATTTGTGATGTGTATACAGTATCCTTTATACCAGTAACTAGTTGTCAGTTTTTGCGATTGTTTTTTTTAATATTAGCTCCGTAGTCATCTTTAGGACGCTAGGTGATGGATCTTTTTAAGGAGAGTAAGAAAAGGAAGTTCTGGGGAGGAAAAGGTATGAGGTGTAGGATAGGATTTTGGGGGAAGTGTGTCCAGGAATGGCGAACGTATGTATCCACCCCTATTATTGCGGTGCAGGGCAATGGATCGAGAGAATTCGGCTTGAGAGGTTTTGAAACCAGTCTCTCGGCAGACTTTTAACTGTTCTTTATAACTAGAATAATGGCTTACACTTTATAGGTAAAATTGGATTTATATAATATAATACCTTTTTTAGATTTTCACGGCCAAAAGCATTTTCGTTATTTGTTTTTGGGGTGTTATGCCGTGTTGTGCTACCTCCTTCTTTAGCCGTCGTTTCGGACAGCGTTGCAGTGTCCATCATCAGGGCAGATCCGGCAGATCTGCCCTGATGATGGACACTGCAACGCTGTCCGAAACGTCGGCTAAAGAAGGAGGTAGCACAACACGGCATAACACCCCAAAAACAAACAACGAAAATATAATACCTATTTATCTTTACAACAATTCTGAACTATTTATTATAATATTTAATTATTTCAATCGAGATTTTCACTGCGTGGAACACCGATTCACCAGACTGAAAGTATTTTCTTCGTCCTTATACTAGAAAATAAATTCCTAAGAGAGAGAAGATAAAAAACATGGGAGAGCATCTTAAACACTGAATCAACCTTATTATATTTAAGCATATTTTTTGCAGCAATCTCATGAAGGAACAATTTTTCAGTAAACCTACGTACATGCTTAGTGAGAAATGCAAAATTCTTATAAGAAATGGTATACCTTCTATGGTTGTTTTAACTACCGTCGGTTAGGAGATCTGAATGATAAGGAACAACGAAACAATTATTTATACCCGTTAAACAAATCCCCTTCCCTTGTTATTTTTGCCAGATTCCAATAAAATTTGACATCGTCTTCATAACGATCCTGCATACTATCCATACAGTAATTTTAAACATGACATAATGAAGAATATCAGGTCACGTTTTCTAAAACCTTAAAAACCGTATAAATTTAAAAATTTCACGAAACGTGTGCCGATGAAAGCAACGTATTAAAGAAAAATCACAAATTTATGCTGTAGCCTCTTGCCTTCATTCAAAAACATTTCGACACTGAGAAAATAAAAAAATCAAACCATACACCAAACCATGGTTTTGCAACATACAAAACATTCATTATCATAAAGTTACACCGGGGAAGACGAAAATACCGCAATGAAAAGCATATTTTATGCCGAAGCATGCTGAATTTCTTCAAATTTTGTATGACAAAAAAAATAAGCCATACGTAATAAGTCTAGCAAAACACGTTTCACGCAACCTACAAAACGCCAAAGTCGTAATAATATTATTCAACACCGGTATTAAATGAAAATCACAAAATTTCGACGGAACAAGTCGAGACATACTACCTTTACCATTTATTACAATAGTGTTTGGTTTTGAAATGAGATTATGCATACTTTTTTTTTTTAAAGAAAGACAAATATTTCCGGGATACGAATAACTTGACAATATTTTAAAATCTTCTACTACCACCAGAATGAGCGGAAAATGTTGCTTGTGTGGTGATTGTCGTTTATCCAGACAGTCTACACATATCACCTCTTCCCGACCAAAAGGAAAAGCGTATGAAATTTGGAACAACGGCAAAAAAAAAAGAAATTCTTGTGCATTTGTTTTTGAAAAACAGAAGAAGAATTGGGTCTACTTTGGAAGCAAGTTGTTGGTGTTTTTCATGTACATAATCGAAAAATAAATCAATGAATTTCCTATATAATAATCACTGCATTACCTATAAAAGGAAAAGCACACTTTAGCCGAAGCTTTAAGCCCTTGAAATCATTTTCTTGTTTGATACAAGCTTAAATAATAAGATCTCCAACACAAGTTAACGGCTACGAGCCAAAATTCATTAAGCTTTCGCTTGTGTAATAAAATTCGAGTGTTTCGTCCACGTTTCTACAAGAAAACTTTCAGAAAGTGGAAGTTTTAACAAGGATGAAATTATCCCGTGATTTTAGCCCATCAATTTCCAGCCACTTAGGTGAAATGAAATTTTATGTCTTTTTTTATGTCGTCAAAGTAATATTGCATTAAGGACGCTCGTAAAAAATCTTGCTACTTTGTAAGCTACAATTATTATTAGTAGAGATTCTTAGACTTTGTGACGTTCTTCTCAAGAAAAAAACTTCGGACAAGTTATAAGGAGAAATAAAAATTCATAACATAACCAAAAATAATAATCCTTTCCATTATTTTTTTTATTATTAGCAATTTTAAATTGTGGAACTCCGTTGTCATTGGAAGTTTTTTATTGGAATATGTACAACGTAGATTTTTTTTAATGGATTATTAATTCCGCATAATCAGTTTGCAAACACTCAAAGAGGTATTAAAAAAATATTTTTATTTTTTTTACATTCTGATCTTCCGTTAATCATAAGGCTAACTTCAAAAATTCGTAGGTATGATTTTTTGCTCAAGGCTAAAATTGATCATATATTGCGTAAAACAATTCAGTGATTATAAAACTGAGGAGAAATACAAACGATTTATTATTCTGCATTTTCGTTTACTGAGAAGTCCTAGAAAAGCCGCCGTATCGTATTCATGACAAAAAATTTTATGGTATGTAGGTACATGGTACATCAAATTTAATGCTTGATTTATATAATTGTTCTTTGCATCCCTCGCACGCAAAAGTAACGTGATCTAAGACAGTTACCGAACCGGTTAAAGAAGAAAGGTTCGCTAATCACATAACATAAAAAAACTCCCGAGGAACCCAAGCCATAAATGGGCAGTAATGTATATGGGGAACACTCAGATAAATTGCTTTATTTAAGTACTCACTAATGCTTTATTCGCATTAAGGGATTTTGACGCAATTCCGCAAATATTATGTAAAACAGGGAAGCGTATATTTATCCTAGTGTGGATTATGGAAGAATAATGATGCGTTCGCGGAAACCAGACATGTCCGACTGCTGTCAGTACTGTCTGCTTAATTCGAGTAGATCGTGTGTGCTCAAAATAGCGGCAGGAAATATTCAATTTAAATTTGTATAACTAGCGTTATCTATGTCACGTTATGAAGTTGGACTAACGCATAAAAATGCATCATAAGTTATTTAAATACATAGTTTGTCAAAGATTAATATGACTTTTCGTTAAAGCATCTGAAAAACTACTTTAGTTTGTCATAGATTAACATGACTTTTCGTTAAAGCATCTAAAAACTATTTTAAATAGTTTGTTAAAGATTAATATGACTTTTCGTTAAAGCATCTGAAAAACTATTTTAAATAGTTTGTTAAAGATTAATATGACTTTTCGTTAAAGCATCTGAAAAACTATTTTAAATAGTTTGTTAAAGATTAATATGACTTTTCGTTAAAATATCTGAAAAACTATTTTTAATAGTTTGTTAAAGATTAATATGACTTTTCGTTAAAGCATCTGAAAAACTATTTTAAATAGTTTGTTAAAGATTAATATGACTTTTCGTTAAAATATCTGAAAAACTATTTTTAATAGTTTGTTAAAGATTAATATGACTTTTCGTTAAAGCATCTGAAAAACTATTTTAAATAGTTTGTTAAAGATTAATATGACTTTTCGTTAAAGCATCTGAAAAACTATTTTAAATAGTTTGTTAAAGATTAATATGAATTTTCGTTAAAGCATCTGAAAAACTATTTTAAATAGTTTGTTAAAGATTAATATGACTTTTCGTTAAAGCATCTGAAAAACTATTTTAAATAGTTTGTTAAAGATTAATATGACTTTTCGTTAAAGCATCTGAAAAACTATTTTAAATAGTTTGTTAAAGATTAATATGACTTTTCGTTAAAGCATCTGAAAAACTATTTTAAATAGTTTGTTAAAGATTAATATGACTTTTCGTTAAAATATCTGAAAAACTATTTTTAATAGTTTGTTAAAGATTAATATGACTTTTCGTTAGAGCATCTGAAAAACTATTTTAAATAGTTTGTTAAAGATTAATATGACTTTTCGTTAAAGCATCTGAAAAACTATTTTAAATAGTTTGTTAAAGATTAATATGAATTTTCGTTAAAGCATCTGAAAAACTACTTATATAGTTTGTCAAAGATTAATATGACTTTTCGTTAAAGCATCTGAAAAACTATTTTAAATAGTTTGTTAAAGATTAATATGAATTTTCGTTAAAGTATCTGAAAAACTACTTTAAATAGTTTGTCAAAGATTAATATGACTTTTCGTTAAAGCATCTGAAAAACTATTTGAAATAGTTTGTTAAAGATTAATATGAATTTTCGTTAAAGCATCTGAAAAACTACTTATATAGTTTGTCAAAGATTAATATGACTTTTCGTTAAAGCATCTGAAAAACTATTTTAAATAGTTTGTCAAAGATTAATATGACTTTTCGTTAAAGCATCTGAAAAACTACTTATATAGTTTGTCAAAGATTAATATGACTTTTCGTTAAAGCATCTGAAAAACTATTTTAAATAGTTTGTTAAAGATTAATATGAATTTTCGTTAAAGCATCTGAAAAACTACTTATATAGTTTGTCAAAGATTAATATGACTTTCCGTTAAAGCATCTGAAAAACTATTTTAAATAGTTTGTCAAAGATTAATATGACTTTTCGTTAAAGCATCTGAAAAACTACTTTAAATAGTTTGTCAAAGATTAATATGACTTTTCGTTAAAGCATCTGAAAAACTACTTTAAATAGTTTGTCAAAGATTAATATGACTTTTCGTTAAAGCATCTGAAAAACTATTTGAAATAGTTTGTTAAAGATTAATATGAATTTTCGTTAAAGCATCTGAAAAACTACTTATATAGTTTGTCAAAGATTAATATGACTTTTCGTTAAAGCATCTGAAAAACTATTTTAAATAGTTTGTCAAAGATTAATATGACTTTTCGTTAAAGCATCTGAAAAACTACTTATATAGTTTGTCAAAGATTAATATGACTTTTCGTTAAAGCATCTGAAAAACTATTTTAAATAGTTTGTTAAAGATTAATATGAATTTTCGTTAAAGCATCTGAAAAACTACTTATATAGTTTGTCAAAGATTAATATGACTTTCCGTTAAAGCATCTGAAAAACTATTTTAAATAGTTTGTCAAAGATTAATATGACTTTTCGTTAAAGCATCTGAAAAACTACTTTAAATAGTTTGTCAAAGATTAATATGACTTTTCGTTAAAGCATCTGAAAAACTACTTTAAATAGTTTGTCAAAGATTAATATGACTTTTCGTTAAAGCATCTGAAAAACTATTTGAAATAGTTTGTTAAAGATTAATATGAATTTTCGTTAAAGCATCTGAAAAACTACTTATATAGTTTGTCAAAGATTAATATGACTTTTAGTTAAAGCATCTGAAAAACTATTTTAAATAGTTTGTCAAAGATTAATATGACTTTTCGTTAAAGCATCTGAAAAACTACTTTAAATAGTTTGTCAAAGATTAATATGACTTTTCATTAAACTTTGAAATTTCTAAATGAAATTTTGAAAAAAACATTGTTGAATTTTATTTATTTAAAAGTATAAGATATAAATATTATAATAAAAATTAAGTAGTAAATTATTAAATATAGTTTTCTTGTTTTTTCAACATTAGTAATGTCTGGAACAGTATTATAATTCTATTAAGACAAATTTAAACGATTAGAATTGTTGGATTCTATTAATTTTTGTTAATTATACTATTAATATACCTTTTAAAAATATATTTATATAATGAAAAAAACATAGAAACATTAACTGATAAATTGACTGATACGAGACCACAAAACAAGTGTGTTCCCGAATTCTATAAACATGTATTTAGGTACAGTTTTAAAGACTTAATAAAGAAAAATACATTTACTGAAAAAAGGGAAGAATAGTAACTTAACTACTAGTTCTATTACATAAAAATCTGTTTTATAATAATTACGACCGATTACTCTGGATTTCAGTATATCAAACCTTCACAATTACTGGAAAGATTAATGCTTCAGACGTAGCAACTCCGATACCCAAGAGCCATGATCCACGCATGTCAAACATTGTCTAAGTATATCTCCATCAGAAAGTTTGGAAGGATCAAGTGTTCATCTTCGGTGCGAGTAACTCGCTCCCCCGTAACGTGCCAATAGACTGTAGCCTCTAGACTTGTAGACCCTAGGCAACTTGTACAAGTACAACTTACGCACTGGAAGGAATAGACATATATACCCAACTATCAAGAGCCAATTACCTAAGTTAGGCACTCCAACAACTCTACAAAGGCCTGTTTTTCAAAGTGGAATTTGTTACCAGTTAAAAGTTAAGTGAAAAATTGTGTAAAAGCGTTCGTTTTCTTAGTTATTTTCATTGTTAGCTGCAATACTTATAACTTACCTTTATTTCCGCTGCAAATTGTTTACTCTTAACAACTGTTTCTAACTACGCAAGTTTTTTTATTATTTATTAACGTCTTGAAGACTTTTACAAGTCTACGTTATTATAGCTAAGTTGTTCAGGAGTATAAAAAGAAGTGTATACATACATAACATATTAAACTGAATATGAAAGCTATAAGAGGTACCATACAAGTATAATAAATCTGTAGTTTCGTTGTTATATGTAAAGTTTTATAAAGGAGTTCAATAAGTATAAGTGTAAAAAAGTCGTACTTAAGATACGAAGAAAGTGGTAACAGAGCAGTGTTTAGTAACTTTGTTGATATTATTGTAAACATGCACATGAATAGTTGGCTATTAAACAAGTTTGTTTTTAATTAGTCTAGTTTTTAAACTGTTAATTCGTGGTGGAATTCCATTGTATTAGATATGAAATTAAACCATTTTTTCACTTTGTTCCAGTTGTTTATTTTCACCAAAGGCCCTAGGACGCTTGCTATATAACGATCGATAGGATAACTATCGGTAACTTCTCATCGTTCCCTACGACAACTGCAGATCGCAAACGAGTAGGTGACAGTTCAAAACGACTAAGTGTCCTTAATATATTCGATATCAACTGTCGTTTGTACGTTTGAGATCTGCAGTTGTCCTAGGGAACGATGAGAAGTTACCGACAATCGGTCGGTAACTTCATATCGAGCGACCGTGCTAGCACACCAGGACCGGTTTCGTCCTACTACGGACATTTTCAGTCTGAAATTTATTACATCTTATTGGATGTTTTACAGAACATTGCTAAAATAATACAACGATAAAAGGTGCACAAGAAAATATGTGGAAGATATAAGTAGTTACAATACAAGTATCAATTAAAGCTGTGCAAATGAGTTTGATGTAATTCTTTGTAATAATTAATTAATTTTATTCCTGATGTAGCAATAAAAAATGAGGGTCAACTTTTATTACTCTTGTCAATTTTAACATAAAATAATGTTTTGTGGATTAGAGGACCTCTTGTTTTGTCTTTGGAATATATTTTCTATTAATTTTCGAGCAATATATTCCTGAAAGTGATTTTTTTTAAAACCCCACCCCTGAGGAGTTAGCGCACTTATTAAATTATTAGAAAAAATATTGATTTTTAAATCTTTAGTTCCCATTAGAACGCCCTGGGGAAAACATTTTCTCTCGAAACTAATGCCGTCTTTCGGGTTGCTTTGTGGAGGGTCTTTTTAGGTAAAGGAAGTAGAAGAAGTTCTGGGAGGAAAAAGGAATGATTGGTGTATAGGAGTATGGGTGTCAATATGACCAAAAGTGACGAACGTATAAAACCATCCCTTCCACTACGGTACAAGGTAAAGGGTCGAGAGAGTCTGGCTGGAGAGGCGAAATGTCTCCATCAAACAGTCTCTCGCGATGCGCTCCATCACGCAGTAGGTGGGCAAATACAAGTCATCAAGCGTGGCGAATCACTTGGTGTAAATTTAAAAAAAAAGAGATTTTTATTTTTTTATTTTTTTTATAGAGAATACCTCACAAGAGTCCCAACTGCTCCCGTCTGGAGCCAGTGAGACTATGGCATCCCCAATTGGGGTATGTTGTGAGGCTGAAGGAAAGTGGGGAAGGGAAGGAGATGGGGAAGAGGAGGGTAGGAAAGTACCTGGCTATTCAGATCTAGTCACTAAACACGGCTAAAGCCATTATTAAGCAACGTCTCAATTCTGAATGGTGGTCTTACACCAGGGCGATACTGACAGTATCTTCCACTCTGGAACGTGCCGCAAATGTAGTATATATTATTTTTATTAATTAATTGTGAAATAACACAAATTAATCAAATAAAATTTATTTGCGCACGCCGGGTTCGAACCCGCAACCTTCCGATTGGGAGTCAAGTGTTGTTACCACTCGACCACGGACGGTCGTCAGATTAATAGATAGTTCAAATAGCGCTCTCATCAAACAGAAACAAAAGTCGATTATTTACATTACACCTGTAATCAACAGTAATATATATATATAGGATTTAATTTTTGTGAATAATTTCATTATTATATAAAATTAAATCACATTTATAAATCGTTGATTGTTACTTCTATTTTCTTCCGTGTTTTCTAACGTGTACTTTGTAATTATTGTGACTTGAATAATCTCACTTTTCCATAAATTAAACAGCTACGGGCAGTGTAATATAGAACAACTTTCTTGGAAGGAAGGTTACAAGTTGATTCGTGGCGTGCGACAATAATCACTATGCAACGGTCTCTCGGATTTTGAGATAAGATCAGAAATGTAAAGACTTTTTTGCAAATAGAGGAATTCATAATACTCTGCAACGGTTCGAGTAATCAGAACACCGTATACACATTTAATGTAACTTAGCGATACACGTCCATGTTCAGAAGTGTTACTTTTAAGGTTTTGATCAGGCACGCGATAGGCAAATCACAAAATATGTACATTTTGTAAGATTGCACAGCATGTATTAATTAATGAGAGTGAAATATTACTTGTAATAAGTAGCGAAGGTTTGACTGAAGAAGCTGTAGAAGAGTCAATGGTTGATTTAATGTAATCATTAAATTGTGGATTTTCTAAATGACACAGCTGTGGGAATACGTGAACAGTAAACACTGGAAGGGAATCTGCCCCACATTTGTGATATTATGGCGTTGATCAGTAGAAATATTGGCTGAATGATGTACAAATCTCCACACGAATCGATATTACAATGACCAAGATACCATACGAGATAATAATTGCACGGATTACTTAAATAGAAAAAAAATCAAACCCACTGACAGATCTCTAAACAGTGGTGATCATTGAACAGAGGCTTCTTTGACCGAGTCCATAATAAAGAACTGAGAGATCAGTTGAACATGTCACTGGTTACTTGGAAGTATTGTTCCACAATGTCACAGAGATAAAGTAATCGTCAAGTAGTTAATATTCGCACATATTGTCAGGTAGGACAGGTATTGAAAGTTTGTTGAATGGAGGAAGAAATATATATATACGTAGTTGCATCAACATGCATGAATGCGAATTAAGACGTATGTTTCAAGAATAGGCGGGTAAGGGTGCCATTATTGGATAACCAACACCTCTGCCTTAGCTCACCCCAAATGGTTTGCTACGTTTAGTGACTTAGCAAGGGTGCCCGGGTTCATTAGGTGAAGTGTGTTCAGGTCTTGACGGGCCAGATTATGAGAGGCCGGTTTGGGGAGACTCTTTGGCCTCTCCAGCTGGTATCTCTCGACCCATCGACGTCCAGTGCAGCGGGAGGGATGGATTCATAAGTCCGTCTATCCTGGTCACACTGACTCCTAAATTCCTACCCAACCTCACACCTTTTTTCTCTCCTTCCTTTCCTTAAAAAGAACTTCCACACCGCATCACCAAATTCCATCCTCAAAGATAACATGGTCCCTGAGTGAAATTATTTACCTCGGGCCTCCTGTGTGGGGTTTTGTGTAAAAGCAAACAATTAATTAATTCTCTTTTGGACTTTTTTAATGGATCATTCTTCATCCTAAGCCGAAATGCTCCAGACAGGTTATTACCAATTGAAATTTTTTTAAAAAGCGATTTAAAAATACTAAAGCCACTTTAGCCTTAGGCGAAACAACGTTCGCCGTATTATTTAGTAAAATAAGAGGTATTTAGAAGATATCTATGAATAAATAAGTTTAGTTGAATAAAGCCAAAGGGTTGGAAACTAAAACATTAATAAGTTAATTAAATAAATTGAGAGGTTGACCACTACAAACCTACAAACTGTAATGATGAGGGTTAAAGTATCTACGTTTATTTAAATAAATATGTGGTTACTCTAAAACGAGCTACGAATGAGGAGCTTTTGGTCGACATCCAACTATGAAATAATGATACTAAAAACAAAGTGGGTAGTTCAAAATATTCGTAGAGATAAATAGTAAGAAATATGTATGATTCTGATATCATGATTGTATTAATTAAACTAAACTATTTTAGGGAAAGCTTCGGTAAAATAACCTTCTGAAATGCCGGATGACTAAAAATAATATTTTATCCAGTGGAGTGAAATCGGTCCAAATTTTAACCACTTTTATTTTTCTGCAAATTTGATCCAAAATTGGACCACATTTTCCTACCGTTCGTAAAACATTTTTTGATTTTTTTTCAAATATTCCCGCGTCCTGCGGATAATTTATTTGAAAACTGAAAGTCTATTTATATTAATGATTAAAAGATGACACTGTTCGTCGCTTTAAATACCTTACTGTGTTCAGTTGAAATAACAGTATAGTAAACATTTTTATCAAACTATTGCTAGCTGTCAAAACCTTATCCGTTTTTTCTAATATATTTGTATACCAGTGTAATAATGTTGAATTATCAATTTTTTAACCTGTTTACATGTCTAAATAATTAAAAATAAAGTGAGTTATCTTAAAAACAGTGAATTTTTGTTTCTTTTTTTTTTTATGGCGATGTTTACAATTGGATAATTTTCAATAAATAAAGCATAAATCGAGTTAATTGTTATTGTGGAAAAAAGACAATGACTGTGTCTATCTGGTGTAATGCTGTTTTTTTGTGTACAAGTGCATTAAAAATCATATTTTATTACAAACAAATTTGTCTTACGATTTTTTTTTCTTAGGAATCATTTCAACTCTCAAAATTCAGTTTTATGACAGATTTTTCTATATGGGATTATTAATTTGACTATTTACAAGAAACTCCATAAAATATAATTAACGTGGACGCAAAATTAAAGTTTCCACGGCAGAATTAACTACAAAACCCAGAAAATACAGGGAATCCGGGGGTAAATTGCATTAACTTCGGGGGGTGATTTTATATATAAGTAAAAAGATAAATGACTTTTTGAAATTCCATCTTTTTAGGTAAAACGATAAAATCAGTCCATCGTATGCGGCATGCACTATTATTTTACGCTGTTACAATACGAGTGACTCACAACAATCCAACGTCGTCGTAAGTTTGTATGTTACACTAAGGATTTTTAACAGGTACGCCTTTTTGTATAAGAAAAAAAAATTGGAATTTCGGAAAAAGTTGTTAATCTTTTTTTCTCCTACCATCGTGTAGAATCACCTCCCGAAGTTAATGCACTTTATGACCGGACACCCTATATTTCCTTTTGGAATGTTTATGATTTTTTAAATATTTTTTTTATAAATCCAATAAATTTAAGAACACCATTTACATGAAGATGATTTCATTAGCTGTATATAGCACTATAATTTATTTATATGATTAAGTATACAAACGTGGAGTAATGATTTTTTTAATGTTAGCGGAAATTTTTCAAAATTATTTTTTTTTAATTTTCAAAATACTAGATTTTTATATTGCCATTTTCGTAAGAAAATCACCTAAATGGCGCTTAATTACTGAAGCAGTTCAGTTGTGTACAATAAATAGTAAATACTGTATAATTTTTACTGTCCGTATGTAAAAGCCCCTAAAATGGGCGATAATATAATATTTGACATTATTAACTACAGAACTCGACAATAAATAATTGAACCTTTTAAAAAAAATTATAGCAAATCAATATTGGCGTATAACAGATTGCTATTTTTTACGGCGCCATATTTCAAAATTCAGAGTTTTAGCAAGTGTTCATGATTTCTATATTGTGATTTCAGCTTAATTAGACCAACATAGAGCAAGAGTTATTTTTAAAAACTGTAGATTTTTCTGCCTGAATGGCGGAAGCTTGCATAATGAACTCGGATACGAAATGTTTTCATTTTTGAAACTTTCAGATTTTGTTTTGGAAAGTGTTATGAATACCCAAATGTATGTACGGTATTATAACTTCTTTAATGGACGTTACTCCATAAAACCATTACAGGCTGTGCATTTACTAAAATGGTACATTATGACGACTAACATTTTGATATTTTGTTACCTGCGTATCAAATAATAAATTTATTATTAGTGTTAACAATGTGTAGGCAGTGCTTTTTGAAGAGTTGATGATACAGGTCGCAAGAATGTGGTTCTGCAAATCTGAAGATTTTACTCTCACATGTTTTCTTAATTAATTAAATAATCTTTTTAATACATGATAATGAATGTTTCTTTGTTGGGTACGGGGGACGCATGGGAAAGGGGGGAGACGGAGAGGTGGGGGGCGAGGGAGGGGCAGAGGCAGAGATTGGAGCGGTAGGTGATAGCAGGGGATAATTTTGGAAAATCCACGCATCTCACTCGGACAGCTGTGAGTAGTGTATGTATTTCATACAGTTCAGGGGCAGGAAGGAAAGGAGGGAAGGGAAAGGAAATCGGGGAGGGGGGTAGGTGAACGATGAATGAGGAATTGGCGGAATGGGTAATAGGGAAGGGTGAGGATTGTGGGACGGGGCAACGCGGGAGGGGAAGGAAGGCGCGGAAGTTGGAAGCGGCAAGCGAGACGGGAAGGGGTCGCAGGAGGGGAAGGGGAAAGGGGGCGAGAGCAGGAATGCACGGGAAATTACATAGAGGGGATAGGCTACGCAGGGGTGTGGGACGAGGGAGGGTCAGAGGGACTGGTTGCAAAAGAGACATAGTAGTGGTAGGGGTTTGCAAAGGAGTAAATTTTGAAAATTATATATATATATACACACGGACAGCTGAAAGTGGCCTGCTCACGCGTCGGCTCATTTATTTGTGTAGGAACCAGACGGAAAACCAAAAAATATTGTTCATGCAAAATAGTCCAGTCATTTTGTAGTTTTACCTGGAAATTGGTAATTTTTTTATTTTATTTTTATTTTATTTATTTATTTGAGACACAAACAGGATATTTATAAAACATTCATGTTGGTAATATAAAACAAAATTAAATACAAATATAAATATCCCTAGACTAATGTGTCTGCAGTAATCATATTTTCATATACTCATAAGCAAACACAAAGAAAAACAATGCCAGTATTTTTAAACTTAACTCTAAAAAACTTAATTATAATAATAAAAAATCGAACAAAAAGAAAATGTTTAGAAAAAATAATAAAACAACAAACAATCTTTTAAACAACAAACTCTAAAAAACTTAATTATAATAATAAAAAATCTAACAAAAGGAAAATGTTTATGAAAAAATAATAAAACAACAAACAGTTGTAAAATAATAAATCAACACACAAAATTTTTTTTTTTTTTTTTTAGGTGTACAAATTGTGGAGATACTTCTTGAAACAAGTTATATTATTTACAAAAATATCTATGAAAATGTGTGATTTGGCAAGATCATTGTATGATCTAGACATTCTAGAAATAGGATTAAAATATCCAGTTTTATTGGTAAAAATTTCGGTCCAATATTATAGATTTCGATGTGCTCTTTGATAAATGGCGGCTAATAGCAGTTTTTTTACAATATCTCCTTTCCGACTTATCTCACGATAAAAACACGAGTGTATAAAATAAACTACTTAAAATTTCCTCTAATTTATGTGTTGATACCTATTTTTGTAAAATCAATGGTTTTGGCGTACAAGCGCCGCAAAGGATACTTCAAAATGCGATTTGGCTACAAATACTCATTTCCACACCACATTGTGGAGAGTAAGCGGCGCTTTTTTATCGTGGTGTCTGTCCCCTATAGGCCTAATCCATATGTATGCACAATTTTGAAATTTAGCGCAATCTTCTTCGCTTTGCTGTTCCTGATCCTACTGGATTTAAGAACTTCATTTTCCGTAAGTCGTGTGCTATGTCATCATGTTAACGAACAGTTTTTTTGGAAAACCAATTTCACTTGTTTTAATCGCATATTTTCATATTTTACACCTTTGTACCACGGGTGATTTTCAACTATAATACATCGTTTTTATAAAACATGCCTTTCAAATAAAGTGTCATATTTATTTTTTTTTATTTTTTTTTTATTTATTTACGATTTAATTGTGCTTTTACATGAACATTTTACTTAATGATTACTGTAATTAAGTATAACAATTTATACATTATACAAAGTTTAACAGTAGGTAATTAAATATAACTAGTAATTATTTACTTTACTTGTAAAGAAACATTATAGCAGAGAATTGAAAATAAAATAATAAGAGTAAACATGTGTTTCAAGAATCTTAAATTAAATAAATCCCTACAAAACAACGCATAATCAAGCCAATTCTAGGTGAAAATGTTAGCTCATTTAGCGATGTCGACCTTTGATAAACCTGACTTGGGGTCACCCGGGTCTGCTAGGGAACTTTACTTCGGCGCATAAATCATATCGTTTACGACTTCTGAAACTAAATTTTCAGTAAGAAGGTTCTTGCACGAGCAAGTTTCCCGCGCGAACAGAGACGAAGCCTTTTTTCGACTGAAGGAAACGGAAACTGGCTCAAAGATAACGGAATAATGGAGGTTACTACTATTCGGAAACTTTACTTTTGTACAAGTTGGCGTGATCCAGAGAAAATTTTTCTCATGGCTCTATTTTAGGATTAAAGTTAGCAACACTAGGTCGCGTGATATTGATGAATTACTGGTGTATAGTTTTATCTCGGATCATTAAATGTGTATTGCTCGGTATAACGTTAAGCGAACATTCCATTTATTTCTTTTGTTTCCACGTATTAACTTGGCTCAGTACAATGATATAAAAGTTTATTAAATGTTGTATTATCTTTCTTTGTATTGATAAACGGGAAAGTTTACAAGATGATTTTAGAATTAAATGGATTTAATTTTTTAATATATTTGTGTTTTGATTTTGTTTTCGTGAATGTGTGGATGAATGTATGCATATCTTGGAAGTAGAAATTAAACCACTTCCCGTCATCCGATCGAGCTGAAACTTGGCAGATATACTCGACATCGATTACAATGCATTATATCAATGTTTGGTGGCATTCACCATCACTCACGGGCACAGAGGGTGCACTGATTGCATTTTTCTGAAACTGAATGATATTATATACGTATGTGGGCGTTTGTGTGAAAGTGAGTGCCACCAAAAGTTGATGAAATGCAATGTCGATGACAACAAATTTATCTGCTAAGCATGATCGGATGACGGGAAGTGGATTAATTTCCACTGCTTTAATTGGCATTCATTTAAGAAAACAAAATTGAAAATCAAATGTAAGTATTTAAGAATATAAAATCTGCTTTAAAGAATGATTTTTTTTCACCACTGCCATAAAGAAGCCTATAAGATGTATACATATAATCATCATTAGCAGATAATATTGTAAAAAAAAATTAAAGGATACACTTTTTTCTTTAAATAAGCCTTTTAAACCCAACGTGAAAAAGGTAAATATATCTTCCTGGATTTTGTAGAGCCTCTTTAATGTTCAAAGTGTACTTAAAAATTGAAAACCTGAAAATGAACCGGACACGATTTCACGGCTGAACCGGCCGGGCTGAAACAACGCCAGCGATAATTCACCGGTTCGGCCGGTTCGACGGCAAATTCTAGTTAAGCCTATGTAAAAGCTCTAAGCTGCGAATCCCCGTAAACTTTATTTAACCTTCCCCAACTTTGCGAAAGTCCGAAATTATTTTCAGGCCGAAGTTCTAAATTACACAAATTAGAATATTCCACGACACTTATTGAACATCTTGGTTTATGGTCTTCGCGGATTAAAAAGTATTTTATAAGTTTTTTTTATTAAAAATCTAATTATTTTCTGAGGAGAGCATTGGTAAAAGCAGCAAACAAAATAACACATTAATTGTTTTTTGAGAGCTTAACTATGATAATAATCAAATATATTTTAGAAATAAATGAGATTTGACCAGCTTTTGGATCCATATTGTTTGGTCATGGAAAACTATTTCAGCTAGTAACATTTTTTTTACATGAATACCGCACAAGAGTACCAACTGCTACCGTCTGTAACCAGTGAGACTATGACATCCCCAATTGGGAGGTGTTGTGAGGCTGAAGGTAGTGGGGCGGGAAAGGATATGGGGAGGAGAAAAGTGGGTAAGTACCGGTCTATTCAGATCTAGTCACTAAACACGGCTAAAGTCATTATTAAGCAACGTTTCAATTCTGAATTGTGGTCTTACACCAGGGCGATACTGAGAGTATCTTCCACTCTGGAACGTGCCGCAAATATAGTATATATTATTTTTATTAATTAATTGTTAAATAACACAAATTAATCAAATAACATTTATTTGCGCGTGCCGGGTTCGAACCCGCGACCTTCCGATTGGTAGTCAAGAGTCTTACCACTTGACCACCATACACGGCTATAGCCATTTCAAGCAACGTTTCAATTCTGAATAATAGGTCTTAGACCAGGGCGATATTCCATCTCATTCCCCTCCCCTCTTCCTTCAGCCTCACAACATATCCCAATTGGGGATGCCATAGTCTCATTGGCTCCAAACGGGGACAGTTGGGACTCTTGTGCGGTATTCGTACAAAAAAAATTATAATAATAATGAAGTATTTATCTGTTTTTAAACCAGAAAACGTGAACTTCGACAAACGTATTTCTAAAGCAGTTTAAACTATTTTTAGTTCCTAAGGTGATTTCTTTTGAAAATTGAAAGGATCTGTCAAATATTATAAGCAATAATTATTAGCCTAAAACACTCACCCATATTGAAAAAATCTCTCGAGAAAAGATACATGTCGCCGACGGGACTCGAACCCGCACCCCTCTGATTGCCGGTCAGGAGCTCTTCCATTAAGCTAAGGCGGGTTACCTCCTACCCGCCAAATGATTCAATATATACCTAGTGTTTCATTCAACAATTACCGCTTATAACATTTTTTCACCTGCAAACAACCAACTTTATTTTTATATGAGAAAGGCATGTAAGTGCTAAATCTCTCACTAGGTAGGATCTGTCAAAAATGAGTCATAACGCTATATTGTTTGTATTTAAAGGCCGACTAGAGTGCACGAGCACGACTGTCAAATTAAGTTGTCAGTGCTGTCGCAACTTCAATGTTTAAAATAGTCTAATCAATATATTTATTTGGCATACTTTGATAAAATAACACAAAAACCAGCAGTAACAACGAGTATTAACAAAAGTTATCGCCTTTCGATGGCACTGGCTTGATTACTTAACACTTCAAATCCATTGCGTGGCAAGGAATGCATCCAGCCGGCCCTGGTTTCATTTTTTATACTTTTGTATAATTTACCTAAAATTTTATCTAAGAGTGTTTCAATTAATTGAAAATTGATCATGCTGTAGGCGCTGACAAAAAAAGTTGCCAAAGAAGCGAAGCTAGCAGTCCACAATGGAGTGATGGTACCTATTCAGATTTATGGCATTGATGCATGGAACTGACAGATGAAGGGTGAAAGTAGACTGAATGCTATTGAGTTGAGATCCCTGAGGCGTATGTGTGGTAAAACCAAGTACGATCGTGTGAGAAATGTGGAGATCCGCGAAGAATGCAAGGCTGGTGTAAGCGTAATGAGTAATATTAAGAAAGAGACCCTCAGATAGTTTGGGCATGTAAGAGGGAATGAAAGAAAGGAGGGTAAAGAGAACATGTGATGCAAATTTGAATGGTAGAAAAATCGGGGAAGCCTTAGGACATGCACGATCAAGTGAATAAGTCGGGCTATGTCAAGAGTCAGAATAATAGAAGAATATGTATACGATGTATAGACCGAGTTGTTTGGCGGTTCGTCTTATCTGCCTACCCCGATAGTGAAACGCCGCGGCGTGATGGTTAGTTAGTTAGCTAATTTTTTCCTTATTTCTGTAAAAATAAATCAAACATTTTCATAAATCTGTAATTTACCTATTTTGAATAAATTTGAATTTTGAGAAAAGCCTTCAAATTGGTAATTTTGTTGATAATTTAATGTGAAAATGTACATACAGCATAATATATTTTAATCCAAAAATCAAAATGGTAATGTGGTAAAGTTATGCAGTTAGAATTATTTAATGGATTCATTAGTTAACTCTGGTAAAAGGCGGAACGGTGAACCGAAGCACGTATAAAGTTTCCATGGTCCGTCCGCGCACATAATGTTCAAAGAGCATACCAGATATAGAGCTTTTATGCTCCACCAATCCATTGATTGGCCATGTTACGCTTCATTATGAATCCATGGCACCGCGAAACATTGCCATAATCAACTTCGATTCAATGTCCGCCCAATAGATACAACTTGCTCGTAGCAAGCTTGATACCGGAAAATACAGCTTAGTGATGGGCATAATAATCGTGGGATTCAATTCGCATATTTCGAATAATCGATTGATTTAATTCGAATATTTCGAATAATAAGTGTTTCTTTTTAATTTACTTTTCATCAAGAAGAAAATCAATCGAGAAACAAATTTGGTGAATTATTTGACCGCCGTTTCAGACAGCGTTACATTATCCATCATCAGTGCGCATCTGCCCTGTAACGTTGTTCATTGCGTTGGTTAAAGAAGGAGAAGGCGTGAAACGGTGTAATAACCTAAAAAAAAAAAATTAAATTAGATGTACATATCGCATATCCCGTAGAAAAGTGTCGTAATTGAAAAAAGTTAATTTTACAGGAGAAATAAAACAAATGAATGGATGATGAACAAGCGTTCCTGTCAAAAAGAGATACTAGCGACATCTTGCGGTGAAGGAGTTCTCTAACTTAAATACGGTTTTCGTGGGGCATAAATAATGACAATTACTTTACTTTTCAGAGATAAAACGCAAAATAGAAAGTTTGACTTAAAACACTTTTCTATGGGATGTTCGATATGTAAATAATGTAAATTCACTACTACTATTAGCAAAATAAGGAGTTAAAATCACTAAAATCTTTAGTTCTGAAGGGAACGGTTGTCTTCTTTTTAGAGAAACATGATTTCAACTTTTTTCTTGTCTGAGGGATGGTTTCGAATCATTCGATTATTTAAGTATATATTATAAAAATAATTAAAAAAAACAATCGTTTAGGTAAATTAATGCTCCTTTTATAAAATATATCGAAACAACAACTTATTTTTTTAATTTTTCTATTGTCAAAAGATTTCGAAACACGAATCGTTTATTAAAATATCTCCATTATCAAAATATTTCGAAACTTCAATCGATTGTTTTTAATTCCATAAATTTTCCATTATTTAAAAGTTTCTACTGCATCCATTCCTAGCGCCAACAGATTCGAAGTATCGACTGATGGATTCCGATAGGTGACCGACGGCGACGCCAACGGCAGAGTCGGTCAGCGGGGGATAAATAATTTTGTGATGACAGTAACATGGCGTCCGCGGAATCACCGCGGATGTCAACACACTAATAGGCCGATAAATTGCATTGATGTAACCTGACTCTGGACAATTTATCTACGAAATTACAATTAGTGCCAGCCCGTTAATTCGTTTGCCAGCGTCATCTCTAATTAGATAACACTAAATCATCAGAAACTTTCTTTTAATCGATTAAATTTTTTATAATAATATCGAATGTGGTTAGGAACCCTTCAAGTCATACAAAGAAAACTTTACAGGAGACAATGAAAACTAACTTTTATTTTTTGTATTTCTTGGACATTAACTATGCCGTATAAGTTTTAAGTTTGCTAGTGAATGGCACGGATGTGTCGAAACCGGTAGCAGAAAAATTAAAATTTAAGTAACGATAGTTACAATGAAAACTAAAACTCTTCAAAACAAAATGAAAACTAACATTTATAAAATTCATAAAACTAATTTAAAATCTTGAAGTTTACATGAAAGTGGTGATTTGTTTTCAATATATTGTTATAAAATATTTATGTCAATATATTGAAAAATTGATTTAATTTGAATTATTATATACCAAAATTTATGTTTAAAAAATTAACTTGATCAACGTAATAACAATAGTGACGAATATTAAAACTAAATTTTGCAATGGTTCCATGATGAATATGATAAAAAAAGTTTTCCAGGAATCAGAATTGTAAAAACTTAATATCAAAATTCGCCCGTGTTCCAAAAATATCATTTCAGCCGCCACGGACATCGGATGCTAATGGCCTCGGATCAGCCAGAAATAATATACTTTAATACCGAGGGGTTAGGAGGGAGGGGAGGGGTAGACGCTCAAATCCGCCGTCAAATTAAAACCGGAATGAAAATATTTTACCATCCTGATTGATACAAATAAAAATGTGGTTTTACGCGAACGAACGCAGGCGATAGGGCAAAGGGGATATCCACTACAGTCCTACAGAGGTGAGTAGAATAGGGTGGACCGTCAGAGATTTTTCTAGAATCCGCTTTCACATACAGGTAAAAGTATACGCAGATTTTTAAAATCCGTGTTTCTTTTTTGCCCTGTACCGGAGATTTCTAAATTATTACATTCACTAACGCAGACATCTTAAAAAACAGATTACAATATTTAGAGCACAGGTGTTGGTGGGAATGTTGTCCTTGTTCTAGCGGTATTTCAAAGGAAGATGCTAAGAGGAACTGGCGTCATTGATCCGCTCGGCACCGGTGTATAGTCAACATTTTATATTCCATTCTCTCTACAAGAAGTGCCAAATAACTTAATTAACATAACAATTCATTCCAAAAATTGTGCAAATGACGGTACATGTAATACGGACTGTGCTAAGCTAAATCATAAATCTAATGTAAAATAAGGAATCTTAATAGATAAAAATATTAAATAGAAAGATCACATTAATCTCACCGTGGAAAGAATAAAAAAACTGATCTATGTTTTCTATAACATACGAAACATATTAAACAGGAATACTATCAAAATTGTCTATTATGCATTAATTCAGTCCTTATTACAGTACGGCATTATTGGGTGGGGATGGGCCTTTAAGGCTTCATTACAGCCCATAATTACAATTCAAAGAATAATTATAAAAATCATCCTTAGGAAACCATACGACTTCTCTACTTTTGAGATATTTCGAGAATTTAATGTACCATCTGTCACAGAATTGTATAAGAGAAACGCCTTATATCAAATTTATAAGGAATATTTTATCCAAAAAATTCACCCCTCAGATAGCATAAGCAATATATTCAAAACTAATTGCTTAATAACAATCCCTATGTTAAATAATGTTTGTATTTATTTCATAAGTCTTTGATTATTGTTTACATATTTACAGCGCCCTTGAGGTGATTTCTCACAAAAACGGCGCTCTACAAATTATCCAATTATTATTATTATTATTAAATTAGAACATTATTTTTTGCATGTAAATACTCCTCCCATAAACACGAGCTCCCAGAGCTCAACTTATGGAGTATTAGAATAATAATGAATAATTTTATAACTTTGCATAATGTAATCACTTGTAATGTAATTTTTTTTTTCTTATAAATAAATAAAAAAATAAAATATGTACACGGTTGACATTTATCACTTGAGAATGGGTAACTTCTACGATTCGTTCTACGTTCTCGGCTGTGGAACGATTTGCCGGTGTTTGTGTTTCCTGCCTCCTTCCCACCCATGTTTACTTCTTACTCTCCTTAAAAAGACCTTCCACTCTGCATCCTCAAAGATGATATTGGCCTTTAGGAAAATTATTTTCCGTAGGGCCTTATGTGAGTTAATTTAAAAAAAGACTCACGAAAAATCACATGATATTATAATGTATGAAGTTTTTATTAGAATAACTCTCTTTTTATAACTTTTGAAGGTTATGTCAATCAATGTAATATATCATTGAAGAAGAATATAACACTAATAATTTTAATGAAAATGGACAGGACACAGAAAAATAAAAGATAACGGTCGTAACTGGGACTCGAACCCAGAACCTCTCGTCTTACCGGGATGAAGGTTATATTCTTCTTCAATGTTTTAATACATGATTTGTGAAACATCCACATTTCACACATACACTCGTCACTCACGCACTGACAACAGAAAGTAGAATTGAATAACAAAGATATTTATGTAGCATCTTACCATCTGATTGCTCGTATCCTTGGAACAGATATAAAAAATTAAAAAAATGTTTTTTTCTTTCAAATAAATATATGTATTGAAGGTCCATCCTACTGTACATCTTGTATGTCTGCTGTACTCTGTAATGCGAGGCTTTGAAAAAGGCTTTCATGCAAAGCCCTGGATTTAGCTGCAAATATTCCGGCGAGAGGATGAGTAATGTACACCTTAAAAAAACTAACCTGGCGCCAAAAAAAATACACCCCAAAGTCAGTTTATTATTTATTTAAGTGCATACTTTAAACGAAAAAGGTTTTAGGTAGATTGGCGTCAACCCCGTGCTCCTGTTTTGGGGTAGGTAGGCATTGTTCCGCTTATTATATTATTGCCTCGGAGATGTTCACTCAAAAATATTGTAAGAAGAAGAAGGGTGCTCAAAATATTGATCGGGTGGTATTGTAGAGAAGATCGCAGAATTTGTTACAAATGCATGTGTATATTTTTGATAGAGCTTAGCGAAGTTCTGTTTTAACGCGGATTACTCGAGCATATTACATTTCGACTCGCTGTTTTTTTTTTTGTTCCGGTTCCGTTTAAAGGTGGTAGTCGTTTTAACCTGCCGTGCAATGCTGATGCCGTTAAGCACGATCGAAAAAAAAATGTACATAGCTATTCTGTGGAAAATACTTATACATCGATCGACCATGCTAGCACACCAGAGGCCCTAGCACACTCGCTCGATAACGATCGATAGGATAACTATCGGTAACTTCTCATCGTTCCCTAGGATAACTGCACATCGCTAACGTACAAACAACAGTTGATGTCGAATATGTTAAGGACACTTAGTCGTTGTGAACTGTCACTTATTCGTTGGCGATCTGTAGTCACGCTAGGACCGAGGCCCTAGCACACTCGCTCGATAACGATCGATAGGATAACTATCGGTAACTTCTCATCGTTCCCTAGCCTGACTACAGATCGCCAACGAATAAGTGACAGTTCACAATGACTAAGTGTCCTCAATATGTTCGATATCAACTGTTGTTTGTACGTTAGCGATCTGCAGTTGTATTAGGGAATGATGAGAAGTTACCGACAATTATCGTACCGATCCTTATCGATCGACCATGCTAGCACCCCAAGTATTGTTAGGCGTAGCGATGGGTACGTACGTCGACTCGGTATGTATCTACCTTTAAACTTTTAAAAGTTTTCATTAAAAAATTACATGGTTATTTATGATTATGAAATTTTAAGCGCATTTCATCACATTTCAAAAACAGTTTTTAGTGACGTTCACAATTATTCCATTTATTTGGATTTTATTGCAAAGCTGAAATATTTTTACCTTCTGAAAAAGTATACCAATTTTTTTAAGGAAAAAATTGTGAAAATTGTAGATATTATTATAAAGATTAACATGAATAGATTAATGAAAAGCAAGTTTGTAATTAGCAAAAATTTATTACGCACGATTGAATGTTATACAGAACATAACTAAATTAATACAGCGATAAAAGGTGCAATTGAAAAAAGTATCAAAAGAAATAAACAGGTACAATACAAATATGTAGTTACACTATCGTGGAAAGTTATAAAAAATTAGGGAGTTTCTCACCATCCTCCCAATAGCTTATCTACACTAAAATAACGAATATTTTCGATTTACGATTTATTTATTTAAAGTTGGAGTTTATAATTTGGTACTCGAACCTATGAACAGTGGCTATATATTGGAGGAGTTTTCTAACCACTGGCACTGCGAGTATTTTATTTTTATTTTTAATAATATTCGTTATTAGTATAGATAAGCTATTGGGAGAATAGTGAGAAACCCCCTTTGTTCGATAGTTTATAATACAATAGCATAATAACGAGAGTGCAAGTATTAGGTAGAAAAAATAAATAAGTTTTTAAATAAAGAGCTTTTTGTAAACCATTATTATATTTACATCATAAGTTCCTTTCCTCTTTATCTTTACCTGTTCGTCCTTTGTTTATCGAGTGCCTTGCTATTCTGAGAAGGTGCAGAAGAATATTTTTTTAAACATTCATTTAAGTCATTCTATAACGCCTTTGTTAAAAACGTTAATAAAATACTAAGAAAAGTAAAGTGAATATTATCAGGTACCTACCTGCTTTACCTATATTTTAACAACGGTACCTGCTTTTCAATTAAATAACAAGGTGGCCCAAAGAAATTAGCAACACCGGAAGAAGTTTTTTTTATTGTGTTTTTTTAATGTGTTTTGAACAGAACACTATTTATTGTGTTTTTTAAAAGAGTTGGGATGCAAATAATATTAAAACAAAATCGCAAGCTAGATTTAAGAACCCAAAAATATTTTTATTTCATAACCAGAAATATACTAGACCCTGCGACAGATCGTATGTGACATCGCTGTTTTAGTATCTTCAGTTGTATCTATTTTTCGTTTTCAAACAAGACGCACGATAAGGAAGCGGACAAACGTCGATGACGATAATAATATGAACTCACTAGTTTATGGTAGTTTTGTAATGTATCTACATAGGTACGAACCTACAATAACACACATTACAATATTTAAATTTTGCACTTCCATAACCTAAGCCAAACAAAGTACCTATACCAATTTGCATATTTGGACCAGCTAACTATTTTTAACACGCAACGACATTTCGATCATGAATTATGAAACACGATTATTACCCGAATAATATCTAATAATATAATAATAATAATCATAACACCAAAAAAATTGTGTGAAATAATTAGGCAGGTACCATCAAAGTAATAAGAGACATGTAGATTATTCGTGTTACACTTTGAAAAATCATTAATATTCGCTGAAATGTAAACAAATTCCTACATATTTCAAATTAAAAACACAATTTTAACAAAGGTGTTGTGTAAACAAACAAAAAAATTACCTTTCAATCAAAAGTTTTCAACGGTCACGTGGTTTCCGGCGCGGAAGAAAATGTTTTTCACCTTTGTCACTCAAACTACACAAAATGATGTATTATTTTTTCTACTAATACAAACGCACAGTAACTTAAGACAAAACCGCCACAGAATTGTCAAGTTTTCTAACAGCAAAACTTTATCGTGTTCATTTAACACAAATAGACGAAATTTGTTTTCATACTACCCACGACGAATGTAAAGGGATACTGAAATCGTTTCAAAACCAAAACAAATATGCCCGCTCAAACTGTTGCTCGTAATGCGCATGCGCCCCAAGTCAACTGAAGATGGCACTGCCATCTATTGCATTTTCCGTACAATTGTTTTCAAAACTACCACTGCCGTCTATCGAAAAAAAAGAAAACATATTTTATTCTGAATTTATGAATTAGCGACATCTAGTGATTTATTTGTTCACGATCATTGCCCATTCTCGGACATATTCACTAAATTTGACGTGTAAAAACTACTACTGTCATCTAAAAAAGTGTTTTCGGTCTCGATACAGAGAGGCGCCAGTTTTCTTGTGACAAAATTATTAATCCCGGATGACGGGCAACGCGTGTGTAGTATATTTTTCTTGCACAATTTTGTTGTAATTGTTTCTCTCATCTCCGTGTCTGACGTATGATTATCGGTTTCGCCTCCCGCGTTCGCTTGTGAAAATTTGTTTTCTTGTTTTCACTTCCGAACGAAATTTATCTGTGAAAATGGTTTAATATTCTTTTTTCAAAAACCAAAACGTGCTTCAACTGTTCACAGAACGTCAAAATACCAAAAAGTCATAAGATTTGTGTGTGATTTACTAATAATTATTAGAAAATGTTTCGACCGTTGAAATTGCTAGGCAGAAATGCAGTGAAAATCGTAACCGTTCATTCCCACCGATCGAAAATAATTTTCACCGAATCCTTTTTGGATAAGGCAGAACGAATGAAATTATGGAACACGGAGAACAAGCAACTTTTCGGTTGTATCATCAAGGACAAGAAAGCGGTTCAGAAGGAAAAGCGAAAAAAAGGTTAGAATATTAACGATTCTGTCATTGAAGGTGTAAATAGCTTGTGCAAATTGTAAAATTAAACTGGTTGGTGTATTGACCTTTCTCGTAAAATCAAGGTTGAATTCGTTCGGTATAAGGTTTCACTGCAAGAACGATGCAGGCTTCTTGTTTGGCTTTGAAAGCAAGGCTCGTGTTTATATTTAGCTGTCACTGGCTAAACAATTGCGTATTCTGTTTACTTCCTACTTCCTCGTGTAGAGTTCATGATCACTATGTATAGTACGTATTTTGTATTTAGGAACCTTGAATTTTGGTCTATTTTCATTTCTGCATTTTTTTCTTGTAATTTTATCTCTGTGGCGCTGAAAAACTAAACTGGCGCGTCTGGCGTCTAGACTCTAGACTGATTGCTCACTGACGACAACAGGGACGCAATATTTTAGTATTCACAATTTAGATTACTAAAATGACTTCTAAGCAATTCCTGAATACTCCATTAATTCAATTTCATGGTATCTTTAGATTATAATTCATAAGTTTAGAGTTCCCTCACAGCCTATCTGAATTATTAGTTCCTGTCTAGAATATTGTACAATTATTGCGGTACCACACATTTAAATTTTTTTTTAAATTTATTTATTTCAATTTATTTCACCTCTTACACACAACAATTTTACATTTTAATCATTGTTTAACAATAGAATAACTAAATAAAAACTAAAATATAATAAAAAGGTATAACAAAAAGGTGAAAACATCTTTATTTTGGTTTCTACACCAATTAAGAGAACTGGCTCTTGAGCTTGGTGTAGGAGTTATGTAAGAATATACAATTTTTAGTCCATAATTAATATAATATCTTAAGGACTAGATTAAGGAAGACATTATACAATATTTGATGGTTTGATTTACAGGATTAAGGTTACATGTTTGTACTTATCCCTTATAAAATGGAGAACATGTAGAAGGTCATTTACCAAGTACAATTATGATTATTGACTTGTGCAATGAAGTTTAAAATTGTTGCTATGTATGGCACATGTGTCCTACATATGGGCTGCATTTTATCTACCACACTTGTAAAACTAACTCAATAAGCCAATAATATGGCTTGCATTCAGCCTATTATTGCTTTAGTATGTTTTCCTCAACTCATAAACTTTACATTCTTTATATTTGTAAATAATATGTTGTGCAAGTACATTTGCACCAAGCAAGTTATCTCCTCAATGGACTAAGGGGGTTTCTCACCATTCTCCCAATAGCGTAATAGTGAATATTATTAAAAATAAAAATAAAATACTCGCAGTGGTTAGAAAACTCGGCCAACTTATCCAATATATTGCCACTATTTATAGGTTCGAGTACCGAATTATAAACCCCCACTTAAGGGGATACCCGGCGATGATTTTTCCATACAAACATATCTGTACCCGAGAAGCATACGGATGCAACTCCAAAAAGCCAAATGTTCAGTAGAGCCAAAACCGTATTTTTTCTGTAATTATGGTCTCATAACTTCTGCAGATATTCGTGCTGATTGATGAAATTTTCGTAATTATTAATTCAATTAGTTTTGTTTATAAGTTGAGAAAATAAAACGAAATATTTTACATGCAAAGCCTAAAAATAAATGTTTAAAATAAATCATTATGGAGTTGAGTCCTTCTGCTTCAAAATGCAATAGACTATTTCGATATAACAAGTAAAAAATTAAATTAAATTATTAAAAGATCGATGTTTGAAAATTTTATTTGGAAGTAAAATAATAACTATACACAACAGGTAAAAGAAAAATACATTTTATTGTATATTTCTTAATATAATTATTACTAATTATTGGTATTTTCCAAATCTTCGTCATTTGACGGAGGATAATTTGACGGAGGATATCTGGCATTTATGACTTAAAATTTTGTTAAAAAAATGCAGTGGATTTTTTTCAACATTAACTCCACAGAGTAGGCCCTGAGAACAAAAATCCCCCAGGGCCTATGTCATCTTTGGAGATGCTGTGTGGAGTGTCTTTTAGGGAAAGGAAATAAAGGAGGTTCTGGGAAGGAAAAAGGTATGAAGGATGGGTATGAATACGGGGGTCAATGTGTTTTGGCCTTCACAGTTGTCAGACCATATTCAATATTATCCCCCATATCGCTATATATCCACTTCAGGAGGTAAGAAGTCTCTTCATTTGCCCCCCTGACACCGACTGACTCATTCCACATGCAAAAATTGCCTTGTCATTGGTGCTGCCCAGAATGGCTTCATTTAAACACCACAATTTTTTCAAATAAAAATATTCAGAACGGGCACGGAAGACATCTTTCCATATCCGAGTCATCAAAACTAATACTGAATACGATGACTTCCCTCGCAACTTATCCGATTTTTTTCAGATTGTATCGCACTTTCGTCTCACGTAAATGCGTTTCTTTTTCCCCTTGGAGTTTTATTTTATATTTATCCTTCCTGTTTAATGATTACCAATATCACAGGTGTCGTTTGTCGTTTGGATATATGAGGTTATTGTGTCTATTTAGATAGAAAACAAAGAGATTAGAAGCAGAAGGATGGACCTGAGTCCTTCTGCTTCTAATGCTTCTAAGAATAATGGTAGTTGCATCCTTATACATTTGTGAAAAACCCTATATTTCTTTAAAATATGACTACCATCTTTCTGCCACTGATGAACATGATCATTTACTACACATCCTCATCAAAAACTCATTTCTTCAAATTTTGGAGTTGCATCCGTATGCTTCTCAGGTACAGATATTCCCTATTTATCTCTCTGGATTTTAAACCTAGAGAAAATATTGTTTTTACATAAAATAGATATCAACTAGGTACTAGCGTGTCGGAACTTTTTGTTTTTTTTATATGTTACTATTTATAGAAGTTATGACCTTCCAAAAATCAATAAAATTGACTGGTTTAAACGCCGTCAAAAGACGTTCAGTATACAAACTAGACAATGTTTTTTTTTAAATAGCAAAACTTACAGACATAGAATAGTTTTTTCTTACGTAGTTGGTAAAAAAAATACCTTTGGAGGAGAAAAGTAGGGAATACAAAAAAAGATTTTAGTTAGGAATTAGTAGCCCGAGGTGCATTGTCCCTTTCGCTCAATATCCGGTGGAGTAAGAGCAACAGTGACAGCAACAATTTAGTAAAATCTATTTTTCAAATTTCTCCACCACCGGGATTCATCTTAATAAATAAATAAACTGTAAATCGTAAATTGAAAATATTCATTATTACTGTAGATAAGCTATTGGGAGGATGGTGAGAAACTCCCTAAGTATCAAAATTTGCAAACTAAATATAGGCTTTTTGTGCACAATTTAACTTGTCATTGTTTTATCAGTCATAATGTCATTAAGTCGTAATATTATTAATATGAGTTGATATTAAACAAAATATAAGAGACGTTTATAAGCAGCAGTTATTTGTTGGATGTTTCTACAGATATTTGGGCATGCTGCAATTTATTTTGTTATGGCTAATTAAAAAAAATAGAGCTTTGCAGCGTGGATGTTATAAACTCTTGATTTTAGATGAAGAGGACCGTTTGTTGGTTAAAATTAAAAAGATTAGCAACAGTACAGTTAATCATCAAATTTAATGTTTCAAAGACCCAATCATGTCTGATTATGTCTAAAAAGGATCGAAATTACAATCTAGTCGCCTTGAACGGTAGCAATCTTCTGAACAGGCCCTCCATTGATATGCTCGGTGTAACTCTAAGTGACCTGCTTAGGCATGGAGGTTCCATCGAAGCCAGAATAAAGTTAGCCTCTCAGAAACTGGGCATACGGATACTTTAACAGTACACAACTGCTAACATTGTACAAATCGCAAGTGCGCCCCATGGCTGAATTTGGCAGCCACCTCTGGTCTAGAGCTCCAAAGTACCTGAAAAACACCCTCGACTCTATGCAAAGGTCCGTTTGATAGATTCTCCCGTCTTAACAAACGGATTATAATCTTTGGAGCACAGTGTCGGGTGCGAATGCTATCCTATTCTACTGGTACTTCAATTTAAGATGCCCTGAGAAACTAGTGTCTTTGATGGGCACCGGTGCATGGTCAGGAAACACGCCAAACGCCCATCCAACATATGTACACGGTTGACATTTGTCACATGAGAACGGGTCGCTTTTACGACTCGTTCTTGAATTCAACAGCTCGGCTGTGGAACGATTTGCCGACCCTGTGTTTCCTCCTTCCTACAACATGGGTCTCTTCAAGACCCAAGTTCACTCCTTCCTCTCCTCAAAAAGACCCTCCACCCAGCATGACGTAGGCCCTGAGGGAAATTGCTTTCCTCAGGGGAGTTAATAGAAAAAAATTCATTGCCCTACATTGTCATGGCAAAGTATTTTGTCATTAGAATAAAAAATAAGTTTTTCGCACAATTGTTTAATCTGAAAAAAATCATGCAAAAACACATTAAAATAAATTTTCTGCTAAAAAAGTGTGTTTGTAGGTGTAACTGTTTATCAATATTGTTTTCCAATGACAATTACATAAAAAAGGTTTTAAAATCTATACTACTTACAATTTGTACGTATGCCTACCGCCGTCCTGGGAACCATTCATTGCATAACCAACACCTCAGCCACAGGTCACCCCAAGGGTTAGTTACGTTTCCTGCTACTCAGATTGACTACTACCTGCCACCCTTTGACCCTCAATTTCCTATCCACCTCTCATATCTTTTTCCTTCCCATAACTTCCTTCCTTTAATTATGCATTACAGTCGATTTTACTTCCTTATATCTTTCACCCACTTACATAATATAATAATGTTATTTTTCATTAACACTCTAACACAGTCATGGGCAAACTATGGCCTGCGGGCCAAGTCCGGCCCTTCAGGCTAGTCAATCCGGCCCGCGACATGGTTTTGACTAACCCTACCACAGTTTACCAATTGAACAAAATGTATTTTCTGCGTAGATAGAATAGAATACTTAACGGTGTCCTAATCAATGCGTTTTAAGTACGGTATTATTGCATCTAATATTAGTTTGCCCGCAACCTCGCGTAGGCGTAGAGCCGTAGTAGATGTCACTTTGCAGGTCGGTAGCATGGCGATGTGAAGTGCAATGTGTGTCTTGCTCGGCTAAGTTCGGGACTATTTTATTCAATTTTTTTTCCCGCCTGCCTAGATAATTTTTCATTTTATCTGGCCCTTTCCTTAAAAAGTTTGCCCATCTCTGCTCTAACATCATACATATTACTACAGTTTTGCTAGCTATGTATTATATATCTGCAATGAATGCACTCCCACCATTTTTTGGAAAATGTGTGTGTTGTGTAAGATGTCTTGTTTATATTTTTTTGCTTTGATAGTATATATTTGACGTCCACGAAATTGGAAAACATCCAAGTTTTTTTTTGTTAGAAGGTGTGTGTTTTCACGTGATTTCTAACTATGCAGTAAACAAACTGATTTAGCACAATTACAAATTTCAACAAGTATATTACGTGCTTCAAAATATTTACCGAATACATATTGTTGATACTACATATATTAGTGTGATCAAGATATTTACACATGATTTATTTATATTTTGCAGTTACTAAATCAGCCAAAGAATCCAGTACTTCCAAAGATGCAGACTCCTGTTACGTTCCTGTTTCATCCACACCGAAGAAGAGCGGTAAAAAAACGCTTCCACAAATAGATTCCATTATTCTTACAAACAAAGATTTTATAATTTCCCCTGACAAGGATGTCCTATTAGATAGTGTAATAAAATCGGTGAATATTAACGAATCTGCAAATTTAAAGTATTCCAAATATATGTTCAACAATAAGAAGCATCCTGTTGAGATTGTGTCTTCAAATATAAAGAATGGAATTCTCTCCGCTTCGAACTTTGCCGTGCCTTCAATAATTGCTAGAAATTTGAGACTGTTTCCGATGATGAGTAATCAGAAAGCCAATGTAGCCGATAGTAGCTCTGAAGAAGTGCAGGAGGAGAAGATCCTGCAGGTGCGATCCACAAACATTGAACATAACAAGTTGCCGTCTGTCACCAAGATCTTGGAGCAAACCATGTCACCGGAATCTAGGGAGGCTCTGGAGAAATGGAGGCAGGAGAAGATTGCAGAGCTCGGTCCTGAAGAATTTGAGAAATATTATCAAGGTCTGTAATTTTTTGTATGTTTTTTACTTGTGACATTCATTGATTCCTCTAAAATAAAAACTTGTTATTTATTAATAGTCACTATAATTAAGCTTTTATTTTATTTTATTTGATTGCCATCTAATGAGAGTATTATCATTTATTCTTTATGTAAAAGAAACATTATTACACTTAGCAGTACAACAATGCAAATTTTTGACAATCGCTCCCTTTAAAGTTTAGAGTAAAAATAATACAGTTCTGAATTTATGTTGGACTAAATACACGATGGAGTCAGTAGCCTTTCACATATTTCGCATTGTCTTATGACTTATGAAATATTGGCATACAGAGCTCCGGGCCAAAAAGGCCCCTTTCTCTTTCATCATGATTTTAAATATTGGATGTAGAATAAATTGATTTTATTTAGTTGGGTTGGAATAATTTCTTTGCGATGTTATGGCTGCAATATGGGGAGAGTTAAATTTTTACGGAGGATTTGTTTGGGTTTTTTATATGTTGTTGTTATATTTTCATCGTACTGTGCGAGACAGTTGATGGACGCGTTTTCATGGGTGGGGAGGCCCGCATAAAAAGTTTCCGCGAGACTTAAGATATGTTCTTTAAGGAGGGGAACTTCAGAGTCCCTGTGTAATTGAGAAATTCTTATCCATTTGGGGGCTCCCAGGGCTATTCGAATGGATTTGTTTTGAAAAGTTTGTAGTCTTTTTAGTTGAGACTCTGAAGCGTGGGCCCAGATAGGGCTTGCGTAGGTGAGTTTTGGTCTTATCGTGGATTTATATATTAGGAGTTTATTTCTAGTTGATAGTTTTTTATTATTTTTACACATCATGGGGTAAAGGGCTCCGAGAGTTCTATTAGCTGAATTTAGTGTATCAGTGATATGTTTTTTCCAAGTGAGTCTACTATCAAGGGTTATTCCGAGGTATTTAATATTTTTTTTCCAAGGGACGTTTTCGCCGAATAAGTGGATGTTTGGGGGTCTTTTAGGTCGTCTACGGGAGAAAACACAAGCGGCGCTTTTTGAAGGATTTACACTGATTCGCCATTGTTTGAAAAAGGACTCTACTTTCGAGGCGTGGCTTTGGACTCGTCGTGTGGCGGTTATCTCACTTACTGAAGTCGACATGATTTCAGTATCGTCTGCAAATTTGCCTATTTTAGTTTTTTTTGTGCGATGGTTATATATACTAGGACGGGGGATATCGCTTAGGTAAATATTAAAGAGGGCTGGCGAGAGAATTGAGCCTTGAGGGACACCAGCTCTTAGCATTCTCATTGTGGAATAAATTCCATCTAGTTTGATTCTGAATTTACGATCTTTAATAAAGTGTGCTATTAGTTGAAGCATTGATAAGGGGATACCGAGGAGGTACATTTTATAAATGAGACCTCTATGCCAGACTTTGTCGAATGCTTTGCAGACGTCTAGGGAGAGGACTACAGTATGTTGGCGAAGGTTAAAACCGTTTGTTATTTGTTCGACCACCCGCAGAAGTTGGTGGAGAGTTGAGTGGCCCGATCGAAAGCCGTGTTGGAAGTCGGGAATGAGTTTTAATTCGTCGACTATTTTTTTCAGTCTGACGAGGATTAATTTTTCAAGTATTTTCCCTGCACTGGGAAGCAGGCTAATCGGTCTATGATTTATGGCCTGAAGGGGGTCTTTGCCAGGTTTGGGGATGAGGATGACGTCGGCGATTTTATAGTCTTGAGGGAATATACGAAGTCTAAAGGACGCGTTGCTGATGGCTGTGAAGGCGCAAATCGCTTTGGAGGGGAGGCATTTTAAAATTTTATTAGAGATTAAGTCGGGACCGGGAGATTTTTTTGCCTTGAGAGTTTTTATGATCTTGGAGATTTCCTGAGGGGTTGTGAATGGGATTGGATTGTCTGTAGGGATTTCTGTCAGTAAGGATGAGACTTTTGATTCTACGGTTGATACGAATTGGGGGTCATCGTAGGTCGTGGTCGGGGAAAATTGTTCTTCGAGACTGTCTGCAAAAGTCTCGGCTTTATCTCTAGAGGAATAAACTGTGCCTTTTGGGCCCGTAAGGGGACTTATTTTGGTCGGGGGTTTTCTAAGGGCTTTAGAGAGTTTCCAAAAGGCTGCTTTGTCGTCTTCGAGAGTGGAGATGAAGTCATGCCACTGCTCGTCTCTGTATTTTTGGAGTTCGGTTTTAACCTGGTGGGAGAGGCGATTCATACGAATGCGATCGATCGGGTTAGAAAATCTTTGCCATTCTTTTCGGGCGAAGTTTTTCTCTCTGATAAGTTCTTTTAGTTCTGCGGGAAGGTCGGGTCTATGTTTGTCATTCGCGACTTCGACGGTGGCAAGATTTACGGCTGTTTTAATATCGTTGGTGAAGTTTTTAGTGGCTAAATTTAGGCTTTCTTCGTCGGTGATAGATGTTTGGATTTTAACTGATTCTAATAGTTTGGGGAGTTTTTGCCATTGTATTTTTTTACGAGTAGATCTATGAGAAGGTACTGAGGGTAGGGAGCCGTCGGATAGAAATAATAGTACCGGGTCGTGGTCTGATGATAATTTTTTAACGGTTTGAAGGGTGTAGAGGAGGGGACAGTTTTTCATTATTATTATGTCTAAGACGTCTGGGTTGCAGTTAGCGTTTTTTGAGAAAAAAGTTGGAATATCGGGGGCAGCTACGATGAGAGATTTTTCAGCTACGTATTTTGAAAGAAAATTGCCCTTGCTGTTGGCGGTTCGCGAGTTCCAGGATCCATGTTTCGAATTCATATCGCCTGCTATTATTGTAGGTAGTGAGCTATCTAAGAGGTTGTTGAGGTCCGGAGCAGTGAATTTTCTTTGGGGGGGGCTATAAGCTGATATGAGTTTAATTGGACCATTATTTAAGGTATTTATGACTATTGCGGTAGTCTCAATATTTGCTGTTGAGGGACAAGATACCAAACAGTGGTCGATAGAGTATTTTACAATGATTGCGGTGCCACCGCCTGAAGTACGGGTGCGGTCGGTGCGGTAAGTTATATAGTTCGGAAATTTAATATTTACGCTGGGTTTCAGCCAGGATTCATTAATTAGGAGAACATCGAGGTTAAAATCCATCAGAAATTGATGGATTTCACCTCGGAAATCTTTTACTTTGCCATCTGCATTCCAGTATGCAGCTTGGAGGTTTGCCGGTTTTCTAGTTATTCTGGACATTTTAATTTTTTTAATGGTTGTTGGAAAGAATTTTTTATCATTTATGAATTTAAATAAAATAAAATGAATTTAATGCTGTTGCTGGATAGAATTGAGTAAGGTCTGGACATTAGTCAACAGCCTAGAGTTCATTTCCATGGCGGTTTTGAGTTGTGATGCGGCATTTGTCAAAGCTTTGATAAGGTGGGCTGGGATGGTTTGGGGTGGGGGCGGGGGGGCTACGGAGAGGGCTTGTTGGGAGGGGGGGGTGGGGCGAGGTAGAGATGGGTAGGTGACGGTGGTAACGGGCGGGGGGATTAGAGCTGATGAAGAAGTGGCCGGGGCTACTTCATTAATTTGAGGTTGGGAGTTGTTGGATTGGCTTAGGGGTGGCCTTTCAAGTCGGTATTGTTGAGAGGTCTGGGAAGCGTTAAAATTTGTGAAGGAAGGGCGAGGCCAGGGGTTTGGGTTTCGGATTGGGTATTTCATGAGGGGGCGGATGTATTGAGGGTTTACGTAACTGAAACGGTTTGAGAAGCGGGGGGCGGGGCGTTCGGGGCAGCCTTTATAATTGGCCGGGTGAGGTCCTGCGCAAAGAGCACATTTAGCAGGAGTAGTGGGGGGCTTTTTGCAGGTGCTTGTTGGGTGATCTATATTTCGCATTGAATCCCCATGTAGGTACTGTTCTCCACAGTGATAGTGAATCTGCCAACATGACGGTGCAAATTTTTATTTTTCTTTTATTACTATTTTTATTTTTAATTCTTATTTTATTCTTTCTCTTCTCTTCATTTCTTCCATTTATTTTTGTTTGCACAAGACACGTTCCATATATCATCCTAATTTGACTGCCCTAAAACGGGATTCTTCCTAGTTGGGCAGCCAAAACATTTTATAAATAATGTATAATGTATGTATAGAAAAAATTAAATAAATAAAAAAAATATTAAATAAATAAAAAAAAACAAAAAATTTCGTGTAACATTAGGTTGAAATGGAACATTGACCAAATTTATGTTTCCTTTATTTGCTTCCCTAATATATTCCATCATTTTTTTTGTTTTAGTTTTTTTGAAACAAAACTATGCAAAGAAAAAAAAAAAAAACTATAAACTAAACAAAATTATACAAATTTTAGGAATTACGCATAACTTATTAATTTAAAGAACCCAAACTAGAACCTAACAACCGATTTTGTGGGTGTTTTCTCCCTTGACTTAAATAGTTGTTTCCAGTAGTAATTATGTATGTTGTTTCCAGTAGTAATAATGTTATCAAATGTTATTTCCGCATTCAATTCCGCAATCTCACCAATTGTCACTTTCAATTTATAAGTAAAATAGTAATTAAAGTTGTAGATGGAAAAACTTAAAAGTAATACTTGATTATATATTAATATAACTATTTATATTTTTGACAACCCTCAAAACATGAAAAACGTTTATGTACTACATTACCTGTGGACTTATGCACCCTCAAAACCTACCAAATTGAATTAAATGCATGCTTAAATTATTCCCAAGATATCAATAAGAAACCTGATGGAATATTAGAAGCCTACCTTATATAGTTTTTAGATACAACGTAATTTTTTGAGAAATCACTGTCTGCTCTGAAATGCCAACGTTCAATAAAATGGTGCCAAACTGATGTTATCTCAATTTAAGAACAGTTTAAAGTATTCAGCATTACCAGAGAAGAACCCTACGTAATACCATATATGAAATTTTGATGTATTCTTTAAAATAAGTACTCTATGAGCAGTTTTATAAAAATAAAATGGACTAGGCAAAGATACCCATGGGGAGGCAATCTAACCCCATTTGGCGGTATACCATTGAATTAAAAACAGTAATAAGTCAAGAATAAAAAAAATATCTATGTATTAATTTTGGGTGTAAATTACCCACCTTACGCTCGATGTTACAAATTTGAACCTGTCGCTCGCCGGGTTAAAATATGCAAAGTTTTGTACTAAGCGTCCCTTTCTCATTCTTGTTTGTTTCTTTTACATCACTCTTGCCTTTTTTTAATTTTCTCGTTTTTTTAAAGATATTTTACACACGTACACCTGCCAGGGATATCATTTCTACAGCATTTTATCATTTGTCACTGCTCTTTATTACGTTTCAGCTCAACTTTCATCAGGCTCCAGGTTCCATGAGCTGCTCAGCAAGCGTCTCGTCTCCCCTCACGAGTGTTTGTCCATTGAAAAGCAGCTCCAAGGAGTGTGGAATTCCGTGGGACATGTCTTGAAAGACATCAAGTCCACCAAAGCTGTTGAATCTCATGTTGTTCACCCGGTACTCAAGTACAAGGGAGTCATTGACTGTGTCGCTGTCTATCAGTAAGTTAATTTACTTACAAATTTGGTATAAAAAACAATTAAAAAGTCATCAGAAATAATATAAAACTGTAAAGTTGGTAATTAAAATGAATAATATCTAACATTAGGTGCAAACACAATATCCATTCGACCGATAGACTATGGTAAAACAAATGTGTCAAGTGATTTGCCGCGCTCATTCTAAACATCGTACCTTTAAATATTAAGGCGATACTTAAAATAATTCAAAATCTACTCTTTCAGAGATGACTGTAGTTTCATTATTTTAGTAGAAAACTCTTTATGTAAGCTATATTTTAAAATATTAAGATGAATTCGGCCGGTCAGTGGTTGAGTGGGCATTGCGTTTGGGTTTCACCCAGGCGTTCCGTGTTAGATTCCTCGGCTGGCTAAGTCCTCCATTACAACACAAAGCAACATCTTCCGCTTAGTATGGTGGTAGTAGGAGATTTTCAAATGTTGTTGGGATATTCGTAACCTGAGAATGTTTATCTTTCTTTTAAAATAAAAAAGTAAATTAAAATTAATTGTTTGCGCCCGTACATGTGCAATATGAATAAGTATTGTCCCTAAACAAACTAAAATCTTCCAAGAAAGGTTTACAAATACAATATTGTGTCAGTGATTCAATCCAATATTGTACTTGTAAATCTTTCTCGAAAGATTTGGAGTTTGTTTGTGGACAAAACTATTTATTCATTTTTATATTGCATGTGTACTAGGCTGATTCAAAAAGTAAAAGTTTGTCTTTTTTATCAAGGCACCCTTGTAAATGCCTTTAATCGCAAAAAAAATTTACACATATTTTACCAGGCAATGATTGCAACGCTTCAGACTAAACTTGTCACTGCGTGCAAACTTAAATAAGCCACAGATAGGTTAAACACAACTCTCTCCCGATTCCCGCAGTATTGTAAACAATAGGAAGCATGTTTAAACATGTTAGTAACGCAACTAGAGTATTTGAGTAATAACATACTTTTTGCTCTTTGGCTACCTTTACACACATAAGTTTTTTCCTGTAAGTCGCTCATGTAAGTTACTTCCGGCAAACAGGCACATTGGTTGTTGCTTACGTGAGCGACTATGTGCGTAAAAAATAGTAAAGGATGCCTTAGAAAAATGTATTTACAATTGTGGCAAAAAATGGCACCTATAAGCCAATGAATCCATATTCATTTCAACAAATCCCATATTTTAGGTTTTTTTTATGTTAACTCCACACAGGAGGCCCTGAGGAAAATATAAAAATATAATAAATTCATTTTAATATCGCTCAAATGTATTAACGGTGCTACCCAAATTTGGCAAGCCATCGCTCTAGCGGTTATTTCACATACTATTGATATCAATAGTACGTAGTGAGATATTATATTGTGTCCTTGACTAACTTAAAGTTTTTGTGCGATAAAAGATAATAATCCTTAATTACACATTCATACATTAGATCAAACTGGTTTTTGTTTTAACATTTGTTATTTCAAGATCAAAAATGCATTGTTGTGCATTACTTTCACTTCAACACCGTTCAATGCCAGTACATATTTAATTATGTTCAAAATATAGACAAAGATGTTGCAAAACAGGGATGTGCTCTAATATTAAAACTTTTTCTATGAAAAAAAAGTTAACTGCTGAAAATTAATCTTCAACAGTTTTTTCCAAAAATAAAGTTATGTATATAAATTATTTTCGGATGTAAAAATACGTAACGCTTTTTTCTCTAAAATGTTACAAATTTGCATAATTTTAAGAAAAACTTGCATGCTACTGTTGTTAACCCATCAGGCTAATTTGTTGACTTTTGGGAACAGCTCATATAGGTATTGTAAAAAAAGTTGTGTCTCCCTTACTGTCATGGTGAGAAATATGATCGAAACGATGTTAGAAAGAGAAAACACCATACTTCTAATTTGTAATCAAATCTAAATTCGAACCGCAGAAGAATTAAAATGTACTCATAATATAATACGAAACCAAAGTTTCCAATTAGATTTAGAGAAAAATTTATTAAACTTTGTGAATTTTATGTTAATTACTTTTAACGAGTCATCTGTCATAAGCCCGCCGGCGGGTGACAGCGGAGAGGTTATAAAATATAATGCGATTTTAACCCTTATGTATACAGAAACTGTACAAGGACAAGGTCAGAATCGCTTGCGCCAATATCATTCCAGACTTTGCTTTTTATTAGAGCACTCTAGCTCCTCGGAATTCTCTGATATTAATTTTCTATGAAATACGGCATTAACCTCTAACTTCTGACAGAATATGTTGGGGCCTGAGAGGTTAACTATTATTCTGTTCTTCACAGACTGATAACTGCAATGTGGTTGAGTATATGTAAATATTGATCATTTAATAAGAACATTGCCACATTTTCTTATCAATTATCAAGTAATTACAATGATGAAAGTGAGTTGCTGATTACAAAGCATGGTTCATTAGTGAGTTCTTCGCATTCCTTGTAGTATTATTATAAGTATGTACATATCTCAATAAATACGCTTTTGTTTGTTTCTTTCTGTTTTGTTATTGTGGTATGCACTGCAAACGGCTTATCAACTCATTTTGTTATTCATTGATAATATAATATTTAAATATATATAAGTACAATTGGGGTTCAAAATGATTTGAAATTTTCATGGCCAAAAGTATTATTGTATTTTTGGGGTTTTATGCAGTATTGCGCTACCTCCTTCTTTAGCCAACATTTCAGAGAGCATTAGAGTGCCCATCATGAGGGCAGACGTGTGATCAACGGAAACATTGACTAAAAGGAATATTGCGGAAAAAGGCTTAATACCCCAAAAATAAATCACCATAATGATTGGAGTCATTTTTCCAAATTCATAGCATTGTTTGTTTACGCATTTATTTCTGGCTTGCAAAACCCAAGTATAGGTTGAGAGGTAAGGCTCTCAACTAGAAATCTGGAGGTTGCAGGTTCAAATGACCATTATCTGTTTAACAATATTGTTCTTTGAAGTATCATTTTTATTTTACCTATATTATTTTGTGTTTTTTGAAGTATTATTTTTGGTTTTTGAAGTATTATTTTTGTTTTTCCTTTTGTGTTATTTTTGTTACTTTAAGTAAATAATTGTTAACCTCAACACAGGATTGTCCTAGTGAGGTTAAAATTGTATTGTAAACTGTTATACCTAAAATGTGAAGAAACAATAAATAAAATCCCGGCATATGCAAGTAAATTTTGTTAGATTATGTTGTGTTATTTCACAATTTAATTCAATTAAAATAATATATAGTATACGTATTTGCGGTGCCTTCTAGAGTGGAAGGTACTCCAGGTATCGCCCGGGTTTTGGACCACTATTCAGAATTGAAACATTGTTTGAATTAGCTTTATGATCGGATCTGATTAGCCCGGTACTTCCTGACCTTCCCCACCCTCATTTCCTTCCTCTACTACTACCTTCAGCCTCACAACATACCCCAATTGATTGAGCAGTTGAGACCCTTGTGCAGTACTCACATAAAATACCAGAACACCACTTATTTTTATATTCAACAATAATCATTTTTCATTCCAATTTTACAGAGACAAACCAATGCTGATCGAATGGAAGAAATCCGACAAACCGAAGCAGACCTTATCTGCAACCTACGATAATCCGATCCAACTGGCCGCCTACTTTGGAGCCATTTCACACGATCCTAACTACAAGCGACTCAACGTGCGTGACGCTCTGTTGGTCATTGCGTACACGGACGGATCACCCGCTGACTCATACCATCTCAACATGGATCAGATGCGACAACACTGGGCGGCCTGGCTGACTCGCCTTGAGAGATTCTGGGCCGAGAAGGAGAAGAAGAAGGCCATTGAAGTTGCATCGTCAATCGATGGAAGTGATGATAAATCTGCCGTTTAAACCAATTCTGATTACCGCAAATATGTTATTCATAGTAAACATTTAATTTTGTTGGATAATTTTGATTTTATTACAAAATTACTGTAAACAATTGTTTACAATATTATTGTTATTATGCTGAAAATGGAGTTTGCTAATCCCGCATCTTTTTCAAAGCCTGCATGACTGTGGGGTACAGTTTTCGAAATCTGGGATTTGCGGGATTTTTATTAAGTGGTAATAATTTGAAATAATGTCGACATAACATTAACTTTTTTGGTTTATCAAAAAGACATTGAAAAGGTGACATTGTGAATCATTTAAAAAGACTACTTGTCAATCATATTTGATAATATGCAGTAATATTCTAAAAAGAAGTAGAAAAGGTTATGTTTGTGGGACTGTCAATCATGAAGGTGTGTGCTAACTGAAGGTATCTCCCTTCAATCTCAAATAGGAACATCTCTTTCTTCAAAATCGATTCCAGGTATTCAAGTTTCTGAGCTTGAGATGCGGCTTCTTCTCTTCCTAACATCAAGTTCAGTTCCTCTTTCATTGTCAAAGACTGATCACCACTTATTTTTATAATCAGTACGTTATTGGTATAAATTTATTTTTCAATCCCACAAATCCCGCACGTCTTCGGGATGAAACATTGCTAAAATCCCATGGGATTGCAGGATTGCAAACTCTAGCTGCAGAGTATGCTTAAAAGTTTTTGCCATACTTCTCATGGTGTATTTTTGATTTGAAATAATAACAAAGCCTTTCTCTACACAGAAAGTCTTATGAGAATCATTTCCCTCTGGGCCTGTCGTTGGTAATCCTCCTTTGTGAGTCTTTTTGATTGCAGGAGAACTATTTCACATTTACGTAAGAAAGGGATTAATGATTCTTCTACAATATCCAAAAAGTTTTTTTGCTGCAATTTTTGTTATTTCAAGTCGATCAAATAATTTGATATGACCAATTACTAAATAAAATCGAGGACTTGGCTTACCAATAAAACATTCTATCCAAACGGTTATCCAAAAATTGCAGCCAAGATGCAACCAATATTTATTACTTATCGTATAAACTGAATAATAGTAACTGCGGAAACTGCTGCCGGAATTTTTTTTTTTAAATGTTTGAAGAGAATGTTCAGTATGTATCTGAAGGTATATATATATCTATAAGTCCTTCTCTTAGATATTTTGTTTAGTCATTGGATATGACTTATCTAATTAGAAGTATGGCAGAAACATCTAGGCTTGATTTCTTATTGGTTTATTTGTAATTTTTTCTGTGGATGTTGCACCTGGTGTGAAGAGTGTCCAAAAGAATTATAGTTTTGTATTGATGAAGGTATAAAAGTTGGCTGCTGATGATATTACTATGATTTACTAGAATTTTTAATTAATATATTATAATCCATAAAAATGGTAAAATAATTATTATAATGTTATGCTGTATTTTCCTCGAAAAACATGTTATTATGCCATTTAGTATCTACTTTTTATTTGCTAAAATTTCTACGATAATCAATGATAAATAATTTATTCAAAATAATAACATTATTCATGTTATTGACTACATTACTGCAAATAATTTAAATGCTTATATTTACTCACCGGACTAAACTTCTTAAAACTTAATTTATATATTAAAAAGCCAATTATCGAAAGGATTTACTAATAAAAAAACAAGTCATCTTTTTTTTTAGATCGTTGGTGTTCTGCAGTGTTACCTTTATATTCTTGGATTCTGAAGGTTGATTCTGTATCTTTTGTGTTATCTTTTGCCTGAAGTCAGTATTATGAGACAATTAAGACAATAAGGCAAAATCCATCCGTTGTGCGTTATCGGCTTTCAAATTTCTATGGCTTTCAATGGCTTGTCTATGCCTGTCGTGTGTTGAATGGTTTAATTACCTACCGAAAACTTTAATTACTATTTATTAGTTATTAAAACAACTTATATGTAAGCCTATTAGGCGTTCGTGAATGACTATCTGTTTGTCGTATTATTTTGATGTTTGTAAGTGATGACATTTGATTCACAAATTGTTCCGCGACTGACTTCTCTTAAGTAGAATTACGCTGCAAATGCGATGTCATCTATACCGTTAGTGTCTACTTTTAAGAGTTGATGTTTTAACACAAGCTCAATATTTACCTCTTTAGTGTGATAAGTAATACAGCATTTAAGAAATCTGTCAAAATGTGTCTTATACAGCTGACTTAACAAGCGTTCATTGTCGCAAAAGATACATAATTACCCTTCTGATTTATTTTAGTTTTAGATATCTAGTCATACTATTTGTAACCTGAATGTAGAGTTTGTTTCTTCATACATAATAATATATTCAATCTTAAGCCATTGCTCACTAACCATTTGAATTTTCTTGAATAATTCAAACATCTCGATCGATACATTTTCAATACTCGAAAGACAAATGGAATTGAACAGATCACCTTCCTAGGAAGGGACGTGATAGTTATTTAATTTATTTTCTTTATAAGAAAAAAATAAAATCTCATGTTTATTTGACTGATTTGAGGTAATGAATGCTAATGTTTATTTATTAATAAAAATTCAATGTCATTGGAAGGTTGCCAAAATGAGTGGCATTCTAAAGGAAAACAATTTCAATTGCAAGGCCCCAAGACAGATGCCAATTATCTTTGACATTTTTGTTATTTATAATTAGTCACAAATACACATTATTGAACTGAAATTTTGAAATCAACATGATTGTATTTTCTTAGGAAGTTTATTGTCAAAAGAATTCATATTCTAGTCTTTCATAGATAGTGCGCGCTTAAATAAAAATGCTTTTCAGGGAATACTACTTTTTACAAGTCATAATTTAAAATATTAAGATGAATTAGTTGTTTGCGCCCGGTACATAGGCAATACGAATATGAATAAATAGTTTTATCTGTAAAAAAAACTCAAATCTTTCAAGAAAGGCTGACAAATACAATATTGGATTGACTCACTGATGCAATATACATATTGTATTGGTTAGCCTTTCTTGAAAGATTTTAGTTGTTTTATGGACAAAACTATTTATTCACATTCTGTTTGCGTAAGTACAAACTCAAACAATTAATTCAACTTAATATTGTAAAGCTTAACTTGTAAAAAGTGTTTTTATGTAAAATAATTATACTTGCGCCATCCATGAAAGACCAGAATATGAATTCTTTTGACAATCAACTTAAGGGTTATCTTAAAATTATTCTTGAACTCATAGAAGTTGCTAATTTATTATTTTAGGTACAAAAATATTTTTTTCAAGTAATGGTACAAAATATTTAGATAAATTGTTTGTTTGCACTTGTATACAGAATACACGATATATGACTGAATAAATAGTTTTGTCTGAATTAAAAGTTTTTATAAAAATATTTATTCATATTCTAAATGCAAAGACGCAAATAAATCATTTGTCTTAATATTTTCAAGCATAACTTGCAAATACATAGTGTTTTTCCCTAAAATAATTAAATTACCACCATCTAAAACGTTTATGAATAATTTTATGTTTACCCTTATTGATACTGGAAGTATTTTGCAAATCTATTTAAGTTCTCTTGCCTTATCTATTTTGTTAGTGATTTGAAATAAAGATAAAATTATTTTATTTTCTATGTTAAGGACTCATGAACATGTTACATTTAAAAAAAATATGTCTTTATGTTTTTGCTTTATCTGAACTACATTGCTAAAGGAGGTAGACTCTGTTTTTTCATATTTTTTAACCTTGTACGCTGATATCAAAATGTTTTTATTACTTATTTTTAAATGTGATTGGTAATATCTTAAAATGATAAACTAGAAGCGAAAGATTGCTGAAAATTTGTGTATTTAATTCATTTTCCTTTGAATTTAGTGATCACTAAGTTAAGTAACTTTGAATTTAGTGATCACTAAGTTAAGTCACTTTGAGAAATATTGTTACGCATAAGGGCCAATTGTTTCACAGAATTTGAATGATTCATCAAGTAATTTTCAAGTTCTGTGAAAGTTCAAATCAAGTTCTGATGTTATATCGTTATGGGCCAATTGCTTCACAGAAACTTGAAAACTACCTTCGAAATTTGATCAATTGTTCAATTTATGCGAAACACTCGCCCTACTAATGTATACTGGTCAAAATGCAACAATTTTTTTGGGAAATTTTAGATAATTTTTTTTGTAGGTAAAAAACTAATAATTTATTACTACAAATAGTCGAATGTATTATCATATTAATCTCTGTTTTCTTCGAATACTTAATATTAAATTTTTGAATACATTATAAATTTACAAATATTAATAAATACAAAAACCAATTTGCATTTCATTGATGTTTTGCTGGAAGATTGAAATTAGCTTTTAAAAATACTCCGCCTCTTGAATTAGTTAATAATTTATTAGTTGTTAATTTAACAAGACTGCACTCGATAGTCATTACTTACCGCTAGTTTATTGTTTAAATTAGTTATTTTTCTCACTACATATTTTGAATGTATGCTATGTTTGCTTTATTTTGTATGATTTAATAAACTTTTTCAAATACAAGTGTTGCTTTATTCCTTACTGTAATCTATCATAATATTAGTCTATGATCAGTTCTATCATTGTTTCCCGCTGTACACCTGGAGTATGTTTCGATGTTTAAAAGAGAGCCGAACACCGTCAGGCAAGTTATTCTGTTGTGAGAGCTCCTCAGACAAAATCTAGCTTCCCTGTTACAAGGACTTATGTCCTCTTTAAGAGGGTACAACCAGACAATATTGGAAATATGTCCTTTTTAAATCAATTTCTAGACGTGATGACTCTTTTTTTACAAAAAACCAATTGATTTTGAAAGAAAGTTATTTGATCTGGTAAAACCACTTTTTAAAATTTGAAAAACTAAGTTTATTTTTAATATACTAAGGTTATACCGTTGGTCATTGGCAGATTTGTTAAATTTTCAAACGAAATATTGTATTATACAACACAAATTTCAAATCATATAATCATCCATCAAAATAAATCAATACATAATCTAGTAAAGACACTTTTCGGGATTTTAATTTTTGTCCAATTTAAATCATTAAAAAATAAATCCGAGAATGTGTGTTTGTGACGAAAATACCTCAGTTTTTTATTTATTTAAGGTCTGGCAAACTAAAATATTTCATATTTTTTTACACAATTATTTGGTTTAGACATTATTGAAAAATCATACATACCTACTTATGGTCAAAAAATACTTACAAGAAGTGCACGATATTTAATAATTATTTATCATCACGCGTTTTGAGCATTTTTATTGCTTACTAGAATGTAGACATATTTATATAAAAGCAAGTTTTTAATGAAATAAATCTATATTAAATTTTTAGTTTTAAAAATTTGATGTGGCGAATAATCGATCTTTCTCATCGGAACCTCCCTGTACAGTTGGAAGCATTTTGGAACTGTAATTCTTAGCCGCTGGTCAATGAGTCTTGAACCATATTTGTATATAGCAATAAACATTCACTATGATCAAAAGAACTATAGTCTTTTAATCAAACAGAAATAGTATGGAGATGCTGATCAGTACTAATAATAAAATACTATATACATCTGTAAAGGATTACAGAGAGGTTACAGTTGCTCTTTAGATATTTGATTTGATGTATGATCAATATTTTATATATATCAAAAACTATAGTGTGGCTAAATCGTTAATGTGTACAGCCCTGCAATTTACTTATAAAATGATATATGTAGCTGAATTGCCATGCTTAGTCGCCAATGTGAAACAAGTGTAGTGCTTCAATTCCATCCCAACATCAATAACTCACGCTCCTAATACATATTTTAATATGTTCACGGACACAAAGTCCATTGACGTAATTTAAAAAAGGATGTGATATCATACAATGTAGTACCGAAGCCAAGCACACGAGTACCGAAGAAGGTTAAGAAGGATACCCATGAGGCGAGTATCCGCCAATGTGTTAAACTTGAATTATAATAATTTATTCACATATTTCAGAATATTTTGGAAGAATACCGAATAGTGATGAGGAAAGCAGACTCCAGTTTTGCCTTGTTGGTAGGTACTGTGTGAATGATGAAAATGTTTACATATTTTAATAAATTACATCCATCTGCTCTGCTTTGTATACTTATTTAATTGTAGCAGTGAAGCGCAAATTTTCAGTAAGTACCTCCCTACTCTTATTTTACTCAAATTCCAGACTATTCAACTCCCTTGATAGATAAGATTTAGAACTTAATGAAGCGGAATTGGGAGTCTTTAATTGAATCTTATGAACCAGGCTTAAGCCAACTAATAAGCATAACAATGAAAATAAAAATTGTGTTATAAATTTATTATTAAAAAAATCCTCTGTTCAATCTGAAATGAACCCTTGTAATTCAAGTTTAGATAAATGTATTCGTTGATTATTGTTAACATCACTACATGGTGAGAATTGTCAGGGAATGTCAAAGCTAGTAAGTTTAGTGAGAAACCCCCTGACTGCAGGGAAAGATCACCACTAAAGTTCACAGTACAATAATAATTCAATGTGTGGGAAAAATAAATAATTTGGGGAAAATTATTTGCCCTTTTACGGAAGTATTTTTGTTTACTGAAATAATTCAATACTTATAAAAATAATCATTTCCAGAATTTCCTTTCCCTAAAAAGACAACCACAACATCCCCAAAGATGACATAGGCCCCGAGGGAAATGGCTTTCCACAGGGCCTCCTGTATGGAGCTAAAATGTAAAATAAAAAATTAAACCAGATGAAAATGCTGATGAATGCCATCTAGCGGATGCGTTCAAAACAAGCTTCTGAGATTGCTAGCAGGAAACTGCTATTTCCGCGCTCTCTACCTTCTTTATTTTACCGACCCTGATAAAAAAAACTCTAGCTCGTACACGTGTAATTTCAATATTTTTTTGATAAATTATGTAAAACTACAGCTACTATTTTTATGAAAATATATTATTTACTATCTTGAAAGAACAGTGTAGTAGTTCTGTCAACCTGTTAGTAGGTCTCGCATCCAAAAATATATTTTATTTTTGAATTGACTGATATTTAATTCATATGTTTATTATTAAAATATTTAAAATATTTTTTATTAAAATATTTTTTGAAAAATTTAAACATTGTAATTGGTAGGATCCTAACAATAGCTTATCTACACTAATAAAGAAAATTTACGGTTTATTAATTATTTATTGTTGGAGTTAATAATTCGGTAGGTACTCGAATCTATGAATAGTGGCTATATATTGGATAAGTTGGCCGAGTTTTCTAACCATTGCGAGTATTTTATTTATATTTTTAATAATATTCGTTATTAGTGTAGATAAGCGATTGTGAGAATGGTGAGGAACCCCCTTAAATAAATAATAAACCGTAAATCAAAAATAAACTTTGTAGTATGGATAAGCTATTAGGAGGATGGTGAGAAACCCCCTAAGTTTTACCACCGTTTTGATAGCTTATCCATAGGATTTCGTATGTATGTGATATTTGAGTTGCGATTTATCCAATAAATGGTTCCCGGGGCGGCGGTATCCGTACCCGCCTTGAAATGTTTTACTAGGTTTTTCCTCGTATATCCACAATTTTTTCCAAGTTTTTACGTTTTTTAATGGGTTTTGTCATGCTTAAATGATATATCTTATTTTAGCGCGTTTTACTATGTACTACTATTGTTTACCAAGTTTATCTACGTGTAACTATCGTTTCATACTTTTACATCTTTAACCACGTCTCACCTTTCCCGAGAGCAACAAAGTTTTTACAAAAACGTCATATATCGTCAAACATATTACAAAAACATATTTTTAAATGAAACGGTGGTTTTAAAAAGTGGGACATTATTAAAGAATAGTTAGTAAAAAAATTGATGTTTTTTTATCTTATAATGACGTAGGACATATTTTAAAAAGGCAGTCATAATAATAACTAGGACCTTTCAAGTAGCGACAGAGTCAGTGATGGATCGCATCCTTCCGGTTTGGAAATGATGGCGCCTCGTGGAAAACGATAGGTCGAATTAATTCTGGTCAACTTTCTTATCATATTTTACATTACATTATCCTGTCGTCGGAGTTATGGACACGGTTTAGACTATGTACCTACGAATGCGGCAAAATCTAATAATCTATAATGGGGCCAACAGACACAGCTATAAAAGCTCAAGCGTTATTTGGTTTGGCGTATTTCGGCATGTCGGTTGCCGTACATTCCCAATGGGAATGTATGACGAGCGATATGCTGAAGTAGGCCAAGCCAAATAACTCTTGAGCTTTTATGACTGTGTCTGTTGGATCCCTAAATGAAAACAAAGGAACTAAAAAAAAATCATCGGCATCACACTTTTGACATTGACGTAGTCGAGGGGTAAGGCTGTCGACTATGAATTCAGAGGTCGTCATATTCCGGCGTGCGGACTACATTTTTATTTAAATAGTTTGTGTTGCTTCATAATATATATGGTGATAAGGCACGTACTTGACTTACTAACCAGTGATTCCTGACATTATTTGGAGTTTATGAAGTTTTGGTCTCCGCTCAATTTTATCACTGGTCACTCAGCCGAGTAAACGCCCTACCCTTCACCCCGACTTCAACTCTCCAATATCCACTGATTCTTTTAATGTTTAAAGTTGAATAAAACAAAAAAAACAACAAAAATGTCTCCGGAGTCAAAAATTTGACTTACTTTTTTACTCTAATTAATGATCATTAGGAGGCGGTTAAGCGGTGCAAAACGAAGAATTCCAAGTCACGAATCCGCAAAAACATCATTCGGAGATATTGAAATTTGAATTTTTGAAATGATGTGTTTTTGTAATAACGAATCAATTCTAAACTTCAAACCTCAATATCTCCGAATGATGTTTTTGCGAATTTTCAACTTGGAATTCTTCGTTTTGCCACCGCCTAGCCGCCTACTAATGATCATGAATCACCGGTTAAAGTACCTACTCGTAAATCAACTTCGAACCCCGTACCTAGGTCAATTATAATATTTTCGGCATGTTCCGGGGTGGAAGATACTCTCAGTATCTCCTGGTGAAATATCATCATCCAAGACCACGAATTGGCATCAAATGGAATAATCAAGTATACTTTCCAACCTTCCTCTCTCCCATCCACTTACCCTCCCCGCTACCTTGTAATGGTTCTAATCCTTTTGATCCCCCTCGACTTAAATCAACCCTATTTAAGGGTGATAATTTTTTTTTTTCGTATAACTTTAAGTTTTGAAAACCTTAAGTTACTGCTGGAGCTGCCAGTACGTAGGCAAGTACGTACTGATAAATTGTTGTTTAATTACTTTTGAATTAACTAGACACGTTGTGATTATTTTTGTTTCGCCTTTATAGCGCTAATTCAGGTAGATTAAACGGATTTGTGGTAACTTTTGGTTCTTAGCTGTGGTGTGTTGCAATTTGTCAGATCTTCAACAATGACGATATTCTATCTAACTGGCTAATCATTTAACTTCCCAGTCTATCTTACTATTTACTGATCTAATACCCTTCCCCATGCTATTGACGAATAGTCTAATTACGATATACCTAACTCTCTGTGCCGTTCTACCTAAACTCGGAGTTATAAACCCTTTTGTTAGAGTATATCAAAACATCATTCATACAATAATTCAATTAGTTATTCTAAGTTCCTATTGGTTGTTAGTTGTATTCAATCTACTTACAGGTAGGTATAATGGGTAGGAATAGGGACAAACATGTGCTTGCTACGATTGGTCTCCTCCAATTCCCAATTAGCTCGATGAAGGAAAACCTGTCGAGCTAACCCCAATCCCAACGCCTCCAGGAAGATTTATTTGTTGCCTCGCAACTGATGAAAATTGACATGTTTCGTCCCTGTCGGGAGGGGAATGTGTGTGATGATTAATATGTTGAAATCTCCATAGTACAATGCGGTAATGGGAGAATATCTCTACCAAATCTTCGCAAGGTAAGATGGTATGATGATTAAGATGATAGGTTGAAGGTTCATGATGAAAGGTCATTCCATGTCGCTAGACATAAAAATGACGCTCCGTTCCGCCGAGTGTGATTGAAGTATGTCTAAGAGCTCTCAGAAGGTGCTCAGATGACTTCCGGTTCAGGTCGTGCCCTTCGGCCCGAGCCTGATGATGATGATGATATGTTGATGATGGCCAGCATGCTGAAGGTTAAGGGTCCGCCCAGCTAACCGCAGCCATGAACATTATACCGAAGTGAATACTTGCGGATAAGTCAGGGGTCGGGAATCCCCGCGTGCATCCCACTGGTTTCGAAGAAATAAAATTAGTAGGCTCAGGAGCCGAATTCTTCGCCGTCTCCTCAGCATCCTTTACAGCAAACTGTCAGCTCCCAGACTTTCGTCAATCACACCTGCCAAATCCGTTAAGTAAAAGGGTACGAACTGTAGAGTGCGTGTTTAGTATATCCAAATGTGTACGCCACTAATTTATGTCGGTAGTTAATTTGAGTGAAGACTGGGCCCTGCACGACTCAAGCAAGCGCGACGAGAACAGTGCTCCTTGTGTAAATTCGCGGGCCTGAGCCTTACAGCACCCGTCTTCATCTCGCGTCAACAACCTCACACTGTCAATCCAGAATGTAATCCTGGTTCCCGGGTCAAGAACTCGCGAGCTGAACCTTCCAAGTCGTGAATTTGGTCAGCTCCGCCCTACGAACTTCGACACCTTCGTTCAGAACTCATTCCCGAATATAGTGTTTCTCAGGAACAACGAAAGCCCGTCGGAAATCATCGAAACAATACAAGCCATTGTTCCCTTCGTCCAAACGAATACAAGGGTCATACCTCACGTGTCAACATAATAATAATGATAATGATAATGATAACGGAGCCCACCACGGTCTTGTCCCCTTCGTCTGGAGACTAGCGGGAATAGAAAAGCTGTCAATGACCTCAGACTCCTCTTACAGATGTTCTGCTTGATTGTTCTCTCACCGCTAATACTGTCGAAACGGAAGCCGTACCAGTGACATAGTGGGATCAAGTCCTTTGTTCTCCGGACAATGTCGAGTGCCTGGGTTAGGTGGGACTCGTGGTCAACCACCGACACAGCTGATACAGGGCCATTTCTAGGTTCAGGGTTCAAGTCCATCCGCTCAAGGTCACCGATATTCAGAATCGAGTCAATGATCCGTTTCCTTCGTTTCCGCCGATCAAGAGATAGGGAAGCTCGCGTGAGTTTCGTCCATTTCGCCTAATGAGCGACGTACGTGGAAACAACCCATATCGCCGGATAGGGAAGCCCAGCGAAGTTATTCTCTCGACAATCACCTGACACTGCTGGTTTTTTTTGAAGTAAAGTTTGTTTAGACGGTATTCAAATAAGTCGAATATCAATGCAAAACCGACGCTCGCTGCGTAAAACATAATAACTTAAGAAAATTTAAGTAGGTCTTTAATAATACTGTGGGGAAAATATTTATTACCATATAATCTTGCCGTGCGTGCGCCCTTTTGTCAACCGTACCGATATTGGAAGAACAAGCTCTAGGCTATCTAAAAGTGCAATTTGAATATACCTAAATGTTATGAATCTAACGTCAACGGTAGAGATGTAAAACGAGAAGATAATGTCCTTAACTTAGATTGCGCTGGCAAGAAGGGTAATTTGTTTTTTTCAAAATTGTTCCACTGTGATTAAACTTGAATACTATACCGCGTAGTAAAGGTCTTTATATTTATGTGCAGGAATATATATATAAATATTTGGGATAATTAGCATTCACATGCAACTGTAATTATGTTTAAATTAATACATTGAAGAAGCAGATAACAATAATAGTCTAATTTTTTCTTAAATATGAAAAGGAACAAGACACAGAAAATAATAAAAGATAACGGTCGCAACCGGGACTCGAACCCAGAACCTTACGTCTCACTGAAATAATATACAATCAATTTTTCAATTTGAATGTGAAAATTTAAATCTTTGCAAAGTTACAATTATTTTATAAATATAATTTGGGATAACTAAATATTGCTTATCGCCTCCTCAATAGGTCAACTTACGAAGAAAATAGTTTGCTTCAAGATGCACAAAATCCATTTCAATTTCCAAATTTCAAGGCCCAAATTGCAAGGTGTTGATTAATAATTAAGTGATTTTATAGTTAATCCATTTGCATTCACTTACCTAACCATCTCAGTGTTATCCGATCACATTTTTTTTCACATTCACAAGCGGTATATATTTCATGCAGTTAAACGGCGCATGCTTCTCTTCTCTCGTAAATAATAACTCCGGTAGACTTCTCAAACTTCATGCGACGCCCCACATTCAATTATCGCGACCGCCCTTATAGATCAACTCCCGAAAACCGCCCGACTCTGATAGTAATTAAAAATGCACTTCGCTATTTAAAATTATTTCTAAGCGACCTTCCCGTTCCCTCCCCTGAAATCGACCGTTCTCTATAATCCCCGAAAACGACTGTCTTTTTTAGTAATCAAAAATGCACTTTCTATTTAACTTATTACTAAGCGACTTTCTCGTCCCTTACTCGAAAACCGACCGTTTTCTATAACTCCCCGAACCGACTGTCTTTTTTAGTAATCAAAAAGCACTTCGCTAATTAACTTATTTGCGCGACCTTCCCGTCTTCCCCCCTGAAATCGACTCTCTTCGTAATTAAAAATGCACTTCGCTATTTAAAATTATTTCTAAGCGACCTTCCCGTTCTCTCCCCTGAAATCGACTATATCGTGATAGTAATTCCAAAATCCTTCCTCGACCATCTCACCACTACCCCCTGAAACCGCCTGTCCTGGCTCCCCTCTCCTCTACTTGACCCGGTGGTCTTCTAGGCGCATTCATCTTCGTGGAACCAGTCCCCCCCCTCGACACACTGGCAGTTCTCGCAATACTTTATCACTCATCCCCTTCTTGTCATGAATTCGATGCTTCCAAAAGATGCATTCATCACTGCTTAATTGCCCTCGCTGAAATTCGAGTTAAGATTTCAAATTTTTCTCCAGTGGCGTGTCACCCCCGCTAGTCTAGCCCATTTTGGCCGCTTCCATAATCTGTACCTGTTTTGTTAATTAATTATATTTTTTTCCACTGTCCGTGTGTGCTATTTACGCGATACCGAATTGACAACTGCTATTCTCACACTTACCTCTAAATATTTACCGGCCGTTGGTCTTTTCTGGGATTAAATATTCGTTTTGCCCTCCTTAATTCCAACCAAACGTAACCTTGGCGACGCCACTGGGAATCTGTTTCAGGAATTCGTCCACACGTGGTAGCCACTCGCTACTAACTCACGGGCGATCTATCGTACGGTGCGTGTTTCGTATTTTTTTCTTGCGCCCGGTCATTAATGCCTGATTCATTGTCATCTCAAGTAAACATTTCTCTCTGACACGTAGGTACATGTTTGTGATGTGAATTTCCGTGAATCAATATTCTAAAAGGAGATAAATTGCACAAACAGGGAGGTGCCTAACCAGCGCAATTTTTTATGTCGTCTCCGGATTCGTCTTCACAGCAAGCAGAGACAGAAGATCTACCCTGTCTTCCTTTAGTTAAGATATGTGCTTTCCTTTTTTAGGTATACTGAAAATACTAATTCTTTGGCTGAAAGGCGAGATCATCACAGACTCCCTTCTGAAAGAAATAATAGTGGTATGTAGATTATAATAATCCACTGCCATCTATTTTTGTTTCAACCTTCGTAGCAGCAGATAACTCGTTTGATTTCGCCTTGGTTTGAATTAATTTGAAATTTATTTTTCTCCCTTTTTCTAATCCGCCCCTGTCCTACAACCGTTCCTTACAATAGCCTACTTATGCACTTCCGAGATTCTCAACGCGTATTCGTAAACACTGCACTGTTCCACCATTTTTTAATTTTTTTTTATTATAAGGGTAATTTCACTTTTATTTAAAATAATAACCTTTCCTTGACAGCGCCCAATATTTGTAAAATATCGTTTTTAATAGGTTACCGCGTTTTTTTACTCATTTAGTACTTTTAATTGAAGGTAAACAAAATAACAAAATAAGTTATTTATGGTTTATTGGATACGCCCCAGAAATCTTCTATAGTCTTCCACCTGCCTCTGTATATTCTCGTCCAACTTCTGGCCTCTCCCTTCAGACCTTCCCTGGCCTCTATAACGTTGTCCGTCCTTCTCGTCTTCCTGATATACTCCCTCAGGTCTTCTAGGAAGGAAAACGGGTTCTGGTTTCCCCTTTAAAGTTCGGTTTCTCTTGCATTGGGAGCAGCTCCACGACCTGGCGTCCGCTTCTTGATCCCAAGGTTGCCCCGTCTCTGCCTCCGCCGGTCCTGCTGCTCTAACTTCCACCTGCCTCTCAAGGGATTGAACCTTGTTCACCTGTGGCCCAATGCTTCCTTGGTAATCCTGGTCTCCTGACCTAGGTTCACCCGTTCCTCCGACTCCCCATCCATCTCTTCTGCAGCGGCAACTTCCTGACAAGGTGATTTCTTGCAAAACGGCGCTCTACAAATTATCCAATTATTATTATTACTATTACGAGCAAGAGCACGACCCCGCCCTCTAGGTTTCCGCATATCTCCTTCCATCATGAGCTGTCACTGGTATTTAATAGTTCAAACTGATTTTTAAACTCTTAACCTCTTCTAAACACACTTGTATCTATTTTTTTTTTCTTAAACAGTTTAAATACACCTTAAAAATGACGCCACTAGGTGATTTTGCTAAGTTTGAAGAAATAAATACACTTTAAAATTGACGCCACAATGTGATTTTGCGAAGCTTGAAGAAATCATTACACTTTAAAATTGACGCCACAAAGTGATTTTGCGAAGTTTGAAGAAATAATTACACTTTAAAATTGACGCCACAAAGTGATTTTGCGAAGTTTGAAGAAATAATTATACTTTAAAATTGACGCCACAAAGTGATTTTGCGAAGTTTGAAGAAATAATTACACTTTACCTAACACTATTGTTATAGTTAATTTATTTTTCAATTTGACACACGTATTTATTCAATGAACCTAAACAACATAAGCTATTCTGTTTTATGTCATTATTTCAACACACTTTTTATTATTATTGTTTTTTTGAATCACTGTTAAATAATTCGTGACCGTTAGCTCAATATCTACCCGTTTCCATTGTTTACAAAAGAACAGTCAGCCGCCCTGTTTATTGTATCTATTGTTAAAACCCTGTGGCTTAAGAATGCACACAAGTCGAACGTCTACCTAACTTACTCTCGCTTGAACACTTGAAGATCCCAAAATAAACAAACAATCGTCTTCAGTTTTGGTATTTCTTTTTAAGAGGAAACCGACCCCATTATCTCACCTCCAACCGTATTCTGTCACTGTCTTCTATGGGCCAATTCGACGATCCGGTCTCGTCTTAATGGTTCAGCCTCTTGAGATAACAGACCGGCCTTGCACTGCGTTCGTTATCTGTGTATACAAAAGGAGATTTATGACTGACTCGAGTCAAGTCCTCAGGCTAGCTTGCAAGTACCCTTATTTAAAAATAAAAGGAATCTTTTGAAAATATTTCTTAGAGACTTATCTCACACGTGTCTAGCTATTTTAAAATAGGTAGTTGTTGTCTCGAAGAATGACCCTTATTTTTGACCGACGGCATTAACGAGTATATTTTTTTTAAATATTTACGGCATGTTTTTTTTTTCTAGTAAAGATTTTATTATATAACCGCGGTACGGGATATGTACTTACATCATTGAAGACCTACACCCCTCCCTTCACAATATAATACTGTTATTTCCTCTTATCAGAGGTTGACTTCCCAAGACCTTCCCGAATATACGCAAATCTATTACCTATTATTTTGTAACCTTATTTATTATTATTATTTTTTATTTTTTTTTATATATAACTACTAATTTTTGTCATTGTATCAACCTCAACAACCGCAACACTTTGTATTTACCACAGCTACCTGGTCACGGCAACACTGTAATGGTTCTAATCCTTTTGATCCCCCTCGACTTAAATCAACCCTATTTAAGGGTGATAATTTTTTTTTTTTCGTATAACTTTAAGTTTTGAAAACCTTAAGTTACTGCTGGAGCTGCCAGTACGTAGGCAAGTACGTACTGATAAATTGTTGTTTAATTACTTTTGAATTAACTAGACACGTTGTGATTATTTTTGTTTCGCCTTTATAGCGCTAATTCAGGTAGATTAAACGGATTTGTGGTAACTTTTGGTTCTTAGCTGTGGTGTGTTGCAATTTGTCAGATCTTCAACAATGACGATATTCTATCTAACTGGCTAATCATTTAACTTCCCAGTCTATCTTACTATTTACTGATCTAATACCCTTCCCCATGCTATTGACGAATAGTCTAATTACGATATACCTAACTCTCTGTGCCGTTCTACCTAAACTCGGAGTTATAAACCCTTTTGTTAGAGTATATCAAAACATCATTCATACAATAATTCAATTAGTTATTCTAAGTTCCTATTGGTTGTTAGTTGTATTCAATCTACTTACAGGTAGGTATAATGGGTAGGAATAGGGACAAACATGTGCTTGCTACGATTGGTCTCCTCCAATTCCCAATTAGCTCGATGAAGGAAAACCTGTCGAGCTAACCCCAATCCCAACGCCTCCAGGAAGATTTATTTGTTGCCTCGCAACTGATGAAAATTGACATGTTTCGTCCCTGTCGGGAGGGGAATGTGTGTGATGATTAATATGTTGAAATCTCCATAGTACAATGCGGTAATGGGAGAATATCTCTACCAAATCTTCGCAAGGTAAGATGGTATGATGATTAAGATGATAGGTTGAAGGTTCATGATGAAAGGTCATTCCATGTCGCTAGACATAAAAATGACGCTCCGTTCCGCCGAGTGTGATTGAAGTATGTCTAAGAGCTCTCAGAAGGTGCTCAGATGACTTCCGGTTCAGGTCGTGCCCTTCGGCCCGAGCCTGATGATGATGATGATATGTTGATGATGGCCAGCATGCTGAAGGTTAAGGGTCCGCCCAGCTAACCGCAGCCATGAACATTATACCGAAGTGAATACTTGCGGATAAGTCAGGGGTCGGGAATCCCCGCGTGCATCCCACTGGTTTCGAAGAAATAAAATTAGTAGGCTCAGGAGCCGAATTCTTCGCCGTCTCCTCAGCATCCTTTACAGCAAACTGTCAGCTCCCAGACTTTCGTCAATCACACCTGCCAAATCCGTTAAGTAAAAGGGTACGAACTGTAGAGTGCGTGTTTAGTATATCCAAATGTGTACGCCACTAATTTATGTCGGTAGTTAATTTGAGTGAAGACTGGGCCCTGCACGACTCAAGCAAGCGCGACGAGAACAGTGCTCCTTGTGTAAATTCGCGGGCCTGAGCCTTACAGCACCCGTCTTCATCTCGCGTCAACAACCTCACACTGTCAATCCAGAATGTAATCCTGGTTCCCGGGTCAAGAACTCGCGAGCTGAACCTTCCAAGTCGTGAATTTGGTCAGCTCCGCCCTACGAACTTCGACACCTTCGTTCAGAACTCATTCCCGAATATAGTGTTTCTCAGGAACAACGAAAGCCCGTCGGAAATCATCGAAACAATACAAGCCATTGTTCCCTTCGTCCAAACGAATACAAGGGTCATACCTCACGTGTCAACATAATAATAATGATAATGATAATGATAACGGAGCCCACCACGGTCTTGTCCCCTTCGTCTGGAGACTAGCGGGAATAGAAAAGCTGTCAATGACCTCAGACTCCTCTTACAGATGTTCTGCTTGATTGTTCTCTCACCGCTAATACTGTCGAAACGGAAGCCGTACCAGTGACATAGTGGGATCAAGTCCTTTGTTCTCCGGACAATGTCGAGTGCCTGGGTTAGGTGGGACTCGTGGTCAACCACCGACACAGCTGATACAGGGCCATTTCTAGGTTCAGGGTTCAAGTCCATCCGCTCAAGGTCACCGATATTCAGAATCGAGTCAATGATCCGTTTCCTTCGTTTCCGCCGATCAAGAGATAGGGAAGCTCGCGTGAGTTTCGTCCATTTCGCCTAATGAGCGACGTACGTGGAAACAACCCATATCGCCGGATAGGGAAGCCCAGCGAAGTTATTCTCTCGACAATCACCTGACACTGCTGGTTTTTTTTGAAGTAAAGTTTGTTTAGACGGTATTCAAATAAGTCGAATATCAATGCAAAACCGACGCTCGCTGCGTAAAACATAATAACTTAAGAAAATTTAAGTAGGTCTTTAATAATACTGTGGGGAAAATATTTATTACCATATAATCTTGCCATGCGTGCGCCCTTTTGTCAACCGTACCGATATTGGAAGAACAAGCTCTAGGCTATCTAAAAGTGCAATTTGAATATACCTAAATGTTATGAATCTAACGTCAACGGTAGAGATGTAAAACGAGAAGATAATGTCCTTAACTTAGATTGCGCTGGCAAGAAGGGTAATTTGTTTTTTTCAAAATTGTTCCACTGTGATTAAACTTGAATACTATACCGCGTAGTAAAGGTCTTTATATTTATGTGCAGGAATATATATATAAATATTTGGGATAATTAGCATTCACATGCAACTGTAATTATGTTTAAATTAATACATTGAAGAAGCAGATAACAATAATAGTCTAATTTTTTCTTAAATATGAAAAGGAACAAGACACAGAAAATAATAAAAGATAACGGTCGCAACCGGGACTCGAACCCAGAACCTTACGTCTCACTGAAATAATATACAATCAATTTTTCAATTTGAATGTGAAAATTTAAATCTTTGCAAAGTTACAATTATTTTATAAATATAATTTGGGATAACTAAATATTGCTTATCGCCTCCTCAATAGGTCAACTTACGAAGAAAATAGTTTGCTTCAAGATGCACAAAATCCATTTCAATTTCCAAATTTCAAGGCCCAAATTGCAAGGTGTTGATTAATAATTAAGTGATTTTATAGTTAATCCATTTGCATTCACTTACCTAACCATCTCAGTGTTATCCGATCACATTTTTTTTCACATTCACAAGCGGTATATATTTCATGCAGTTAAACGGCGCATGCTTCTCTTCTCTCGTAAATAATAACTCCGTTAGACTTCTCAAACTTCATGCGACGCCCCACATTCAATTATCGCGACCGCCCTTATAGATCAACTCCCGAAAACCGCCCGACTCTGATAGTAATTAAAAATGCACTTCGCTATTTAAAATTATTTCTAAGCGACCTTCCCGTTCCCTCCCCTGAAATCGACCGTTCTCTATAATCCCCGAAAACGACTGTCTTTTTTAGTAATCAAAAATGCACTTTCTATTTAACTTATTACTAAGCGACCTTCTCGTCCCTTACTCGAAAACCGACCGTTTTCTATAACTCCCCGAACCGACTGTCTTTTTTAGTAATCAAAATGCACTTCGCTAATTAACTTATTTGCGCGACCTTCCCGTCTTCCCCCCTGAAATCGACTCTCTTCGTAATTAAAAATGCACTTCGCTATTTAAAATTATTTCTAAGCGACCTTCCCGTTCTCTCCCCTGAAATCGACTATATCGTGATAGTAATTCCAAAATCCTTCCTCGACCATCTCACCACTACCCCCTGAAACCGCCTGTCCTGGCTCCCCCCTCCTCTACTTGACCCGGTGGTCTTCTAGGCGCATTCATCTTCGTGGAACCAGTCCCCCCCTCGACACACTGGCAGTTCTCGCAATACTTTATCACTCATCCCCTTCTTGTCATGAATTCGATGCTTCCAAAAGATGCTCTCTTATGTCTTTCGAACACTACGAAATATCCTTACTCCTACAATACTGAAAACAGTTTACTATGCTCTCTGCCAATCCCAATTAGTATATGGCATCATAATTTGGGGCGGCTGTGCTCGTAATTTTATTGATCCTCTACAAAAAGCCCAAAAAACGATAATACGTGCAATCAACAAGCGACCGACAAGATACTCCTCCACTCGACTCTTCTCTGAATACAACGTCTTAAACATACGGCAACTCCATCTAAAATTTACACTAACTCATTTCTTGTTTAAATATACGAAAAAAACCCTCTTACAACACAATTACACCACCAGAACAATAACAAACCGAAACTACAATGTACCTACACTACATACCACGTCAGCTCGAAGACACTTCATGTACCTAGGTCCAAAAATATTTAACCTTCTCCCTGACAACTTAAAAACTGAAACCCAACCCCATAACTTTAAAAAACAATTATCTCTATGGATCGTCACACTTAGGAACTATGATATATAATCTTTTTTTTTACTTAAATTAATTTGTATAACTCTAATATCTATCAATATTATAATTAACCTATTATTATAAATTATTATTATCAAAATATTTAGAAACCTCGATGTATATTATTTGTAATTTAATTTAATTTAATTTGTATAATTTAGTAAATTATAATTCAATTTATCAACCATCATACTATGTAACTTATAAATAAATTATTATTTATCTGTAACCCACATTTCCATAAATTCATTGTCATATTATCTGTAAACTACACTATCATCAATTATTTTATTATCTGTAACTTCGTTAACATAAATTCAATGTTATATTATCTTAAATTTCATCTATCAATTATTATTTTATCTGTAAATTTCATTGTCATAAATTCCTTGTTATATGTATTACCTGTAAACATCATTATCATCAATTACTATATTATATGTAAATTTCATTATCATAAATTCATTGCTGCATTAACTGTAAACCTCATTATCATAATTATTCTATAATCAGTAAATGTACTTCATTACCCATATAATCTGCATACTTCACCCGCCATAACACAGGGACATCCCTAGCATGGCGGGCGAAATAACACAATATGTACACTATGTATAAAATTCTTTAATAAATAAATAAATAAATAAATAAATAAATAAATTCATCACTGCTTAATTGCCCTCGCTGAAATTCGAGTTAAGATTTCAAATTTTTCTCCAGTGGCGTGTCACCCCCGCTAGTCTAGCCCATTTTGGCCGCTTCCATAATCTGTACCTGTTTTGTTAATTAATTATATTTTTTTCCACTGTCCGTGTGTGCTATTTACGCGGTACCGAATTGACAACTGCTATTCTCACACTTACCTCTAAATATTTACCGGCCGTTGGTCTTTTCTGGGATTAAATATTCGTTTTGCCCTCCTTAATTCCAACCAAACGTAACCTCGGCGACGCCACTGGGAATCTGTTTCAGGAATTCGTCCACACGTGGTAGCCACTCGCTACTAACTCACGGGCGATCTATCGTACGGTGCGTGTTTCGTATTTTTTTCTTGCGCCCGGTCATTAATGCCTGATTCATTGTCATCTCAAGTAAACATTTCTCTCTGACACGTAGGTACATGTTTGTGATGTGAATTTCCGTGAATCAATATTCTAAAAGGAGATAAATTGCACAAACAGGGAGGTGCCTAACCAGCGCAATTTTTTATGTCGTCTCCGGATTCGTCTTCACAGCAAGCAGAGACAGAAGATCTACCCTGTCTTCCTTTAGTTAAGATATGTGCTTTCCTTTTTTAGGTATACTGAAAATACTAATTCTTTGGCTGAAAGGCGAGATCATCACAACCTTCAGCCTTACAACCTACCATAGTCTCACTGGCTCCAGACGGTTGGAGGCAGTTTAAAATTGGGATTCTTGTGCGTTATTCACATTTAAAAAAAATCTAAAAATCCCTTTCATAAATACGAAACTATTTTAAGTTTTCAAAAGAATAAAAAAATATTTTCATTACGTAGTGCTAAGTGCTCATTTTTCTATTATTTTATCTTCCAAACAACCACCGAAGTTCGTGTAGGTCCTACTCGTCCCACACAATTATCTTCCACCCAGGACCTAAGTACTCTTCTTAGTTTCAGCAGAGATACATTGAACGAAAAAGTTCGGCTCCCTTTGCTTTTCCACTTTGATATTGGTTCATAATCCCTAACTGCCGAACTCCAACTCGTGAGCGAAAATCTCAAGTTACCTAATCCAATCGACCCATTCAGGAGCTTCATTGAATTGTAAATGTAATGCTCAAATTCAATCCTTCCCACGACTGCCACCTTTCGGAAATTTCGGATATCGAGAACGAATACCGGTAGATATTAGGCTGGGCCGTCTTCGAAAGAAGGTTTTTTATTATTTTATATTATTTTTTTTAATTAAATATTCGTAGGTTTTTTTTTACAATAAATCCCTATTTTGTACGTGTTATTCATTTAATATTTATATGTTTTTGAACTTCGCGCATTACGACGAGTTACACAGATCTTTTTTGGACGGAAGTAACATTTTAAATCGGAAATGACGATCGAATATCGGTTACTGCCATCTGTGTTTGACTTATAATAACAACCCTAAAAACAAGTTTGAATAATGAAAAGTAATGTATAAATAAATACCTGCCACAACAGAAAATAATTTTTACTTCAACCGCGGGTAAAAATTGGACTTACAAAATTTTTTTAAACATAAAATATACCTGATAAGTTTTTAGATTTTCACGGCCAAAAGCATTTTGGTTGTTTGTTTTTGGGGTGTTATGCCGTGTTGCGCTACCTCCTTCTTTAGCCGACGTTTCGGACAGCGTTGCAGTGTCCATCATCAAGGCAGATCCGACAGATCCGACGATGTGTAATTGTTATTGTCGGACACTGCAACGCTGTCCGAAACGTCGGCTAAAGAAGGAGGTAGCGCAACACGGGATAACACCCCAAAAACAAACAACGAAAATAAAATATAACTACCTACATTTTTTACATAGTGTTATAAAGGAAATAAAAATACCCTTTCCTCACTATAAAGAGACGAGGTGCTTGTGTTTGGTGAGGGAATTCTAGCTCAATTATACAAAATCAAGTAAGTAAATGATAAAAGATTGCAAAAAAGAGTAAAAAAACACAAAATTTATCAAAAACAGATTTCAAGATATAAAAAAATAGACGTTGAATCTTATAGTAAGTTTTATGTAATTTTACAACTTCATGAACATTTTCGACAGTTTTTTTGATTGGGAGGTTGTTAAAATAAGTTATACCCACAAAGATAGGTATTTTGAATGCGCTTAGTATTAAATTTTGGGAATTTAATACTATTCCGACATCTTGCTGATATTTTGAAATGAAAGTTATTTAACAGTATTTCTTTGAATATTTGCACTAATGAAAGTTTTTATATATTTTGTTTTCTCAGGTTTTTCAAAAATTAACTAACTAACCATCACGTCGTTTCCACTCAGGGATAGGCAGAGATGACGGATAACCAAACAACGTGGCCTTGACATATTAAACTCCTGCGCTTCAATCACTTTTGTACATCGTCTCACATATGATCTTCTCTTATGACTCTTGACATTATCCGAAATAAGTATTTGGTTCACTTTATCGTACCATATCTTCCTCGGGCGTCCCCAAAATCTTCTAACATACACATTCGAATCGTATATTCTCCCTACACACCTTTCTTTGTTCATCTACTCTGTACGACCAAACAATCTAAGCGGCAGTGTTACGAATAAATTAGCCTTGCATTGTTCGCGGATCTCCACATTTATCACCAGATCATACATGGTTTTCCACACATTTATTTCAAGAACCTATTTTCGTCCTTCCTCTGCCAGTTCTATTCCTCACTGCCATACCTCATTTTTAATTTTCAAATTCAACAGTAATGGTGAGCAAACCTGATTAGCCAATTTCTCAACATTCCTGATTACCATCTTCTTTCCTTCCCCACTCTCTTCCACATCACAACATACCCCAAATGAGGTTGCCCGGTTGCCATATTCCAACTAGCTCTGATAGTTTGGATGCTTGTACAGCAATCATGCAAGAATATAAATCACATTTATTGGCTTTAACCACTCGAACGAGTTTTGCCACATTATGGCACAATTTCCAAAGACTCGGATTGCTTTGCTGCCACAATGTGGAAAATATTCTCTAGATTCTTTAAAATGTTTAAAAGTTAACGATTTTACATATTTTTTTAAAATCCTAGAACATGATAATAGACAAAAGATAGGTGAATTCATTGGCTATTCAGAAATATAATCAGTTTGTATGTCTCCATATTCAAATTCGGAGGAATTTTTTTTAATTTGGGTGAAAAAATTTCCTTTAGCAATCCGAGAAAAAAGTTTTAAATTGCTCTGTCGCTCCAGTGGTTAAACAGAGGAATAAGGCATTTTTTTCACCTTAACTGCACACAGGATGCTTGAGAAAAATAATATCCCTTAGGTCCTACGGGGATGCTACGTGGCTTTCTATTAAGAGGAAGAAGTGAACATGTTGTAGGGGGGAGAAACCATAATAGTTGGCAAATCGAACAATGTGTTGACAAAAGTATTTATCTTCACTGCAAGGTATATACGACACAATGCAATTTTGTCGACCTTAAATAATACAAGGGTTTTTAACATTTTAATTCTTTTAAGACCCCTAAAATGTCAAATTTGAAAAAAGTTTTGAAGACCCAGCCTACTGAATTTTGACACACACTTTGAAGACAATCTTCTTTATTATTCCTGTTTCCATTCAGTTAGAGAAGAAGCCGATCAATCAGGAATGAATTGGTCGATCATCAAATTTACCCCTAGTAGAATATAGGTGGTAACCGTATATGATTGATTTGATAAGTAGAAAGGCTATCGATATCATCGATATATATATATATTACAAACGTATTACAAACATAAATATTTTTTACTGTATATATTTATTTTATTTTGACCTCTCCAGCAGAAATATTTTGGAACATCGCTTTGCACCGCAGTGGAAGGGATGAATTCATATTTCTGTTACTCCTGGACACACTGACTCTAATTTTATTTGAAGGTAAATTATATTTTAACTTTGTTTGTTTTTTTTTTTTTTTTTTTTTTTTATATTTATTAATCAAAAAATACATTTTTACAAAATAAGGGTAGTCCCACAAAGCTGTCAAATGGCAGCTTGTCTGTAGGTTCTACAATTTATCACTCTTAATTATTCATAAGGAAATATTTGTTAATACATATTATATAGTTTTAAGGACACATTAGGATAGATTACATAATAATATTAGATTATTTGAATTACATCTATAAGATATTTCAATGTACATCCCTAATAAATAGATATATAGGCAGCTACATTAAGATAATCAATTCAACATATTTAAAGATACATGGAGTTTTCGTTAATTAACCACATTTTTATCATTTTAGGGCATAATCTGTAATTTTTTTCAAATTTTTTTTTTTCTTTGTTTTAAAAATCTTTTTTTTTTAAAATGATATATATCTTCTGAACACGTGTAGCAAGGCTCTAAAAAAATAGATTCATACATGTAATGTTATTTCAGAGACTATTTCCTACCAAATTGTTCCAATAAAAAAACGAGGAAATCACGCCCTCCGTACGCTGGTTGTGATAAGGTTGAATTTCCAGCTGATTGATTTGATTTATGGTCACAAAAAGCGTCGCCAAAATGAACGTTTTATTTTATTTTATATAAGGCACAAATTATAAAATGTATTCCGGTAGTCTAATTGGCACTAACTGCCACATTATACTAAAAGACAAATAACCTAAAATGAGTTCGTAATCAGAACATTCTCGTCAAAATATTTTTAAAGGCCTGAATCCTAATTTTTTTCCTAGTTTTATAGAAAGACTAACTAAAAAAATACCCATTTAAAGAAAACGCCAAGACGTGGACGCAATCTCCAACTCGCAGGAGATATTTTATAGTAAGGCATCTCTATTATTATTAATCGATCTTTTTTAGAGGTAAACGAACGTTTTTATTTTACATTGCGTTACAAGCGCATACCTTTCAATGTTAAAATTATTTATTTCACTGCCGGAAATTATCCATAACCTTTACTGAATTCTACATAAGCTTCTTAATAAATTGTTAAATAAATTCCACGAATTATTTTATGTTTACCACCATAAAGGAAATACATTCTAAAAATCAATGATTCATGGAATTCTTGCGCTGTCCCGAAACACGTACATGAAATGAATGATGAATTATTTTATCAGGAAACTCACTCTGGAGAAATACTAACTTCACTCTTCTAGTAGTTCATACTGGTACATTCACCTACTTAACTATTAATTTGTAGTTCTCAGAAAAGGAAATTTATTATTCAGCTTCTACGCGTCAGCTCATTGATTCCGAAAAACTCTTCGTGTAACCTGTTTCCAAATAAATTACAGGAAAAATACAAAAGTTTTCAAAGTATCGATCGGAAAAGGTTATTTATTTGCCTTCCTGTATATGTAAACTAGATAATGTTTTATTTTTATTCTTGAGCACATTATGAACACAATTGGGGAGGTGGGTTTGGGTACCGCCACCCCGGTAACAATTTATTGGATAACCAACACCTCTGCCATGATGTCAGCCCAATTTCTTCTCTACTTTTTGGTGACGGCGATTAATAGGCTCTTATTATATTATATCATATCGAGAACTATTTATTAGATAATTAACACCCTGCCATAGGTCGCCCAAATGACTGGCTACATTTAGTGGCTTAGCAGGAGTGCCCGGGTTCATGAGGTAAGGTTTGTCCGGGTCTTGGTGATGGATGCATCCGTTCACGAGTTGCGTGGCAGGCCGGATTGGGAGAAACTGGGAGACCATTTGACCCTCCAGCGGGATCTCGGAACAACACCTTACACCGCAGTGGAAGGGCTGGATTCCAACCCACCCCTCATATTTTTTTCCTTCCCAGAACTTCCTCTCCTTCCATTACCTAAAAACACCTTCCACATAGCATCCCCAAGAGGACATAGCATCCCCAAAGATGAGGTAGCATCCCCAAATATTACATAGGCCCTGAGATCTTTTTTTTCCTCAGGGCCTTCTGTGTGTAAAAAAATAAATATCCTATTTGTATGCACAATCGAGAATTTTGTACGGTAATCTCTTTAAATATTAGTCTTAGGGGGTTTCTCACCATACTATTCATAGCTTATTCATAGGATAAAGTTTATTTTCTATTTACGGTTTATTTTATTTTTAATTCGTGCTTTATTATTCCGTACCTACTCGAACCTATGAATTGTGGCTATATACGGGTATTGGTTAAGTTTGCCGGGTTTTCTAAACTATTGCGAGTATTTTATTTTTATTTTTAATAACATTCGTTATGGTAAGGATAAGCTATTAGGAGGATGGTGAGAAAACCCCTAAGTCTAAAGCTGTCTTACGAGATGTTAGTAACTAAATTAATGATGAGGCATGTTTACTGAAAATATCATATTTCATAAAGTAAACTAACTATACGATTCCTTCTGTATACGTATGTTATTAAAACAAAAATAATGTATAGTTCCATAAAGGACATTTATCATTGGTTTATTTTCTCGTACAGTTCCGTTGTTGCGAATCTCGGTACGATTCCGGGATTTTCAGAAGAGCGAATAACTTTTTTAATAAAGGTCCATATATCATACGGCGGCCACGTCTGAAATTGCCGTTCACGAATTAAGTACTATAAATAAATAACGGTAAGGACTTCGCACGGCTGCTACAAATTATTAAATGGAACTTTGGGAAGCTGCTATTTATTAAGACAAACAGTATCTATGAAGGTAAAAAGTTCAGTATCGAACCCAGAGGTCACGAGTTCAAATCGCGACGTGTGAAAATACCTACCCTTTTTTAAAATGTTTTGTTTCTCGTAACTAACTAACTGAAACAAACATCACTCCACGAACCTGATAATTGTTTACGAAATAATAACTATTCTGAAATTGGTAATAATTTAATATAGACTAGCCACAGCTTCGACAAAAAAAACTTATGGTTTAAACTTTCAAATATAAATACCCAATTTAATTTGTGCCCTTTACACACCTTAGAAATAAACAAACAAAAAAATAAATAAAACATTTATTTATTAAAATCACCATTGTTAATAAATCACCATTATTAACAATGTTCCCGTGTTATGTTGACTCCTCCTACCGTTCTTCCCGCAAAATCACGCCTCCCACTTCCTCCGCCTAACAAAATCTATCCATTTCGGTTTTATTGACAATTTGCTAGAATAAATTTTAAGTCAGATACGTTTTTTAGATTTTCACGGCCAAAAGAATTTTCGTGGTTTGTTTTTGGGGTGTTTGCCGTGTTGCGCTATCTCCTTCTTTAGCCGACGTTTCGGACAGCGTTGCAGTGTCCATAATCAGGGCAGATCCGGCAGATCCGACGATGTGTAGTTGTCAGTGTTAAGTGTGTGCTTATTTACTTGAAAGTCGATACAGTCGAAACCGGTAGCAGATAAACACAAAATTAAGTAACATTAGTACATGGAAAATAAAACTCTTCGTAACAAAAGGCACTTATACACTTATTTTTAGGTAGATTTTTTAAAAATCTGTATTAAACTTAAAGGTATTGACTATTAACTCTGTTAGACAAAAACATACAATCGTATAATTTATTTTTTAATGTGTTGTAAAATTAAAACAAATGTGTTATAACGTTTTTAATGTGTTACAACATAAAACAAAAACAAAAATTTGGGCAGCGTTATCTGAAACAATATAAGAGTTTAGAAGTTGCATGTACTCGCAGACTGTGTGGGTATTTCGGAAAATGCTTCAGCGGTTTCGGTAAAGGCCGGACGGAATGGCGAAAGAGTAGTAAAGTTTAACGGAGGTGGATTATTATATTTAACGGTATTATAAAATAGATTCATAATCTTTTATGGGGCCGACCCAAAGTGATACCTCAAAAGGTGGGAATTCGCAGAGTATTATAACATTTTATGTTCCTTTACCATTTTACGTCACATTATGTAAACGAAGTGCGTCACTTTCGCATGTATTATTTACTTGTATATTACTTATTATATTTATTTAAGGATGAAAATTCCGGGTAACGAATATCCTTCCAACTGTCAATATTTGAATTCTCTCTACCACCGGTAGTTTAGTATGCTAAAATTGTTGCTTATGCAATAAAGGAGGACGGATTAATAATCTTGCATAATCATTCTCTTGCACAACATGACACTAATCATTGTTGACAAAAGTGTTCACTCCAGAAAATAGCGGTCAAAATTACATATCTTGGAATAATCATAGATTAAAACCTAAAATGGAAAGCCATAGAATATAAAAAAATAGAAAATTAATTTATATATTCTTACGAATTAGAAACTTATTCAACGAAAATTCTATACTCAATATACTACGCATTAGTACAGTCTATTGGTCTGTACGCCATTATTAGTTGGGGAGCAGCTTACAAAACTAATATGACCCTCATAGAATTTTGTTAAGAACTCTTAATAAAAATTATACTAAAAAACCTCCAGACTTCCCCACTGAACGCATATTCGAAGAATTCAAAGTTACAACATTTAAAAACTTATTTGTGAAAAATTCAATCGTACAAATTACAAAAGAAAAAGATAAAAACCCATTCGTAACTAAAAACGGTATGCCCCAAGCTAAACACTTTTTTTGCTCAACAACATTATACACACTAAGGAAAATACTTCTTAATAAACTACAAATAGAAATCAGAAGCATTAATAACAAAGTGCAATTGTTATCAATAAATATTTTAAAGAAATCATCAACAGGAAGTCTGCTTCCTCTATTTCCAAACGAAAGTCACACTAATAATAATTATACTTGTTTTTCTTCTTACTGAAAACATATATGTTTATATATTTCCGTTAAAGGGTCTTGTACTGTATTAATTCTTCATATATGAAATGTAAACTCTTCTTCCATCCACAAGAAAATGCTTTTAATGGAAGACCAGAATAAATTAACGTGTACCATTTTTAAGATAAATAATAATAAATACAAATTTAAAAAAATTATCTGCGATGCCTGTTTGGTGGTCATGTTAATTCAACCCCAGTAAAATTCACAATGATTCAAAATTACATATTTTAAAATAATTTTTTTATTAAAAAAGAAAGACAAACATTCCCTGGTTACGAATAACCTTACAATGTTTATAATCTCCTACTATCACCACAGTACGCGAAAAATTTTACTTGCGTTGTGATGGAGGACGTGGTACCCAAACGTGATGCCCAGTCAGCCACTGACCGGAATAATTAGGCAGTTTGCATCTTTTTAGATTTTCACGGCCAAAAGCATTTTCGTTGTTTGTTTTTGGGGTGTTATCCCGTGTTGTGATAGCACAAAAACAAACAACGAAAAAAAAAAAAAAAAAGTTTGCACCTTGTCATGTTGCAATGACATTTCAATAATTTAAAGTTTTATCCAAAAAGACACATTAATGACATCTGTGGATCAGTTGTGGTCATTTTGCAGTTCACGAGCACAATATATGTTAATGTCTGTGAAAGTCCAGAGCCACCGCCAATCAACCATTCTGATATCATAAATATTTTAATTAATGAAGATAATATTAGCTATATTATCTTCATTCATTAAAATATTTAAATTTGAGGTTTAACTCTTTAAGTTAAAAAAAATATTCAAAAAAACAATTATTATCGAGATTTAACAAAAACGTATTATATTGACCGACCAGTAAAATCACTGATTATTACAATCCATATAGTTTTTTTATTTCTTCAATTTCAATTCCAAAAATAAACATTATTTCTTGCAAAACCATTGAAATTATTATATTTTCTAAAAATAGGTTAAGAACAATTTTCAGAGAAATTCCACCCAACAGGAATAAAACTAATAAAAAATCAGTTAATTTTCAAAGGCTACGCACCAAGTTTACTCAATTCTACGTAGGGAGAAGAAATTTTCCAATTTTGCACGATCACGAAATTCTTTATCTTATTTATTAAAGCCAGCATACTAACGAATTGCATGAAAATATTTTCATATTTATTTTGTGGGATATTTTTAGCAAGAATATTGTTAATCTGACCCTCGGGGAAAATATAATACTTGGTTCATCCACAATACAGTGAATACACCATTCATAATAGTCTCATAACGTGATCATGTCACGCTTTCATTACAAGGGTCAATAAGGCTTCCATATTCGGCTATATCCGATGTTGGAAGATATATATAAGTTTTTGCTCCTGTTTGTGTGAAGCATTGTGGAATAAATTGATTATTTCAGGATATGTTTTCAGATAGGAAGGAATCTTTAAGTTACATCAATATTGTATTGTATAGATTCAAGCGATATTACTTCAAAAAGTTCAGTAGAATTACGTTACATTCTAAATCGAAAGCATTTTTGGAATGACTTAAGCCATTTATTTATTCACAAATAATGATTTAAGTTCAATTATATTTTATTTTTGATTTCTCAATTAGAGTATTTTACACAAAAATGAGTACCGACTCTTAGAACACCTAGGTATGGTACCGCCTTCCAGGGACCATTTTCGTGAAGCAACACCCCTGCCATAGGTCACTCCGTTTCGTTACGTTTGGTGACTTACAAGGGGTGCCCGGGTTAATGGGCGTGGTGGGCCAGATCGGGAGAGACTGGTTGAGGGAGACCTAACCAAGGCCTCGCCAGCCGGATTCTCGACCCATCACATTGCACCGCAAGGGAAGGAATGGATTCATACGTCCGTCACTCGTAGGACATTGAGCACCTGATTATTACCCATACCTTTTTCCTTCCAAGAACTTTCTATTCTTTCTTTTCCTAAAAAGAGATTGCAGGCTCCGAGAGACCTCCATTTGGAGCGGAGCCTCAAAAAAAATCATTCAGAAACGAAAGGTTAAAATGGCTTTAGCCGTATTTACTGACTAGAACTGAATAGCCAGGTATTTCCCATTCTACTCTTCCCCATATCCTTTCCTTCCTCACTCCCTCAAGCCTCACAACATACCCTTATCGGGAATGTCGCGGATCCACTGGCTCTGGAAATTTAAGAACAGTTCGGACTCTAGGACGACATCCACATAAAAATGCCAACATAATGAAATGTATGTTTTTTATTAATCTAAAATTGATATATCTGCTTTCAACATTGTTGACTTTATTTAGAGTGTTAAAGGATGTTCTTTAACTAATGATTCCTGACGTTATTTGGAGTAAACATTGTAAATAAAAGTTTGATCTCCTTAGATCAAACTTTTGTTTTGTTTTTAAAATAAAATCTGCATGTCATCACTGGTCACTTGGCCGAGAAACCGCCCAACCCCCCAACCCGACACATGCTGTCCAATACTGTAGCGTTCTGTTATTTACTACAGACACTAACAGATTCTCCAATACTTTTTATGGAGATTATTTCTTGGAATAATAGATACTTTGTTATTATCTGCGTTTATTATACACTTCGCGGCTTACAATGTAGATCTGGTTGACCGACCTAACTAGAAGCTGGCTAAATGAAATCTAATCGAGTGTTCCAGTGAACGCTCTCTCAGAGCTGTTTGACCCTCTCTTCGTTCCCACAGGTACTAACCTACCTGCCATCTAGCGGAATCTAAGGACAGCTCTTAGCACTGCCATCTATGTCTACAAGCCAGAAGCTTTTAGATACACTACTACTATTGATTTTTCTATATTTTAAGTTGAAAAAAACATCAAAAATATTACCGTAGACCAAGATTTATTTTATATTATTACTCCATATAATGTCGTTGGTTAAAGTAAATTAAGTACGTCCCTTGACAGCCTGTATAGTTTTAATGAAAAAGGTGGTAATTCCTTGTAGATACTCGCATCTTGGATTAAATGTTAGGCCCATAACAATAAATTAAACCTTTATTAACCGGAGTAGGCTGGGATAAAATTCCAAATAAAATCTTTTCCTTTTCAGCAAATTGTCATCGAACTTGCCAATGAATTTTCCCACTAACTTTGATCTTCTGACGCAATAACGTCTTATTTCTCAATTTCATTGACATTCTTCTATTACTCGCACACCTTTTGAGTTGAGACAATCTTAATCGAACTTCAACATTTCTCGTAGATCTAAAAAGGGTGATAAATTTGCCGGTGGAAAGTTGAAAGTGCCTTTTGGTGCCTAATAAAGAGGTAATCTATTTTAAAAAAAGTTTGGTATCGTAAAACTTTTATTAGTTCTATGTGTGTTGCTTTAGTTAATGACCACAATTAAAAAATAAAAAGTTGTTTGCAATAGATATCTTCTTCTCAAGTCGGTTCCTCATTGCGGAGGATCGTGGCCCCTACTCCAATTTCCATGGTAAACAAGGCTTCTACACTCCTCGTGGTCCTGCGCTGCGTGGAGAGCTGCGGACACGGGACGTACGGGACGCCAGTGCTTGGTCACTGCAGCGCTTTGGTGATCTTCCTCTGCTTCGATTTTCTCGCAAACCAATTTTTGAAGTTCTTGAACATCATCACTCAAAATCTACTTGACCCGATCCTTTTGAAATTTTGTACACTATTTCTACAGATAAATCAACAGGTAGTCAGAGAGAGTTTTTTTTTAAAGTATTTTTTTCCATTTCAATTTTGAATTAATCTAATTTTTTTAGCAAAAATCGCGTTTTTCACTTCAAAATGCTGCCAAAAAAAAAAAAATCGAAAACAAAAAACACCTAGAAAAATATATCACCTATTAAACGCGCTTCGACTTTTTAGGTTCGTATGATCTGGTAACGAGTTATGAAGTTCACCGCATAAGAACTTTTTTTCGAGGCGCCTCGGGAGATTTGCTCTCACGGACTTGTTTATTAATATTTTTAATTGAACATTTTTTCAAAGATACCACAGATGTTATAGGCACCATAACGTGTATATAAAATAAATAGACCAACATTATTCAAATCTCAAAACAACTACTTGAAAATATGCCTTTTTTCGCCTGTAAAACCTTACCCCCCCTTTAGGGCGACCTAACCAAGATCTCTCCAGCTGGACTTTCTCGACCCATTGCTCTGCACCGCGGTGGGAGGGATGGATCCATATGTCTATCACTTGTAGGACATTGACCCCCAGATTCCTACCTATCCCTCTTACCTTTTTCCTTCCCAGAACTTCATCTCCTAAAAAGACCTTCCATACAGCCTCCTCAAACATGACAGAGGCCCTGTGGGAATTTTTTACCCCAGGGCCTCCCGTGTTAGGCTAAAGTAAAAAAATGTATATATAGAAAGGTTTGTGAATTAAAACAAATATCCGCTCTTAAATTCTTTATCTCTGTGCTATCAATAAAAGTTTACAAAATATGATGACACGTCACTTCAAGATCTAGTTTTTAACAGTCAGTTGGCATTCATGTGGATTTGACAAACTACCCATTTATTAATACATAGATAATATCGTTTATTGGACACAAATAAGCTGTTTCTTTAAAGTATATGTCCAATCTCTTTAACATTATAATTTATTGTTTTTTTGATTAATTTTACTACCCAGCTTTGCCCATGTTTTAAAATACCTTCTTGTACAAAATTCTTTCTAATTGAGTTCACAATGGAAACGTCAAAGAAATTCGCTGGAAATTGTAGACACAAATGGTTGTGCAAGTTTCATAGCGGTAGAAGTAAGAGAGTTTGCAATGATTTATATAGAAAAGCTTTCTGCATTGATGAATACAATATTCTCCTACTAAATACCGACCAAATAAATATAACACTGCTTTATAATGAGAAAGTAGCTGTTGCATTGGGAGCCTTTTAATGCTTTCATAATAGTTTGTCAAATAGCACAATAATATGTTTTTGTGAAATATATTTACGTTAAAACTTTTTTAGTCTTGAAAGAGCTTAGGGTCCTTTTTACGATATAGTAAACATACATCTAAACATTTCATTACATACACACATAAGTAATAGATAAAGTAAATTATTTTAACAACGTTAGTTATATGTATATATATCGCTAATAATAAATAAACATCTCTATTCGATATCATTTTAAGTACATTTATATTTTTTTACATTTAATAATAATAATATGACTAATTTCTATCCATTTTAAACTACCAGCAGACATTTATGTACATTTTTATAAGATACAATGAGTGATAAATCCTTTTTGGAATAAAAAATGGTACAGGTGTAAATGAAAGCTTTCTATTATAAACGCAAAGCTATTCATCAGAAAAAAATAAAAAATTGCACTTATTACATAAAATATTATATTTTTAATGTTGGTACTCAAATTAAAAGAACAATAGAGGTATAACCTACCAATACATAATGTTAATATAGATAGATAAATAATACATTTTTATTTCTATCGAAAACAAACCAATTTTTAAAAACTTGTATAAGGTTATATATGTAGTTTCAATATCCTTCAATAGATGTCGTTTGAGTATAAGTTTATATATTATGTAGTTTCAATATCCTTCAATAGATGTCGTTTGTATTATTTGTGTATTGTTGTTATTCGTAGTTTTGGGGTGTCTCAAAAAATGTCGGTTAAGTATTACCACAGAAGAGTAGCGAATATCTCTTAGTGTTAATGCACGATGGTTACGGAAGTAGCCGATGATATATGATCGATAGCTGGGCTCTCTCAGTGTCGAGTTCGCTGGCTTCAAAATTACTCGGAGCATTCAATAGAATGAATGTTTGATCCAGTTAAATATAGTAACTCTCGATCTTTATTGGAGATTGGATTACTGGGATAGTAGAAACTAAATTATTTTGATATAAAATAATCTTTTCTTTAAGGAGGGTGTGTTTTTGTGTGCAGTTTATTGTAAAAATATTTTGTTGTTTTTACATGATGAAAAAAAATAAATCTAAAATATATTTTATGTAGAATGGTATATTTGTATATGTAACAGGTTTTTCATTTGAATGAATAGATATTATATAACAAACTCAATGTATAATCAGGGTTTTGGAAAATTGCACAGATTTTTTTAAAAGATCGTTATCAAAAATATATAATATGGTAAATGTTTTCTCAAAATTCGACTATTTTCGTAAGTGATATTTTTTGGGTATCTACATAAAGTAATTAACAATTGTAATATTGACGTTTTGCAGTAATCCAAGACTCTTATCTTATAATGCTCATAAAATGCTTGATGTATCTCAATTACTATGATTTATTCAAGTTTAAAAAAAACATGTAACTAAATTGTGCTTAAAAATATCTACGGGTTTTATATTATTTTCGACGTTTTTCAAGAATGTTCCGTTGTAAAACAAAAAAAAAATCTAAGACATGCATGAAAATTCACTAATGCCATTTGTAGTGTTCTTGAATGACACATAGTGGTCAGTTATTTTTGATAGATGTCGGTAGGCTTAGAGATTATGTCAAGTTTCGACAGATGTCAAGCAGTTAGAGTAGATTCACCCGGGGAGTATACTCGGTCAAATACTGCCCAATCTCTCAGATTCAATTTCTAGACAGTTATAGTCAATCGTGGGACCAAGAAGTTTAATATACAGGGTGTCTGGGGGTAAAGTGCATTAACTTCGGGAGGTGATTCTAAATGAAAGTGAAGTAAAAAAGAGAATTACATTTTTTAGAAAATCCAGCTTTTAGGGGTAATTTTTTGGTAAAAAGATAAAATAAGACGGCGTGTGCGGCCAGCACTTTTATTTTCCTCTGTTACGATACGTAACAATCACAACTATCCAACGTCGCCACAAACGAGTCCGGCGGGCGCACAGCAAATTTATCGGGTAAATTTGTACCTTACACTGAGGATTTTCCATAGGTACGTCTTTTTGAATGGAAAAAAAGTTGGAACTTTGGAAATAATTGTTAAAATCTTTTTCACTCCTGCCATCATGTAGAATCACCTCCCGAAATTAATGCACTTTACTCCCGGTCGTATTGTAAACACATAATTATTAGTAATAAACCAGTTTGTAACAAGGATTTATTTTTCTTGAAGGGCCCCAACACAATTACTAATGTCTTCCTGTGGATAAGGCAAACACGACACAATTGAACATAATGTTTTATTGTGATTACAATTCCATATTTCGCAGTTATTGTCGAAAAACAGTTGTGAACTGTTTCAGGTGTAGGTTTCCTGTACTATTAATTGAGATAAATTGTGGTTTTCATTTTATTATTACTAAAATTATTTAACACACGAACATTTTCATGAAAAAATATACTTTTCCAAATGGTAAAACGAAAGGGAAAATGACAAGTTTTTAAAACGAGTGTGCAACTTTTAAAAATTGAAAAAAATGTGTATTACTTTTAATTTCTACGTTACGTGAACGTTATATTATGAACCGTCAATCAATTTCTGGATCAGAAATAATTTAAAATAGGTACTTGCTGCAAACTTTTAAAATTTTGTCTGGAACTTCTTCAGATTTATGTTATCAAAGAAAGTATTCACCAAATTAAATTTTTACAAGAGTTTATAAACAATCTTTTCAAATGTGTGTTTGTCACAATAACCACTGGAGCGTTTTTGGCCACATTTTGGCCATTTTGCCAACACTTCCGAACGCCCGCTAGAAAGGCTGAATTTAGTAGATATTTAAAAAAAAAATGGAATTATTTAAAAGTTCCGCGTGTTGGAATCTTCGATAATCACAAGGCTAACTTAGGAGTTTCACAGTTTAACAAGAGATGTCAAGCTTATCTTTTAAATTATTAATTAATCAAGCATTTCGCGAATCGAAATAATTGAAATATTTTTCTTACAAATCAATTATCATCGGTTAATATCATTAAAAATGTATGTTAAAATTTAAATTTATATCTGTGATTATCAACTAGGCCATAGACAATATACATATGTCATAATATTCCATTTTGCTAAATGGGGACCACGTACAGCAATTTTAAAGCGAATAATTCGCAGAATTATAATTGATGAATGATTTTTTTAATGAGGGGGGCAAATTACCAAACCGAATCCTTAAAAAATTTAAAAATGCTGCAATTGATCATTTTGCGGAACACTCCAGTGGCTAGGAACCTTTTTTTCATTTAGAGACTGTTTTTATTTACATAGTACCTAAGTAAGTTGGAACCTAAATATTTAGGCCAATACTAAAGATTTTGGATGCATTAATGTTAAATATCTGACAGGAGGCAAAGCAAGTTAACAATGTTTTATTTAAGGTTAAAATAATAACACCATAATATTATCATTATGGAAAGGGGACTCTGTTATGCATGAAATATATTTTGATTAACAACAAATCTTGTTAAAAAGTCTAAAAATCTGGCACTCACGTTAAATTATTAATAAAAATTATCTTTGAAAAATTAAACACCCTGGGTATGACGTAAATAGCTAGCATAATATTCAACATTTACATTAATTAATAATTTAAAAATAAGTATGATATTGTGTTTCTTATGATTTTCTATAACAAAGCAAAATAAAAATAATTAAATTTTCACATGTAGCAAACACTTTGTGGGTAAACATAATTATAATAATGACAATAAAATAACTTCGTTTTTATTTAACCGTTTAACGGTTTCGGTTAGACCTGAACCTTCATCAGGAATGAGTAAAATATACTGAACATAATACAGAGTATTTGAGTAGAAGCGGGAAAGAAAACATCAACTTAGTGATGGCGAGGGGGAGGTGCGTATGAAGGAGGGGTGAAAGTAGCCGGGGGCAGTGGAAATATTTTTAAAATAAGGCTGTTTGACAAATCTAACTGTTTGTTTGGTAAATTGGTTTTATTATTTGTTAATGATTTTTTATTTTATTTCAAGTGCTTTTAGATTATTAAGGCGTTGACCTATCCCATTTCTATGTAATACATCTTTCCCAGATGATTTATTAAAAAAAGTGATCTTTATCTATTAGATGCGTTACGAATTCTGTAAAACTTTCAATATTTAGATAAAGGTCACTTATATTCTTTTGTATACTCTGTATAATGTTTAACGTATTTTATTCATCCCGGAAGAAGGTTCAGGATGAATCGAAACCGGTTGGTTAAAGAAATAGAATAAAGTGGAATTAAAACAAAGTTATTATATTGGCATTATTAAAATAAAAATGCATAAACAGCAGGTAGGTACAACCAATCAAACGTAATATTAAAGGGAAAAAAAATGCAAGTTACCTTTTTAACTTAATTTAAAGGTTTACTTTGTTTTAGTCAAATCTGTTTAAATTTTCTTTTAGAAATGTTCAGGAATTGGAATCTAGTACGGCATTTAAAACCCACATAATATTTAAAACAATGATGTGTGCTTTCTAAATTATTATTTTAGGTATCATTTGCCTTTGGTGGGATGCACCAAGCTTTAATGTTTTAATACAGTAAAAAAACTTGGAGAAGCTTTTACCACGCTGAAAGCTTTTGTGAGCTTCAGTACCTCTAATGATAAAGTTTTAATCGAAAACACATACAATGAAATTCTACAAAATTCTAGTACCTACTTACACTTGATTGGCTTACAATAAATATTTAGTAGTATTACATATATGTCTATTAACATACATTAAAAAATATGTGTTTATCTGTAATACTCTTAAAATGTTAATAACTCTTACACAATATTAACTTTTTATCAATATTAGCAATTGACATTCATAAATCCATGCTTAGTTTAATACACAACTACGAGAATCTTTTATTTATGTTCTTTTGCAAGCTTATGTCTGTTTCTCAAATAGTATCAAACATTCCCTATCAGTATCTAATAGTGAACACTATTAAAAGTATATCTTAGAGTGAACCTGTTCCACATTTTATTCTTTGGGTTATTTCCATTCCGTAGCAATAGTCTGAGAGATAAGGATTTTAATAACGCATCAGTCGAGTACCTACGCATCACACAGTAAACAATTCGATAAGTTCTCAATTAAGGCATCAAACACATTAAACATCGACGATTACAGTTTAATATACTCACTGTTCTAATATAATACAATGCACGCTTGTTCCGCCAGGGGAACATTTAAATTGACACACGATTATCCTGGAGCCCGCCATTTTGATGTGCGCCATTTTGAAAACCGCCATCTTGTGGCGGCCGGTGTATATGTTCCACTTAAGTTCACGTTGGTGTAGCGTTCTTTTCAAAACCTTTGACCAAGGTCTCTATGATGAACTTAATCGTGACCTTGTAGATGCTCTCGACGTTCGGGGTGTAGCGATCCCCTAGGGTGTTTTCCACGGCCTCCAAGAACGGCTTTTCGATCCGCTGGAAATTAAAAGAAAAACATATTAAAATTGTGACTAAGAGAAAACAAAAAACAGAATTCAGGACTCTCAGAGGGGCGGAAAGAGAAACAGAAAGATTTGCGTTGGCAGAAAATTTTTCGTAAATGTCTCGACGCGCTGATTTTATGAATAATGATTTATTTGTTACGTCAACTGAAAAATTTTATGAACACTTTTTATGAAGGTTTAATCAGTTTTCAACAAGGTTACTTTTTACAATTTTCAATATACATTTTGCCATTTCTCCAGCATTGTGATTATGTCAGTCAATGGGTTAATATCTCGGGCGGAAAAAAATGGGAATGTAAGTACCTAATAGGGGAAATGTCTGCTTTTTCAATTTACTCAAAATAATTTAAATATTTTCATGTAAAGTGTGAATTTAGAATAGAGTATCTTAATCAGAGTGACACCAACAGTATTTAGAATGAACCATAATATTCGCAATAATACGTAATGGTGTAATTATTCGATGAAAACTTAATTCATTGCAAATTTCAAATTGAATACCGCTGCCCCAGGAACCATTTATTGGATAACCTATACCCCTGCCTCAGGTCACTCCAAGTGGTTCGCTACGTTTAGCGACTTTATTTTTATTTTTTATAGTGAACAACACCTCACAAGAGTCCCAACTGCTCCCGTCTAAGTGAGACTATGGCATCCCAAATTGGGGTATGTTGTGTGGCTGAAGGTATGCGGGGAAGAGAATGAGATGGGGAAGAGGAAGGTGGGGAAGTACTTGGCTATTCAGACCACTACAACAAGGGCATGTGCCTACCATGATGGTCGTAAAATCCTCAAAAAATGTAACTAACAATTTAATGAATAAAGAAAAATTAAAAAAAAAAAATAATATACATATATATATGAAAATGAACAAGATACAAAAAATAAAAGATAACGGTCGCAACTGGGACTCGAACCCAGAAACTCACACCTTACAGGGAAGAACGGTTTTAAAAATTATGCTACTGCCACCATCTATTTAAACGTTATAATTTGTCAATCTCTTTTTTTCAAATTTCAGAAATAGCAATATTATCTTTCACTGTATTTTTTGTTGTTATTACCATGAGGTTATTTCCGTCAATGTTATAAAACACTGAAGAATAAGTTAGAGTTAAAAATCATTATACTTTGTACTTACTTGAAAGTTGAAAGTGAAATGGTGTAACTAAAACTGACGAAAATTATACTGTTTTAATTGCATGTCTTAATCTGTTTTTTTTAAAACAGCATTTTATTTTAATACATTAAAAATATGTTACTTTAAAATACATTCATGGAATCGAATGCAATGCAGTTCGCTTAAGATAAATACATTGGAAAATATAGAGGCTCTAGTGGTTAAAATAAATGGGGCTTAAACAAAATCAAGTGAACCAATACGTCATCAACTTTAATATCTACTCTCTTGTCTAATAGGGCGAGTGCCTCACTTCAATGTACACCTCCAGAATCAAGACGTTTTAGCTCATTCCGGATGCTAAGTTCTGGGGTCGAGCTTTTTAGCGCAATAGACTCTAAAGCTTTAAATGAACTATCAAATTAAGGCTGGTAAAAGACTCTCTGAGAGCGAAACTCAAAACTCATTTCTCCAGAAAGTTCATAAGTGAAAATTTTACCTCGGAGCTGGATGCCAATAGTATAGGTAGTGAAATCTACCTACATTATATTGTAATGGAAAAAAATTATATCTTTGTGTTTGTTCTCAGCAGAGCATTTTAAGAACCTGAGAGTTTTTTTTTACCAACACAATATGTTTCCGAGAACTAATTATTTAAGGTTTTATGTATGGGTATCCTCATTCAGAACATTTGAGTATGATGTCATGATAAATTTTTGTTTAACCATTTTCCAATACTAAAATATACCGTGATAGATAAAATTTTAAATTAAACCGACGGAAAATATCAGTTTTTGACGGAATTTTGTTTAACGAGTTGTTATTGTTTGTGTTTACTATTTAAAAATAAGTCCAGCCTCTTGGAAGGAAAATATTGTTTTCCATTACGAATGAGTAAATTTACGTACTTAATCATTATTTTAGCACTAGCGCAGACACGTGAACAATCACGGGATATTATAATTGTAAAGCCTGCTACCTTGGTCGTCTAGGTTTCCCCAAGAGGTTGGCAACGTTTGGTGATTTTTGCTGGTTTCACAGGATGTGATTTTTGTTTAGGTCTTAGCGACTTAGAATGCTTACTGCGTGGCGGGCCGGACCGGGAGAACACATCGTCTTGCACCACAGTGGGAGGGTGGATTCATACATTCTGGATTCATACTCCTGGATATAATAACCCTCCACACAACATCCCCAAAGACGACATAGGCCCCGAGTGATTTTTTTGGCTCCTGTGTGGAGATAATAAAAAAAATGCCTCAAACTTGAAAAATTACGACATTCATCAAAAATTTAAACAAAAGAAATACTCTCGAAATGGTTTTAATTATAGAATTATTAATTAATTTTCTTAGGTACATACTTAACTGCTTTTCTGAAGGGATCCCATAGTTAATTAAAGTTTTGAACATCAATACAAATCCCAGTTCCAAAGTACATTGAACCCGATACAGGAAAAAAACAAAATTAAATACCTTTGGAATACCTGATAATACATTGTTATATATTGTTTTTAATTGTATGCCTTTGGAATATCCAATAATACCCTGTATTATATTATTTTTAATTGTATATTTTCTGAAATACGTAATAATACATTGTTATAAATATTAGGGTAGAAGGAAGGGATTGAACAAACAAAGTGATGTTTTTTGCTGTTCAAGAACACGAGAAGCTGAAATCTTTGTGTCAAATCACCCTCTCTTTCTCGTTATCACCCACATTAACGTCCCCTCTAACCTCTTACCCTAACTACGTGACGTAGGCATTTTAGTCAGCAGTTTACAAGCTATCATAAGGCTATTTTTTCAAAGAACTCTAGAAAGGTTAGCTAATCTGATATCTAACTAAAAACGATGATTCTTTGAAACTTGATTCTTGATTATTACATTCCGCTGTATTTGACAATCCCTGGTACTCTCATAAAACGAAACAACCTTCAAAACCCTGCATACAAATTCATAACACAACAATGAAATTTCGACTATATATTTGAAAACTTGTCATTTTCATGGATCTTTGATTAGTATTATACTAGCCGATACCCGCCATGAGTTGCAATGCCACTCAAAGAAACAAAGTATTTGTGTTTTAATTGTGGCTCGTACATGAATAAATCACAAGGTTTTCTGATGCGTGAGTAGGCCACAGTTGTCTACGTAAGAACCTTGAATTTTACAATTTTACCCCAAGCTATCCCCTACCGCTACTATATTCCTTTACAATCCCTTTATCTGCCCTTCCGTAGTTCTTTACCACTCTGTCACCCCTCCTCTGCGGGTCCTTTCACATGCTTTCCGATTCCCCTTGTTCCCCTCCCACATCCCTTTCCACCTCCCCCCTTTCCTCTTTCCCCCCTTCCGACAAACCACTCCTCCTTCATTCCCATTCTCCCCTCCTGGTTTTCCCTCTCCCTCCCACATTCTGCTGCCACTAAACTATATTCAATACAAACATTTTTCAAACAACTCGCGCGCCACATATTGTAAATTTTTAAACAAATTTCATATTGCTCTGGCGTTATCTCTTACCATTTTATATTAGAAACCTTAGCGAACGTGCACACAGCACATCATCAAAGTTTCATCGCAATGTGATGAATGTTACAGGAATGCAATAAGAAACAGTCATTTTTATATATAAAGATTAGCAGCTGATGAGACAAGTTTTCTGCACCGCTTTCTCGACGTTTTTCAAAACTGTTAATTAAAGTAAATAAAAAGTCCTCCAATCGAATATAAATCTGTTGATACTGCGAGAGACTTTGGTAAAATCCTTTCCGCAGTAACTCAAGCATTAGTACTACCTACCTACGTAAGTATCTACAAGCTACAAATCTTGAAAAGGCTTTCATTTCCTTTGCTTTATATAAAATAATTCCTGCAGCGCTTTATAAATAATGGGATTTAGTCATCCATACCAACGACTTTTCGGTATCGTTAAGAAAAGTGAGTTATTTGCTAATAAATAAATCAAATAATGTAATTCATTCCATTATACTTGTATTTCTAGGTAAAAGGCACTTGAAAAGTTAAATATGTTCTTCATCGGAATTCGTGGAAAATAAAAATAATTTATTGCTCAGTTTGAAAAAATCATTATCTATCCAATTACTTCAAATAAAAACGGTGTTTTAAATTTTACCTCGTTTAATTACAGGAGAACATATTTGTCCCAGCTCACGTTGTTTTTTTATATTTATCACATCTCCCTTACCGCCATGGTGAGAAATATGATCTTAATGGTGTTAGAGACAAAAAAATTCACGCTTTATATTCAACACAAGAATTAAACCATAGAAAAATTTAAATGTGCACCTCTACCAAACCAAAGTTTGATAATAACATAATTTGAGAAAATGTACAAAATTCGATATTTATTCATTATTTTTTTATGAAAAGAAAAAAATAATACATTTGCCTAATAAAATTATGTGAATGATTTTCTCTTTTTCGTTGTCAGTAATTTTAGATAGAAAAAAATTTAAATTGAGCCATTTTACAATTTTTTTTTGTTTGTGTTAAAAATTTTAATATTCTATAATTTTTTATTTCTTATAATAACACCTGTAAACGTATTTCATCACCTTTCAAAATTTATTTTGTGTTTTCGGATGTGTTCAGAAATATTCCATTAATTTGGATTTTATTGCAAAACGGATATAATTTTACCTTCTGACAAATAGTTGATAAACAATCATTTACTATGCCTTAATGGTTGTTCATTGTAAAAAAATTAAAAGGCGTTTATTAGAAAGGTCATTTTAATTAATTAAATTATTAATTAATAGTTGGCTTGCTAGTTTGTTGGTTTCTTTTTCTTTCGCCGGGCAGAAAGAATTGTTGTTCTGTTCTTGTTTTACATTGTACTAAAAAATATTTTCCATTAAAATTACACACATAGAAAGGCCTGTAGAAAACGGTATACCGGGGTAAAACCGTATTTCTCTAAAACAGCTTTATTAATTAATAATTCAGGTACGGGCCATACGTCATTCCTATGTCTACCTACGTTAAATTATCGTGAAAACAAGCTTATGTGTCCAGGCGGCTAAAGTATTTTCGCCACGCACTCAACCCCGTGTGAGCCTTCGAAACCAACCAACGCAAGACAGCAGAAACGTGTCGGTACATGTCTGCCCGCTGACGAAATACCACATGATTTAAGTTTTTCGATGTCCTGATGTAATTTTTTACGCTTATTGAATTGACTAATAGTGAAGTTTTTATAATTTTCAGGTTAGTGTAAATGTCAAATACTACAACTATGTACACTTTAACATTTATTACGTAAAATTTTTTACATTTATGAAAAAATGTCATATAAGTTTCTCGGGGCACAAACGTATGGGGAAGAACCTTAAAAAAAATTACTTCGCCGCCATATAAAATGAATTCAATGTTCTTTCGCAAAACAAGTAAAGACCACCTAAAAGCTCAATGTAGCTCATCCCACAAAAAAACAGACAAAAATCCAGTACATTTATTTCTTACTCCTTTAGCACTCCGCGTATTTTTGGTATTATCTGCACGCCAAAGTTGTTGTTATTTTTTTTATTAAGAATTTTTAAAAACAATCTTAGCCATAAAGAAGTATTTTTTAAAAGTTGTTTCTTATACAACTTCAAATTTATGTAATGAAAAAAACAAATTACATATTCGTAATAAGCATTAACTTTGTGGCTCGTCATAATTTGCAATAAAAAAAATTACTAATTTACGCTTATATTTTTTGTAATGTAATTAATAATTTTATTTTATTTCGCATAAATAGAGGGGGGTAGGAAAAGCTTCAATGTATCCATAGCATATTTTTTCATATTCATAATGTAAACCAATTCGTAGTAAAGATAAATCTAAATAGTAATTTGGCGTATAGTTTCATATTAAGCCGAGCAAGTAGAACGACTAAGATATTTGCGCGTATTGTCTTGGAGAATATGGTACAAGCTAACTGGATCAAGACTGGGCTCAACGCACTAACTCATGCAACTGGCTCACAAAGTTTGTACAGGTTGGGGACCCGAGGAGTTGCACAAATTACAATGCAACCGTCGCTAGTTTTTTCCGGGGCAATATCGTATACGGTATACGGTTTTACCCAGACCACGGGGCAAAATCAGAAATATCAGAGTTTTGGTATTATTTTTTTCATACATTTATGACTAAATTTTCTGACATGCTTTTATTGTGTATTGTTCCTCAGTAAATTCATTAATAAAAAAATATTATAAACTGAATTTTTTTTTAACTAGCTGATACCCGGCATGCTTTCAATTCCTTTTAAATAAAGAAATTGTTTCTCACTGCGTGTCCTTACCCATTCGTCCCCGTTCCCCTTCCACCACCTATTCCCTACCCTCGTTCCCTTCCTCTCCTGCGTTTTCTTTTAACCTTCCCCGCATTCCCTTCCCCTCTTCCGCTGTCCCCCTTCTCACGAACCTCCCCCTCATGAATTCCCCTTCCACCATTTACAACTTCCCCCTCCCTCGTCCTCCCACCCGTGAACCACCACTACTTCACCTCCACTCCCCACCGCCCTTCCCGGATTCCCCCCCCTCCCTCCCGCCTTTCTTCCTAAACTCCATAAAATGCACTTATTTTTTAAACAACTCGCGTGTGCCCTATTTCAATTTTTTTTGCAAATTTCGTAACTCCAGAACTCATCAATATAAAAAAAAATACTGCACGGGCATGTCCACAACAACTCACCAAAATATTTATCGCAATCTAGTGAATAGTATTGTAAATATCTCTATATATATATATAAATAATTTTCTGAAATTATCCAATTTTCTGCGCAACTTTCTTAATTTTCTTTTCCATAAGAATCTTCTACAAAGTATTAGAAAACATTAATAAAAAGATGAATGAAATAGATAAAGTAGTTCTGAAGTTATGGCGTGACCAAGGGAAACAGGGATTCATTTATATATATATATAGATAGATTTACTAAACTACAGAGCCTCTACTTTAGGTATACGGTTTTGGACAAATCTCCCCTATAAATATAACATATTGAACAGTTTTTGTGGCTAAAACGCAGAATGGTAAACGAAAAGTAGAAAGATGTAATAATGTATGTCATTAAACCTAACTAATTCCGTGGAGCAAAATAATGATTTATCCACAGAAGAATATTTGAACATCTTAATTATGCTTTGTTGAAACGTCTTCCAGAAAATTTTCTAATCAGGATTTCGGAAAACGAACCCTTATGCTTCCCGTTTCCACCCCTATCAAAATGTTCTACCAAGAAAATGACGATAGGACCCTAGCGCCCTACCACTGCCTATCCTGAAACCTTATACAAATAATTGCTAACGAAGCAACGCATTATATAATAGTCCTTCGAATAAGCGCTATATTTCAGGTAGTTCTTGGAAGTGGAAGGATGTATTTGTCTAGATAGGGGTATTACGAAAATCTAAATTATGGATTCGGCTGAAAAATTTCAACTTCTTTTTGTCAATCTCACCGACTCCGGGTTCGGAATAAAATATTAAACCATCCACTATATTATTTATAATTTTTAAAAAGATATTATCAACTCTAGTTTTTTAACTGTTAATTCATGGTGGAATTCCATTGTATTAGATATGAAATTAAACAATTTTTTTTCACTTTGTTCCACTTGTTTATTTACACCAGGACCGGTTTCGTCCTACTACGGACATTTTGAGACTGGTAGTTGAAATTCTTATGCTACGGAATTTATACAAACTTAGGCAGGGGCGCACAACATTGTCTCTATATGATGATTGTTTCTATTTTGTTAATTTAATGTATTATCAGTTATTTTGTTGTAAATGTTGTAAATGTTAAATGTCGGTTTTCTAATAAATGTCGGTTCTGGAAAACTCTGGAGTCTACCAGGTGAACTGCGCGAACTGCCCTGCATATTACGTAGGACAAACAGGGAGAGCAGTATCAACCCGTATAAAAGAACATTTCGCCAGTTGGGTTAATCAAAAAGGGGAATTATCGAATGTCGCCATGCATTTATTAGAAAACCGACATACTTTTGATAAAGATAGAGATGTCAAAATCCTTCATGTTTGTAACAAAGGAGCAAAATTAGACAGATTCGAGTCACTAGAAATTAATCGCCTAACAAAGAAAATTGATCTTAAATATGTCATGAATAAACAGTTGGAACATAATGCTCAATCACCATCAATATATCCATTATAATTCACTTAGAATAATTTTACTTCAGAGAGCAGTGGTGTAATTTAAGTATGTAATTTTAAAAAAATGTAATAACCCAAATGTATGGAGAACCCTAATAACAATAATTACCATAGTGCTATCAATATTTGTTAATTGAGCCCTAAGCAACAAGGAGGGAATATCCCAACATTACCAAAATAAAATATCAGTGATCACAAACCTTTTCAGTTATATAAATTCATATAGATTCATGTCAATTAAAAATAACCTATTTATTATGTATCTTAACTTAACAAAATAACTGATAATACATTAAATTAACAAAATAGAGCATTCATGTCAATTAAAAATAACCTTTTACTATGTATCATCATTCATAAGTTTAATAATAAACTTTATAATTATCTTTACGTATCTTAACTTAACAAAATAACTGATAATACCTTAAATTAACAAAATAGAAACATTCATCATATAGAGACAATGTTGTGCGCCCCTGCCTAAGTTTGTATAAATTCCGTAGCATAAGAATTTCAACTACCAGTCTGAAAATGTCCGTAGTAGGACGAAACCGGTCCTGGTGTAAATAAACAAGTGGAACAAAGTGAAAAAAAATTGTTTAATTTCATATCTAATATTATCAACTAGTAAATAATAAATGCTTTTAACAAAGTAATTTACAAACATTCACTTTTTTCTAACAGATATAAAAAACTAGCATAAATATGTGAACGTGTATAATATTGTTTATACACTAAGGTGGCTGAAGGGGTGGTCGTTTTGTGAAATATTTAATATATGAATAAGAACGATAAATCTAAAAGAAGGTAATGCCGTTCATATGTAGTTTTACCCCATTATCATAACATTATGACTCGTTATATACAATTTCAATATGGTAGGCGGATATGGGTACCGCCGCCCCGAGAACCGTTTCTTGGATAATCAACACCCTATGGCAGGGGTGCACCCCAAGTGTTCCGTTACGTTTGGTGACTTGGGCTGTCAGGTTAATGGGGTGTGGTTAGTATAAGTCCCGGCGGCGGATGCGTTTGCCGATCCACGGCTTGGCTGGCCGGTTCGGGAGAGACTGGTGTAGGGAGACCTTTTGACCTCTCCAGCCGGTCTCTATCGACTTACGTCCGTCTCTCCTAGACACCCTGTCCTACAGATTCGCAGTAAACATCGCAGAAATTTGGGCGGCGGGAATGGGTACCGCCGCCCCGGGAACAATTTATTGGATAACCAACACCTCTGCCATAGGTCACCCTAAGTGGTTCGCTACATTTGGTGACTTAGCAGGGGTGCCCGGGTTCATGGGTTGAGGTTTTGATCTGGACACACTGATACTACCCCAGATTCCTACCCAAGCCTCATACCTCTTTCCTTCCCAGAACTTCCTCTCCTTCTCTCCTTCCTTTCCTTAAAAACACCCTTCACACAGCATCCCCAAAGATGACATAGGTTCTGAGGGAAATTATTTTCCTCAGGGCCTCCTGTACGGAGCTAATGTAAAAAACAGAAATAATATAATTAATTAAAAAGTTAGGATTTTAATTTTAAGAACGGGTTGTTTCACAGAATTTGAATAATTCATCAAATTTCAAAGTTAATATTCTCTGAAAGTCCTAATCTGATGTTATCCGGCGTAGTCCAGCAATAGGGCGTTGGACTGCCATTCCAAAGGTCGCGGGTTCGAACCCGGCGTGCGCAAATAAATTTTATTGAATTGATTTGTGTTATTTCACCACTAATTATTTAAAATAATATATAGTATATTTGCGGCACGTTCCAGAGAGGAAGATACTCTTAGTATCGACATGGTGTAAGATCACCATTCAGAAGTGAAATGTTGCTTGAAATGGCTTTAGCCGTGTTTAGTGACTAGATCTGAATAGCCAGGTACTTTCCCACCTTCCTTTTCCTCGTCTCCTTCCCTTTCCCACTTACCTTCAGCCTCATAACATACCCCAATTGAGGATGCCATAGTCTCACTGGCTCCAGACGGGAGCAGTTGGGACTCTTGCGAGGTATTCACTATAACATTTTTTTTTAAATCCAAAGCACTTTGAAACAACAGTCTCTTCACGTAATATTAATAGAATATTCACAGAACTTCAATTTTAACCTTAAAATTTGATGAATTGTTCAAAATCTGTGAAACTACCCCTATCCCTCTATACGTAAAACACCGAGTAAATCCGGTATTCAAACGCCTAGGTGCATAAAATAGTTTATTTCGAAACAGTAGTCATATTTACGATAATATCTCTATCTAAATCGTTATTTTTGTATTTATATTCACAGTTTTATTGGCCTGTTTTATTTATGTAAACTTTATTGAATAAACAGATAACTCGAACAACACAAACGTGTGGGGTCGTTCCGTCTCCATTAACTCTCCCGTTTTGTAGTTCGTGATGGATCTTTTCCCTTATTTCAGTCTATGATATTCACTAGAATATTCAGCAGACAGCACTCGAGGGAACGCTGGGGTCGGTGACAAATAGCACAAAAGTCACCATGACTCGAAGTTACAATTTTTCTTTGGAAAGTCAACAATCAAATGAATAAGGAGTTTATAAAATATTATCATACATGAACTTACCTACAGAAAAAATATTAAGCATTCGTCTGAGCCCAGAATTATATCTTTTCGAAAGTTCGAAACATATTATCAGTTTTTACATTTTAGATTGCCTTTGTTTAACATATGTGACTGATGTTGTCAAGTTTAAAATATTATTATTGTAAAAAATCAAATAAAAAATTATGATTCTAGTTTTCTGGGAAGTTTATAATATTGTGTATCGAATTTTTGCTAATTTTTGTTTTCCGCTCCTGATTAATATGATATTTTGGATGAGAATATTTTAGTAAAAGGATAAATGTCTGAAAAAATGGAGTTAGTATATAAATTATTGAAATTCAAGTATTATTAAACTAATTTTTTTAATGTCTTTTGAAGGATAAACCCATTCATTTGATTATAGTATAATCATTGATGAAGAAAATTATTCCAACAAAGTTAACAAAAAATAAAACAGAGCAAGACAAAGAAAAATAAATAAAAATAACGATCGCAACTAGGACATGAACCCTCTTGTTTTTTCGAGACACAGTCCCAGTTGCAACCGTTACCTTTCTTATTTTTCTGTGTCTTGTTCTATTTCATGTTTCGTTTAGATTTGTTAGTATTATCTTCTTCTTCAAAGATTATTAAAACTGTTCTGGTTTTAAAGGATTCAAATTGTTCCCAACAGTCTGGAGCCAGTGGTACAAAGGCATCCCCGATTGTGGTATGTTGTGAGGATGAAGGTAGTGGTGAAAGAGAGGAGGTAGGGAAGAGGAAGGTGGGGAAGTACCTGGCTATTCAAACCTGATCACTAAACACGGCAGACAACGTTTCAATTCTGAATGATGGTCTTAAAAACTGACAATATTTTCCATTAGCAGATTTTTATATTAATTTATTTAAGTGAATCTGAGTAAAACAATACAATACGCTAACAAAACATAGTTCGTATTTCGTTGAAAATGGATAAAAAGAAATCGTAAACTTATATAGGCTTTGGCGACTTTCACACTTGCTTGAGATTTTAGCAAGAATAGATGTGGTAGTAACTTGAACAAAGAGGAACTTCTCTGAAGTTCCAGTGTCGAGAGTTCTAGAGAATAAGTCGCTCTATTTTTTGCTGGTGTAACTTTCACTGCCTCTTCTTTGGGGATGCTGAATTTATTTATTGCTCCTAAACATAATTAACTTTCTTACTACGAGGAAGCGGTTGGATTAATCAGAAACTGGTTTAAAACAGTCTCCCTTAAAAACACCGCCCTATGTTGTAGGAAGGTTGAACCATTTTTTAGACAACGAATAATTCAATCAGATTTTTTTTGATGGCCTCCGTGGTCGAGCAGTAATTCTCTCGACATGTAAGTAAATTTCATTTGATTAATTTGTGTTATTTCACAATTTATTAATTTAAAATGATATTTTATTTTATTTAAACGCTAATAGGGCTTTTACATAAATATAAAGCAATGCATGTTTTGATTAATTACAGTGAAAATACAGGTAAATAACAGAAAATATAAGGAACCTAATATAGGTTACATAAATCATATGAGTTGACAAAATGTAGGTAATATAGAATATAATTGAAGTAATTTTAGTCTGCCAATATCCTAAAAATCAACAATAATATTTTTAAAAATGTATAAAATTTGTGTTCACAATAGTTTATGAACTAAGCAGAAACAGTTCGTACATACGGCGTTTAAAATTTTCCAAATTCAAAGTATTGCAAAATTCATCAATATTGTTTAAATATTGGTAATCGTTTTATTGGGAACGCAACTATAGTTGGGATGAGATGTGTGTATATAAAATGTTAATGTTGGTCGAGTGGTTGGTGTAGGTACATATAGATTTATTAAATGCAGGAGTTCACAGCAATCGAATTAATAGTTTGATAATTTTAATAAAAAGGTTAGGTCGTTTATTTTAAGTCTGTTTTCTAAAGTTGGAATATTTAAAATATTCATTAATGACGTCATTATATATGTACCTAGTATATTTGCATCACGTTCCAGAGTGGAAGATATATATATATATATTCAGTATCGCCATGGTGTAAGACCACCATTCAAAATTAAAACGTTGCTTGAATTGGTTTTAGCCGTGTTTGGCGATCAGATCTGAATAGCCAAGTACTTCCCCACTTTCCTTTTCCCATCTCTTTCGCCACCACACTACCTTCAGCCTCACAACGTACCCCAATTGGCGATGCTTTAGTCTCAATGGTTCCAGATTGATGGGAGCAATTAAAACTCTTTTACGGGAATCACATTAAAACCAAAATAAGTTTGTGAAAAAAAAACATGTTTCAGTACACATTTATTGTTGTAAAAACAGATTAATCTCTTAATTTACTTTGATAAACACATAATTTTTGGAAACAAAACACATCAAGGTTTTCTAACCAACTTTTTAATGTAATTTAAAATGAAAAAAGTGTTTTTATTCAAACCATTAAGTTGGTTAACTTTTTGTTTTCTTTCATTTCTTCTGCTGTACTTCAAGGTTTTTAAATTAAAAAGAACAACATTATTCATTGAAGGTTTTGGCATTTGTTATTTTTCTACAATTTAATTTCGTGGTTACTACCAAGCCACCAAGCAGTCACCGAAAGAAACTGAGATTTTTATTTTTTTATTTTACTTCGAGACAAATATTTTATTAATTGCCCCACGTTATTATTCATAAGTACCCCTATCCTTAACTACTGAAATTAAATTGGATTTTGTGTTCTTTGTTCGCGAGCTTTATTATAGCAATGAGAATCGGATAGTAATAATTCCCAAAAGGCCACTTAACATTGAGTGCAAAAATATTATAGGCTAATGTGGGATTTTTTGCCATCAAGAATCACCCACCCAAGAATACAACCTATCCGCCGCTAAGATCTGAACAAACCTCACCACGTGAACCTGGGCACCCCTGCCAAGTCACCAAACGTGGCAAACCACGTGGAATAATTGAAAACTATGATGAAACGGTACTTTTACTTATTTTGAAATGTATACATGAATATGTCAAAGGTTCATAGCGCAATAATAAGTGATGTTACGCTGAGGTTTAGTAATCTCTTTTTTTTTAATTTTTATTTTTATTTTTTTTTAATTTTTTTTTTTTATTACAGAAAAACAGATTTATATAATAAAAACATTAATATATAATAAAAACATTAAAATACATAATAAAAACATAAATAAATATAAAAATAATAGAATACTAAGTCTAAAAAATTTTAAAGTGCAAGAGGAACAGTCAGTCAATACAGAAAATCTGATTCCAATAGCCATGTTTTTAACAATAGCGCAAATTTAGGTGTCGAGTAACATTTTTTCAAATCATATGGCAGCATATTAAATATAAGTGGTACAATGTTTTCAAAAGTTCTCTGGCCATGTTTATTAGAAAATCTAGGTACTATCAACCCTTCATTTTGTGTAAGCCTAGTATTAATATCAAGCATATAAATACCGATTTATACTTTATGAAGCCCAGCTGAAAGTTTATTAGATTTTACTGCAGGTTTTTAATATAATTTAAAATTTTTATCACAAAAAAAAACCTCTGCATAATTCAATATGCTGCTTCGTCTACTATGAATAAATACTACGATTAGACGGCACGTGATTCAGATTAAGATGATAAAAGAAAAGTCTGTCTTAACGTATTTGATCACAATTTTAAATATAGGCTAAAATGTATCCAACCGACGAAAATTTATAACGATGTTATTCAATGTTGAGAAAATTTTATCGAAACAATCATTTTCCTCAAAAAAAATGACTCAGGTAATACCACATTTATGTTAATTTTATGGGAAATACTGCAAATAGCATGAAAATATTTTGAAAAATAAAATAAATAATTTGACTATTCCTCAAGATTTAATCAGGTATTCTAACACTTATCTATAAAATAATGAGTACACTGATTATGACGCCCTGTGACTAAGCTCAGATTTGTGGAAAGCTTTTGTAGGTAATATTAATTTACAATTTAATACAACACAGCAGAAATCAGTGCGTTTGTAAAAGAAGATCCCTTCTGTTCTGACAATGTACGTACATGGTTTTTTGGATACTTACTGGAAACAATCACGCTTTGATACATGATACGCATGTATTTGACTAAAAGAAGATCAAACCCGACGTGTTCTTTGAATTATCAATAAACAAGAAATCGCAAAAAAATTATTTTGAATTCCTGTCAGTAACTAGGTAGGTACTTCTTAAAATATATAATTACGAAATCTGCACATAATGTATCGGTACAAAGAAAAGTAATTTTTAAATCTTTGAGCAGACTTCATGTCAAAGCATTTTTGCAATACTCTCCATTATCGAGAGTTCTGATTTTGCCCATCCTTAGGGAAAAGTCATGTTAGTTGGGTTGAGGTTATACAAACACAATTCAATCAATTCCATGAGTTGGCGTTTTTCGCAAATCCGATGAATTCGGCAGTTTTTCAATTCAACCGACGAAGTTGACATAATTCAGGTTTTGGAAACAGGTAACCTTTTTTCTGTGAACGAGCATCAATTTTTTTGTTCGAGAAAAATACATTGATGATTGGAAAATTCAACATTTTCAGTCATAAAATTAAGAGTAAGTAAATAAGAATTATGATTGTGGGAGGAAAGTAAAAACATTCAAAGTAAAAATTAATTCTTGTTTTTCGCATTTTCAAAATCAATATTATCGTTCTAGAATAAGGATAGCACTTATTGAAGTCAAAACGTTTGCAAAACTTGAATAGAATTGATTACTTAGTATTCAGTTTTATTCACTTCACCTTAGATCAGAATTTTAAATTAAATGGGAATTGGAATCTCATTGTCTACGCGTATTATCTCTGTCTTAGAAAAGCTTTAAAGAAAACGATTCACAAAAGTACTCTACTTTTTAAGTGGAATCTTTCACATAATGAAATGTTATAGACATCAGACTGGATAATGCTACATTGCATAATCTGATAATCTATTATGATGAAAAAGGCATTTTCAATTACTGTATAGCAACAACATCTATCAATCAAAAACTGTGCGCATTAGAAAGGCGGTGTTAAAATATTCAGGTTTTTATTGAAAGTGTCACTTCACGTTAGTCGTAGCTCATGTTTTTATATTTCAATTTGTATTTTTGATCTTTCCTGTTTTCTCGTTTAGAATTAAATTTATTTTTAATTTGAAGCACCAGACGACTTATTGCAGATGATTAACTTATCTGATTCCCTTGCTCCCTTGTAAATAAATTACAATTTAAAACCAAAGACAATGATTATTTGTGATTTAACTCATTAACTCATTACTAATAATTGTTTTACTACCTTTCCGTATCTTTTGCAATAATGTATTGCGTGTTAAATGGGCTGTTTAAGACACATTTGACAGTCTTCTCAAATTTTGTATTCCGTATTGCGCTTAGGAGCTAAATACCGCGCTTGTGTTAAGACACCAACTCTTATAAGTAGTTACCGTAACGCCAGAGAGACGCTGCGTTTTGCCACGTAACCATCGTTAAGAGGTGTCAGACGCGGTAAATGTTCGAGTTAAATAACATCGCGTAATATCAAAATTATACGACAAAGGGAGAGTGACTTGAGTAGTTTTAATAACTAAAAATTAGTAATTCGAGTTTTTTTATTGACTAATTAATCTAATTAACACACGGCAGGCACAGACAACCATAGAAAATCATAGAAATTTGACAGCCGATAACGCGCGACGGACGTCTTCCGATATCTGACGTATTGTGCCTTTTTGTCTTAATTGTCTCGTAACGCTGATTTAACGCAAAAGATAACACTAAAGACACAGAATCACTCTTCTGGCTTGCATTTTATTTTTATTTTTTATAGTGAATAAATACCTCACAAGAGTCCCAACTGCTTCCGTCTGGAGCCAGTGAGACTATGGCATCCCCAATTGGGGTATGTTGTGAGGCTGAAGCTAAGTAGGGAAGGGAAGGAGATGTGGAGGATGAAGGTGAGGAAATACCCGGCTCTTCAGATCTAGTCACTAGACACGGCTAACGCCATTTCAAGTAACATTTCAATTCTGAATGGCGGTCTTACACCAGGGCTATACCGAGAGTATCTTCCGCTCTGGAACGCGCCGCAAATATAGTACATATTATTTTAATTAATTATTTGTGAAATAACACAAATTAACCAAATAAAATTTATTTGCGCACGCCGGGTTTGAACCCGCGACCATCGGAATGGCAGCCCAAAGCGTTGCCCCTGGACTACACCGGCCGCTTGTTGATCTGTACGTTTCGATCTCTGTCGATAGTTATTCAGATAGTTGGTTAGCTTAGCTTAGGTGTAAGTTATGCTAGTAAGCCTCGGAAACAGCTAGGTTGAGCGTTCGGACATGGTTTATGGCAATTTACAGCTAAACAGCCGCAAAGCTTGATTGGGATACAACGGCCGTTAATGTATGTCACTATTTATGGGATCCTTACAAACACGTTACTGGACGTTAAAGTTTACAGAACTCTTGTCTTTTAACGTTAGCGTGATTATTTTCGATGTTAACGTTTGGGTGGCGGCACATGATTAACTATGCGGCAAATCCGAATGAAAAATATACAGTTTTTGCAAAGTTTTAGTGTTACCTTATAACTCTCATGATGATGATTGGATGGCCTTAATTAGCAGTTAACAGAAAGCTAAATCGATTTTTTTTTAAATTTTAACCGTCGGTTAAAGTAACAAGGTGGTTAAATAGGACCACGCACTTTTTCAAGTGTACTTTTGCTAAAGTAATAGTTATTATTGTAGTCAATTCAAAAAGCAGAATTTTCCTCGAAATTATGTGAAAATTACGCGTTATTTTTTGGTGCACATCGAACTTTAAATTCGATAAACACTGTCAAAATATTCCGGTGTATTTTGTTTCGCGTCGGTGCGTAAACATTATCAAATATGGCGGAATATACCAAGAAGTTAGTATTATTAAAAAATTACCACCTATTATATAATACACGCGATATTACAATAAAACTTAAGTTTTTCGATGTCATGGAAAACGACGCTAACGAAAAAACAGTTCACAACGACCAAATATTATAAATTTATTTAATGTGAAGTGTTGTTTGTTGCCTATGCGATGGTTTCCTGCCCCCTTTCATAATACATCACGGTTCTACAGTCGTCAATGTTCTACAGCCGAAATATTATTTGAGACGAGAAAAATATTTGAGTGGCACACAATATTTTTATAATAATACGATTTTCATAACAATTGAGTCCTTTGAAATATTCCATAGCCCTAGTCGCTTCTACTTGACGGTAGTTGTTTATGGAAATCCAGAGCAAAGCGCGTAAAGCTATTTTGCCGATCTTTCGCGGAACCTCTGCCCTTAGTCGGTAAGTTGTTCACTTTCAGGCTCGCTCACCTTTTAACCACTGAGGCTGTTTTTCTTTCAGGAAATAATATGAGGTGCGCCCATGGAAAAAAAGTAATTATAAAAGTGGCCTTGCGTTGAGATGAATTTTGAGTGAAAGGTGTGGAAATAAGCTGAAATGTAAACGATTTTAGAAGAGTATTAGTACGAATTAAACATATTATTGAGTCTTTAAGTAAACATAGTTGAAATTTTGTTATTATATCCAGTTTTTTTCGAAATATTGGTCATTGTACATATTAATGAGCTTTCATGACTATGACTCTCTACATATATGTATATATATACATATACAGCGCTCTACAAGTTATCCAATTATTAATATAATACAAGGGTTAATATCACATAAAAAAAGAACTTAAATTGCAGCAATAAGAAATAAACATTATAATAAATTAAGAATAGAAGATACTATCATCCTGGTTAAAGACAACCATTCAGAATTGTAACGTTGCTTGAAATGGTTTTTGCCCTGTTTGGTGTTCAGATCTGAATAGCTAGGTACTTCCTCACCTTCCTCATACCCATGCCCCCCCCCCATCCCACTACTATCAGCCTCTTCATATTCAAACTGGGGATGCCATAGTCGGATGAAAGGTATTGATTCATACGTCTGTCACTAATGGACATATTGGACCTCAGATTCCTACCCACCCATCATTTCCTTACTTTTCCTTCCCAGAACTTTCTCTCCTTCCTTTCCATCAAAATACCCTCCAGACTGCATCTCCAAAGATATAGGCCCTAAGGGTTTTTTTTTGTCAGGGCCTACTGTGCTATTGTGTGGAACTAAAGTAAGTATGCATATATTTCGCTTGTGCCAGTGTGGAACTAAAGTAAGTATGCATATATTTCTGATGATCATCACGGCTCAAGGCTTTAGTTAAAAAAAAACTAACGTTCTGCATCATCTAATGACTGGTGACATTGGTGACTGATTCGGGCATCAGTTATCCGCGGTTATTTTTTTATTTTTACTATCAAGTTTAGTACCTACCTACCCGGATGTATGGTAGTGGAGTATAGAATTGTAAAAGAAAGGATGAATGCTGTAGATATGAGATCGCTGAGGCGTATGTGCAGTAAAACCTAAGAGTATGGATATTTACTCGTAGAGTAAAACCATGTATGATCATTTGAGGAATGTGAAGATCCGAAAAGAATGTAAGGCTGATGTGAGCGTAAACAAGTAAAATCAAGCTTAGATGGTTTTGGGCATGTAGAGCGAATGAATGAAGAAGGGAGTATAAAGAGAATATATGACGCAGATGTGAATGGTAGAAGAAGTCGAGGATGCCAGAGGAAGACTTCTTGAGTAGGGACATGTCAAGAGTCAGAATAATAGAAGAGCTTGTATGAGAAGATGTACGAATGTGAATGAGGCAATGTTTTGTTTGGCGGTCCGCCCTCTCTGCCTACCCCTGGGGAGAAACGGCGTGATGGTTAGTTAGTTAAGTTTAGCAAAATTCTCAAACTTTAAAAAACCAGTTTCCAGGATAATCATCAACTTTCTGATCTACATAAAATTTACTTCCGAGCAATTTATCACAGAGAGTTTTGAAACATCTACGTAAGTTGTGGTCCCAGTATCAACCAAACTCTGATCGATATTTAAACGTCAAAGTTTTTACGAGCAGATGCCGCGTACAAATATTTTTATTACTGTTCCTGGAAACGAAATTCGTCCAAATGACTGCCCTTGTAAATTAGTTTCAAGGATTTCAAAGGATTTGGCTTTAATAATCAGAAGTGAACTTTCCCCCAATACAGATTTTGAAACAGATGTGCTTACCGAAGTGAGATGACTTATGAATCAAAGTTATAAAACAAGATTATAATATTTATGTAAACGTAACCTTTGAGGAACTCCAAAATTATTTTATTTTAACGGATATAAGCAACAAATTTTGATCTAAATTTAAATCGGATGGTAATTTAACAAACTTACAGAACTGAAATGCGAATCTCAAATTCATTTGAGTTCAGATAAAGGTTAGATTATAATAAAATAATTGTTAGAATTCCCTCAAGCGTATTTCATCTTTGGGGATGCTGCGTGGGATTTTCTTTTAGGGAAAAACAGAAGAGGAATTTCTGGGAAGGGAAAAGGTATAAGAGATGGTAAGGAATCTGGGGGCAATGTGTCCAGGAGTGGACAAACGATTAATCCATCCCTCTCACTGCGGTGCAAAGCGATGGGTCGAGATAGTCCAGTTTAACAGATCAAAAGATCTCCATCAGCCGGTCTCTCCCGATCCGGTCCGCCACTTGGTACGTGGGCAAACACATCGAAACCTAGCCATATCTCACCCCATGAAGCTGGGCACCTTTTTTAAGTCACCAAATGTAGCGAACCAATTAGGGTGGCCTATGTAAGGAATGTTGGTTATCCAATAAATGATTCCCGGGGTAGCAGTACCCAAACCCGCCTCCCAATTTGAATTTGTATCTCTAAAATTATAAACTTAGTTACATATTACGTATATTCCAATACTTCTAATAATGTATTAAATACAATAACTCAACAAACTGCACAAAACCACATAATTAATCGAAATCTTGATGATCTTAAGTAAATGTAGCTTCAATACCTCTCAACAGATGTCATTAGTAAATATGTAGTTTAAGGTATCTCAATGTGTATCATTGGTAGTATTGCATGATAGGCAACTATAGTCATAGACAACTGTCGGAGGCTTGGGTATAATACCGGTCACGTTATTGCCGGTTACGAAGATAACGATCTACAGGCGGGCATCTATAGTGAGCGGTTTCCGCGCAGCAGATTAACACGGAGCAATATTTAGAACGGACGTTAAGTCCAGTTTTTTAAATTTTTTTTTAATTGAAAGAGTAGTTAATACATATCAACAAACAAGTCCTGCTAAGCCAATGGAATTGGCTTATCAACAGGTGCTTATATTTACGTATATATTTTAAAAACAACACGGGCAGTAGCCTAGTATGGTAGTTAAAAAAATGTCAAAAACTGTAACTTGTAAAAATTTATTAAATAATAAAAAAAAAAAAAAAAAAAAAAAAAAAGTTATAATTTACATCTTATATCTACAGATCCAAAATTTTTTCATACATATCAATATAATTTTTTTTCCGATAGCCAATTTTTCACTATATATTTAACCTTATTCATAGTATTACATTGCTTTCTAGTATCAGGTAATAAATTACATATTTTCGGTATGTTGTATTCAAACGTTCTCTGTCCGTACTTATTTTTAAATTTCGGTATTAACCCGTCGTTGCGCGTGAATCTAGTGCTGTATTTATGTTCTATTTTCTCTTTGTTATTAGTTAGATATTAATATAAATTTGACACGATAATAAAGTAATCTCCGACGAACGAAGTTTTCCCGATCATTAGAATGGAGGAATTAACAGTACACCATAGTAAAAAAACAGATGCTGGTTGTAATGTCTACAAGTTTCTCATTTCTTTAAAAAAAAATCTTATTGAAGTATTGACATTTATGAAATAATTTCAATGTTAATAATAACCCCGTACTGACGTTCCAAGCTGAAGATTGATGAGTTACTTTATATTGCGTTGTTATGTATCGTTTACAGTTCAGTTTGACCTAATTATTTTTTTTTTTTTAAATAGCTTTTGTTAGACCACTCATCAGATATGCGGTTGGCAGTTCAACACCAATGTATGGGAAATTTTTTTGTTAAGTATTATACCTTTCATGTTTTATCTTTTAACTAGGAATTTCAATCAGATAATATTTTCTCGGGTTAATTAGGTTTAAACAAAAGGTGTAATGTATAATAGTTATTTGGTTATCTTCTGACACAATCTTATTTTTAAACCAACCAACCAAATTTTAAACCAACAACACTATGATACCGGATATAGCGGGAAATAAAATTCAGATAGATTACCTGTAGTGCGTGTGAATATGTATGTAAGTAATTTTCAATGTCTCTCAACAGATGTTGCCAGTGTATGTAGTAATATGTGGTTTCAAGGTGCCACAATAGATATCATTGATGAGGATTGATAGAAAAAGTTTCGGTAACTTCTCAGCGTTCCCTACGTCAACTGCGGATCGCAAACGTACAAACAAGTTGATGTCGAATATGGACACTTTGTCGTTGTGAACTGTCACTTATTCGTTGGCGATCTGCAGTTGTCGTAGAGAACGATGAGAAGTTACCGAAAGTTAACCTGCTAATCCTTATCGATCGAGTGTGCTAAAGGGCCTGATGGACAAAGGTCTAAACCCAAACGATTAAAAAGATATCTGATCTTCATTAGATGGCTGTTTGCTCCTCAGTTCAACACAGAGCATCCTTTAGAATGGACATCTGTGTCCATTTCGTTATTCATAACAATAACAATAATAAACAACTCGTAATCTCGACGAACCAAAGTTTTATTGAAAATTCCCTAATGAAAAAAAAGTAGCTATACAGATGCTGTAGTAATGATCCCATTTACTACATATTTCGTTCGTTAACCCGCCCCACAATCTCGCCCAACCGGCTGGTGACATAGATTCACTTGTCAGTACAATGTAAAACTACGAGATAATTTGAGAAAAGTCATTTAAAAAATAAAGCAACATTCCTTTAGCAGCTTTAGATTGTACAGCACCGTTATTAAATATGAGCAATATTTTATTCACAAATGTCAAAACATTGCCACACCTGTCACGCTGTGGAACTAAAAACCATAAATTACAGTTATAGAGTAATTGCAAAGTAATTTTATGCTTTTACTTTCATTAGAAAAGCTTATGTTATATATAAAGATTTTACACAAGCATTTTTCACTTGACCTGTGAAAAACCATGTGATATTATAACAATTACAATTTAAAAAAAGGCATATCCAAATTTTTTCTGCTAAAATACAAAAAAATTATACTATACTCAGGTGCCCACTTAAACGCTTGTCTGGTGGATACGTTTTTAGATTTTCACGGCCAAAAGCATTTTCGTTGTTTTTTTTGGGGTGTTATGCCGTGTTGTGCTACCTCCTTCTTCGATCGTCGGATCTACCGGATCTGCCCTGATGATGGAAACTGCAACGCTGTCCGAAACGTCGGCTAAAGAAGGAGGTAGCACAACACGGCATAACACCCCAAAAACAAACAACGAAAATGCTTGTCTGATGTTTTTTTCCCGCAAGGAGTTCCAATTTTGAAAGTGAAACATAAATTAAAAGCAAATTTGGGTTCAATGAACCAGATTTCTTATTTCATGTAGGAATATTACACGGAGAGAGACATATTTTGAGGTATGAACTCCCGGAAATCTCCATCGCTACAATGGTTCATCTCTGACTATTTAAAAAAAAGTGATAATGATGGGTAACGATTCTAGGAGACAAGGATTTCTAGAATACGTTTTAATATTTTTACAGAAACCTGCTTCGCTAAAATTTCTTTTAACTTCAACAGCGAAAATGACCCTTTGAGGAGAACATAGTTAAATCCCAGACAACAAAGCTGTGCTATTTTAATTAAGAATTTTTGCTAGAGCAAACCAAAATGGACATTTCGATTTTCAAATATAAAAGGCTTAGATTTATTTTTACGCTACGTTAGTTTCAGCACTACCTTTAAATAATCGTTTCACTTTGTGTATCTTTCATCCCTGAGTATTAATTGAATAGTTTTAAATCATCCAATTAAAATCCACACTAATTACCACCATATGATGCTTTTGAGTAAATTTTAATTAAGTTTTCCTGTCTATTATATTTTGTTGGAGGAAAAAGGTAGCCGTGAAATTTGAATAACAGGTATTTCCCAAAACAGGTGGTTTTCTTTGAATACTGAGTTAAAGGGACAACTGTACCTCAGCCTGATAATACCTAAATAAAATCGTCAAAATCGAGGTTTTTGTACCCATCATTCGCCTTCAAGATTTAACCGATTTAAAAATAAAAATAAATTAAATGTATTAGAAGAAAATATTCTGTATCTGTAATTTTTCTTTTTTAAAAATTTACTGAATATATTTTATACTGAATATATACGTACACGTTTGTACACTGAATGTCTGTTGCCGACCAGGCAATTTTAATGATTTTTGGAGAGTCCCATAAAAAGTAACTTATCAGTAAAATCAAAACTTTCCGTCACGATATCGGTCGATACCTATGTAATATTCAAAAATATTTGCATTAGTATCAAAATCCAGAGAGGAAATTCGATAATATGTTTGTACGAACTATGTTCATTATAAATAAATCTGATATTATTTTTCTTATATCTCACCTGGAGCGGTGTTTGGATATGCTCCTATTTCTGCGAAAGATAATTGTGCTACTTTGTGAAATATATTACCTACCCTTGTCAAAAAAACCCTTAAATTTCGCCAAAGCTTAAAAAATAATAAAACTTAATTAAAGCCGAAAAAATAATAACGAACAATATATCTCATTCTGGGAAATTTATGAAGCTGGACAAATAATATTAGCTGGAAGCTTAAATAAAACACACATTTGTTTTCTAATTTCCGTAATAATTATTTAGAATAAATGTTTTTTACATGCCACAATTAATTTAAAGTACCTTCAACTCCTTTTGAAATTCTAATAAAACGAGCAAATTTGTAGATGGGTTTTAATTATAAAACTCTCTCAAAGTAACAAAGACATACGAAAAAAACGAGATATTTTAGCAAGAACTTTAAGAATAGTTTTATTTGAACGAAGGAAATTTCTGTGAGATAAAATATTATCGTTTTGAACGAATTGAAATTCAGTTTTAATATACATAAATTATCGTGTTTTGTTTGTGTTCTTCGGAAAAATCTCTTTGTACTACTTTACTTATTTTTTTTTCAGTTAACTATGTAGTTTTCGCGAGAAGCTACATTCGATAAGAGATGGGGAAAGAAAAGTTTGATCGTTGAGAAAAACTTGCTAGTTATCTGGTCACTTAGGCGGTTCCCCCCGGGTCAGTAAGAAATCAACATAAACGGCGTGCTATAAGAATGCATTACACCGAGATCGCTCCATTCCAATATTTCTATTGGCGCTCATACACGCGTCGGTGCGGTGCGGGAGTGGCAGTTCTGGTAAACAGGCAAGCGGTTCCGGGTTTCAGTGTCTTCTCTATATTATTACGTGGAAATAACTTTTAATACATATTTTTAAAATGTTTCTTTTAGTTAAAAAAAAAACAATTCTAACCTATTGGGTATAGTTAGGTATATTTAAAAAAAAAACTTAATTCTAGTCTCATTGTCACTTGACTTTTACTCGACGAGATTCTAAATGCGGGACGATAAAACATAAATCTGCAACACCGACAGTAGTTTACTGGCTAAAAATATACTCATATATGCAGATCCGTGTACGAATCATGCGTACCCGCATGTTTGCTGCACATAGGCATTGTTGAATTATTTCATACGAACCTGTGAGGGATCTATTGCGTATCAAATAAAAATTTGTTTCAAATAAAAATAAAATAAAAAATTACTGATTGAGATTACTTGAACAATGTTTGGGAAAACTCCAATAAAGATCGAGGTTCGTCGAGATTATAAGTTGCTTTATTTACGTTATCGTAAGGTTTACTATAATTTTTTGTTTGGGCCAGACGGCCGTCCTATTGGCTCCAAGTAATTCTGAAGCTAGAGAACTGGACACCGGATGCAGATGCCCAACTTCTTATCGTGTATCATTGGCTATTTCCGTAACCATGTGTATTCAACACGAACGACGATATTCGATACTCTTCTTCTGGGTTCTGGGCTCGAGTCTCAGTTGCGACCGTTATCTTTCATTATTTTTCTGTGTCTTGTTCACTTTCATATATTAATTTAGATTATTATTGTTATCTTCTTCTTCAATGCTATATTACTTTGATGGGAATAACCTTCAAAAGTTAAAAAGAGAGCTTTTGTAAATAAATAAATTTAAAAAACTAGTGTGCTTTAGACCCAATATTTTAGATGAAGTAAAATTTCTTGCTCCTACAGTGTGATACAGACAATAGGCCTGCACTGTGTCTTAGATATACGAAACGTAACTGGCTATGAGAGAAAGAGAGAAAGAAAATGTGTGCTCTCACCTCTCTCTCTTGCCCCAACAGTAATATATATGAAATGTAACTCTCTCTTTTTCTATCTTCACTAACTTAAATCTCCCTCCCAACTTCCGTTCGCCTCGCCCGATCACACTTTTCGTAACGCTCTCGTCAGGCATTAACCAGCTTAATCCCCAAGTCAAGCGTGCGTAAAGATGTTTTACTTTAAAAATTGTTATTTAATATATTCATTTTTGTGCATAAAGTCATGAACAACCAAATGCCAAAATATTTTAAGGATGAAATTGTTTTTAATAGAGATGTGTGTACATAATTACGAATTACGAAACCAGAAATGTAAATAGAATTAGATTGCCAAATATGAAGAAATCAAAATCATAGAACTGCATAATGTACTAAATATGTATGATGACATACCTGAAAGTCTGAAGAATGAATGTATTTAAAAAGAAATGTTATATTTATTATAAAAATATTTAAAGTTCCAAAATGAAATATTATCTTGTATACGCTAGTTTATTTTAAAATTTTGTACAAACTAACTCAATAAATAATTTAAAAAATTAAAACTACATTTAACTATCCTAAAGACATTCGATGAAGGAGGTTGAAACTACAAGAATTGTACAATCCATATTATCCTAAAATATATAAAATAAAAACATCAAGAAAAGCCATTGATCTACGTGCCTGCAACCTGGTTGATTTATTGTGTTTACCTATCCAGTCTTCATTTCCATGAATAGTGCAATCCTAATGCTCTAAATGTTGCACGGTGGCACGCGGAGTACTATGAAATTTAATGTTGAGCAACATTACTGTACGAATGTTTACAAAATGCATGTTGGTTTTGTGCTTACTTATCGTAGCATTAATTTCTAGAAAGAGTGCATTTGCTTTCCACTTCGCTTCAGGATGACACACTAAGTAATGCCTAGAGGGAACTCTCCACGCTTCTGAGTATTTAGCACTTAGGATTATGCATTTCGAGTTAGTGAATATCTTGCATTGGTCGGCGCAAAAGAGATTAGTGGAGTGCAAACGCACTCTGCATTCCTGAATTATTTAGCATTTCATGCACAGGTCATTTGTGCTTTTACCTAATGGTACTTCAAATGTCAATCTCACTTTGAAAAAAAAATGCACAGATTTATTCTGATGGTTTATCTAAGAAAAAAACAATAAAGAAGACTGTTTGCATTTAGTTCTAATTAAGGATTATTTATTCATGGATGTGAAACTTGGGCACTCACGAAACGCCACAGAGAAAAGTTGGAACGCTGCCAGAGAGCCATGGAGAGAAGTTTGACAGGAATAAGGAAAAAGGAAAGAGTGAAATGTAGCATCATAAGGGAGAAAACTAAAGTTGCCGATATAGTTACCCGAATAGACCAACAAAAGTGGAGATGGACACTATGGACGGGTCACATGATCCGCGATCCACAAGAGAAATGGTGCAAAAATGTCACTGACTGGTATTCCAGAGATGGCAAGAGAAGTAGAAGACGTCAACACATAAGATGGGAAGACGACCTATAACTCATGGCTGGACATCAATGGAGAAGAGTAGCGCGTGACAGGTCCCAATGGAAAATGTTAGAGGAGGCCAATGCCAAGAGGCAAACTGAGCTTCTAGATTTATTCATAATCATGGCAAATCATGTAAGTAAAAAGTAGAAAATCTGATTGTGTGGCGTATAAAAACGCTGCTTCTGTATTCTCGATCTAGGACACTTAACAATTTAAAGGTCTGAAATAAAACCATTTTTCTATAAAATTATACAAAAAATACGCTAACGAAAACGATGTTGCAACAACATTGGAGTTTATAAAAGGGGCTTCTATAGTTAAATTTTTGAATGGTGACTACTGTTAATATAATAATTTACGGCTAACTTTAATTGCGTTATTTCATTTCACTAAGTACTTTTCGTGCTTTCTGGGGGTCTAGCACAGTGCAATCGTTAACTTTAATGATGATTTTAAACCGTTTTCCTGAGCACATCCGCACTTGATGTTAATAGCTAGACCCATATTGAGAGGGAATACGAATGAAATCGATATACACTGGAAACACTGGCTGATCAAAATTTTGTCAAATTGTCAAACGGCTTCGCGAAATTTGAATATACTAATAAATTTACAATTTAGAAATGAAATACTGATTTTAATAAACATCAGGGCATCGCAAGTACTTTTAGAGACTAAACAGGAGTTAACTAACTAACTAACCATCACGTCGTTTCTCTGCAGGGGTGGGCAGAGATGACGGACCGCCAAACAACTCGGTCTTGGCACACACTCCTTGTCTCATTCACATTCATACATCTTCTCATACATTCTCTTCTATTATTCTGACTCTTGATATGGCCCGACTCAAGATCTGATTCATTTGATCGTGCCACGTCGTCCTCGGGTGTCCTAGACTTCTTCTACCATACACATTCGCGTCATAAATTCTCTTTGCACTCATTTCTTCATTCATTCGCTCAACATGCCCGAACCATCTAAGCGTCCCGTTCTTAATCTTACTTACGCTCACATCAGCCTTGCATTCTTTTTGGATCTCCATGATCAAGAGGAGTTAATTAGTTAATAAAGTCTTAAGTCATATTTCAACCACTTTCGTTTCTCCGAGATCGAACGGAATAAATTAATCACTTCTTATAAGTATTATTTAAGTCTATGGATCGCGTATAAGATTTCTTTCAATTCTAAGAGCTTCCTTAGTTCTCCCGCATTTATTGATAAGCCAGTTATTTTAAATAACGATCGACATTATCCAAAAAGTTGTGAACACTAAAAATTGTCAATCGTCGGTTGGAATATGTCTCATCAATTATTGACCGTGCTCGCAAACAACGCCAACTGAACACAGATAAGGAATTTAGTCAATATGGTTATAACGACATTAGTTTTTATCGATCATCCGTGCAAGACCTCGAGATAGGTATAAAGTATAAATAATTGATTTGTATCACTGCCAACACATAATAGTCACGTAAATAGAAGGTAATCAAGAACCTTTTTCAATTAGGCCAACGGTTTTGTGGCAAACAAAACATCCCCATTAGCCTTTCATCGTTAGAGTATCGAGCCTTAGATAATTAGTTCCCGACGTTTCAATAATGGATTTTCATCTCCTGTTGGCGGGTCTACTTTATCCCTTGGATTAGACAGATGACACGATCTAACGCAGCTGTCAACAGCCAATACATACGTTTTTTATATACAAAAAGCTCTCCCAATCAGCAGGGCATCAGAAAATGAAGAAACCCCAATGAAGGAGCACGTTGCGTAGGTAGTTAGTAACATACTTATGTATTAGATCTCTGGCTGAATTCTAAAAATATCAATGAGTTAGTTTGAGGTAGATTGGAATCACAGGAAATCGTTATTGTATTTATCACAAATATATCTTTAAATGATACCTCACAACATCGCTGTTGTTCTCGTTCTAATAGACAGGCAACTATGTCGCTAACAACTATGGCAGGCAACTATGTAACTAACTTGTGAGACGGATTTAGAAAGGGGACGTAAGAAGGAATTTTTTTGGTCAGGTTAAATTAGTATATATGTAGATAAAATAGATGGAAGCTCATTCACTAAAAAAATGTCCGTATAAATGCGTTTAATTTTTTTTCTCTGTCAACACCGACGACGACCGTCCGTGGTCGAGTGGTAAGACACTTGACTCCCATTCGGAAGGTCGCGGGTTCGAACCCGGCGTGCGCAAATAAATTTTATTTGATTAATTTGTGTTACTTCACAATTAATTAATAAAAATAATATATGTTATATTTGCAGCACGTTCCAGAGTGGAAGATACTCTCAGTATCGCCCTGGTGTAAGACCACCATTCAGAATTGAAACGTTGCTTAATAATGGCTTTAGCCGTGTTTAGTGACTAGATCTGAATAGCCAGGTACTTTCCCACCTTCCTCTTCCCCATCTCCTTCCCTTCCCCACTTACCTTCAGCTTCACAACATACTCCACAATTGGGGATGCCATAGTCTCACTGGCTCCAGAAGGGAGCAGTTAAGACTCTTGTGAGGTTTCTCTTTAAAAAAAAAAAAAACACTAAATATTAAAGACTTTCGCGTAGGCTGTTGACATTTCCATATCTTTTTTTAAAAGAAAGCAAACATTCCCGGATTATGAATAACCAGACAATATTTAAAACACAGTAGGTTGTTTCTTATGTCGTGACGGAGGAATTGAACATGCGGCGCCTGGGTGGAAACCAAACGCGATGCCAAATCAACCACTGACCGGTCTCAAAATGGCGTTTGATTTCATTAATAATTGTGTCTCTTTATTAAAGCCTTTATATATTTCGTGAATGATTGAATGCAAATCTTGTTAGTTAAAATTAACCAACTTCCCGACATCTTCCCCCTTACTTATAATCGTAGTAATTAATTACGTCGCAACAGTGAAAAACTTGACTTATTATCACTGCATGTGTAAGGTTAAAACGACTTTAAACCAGGTTTAAGTCCAACTTTACAAAACCAATGACGAGTAAGGGGGCTTATATTTTATCGATACACAATTTTTTTGTTCGTTTGGTGGCACTCACTTGCTTTGTGGCCATGCGCATACACAGGGTAATTCTCTGAAATGGGCTGAGCCGGTTTAAGAGATAGTCTAAAAATAAAAAATTGACAAAATTAAAAAAAAACATTGTATAACCGTTTGATTTTCTTAATTTCGTTCAAAGACGCTGAATGTTTCTTTAATCGGATTGAATTGTTTGTATTCAATGCCGTATATTTTCTCAGCGTCACTACAATACGAAAAAGCATACTTTATATTTGAAATAAGCTTACATAATTTATTAGACAACGGAATGCACTTCACTTGTTTTCGTATTTCTACTGCAAATGCAATAAATCATTTTTCTCAGAACGTACCAGAATATAAAGGGATAGCAGTGAATTCTTCATGGAAAGCTTTATCACAAATGCAATGTGAATTATTTGCTTATTGTATGTATTTATGTATTGTATTGCTGTACATCACAATTTAATCGTACAATAAATACGAAGCGGGAATCCTTTATTGGATAACCAACACCTCTGCAATAGGTTAACCCCAAAGTGGTCCACTCCGTTTGGTGACTTAGCAGGCGTGTTAAGGTTCATAAGGTGAGGTCTGGCTGGGTATTGGCGGTGGATGCTTCCATTACTCCTGGAGACACCTGGAGAAAGTTTACCAATCACATATGGCGTGCCCCAGGGCAGTGTATTAGGCCCACTTCTGTTTCTAATATACATTAACACGTTATGCAATTTGGATACTGGTGGAATTATAATATCTTTTGCCGATGATACGGTTATCGTATTTGAAGATGTAAATTTAAATTCAAATCATGGCATTAAAAATTAGCCTTTGAAAAAGCAAATCATGGCATTAATCAAGTAAAACATTGGTTAGATTCCAACCTCCTCACCCTTAATATTTACTCCTGGAGACACTTAGCCCCATATTCCGACTCAACCCTCTTACCTTTTTCCTTTCCAGAACTTCATTTCCTTCCTTTCCTCAAAAGATCCTCCACACAGCATATCCAAAGACGTAAAAGGTCCTGAGGGGAATTATTTTCCTTAGGGCCTCCCATGTGGAGCTAATGTTAAAAAAGCCTTTGTCGTGTATTTGTACAACAATTGAATGCTTTTATTTGTAAGTTGTTTTCAAATCAGAGAATTTGAAATCATGTTTTGTGTCAGCTTCTGTCATTATTGAATTAATTAAAGATTGATACATAAAACCTCTTTTAAATTAACTCGCATTAAGTATAAGTGTTAAGACTTCATAAGTGAATATCCAAGAACTTGAATTAATTTTATTTATAAAAAATATTTAGCGAAATAGAAAATATTTTCTTGTTAAACTCCGGATTCAAATTTCCTACAAGATCCTTTGGACTATCATTTAAGTTAATGTAAAAAGACAGTCAAGCTGTTTAAAATGTAGAAAAATGCTTTACGTACGATAAAAGGTTTTTCATCTTATAAGGAAGTATTTAAATTTAAAGTGCAGCGCATCAACCTGTCTCAGATTCTAGGCTATCTTGGCGTTTACCTACAAGGTATATAATATATTATAATTTTTATTTATTTATTAATTATATTTTTGTAGAAAGCAGTCTTTGATAAAAAAGAGTATTTTTGTATTTCTTGGGCATTAACTATGTAACAATTTCTAGACATTTTGTATTGAAGAGTTTTAATTTTCAATGTACTTTCATTATGTTTTTTTAGTTAAGCATAAAAATACTGACATTTGATTTTTTTATGTGTATGTTTCTGTGTACATGCAAATATGATTACTGCAGACACATTAGTCTAGGGATATTTATATTTGTATTTAATTTTGTTTATATTACCAACAAGAATGTTCTATAAATATCCTGTTTGTGTATCAAACAAATAAATAAATTATTTCAAATTTGAAAAAAAAAAACATCAAAGAAGAAACCGGTAGCAAAAAAATTCAAATTTAAGTAACGAAAATACATTGACAATTAAAACTCTTGAACAATAAAAGAGTACCTATGTTAATTTTTTTTAACGTTAACTCCACACAAAAGACTTTGAAGAAAATAATTTTCCTCTGGGCCTGTCATCTTTAAAGATGCTTGCTGGAGGGTATTTTGAGGATAGAAAGGAGTGAACATGGGTTAGAGACACAGAGGCCGGCAAATCGTTCCACAGCCGAGCTGTTGAACTCAAGAACGTTTCATAAAAGTGTCTCTTCTGATGTGACAAATGTAAACCGTCTACATATCTACCCTTTGGAAGAACAAGTTTCCACCTGTCGCGGTAAAGTCGTGTAATAACGGGATCTATAGAAGGCTACTTTAGGGTTCATTATCGCTTGACGTTACCGCGACAGATGGTACCTTGTTATTCCAAAGGTTCGATAGTTTGGGCGCGCATTTGGCTTATTTCCCAACCATGCACCGGTGCCGAAGGCATCGATGACACTAGTTCTTTGGAACATCTTCCACCATAATACCAGTAGAACAAGGACATCATACCTACCAGACGCCTGTGCTCTAAATGTGATTGCAATCCGCTTGTTAAGATAAAGGGATTCTATCAAACGTATGCGCCCGTTTCTGAAGAGTCAAGAGTTTTTTCAAGTATTTTGGAGCTTCATTAAACCATGAGAATACACTTGCGATTTATACAGGCTCAGCAGTTGTGTACTATTAAATTATCTGCGGGTCCTATACAGTAGGCCCAGCTTCTGAGATGCTAACTTGAATCTGCCATCGATGGGGCTCCCATGCCTGAGCTGGTCTCTTAGAGTCACACGAAGCATAATGGGCAATTGAACAGTATTTCGATCTGAATTTATTTCCAATTAAAGCCCTTGGAAAAACAACCATTAATATTTATTTGAATAATTGTCGAAAGTCTAAATTCATAGCTATTGTATCTATCTTTTATTGTTTTACATAACACTAATACACATGCAAGATACCAATTATTTTCTTTAATTATAAAATAACAACACCCTTTACCACCGCAAAATGTTAAAATTTTCTTTTTTGCAATGTTTTTTACTGTTACTATTAACATATTATTCTCAAATGTATGCTTTCACTCGAACATCTCTATGGGGGCCTGAACTTTCGTATTTGCAAAAAAACAATCTCTGGTTAACTCAGCTTCGATCCGTCTAAATTCGACTCTGTCATTTAAACAGAGGCTTGGCTGTCAAATTTCTCATCCATCAACTGTCAGTTACCTGACATTTACTTGAGAAACATTCTCTAATCTACCTTTGTCTGCCTTTCTCTATCTGACTGTTTCCAATATATTTTGGTCTGCTTCGAGCACACTAACAGAGGAAATCCATCTAAAACTTCAATACAGAAATACTCGAACGAAGTTTCTCGTAAAATATCGATTCAATCTTCAAGAGAGATTAAAAATATACTTTAATTTAAAAGAAGATTGGTTGTACCAAGGTGGGCTATTGTATTTTGATATTTTCTTTCAATAAACCCACTTTAAAAATGATTATAATATTAATGGGGTTTTAATTACAACTACCAAAAAACATTTTGAAAAGGGTGAAAGAGATTTTCAAGGAGCAGTCAGCTCCGTGGTAGAAGGGTAGGGCTCTCGACTATGAATCTGGAGCTGCGCAAGTAAAATTTATTTAACAAATTTCTGATGTGAACACAATTAATAATTATTGAAAATAATATATTATTGGCGGCAAGTTTGGCAGTCTAAGATACTATCAAAGACCACCATTCAGAATTAAAACGTAGTTTGAAATGGCTTTAGTTTAAGGTGCCTGACAGCGTTACAGAGTCAATTAAAGTTCAATGGATCTTGGTATCAGGTAATTGACGGCTACACCAAAGCTAAACGCAGAAAACCATTTAAATCATTACTTTAATACCAGTTCGTAGAAGATTCGAGCTGGCAACCAGGCATCTACCTACCTAAACATACACTTTACTGTAATCTATTAACACATCTGTCCTGATGATGAACACTAAAACGTTGGCTGAAGAAGTGTAGCGCAACAAGGCACTTTTGGCAGTGAAAATCTAAAATCATACCCAATAGAAAACTCATTCAAAACTCGTATTCTGAGAGTTTTTGTGGAATATAATATTACACGGAAAATTTAGTGTGATAAATTTTAGGTTTTAGTGAAAATTTATTACGTAGATACCAAAAATGATCATAAATATTATTTAGCCATAGTTACAAAACAGCGAAGCTTGGTTTACGAAACTAGTTGAAAACTAGTTAAAAATAATGAAAGTCGTAAAACATAGGTAATTTGATTCATTTTCGTATTTTAATTACATTTCATGAGAGATTTAATACCGAGCTGGTCGGACTTTATTCTATTTTTTGCAAATAATTTAGAAATATGATAAATTTATAATTAAATTATACTCCTCAGGCTGATTTGGCTTTTGGGAACGGCTCATATAGGTCAAATTGAAATCGTTTTGCCTCTCATCATGGTGAGAAGTATGATCTAAATGATGTTAGAAAGAGAAATACTACGCTTTATATTTAAATCAAAGAATTAAAATGTACACCTTTATTAAACCTCAGTTTCCGACCGAAATTTGAAAAATCAAATAAAAATTTGACAATTTTTTGTAATAACGCATTAATTAAAATAATATATTTATATAATATAATATATTTATATAATTATTATATTAATATTATATAAATATATTTTATATAATATAATTTATTTATATGATAATAATATAATAATTGACCGCCAAAATCCTCAAAACATGCAACTAACAATTTAATGAATACGGAAAAAAAAAACATTTTAAAAAATGTGTGAGCGCTTATATCTTTTTGTTATCACTGTTATCAGTAAGCTTAAGGCATCAAACACGTAAAGGCAGCCTCTTATAAAAAAAATTATATTTGAATTCAAAATTTTTAAATATCAAAAATAATATATAATATTAAGTTCTAATAAAAAAATTGAAATCCTATTTTGTCACCTTTCAGTAACAGTTCTGAAATATTCATTGTGTTTGATTTTATTGCAAAGCGGAAATACTCTAACCTTCTGAATGACAGACTATGCCAGAGGCCTAAGGCGGTCATTAAGAACACAAATGAATGGTGACACCTACATTTAGGTAATTTAAAAAGATCGATCTGATTTTTTTACTAAGAAAGTGTGATCTATTGTTACTTGTATTGATTAAGTAATAAAACTAACCTTTTACTACAGAAATTAAAATTTGAACATGTCAAATAAGGAATAAAGGGCGACTATTTTTTATGATCTTTTGAAAATCGGAACGTTACGAAAACGGGCATTTCATTTCTGCCATACAAAATATTTGTAAGGATCTATACCCCTCGATAAAAAAATAAAATGTCTTTATAAAGCCACTTTCTTGAGCTATTGAAAATATTGAAAGGATGGTACCATAAAAGCCCCTCTGTTTTCACTATTTTCCATTCGCGTGTTTATCTCGTTTTTTTGCTTTCAGGAAAGGATGTAAGGAAGATGAACCACCACACCATTTTTTATGGAATGCTAACCGTCGCGTCGGTAAATAAAGCATAATGATGTAGAAATTTTAGTTTTATTTTGTGGTTTGTTTGAATCAATATGTAGGTAACTGGTTCTAAGTAACTACAATACTAAGATAAAACTTCATTTACTAGAAAAGGAGCTTTTTTTTAAATAATTGTGAAAGGTGTACGTACGAAAAAAGGTAGTTCTAAGTTCTTAGTAAACACACGGAGAAAAATGTTATTTGAAAAAACGAACATTTTAATAGAAAAAACGAAAATTTTCATAGAAAATACGATCATTTTATTCGTAGAACGGTTAAAAACGGGACTGAAGTTCTTGGGAAACAAATTAGCAGGGTTTCAATGTTTATTGGCGGGAACATTAAGAGTAATTTGTTGGTATACGTAATTTCGTACGTATTTTACCGCCAATAAACATTGAATCACTGTTGGTTTGTTCGTGGGAACTTCAGTCCCGTTTTTAACAGTTCATTTTTCTCCGTGCACCCTTTTAGTTTTTATATACTTAATGCTGACCGGGTTTCGCTGCAACCGGTATTTCTTCCGGGCAGTATAATACTCTACTAAAATATATAAGTTAGTAACATGTGTTATAAATAATTAATTCTGTTTCATAGTGGGTTGAAAAAGTGCTGAGCTCCAGTGAAGGAAGTAGGAGTAAGGGTAGATGGAGGATTAGGAAGTGAGTTTTCTTTGTCAATGGAGAACAACCCAAGTATCAGAATTTTATTTAGATTTATTTGGTTGTTAACACAGACATATGAATGTTGATAGACCTGCCCTATTTCCCCCTCCCCATACCGGTTCAATTTGGAGCCGGCTGGACTCGCGTACGGCTTCGCGTGAATCTATAAAATGTGACGACATCATTCTTTTGCGAACTAGCATCGAGCTCTCATCGGTACATTTTACGAAATAACACGACAAAAATGACGGCTTGTGCTATTAAAACGTGTAAAAATAGAAGTGAAAAAGAGAATAAACCCCATATTGTCGTATTACATTCCATAGATGAGCAATATTTTATAACAATTAAAGCTTATTCAGATCATATAATACGTACAGTTTTAGTTACATATACTATGACTTGAGATTTGACATGAGTTTCTCGAGTGTGCTCGTCGCTGTTTACTGGGGTAAGTATATATGAAACATTTGTTAAAGTCTTAACTAAATACGACAACAAAATATTCGACTCTGAAAACAGCTACGAACTTTACTTTGTCGTATTTGGACATCGCAAATTTTTTTATAATGTGGCGAGCAATTCGCGCTTCCATGTAAAAAGCTCTATTAATTCAAAAGCAGATTTTACTTTTAAGAACTAAATGGTGATATTATAATGTGAGATGCCTATAAACTGTCAGAATGATTTATTGACGAAGCACATACCATCACAGTCAACTCACCCCTCTGCGCCCTGCTATAGTTGGTTTATACCACTCTCCTATGTGTTCTCGTCTATTAATTTTCATATGTCTATGGTTGTTAATTACTTTGCCATAAATGTTTTTGGCATTCCTTAGATCTAGTGCTTCCGAGATATATTATATATTAATCTAATATCAATTTCGTGTTTATGCACTATGGTTACCGCTATGTATTTATTATATTTATGGTCTATTTCAATGAGATGGTTCGCAAATTCGGAGAAGCCATTACTATTTTAACATCTTAGAGGTTATATGTCACGAGTATTGATAATAATATTTGTCTAAAAAAGCGGGACAATCGCTGCATTGAAGAGAATAAATATACGAGTGATCTAAAATATCTTCTTTATACTTTCCGTTCATTAAAAGCTTACCTGTAGGTATATTGTTCGAGTAAAATGCTGCTTTGATATCTGATGTGAGATTTTAAGCTTTTTATGTTCTTACGAACAATATAGTTTTTGATAAAAATAAAACACTTATTTTGTGTAAAATCACGATTTTTAAGACATCTATGTACTGACCGGCTTCGCTTTGCTCAAGCATAATCAGGGAACACATTAATACTGTATATCAATTTGGGAGGCGGGAATGGGTACCGCCGCCCCGGGAACCATTTATTGGATAACCACCACCTCTGCCATAGGTCACCCCAAGTGGTTCGCTACGTTTGATGACTTAGGAGGGGTGCCCGGGTTCATGGAGAAAGGTTTATCTAGGTCTTGGCGGCGGATGATCTAGACACACTGAACCCCAGATTCCTACCCAACCCTCATACCTTTTTCCTTCCCAGAACTTCTTCTCCTTCCTTTCCTTAAAAATACCCTCCACAGAGCATCCCCAAAGATGACATAGGCCCTGAAGGAAATTATTTTCCTCAGGGCCTCATGTGTGGACCTAATTTAAAAAAAATAAAAAATAATTTCTACCCTGATGATGCTTGAGCAAAGCGAAACCAATCGGTAAATAAATAAATTAAAACTCGTGATTTTATACAAAAAAAAGTTTTATTTTTATTAATTGAGGTGATTTTTCACAAAAACGGCGCTATACAAATTATCCAATTATTTTTTTTATTGTTATTAAATATTGTCTCAAACCACATTTTCTATATAATTTATTTAATATATATTATAGTGTTTGGTTGGTATGTACTTTATGGAACAATCTGTCAGAATCTCATTCATATTAGGGAATACAATACCATTTTAGCAGAATTTCAAGTGTAAAAGTTTAAAAAAATAAATCGAAAACTTTTGATTTGAAAAATTGCGAAATGATTAAAGATAGTGGTAGTGATTGTTCTGTAACAATCATGATACAAAATTTACAAACAAAAATTTGTACAGGAACTCACATTGAAAGCTATCTACGTGATGATTTTTGAAAGCATTTTTATTAGTGACTGTCACGAGAATTTACTATGAAAACTACTTGCAATCATTAATAAAATACATTATTACAATCTAAATACTATTTAAACACAGTTAGGGGATAATCACTAGAGTGAGCATTTAACTTGTCTGGAATTTATTACAAAGTAACACGTGAACGTAATTCCGAACAACCATCATCGTGTACTAAACCAACACACGTAACTCTATAATAGCACTTTTTGCCGACTCACTGAAAAGCATGTAACACGGCAACTGAGGCTCTCAAACGGAATTGTCATAATTCCGGAAGCGTAACAGGAACCTTTCCGAATAAACGGGAAATTCAAACGAAAAATATTTGTTAAATGGAATTACTCACAAGCTCACCACTGTACGTAATTAAATTGTTCATTTTTAGGAAATGCGTCAGAGGGTAATATAATTCGGTAGAGGGTAATATAAGCTTCGGGAAGCTTTCAGCTTAAAGTTGCATTTATAACTGGCTATCAGAATTTCATATCAAAAGGGCTCGTTGGTCATATTTTTATACAGAGTTCACCAACCTAATGTGTGAAATAATCTAACAATTGAGCCCTTGCCCCGAATAATGTTGTATCCAACAATATTCTTGTTTCGAGAAAAATGGAAAAAACGAAACCGGTTATGTTTCATATCATTTTGTACTTATTGTATCTATCATGAAATACAATAAGCATACAATTATTAATTCTTTTAAAGGAAAAGTCGTGAAAACGGGCTATTAAATTAGAACCTAGTTGCAAGAATTTGTGCTAAATTCATGATAAAATATTTTATGTGAAAATTTCACATACACACATTATTTCACAAAACGGTTTTTTTTAACTTTTCTGACCCTCAAAAAAGCACCATGCTCTTCTAACATAAATTTACATATGTCATTGATGCATTTGAGCTCAAAAAGTAAAACAACTATATGAATAAATGAAACTATTTACAATCGAGATTTCGTCTTGAGATCAACATAGAGCATTTTTCCACAAAACGTGTTTCAATGGCTAAAAAGCAGCCTTAACAATATTTTTTCTGGACGAATTCTACTTTTATACATTCTACAGTTGAAGTGTATCTAGTTGAATCCATAATACGTTGGTTTTCTCCATTTATTCCAATGAATTACACAAATCTCCGTGATTTCGATAAACGGCTTTATACAAAATTCTTCCACAAACCGATATTTAAAATGCTGCCAAAGGCCTGAAAATTTTTCATTACCATAACCCCTATCTTAAAAGATGCGTAAAAATATTCCCAACATTATTCCATCAATAACTCAACAATGTTAGTGTACTCGCAAAGATGCGAATCTTGAGGAATGGACTGTATCAAAATAAATATGAGGTGGCGTGACACAACTATTGGGATGGTATTTCGGATGCTGGAAGGAATTCTGGCTTACCCTGCTTTCCTAGTCTTTGTTCTTGATAATGATATCACTGGTTATCACTTGCACTAGTGTCCGGTATATTATAGCGCCGAGGGATGATTAATCACACACTGCACAGCACACATAATATCTCTTAAGAGTCGATGTTTAGTAAGGAGAGGTCCAAGCGACCATTGCACAATACAAAAGCAGACTCCCGTATTTAGTCGATGTTTATTGCATGAAGCACAAAAACAGACTCAATACACATGTGGTTATTATTGCCCTCACATAGTATTGTCCCCTGGTGGGTAGTCAGAAGGGATAGGTAGGTGGAAGGAAGGAAGGTAGGTATATACATGCATAGTTGCGCCAACATTCCGCCCACCTAATTTTAGAATAAAATTAATAACCCAAAAACAGTATAACAACAAAAAGTAGCTACGGTACTATGTTATCAATCAAAAAAAATAAAGAAATTATCCTATAATTATATTACTAAATTATCAGATTATCATTGAACGCTAGCACACTGGCTGTCTTCTGTGTAATGATCAATAAAGAAACGAAAAAAAATAATGAAAAGTAAAATTATATTGTATTAAATTACAACACTATTGCACTACACAAAAACACAATATTGCACGACCATAGTATTCAGCGTAATAGGGCAACGATAAGAACATTGCTGAGTATTGAATTCAAATGAGTTATAATATGTATTATAACCTAGCTTGACCGCTGGGCGGACAAGACGTCTTTACTTGTTCTAATTGTTCCGATTTGAACAATATCATTTTTCCCGGGATGAACGGCGAGAGTTCGATCTTGGCCGGGAGGCTTGTAGGCTTTCGGTCCCTTATGTATGTAGCGACATAATTTGTCATCTTATATTACATTAAATTAAAGAAAAAAAAAATAGAAAGATTTGAATATCCCAGTTAGATATTGCTTTGCTGCTACAAAATTATGTCCGCAGTCACGAAGACACCGCAACACAAACCCCGTCGATTTGTGAGTAGGGTTAAGATGCAATAAAAGCATCAATAGAGAGATCTGACATGATCTCAGGGTGCAAGGCCCTAGTAGCCATGCAGACAAAGAGGCATAGAAATGCCTTGGTGGTTTTTGCTTCACTACGTTTATGATATTTTAGCAAAAAATGTCCACCAAAATCGACGCCTACGCGAGAGAAGAGACGATTAGGTCGGACACTAGAGGATAGTAGATCCACTATCATATGTGAATGTTTGATGGCCTTAATCTTGTGGCATGTGAAACAATTTTATAATTGAGATCGAATGACGGTACGGCCGGACATGATCCAATATTGCGTTGAATAAAAAATGGGAGAGTACGCGGGCTTACATGAAGATGTGCACAGTGATATTAATTAATTAACAACTCGATTAAATAACTAGGCTTGGGTAGTAAAACGGGATGTTTACTTTCGAATAGGAGTGCAGAATTTGGTGGCATACCGCCCACCCTGAGAATACCTTGGAAATCAATAAAAGGTTGTAACTTTTGAAGGCCAGAAGTACAAATTTTGTTGGAAGTTAAAAGTATAAGATCATTATGAAAATAATCTTCTTGTTCGAGTTTAATCATCTTCATGAGCGCGTTGTCAAGTTCTTGAATAATAAGTACCGCATTACTTAGGCTCTGTTTCGCCGTATTGGAAACGTAAAACAGACATTTGTTTTGCACCTAAGTGTCCTAGAAATAACTATCTTCAATTTTGATGATGGGGAATTAATTAATTTAATCTTACTTTACTATAAAATTATAATTAATCTTACTTTACTATAAAAGAAAAGGATTTTATTTCTGCACTAAAAACTGTAGATTTAAGGGGTTGAATTTCCGGCAATTCACTGATTGGAATAGTTGATGGCCTCACCGAAGGCCAATCCTCGATAGGATTACAGAACTTTGGCAGAACCGAACGCCACGGTGGTTTAGCTGGTTTAATTGGTGGCCTCATCGAAGGCCAATCCTCAACAGGATTACGGAGCCTCGCAAGACTCAAAGCCCACGGCGGCTTTATTGGTGGCCTCACCGAAGGCCAATCCTCGACAGGATCGCGGAGCCTCAGCAGACCCGTCAGCCACGGTGGTTTAGTTGGTGGCCTCACTGAAGGCCAATCCTTGACAGGATTACGGAGCCTCAGCAGACCCGTACGCCATGGCGGCTTAATTGGCGGCCTCACCGAAGACCAATCCTCGATAGGATCACGGAGCCTCGGCAGACCCAAAGGCCATGGTTCATGTTTTATAAAATGAGTAGGAAATGTACATAGGGACCCATAGTCCTCAATGTTATCCTCAAAAATAACATGGTTCCAAATTGCTCTTGGCATGTTGTCAGGGATCTGAACAACACGGTTCGCAACAAAAGTTTTGAATAAAAATAGTGGCTTATGAAGACAAGATAAGACAATTGTCGTGTCAGCGAAGCGGAAAACCTTTTCAATTTGCACGGCAAAAGGTGCTGACGACAATATATTTTTTATATGTTTTGATAACAGCACGGCTGCATACAATTCTAATCTAGGGATTGTTAATGACTTTAAGGATACGACCTTGAATTCGGCCATCAACAACTGGCTAGAGTTATTGTTTCGAACGACTAAATAAATCACTGCTGCATAACCTAGTTGGAATGCATCACAAAATTCCACGAGAATACAATGACTATCTAGGTTCGCATGGTAATATCGTTGAAATCGTAAGGGTTGCAGCGATGGAAGTTGTTTCACAAAGCTGATCCACGTAGATACGATATGTTGTGGTACTTCGGAGTCCCGAAGATTCGAAAATTCCTGGATAATCCTTTTTGTAGTAAGGATTACAGGAAACAACCACCAGATTGACAATATATTCCGCTTTGAATATACTGCCGAATTTGGTATCAAAAGATAATCCACTTTGGGATTCCAAAACACGCGTAACATTTTAACATTCAAAATTTTGTTAAAATTCAATATTGGTTGTAGATATTCAGAATTACATTCGAATAATTCAGAATCTTCCGCTTTGATAATGTCATTGATAAAATCAGAAGCGACTGGCACTTCCTCAACTTTCCAAAATATTTTCATTATATTATTTAATGACATATCTGACAATATGAAACATGACGTTGATGATGAATCAATTAATTTAGTTTTCCCGAAATTAATATATCCGAAAACTATATTTAAAACACTTGGGTTACCACAAACGATATGTGATAAGTTGAAAAGTGAATGTACTAATCCATTTAACTGAATCTTATATTTCCTTAAAGATAACACAAGCGTTTTGGCACAGCCCTGAGAAACGTGGCTATGGCTAATTCGTATAAGTACGTACGCACTGTGTTTATTTTGCATGTAAACAATAGCGTTACCCAAAGGTACGGTGCACGCATTGCTTACATTTCCGTTAGAATTTAAAATGACGGTAGTAGTCAACAACGTATAACCACTTTTACATGTAGACAATGATTTACATTCACAAAATATATGTAATCTTAAACAATCAAAACAGCGATTTAATTGTTTTATCCGGTTTTTCCTTTCAGTAGGAGAAATAGTTAGAAAATTTGCACACTTGTATATTGGGTGATTTTCTTTACATAATATAGCACACAAATCTTGAGAAGGATTTGTATTCAATAAGGATTTTAGCGAAACCGATGCCTTTTGTTTATGTATGTTTGTAACAAGTGTTCTAAGAATTCTAGTTTGACTGTGGAGAAATTCAAATAATTGAGATATCTCGGGTAATTGTGTTCTTGCAAATGACGTTTCGAAATGTCGCCTAGTGTCTTGATCTAGACAATGGAAGATTACATGGGGAACAAATTTACTAAATAAGTTTTCACAATTCATTGCAAATGAATTTTCAATATTGGAAACAAATGGTGTGATTTTATTCGCGGGTAGATCTAAATTGTTACTATTATTTGTTGATTTTAATTCAATGTCTAAAATCTCATGTTTTCTTTTGGCACTTAAAATTTCTAAATATAGAACCTGTGATCGTTGCGAAACTGTGATTATCTCTGAATAATCATCAGCTGTGTTTGATTCTATTAACCGATTTTTAATTTCAATATTCAAGGATTCGATCTCTCCTACCCATTCGGAAATTAAATCACAACGACATAAAAATATTTGCTTTTTCTTTTCATCGGAATATAAAAAGGGAATTAAATTATGTGTTGTTTGTATTCTTTGTAAAAAACGATTGCGACGAGCTGTCAATACTGCAATCTTTTTATCTTCCATTTTGCTAAATTTTAATATGATTTTGTATAATATAATAATTATTTCGTACAATATTATTATTTCGCAAGTACAATATTATTTCGTATAATATTATCACACAGAAAACAACCTATGCAGAAGGCTTCAATAATGATTTTATATGATGAATTTATATCAAATTAAATGAATTTAAAAATGAATTTAAATGCTAGTCTCATCCGGCTACGATTGGACCAAAATGTACTCGCAAAGATGCGAATCTTGAGGAATGGACTGTATCAAAATAAATATGAGGTGGCGTGACACAACTATTGGGATGGTATTTCGGATGCTGGAAGGAATTCTGGCTTACCCTGCTTTCCTAGTCTTTGTTCTTGATAATGATATCACTGGTTATCACTTGCACTAGTGTCCGGTATATTATAGCGCCGAGGGATGATTAATCACACACTGCACAGCACACATAATATCTCTTAAGAGTCGATGTTTAGTAAGGAGAGGTCCAAGCGACCATTGCACAATACAAAAGCAGACTCCCGTATTTAGTCGATGTTTATTGCATGAAGCACAAAAACAGACTCAATACACATGTGGTTATTATTGCCCTCACATAGTATTGTCCCCTGGTGGGTAGTCAGAAGGGATAGGTAGGTGGAAGGAAGGAAGGTAGGTATATACATGCATAGTTGCGCCAACAGTTAGTTTTGTTTGATACAAATTAAAAAAAATCACTTCCTGCTGTTCAGAACGCATGCCTGTTGACGCAACTATGTATATACATCTCCCTTCCATCTATTTACCATGTGCCTATCCTATCTGACAATATGTCTCCTTTACGAACTCCTTGTCTCCAAGGAACAATCAATATATTGAAGTAACCCCTGCAATTATCACTTCCTTTAATATCAATTCATACGGAGTCTTGTGCAGTGCTCAACTCAGTGCTCCCTCGGGGTCGTAATATGGAAACTAACAATTTGTCTGAGCATTAATATAAGTCAGATTCCTTCCCAACGTCAATTGTACACCAAGCTATTCCCGTAGTTTTGACACGTTGAAAAAACATATTTTTTATTACATTCCATTGCTTCGCGATCATTGTACCAGCGCCAAAAATGCAACTGCCATTTTTTTCAGATCGTAGGTAGTAGTTGTATCAAGATCGCATATTATTAATTTCTTATTATTCCTAATGACTTTCATTGACAGAGTAACCATCGATTTTATGTATCTTCCCGTATAGCAAAGATATAATCTATCAATAATTCTATCGCTGGGGAGGGTCACATTTTATCTTAGCAGAATCACAATTTGTTGTCAGTAAGAATAATAAAGATAAAATCATACTGATGCACCCCAAGCTCAGTTTTTATGGCTAAAAGATCCCTCATTTTGCTACTCCCTTACAAGATGGTATGTTACATAATAGAAATAGACAAATTTGCTCAAACCCTGTCGCATTGCGTAAAGTCTGCGTACAAAAAGCACGAGTGCCGATTGTTATTATTATAAAGCACCTAATATTATATTTTTCTCTAGGAGTCAAGAGAAACTTGAAACATCACACTATTTTATAGTGATTTATTTTTGGGTATATTGCCGTGTTGCGCTACTTCCTTCTTTAACCAACCTTTTGGACAGCATTACAGTTCCATCAGCAGGGCAGTTTGTCATATATTTGGATTACACATCTACTGAAACATTCGCTAAATAAGGAGGTAGCGCAACACTGCATAATACCCAAAAAATAATTCACTATAATACTTTTGGTGGTGAAATCCCAAATCATATAACACTATTTGTATAACCCACAGAGATGCTAACAAAAATGTTTACAAACTTGTGAACTGGTATTTCAACGACGCCTGGTGAGATATTATGATTTGTTATTTGTTTACGGTTTAACAAATAATAAATAATAGGAAATCGATAAATTATTCCTTTAGAGCTTTTTGAAAAGAAACTAATTTAGTGTTTTATTGAAGTTTTGTAGATAACTCGTTAATCGTGTTACTTGATTTAATTCGAGCTTTACTCTTTACGAATGACTACTGATGCGTGTTTTGTGTAGTTTTTTAAACGAAGGACCTTGAAATGTGTATGTTATGTGTTTGAACCACTGCACAAGTAGAAGGTAAGCACACAAGGAAAAGGAGAGAATTACTCACTGCGGGACTTGTACTTTCTTCTCTGGCTGGTTTTATTGCACTGTGTTAATATTTTGTTGCGGTATGTTTCTTCTCTGCGGCGGTCAATAGCGAAAAATGCGGATACGGGTAAATAATGTGGATGTTCACAGGTTGATGGTCGATTATTGACTGATGTGGGTAACAGGAAAAAGTGACAGGTTTATAAGGAAGGGTAGGAAGGAAATGTGACAATACTAGCTACAAGTACAGCAGTTCATGTATGTGTATAGGTTTGTATAGATGTATGTATGTAAGTGTAGCTGTGTAAATGCCCAACCATGCCCCCCGCCTAGAAGGGGATGGACGAATCCACTTCCATAAACCTTAAGAGTGTAGTACTAATCACTTTATAAACAAAATTTTAAAATTGGTGAAAGTTAAAGCTAAAAGAAGGGCCATAGATGCAATATCTGATGGCCAAGTCAACGGACTATGTTATTGCGAAGGTAAAGGACAAAGTTTAACCACTGCCCTGCGGTATGTACCGGTGTTTGTTTTAACGTCGGCAACGCGAATCACTCCGTCTACACCGGGATAAACATTGACTATTATGCCGATGGGCCATTGAAGAGGCGCGATGTTGACACACTTGATGATTACGACAGTGCCTGTAGTTACCGGATTGGCGCTCGTGTTCCATTTTTGACGAGATTGTAAAGTATTTAGGTACTCCATGCGCCAACGATTCCAGAAAGTCTGGACGAGATGATCCACGATATGCTTCGTTGCAACAAGTTTACTGACTCGTTGGTTAAATCAGCAGCGGGTAGAGATTTTAACGGAGTAAGAGTTAAAAAATGTGCAAAAGTAAGAGGCAACGGAGCTGAGACATCAGTAACACTCAGTACGGACAGCGGACGTGAGTTTAGAAGTGCTTCTATTTGAGAAAGCACCGTTTGCATCTCTTCATACGTGAGTAGAGATGTACCCACTATTTTATTCAAGTAACTCTTCACACACCTTATATTACTTTCCCAGATTCCACCAAAGTGTGGAGATTGAGGAGGATTCATTTTCCATTCGATGCGATTTTCCCGTAGATTATCTGAGAGTTCATTCTTAAAATTTGGTGACTCTATAAGTTCGAATAGAGATCTTAACTGGGACTTAGCGCCCACAAAGTTCGTTCCGTTATCAGAGTACATAACGCTCACAGGACCACGACGTGATAAAAAGCGTTTGAAAGCATTAAGGAAGACTTCAGTGGAAAGATCTGAAGCGAGTTCGATATGAACAGCGCGGGTCACCAAGCAAATAAAAAGGCAAATGTACGCCTTTTGACTTCGAACACCCCGACGTCTATAAGGGATTATTTGAAGCGGGCCCGCGTAGTCAACACCTGTGTGTAGAAAAGCTTTGGCTTCGCGGACGCGGCATGAGGGTAAATCTCCCATTATTGGGAATTGCGGTTTGGGATTAATCTTGAAGCACGTATTGCACTGATGCACGCGCTTCCTAACCAGATTACGCGAGGAAAGAATCCAGAACCTTTGTCTTAGCAAAGACATGAGTAAGGTAGGACCTGTATGTAAGTTCTTGATATGATAGTAATCTATTATTAAATCGACTACATGAGCACGTGGGGTAAAAGAATAGGATGCCGACTGTCAAATTCTAATTCAGCGTTTTTCAACCTGCCTCCTACCCTTAGAATACCTTCATGAAGAAACGGATTCAATTTTGCAATAGCGTGCCGAAGTTTCTTCCCGTCAGTCATTGCCTTCATATCTTCGGAAAAATGTTCTTGCTGTACCGATTTTATAACAGCGAGTTCTGCAACGGCAGTATGACTTAATTCGAATGTTCGCGGTAGTTTCTTAATGAAACGAAAAATAAAAATTACAATTCGAATTAATTTCGGCCAAGAATTGACACGAGAAGCTAGTGCGCATAATAACGGTGGTGCAATCGTTTTGAGGCGGTTATTGTTTTGAACTGCCATCAAAATTTTTGTTTTCAGTTCGGGTGGTTCAGATACAGATTTTGAATCAAAACGTTGTAGAGGCCAATCACTTTTAGGTAACTGAGCAAATGCGGGGCCGTTAAACCATAATGGATGGTCTATTAGCTGAGCGGGGGTTAGACCGCGCGACAGGCAGTCAGCGGGATTGTCTTTACCTTTTATATAATGGAAGCATTCAGCCTGCAGATGATCTTGTATTTGTGATACGCGGTTGGCAACGAATGTCTGCCATCTAGCAGGTGGTGAATTTATCCATGCTAGCGCAACCGTGCTGTCACAAAAGGCTAAAGTCGTATGAACTATCGAATTTGATGCGTAGGTGTTACTGACCGTACGCATTAATCGCGCAAGTACCAGCGCTCCACATAATTCTAGACGCGTAAGTGAAATCGTCTTCGCAGGAGCGACCTTGGATTTGGCGCATAATAAGCTAATTGTGATTTTATTAGTATTCGGACAGTAAACGTGTAAGTATACAACACCTCCAAATGCGCGTTCGCTTGCGTCAGAAAATCCCATGAGTGTTAATACACATTGGTATTCGATACCTAAAAAGCGAGGAATTCTAATAGATTGCAATAATGGCAATTCCTTTTCAAACTGGCGCCAAAGCGTGACCACGGTGTCAGGAGGAGTATAGTCCCAATCCAGGTTGTACTCCCATAGAGATTTAATTATAAGCTTAGCTAATAAAACAACCGGTGCGACGAAACCCATCAAATCCCAAAGACGAGCAATCGTCGATAGGATGTTTCGTTTGGTGCAAGTTCTTTCGTTAGCGTTTACAATAAATATAAAATTATCAGAAGCGGGTATCCAATGAAGCCCCAGTATTTTTAGGTTTTCATCGGGATTAAATTCCACATGTTCCTTGACACGACGATCTGAAGGAATTGTGGACAAAAAGTTTGGAGAATTACTAGAGAATTTTACAAGATCAAATCCTCCCGCGGAAAATAGTTGAATCAATTCCGTAGACAACTCGGTAGCTTCCTCGACCGACGAGCAACTGGTGACAAAATCGTCCATGTAGAATGAGCCTTTTTCTACCAGGTTTGCAGCAAGTGGGAAACGAGGTTGTTCATGCGACGCAAGTTGGCGCAACTTGGCACTGCGGGATTTGTACTTTCTTCTCTGGCCGGTTTTATTGCACTGTGTTAATATTTTGTTGCGGTATGTTTCTTCTCTGCGGCGGTCAATAGCGAAAAATGCGGATACGGGTAAATAATGTGGATGTTCACAGGTTGATGGTCGATTATTGACTGATGTGGGTAACAGGAAAAAGTGACAGGTTTATAAGGAAGGGTAGGAAGGAAATGTGACAATACTAGCTACAAGTACAGCAGTTCATGTATGTGTATAGGTTTGTATAGATGTATGTATGTAAGTGTAGCTGTGTAAATGCCCAACCAACTAGTATGAAATGACTTGAGTTCTTGAAAATTTTAAGCTAAACGTACCTACATACATGTCAAAGCCCTCTACATTCCACTGCTCTGTTACATGTTAGGTTAGTACTTAGTTTGACATATTATAAACACGTAAAGTTTTTATAAACTATATTATTTTTATTTCATTACCCTACCAGCTTCGGAAATGCCCTTCCTTCATGAGAAGGATGTTAAAGGTAACATGAGATACAACATTCTGACATATTTAGGTGTTGGAAAAGGAGGTCAATAAAGAGGAAGAGGTAATTAAGAAAATTATGGAGAGTATAGAGCGGTTTACTAAAAATTTGTCTAGAATAGCTAATGTATAAATTTAATTGGTTATTTGATACTTAATTATACTACCGGCACAATAATGATGGGATTTTAAATCGAATCATTACCTGTGATGAAAAGTGGATCCTGTACGATAATCGGAAGCGCTCACCGCAACGGCTGAACCCTGTCGAACCAGCCAAACCATGCCCCAAGCGAAAATTGACTCCAAAAAAGTTACTTGTGAGCGTTTGGTGACGCAAAGAAAAAAACAATTAAGGAAAAAATAAATAAATAATAATTTTCGACAGACAAATACATGAGTAAATAGCTGTATAAATTTGAAATTGGAATTCCTAAACAAAGAGAAGATATTTGAGATCAAAGTTGCCAGTACGGCAAAACGCCAATTTCATATCTAAGGACCTAATATTATCATGAAGAATTTGAGTAATCGGTGGAAACGAGATGATTAGAAACTGTGAAATTTTTTTGTTATTTAAATGTCGCACGTGTTCCGTTATTATAATATTAACATTTCTAGTTGTATTATATGTAGAATGACGGACAGTCATCGGAACATAGTGTACTCTGTCAATATTTTGTACATCTGTCCATATTTTGTATATCTGTCCATATTTTGTATATCTGTCCATATTTTGTATATCTTTCCATATTTTGAATCCTATGCTACTTTTAATATTATTCTGACAAAGAAAGGACACTTTCGAAACCGCTAGTACTCCTCCCAAGTAATGTATTTAAAATGAAGTCATTAAACTAAACATGCATTTGTTAATATTGTAATTATGGCGGGCCATGACGAAAATGTATTTTTAAATTGCGTAAATATATGTTCTTGACCTATGATTTCATATCAGAAAACGCTGCAGGCGTATAATTTAGTCCCGCCATATCTCACCCTTAGGCAGAGCTCTCCAGTCCCTTGATGTCCTCATCTTCCTCACGTTGCTCTAGCTCGAAATAGGCCTCATGCAGTGATGCATCCAGGAACGGGAGAAGGAGGCCCGCGCCCCCCAAAAAAACTATTTTTAGATGTTTTTCAAAGAAGAAGTGCAACATTTTATACATGCTTATACCGGCGTAGTACAACGGTAGGGCATTAGACTCCCATTCCGAAGGCCGCGGGTTCGAACCCGGCGTGCGCATACAAATTTTATTTAATTGATTTGTGTTATTTCACAATTAACTATTTGAAATAATATATAGTATATTTGCGGCACGTTCCAGAGTGGAAGATACTCTTAGTATCGCCCTGGTGTAAGACCACCATTCAGAATTGAAACGTAGCTTGAAATGGCTTTAGCCGTGTTTAGTGACTAGATCTGAATAGCCAGGTACTTCCCCACCTTCGTCTTCCTCGTCTCCTTCCCTTCCCCACTTACCTTCAGCCTCATAACATACCCCAATTGGGGATGCCATAGTCTCACTGGCTCCAGATGGGAGCATTTGGGACTCTTGTGAGGTATTCACTATAAAAAAAGGAGTGGTTTATAATTTCTTCCACTGGTAATTTATCAGCATTCTTTTACTCGGAATTATGACGGACAGCACCTCGCGGATAAAAAAAAAATTGTCTATGCTTATGAGTATCACCAGTCATTAAACTGCCCCTCGTAGGATAAAATAATTTTCTTCTACGCTAACGTTTTTCTTCAATCGTAACATAGTCGGAAAAGAAATTGCCCAAAGCGATATCGGATATATGAGAGGGAGAGAAAAGATAATTTAAATGAATTAGTGGCTACATGGCGTTTGGGATTTTTGTGCCGAAGAAATAAAATAAAAAAACGCGAAATTTTCATGCCCTAATTACGTACCCTGACTTCTTGAAAATGGATTGTTTTTTTTTTTGCTTAACTTCGGCCACCACAACATGATAGCCACCACAACGTGTCTAGCTAGGCATGATAGTCGATAAATTCTCAACTTATGTAATTAACAACGAAATGAATTAAAAAAAAAAATAATAATAACAAAACACCTAGGTATATATAAGAACATCTGTAAAATCTATGTTTTGTGTTTATGACTTGTATTGAATTAAAAATTATTCGTATGACAATTTTATTTTTAACTCGCCCCTTTTTAAGACAAAATCCTGGTTTCACCCCTGGCTTCATGTATCTATGTGAACTTACCCAGAAGTAGTCCACCTTGAAGCCGGGTATTCTGGTATGGCTGGCGCCCACCTGGTCGAGGAATGCGAAGAAGGTGTCCAGGTCATCCAGCCCTTTGATGCCCTCGTCCAGGGTCTGCATCACGTTATTGGCGTGTTCCGCCAGTTCCATGGAGTTGGCCTGCTCCTCCTTGGTCTTTAGTTCGCGGAACTTCTCAAACATGTTCAGCAGCTCACTGTGCTCTTCAAATAACCTGGAGACAAAAGAATAAAGTTGTTAAAAAAGGAAACGTAATTTTCTTTCGCGAGGGGGGAGTTGTAAAGGAAATGTTTTCGCTTAAATTTTGAATTTGCGTTCATACGGTAGTCATTCATGGACATACTGACCCTTAGGTTTCCTATCTTTCCCTTATACATTTTTCCTTCCCAGAACTTTCTGTGCTTCCTTTCCCCTAAAAACACCCACTACACAGCTTCCCCAAAGATGATATAGGACCTGAGATATTTTTTTTATGGGCATCTGAAAACAGATAATGCAAAAAAAGCGATACAAAAATCTAATAATCGTTACTTGATTATTTGATTTTAAAATTTGACAATAGACGGTCGGTGATAAGTGGAAAATTCTTTGTCACAAATATTATAAAGAGAGTGTGATTTAAATCGAATTAAGAATTTGATTTGAAATCATCAGTGACAAGGCAAGACAAGTGACAAAGAACGTTTGGGACTTTTCAAAAAAAGTCGTCAAATATTTGAAGTATTAGAATATTTGAATATTCACGTTCTGTGTATGTTCTATTCAAGTTCTGTTATTATATCATTTTAGGCCAGTTGCTTCGTAAAACTGAAATAATCAAGTTTTATTGTATTATTTACATGCTCTAATTTCTTGAAAATAAGACGATACGAGAAATATCTTGCCCATTATTTATAACGAAGGAAACACTTTATCATGATTTTCAGTAAAGCTTTTAGATGGAAAATTTATTGGTGTAATTTTGGCACGACCAACCACTGTCGTTTAACAGTTTTTCCGCTCTCTCTCTAGTTTTCATTAAAGTTCGTTCCGTATTCTGATATATTTAACGTAAAAATTATAACGTACATTTCAGAGACGCGTAAGCTTAAAAAAAATGTCGTAACGCTCTAAAAATGGCATTGTCTGCCTACTAACTTAATTATTAATTAACTCTTAGGCGGTAAAGTATTTTTTTATCCTTTGTGAAGAATTTGAAGGCTTCATTTTTAAAAGTCGTCATCAATTTATTATTTTTATGCTTGCAAAAACTGATTTCACTTTGATTTAATCAAACGTGTTAATTATTTCGGTTGTCTACGTGTGGTTGTTGTGAAGTGAAATCTCGTTCAAATATGCTATGAAAATATGTGTCAATTTTAAAATTGGAACTGATTACGTGAAGGATTTAGTAAGTCGATACATTAGGTGCTTAACTTCAATAATATAATATTTTAATAGAAAATTATTTAATTTGTTTTTTTTTTAGGGTTAATATTGTAAATATAATATCCCTTGAATTTTCACTGGTCTGCGCTTGTGATATTACAAAAATACAGTTCATTGTAACTTTGAAATTTAAGAGATATTAACAGATTAACAGATAAGTGTCGACATATTCTCGATTGTTCTGAAGGTTTCATTCTTTGATTAATATGCCTTAGTTAAAATCTTCGTCTTCATAAAAATATTAACTTTGTAATCACCAAGATAACCGCATAACTAAATTAACTGGACCCAATTCATCACCTCCACACAGAATCTGTAGAAATATCATCTTAAATTTGCTCGCATTTATTTAAAATTTTATTATAAAAAAGAACAGGTATTGAAAACAAAATTATAATCTTTTTATTTTTAACTTTTTAACATAAAGAGTTAAACCTCATATTATAATATTTTAATTAATGAAGATAATATTAGCGAAAGTCAAACGAAAATCCGGAACAGAAAAATCAGAAAAAGATACGGATACATCTAGGACTCGAACCCAGGACCTCTGGCAATCCGGGCCAACGCGCTATCCACTGCGCCAACGTACCTATCCCTATCCGAATCGGTCATTTTTAACTGTAACATACTTCGACTGAGAACCACCAACATTATTTTCATTTTTCTTATCGCATATTTTTATTGGCTGCTACCTTTATGTATGATTGCAAGATTCAACTCGAACTAAATGCTCTCTAGATAGTGTCAGGATAAATTTTATCACTTTTTATTAATATGCGACATCTATTGACTTTATCTGCAAGTCCAGGATGAAATATTTTTATTTTTATTTTTAACTTTTTAACTTTTTAACTTAAAGAGTTAAACCTCATATTATAATATTTTAATTAATGAAGATAATATTAGCAAAAGTCAAACGAAAATCCGAAACAGAAAAATCAGAAAAAGATACGGATACATCTGGGACTCGAACCCAGGACCTCTGGCAATCCGGGCCAACGCGCTATCCACTGCGCCAACGTATCCCTATCCGAATCGGTCATTTTTAACTGTATCATACTTCGACTGAGAACCACCAACATTATTTTCATTTTTCTTATCGCATACACGGATACAATATGTTTTAAGATTAGCAGATCAAAAACGGGCAATATTCAAAAATAATTTAATTCCTGTAGTTACATTAGATCAGATAAAAAATGAAGTAGCAGATAGATTGCAACAGGGGAATAATTTAGAACAAATTAATACAAGTAATAATGTTATATTAGATGAATTGAATGTAGATAGTTTAGATAATAATCTAGTAGACATGACCAATGATATTACAGTAGATTCAAATAACGAAGATGTTATTTATAATCTTAGGGAAATCAATATTGCAAATTTAAACTTAGTAGATGATAATGTAGTAGAATTAGCTAACTTACTTCATAATAATATAATTAGATTTATAGATGTAGAGCCCACACATAGACCAAAATTACCAAAATTACATACGTCAAAAAAATTATCTAAATTAATTTTTGATTTAAATAATATAATTTTACCAAAAATTATATTTGAGGACATTAGTTTTTTAGATCTTCATACAATAGTATATGCCAGCGCTATCACTATATGTAATAAGTTAGGAATTGAATTAAAGTCCTCTGATGATAGATCATATAGTTATAGTAAACCAGAATGGCAGATTAGATTAGAAAATGATGTAGTATTTTTAAGAAGTAGCATAGCTAGAATAATAGAATATAAAAATGGAAATAGAAGTAGGAATATTTTGAGACATGTAGACGAAATTGGGAGAAAATTTGGTTATAGCATTGATAGTAATAATAATGAAAATATAATCAATGATTTATTGGATTTATTAAAACAAAAATTAGGTGTAAAAGCTAGTAGATTAAAAAGATATAATTATACGTATAATAAAAAAAATAATAACAGATTATTCCAGAAAAATGAGAAAATATTTTATTCCAAACTTGACGATAAAAAAAATATTATTTCTAATAATAATATTCCGTTGCCATCTAAAACAGATATGCACGATTTTTGGACTAAAATTTGGAGTAAAGATATAAAACACAATGAGTCAGGTCCCTGGATAGAAAATGAAGAACTCAATTGTTCAGACATTGAACAAATGAGTTTTTCTGATATTTCGGTTGAATTGTTAGCCAAAATTATTAAAAATACTCATAATTGGAAAGCCACGGGTTGCGATTGGATACATAATTTTTGGTACAAACGTCTGACTACGTTACATCCTCTTTTGGCAAAACATCTTTCAAAATTTGTTAGACAAACTCAAAATTTTCCAAATTTTCTAACTAAGGGCATTACTTATATGTTGCCTAAAAGCGAAAATATTAATAATCCCTCTCAGTATAGACCCATTACATGTTTACCGACAATATATAAAATTTTAACCTCTTGCTTGACAGATTTAATATATAATCATTTAGATGAAAAAAATATTTTATCTGAACAACAAAAAGGTTGTCGCAGAAAACATATGGGATGTAAAGAACAATTAGTTATTGATTCTGTAATTCTAAAACAGATTCAAAATAAAAAACGTAATTTACATACTTGCTATATAGATTACCAAAAGGCTTTTGATAGTGTCCCGCACTCGTGGCTTATCAAAGTATTAAATATATATAAAATTAATCCAATGATTATTAGCTTTTTAGAAAATATTATGTCATTTTGGAATACAGATTTATTTATCAATTTAAAGGGTAAGAAAATAGTAGTACCGGGCATTTCAATAAAAAGAGGAATTTTTCAAGGAGACTCGTTGAGTCCTCTTTGGTTTTGCTTAGCATTAAATCCTCTATCCAAAATGTTAATAAAAAGCAAGTTTGGAATAAAAATTAAGGGAAATACAGGAGAGAGTAGTACAATTTCGCATCTATTATATATGGATGATATAAAATTATTTTCAAATTCTGAATCAAATTTAGAGAAAATGATTAAGGTAGTTAAAATTTTTTCAGATGATATTAAAATGACTTTTGGTCTAGATAAATGTAGAACGATCCATATAGAGAAAGGCAAAATTATAGATGGAGATGAGGGTATATTTAGAAATTTCAAAATTAAAAGTATGAAAGGGGATGAGGTTTATAAATACTTAGGATACCCGCAATCGAATAGATTAGATCATACTAGTATTAAAAATGATATTAGGATTAAATTTCAAACTAGGATAAGAAAAATTTTAAAATGCAATCTATCTGCTAAAAATTTAATAAAGGCAATAAATAGTTGGGCAATACCTCTATTAACGTACTCATTTGGTATAATTAAATGGTCTAATACAGATTTAGATAGCTTAGAACGATTAATTAGAACTACGTTAACAAAGTTTAATTGTCATCATCCAAATTCAGCTATAGAACGAATTAATTTACCTAGAAATTTAGGAGGTAGAGGTATAGTCAAAATAACTTCTTTAAAACAAAATCAGGTAGAAATGTTAAGAAATTTTTTTCATAGAAAAGCTAATAGCTCAGAGCTGCATAAAATAATTTGCAAGGCAGACAGAAATATTTCACCTTTAAATTTATACGACGAGAATGCCAACATTTTTATAAATACCAACCAGGAATTATTAGATTCCTGGTCAAATAAAATTATTCACGCAAAACACTTCAATTATCTCAACCAAACGTATGTTGACAAACTTTCGTCAAACAAATGGTTGAGTATTGGAGAGTTGAGCGCAGAAATAGAAGGTTTTATGCTTGCTATTCAAGATAGAGTAATTAATACCAAAAATTATAGGAAGCATATAATCAAAGATCCAAATCAAATTGATGATTTATGTAGAAAATGTATGGCTTTTCCGGAAACTATAGAACACATTATATCAGGATGTTCTATATTAGCACCGTCTGAGTATACATTTAGGCACAATCAGGTTTTAAAAATAATTCACCAAAGTTTGGTAATTAAACATAACTTGATTGACTGTCATAATATAGTACCATATTATGAATACGAACCAAATTCATTTTTAGAAAATAATTTCTTTAAAATTTACTATGATAAAACTATACTAACAGACAGACCAATTGGTCATAATAGACCTGATATAGTTTTACATGACAAAATTAAAAAAATAACTTATATTATTGATGTAGCTATTCCAAATTCCTGTAATATTCAAAAATCTGTTTCTGAAAAAATAAGAAAGTATACAGATTTAGGAAATGAAATTAAAAGAATTTGGCATTCTCAGACTATAAAAATATTACCTTTTGTTATTTCGGCTACTGGCATTATACCTAGCTCTCTTATTAAAAATTTAGGCATATTAGATTTGTCAAAGAATTTGTATATAAAAATGCAAAAATCAGTCATTTTAAATACATGTAGAATTACGAAAGATTTTTTAAATATTTATATTGAGGGATCAGTAGGATTTATCGGTCAAATTAGGAATTCCACAGAGCCGAACCCTCTGATATGAAAATATCTGGAGACGGTGAATTATATTCCCATTTAATAGTTTGGTAGATTAACGTGTTGTTCTTGTATTGTTTTGTATTAATTATACTTATATAATACACTTGCATAACGTGGATTTACTAGATGATCATTTATATGGAAAAGTGTATGAAAGGGTTTAGTTTTTCCTATGGGAAAAACTAAACCCGTTCCTGTAAATCTGGTGAATAAAAAAGTAATCCCTTCTTTTAGATAATCCTCTTCGTGTGAGAGGGATTGATATAACTGAAAAATGAGCGCTTTATACTGAAAGCCCGTAAATTGCCTAAAAGCTCACATTTCAAATAAATCTCTCACGTATTATGACGGTTTAATGGTTTTGTCTAATTTATTGAAATATGCGAGAGGTAAAGGATTGAACACAAAATAAAACAAGATACATACAACCAATAAGCAAAGTGGATTTTTTTTCAAAAAGGATGGCAATTAAATTTATTTAATTCCTATTTAAAAAAATTGCTTTGAATATTTTCATTTATCCATCCGGTTATGTTATGTTACTCCATCCGGTTATGTCACCTTTTGAAGTCAGTGTAATTTTTCTTCGTAAAATTAAAAACACCAAGAAAGAGAATCTTACGTGGTATAATGATAGGAAACCAGAAGAAGACGAACGAATGAAAGGAAATCGTAAATCAAGATAGAACTTTGTAGTGTTTCATTCTTTCTCTATTTCTGCCAAGTCACTGCCAAAAAAGCATTTGAAGATAGATTTAAACGAAAAGTAAACTTGATTTTAATCACAATACTATAAAGCACATTAAACGTGGTTTACAGTTCGATTATTTCTTTTTACAGTACTCAGTTTATGGCTTTGTGAAAAACCGGAATAAATTAGTTATTTAGGATAACAATATTATATACGAGAATTAATATAGTTATTTAGGAGAACAGTGTTATATACAAGTATTAATGAAATAAGAAGTAAAGCGCGAAAGCAAACTCAGGAACTAGGAAAACATCAGATAAACAACAAGAACTTTCATCACTTTAACGACGTTATCGAACTCTCTATATCTTAAAACAATATCTGGTTACATAGCCTACAAAAGATATCACGTTCAATTTGTAAAAGGATACTAGTGAAACTCGTTTTTAAAATGTTACTACCCAAGAAATATTGAATTAAGCTACCACACTAATGTATTTTCTAAATGTTATAGTGAAGCTTTTCTTTTCATAATGTTCTTCATAGATGAGAAAAGTTTTATACGAAACACTGGGAATCGAAATTAGATGTTTCCAATGCTCCCAACGAAAGCCTGCCGGCAACAGAGCACTAACGAATGAGTTAAAATGAATTCCAGTGTTCTCGTTTTTTATAAGTACGATAAGATTCGAAAACTAGGAATCTAGATGAAAAAATTGTGACAATTAACATTTGAATTCTGAGAAAACTTATACAGAGAAAATTATTATTTTCCAATTAGTTTCGAGTTCATTAACCTGAAAGGGAATACAATCATTTTTATAAAAATGTAATCCGAATAGAATCGTATATATCAAGGATTTTTCAAGTTTTAATCCCCGAATAAAAAACGTTATATCAAAGTTTGGTTACTAGATTATGAATATAATTTTAAAGTGTGGTTGAGTTCAAATTAAATTGATTAAAAAGGGTATTTTGCGTAGTAATTTAATTTCTTTGTTAATACCAATTTTAAGTATTTACGAGTGGCGGAATGGTCCCTTGTTGATAATTTAATCATATCTCATTTTTTATTTAACCGTCCTCTTAAAAAAGGTTTAAATATTACTAAATCGCTTTTAGAATGTATTTACCTACATGAGAAGTAAAAAAGGCAATCATACTAATATGCATTTTTCAACTGAAATTTGCGCGGAATAATTATTTGGAAATTTACTTCTTGTTGGAAGATGATTTAAATTTGGCAAATCAATTCCACGACTAGCGCAACTCAATTTGCGGGGAGATGACATTATCAATGCTAAATTAATATTTATTTAAAGTGGGTACTTCAAAATGTACGTTGCTGTGGCCTGTGGTCTGAAAGGGTATACATTGATGACAGCCATGACATATGTCATACGCCATACAAAATGACAGTGCCCAGGAAGAAGATTCCTTCTGTTATACCAATTCTTGGATTGACCGGACTTGAGCTTATTACTCAGTTTCTCGACTGCCTGACGTCCCGATTTTTTTTATTCGCATCCGCATTTATTATACACTCATTTCTAAACGTATCTGTTCTTCCATTCTGTAATGTTCTTCAGCCCCAGTGATTGGGTTTAATTGATGTATGTTCAGCAACATCAATAAAGCTCGTGGTACATCGAGATTGCAATTCAAATTATTTACGTCATCGCCTATTTTGCAGTTAAAATTTAACTGGACACATTAACGTCCGTTCTAATGGATGCTTTGTGAATATATGAAGCAAGGGAACTCGGTACTGAAGGTTTCCAGCTGTCGATCGCATATCATCGACTCGTTCCGTAACCGTTTGGATATTAGACACGAATGGTGATAGTTGACACTCTCCTATATAACTAATTTACTGGCTTGAAACAAATTAGTTTGTGTGAACCAGTATAATCACATGTTATAATATCTACATGTTTCAAAACCGATGGTTTCTTCGCCGTAATAACATGAATAAAAAAGTGAACAAAAGAAATAATATTTTGACTATTTTTCTGCTTGTCTATATCTACTTGTTTGTTTCTTTTGTTATTTTTATTCATGTTATTATCCTGACGAAGAAACCATCGACTTTGAAACATATGTGATTATAGTGGTTTACACAAAATAATTTTATTTCATTTAAAATTATTTTTGCAATCAAAAGGTATGTCAAATGTCTATCTTTGACAGGAGCTAATTTATTTATTTTTACTTTACATTATAAAATATAGGCTGTTAAACATTTAAATATTTTATGTTTCCAGTTAAATTTTAACTGCAAACTAGGCGATGACGTAAATAATTTGATTTTAGAGGCGAGTAAATTTAAACATTTAAAAAATTTATTTTACTAAATTTTTTTTTTAAATATGGTGAATTATAAACATAAAAATATATATTTTTTTAGAAACAATTTTGATGGGTGTAAATTAAAATTACAAATTAAATACAATTACAAATAAAAAAACAATTTAAAATTACTACCCAAAGAATTGCATTTTTAACATTTATTTTATTTTATTTTTCATTATATTTAAACCAAGGATTAGGCAGATTTTTTTTAAAAATAATTTTAAGTCACTCACAAAAAAATTCCTAAGTGCCTTCCAAAATGAACCAAAACTGATTTCTTTGATTACCTATACGTCATCATTTAAAAGCAAAAAAAGTAGCTCCTGTCCGAGGGAGATATTTGACGTATCTTCTTATTTACAAAAATATTTTTTCTTTGTTGCGTATTTTGGCCTCATATCGAAAACTACATTTTGTATGAAACTGGCTTCTCAGCCGTTCCTCTTAGTACGGCATGATTAACACATTCAATTTATTAAACTCGTATTATATAATTGTACTTTTAATATTCATCTCTAGTTTTTTATTCATTTTCCGTGGTGTAAATTCACGAAGATTTACGTACACTGTAAAGCTTTCTCGTAAGCTCCGGATAAGTGCTGGTTGTATGTCGTATTCTGTGTTCGGTGTAGTGAATAGTGTAGAGTCTGTTTAATGTGTGTTCTGTAAAGTCTGCAGAGTGTCAAGTGTCTCCACTTTCTCGGCCGGGTTAAGCCTCTGCCCCTAGCACGTGCTTGGAACATCAACAATGAAACTTTTACAGACTTTACCCAAGGACAGGCTAAACAAAATATTGTGCATAATTTTAAAGGTAAAATTGTGGACTTTGATACTACCTTTCATGGCTTGGGTAGGTTCAGAAGTTCATTTTGCTTTTTTAAATAAAAGTGGAGGCGAAAATAAGTGATTGCTTTGATTTTAACATTACAAAAAATTGTATAAAACCCAAAGTTCTTAAACACAACGGAAAGTGAGGTGAGATTTTAGTAATACAATTCCTGATTTCTATTATTAGGTAGTGGAATCCGAAAGCTTATCAATGTAAGCAATTCTGGACTATCAACTACATCATTATGAATTTTATATAGAAATGCTGAGGCAGTTCAAAGTCCCGTTCGACAATTTAAAGAAAATAAAACATTTAAAAGGGTGGTGTAGTTCAACAAAATTGCTATAAAACCCATTTTAAAACTTAGGAAACTTAACAATTTATTTTGTATTATTTCAATAGCTTTCGAATTGTACTCAAGTTACTTACAACAGAGGCTTTTAACAGAGGCAAAATATAACATTTTAATATATTGTAAAAATGTCTACCTAGCCTAGTTATCAATCCCAATATCTGTAAGCCTTTATTAGAGATTTCCGTCATGTTGTTAACAAATGAAAGATTATGCATTAACCGCTTAAAAAATGTTTTTTTAATTGTGCATATTATTGAAAAAGAGTTTTACAAATTTGTTCAAAAATTATTATTACGAGTATAATGAAACTCAGAATGTGATAAAGAAAATCTCGTTTTTCTCGGAGCTCATTATTGTATTTCAAGTATATATGTTATATTGTATCTTTTAATGTATTCCGTTTTCGACATCAATCGTGGATATATTCGTAACGATACTGAACTCTTTTAAATTATTCAAATACAGGCAAATTTTTAACATTCTGAGAAAAAAATATTAAATATTTTTTCTTTGAACCTACACATCAGAAAAAATATCAATCCCTTTGAAAAAATATTATGTAATTTATTTTACGTTAAACAACTATTATAATGGAATATTACGCATTCCTAGAAACCTTGTGATGAAAGATCAAATGCAAAGCTCTCTAAAAAATAACTAAAGCACACAATAAATATTGAAAGGGGTTGAAGGAATCCATAAAAGATGTGCTGCCACACGTACAAATATTTATTTTCTTCTAACCGGGCAAGCTTTCAATATTCCGAACAATTCTAGTGATTGCTAAAAACAAGAACAATATCTTGTATTTTTCTGAAGGAGGATTCTGTATCTTTTGCGACAGCGTAACGCGTGTTAAATCGGCCGTATACGACACAATTTGACAGCTTTCTTAAATGCGGTATTCCGTATCGTTTCGAAACCAATGTTTTCTTGGTAAAAAATATTTTTTTTCCCGACGAACAAACCGTTGCTTTTGAAAAATATCGATTCTTTTGATTAAAGTGGTGTATAAAAAGTATTTTTTTTTATTTTTTATTAAAATAACGCCAAGTTATTTTTTGATTATTATTTATTTATTATTAATTTTCAACGCCGTGATGGGCTTTTACATAATAAGTATACAGTGATATATATGCAATACAATGTTTAAATGAGAAAGATAAACTCATAGCTTATTGAAGAAGAAATTAATTAATTAAATAAAAATTTATTAATTAGGTTGCAACTTTATCGCTTGTCTGAACCGTTCCCATAATAAGTTCCAATTTTGAAAATGAAACTTAAATTCAAAGTAGATACAAGTTATAGAGATCACAGAATAGGAGTTACATAAAGTCACAGAGTCACAAACGAAATAGTATTTTTAATACTTGAATATTCGCAGTGCATTTGATTAACCGAAATAGGCGTGTTGTTTCCTTAAGTACCTGATAGCAACTTAAGCAAGTGGACGCGTTATTTGTACCTAAGTAAACCAATAAATTAATAAGACGCACAGAAGAATAGACGAAGAAGCTGAGATCATTCAACGAAGAAGTGTGAATCAAATACTTGAGTCAGCTTATGTCTAGACTCAGAATAATAGAGGTACATATATTTGAGAGTATTCTATGGACGTGGTAGATGAATCCAGAATATGTTTATTTAAAAAAAAAAGTTCTATCATTTGCAGAAAATATATGTACATAGTTATACATATTTCATAACATTGTTATACATCCATGAGATGTACCACTATAATAAAACTATACACAAGTATGGGGGACTGGGGGGGTATGGGGGATGTGTTATTACGTTCGTTATTTATTTGTTTACATGTTTTGTATTTTGCCTTTTAAGGTGATTTTATAATTTTTTCAAATATTTATTTTTATTTTATTTAAAAAGAAAGACAAACATTCCCGGGTTACGAATACCCCAACAACATTTGAAAATCTCCTGCTACCACCACACTAAGCGGAAAATGTTGCTTGTGTTGTGATGGAAGACTTAGCCAGCCGAGGAATCGAACATGGAGCGCCTGGGTGGGACCCAAACGCGATGCCCACTCAACCACTGACCGGTCAATATACTTTCTGGTAAAGTATTAAAAAATTTACTTTAAGATAATTAAAAATTTAACTGCCCTTTGTTTTTTTACTTTTCTATTTCTATTATTTTTAAATAGTGTAGTATTATTTTCTTTATTAAATTTGTAATTTTGGATTCTAGAAGTATAATCTATTTATTTCTTCATTAAATTAAACAAATAACTTTGTATTAAACCACTATTATATAATCACAATTACCTACGTTTATTAATTATGTTTCAAAACCGATGGTTTCTTCGTCAGGGTAGTAATGACATTAAATAACAAAACAATCACACAAGTATAGACTAAAAAGAACAGACTAAAAAGAACTATGGACAAAAATATTATAGAGAGAGGTGATTAATTAATAAAAAAATATCGTAAAAAAAAAAAAAAATTAAATTAAATTAATTATATTTATTTATTGTGATTTATTTTTGGGGTATTACGATGTGTTGCACTACCTCCTACTTTAGCAACCAGCATTGCAGTATTCATCATTAGGGCAGATGGACACTGAAACGTTGGCCAAAGAAGGAGGTATCACAGCGAACGATTTATAAATGACCCGCATGGGCAAGTTTAAAAATTCCCGCCAAATTTTTGTAAAGCCTTTTACAGTTGATTAAAATTACAGGATTACGGACTTCCTGGCGGGATCCAATAAAATGACAGAAACTAAATAATTAAGAATAAAACAGAAATTCTCCCGTCAGTAGCCCGCCGGTGATTTTGCCGTCAATTTGGCTCGACTGTTAAAAAGGTTGGACGGCCTTGTATTAGACATCTAAATATGTATGTTAGTCTCCTCAATATACCGATGAGAATATTTATGTATGTGGACCAGAAAGCATACATATTTTATTTGATCCACTCTGACCACTTGAGTTGTTAGCTAGTTGATTGTTTACTTAGACATACGGATCTAAATATTAATATTTAGCATGCACACTATTTTTTCACAGAGGAATAAAATTTCATCAGTGACTTTAGGGATGCTGTGAGGGGGATAATTTGAAGGAAAGGAAGGGGATGAAGTTCTGGGAAGGTAAAAGGTTTGAGGGTGGATAGGAATCTGGGGGTCAATGTGTCCACCCCTCCCGCACTGCGGTGCACGGCGATGGGTCAAGAGAGTCCGGCTGGAGATATTAGATCTCCCTTATACAGTCTCCCCGATCCGGCCCGCCACACATTAGGTGGGCAAACGCATTCACGATTAAGACTTAGACAAACCTTACCCCATGAACACGGGCACCCCTGCTAAGTCACCACCACCTGGGGTGACGTATGGCAGCCGTGTGGGTTACAATAACATCATGTAATAAAATACTAAAAAAACTACCTTTCAAGTCCTTGTAAGTGGCCGTACTAAGAAGCTTTTAAAATTGATAATAATAATTTTATCATATTTTGTCATTAATACCTACCTATCGTTACGTTATAAGGTTACCGTTAACTACCTCTATGAGTTATAATCTGCCCTACGAAACTAATTAGGCTAATAAATCGCCTGTCGCTCGCACGGGAGGTGTGTGTGTCAATTGAATCAGGATAATTTGCAATCAACCACCAATTAGCACAGGTAACTTACAACCGTCTGGAGTTTCGGATAGGATGCTGATACTGTGATTCATAGTACTAATGGCTTATCCAGCCATTAACTTAAACTTAAATATTGGAATATGATTCTTAAATTACTGACTAACTTACTCTTGCATGAAAGTTGTGAAAATACGAGAAACGGTTTAAAATTTTAAGTCAAATAACAACTCTTTTGCATACTTTAGTAAATTTAGAAAAATTTCTTTCAAAAGGTCGGGTAGTTTCAAATTACCATCTGGGTTGCCACTGTGACGCACACTCCATAGTTTAGGAGGTATTCAACATAATTCATAGGCTTTATAATACTTTTTAAAGTTCGCTGTATTTAAAAATTTCTGTAATCGTCAAACTTATACAGCTCGGCTTGTACTCAAATTTACTCCACTATCAAAAATATCAGAATGACTTTTTGAACACTTTTTTTAAATACACGGAAAAGTTTCCAAATTTTGCTGTTTTTGCCGGGTTGATACCCGATATTTACCCGATTATTTACCCGGGATATTTGATTACCGGGTTGGAAAGTTGATTCCCCCACAATTGACCTCTTTGCCATTTGATTCCTCGGAAACTTGATTTTTTTCTACGCCAACCACACTTTAAGGATAGTATTTTATTAATCGGTGGTACATCCTCTCTGCATACCCCTTCGGAGACATTTGGTTATATTATTTGTAGATAAGTATAGCGTATTTTCACTCTGTGGACTGCACAATGCACATATAAGTATGTCGTATTTTGTTATATTCGGCATATGTCCTCTATGGATTCTCCTTTGGAGACATGACATTATTAGTTGCTGAAAAAAATGTATGGTAGATTTACAATCCTTAGACAAATAGTCTTTTGTTACACGGCGAGAAATATTTTTTTGAAGGGTCAGGTGACCGCGGGATCAACTGGCAGAGGGTTCAATTGTTTTTGAGATCAACTGTGGTGGCATTGTTTTTCATAGTGTATAATAAGGAGATGTTGTATTCGACTTAGCTTATAAACTAAGGTAAAATTCGAGTAGGTAATTAGACGTCTAAGACATGCCCCAAACACAGTTACTGAACGCTTAAGTACATCTTGTTTGCATTTATTAAAGCTCTCCCCCTAGTATACGATGACATGCCAGTTAGCGATAGGTTCTGATGTCCAAATCTCGACAAATATATTTCGAGATAGGAAGAGATATTGGGGCAATATATATCGGTTCAGATCTAACACGGATACAGCCATCTCAAGCTACGCCAACGTTTTAAGTCTGGATAGCAATTTCAATATTTTTTGGAAATATCATCACTTTTGGTAACAACGATTTAGCATCACCAAGTTCAATGCAAAATAAAAAAAAACTTTCATTATTCGTTGATGTCAAAGCAAACTCTCACGTCAAAGGAAATGCATTCCACTATGAATTGTTTTCCATTTTCACGTTTCAAAGAGAAGTGAAAACCTATTCAAAATATATACCACCGAATCTATCAATACTTGAATACTCTATTACTAGTTCCAACAGAACTTTCGTTAATAAAGCTTTCTGACAACTTGCAAGCAGTTGTACTACATACTATGTTAGGCTATGTACAGCAGAATCAGGGATGATTGGTATGTAAGATAGAAAGATAGGTCATAAGCTTGTGTTTTATCTCAGAGATTGAAAAATGTATATTTTTTTGTTTTTAATAGAAAAAAAATATCATCGGACAGCAAAATAATATCTAAAAATTAAAAAAATTCTTATACGTGCTATTAAACCCATTATATATGTAAATGTGTATTTATTTATTTATTAAATTAATTACAATGAACTTGTAAGCCAAATAATTTTAAAATCGATTTATACAATGATGTTACACTCAATGATCATTAATTTTATAGTAAATATGGATGAAGATTAATAATGTGTGCATCGAAGATATGATATAATACAGTTGCAAATACATTATAGCCCAGTGGAAAATAGCTTCTAACTAGGCAGCGGTGAGTGGTGTGTCATCATGTTTTGAAATATTGAACTTAATTTTCTACCTGTTATTTTATATTATCTTATCTTGATTCATTTCCGACTATGGACGTTTCTACTTTCAATTTCTGTGTCGCATTTTATCTTAATTTTTTATAGAACAAATTTGTCTGTCTTTATATCATGTTATCGATGCTTTCACAAGATGCAAAAAATGTTAAATCATTTCGAAACTAATGTCAACAATTCGTTACAAAAACTCAATTATTCCATTTCTAAAAGATACAGCCAGCATGTAAAATCATTTCACTTATTGTAAGTTTATCTAAACTACTTATACGCAATTAGCCATTATACCTGTAGATAATTTAACACAAGTGTTTTATTCCGAGTGTTTGGCAAATTTTACGATAAAAAAAGAGTACGTAATGTATTTGCTGAACGTTACAGATTGGAATATACTATCAAAATCGCCCTGTTTGAGAACCACTATACAATATTGAAAGGTTTCTTGAAATGGCTTTAACCGTGTTTGCTGAACTCGATTTACGACCGTTTCAAGACTTCCAGAGACCTTCAAGGTACTGTACAGGCAGAGCCCATTTTAAGAAAATCATCTATTCTCAACTATAGTTTATACCGTGTGGGGTGTGTTATTTATGTAATTTTGTATATCGGAAGACCCTTGTATGAAATGCGTGTAATTTAATGAAACCACTGCACTTGGAGAAAATATGAATATACAGGTAAGGTAAGGATAGAAATGACTTACTGCAGAACACTTTCTTCTGCCAAACTGGTTCATGAATTACACTGCATTTAAAGCGGAAATATTTTTATTAGTTGCGGTACGTCGGTGAACAGCAAGAGAGCGGTTTATTGATGCGGAGATATTTAAGCTGTGAGGATCGATTGATAACTGGATAATATGGGTAATAGAAAAATGACAGGTCTACAGGATAAGGGTAGGAAGGAAATATAACATTACTAACAACAATTACTGCGGTTCACGATATATACATAGATGTGGATAAGTGAAGCTGTGTATCGCGTAAAGGCCCAACCACTATTTATTGTGATAATTATTACGTACTACAATGCTTTTTGGATATCTCCACGCTACCATTGAAGATGATAAGTGTTACCTATCGTGAATTTCATCAGTTATATCATGTATTTCCACTTTGTGTAATGTGAAGTACCATAAATTAGCCCGAATTAACCATTTATAACATAATGGTACGAGTGACATGATACATTACCATGTGCGAACGAGGCGGAACGTGGTTCTGGTTTTATGGTCAAGGGACTTGTATCGTTTTATCGTTCGGGTAAGCGAACGTTGAAGGTTGAAATTCAGTGGTTCACGAAATTTAAACGATTCGTAATTTTATATACTCGACTTCATTATCGGACTTGTTTTTTTTTTTTTATTTTACCTTGAGGAAAACAGCCTTCCCGCTATCTTATTAAGTTATTGATGTATTAGGAAGTTGTACCTGAATTGAAATAAACTAATCTTATTCGAATGTCATTAAAAATGCGCTGCGTACGCAAATATATATTTTTTTGTGTTATTTCACAATTTTTTGATTAAATAATAATTTGTAATGTATTCGCAGAACGTTACGGAGTGGAATATACTATCAAAATCGCTCTGTTTGAGAACCAATACACAAAATTGAAACGTTTCTCGAAATGGCTTTAACCACGTTGATCTGAAAAAACCAGGTATTTTTCCACCTTCATATTTACCATTTAATCCCAATTGGGGTTGCCATACTCTCACTGGCTTCAGGCGGGAGCAGTTGGGACTGTTGTGCTGTATTCGTATAAAAAATATACAAACATAAAATTCAAAAAATCTAGAAAGAATCTGATTATTTCTTGTCCTAAATATTGTTCTCCTTGGTTGGTCGTTAGTAAGAAAAATATAAATGGTATTTAAAAGTCTTTCTAATAATCTAACCAAAAAAATATGTACCAGAAGAAAATGTTTTCAACAAAAATATTTTCCTGGAAAATATTGACAAGTAAAATTTTATCAAACTAAAGTTTGAAAGACTTTTACTTTAATTTATTTGAGTAATAAATTATTCGGTTGTTTCCACTCGGTGATGCTTAATTGAAATTTTATTAGGGAGAGTTTTTCTACTTTGTATTACTTATTAATCCCATCCGTTTTTTTTTTCCAGGAATTCATAAACTTAATGGGATGGATTAACAGAAGATTTTAATGTGGGTTAATTGTAAATATATTTAAAGTTTTTTTCATTTTCTACCTGTGATTTTGTATTTAAATTCATCTTAATTCATTTCCGTCTCTGGACTCTATTACTTTCAATTTCACGTCTATGTCACATTTTATCTTCACTTTTATACAACAAAATTATCTTTGTATCATTTTGTCTATGCTTTTACGAGAAGCAAAAGTGTCAAGACGTGAAACCTGCTGTGATCAATTATTTGCCATAATTCAACCATTACATTTCTAAAGAAATCATCTCATATCACAAGCAGAAATAAAGAGACTTTATTATATTATTATTTATTGCAAGTTCATCTGAACTAATATATAAGCAATTCATTAATATAGAAGTAATCTAAAACAAGTATTTTATTATTTTAATCCAACCTGCAAGTGTTGTTTGGAAGACGAAAGAAGTTAACATTGGAGCACAATTTACGCCCGAATCCAGACCACCAGAGACCTACAAGGGATTGAACAATGTTTTCCCTACTAAGGGATGCGAGAATGTCAGGAAACAAAAAAATAATAATAATTGGATAATTTGTACAGCGCCGTTTTTTGAGGAATCACCTCAAGGGCGCTGTACATCTTATTATAAGCTCTACCTAGAACTATTATTTGCAAACAGATACAGAAAACATACTTACCTGGCAGGTCACTTCCGAAAAACTCACTTTAATTAGAAAGTTTATGCTTGGAGGAGAGAAAACAGTTTATAATTAATATTTCACATTTTGGTGTTGCTGAAATTACGAAATCGGCTCAGAAATTACAAACAAGCCTTGCTTGTTGGAGCGTAAAATTGATGATTTTTTTCCGTTTTATCTGCTAATAATAAATGTGTTTTTTATCCCTTAAACTTGGTCAACATACAAATTTCAAAGCCGAGATTTTGTTTTCAAATTTTACCATTTACTATCAAGAAAAAGTTCAAACTTTTGAACGCAATTCAAGGCCCTATTTTTTTAATCAATAAAATTTTAAATACAAGAGAAATTCAATTCAGACTTTTTATAAAAAAAGGGTCGGATTGAAAGTTTTCTCAAAATTTTTGTTAATTTCTTTTATCTTTACCCTGAGAAAACTTATTCTTTTGTGTTTGGTGTAAATTAATGAAAACTTTTCATCGATTTTTCTTTTAGCTGACTAATGATAATGAGTTAAGATGGTATTTAGGTAAATTTATAAATACTCTGATTGTTCTCTTCAATTATGAGTAGTAGGTATTTGTAATTATATCTTTTCATTATTCAAAAAGTCGCTTGAGTCACTTCTTTCAAAATATAATTCTATTCGTCTACAAATACTCTCAATCAGTTCTATGCTTTTAATTGCCAATACATGAAATAATAAATTTCATATCCTTAGATGCATGTTGTAACAAAGACGGCAATCTCCACTTCGTTTCATTTTGAGTTAAATGATAAAAAAATTGTACATTTCCCTAACTATGCAAAAATATAAGTATTAACAAAAACTGTACTTTATAGTACTGAATTGTGAATGATGAATTCTTGGAGCAGGTGGATGAGTTTGTATATTTGGGATGAATGTTTACGAGATATGGGAAGGCTGATAGGGATATTGAAAGAAGGGTGAATGCAGGTAACTCCATTAATGGAGGATTGAATGACGTTGGAGCCAACAAAAGGTTGTCCACGGAAGCGAAGCTAGCAGTCCACAATGGAGTACTGGTACCTTTCATGATGTATGGCATTGAAGCATGGAACTGGCAGAGAAAGGATGATAGTTGACTGAATGCTGTAGAAATTAGATCCCTGAGGCATATGTTTGGTAAAACCATGTATGATCGTGTGAGGAATGTGGAGATCCGAAAAGAATACAAGGCTGATGTGAGCGTAATAAGTAAGATTAAGAAAGGGATGCTTAGATGGTTTGGGCATGTTGAGCGAATGAATTAAGAAAGGAGTGTAAAGAGAATTTATGACGCGAATGTGAATGGTGAAGAAGCCGAGGACACCCGAGGAAGACGTGGCACAATCAAGTGAATCAGAACTTGAGTCGGGCCATGTCAAGAGTCAGAATAATAGAAGAGTATCTATGTATGAGAGGATGTATGAACGTGAATGAGACAAGGAGTGTGTGTCAAGACCGAGTTGTTTGGCGGTCCGTCCTCTCTGCCTACCCCTGCGGGGAAATGGCGTGATGTTTAATTAGTTAGTTAGTTTTATAGTACTGAATAGCTTTACTGCATGGTTAAAGTATGGGGAATATACCAAACAAAAAAAAATATATTTCATATTACTCAAAATAAAACGAAGTGGAGATTGCTGCCTTTATTATAACATGCCTCATGTAATCGATTGACATATCTTTTACTTTGTTACATTTGTTTTGAATGTGTTTTGAGTTTACACTAGTCCCAACTCCTGGAGCAAGCGGAAATATGCCGTCTCTAATGATCGGATTATGTTACAAGTCTGAATGAAGTGGAGAGAATTAGGTGACGGAAAGTATAATTAGGAATTGTTCAGATCCGGTCACTAAAAACAATAAAGGTATTTGGTTTTTCAACAAGGAGATCCTGGCAGTAATCCCCAGTATTACCCACTAGTAGAGTAGGTAGGAACCTGAGAGTATGGATAGAATATCCATACTCTTAGGTAGGAACGTAAAAAGGAACGTTTGATCTCTCAGTTTTCAGTGTTGCGGGTTTCGCAATCTTATTCCTGCCGGATATTGGTTATTTTCAGCAAGAGTAAATACCCCGACCAATAGTTATTTAAGTTTCTACATCAAAGTTACATTTTATATTGAAGTTGACTTAAAAAATCGATCCATAATCTACAAACCGTATGCAGAAATTCCGTTTATTCGAAGTATTCCGTCTTCCAATCGTGTAAACCTTTTAGAATATGAGAGGCTGTAAAAATATTTGCGGGGAATTCTAATGTTTGTTTATGTGCATTTATCAATATACATTCAATGCGACGCAAATATTGAAAGGGTATTTTCTATCCTTTTGAAACCCTATCAGTACAGAGAATAATGTCTTTTATGTTGATTTTGTAGTGGCATTAAACATTCAAAGCACGCAAAACAATGTCGTGTTAAAACATGTGCAACGCCCATGTACATGGCGTCGTTGTGTTTCAACTTCAGATAGGGAAACATTCCCTGACAGAAAGTGTGTTACTGTATTGCCTAATGAATGCTTTATCGATTACCACCCTAGAGGGGAGCAAAGTACTTACAGCGTGAGCTCAAATATCAATACTATGCTTAATATTGAGGGTGATGGGGGTTTGCTCAAGGCTCGTGAAAAACAATATAATGCTTTGAAAGGCTAAGGGTAGTTTCCTTCAAGTGACCGATTCCGAGTGTTTTTATGTTACACATCACAAGAACGCCCCTTTCTGTGAAGTGTAGATACAGGTGAACTATTTTAGCAGACTGTGAACCCGATCAAGGGGCTCTACCAAGGGATCAAATAAGGGGTCAAACTATCTTAACAAGCGGATTGCAATCTTTAGAGCACAGGTGTTAGGTATGTATGCTGCCATTGTTCTATCGGTAATACAATGGAAGACCCCGAAGAACAAGCCTCATTGTTCCCTTCAGCACCGGTGCATATTCGGGAAACAGGCCAAACACATGCACAACATAAATATGTACACGGTTGATATTTGTCACATAAGAACGGATCGCTTCTATAACTCGTTCTTGAGTTCAAAAGCTCGGCTGTGGAATGGCTTGCCGGCCTCTGTGTTTGTCTCCTTCATACAAAATGGATCCTTTCAAAACCCATACTCAATCATTCCTCTCCTCAAGAAGATCCTCCACATAGTATTTTCAAAGATGTGATAAATTATTTTCTTCAGGCCTCCTGCATGGATTAAAAAAAAGGATTTATCAATTCTTTTATGTGAATTTATTTATGTGAAGATAGGAAAACGGATCGCTTCACATGCGAGCTGCCTTACACAAAAATAAGTCGGAGAAACGACCCGATTTCGTAAAGTCAAAAGAATTTTTTATTTTTATATCACAACTACAAAACAGGTATGTATACCATCCACTCGAATTATAATGGCTGTAAGTACGCCTAAAAGCTTTTGTAATTAAATCTCTACTACGAGTATTTCATACACAATGCATTGTTTGCAGCAAAAGCTTGGCAAAAGTAATAAATTATATTTGCTTTTCAGAAGATGGATCATCGTGCATTATTAATAAATCTAATGAAATATTTTTTTGTATCTTTTTGGGCATTAACTATGTAATAATATGAAGGCATTTTGTTTCTGAAGAGTTTTATTTCACCTGCACATTTGTTACTTTATTTTCATTTATCTGTTACCAGTTTCGACACATCCGTGTCATTTACTAGCAATCTTAAAACTAACTAAAAAATTATACATATTATATTATAATTATATTATAAGTACATAACCACTGGAGCGACACAGAGAATTATAAAAAAATCGCCTTGAGTGCTCGCCACTTTTGAAAATTAATTTTAAATATTTCCCGCCCACATTAAAAACATTATTACTCTACATATTTGTGTACTGAAAAATATAAACAAATTATAGTGTCATCTATATAGCCAATGAATTTACCTATATTTTACTAACTCTTTTATATTTTTATAATTGATAGAAAACATGTTAAAAAATCTTTAACTTTATAATTGCGGCAAATTTGTGCTTTAGTGACGCAAGATTTGAAAGTTCTAGGTTTTTATGTTCTCTATGGCCTGCATGATAATCACAGATCCAGTGCAGTTGTTCTAGGGAACGATGAGAAGTTACCGACAATTATCCTACCGATCTTTATCGATGGACTATGCTAGCACCCCTGGAAAGAATAAATTGCTGACCATGAAAATGTTTCACATAGTTACAATAAATGTTTCACGAATGTTACGATAATCGGTCTATTTTTGGTCCCGAAGCAATCCTAGAAAAATGAATGTGGTCCAAATTTGGACCGAAATCGCTCAAGTGGTTAAATGATTTTATTAGGTGGGGGTAGTGGGAGGGGTAATTTTAAGGGAGGGGGAGAACAGTGGGAGGAGTCAACATATCATGGAAATGTTTTCAAAAATGGTGACTTACAGGATGCTATTATTTTGTTAACTAAATAATTTTTTTTAGTTAGTATTTATTTGTAATGTCATTGAAGCGCACAAAAATGTGTATTAATATTTGAATCTTTAAACTGACTTGGTTATATCTCTATGGATGATATGGTCAATCTCTATTAAATGATTAGCAAACTTGGAAAAGATATATTTCGTAAACAGAGTTTATGTTCCCTGATTCTTGTTTTATATGTAGAAACCGGTAGCAGATAAATAAAAAAATTGTAACAGACGTACGTGTGTAATATAACTCTTCAAAAACTAATCTAATAAAATCGAAAAAAATATAAAACAGAGCACTATTGATCTTTTAGTTTACCGTAAGGATGATGAAACACCTAACTAACTACTAAGCAAGCTGTAAGTTTAATTTATTTCAACAACATAAAAGACGCACTTAAAAGCTTAAAGCTTCAACATCCCTTTTGCATAATTCTCATTAAAAAAAATTTTAAAACTCAAAGGCACAACAAAACTCCAGTTAAAACTAGACGAAACTCACATTAAAAAGTTATTAGTTGGCCAATTCTAAACTAATACTGAAAACGTTAAACGACCTTCCACGTATTATTTTAGTAACGTTTTATTTTTAGTTTCAGGACCTAGTTAATGCTACCGTAAAGCACACGTGTGACGGGTTTAATGCCCGTGTTTATTTCACCTTAGTCACTAACCCGGAATGGTTGAACCATTATCTAATGTTTACGAATTTTATTTACGGAGACCGTTGCGCTAGGAGACAAGGTGTATTATACGGGGTTAACCCCTAAAAAATTTGGCGTATTTTGTCAGAGGCTAAAAATATTCCCGCTTTGCAATAAAATCCAAATAAATGGAACATTTGTTAACGTATTCGAAAACTAAAAACTGTTTTCGAAAGGTGATGAAATAGGCTTTCAAATTTTCATATTAAAAATTACTATGTATTTTTTTAAATATAATTTTTTTTTGTGAAAACTTTAAAAAGTTTTAAAAATGGCTTTCTTTACTTTTTTTTCTAACTAAAATTACTGATAATGAAAAAAAATAAAACACATACTTATTTCATTAGATAAACGAATTATAAACCTTACTGTCACCTCACTTTTTTTGGTTCATGTAAAAATAATTCTTAAAATATTCACAAAGTTCCTTAATTTTTTTTCAAATTGCTATCGGAAACTTTGGTTTCAGAAAGGGGTAAATTTTAATTTGTTGTGGTTTTCTTTTAGATTTGAATACATAGTTTGTTGTATTCTCTTTCCAATACCGTTTAGATCACATTTCTGACTATGATAGTAAGGGAAAAACAACGATTTCTGTGAGACCTATATGAGCTGGGACAAATATGGTCTCCTGTGATTAAACGGGTTAAGGGTTTTCTTACTATTTTGACATAATACTTACGTAACGGATAACAATTCATCTGTTAAACTTCCACAAATATCAGTTTATAGTATAAATGCGATATTAGGACGTCGTCTGACCAGTAAATTAAAATAGAAGAAGAAATCACATGTTAAATGTTACTACGACTGTATAATTGACTAACTTATTAACCATCACGTCGTTTCCCCGTAGAGGTAGGCAAAGAGGACGGACCGCCAAAAAACTCGGTTAACACTCCTTGCCTCAATCACATTTATACATCGTCTCATACAAAAACTCTTCTATTATTCTGACCCGAGTATGTTTATTGTTTATTATTGTTTATTGTTTCTTCTTCACATTTTAGGTAACAGTTTAAAATACAATTTTTAACCTTACTAGGACATGCCTGTGTTGAGGTTAACAATTATTTACCTAAAGTAACAAAATAACACAAAAGGAAAAACAAAAATAATACTTCAAAAAACACAATATAATATAGGTAAAAAAAAATTGATACTTCAAAGAAAATGTGATTCAATCCAATCCACGAATTCTTCTACCATTCACATTTGCGTCTTATATTCTCCTTACACTCATTTCTTTGTTAATTCGCTCTACATGGCCAAACCATTTGAGCATCCCCTTTTAAACTTTTTCATTACGCTTACATCAACCTTGCATTATTTGCGGATCTCCACATTTCTCATTCGATCATTTTGGTTTTAACACACACACGCCTCGGGAATCCCATTTTAGCAGCATTCAGACTACTTTCATCCTTCTTCTGCCAGTTGAAGCCATGAGAATAAAATCTCCTATTTGGTTTCTTGACTTGAAAATCCACTCCGATTCCATTGAAAATATCTTAATATACAAAACAAAGTCTGGTTAGTTACACCATTTATAGCTCAAGAACGGCTGAACCGATTTTTATGATCTTTGATTTGTTGGATTTGTCTCCGTCCCGATTAACAGAATAACTATTGAATGATCAGGAAACATCACGGGAAAAATAATTACGAAGAAAATTATTTTTATCATATATTTTGTATGGAACGGCTTTTCAAATAATGTGCGTTGGTCGACATAATTTGAATCAATTCGAACTGTCAATGGTGTAGTGTGACGAACATTTTGTGCTTAGTCAACAGCTCAATTTCATTTTTTGAACATAAATTATTTATTATAACTTAATAAAAAATGAATTTATTTCAGCTAATAAATTAAACACAACATTTATTGGTTCTGAGGTGTCACGAAGTTTGCCGGGTCAGCTAGTATATTATAAAATATATATTAACTATAAATTCGGTCTTCCCAAGGAAACAATAGATTACAATCACTTGATAAAAGAATTAAAATTATTAATCCCTCAGATAGAAAACATATTTCCTACTTGACTTTTATTTTTATATTAGTATTAATATTGTAGACAGTCCTGATTTATTAAGCTTACTTACCTTCCTTACCAACAATAACTACTCGACCTAAAATCCTTTCTCATTTCAACAATATTATCAGTAATTTAGATGTGTGCTTGCACCTAGATTACATGCAGTCAGAAATGCTTTTGGGGAATTTTACCTGAGGATTAATGTTCCACAAAATTATTATTTTCATAGATGCCCGTATGGGCGTATATTAATATAAATAAATACATTTAAAAAAAAACCCTCTGCATTCTTTGCCCTTGCCTCGCACCTTTTAAAATGGGGGTTTATAGTATAAAATCTTACTGCTTTCACGCAGTAAAACTCCTGTAAGGTCATCACGTAAAAAAACGATACCGTGGGGTATTACAGCTTTCAGAACTAAGCTTCACTCTGAGACCTTAGAATCATAAAGAATGGAACATTTTCGGGAAAGCGGTGCGGACGTCCAACTTTCACAGGCTAGATTAGCGCTTTCAAAGCTCCATCGCTTAATTTGTTTTTTATCACCATCTGCACAGTGCTTCCAGCTTACATAAAGCAACTCTAGCGAGTAAAAATTGCAATAAGTGTAAAAAAAATTCGTGTGGAAGGACTTGCAGATATACAAACGTATCTAATGAGTCAAAAGCGTCGCGTCGTTACTGTTTTTTTTTGGAAAACGTAGTTTGCTCGTTCGTTCAGTTTTTCTTTGGTCGACTTCGTATGTTATGTTAGTCAGTACTTTGTTTAATGAATATTCAATTTATTTTTATTTTTATAGTGAATATCTCACAAGAGTCTTAACAGCTCCCGTCTGGAGCCAGTGAGACTATGGCATCCCCTATTTGGGTATGTTATGAGGCTGAAGTAAGTGGGGAAGAGAGGGAAGGAGACGAGGAAGAGGAAGGTGGAGAAGTACCTCGCCATTTTTAATTTAATCTGAAGAGCAATTTAATAAACTGTCCCCCTCATAACCAATGGATTATTCGCCAAAGTTAGAATATATGTAAATGTATGTTATTTTTTAATTTTTTTTTTATTATTTAATCTATAAATATATTATAATCACATGTTATTTTTTTCAATGCCTGTCTCACTAGGGTAAACCTGTGTCGAGACAGACGTAGAGTTACATAAATTGTATACAAACATGGTTATTTGAATATGAAGGTTAATTACATTTTAGGTTCAATACAATAAAAGGCAGTTGATTGGAAGTGTGAATTAATTCTCTAAAGAGTTTGATCTTACAAATCACAGGAAAGGTTATTAAACATATATTACATACATATATTAAAATGATATTACAGTAAAATGAATTGGAAATGGAATAAATTGATAGAAATATACATGATATTACATATATATATTAAAATGATATTATAGTAAAATGAATTGGAAATGGAATAAATGGATAGAAATATATATTACAATGATAGTTATGTTAGTTTATTTGACGGGATTCTATTGTTTTTTATTTTATTTATTTTTTATTAGGTCGTACGTAATTGGGTATTTTCGTCTAAGTACAATTGGTTTTACATATGTTTGCTATAGTGAGACGTCCTTTACTTGCAAGCCATTTTTTTATTTCGCTTTTGAACTTGGTCATTGTTTCTGTTTGTCTAATCGTAGCTGGTAGTGTATTGTATAGTTTGCAAGCTATTTAAAATGTCTTTGTCCAAAGGTGGTTTTAGTAGAAGGAGTTTGTGTAAATTGATCAAGATGGATTTTGCAAAGAGCTGTTTTATGTCCATAACGTTGAAAGTATTGAAGATCGTATCAGTGCTGGTAGTGAGAGGGAGTTTAAGAATTATTTTAATGATTAATTTTTGTGCTTTAATAATGGGGTCTAGGGCACTAGAAGCAGCATTTCCCCAAGCTAAAATTCCGTATTCTATGTGTGATTGACATAGTGCGTAGTAAACAGATTTTAAAAGATTTAGGTTTAGGAAATTGCGTGCTTGTTTGAAGAAGTATATAGATCTACGAATTTTATTTGTAATGTTATGGATATGTTGTTTCCAATTTAGGTGTGTGTCAAAGGTAAATCCTAAATATTTGATATTGTTAACTTGTTCAAGGCATGGGCAGTCGCAATTCCAGTTCGGAGATGAATTTTTACATTCGTGTATTTTTAGTGTTAGGTTTAGGTTTGACTTAAGAATATTAGTGAGACTAAACAGTAAATATTTGGTTTTCGATATATTTAGAGTTAATGAGTTAGAGTCAAGCCAGTGTTTCACCTTTTGAATTTCTATCTCCGCTTTGGCGTATACGGTAGGCCAGTCTTTCGCTTGGAATAGTAGGACTGTGTCATCGGCGAAACTGATAATAGTGGTGTCGATATCTAGCTTACACAATTCATTAATATATATTAGGAAGAGCGTTGGGCCTAACACACTGCCTTGCGGAACCCCATAACTAATTGGTAAATTATGACTCTTTGTTGATCTGAGTTTAACACATTGGGATCTGCCAGATAAGAAGCTGGAGAGAAGGTCTATTTCCTTATTCCTAATACCCATGTTGAACATTTTGTGTTTTAATTTGATGTGTGAGATTATGTCAAAAGCTTTGCAGAGGTCAAGAATTACAGATAGACATTTTGAACCTTTATCTAGGTGGCCAGAAATGTAATCAGAGACCGTGGCTATGGCATCGTTGGTGCTTTTGTGTTTTCTGAAGCCAAATTGAGAAGGCGATAGTAGGTTGTTGGTTTCCAGGTATTCCATCAGACTCTTATTAACGATCTTTTCAAATACTTTGGAAAGGGAATTAAGCAACGTTATAGGGCGATAATTGTTAATGTTAAGTTTGGAGCCTGTTTTAAAGATAGGGATAAAAAGACCTTGTTTTAGAATGGTGGGAAAATGGCCATGTCGGATACTAGCATTGAGAAGATAAGTTAAAGGGCGAATTAATTATTGGATGGTCGTATAAAGTATTTGCGTACTTGTGACGTTTTAATTAATTCTGTGTTTGCGTTTACGTATGGATTCTTAATTTTAATATTTTTATTTTTATATAGTAGAATCAAATGTTGCACTCTCCAAAATGCTTTATTTTGAGAAAACCAAAAGAAACCTTTCATCTCAGTAATTCTCATGCATTTATTAGTTAATCATTGTATTCTCAAAGGGAAACTTGGGTACACAGAGCTGGTTTTAATGCCAAATAACTGCTTTTGTAGCTAAATGAGTGAATCATTAACAAAATTGTATTATTAGCTCACTTTTGAAAAAGTGGAGATTGCCATATTATATACATTTTTTGTGGATGTTCTGAATTTGTACTGATATATTTATTTGATAATCTTGTTTTGTTACTTGTAATTCATTTCTGTATGTTTTACACGCGTTTCCTCAGATATCAATTAAGTAAGACACATAAGCTTGTTTCCACGATAATTTAACGTAGGTCGACATAGGAATGACGTATGTCCCGTACCTGAGTTATTACATGTAAATGTACGAAAGGGGTTTTAGTTTGCAAGTTATTTTATCCGCTTTGAAAAATGACTGACGTTATCGAGGCTAATTGTCGGGAAAAAATACATCAAGAAAACTTTGAATACGTTAATGTCGATCACGATTTATTAATTTCCCAACCTAGAGTAGTATATATTAAGTTATTGGATTTTGTGGAATTGAGACAAATAACAATTTCTCCTCCATTTTAAGTTAATTTCCGACGATTTTGCAGTGAGAGGCAGATCAGACATTTCAGAAATAGTTACTATATCCTACATCGACCAAGATCAACTTCTATGACGCCCTATTATATATCTGCTACAGATATGAAAATTGATTTTTCTATACTTCAAATATCTGTCATGATGATGCATACTGCAAGGCTGTTTGTAATGTTGGCTCGACAAGGAGGATGTGCGAAATAGCTCAATATCCTAAAAGTTGCTTAGAGCTATGTGAATATCTAAAGTAAAATAAATAACCAGTCAATATAAATGACGGTGAAAAATTAGAATTTTATTCACGTAGCACAGCTGGGCATCTGGGCAACCCCTAATAAATAATATTACGAAAACTCATGTTGTGCCTTTCAACGTAAATCATTTTCATCCACCTGTTTGAACAAACAATCATGATGGAGCGCGTTAAAATAAAGTTAATAAACCTTTTTTCAAATCCACTGAAGCGAAATGATTTAGTTTTTTTCAGACATATTTTTATATTATCCCATATTTTTCTCCCAAAGACAGAATGAGCGTACATATAGTATACGTTCTGTAACCCACTATACTAGTAATGTAGTAGTTTTTAGACTAAAAATATTTTTTTCTGTAATTGCAAATATATTTTGTGGCGTCATTTTAATTTAATAATAACTTTGTATACAATACTTTTAATCGAAATAATCAACATGTTTCAAAAGCAATGGATTTTTCGTCGGGTTAACCCGTTTAATCACAGGAGACCATATTTGTCCCAGCTCACATAGGTCTGACAGAAATCGTTGTTTTTCCATTACTATCATAGTCAGAAATGTGATCTAAACGGTATTGGAAAGAGAATACAACAAACTATATATTAAAATTTAAAAGAAAAACACAAAAAAATTAAAATTTACCCCTTTATGAAACCAAAGTTTCCGATAGCAATTTGAAAAAAAATTATGGAACTTTGTGAATTTTTTTTACATGAAACGAAAAAAAGTGAGGTGACAGTAAGGTTTATAATTCATTTATCTAATGAAATAAGTATGTGTTTTATTTTTTTTCATTATCAGTAATTTTATTTAGAAAAACAGTAAAGTGAGCCATTTTTAAAACTTTTTAAAGTTTTCGCAAAAAAAAATTATATTTAAAAAAATACATTGTAATTTTTAATATAGAAATTTGAAAGCCTATTTCATCACCTTTCGAAAACAGTTTGCGAATACGTTAACAAATGTTCCATTTATTTGGATTTTATTGCAAAGCGGGAATATTTTTAGCCTCTGACAAAATACGCCAATTTTTTTAGGGGTTAAACGGTTAATGAAAATTAACATATATAAGAATAAACAAATAATAAGCGCCAATAGATAAAATACGACGAGTCTTGTGTATTTTATCGGGTCACATCAGTAAAACACACTTCATTTCAAGCTTTTCAAGTTCATTTTTACAACCACCTTTACGCGAGATTTTGCAATTTTTTATTCATCTCAGTGAAAACATCGGCTTGGTCCCCCTGTTTCTTTAGGAACTGTTGTTGTTCCGCTTGAATTAGAAAAGTGGATGATTCAAAGAATCCCAATGTATTTATGAATGTTGGATTTAAAAAAAACAATATTAAATTTAAAAAACCGACCGTAAGCGTAAAACAATGCACTTTATTACTGACTAAGAAAGAGACATCTGTTCGATTATAGCATTAAAAATTATCCCCACATATAAATATTCTGAACGACAGAGTAAGGAAACTAACATATGTATTTAGATGTTTAAGAGATATTTTAAATGAAACATTACTTAGAACCACATACTTCGCTTTCTGTCAATCAATTATACAATACGGCGTTATAGGATGGGGCGGTACACACACAAATCAAACACAAACAATTTACATCACAAAAACTAAAAATAAAATCAATAAAAAAAAACTCTATTCATATTCATCAGAACTTTTATTCAAACAATTTTAGGTGAGAAAATTAAGTGCATTATACTTATTCCTTACAACATTACAAATTTAAGATAATTTTAATAACAGAAATCTTCGACAAACGTCAATACTTCCTACTCAAAAATGTAAAAAACAATAGGACAGTTAAATCATAAATATCTCGGAGTAAATTTTTTTAATTCATCACCAGGAAAAATTTGAAACATAAATACTAATATAAAAAAAATTGAAACTCACCTTAAAAATTATACTGAAAACCTGACCTGAATCATCTCAAATAAAAACAATATATTAACACCCACCCATACACACCTGCCCTGCATATTTATGGGAGTATATCAAACACATCTACTATGTAATTAATTAATGTATAAAATTTATTTATAATTTATGTGTCTTTTTCGAACTAATAAAAAAAAATATATATATATATATATATATATATAAAGTAATTAATTAACATAACTGATGGTAGGTTTTAGCTAAGCACCGAACCTAATGTTTTGGAGTTTTACCCACAGCGGGCAAAGATAGTTGTTTACAAGCATATTGCTTTTGAACATGGTGAATACTTAGTTAATTAGGTATTTATTTTTAAATAATTGTCAGATATAGGTACCTAAACACCAAAATAATTATATTTCTGTCAGAGCAATAAACATGTTTCGTTAAACGTTTTTCCGTTCCGAGTACTTATTTAAATTGACATGATCCAAAAATGATTTTATGACAAATATTAAATTGGATTTATATAATTTCAAATTACATAAAAAATACCTTTAACATAAAGAGAACGACAATCTATACTGGCTATGTGACAGGTTTAAAAAATCCTCTTCATGTTAGTGACATTTCCCATCTCACCGCTTAGTTTTTCGCAAAAATATTTTTCTCGTTTAGCGTGTAAGTAATTTCTGTGTTAAGGAAATTATTTTGAAAATTGGAGTATGACAGAACAAAATTTGAAAGAAAACATTAATCATACCCTTGAATTTAGTGAGACGCGGTAATGATAATTCGTAATATTTACTACCCACTGGAGCGACAGAGCAATTAAAATATTTTTTCACGGATGGCTAAAGGAAATTTTTCCGCCCACATTAAAAAAATCATACCTGAATTTGAATATGCATACGAACTGATTGTAGTTCTATGTAGCCAATAACTTCCCTTATCTTTTGTCTATTATCACATATTTGTAGGATTTAAAAAAAAATATAATTAAATCTTTAACCCTAAAGCATTTTGAATCTAGAAAATATTTATTTTGTTATATTTTGAATGTACAATATATTATATAATCGTTTTATTAAAATTTTTTTTTTTTTTAATTTGCCACATTTTGGCAAAGCAATCCGAGGTTTTGGAAATAGTGCCATAATGTGGCAAAAAGCGCTCGAGTGGTTAAGTTAGAAACAGATAATTTAGGAAGATGTGTAAGAATTTATTTGCTTTATATAAATAACCTTTATTACAACCCAAAACTGGTATCAACATAAAATGGTGGTTTGTTTAGTTCTTTTCACTTTTATACAAACGTAACATTTGCTTCGAATCTTAGTTTCAAAATTGTAAGTGTTTGTTTGGAGAATTCTGACCACCGATTAAGTACTTTTTTTTTTTTTTTTTTTTTTTTTTTTTTTTTTTTTTTTTTTTTTTTTTTTTTTTTTTTTTTTTTTTTTTTTATAGAGAAACCTCACATGAGTCCCAACTGCTCCCTTCTGGAGCCAGTGAGACTATGGCATCCCCAATTGGAGTACCTACCCATAGTGTAAGATTTTTTAATGGAAAAATGTATTAATTATCATTTTTAAAATTGGAATAGACTTTTTTTCAACTTTTTAACAGCGCTCCAACGGCGAAAGACCGGAAGCTATCGAATCCGGTCGCGATACTCGCTTCGGCAAGAGATTTTAAATTTAAATGTCTTTTGCATTACTTTTGGCTATTCAATATTTTTATACTCATAAAACAATAGACGGATTTGTACTGCGTTCTACCAATACGGCTAGTATGCAAATTTAGTATATTTAGTACTTTTTATACATTTTTGATTAATAAGGCATGAAATCTAATGTTTATTTATTATAGTAGTACACGGAGAAAAATGAACTGTTAAAAACGGGACTGAAGTTCCCACGAACAAACCAACAGTGATTCAATGTTTATTGGCGGTAAAATACGTACGAAATTACGTATACCAACAAATTATTCTTAATGTTCCCGCCAATAAACATTGAAACCCTGCTAATTTGTTCGCAAGAACTTCAGTCCCGCTTTTAATCATTCTACGAACAAAATGATCGTATTTTCTTTTAAAATGTTCGTTTTTTCTATTAAAATGTTCGTTTTTTCAAATAACATTTTTCTCCGTGTAGGAATCGCTATTATAATTACCTGGGCACCTAGCACACTAGATCGACAAGGATTGACAGGATAACTTTGGGTAACTTCACATCGTTCCCTAGCATGACATGATCGCCAACGAATAAGTGACGGTTCACAATAACTAAGTGTCCTTAATATATTAATGTACGTTAGCGATCTGAAATTGTCCCAGGGAATGATGAGACGTTACCGAAAGTTAGTGATATAATCCTTATCGATCGAGTGTGCTAGGGGGCCTACTCCTGAACGTCATTCCTGGAATTGTTTTAGGCTCGATTACGCAAACCGCCCTAGATAAACGACGCGCAGAAACGACGCCATAGGTAATGAGCACGAAAGGTACTGTTCTAGCAGTCATATACTCAAGCCTCCCTATACACGCACATATGCCGATGGGCATCAGCCAATCTGTTATTATGCTAATCTTAAAATCCAATCAACTGGATGTATCCGTATTAGGAAATTACCGACCGATTTCATTGTCGACATTAAGTGTTAGACTATTATTCACGCTAGTAAAAGACAAACTATTTACCTTGGACAACCAATTCGGCTTCAAGAGCGAATCATTACGGTTAATGGCAATTTATGAAGTTAAAAAAACAACATGGGAATGCTGATAGGGATATTGAAAGAAGGGTAAATGCAGGTAACTCTATTAATGGTGGACTGAATGCTGTTGGCGCCAACAAAAAGCTGTCCAAAGAAGCGAAGCTAGCAGTTCACAATGGAGTGCTGGTACCTACCCTGATGTATGGCAGTGAAGCATGGAACTGGCAGAGAAAGTATGAAAGTAGACTGAATGCTGTAGAAATGAGATCCCTGAGGCGTATGTGTGGTAAAACCATGTATGATCGTGTGAGGAATGTGGAGATCCGAAAAGAATGCAAGGCCGATGTGAGCGTCATAAGTAAGATTAAAAAAGGGACGCTTAGATGGTTTGGACATATAGAGCGAATGAACGAAGAAAGGAGTGTCAAGAGAATATATGATACTAATGTGAATGGTAGAAGAAGTCGAGGACGCCCGAGGAAGACATGGCACGATCAAGTGAATCAGATACTTGAGTCGGGCCATGTCAAGAGTCAGAATAATAGAAGAGCATGTATGATAAGATGTATGAATGTGAATGAGGCGAGGAGTGTATGCCAAGACCGAGTTGTTTGGCGGTCCATCCTCTCTGCCTACCCCTGCGGGGAAACGGCGTGATGGTTAGTTAGTTAGTTAGTTAGTTAAAAAAACAATAGCCTACTAAGAAAAAAGAAAAATCACCGTTTGTTTATAGGTATTTTATAGACCTAAGCAAGGCCTTTGATCGTGTTTCCCGTCACTTATTATGAGAACAACTCATGAAGCGGGATATACCAGAAGCAGTTGTCAACATGATGGTTATTTGGTATTATTAAGAGCGGATTTTCCCCTTATTCCTTAAGAGCGGAGTCAGGCAAGGGGGAAATATGTCTCCCACCCTATTTAATGTTTAAATTAAGGACCTCCTACATGAGCTTAACCCTTAATTAGGCGCATTAAGAAAATCACGCAATTAGCCACATAGAACCACTACTGACCCCAAAAAAATAAATGACAATGGAATGGAAGAAATAAATGAAACGAATTACCGTAGAATGGGGTGATTAGAAACTTAGTGGTGAATAGAAACATAGTGGTAAATAAAAAAAAAATTAGAGACACAACTTCACATGCCTCCAGTTTTTTACAATCGTTATTATTATGATTTAAAATTTAATCATAATACGGCAAAACAATTAATATGTTTCCTGTCAATCTAAAAGTACTTTTAAAGTACAAAAGTTAAGTAAAGAAAGACAAGACAAAAGTGGGAAATATCAAGCACTATTGTCGAAATAGCAATTTTGGTCGGCAAAACTTAGTAAATTCCTACTGTTTCCAATCATAAATTCAGCCTGCTAAAAATATTAATAGAGAACTGATTAAAATTGAAAGGTAAGCTGAATTTCTTTAATAAACCGTAAAATATGAATTTGTATTTTTACCGGTGATTTTCAATAGAAAAGGGGGTGGTGATTAGAAACGCCAAAGGAGGGTGAATAGAAACTAATTAGAAACGTCATAGGGGGTGAATAGAAAAAAGATATGTGGTGTTTAGAAACAGTACAGAACACCAGTAGAACAATGTACAGAAGATTTTAAGGTTTCTTTTAGCAATCCCGTTATTTAATGTAATACATTTTTTGTTTCAAGAACCATTACATTTCAAGATGCCACGCAACCAAAAGTTTAATCCTCGATCCAGACGTCATATTTCTCAGAAAAAAAATTAAAAAAGAAAAAGTTTTAGAAGGCATATAATGAAAAAGGATAATTTATCAAAGAGAGAGCTGCTGAAAAACACAACGTCAATTATTTGTTATTAGTTTTTGTGTTTAGTTCGTAGAACTTAAGAGGCTAGACTTTGCAGCACACGCGTAACGTTTAGGTATTTCATTGTCTTTCATTCTTTTCCGCTCTAAAAGGCTAACACACACTTACGATACATGCGAATGCAAAACGTGCGAATGGGACAATTGCTGCCAACTCTCATATTTACACCCAGAAATCGCTCGAAAAAGGGAGAAAACATTTTTCTACCCCGAAACTTACACAAAATTAATGTCCAAAACGTTTGGCTAAAGATGGAGGTAGTGCAATATGGTATAACACCCAAAAATATTAATAGTACGTTCACAATTATTGATGTTCCGATGCTTTGTAGGGAACTCGCTTGGCATGAATGGGTGAAGATCATACCCATCCTATATTATAATTAGACAGTAAAAAAACTTCGTTTTTGTAAAAGCACTACAAAATAAAACAAATATACCTTCTAGTCTATTTTAAACTAGTGTTTTTATCCAATTCATGATCCAAACGTCACTCAAACCAAACAAACGATTACGTTGGATGAATAAATTATGATTAATGTAAATGTAATTAAAGACTGGTGAATAATTTATTCATTTTATGCCTGCCTTTTAACCCTTACAGACCTTTTCAAACTATGACATTTTACTATCGCAACTTAAATAATGTTCATTCCCCATGTGGGCTTGACTTTTAGAAGGGAATGAGTTATTTCTTAATATATTCCGATAGATGGGCTTAAGCGAGAGGGTGGAAAATAAGACTTGTCACTTTCAGTAAACTTAGTCAAATCCTCTTAAATAAGACGATATTATTTTATACAGCCTGATTAAACGGTAGTTTTTTTAACTTTCGTAATTATTAACCACTGGAGCGATTTAGGTCCTAATTTGGACCGCTTTTATTTGCCTGCGATTGATATCGGCCAAAATTGGACCAAATTTAACAAACCTAAAAATATGGGTTAAAAAGTTAAATCTAGGCGGATTTATTGGCTTTAAACCACAGTAAACAGTTCATATGTTTCTTCTTCTTCTCGTGCCCTGTCCGTTTAACGGATGTTGGCTGTCATGTTGGCTATGCGTACTTTACTGCGGCCCGGATTAGCGTATCATATGTTTGCTTATGATATGTTTGCATATTATTATTTTAAGGGATTATATCAATTAAATCTAATCGCCAAATCGAAAACCGAATACCCATCGCTCGAGTGGGGCCAATTAAAAATACTTTTTGGTTTTGTTTCTATTTTGGTTCATCTAACCATAAAATTGGATTTTTCTTGAATTTCAAAAGTATTTTATATATTGGAACTGTTTTTTAGAACTACTTCAGACAAGCGATAAGCAATAAAGTTCCTATCTACAACTTAATTTTTAACAGAAAATTATTTTATTTCCTTCTCAAAATTGGTATTATAATATACCGTAATTTTTCACGGATCTGGGCACGATCTTACTCACGCTAAGTGTGCTGGGTGAGTGGGAAAGAGAAAGACAGGTGACTAGTAGGTGAAATAGGTTGAAAAGAAAGCCGAAAAAATGTCCGGTCAGTGTCCAAAGCTGAACGCCAGTAGTCTTATGAAGCAGTCGTAAAATAATAAGAAGAAAACGACTTCGGTTAATATTCGAAAGGGTTGAAAAAAATAGATTACATGTTAAATCTATTCGTTTCTACTTGTGTAAACTCTGCTCCATTCGGGGTAGTTTCCCATCCCCCGAAAGTTACAATTTATCACTCCAAGAATTTTCGTAATTACATGTCATGTTCGTTTCGGTAATAACATGTCATGTTCATTTCGGTAATCACCTGAAATTGTGTGAAATGAAGTGGTTTTTTTATAACAACTTGGTAAACTAAATTCATATTACATATTACAGGTAGTTGTTACAGGTTTACAGTTAAGCAGGGTCTTGTGGGACATTTATGATGTTTTTTTATTATTTTTTATTTAATATAAATAGGTATTGTAAATAGGTATTGTATATAAATCAATAGGTATTGGAGAGTTAGGGTCATGATGAGGAGTTGGGCGGTTACATGACATTTGATGACAAGTAGAAGAATTTTTTTGTTGGGTTTTGGAGAAAAATAAATTAAATAATGTTACCGGAGACCAAAATTTGATGTATATCTTTTACTCCAAATAATGTCGGGAATCACTGGTAAAAGTAAGTCAAGTACGTCCTTTAACATCCTTTATAATAATAATTACTTTCAGTACAATAATTACGAGTATAACGCTTTCACTTTTCGCGTTTAATAATTCAAATCGTTTATTGGGATATTTATTACTTCTGGGTCATGGGGTGAAAAGCACTGATCCAATAAAATTTATATATAATTTTAGAGAAATGTCAAAAGATAATGCAACAAAGGGCAGTGCTTTTGCTAAGTAATTAATACAATTCTCTGAGCCAAAAATGATTATGGATAATCTATAAACTTTTAAATTCATGACACAACATTTTTTGGTAATTGGGTTCATTATGCTGTGTTCCGCTACCTCCTTTTTTAATAATCACACATCTACTCTGATGATGGGCACCGTAAAGAAGTAGTTATCACAACGCAGCATAAAATAATCAAAAATGAATTACGGTAATACTTTTAAGATATATTTTATTCTGTGTTTTCTGTGACACTGTGAATTGTCGGATTGTCATGACCTAATAGAAATAAACGTTAATATAATAATCAGGTCTCATGCTACGATACAATACAATTGAATAATGGAGTGTATTGCTTTAGATATTGTGATGAACAATAACTTTATATCTACCGTAGAAACATCACATTTCAATAGATGGCAATACACCAACAAGGCGCGTCTAACTAGAAACAATACATTTGATATTGTATGTTATCTAAACACACATGAAACAAAATTGATGACTAAGCAAAACTAGAGGCAGAATTGACAGTGTGTATCCCTTTTGTGTAGAGTTGTATTGAGGTATACGGTATCAATAGTAATATTATATGAATGTCTGTTTGCCGTTGTCATTTCATGCAGTGAGCTGGGGAAAACGTGTCACTGTGCAGTTCTGGGTTAGTCCAATGTCCAAACCAGACGGACAAACAGCTAGCAAGTACATAGCTACCACATTCAATTATCGATATCAATTTTTATTTGCGACTGTATTATTCTAAATTTTCACATATAGGAAACGGTTTGTGGGTATACATAATTATAATAATGACAAAAAAATAACTTTGTTTTAATTCCATTTTATTTATTCCACTTTATTTATTCCACTTAGTTCATGGGGTGAGGTTTCTCAACCTTTAATGATCTTTGCTTAATTCTCGGCAAATTTGTTAATACTAGGAATAGTTTTTCATATTACATTATTTAATAATATAAAATATAAATGTGTACAATAAATCTTCATTTTGCAAAATAAGGAATTAAAACCAATTGAATTTTCGAAGGTCCTGAAGCCACGAAGTCCCAATGTCGCTCAAAGTAGGTCACCCAATTTGCATTGTGCATATTTGATATAACTTTTGGTGCTTTTAGATAACTTGTGGGAAATGTCGGAATTTCAAGCTAGGAATTTCCCTTCTACGAATTTTCAAGTGATTTCGATGCATAGATTTCCATTCGTGTGCTATTTCTACTACCGTGGAAAAATGACTGGATATCGTGGTTGACTTCTTTATATTTATTATTAATATTTATATTTTATTACGTTAATATTTATCAAATATCGTGATATTTATGAACGTGTATTAGTTCTAGCGTCATGACGGATCATAATATTTATGTCTAGATTCCTAAATTCCGTATTGTGAACCACCGATCGTGATAAATATTAATACTTAGGCTACACCTAAAATATGTATCACTATCCATATCATGATCCGGAAATTCGAATTCAAATCAATCGATACATGAATCTCGAAGTCCTGTGCTTCATATTGTGATCCGTCGATACGATAGCGTATTATTAATGTGTATAATTGTCGGATCAAAATAAAAACTGAACGTGTAGGATAGCACTTCAATCCATGTTGACGGATCAAAATGGATCGTGATAAATACTGATCGTGTAGCCGACGCCTCTTTTATGTCGTTTGTCATTTCAACGTTAATTATGTGGGAATTGTAAAAAGGATTTGGTGTTCGATGTGAAGATTTTTTTCAGAAGCAATCAATAGTTTATACATGTTTTCTTTCATTAAAACGAAACAAATACATTTTTGTATCGTTCCTAGTTGTGGCCACATAGCAATTTACGTAGGATAAAGCAGTCTACATGAACAATTTTTAACATTAGAATGTATTCACCATTTCACAAACTTTGCGGAGCTTTGTTGATTATATTATTGGTCTTCGTCATCCCCGTTCTAGAAATTAAATTTATAAGTCTTCCAGTTATATACAAATCGCCGCATTAATTGTTTAATAATAATATATGACTTTACTTAAAAACTACGAAAATACTAGGTTACTTCACATGTTCGCAATTCAATACTGGCATTTTCGACATAGCTTCCCTATTTATATTAATATGGAAGTAGAAAATCCTCCCCAACGGAACTATTTATTCAGCACTGACTACTCAAGCTTGATATAACAGCTGTCATAGTGGATGGATTTCCCGAGCGTTTTAGAATTGGGGTAGATAAAATATTATTATTTCAGTGAATTTCTATGCAATTAGGTCATTCGTTATCAGCAGATAATTTAATCTATTGAATAATATGAAAGGAATGCATTAACTTATATCAATATAGCATTGTGTTGTGCGATAGGTATAGTATTATACCAAATGAAAATTTTAAAATAAAGGTTTAAAAATTTGATGGGATTTTTCGAACAATCTGAACAATTCATTAAGTCGTTTGGACAATTAAGAACTAAGGCGATGACTTGTCTATATGTTACCGAAAATGTTTGAAATCTTGGAATTGTATACAACTCCTAGGAAATGTATACAATTCCGAAGCTATTTATAAAATGTATAAAATATTGTTTTAAAAATTATTTAATACATACATATCCTGGGAAAAGTATACATTTCCTGGGAATTGCATATAATTCCAATATCGTATTAGGAAATGTATAAAAAGAATGCTTTCTGTAATAAAACACATTGTTTAATTTGTTATATTCTTATAAAATTAAACTTTCATTTGGTAAGTAATCAGTGTGTTATTTAAGTAATTAACATGCTATGTGATATAAAAAAAAGTGCCCCTTTACAGCGCCTACTCGCGTCAAGGCAAGAAAAACATCCCAGTTTTCAAGTAGTTTAGCGGCTACGCTAGGTTTGGGTAACATGATTTGTGACACAAAAGAAAGTGCCTCTTTATAGTTATATTATTATTAAATGTTTTACATTTTTGATTGCTATTTAGGAAATGTACAGATTTCCTAGGAAATGTGTCTAATATAATTTATTTCACGCATTTCCGGGCGATTTTAGGAACTACATACATTTCCTAGGAATTGAATACAGTGATGGATTACATACAATTCCGTTAACATATATACTGCGTATAATTACAAATATCAACAATGTAAATAAATTCATTTGATATCCACACCAATGTTTACTAAAAATATTTTTTAAATCGGTGGTGGGTTTGAAAGTTTTATAATAATTAAAATTTTGGGGGAAATCAACTCTCGGGGGGATCAATTCTTGGGTCACGTAAAATTATAGTACCGTAGTATAGTAGTACATTGAAAACACGATTATCAAAATCCTAAAACTGGCGTTGATCTGTTAAATTCCTTAATCCCCTTGAAAACAAAATGAATTTTCCAATCGCGTATGAACGTAGTTTTATTTTAGTGACTTGCTTTATTTGTCTAACCATTACGTCACAACCCGTGCACTCTGGTTAATTAACATAGGCGTCCCAATGGACCCAAAGTCACGTAGCGTGGTTTTTGGTCATTTCAGCATCCTAGTTTGAGTATTTACCCCGCTGATGGATCGAAGCTTTGTTTCTCTCGATCTCTATCACCTAGCGTGTAACTGGAAAATATACGTTTTTTTAAAGCAGTCATCACTAAATGCAAAATTATTATTATTTAATCATCTGAGAGAATAAGGACCCATGAAGAATGGTAAGACCTAGTTTAAAATGAAACACTTATCCATATTTCGATTATCTGTTTACGATTAAAAATTTAGTCTTCTAATATATATTTGTATCTGTAATTGTCAAGTAGACCACAGACAGTAATAAGCAATAGAAAATATCCAATGTTGATCAGAATAAGCAATTCGTACAGCAAAGTTAAATTTAACTAACACGCAGAATTCGCACGTTTATAAAGTTAACGATTTTTTTTATATTATTTTTTATAAATTCTAAAAATATAATTAAATAATGATTACAGCTCTTTAATCAGTTTATATGTCTCCATATTAAAATTATGACGTATTATTTTTTTAATGTGGGCGGGAAATTTCTAAATCAAGCGCACTGAACTCAGGTTACTCGAATGGTTTTTCATTTATTAACACGATCGCTCGAGTGGTTATAGTAAGAAATAGGTATAGCAAGTTTGAGATAATGTTTGTTTAAATATTACTTATTATTACTGATGTAATAGTGTGTACCCAGGCAGAATTATGTGATGTTCCCATCTGTCAATCAACCCCTACAGGATAGTTACATTTTACTTATTTTTATAATTAACCTAAGTGACCCTCCATCAAAAATCTGAAACAGAAAATCAAAAAAAAAATACTGTCGCATCTGGGAATCGAACCCAGAACTTTCGCCTTCTACATATTATGGTAATATGTCGATCGTATTTAACTGTATCAATTTCTATAGAGAACTACCAACACTATCTTAATTTTTAAAAATTTTCGAAGAAAACTTCTTTGGAAAGGTTTTCACTTTGTAATGGCATTATTTATTTTAATGAAAAGATAAATAAAAGTGATGTAAACAAAGTTATTTGTCTTTTCATTAACATTATTTTTTAACGCATATTTCTATTGTCTATCTTTATGTATGATTGCAAGATTCCATCTCGAAGTAAATACTATCTAGATAGTGTCTTGGATAAACTTATACATTTTTATCTAATATGCGACGTCTATTGACTTTCCTGCAAGTCTAGAATGAATTTTTATTTTTAACTTAATAGGTTAATCCTCACATTGTAATATTTTAATTAATGCGTACATATTAGCGAAACTCCATCAATAATTAAAAAAAGATGAGCTAATTATTGCTTATTTAATCAAATATTTTTAATAAGTAATTGACGCCCTTCTTAGGAGAACGAAATTTAACAACTTTAGTGAGAAAATATCAAAAGTAGGCATTTGCATACAACACCATGCATTAGGTTGATTTTCAGGGCCGAACCCAAAACTGTGCCATATTTGAACTTATTGCCTGATTACTTTATATTTTTGCTTCAAATAAATTATTCTAATTTATAAATAGACATTTTCTGAAAGAACACCAAGGTTATTTCTTTATATATAAATATAATGCCTCGAAGAAAGCAAACACCAGAGAGACGCAGAGTGAATGGATAATGGTGTAATAAAAATCCGATTTTAGCAGCCTACAGCAAGAATGATAATATCTTAAGTCTCGTCATGATACCGTTCTGCGTTAAGACATTATTCCCCGGGACAGACAAAATGCCGATAATGGACGGAGGGCGATAATTTACAAAATATTAAACGCTGAATTATTTGTGAATCCGAGAAATATTTTCTCCTATCCCGGAAAGTATCGGTTTGACAGTTTTCACAAAGAAAAGATTTACCGTTATGATATTTCATAATAAAAATACATACATGAGAAAAGAAAGAGCGGAAGTTCACTAACGGCTAACAATCTCACTCGCGTTATAGAAGACTCTTAACGAAAGAATGCTTTATTTGTTCCGAGTAGGTATTTATACACAATTGCAAATTTTGTTGTTTCAATTAAGCTCACTCAAAGCAAGAAACAGAGATAATACTAATTGAACAACTCTGTTGTAGAGAGGTAAAATTATCAGTAAAGAAGAATTTTGGTAGAGCAATTTTATTCTTTTTACATGAATATTTTGCATGAAACTTTATCAAGGGTAATTTTTCACCGTAATTAATATTCATATCTCACAAATAAAAGAGTGATATATTTTCTTAATGCCACGAAAATTAGAATGAAGTACTACTGTCTACGTCCTAAATGGTGACAATTAATTTTCTTAGTAATTCTTCTTAGTCGACTTTTTGTTTCATTTCCCAAGTAAACTAATGTCAGAAACTTGTAATTTTTTCACTGAAGTATCAGAAGCACTGAAAAGGCGATTAACAAAAGCTGTGTCACGACTCCAGCGGTAATTCTGACCTTCTGTGCCCTGTTTATTGTAGACCGACCGTCCGTGGTCGAGTGGTAACAACACTTGACTCCCAATCGGAAGGTTGCGGGTTCGAACCCGGCGTGCGCAAATAAATTTTATTTGATTAATTTGTGTTATTTCACAATTAATTAATAAAAATAATATATAGTATATTTGCGGCACGTTCCAGAGTGGAAGATACTGTCAGTATCACCCTGGTGTAAGACCACCATTCAGAATTGAGACGTTGCTTAATAATGGCTTTAGCCGTGTTTAGTGACTAGATCTGAATAGCCAGGTACTTTCCTACCTTCCTCTTCCCCATCTCCTTCCCTTCCCCACTTTCCTTCAGCCTCACAACATACCCCAATTGGGGATGCCATAGTCTCACTGGCTCCAGACGGGAGCAGTTGGGACTCTTGTGAGGTATTCTCTCTATAAAAAAAAAAAAAAAAAAAAAAAGGACGTGAAAAATAATAGGAGCCGCAGAACAGAAGTATCAATACTTTCCACAGCTCTTTCCTCTTTTATTAAAGTAACACCTAGTGAGTACTAAACACGATATATAATAAATAAACATGATAATAGGAAAATGTATGAAGCTGATGAAAAATAATCTTTTTAATTTATTTTATTTATTTCTGAATATAACAGTTTTTTTTAAACCAATATAAAAAACTTATTGAAAACACAAAAAAATCTAATAACAAATATTCACGTAAACATAAATTTATAACACAAAGTTGATGTTTTTTAATTTAATTTTTTATTTTATTTATTTCTGAAAATAACAGTTTTTTTAGATCTATATAAAAAACTTATTAACAATACAAATAAAATCTAATAACAAATATTCACGTAAACATAAATTTATAACAAAAAGTTGAGGGTCCAGAAAAATTCGTAGGCCAAAATATATTTTCAAGAAATACAGAAATTGTACACAATCAATAAAAATAACATAAGAACCCAAATAAATGAAAACATATAAAGTAAATATTAAATATCAACACAAAAGAGTTTTTCCTGAGGTCAGAAGTACATTAGTAGAACTTTTATGAAGATATTTTTCTAGACAACAAAAACATTTTATTCCGATCCGAATCGAAATATCCAATCAAATGACCAGATCCGAATACGCCTGTAACTTTTCTCTATTTTTCCTCAAACATATCTGAATTAAAAATGTCATTTGTCTCAGGCAATAGAAACTTTATAATGTAAACAAATTTAAAACATGTTCGTAATAAGCATTAACTTTGTGGCTCGCCATAATTTACAATAAAATATATAAATTTGTTTTAGACCACTTTAATTTTAATTACACTCTACCCCTCCCCCTTTGACCTCCCACTCCAGCACCTAAATGTTTGGTATATATCTATCAATATTTTGTATCATAGGTTTTTTTTTTTTTTTTTTTTAAAGAGAAACCTCACAAGAGTCCCAACTGCTCCCTTCTGGAGCCAGTGAGACTATGGCATCCCCAATTGGAGTATGTTGTGAGGCTGAAGGTAAGTGGGGAAGGGAAGGAGATGGGGAAGAGGAATGTGGGAAAGTACCTGGCTATTCAGATCTAGTCACTAAACACGGCTAAAGCCATTATTAAGCAACGTTTCAATTCTGAATGGTGGTCTTACACCAGGGCGATACTGAGAGTATCTTCCACTCTTTTAATATTCTCCTGACGAAGGAAGGGTTCTTCCGAAACCGGTAGAGTGTAATTAAAATTAAAGTGGTCTAAAACAAATTTATATATTTTATTGTAAATTTAAAACATTTAACATGGCAAGTTTATTATCATTTTCTTGTCGAGTTGAGGACCGATCTACTCGAAAATCAAATCTTTGCATACAATATTGTTAACTACCCGATTTCTAGATGGATTCACTTGGGATATAAAATTATTTGTTGAAGTGTATGATTTGTTAAAAAAAATAATGGTGGCGACTGGAATCGCCCTTAACGTTGTGTGGGATAAGCAGACAAAAGAAGCTGGTGGAGATTGACCTCCCAAAGGATTACTATACTCTAGAATGTCGACGATCTTCAGTCACATGAGTCACGAAGAAGAAGTCGAAAAAGAATAGAAAAAAAAGAATTGGTGCATTATACCTAAACTAAGCGATATTATTATTTTCTCTTTTTTATGAGTTTTATCAAAAAAAAAAAATTGTGCAATGTTAATGAATATATAGGTACTCAATCGTGTGTCTGTGTTCTCGCTTGGAATCGAGGAACTATTACCCACTCGAAAGCTTTTTGCCACATTATGGCACTATTTCCGAAGCTTCGGATTGCTTTGTTGCCACAATGTGGCAAGTATCCCTTAGATTCGTTAAAAAAAAATGTAATTTTTTCGTATGTTCCCGCGTCCTGCAGATATGATTATTTTATAAACGAAAGCTAACTTCAAGTAGTGATCAACAGATGCCACTCTTTTTCGTTACTTATGGGTGGTCAGTCTAATATCGACATTATTTCAAACAGCGGGCTATCAGAATCTTATCCTCTAAAATATCACTATTTCCGTGTTTTAGTCGATTTTTTTAACGTATCTGTAAACCAGTGTAATAGTGATTGAATTATTAATGTATTTAAATGTCGTAACAGTTAAAAAACAAGTTAATATTTTAAAAATAGTGTTTGTTGGTTAATACTATCTTCGAGAATATTATGTTTTCAAATGCATTATTTTCAATAAATAAAGCATTAATCGAGTTAATTGTTGTTGTGTATTAAAGTTAACGAATGTATCTGTGTGATTTGATGGAGTTATTCTTGGTAAGTGCATTAATAATTACATCTTTTTTCATACGAAACATTATTTAAACTCTTAAGAACTTATAAAATTCAGTTTTATTATAGATATTTGTATATGTGTTCAGCAATTAGAACATATACATGAAATTTCATATAAAATATTTATTGATTTCGCAAAATTGAACTTCCCACGGTAGTTTATTACTAGAAAACCCAGAGAATGTATCCTTTTCTACTGTTTACGATTTTTTTTATAATTTATTTATAAATCCTACAGTCATGAGAGGATTATTTAAATATAGGTGAATCATTGGCTATAAAGCACTTTATTCGGTTTATATATCTCCGCATTAAAATTCGGAGGTGTGATTTTTTAATTTGGGAGGAAAATTTTTCATAATGGTCACCAAAAAATCTCGAGCAATTCGAGAAAAATGTTTTAAATTGCGCTGGCGCTCTAGTGGTTACACATTGTTATTGAGATTTTTAGAGCCAGATTAAAGAGCCAGGCATTTTGAATTCTGTACCGAGCCCAAAAATATCGTATTCGAGTATTTTTATTTGTTATCGAATGAATTCACAGAAGTTTTTATGTATTTAATTAGCAATAAATTTGGAAGGGTTGATTCATGATAAAGGTTTGCTGTGTGTTAGTACTATTTGCTATTAAGAAAACAAAACATTAGATATGGTGATTATTTTGTTGTGCTATCATAATGTAAACACAATGTCCAAATTAAGGTTTGAATCTAGGTCAAAGAAGATTTTGAATATATAGTTTGAGATTATTAAGATAGATGGCAGACTCCTGTCACCCTTCCCAACAGAACTGAAATTAATATATTGTTTGTAAAGCTAATTATTGGTCTCTTTTGCATCAAACTACCTAGAAAGAAACACATATCAGTTCCGTTGGGGGGAAATTAAATTCCTTAGGTTAAATTATTTCGGTGTCAATAAAATTTTATACTGGTTCGATAAAAACAAAGTGTATTATTAAAAGAGTCTCCTTTCTAATCCTTGAGTGAATCCTAAAACATTACACACAATTTGATACTCATATTGTTGTGTATTATTGTTTTCTATGGTTAACAATACAACTCTGATGATGGGGAGTTTCAATGATACTTCGGCTCGTCAGGTTATTTTAATGAAAATTTAACTGGACCTAACGCCTGTTCTAAAGGATGCTCCATCTTGATCTGCGGCAGGGGAACTGGATGTCATCGGCTATCTTTGTAACCGTTCGGGTCTTAGAACAAATTGACATTTGTCGACAATTGTCTCTCTCACATAGTACAACTTTGCCCACCTTTGTTGAGACACATTATAACTCTAATTACCTATACTGGCGACATCTGTTGAAAGATTTTGAAACTAAATAAAAATTCATATACAGCACGCATGCCAATACGATGAAGTAAAAGCAGTGGTTTGACAGCACGAAATAAGGACGGATACATTTCATTTTTCTTTTAATACTCTATTTTGTTTTGAATTCTTGGTATCTGCAGCCTTAAGTCTATAGAGGGATCTTGCATTACTGCTGGTGTCTTCATCGACGCTTTCTAATCAACATCAGACATTCTAGCTAAAATGGGATTTTATGTCTCCGATAGTTTCACGCGACGCCGTTAACTCAGGCTTCTGATTCTTCCCAGTTGCAGAACTAACTTACCAATGGTAAAGTCCTGGGAAGGCTTACTAGATTAATAAAATTAATTGAAAATAGGATATCATCTAAACATCCTTCAAAAATTTAAAGAAGTATCTTTTAACTTTTAACACTATGTGTAGGTACATACTACATGTATTTGTTTTACATGTAACCATATACATTATACAATATTATATGTACAAATAAACTTGTGGATGGACATTTGGAAAATATCCACATTTCGTGAAATCGCAACAGTGTAAAGAATCTTTTTACTTGAAAAAACCACCCTCCAAAGCATTAAATTATCTTTTCCATTATGAGCATGTATGTAAGATAAATAATATTATTATTTTAATATATAATAATTATTATTTTTCTACCGATAAAATAAAAAGCAGGAATACATTTATGAAAACACATGATTAGGATAAAAATATATTTTTTAAAAGCTATAAACTACCCTCTACAATAATTCTCTACTCTAATTATATTAAGAACTCTATTAGGCATATGTTTGCCTTCTACAACCATAATTTATACCAACAAAACTTAACTGGTAAAATTTCTGTGAAAGTATATCTAAGTTCATACAAATTTTCATATAGGAACCCACCACAAAACACAACTTTCACATCACTACACCTATAAATTTCCAACCCTTTAAAAATATGAATCTATCCTCCAATCCACGGAGGCTCGGATTACAGCCCTACCCCTAGCTGTACATACCTGCACAGGGCAACAGAGTCATACAGGCACGGATATAGAGCATCCCGAGGCGATACAATACTAGGGCGACAGGAGTGAGGAGAGGCCAGCGGATCAATAGCCCGCCATCACCAGGTAAAGCGACCGACCGCGACCGAGAGACCTGCAAAGCGACTTGCTACACAGCTCGACGGGGATTCAATATTTCAAAATGTCAATGTCAATAATTATTGTAATGATGGTTGCATGATGATTGCACTGCGAAATTACATTGAACGGACTTAGAAATAAGATATTGTTGTCATCCGACGGAGAAAGGACATATCTGAGTTCTACTAAATCCAGCTAGGCTGATTTTATACAAACATTCATAGGAATTGTTTAAAAAAAAAAACTTAAAATGGGCAGAAAGGGCCCACGGTGCTCAAAACATTTTTAATTTGGTTATTTCTCCAAACATATTAAGCCAAAATAAAAAAACTGGTCAATTTCAGCAAACAAAAAGAATTCGAACGATGTCATTTACCTAATCAGCAAAAAACGTTCAAGACCTTTACAGTTCCACAAATTTAGTGTATTGGTAGTTAAAACTGTTTTTTCAGATTGCATATTTCACATAGTAAGGTCAGTCAGTGGATTGCAGAGCTTACATTCAGTAATATGCGTTCTACAGAAGAAAAATACCAATTTATCCACAAATCTACACATAAATCCACATTAAAGTTCTAAGAAATTAGTATCGAAACTGATTTTTTCGTATTAATTTCACAACATTTCTCAAATTATTAGAGGCTGGATATTTTTTTCTTTAAAAGGTTTCTTTTCAATGTTAAAAAAATATTCCAAAGTTTTATCAAAATTTGAAGTGTTCAAAATATTTTTAATTACTCAATACTTCACAAAAGTAATTACGTATTATTTTCATACTTGAATCATTCAGCAAAGGGACAGCATACAGTAGATGTTATTAATCAAGATAAAGCAAATTAGACTTAAATACCTTCTTTGGACGTTAGCAAATTCTAAACAACCTTCTCCAAGCATCAACGTTCTGCGAATGTAGTTAGTTGAAACATTCAACCATGAGCACAGAACATTCCCAGTGCGAGCAAGATTAGTGCGGATAATTCTAACTTACAGAATGGCAGAACCCTTGCGATAGGCTGGCCTACATTACGAGAGCTCTACTGAACCAAGTGACGTCACGGCACCCTTTACTCTTTTCAACCCCCACCCCCTTTAAACTCCGTCGCAACCCTTCCGGAAAATCGTAAAAACCATCGGGCTCCAACTCCGATAACTCCAATCCGTAAAAAATTGAAAATTTCAACAAACGACTGATTAAAGAAAATTTCAGTGCTTCTTTCTATCATCAATGTCTTAAATATATACCCTTGGCTATCGATTATCCGGAATAAATGACGTGGAACATTATCTACCCGTGTACAAACTTGATAATCTGAATTTACAAAAGCCTTCGTAGATTTTAGGGATTTGAGAAGACTTTTTTAGTAAGGAAAATTAACTTTTTGTTCAGAAGTTGCCTTGTTTTATATGTGTTCAATGAATATTTAGTTTTGTTAGCGAAAAAACCTTGATACTTCTTTTATAATAGATTGCTTAAATCATCTCAGGTTCGAATAACTTTATTGGAAAACGAAATTATTTTTAAGATTCATTTTATTATGGCAATGAAAAGTAAAACCAAAAAAAAAGAAATAAACTAGAAAGTGATACCATTTCTTTGTTGAGCAACACTTTGTTATAAAGTTGAAAGAACTACTAAAGTCTATTGTGTAAAATAAAAATACTTATAAGTTTTACTGATCGTCTTACCATTTTATGTGTCGAACATTTTGTAGCTTAATAAAAGGTACCTCTGAAGTAAATTTTATATAAAATTTTATTGTAAATTAAAAGTAAACTTTAGGAATAATAAAAACCAATAGTTTGAATTTAATACACACTTTATATGAAAGCTTTGTTTTTTTTATCTCGTATCATATTGATTTTATAGAAATGATACAAAAACATTGGTTACCGTACATAACTATTCGAAGAGCCTTGATACAATTTCGAGAAAACTGAATCGCTGGGCGATCACATAGTGGGTAGATAGCTTTTGCACCAGGTGCCCATAATGTGAGCGTCTACTTTTTAAAATGAATTAGAATATATTAGAACCTCGAGCGCCCCAAATGTTCGTAAGTTGCTAGCTAAGACAAATGCTTTCTCCGATAATCAATAGATGACATTGAAAAGTTTGCAATGAAATTAACAACCAATTAAAAATGCCAACAGATCTGTTTATTTATCAAGTCATGTCAAAAGTAAAAAAAAACAAAAGAGTGCATATGAGACGATGTTAACGATGATTTATTATTAACAATTCTGAAAATACATACATTAGAAGACAGACGTATAATAAACGACTTAACCTTTTTATTCAAAATACTTAACATAGACTTACAAATACCCACAGTAACAACACGACAAAATACACTATTCTACTACAGTATTCATAAGCATAACGACATTGCCGGAAACCAGTACTTAGGTGATGTTGATATATTTTATATCAATTTAATATCAACTTGGCGAGTTTCGTGGTCGTGTAAAATATATATTCAAACACTACTACTACTGTATTCACACTCCTAAACTGTATTCATACTCCTAAACTGTATAAACACTACTTCTGTATTTTTGTTAATCTATCTAATCGCTATATTTTTGAGTTTTTGTTCTTGTATTTTTATGACTTGTGTGTAATTTCTAGCAACAAAATGTAAAACGTGTACTATACCAACAATTAAAAGCTCTCTGGGCATTGAATAAATACATAAATAACATTATGAATGTGAATAAAGCAATAAGTGTGTGTCAAGGTAGAGTTGTTTGGTTCTCCGTTCTCTATGTCTACACGTGCGGAGTAACAGCGTGATTGTAAGTTAGTTAGTTGGAATAACTTTCAAAAGTTTTGAGACTTTCCAATATGTTGTGGCGTACCTCAAGGGGCTGTGCTGGGTCCTCTAATATTTTAATTTTATATCAAGCCATTTTCAAGATAAAATTGAAGAAAGAAATAAGAATGAAATATATTTATTAGTTTAGAATTCAAATTCGTCATTTAGTTACGTAATTTGCTTGGAAATTTGAGAATAGTATACATATATATGGTAATGAAACCAAATGCGATTCAGCTTCTAAAGAATATGGCAAGGACAAAATGTTGAATGTATTCATTTTTCAAGAGCTTATTTCGACTTATCTCGCTGTCCCTTGCGTACAAAGTTTTATTATTTCGCTCACTAATTTGGTAAAGCTATCAAAATGATTATTTCACTTTAAATTATGTCTTCCCTACCGAGTGGATTCTTGGAAGAATTCTGTTGTGCTTTATATGCATGACAGGATACACTGTACGAAACAGTAACAACCGTGTGAAATTGAACTGCCAATATAACTATTTATTACCTTAACAAAGTTTTATTATATGTTTCAACAATAATCAAAATACTCAACTAATGAGTTTATCGCTAATAAAATAAGTTTTCAGCAAATGTCGTTTTTCGTAGAATTTTAACGTTAGTACAGAAACTTGTTAATTAGAGAAGAAAGTTTTAAATTCACATTGAAATAAATTTACGCGTTTAAAAATAAGATATACGTAAATTACATCACCATTTCGTCGAAAATCTTGCTTGAATAAGAAAGAACACTTCCACTCCAATGAGTTTTAGAATTTGGGTAAAAGATACTTGAGATCACTTAAATTCTACAGCTTTATTAAAATTCTGCTAAGGGAAGGGAATTTACTTGACAAATTTGAGAGCAAATTTTCATTTAGTTGAATAATTTCGAACTGAAATCTTATCCGTAGAATATCACGAGGCTGACCATTTTAAAAGCGTAACAAAAATAACTGCACCGTGTCTTGTAATCCGTACATTTTGAGAGCTTTATTTTTAAGGTGGAACGTAACAGAACAGTCCCTGGAGAGAAATCGAGTGTATAAATGGCTACCAATGAACGTAAATGAATTGATGGAACCTTTTTACGGTATCTACTCCGATGAAATATCTCCTCTGGGATGTTACATCATAAGATGCTTACGAATCGATTTATATTATGATTTTTCTATATTGTTCCGTAAAAAAATAACGACTAACCTGTACAAATATTATTATTATAGTAGCTGCGAGTACCTTATTAAATTATGAATATTTTGAAACACGTATCAATGTATATCCTGCGAAAATATGCTCAACACTTTTTAACTAATGAAATTATGTGTGTTCATATGAAGCAGATTATATTACGCGTCGTTTTGTTAACACCGTGTCAAAGAACATCTAAGGTATTTTAATCATAAAGGCTTCTCCAAATTTGCTAACCGTCTTAATGAAACAGATCACGTGTTTAATAAATACAACAAGCGTCACTTAACAACATAAAAACGTATTAGGTATCAGACTGGATAACTTAGAAGTATTCCAGTTAAAGAACCAAAAAAAATAATCGAAAAGTAATCAACAACCATATAAACCTAAAATTCCAATATTTAAGTTATTTCCTATTGACGAAGAGCACTTACAAAACCCACCCCTATCACTAACTCCTTCACAGGAGATCAGCCCGCGAAAGCATAATATATTTGTAACACGTTTTTTTTTTATAAAGAAACCTCACAAGAGTACCAACTGCTCCCTTCTGGAGCCAGTGAGACTATGGCATCCCCAATTGGAGTACGTTGTGAGGCTGAAAGTAAGTGGGGAAGGGAAGGAGATGGGGAAGAGGAAGGTAGGAAAGTACCTGGCTATTCAGATCTATTAAATAAACACGGCTAAAGCCATTATTAAGCAACGTTTCAATTCTGAATGGTGGTCTTACACCAGGGCGATACTGAGAGTATCTTCCACTCTGGAACGTGCCGCAAATAAACTTATTAGGTTTTAGATTTTAGTAGACTATTATATTGCTATGAAGAAGCCATGGTCGTAGCGAAACCTGAGGCCCTAGCACGCTCGCTCTATAACGATCGATAGGATAACTATCGGTAGCTATTCATCGTTCCCTAGAACAACTGCACATCGCTAACGTACAAATAACAGTTGATGTCGAATATGTTAAGGACACTTATTCATTGTGAACTGTCACTTATTCGTTGGCGATCTGTAGTCATGCTAGGGAACGATGAGAAGTTACCGATAGTTATCCTATTGATCGTTATAGAGCGAGCGTGCTAGGGCCTCTGGTCGGCATTAAGTACATATGGCATGATATGCTAACTATATAACTAACTTATTTTTTTTTTTCAGAAGGTCAGCAGGTTGTGTTCAACAGTAAATTAAAAGTTATGCCTTTTATAAATTTCACACATTTTTATCAGTGGTATTCACAATCAAAGCTCTAAATGTATGTAAACAATATAATCCTTATTTGGCACTTCAATAGAACGACCGTAAAAGCCTTAAATTGGTTAGCAAACAAAGCCTTTTTCCTGGTACATTAAGGCACCCCAAAAACCTTAAATTCAAACAAAATATTTTCTTCACTTCCAAAGGGTAAGAGCACGTGATAAATTCGTTACAAAATAAATTCGTTGGGGTTAGTACTTTTTTAGTAGCACGTTTTCCGTAAAATAGTAATTTTGTTAACTTTTAAAGGGTACTCAAAACATGTAAAAAGGAAGTTTTTGACTAATATCTTAAAGGGAAAATATAGCCTGTTGGAGAAAAAAGTAAAAAAACAATAGGGTTAGAGAAAAACTCGAAATATGCCAGAAATTATTGTTTTCGGAACAACATAATAAAATGCTAACTTGAATGTATTAAACGGGGGAGAAGGGGGAGAAAACGTGGAATTAATTTTAAGAAAATAATTATTTTCCGTGAAATATATAAAATAAACAAATAATATCAAAGTCACGAGTAGGCCCAATTTAAAAAATGAAAGCATTTACCGAATTATTCCCTTGAAGCCGATAAAAAATACCTCGCTACGGTTTTTTTAATTACCGATAAAAAAATTCTCTCGTGTATTTTTGTCAAAAGCAATATCAATAGCAATCTAATATATACATGTTTCAAGAGTCTTTCGATGGCAAAGGTAATATTTGCACAAGGTATGTGTTTTTAATATATTCTTGAGATGCAAAATTGCCATTTTTTTTCCAAAGATTTTTGTGAAAGAACAGTACTAAAGATTCGAATTAAGTGTAGCAATTAAAAATTGTGTCTCTTTTCGTGACATCGTGAACAAATTACGTAGACCCACCTTTTTCAAAACTTTACGATCATATGTTCCCCTTTTACTTCATAAGAAATTTGTATCTAACCACTAAAAGTGAACTAGTTTTTTATCTCTTTATTCAGGGTAAAAGTATCTTCAAATAAAAATAAAAAAAACTTTGCGTAAAAATAGATTAATCAACATGTTAATTATTCGATTTTTAATTTACAAAAATTTACAATTTAGGAAACAAAATTTAAACTAACGACTCAAAATTCTAGAAGTAAGCGCCTCCGCCCACTGAGGCAACTGAAAACTCTCAACTGCCAACTGTCTTTGTAAGACAATGTGATAGCCCGCACACTTCACAATCACACAAAACCCCGTTGTCAATGGTAACGCAAGCGTTGACTCGCGACTGTCACTGCTGATTGCCCTGGGCGGCTATTGCTAGTTGCCAGCTGTCAGCTGATTGTTCTTCGTCTATGGTTAAACAAGCTTTTTGACCAATCAAGACAGAGAAAACAGCCGGTTTTAGTTGGTTTTCAGTTGCCTCGTCAGCGGAGCGCCTAAGTGAAAATGTTATTTTCAAATTTTCTGGAATAAACATAAGCTTTCTCATTGTATAGTTTTACGTCAAGCCCAGACAGTCTCTCTCCACACTTCTATTCCATCCAGTTCTTCGTCAAGTTCTCCCTCACTTCTGTTTAGATATCTACTGTTCGAGCTGGGACCCGTCACACCGTAATATAATCTACATGTGAGCTCTGGGGGTGTATTGTTCGCGCTTTGGGAAGTCGAGCACTTCTCAGGAAGCCTCAGTACTCTTCAGAGACAATCCTCAGAACCTAGCTATCCATGACCTCATGACCTAGCTATCCTATGACATTGTAGAATTTTCCAACGTAATTATTGTGTTGGAGAAATTTGATAGATTTTGCTAGTATTTGAGGTATGCAGTAGTTAAAAGAAGGAATAGAAGAACATGTGAATGGAATATGTGTTAAAGGTACCTATGATAGAAATACTTGTAGCATTTGAAATGCATCGTGTTGTGAACGCTTTCGTATGATAAAAAACAAAAGTGTCGTGAATTTCAGGTTTGTATTGGGTTTGCAACAAGGAAAATAGAAATCATGGAAAATTGTATACATTATGCTCTATAGTTTCTTTTCATAAAATAACTAGTATTTTAAAGTAAATAAAAAACAATAATTGTTTTGGTATTTTGTTTTAAATTAAAAAGTTAATGATGGATAATATGTTACATAACATTCATTAACCATTTTAAATACCCATTTAGTAGATAAATAATCTCGCGTCTAACTGGGGAGCTCTATTTAGCTAGCTAGTATATTTCGAAATAATTTTAAGAGGGTTTAAGGAGTCTTTTAACATGCGCACAATTTTTTCTAGAAATTTGTGTTTCCGCAAGCATTTTTTTTATGTATTCAATAATATTTTTATTCAATTTATAATAAAAAAACAAATTTATTCACACAAAAGTTGTGATCTGTAATTCTTATTACGTTTGGTAGTGTTTCGCCTTCTGAAGGAATTATTAAATTGTTAAATAACAATAAATGGACTTTTCTTCGTAGGTACTTTTTTTTGTAAATCTGAAAGTCATTTGAAAATCGATTTTGTGGTATAAATAAAATTCCCTTAGGGCCTATGTCAACTTTAAGGGTATTTTTAGGGAAACGGAGGAGAGGAAGTTCTGGGTAGGAAAAAGATATGAGGGTTGGGAAGTAATCTGGGGGTCAAGGTGCCCAGGAGAGGCGGACATGTGAATTCATCCCTAGATAAGACCTAGACAAACCTCGCCTAAGTCACCAAACGTAAAAAACCACTTGGGGTGACCTATGGCAGGGGGTTATCCAATAAGGGACAGATTATGATCTGTCATTCAATTCATAGTTTTTGACGACTTCTTCCACCACTACATGTTTATTTTGACAATTGTAATTTTAAAAACATGTCAAGAAATAACGTATTTTTTTGGTAATAAAATTAATTTCTGACATCTCAAAATATTCTAAAGTAAAAATTAAAAAAAAAAGATTAACGATTAATTCATTAAAAGCGGTCCATAGAAATCATCACACATCATCAATCAGTTTGTCCCTACGTCAAAGATTTTCCATTCCTTGCGGACAAAGAGATTACAGACCTGAGTCCGCATTTAGAGAGCTTTGTTATTAGACGTCATACATTAGACCAGTCTTTCTAAAAGTGTGCGATAGTCCCCTTGTTGGTGCCGGAGGTTTTCAGTAGATGTCTCAAAGAAAATCAGGGGGCGTTAAGAAAATCTAAAGGGGTGACGACACACGAATTCTATTTATTAAAAAGCGAATTAATTTTTTCCATTTGGACAATTTATTTTTCCAATTGGACATTGAACTTTCCTTGAAGAAGAAGATAATCTGTGCGTGTGCAATGAGTTCAATTGCAATTTTTAGATATTTATGTGTTATGACCAATGCCGTATCATCTGCGTACAATCGTCGTATTATTATTATTTGTTATGACTTTATATCCGGGTTGACACTTCGCCCCAGGAAAAACTTAACCCTTCCACACTTTTTTCAACAAATGATCATCTAGTCAATCCACGCAAATTAATATAAGTATAATAAATACAAAATAATGCAAGAATAAAATATCAACCCACTAGAGACCATATTGTATTAATTATAACGTTTATTATAATTTCAAAATCCAGAATGTAACTAAATGTAATATTGCAATAGTTTACCTTGAATGGGGTTAATAAAATCAATTTCTTCAAATCAACCCACGACGTTGTGAACGAATTTTCAGTTGACGCAAACTTACCTGAAACAACAAACAATAAAACGTTAGTCACGTTGTTATTGAGAAATATTAGAAGAAATTACATGTTTCATTATTGTACATATCTGCATCTAGAAAATAAGCTCACATAAAAACATTAAATTAAAGGAACTTTGAGTATAATGGAAGTTAATTTTTAATTTTTTTTATTTTTATTTAGGCGACTATATAAAATAATTGTACATACAAAATATAAAGGTTAATTTAAGTATATAATATATTGTATTTCTTAGTCCTCCTCACTATAAAGTCCTGTCCCGAGGCGGACTAAAATTATTTAATTATAATTTATTTGTTTTCTATGCAGTTTGGAGTGTTTTCTTCTATGTAGTTTGTACTGTTTTCATCAGGATTTTTTCATTGACTTCTTTCAGCCATATTTTTATTTTTGATTTGTACTCATTACAAATTTTAATCAGTTTTATGTCTTGGGGAAGAATGTTGTGGAGTTTTGTTGCAAAGTACGTGTGGTTTCTTTATTCAAATATGGTTTTATAGCTTCAAATATTTTTTATTTCATTTTTGTATGATCTAGTGTGATGGATGCACTATCTAGTAGAAGATTCAGTATTTTTGAATTGCTTCAATAATATATTTTTGGCATATATTCGTTGTACATTTGGTACGTCAAAGCTGTTGTAAATTTCTATTGAAGGCGTTCTGATGGTTACTTTAAGTACGGTCTTTATAATTCCTAAATAAATAATTTAAAATGAATATTTATTTTGACTTTTACATAAATAGGTGTTGTAAATAAAATTGATTAGTCCATTCAGATCTTCATTTTGTCCATTAGTACAATTCTTCTTCCAATTGGATATTTATTTTGCTCATTCAAACAACTCTTTGTCCAATTAAACATTTATTTTGACAACTTTACGCCACAGATAATGTAATGTAAAAGGGTAAATTAAAAAAATATGGGGGGCTTTAGATTTTTTAAAAATCTCAGTGTGCGGTGGTCGATATAAGGTTGTGAACCTGTGCATTAGACGGTCAGAACCACATTGAACATCAAACAAACTGAAGCGAATAGTGTATATACAGCATAATTAGGTAAATACACAGGATGGTAACAACTTGGCAGTGGTTGCGAGTAAACTGTAAATTTCTCGGTGAAGCTGGGAAGGCGAACTTGAAACTAATATTAACATAATCTTGCAACTGTTAACTTGGTATTTCAGTTTAAACAATCTAAATTCCGCTTCCTTCCGCAAGCTGAATGTTATTTAAAAAAAACTTAATTAAAATCTTCCACCTATGTAGGTATGTGGTCATACCAAACCAAGTTTTTAACCTTCACAGTAGGGCAGGTTCACAAACGAGGGATTTTGTTGAAAATGTATTTGGAATATTTTAAGATATTTTTTTGATTTTTATCACCATGCTAAAAATTTTTGTTATTCATGTTTTCATTCAAATTTATTGATTTTAAAAACGATCAAAAACCGACAAAATCAAAATAGCCCGTGATTTGGCAGAGCATAAATAGGCACGTCATCAATCAACAAAGTACAACTGTCAGAAATGTGTCAGAAGCCGGCTGGCGCTCATGACGTCACGTGATAGCCCCGCCCCAAAATATCGTTTTGGTGGTATTTCAAAAATGGGAAACTTAGACTGGCTGTAGAAAATTTATTCTTCAAAATAAAAATAAAATAAAAATGCCTTAATCATCATAATTTATTTAAGCAATAAAAAAACGTGGAAATACCTTATTTCAAGAAAATGCAATATCCTTTTACACACCGCTAAATAGGCAAATGAACAAATGCTTTGGTTCACACTCTCAGGCGTCTAATAATTAAGGTAATTTTTTTTTCTTTCCTGGCTAATAATAATTTATTTATACTAAATTCAATCGTGAATTTACATGTTTTTTTTAACACAAAGAATATCTAAATGATCACAAAATCACAAATCAAAAAAAAAAAAACTACTAGGTACTACTATTTAAGGAGGAAAAATAGTAGTTTGAGAATAGTACAAAAAATAAGTGAAATAAGTCGAAGGAAAACTAGGCAGTTTGTTTAATTAGATTATTTGTAGTTTTACTTAACTTGCGTAAATTCTACTGTAATTCTACTGTCTGTAATACTGTTTATATTTAGTGATTGGTGCGTTGAACATGTCAACAACATCCTTATAATCATTACCAAAATTCTGTTTTCGGCGAACGAGAGTACACAATTGTGATTCTGTGATGGGGTTGTCACAATAAAACAGTAGATATTGCCTCGATGTTGGTTTGCAAGGTGTACTCATATGGAAATAAATCGAGTACAATATTTTAGAGCTGACAATTATTGCATTTATGATTTGATGTAATTATAATAATAATTCGATAATTTGTGTAGCAGTGGTGCACGGGTTTATGGGGTGAGATTTTTCGAGACCTTAGCAGCTATAATAATATGTTAGTAGAAAGAATTCCAGCATTGATAGGGTAATAACCCGGGAAGGTTTGTATTTCTTTTAAGAAAAATTTAAAAAAGCCAATTTGCTCAGTTTACAATGTTGTTGATATTGTCGTGATGAGAGAACTCCTCACAGAATAGAAACATTGCCTTGTTATAGTTATTGCTATGTTTATTGAATTGAATACGTGAAAAGCAATGTTCTTTCCCCCCCTTCTTCCTTAAGCTGGGTCCCCAGCGATAACATAACCAAAAACTGTTTATGCAAACATGAAATATTGGGGCAGGGCCACGGTATTCTTATTTGCCGTAAGACGAAAAAATATGTTTTAGCTCAAACCCTGTGTTTTTGTTTTGAATACATACATATTAGGAGACTAATAACACGATTGCCTTTTTTTAGTCCGATGAAAGTCTAACAAAAGAAAATTCTTTGCCCAATTACGCACGACCGTTGGCATATAAATAGGTGAGCTTAGTGTAATCCGGGTTCCGATACGTGGTATAAAATAATCGTTCTGACTTTTGGGTTCCGACGCGTTTATGAAAGAAAAGTAGGTCAGAAGAAAATACAAGGCCATCAAAATGTGTGAAAATAGACATAAGTGAATGAAAGCGTTATTGAACCCAAATTTTAAAAGTTACTTTTTAATATTAACGATAATATTGTTTGTATATTATTCGTTCGGAACTAATACTAATAAACCTTTTTTTGTTAGTTTGTCGTTAATTTTATATTCCTACTAGCAAGTAACCGGCATGCGTTGAAATGCCACTAAAAAAAATTATTGAGGTTTCTGTTCATTGAAGTCCTTTTGAAAAAAAAAGTTTTTCAGTCTCAGATTTTCCGGCCCTTGAGCAGACCACATATAGCTATCAGTGTGATGAGTATGGATTTTTTTTCTTTTGCAATCCTTCAATTTGCCTCTCCCTTGTCCCCCGCCCCTACATTACCCCTCTCCAGTGTGTCCTTTACCATGCGGCCCCCTTCTCGCTCTATTCCCCCTTTGACTTCCCCTTCCACTCCGGCGTTCCCTTCTACTTTCCCCGCTATTCAGTAAGTGAACTTGTAACCAAACACTGATAAATCCATTTCAAGAAAAGTTTTAAGTCTGAATGGTTGACCTATACCAGGGCAATACTGAGAGTATCTTCCTCTCTGGAACCAGCCGCAAATATACTACTCAATAATTTACTATCTTCTAAACGCACAAATTGAGAAATATCAAAACTTATCAAAAATAAAATTTATTTGCGCATGCTGGGATTTGAATCTGCGATCTTCGAGAGCCTTACCCCTTAGTTACGAGGCCTTTGTTCCGATATTTTGTCCCTTGCATTAATTTTGGGATTCTATAACTTCGGATGAAAATTTTTTTTACAAAAACCACAATCACAATGACAAATTTCATATTGTGCGGAAAGCAAAAAAACCTTATGAAATAATATTTTTTGCGCTCCGGCATGATTGAACCCTCAACTCAATGATCAAAATACGTAAATCATTACGCTACAATGCCACCATTTTGAGACTAGTGATTTAAAATAATAATAACAGTTGTGGACTTGAAAAACATGTTTTAAGACGCAAAATAACGTGATTCACGAAAATAGGTCAAATAAATAATTTAATATTCGTATCCAACCAAATCCCAAGTCGAAAAATTATAATACAATACGTAAATTATATATTGGGGTGGATTTATTATTTTGAAATTGTGTTTTACTCCTAGCGAGAAACTACGGATAATATTCTTTTGAATTACGACGCAACGGGGCTGTGGCTGTCTGTTGACTTGAGACAAGAAAATTTACATTTTAACCATGAATTCTGCCTTTCTCGACATTCTCATTTTGAGACATTTATATTATGAAGGATCCAGGGTTCAGCGTACCCCGAAGAGGAATCAAAGTTCGACAATTCAATTAAATGTCTTTTAAATTAAATTTACACTTCACTCAAATTGAGAGCATTCCAAAAAATATTAAGAATACGAACAAAACTTTAGAGTTAAGAGCGATTGACCAGCAGCTGAGAATAAAAGTTAAAAAATGCTTGCAACTGTACAGGGAGGTTCCAATTAGGAAAGATCCATTATTCCCTGTATCAAATTTTTTTAATTAAAAATTTAATATCGATTTATTTCATTCAAAACTTGCTTTAATATATACCTACATTCAAGTAAGCAATAAAAATTCTCAAAACGCACGATGATAAATTATTAAATATAGTGTACTTCTTGTAAGTATTTTTTCATCATAAGTGTATATGATTTTCTTAATAATGTCTAAACAAAATAAGTGTGTAAAAAAATTTTGAACTATTTTAGTTTGTAAAACCTTAGATAAATAGAAAACTGAGGTATTTTTGTCTGAAAACACTAAGATTTAAATTTTTAAAACTGTGTTGACTAGATTATGTATTGATTTATTTTCTTGTATGATTGATTACATGATTTGAAATTTGTGATGTTTATTAGAATCTATCGTTTGAAAATTGAACAAATCTGCCGACGATCAACGGTATAATCTTAGTATATTTAAATATAAAAATACAGATAAAATAACAATCTTTCAAAATCAATTTATGTTTTTTTGTAAAAAAGTGTCAATACGTCTAGAATTTGATTTAAAAATGACTAATTTCCGGTATTCTCTGGTAATGCGCTCTTAACTACATTTTTTTTTTTTTTGCGTAAACTCCAAACAGAAGGGGAAAAGAAAACCAGGGGAAAATGAAATCTCTGTCATCTTTGGGGATGCTATGCGGAGGGTTTTGATTTGGAGTAAAGGAAGGGGAGGTAGTTCTGGGAAGAAAAAGGGATGAGATGGGTGGGTAGGTATCTAGGGATCAGTGTGTCAATAGTGACAAACGTTTGAATACATCCCTCCCACTACGGTGCAAGGCGATACTCCGAGAGAATCATTCTGGAGAGATGAAAAGTTCTCCCTCAATCACTCTCTCCCGATTAATTTTTGCATTTAAGTCTAGCAAAAGAGTCTCAAATTACAGTGTTGCCCACTAGGATCAAGAAATCTTCAAATATTTAATTTTCTAACGCTTTTCAGAATTTTCGTAAAATATTATACCAATTTTTTATTTTTTATAGAGAATACCTCACAAGAGTCCCAACTGCTCCAGTCTGGCGCCAGTGAGACTATGGCATCCCCAATTGGGGTATGTTGTGAGGCAAAAGGTAAGTGGGGAAGGGAAAGAGATGGGGAGGGGAAGGTGGCTATTCAGATCTAGTCACTAAACACGGCTAAAACCATTACTAAGCAATTTTTCAATTCTGAATGGTGGTCATACACCAGGGCGATACTGAGAGTATCTTCCACTCTTACAAAACTTATAGGTTTTAGATTTTAGTACACCATTATATTGCTCTGAAGAAGCTATATGCGATACTGAGAGTATCTTCCACTCTGGAAGGTGCCGCAAATATGGTACAAATATTATTTTTATTAATTAATTGTGAAATAACACAAATTAATCAAATAAAACTTATTTTCGCACGCCGGTTTCGAACCCGCGACCTTCCAATTGGGAGTCAATAGTCTTACAACTCGACCAGGGTCGGCCGTCAATGACAACTAAAATCGATATTTTCCTTAAAAAATTCCTAGGTATAGTTAAATAATGACAAAGAAAATAATCAAATTATCGGTAGGGGCACTTTGAAATGCTGTAAAGGACAATAAATCCAAAAATGAGTCAAATATGTCATATTTCTGCGTTTTTTTCTCCTTCAATCTTCGTCGCCGTAATATTTCTATGAAAATAAGTGCGACTTTTACGTCGTTCGAGAAGACTTTTCTCTGAAAAATTAAAAATAAATTAAATACCAAGAGATCCATTCCATTTTATTATATAATAAATGATCATAAAAAAAAGATAAAAAACGGAAGGGGTGATTGTTTTAAAAAAAATCTCTTTGCTCTCTTGAAAAATTAACATGTTGTCTTTCACAGCATTTAAAATTTCCGTGATTATGAAAAAAAGTTCAAAAAACCTGTCCGTCGTCGAGGTCATCATAATATGTGAGATTGATTCTACCGAAACGAAGCGACAATTTGAGATGATGACGCATGGCAAATTGAATAAAGACGTCATGTCATAACGACGATTGGATGCGCCCTTAGAAGGAATGATAAGGTTAAAGATGCTACCATGAATAAAGTATGCTCCCCAAAAGACTAAGGGAACCCTAACTGATGGCGAATGTCTGTCGCTGATCACTAACCTACCAGACTATTAAATGCGAAAATAATTCACTGACTCCAGATATTTTCATATCAGAGGGTTCGGCTTGGTGGAACTCCTAATTTGACCGATAAATCTTACTGATCCCTCAATATAAATAATTAAAAAATCTTTCGTAATCTTACATGTATATAAAGATAGGTGAATTAATTGGCTATATAGAACTATAACCAGTTTGTATGTCTCCACGTTCAATTTCGGAGGTATGATATTTTTTAATGTGGGCGGAAAAAAATCCTTTACAAATCCGAGAAAAAAGTTTTAAATTACTCTGTCGCTCCAGAGGATAAGCAGATTAGAAAAAGCGATAGCTCCACACAGTAGGCCCTTAAGAAAAAAATCCCTCGGGGCCTAGGTCATCTTTGGGGACGATGTGTGGAGGTTTTTTATGTGTACCGGAGTGACGGATATATAAATCCAACCCTCCCACACTGGTAGAGAGAGTCTGGTTGGATAGGTTTGGATTATATCCCCCTCAACCAGTCTCTCCCGATTCGGCCCGCTATGGTATTTTATTACTACAACTGAAACCACAAAGTTGCAGGACGCCGTAGTTATGTTATTTCACTTCCTCCCATTATATATGAACATAATGGGAGGAAGTGAAATACATTCTCCGAGAAGTACGGTCCTAATGATATCTACGATTTCGATGGCACTGTTTAACTTCGGTAGAGTTGAAAATTTACTAATTCGATTCCTTGCGCAGTCCGCAGTACTAAAATAAATGACCACTGTATCAAGTTGTGATGCTGATTATATGTGATCATCGTCTTACATCAATAGCTTTATAGAGGTTATAAATAAATATTGATACACGGAATTCATTAGCAAAATAGTGCCGGTATCTGAGTCGAAGCATAGCTATGAACTATATATAAGACCCACCAAATATCAAAACCATGAAATTAAATTATACCTTCTCAGTGTCACATGGATAGACGTAAAATCTGTCAATTAAAATCTTGAACGGATAAACCTCGAAATGTATTTTATGTTTATCGATTTGAAAGCACAACTGTTGTGGCTAATTTACAAAAGGCTTTTGGACCACTCAACCCCATACGGACATATAAAAATGAAGAAATTTTGCAATGTTATGAAAATCAATTTCATCCGAAGCAAAGAAAATTTTGCTAGTAGATGTATTGACTGAGCATTTGATTCGACCACTTTGCATTTCGCCTGTCTGTAAATTTGTTTGTGTGTTCCGTGTCCGGTTAAACCTCTCGAGATGATAGTCGTGTTTGATAGTAGGTACCTTTTACCAGCTGTCATGCCGAAGTAATAAACATTACGCGAACTAATAGAATAATACAATGATGATCTTATTAACCGACCAGCTGCGCCAATGTGCCGTTAGTAGGTTCCTAATCTCATTCATATTGACCCGAATACCGAATATAACATTTTCAGACTGAAGTATTGATACTACCGATAAAATAGCAACATTCCCAGTAACTACAGAGAACGAAATAGTATCAATTATAAACGGTATGCAAGGAGGTTCTGCCCCAGGTATTGATGGATAATAATTTAAAAAAATATAAATAATCAAATTTATAATCCGTTAATGCATATAATAAATAAAGTCTCCAAAGGTCTACAAATAAATTATCATTACTCCAGTATTTAAAAATGGTAATCCAGAAGAAGTAAACAATTACCGCCCCATATCAGTAATCTCGAACATAGCAATTTTTTTTTGAAAAGATAGTTAATAAAATGATGAACCAATTTATAAGCAGTAATAAAATAATTCATGAGAATCAGTTCGGTTTTATGGAAGGTAGAAGCACTCAGGATGCAATTGCAAAATTAGCTAACCTTGTTCATAATTTATTAGATTTAAATTGCATTGGAATTTTCATAGATCTCTAATTATCGTTATTATCAGAGTGAGAATATCTTAACGTTAAGTGTTAGTGGAAGCCGAATGAGAAAAAAACTATTCGAACCAAAAATGCATACTGATTTATAGAATTCTGCAAGATTTCTTTCTCACTTGCACATATCAATCTGTAATAATAATAATTGGATAATTTGTAGATCGCCGTCTTGGTGAAAAATCACCCGATGGGCGCTGTACAATTTAATGGGAATTCTAAGGCTCCGTATAATTTTATTATTCATAAACAGATACAGAAAACATACTTTCCTGACAGGTCACTTCTTATATAAACACACTTTTATTAGAAAGTTTATGTTTGGAGAAAACACGGCTTGCACGCAAATTACACTATATTCAAACACTGATATTGCATGATTTTACATTTGTATTGATATAACATTTATGAGAAGATTAGTGGCAAAAGTAGGGTTGATATTTATTTTGAAAAAAACGGGAGAATTTATTAATCCAGGACTGCAGAATTTTTATGAAATGACCTTAAAAAGCTTTCAAGTTATTATTTACTTACATTTTTCACAATTAATTATTTACACTGTCGCGGATTGTGAAGGTAAATGTATTACATAGCTAAAAAGCTCTAAAGTTTAGCTGTGCACGAACGTATTATGTTTATGTACATTTTGTTTGGCTAGAAACATATATGAGGTTTTTTTAAATTTTTTTAATAAGTTTATATTTATATTTACATAAATTCCAGAAAAAAAGAAAATAACATTTTCACTTAGCTAGAATTGAATTAAATTACATTACATTACAGTAGATTAAATTACATTATATTATCATACAATATACAATATTATTCACTTTTACTATATTGTTGTTTGTGAATAAAAATGAATAATTTTTTTTTTAAATTTACACACACTTTTTTCGTTTTTAATATCATCTGGAAGGTTATTATAAAAATTTCCCCCTCATAACTAATGGATTGCTTACCGTAGTTAGTATGAATGGTGTTTAATAATAATAATAAATGATTTGTATAGCGCCGTTTATGTGAAAAATCACCTAAAGGGCGCTGTATGTATGTTGTTGCTGCAAAATGTATGTTATCGTGTTGTCGTGTAAAATGTTTGTGTACTTGGGACGTTTTAATGAATTCTGTGTTTGTATGTATGAGTTTATTATTTATTTTGTATATAAGGAGACATATATTGTATTCGTATAGTTTACTTAATGTTAACAGTTTTGTTTCCAAATATAGTTTTTTGTGGATGTTTTGGATTCGTTGTGAAATCGTTTTTTGATTAGCTTATTTTGAATTACCTGTAATTCATTAATGTATCTTTCATACTCATTTCCCCAGATTTAAATTAAATAATTTAGGTGTGAGTGTACGAGACTATAATATTGATTGCTGCTTACAATTAATTTCTTGTATGTTTTCGTAAATGTTATAAATATCAGCTGTTTCTTCTTATTTTCCTAACAAATGGTTATCAACATTATTGTAGGTGATGGCTATATCGGAATGCTGGGTAAATTCATTGTGCAATGCCAGCTATTGTGCAATGTACAGCGTTGTGGAAGTAGCTTCGTGATACACCCCTGAGCCCGGGAAACCGGGGAAGTGGAAATGCTTGAGCAATGTGCTATGTGCTTTGCACTCATTCACATTCATATAACTCAAGTCCTCATGGGTGCATCATGACACGTATGCACAGCAGTTGAGATACCAAGGAAGATACAAGGTTTTATTCGTGAATTCGCTATTGTATTGTTTTTGAAAAATTACATAATGTCACTTCGGAAACTTATGTTCCTGGTTAATACCGCGGTAAGCTGATCTTAATAGCTTAGTGTTGAATCTTGTGTCGTCGTATTTCGAAAAATTTTACTTCATTTTCTATTTATATTCATTTTCATTCATTTCTGATTCTTTTACTTTAAATTTAACTTTTGTGTCGTACTTTATCTTAATATTTAGAACAAATATGTCTTATAATCACCATTTTACTAGAAACGAAAGTATCAACTCATTTCGATTTTGTCATTATGTTCCTTGCGAAAACTCGATCATTCCTTGTCTAAAAGCCGCACAGCCAGCATCAAAAATCATTTCTCCTTAATGCAGGTTTATCTGAACGTTTATACTAAATCAACAAACGTTTATACTAAACCAGTAACTCAACACAAGTTCAACGGCCGGCGTAGTCCAGCGGTAGGGCGTTAGTCTCCCATTCTGAAGGCCGCGGGTTCGAACTCGGCGTGCGCAAATAAATTTTATTTAATTGATTTGTGTTATTTCACAATTAATTATTTAAAATAATATATAGTATATTTGCGGCACGTTCCAGAGTGGAAGATACTCTTAGTATCGCCCTGGTGTAAGACCAACATTCAGAATTGAAACTTTGCTTGAAGTGGCATTAGCCGTGTTTAGTGACTAGATCTGAACACGCAGGTACTTCCCCACATTCCTTTTCCCCATCTCCTTCCCTTCCCCAATTACCTTCAGCCTCATAACATACCCCAATTGGGGATGCCATAGTCTCACTGGTTCCAGACGGGAGCAGTTGGGACTCTTGTGAGGTATTCACCATAAAAAAAATATATATTATATATAACTTCAAAATTATTAAGTTTATTGGATTGAAAATAATTTAATTTGGCGGTCATTTTTTTTTAACGCGCTCGGCATTTGATTGCGACGCAATAGTGGAAATAAATAATACCAAATTGAGAATTCGCGATCGCGATTTGATAAATGCGAAAACAGGACCCGCGATTGGAAGAAAAATGCAGGTGGGATTCTTGCTTTGGTTGTTATTTCTGTGTTCCTTATGTATTGTGTAACTGTGTTATATCTATTTTCGTTTTCAAAAGTTATCCATGTTCTACCCGAAAACTCATTCATTTTGTTCATATCGATGCTCGAAAGGAAAAATGCAATGCAACTGTGATATTATATTAAATGGTGTTATTTTTCTTATATTTACCAACTTCCACAATACAAATAATCTAAAACCTAATGGCTTCCACCGTATTTCACCCAAAAGAATTTCCAAAGTTCAACAATGCTTATTTTCGAGACACGCAATGTTCACCCCAAATTTTTGTAAGAAATACGACGTTTCTATGAAATTCTCTAGGTTAAATCAGTTTCGTCGTAGCTATCGATAAGGACTATTCCGCATAAAACTACGTAAAATTCAGGAAACGTCTCGGACGCTAAACTTAACGGCGTTAAAAACTTTTTGATTAAAAAATACTGATATACTGACAAACTGATATGTTGCTTTTATTCTGAAAGTTTACATAAGCAAATTCATAGTTACATGAGCGAATTTATTAGCGAAAATTCTAGCAATTTTATATTTAAGATTTACTGTAGTTATAATCGGTCTTCGCTCTGATTTTTATAATTACTTATTTATTTTTATAAATATTCGAATTCTCAACGCACATTTAAAAAATATGAAATACATAAAGCCTTTTCTAATTGTCAAACCTATTAAAAAATAAAAAATGTTTCTTTGTTTGTCTTATATAATTTCCTATACACTTCATTCGAATGCAATGAAACTTTGGTGATTTGTTGTGCGCCCGCCCGCAAAGGTTTCTGTATATAACTGTGACATTAAATGTGTAGGAAAATTTTTAATAACAATAGGTGTCGCGCGAGATTATTGAAAAGGGTATGTATTTCATGTGGTTAAGCGGAAGGCGGAAGGGAGAGAAGTATCTGCCCACGATTCAGGGAGGGGAACGAGGAATGGGAAATTCACGGAGGGGGAACGATAGGGTGAAAGCGTGGAAGGTGGCGGGTAAACGCGGAAGGGGCGAGTTGCTGGGAGGAGAGGAAGGCGGGAAGGGGTGACGCGGGAGCAGGAAAAGGTGGAGAAGGTGGAAGGGGAATACGGTTGGTGAAGGGGGTGAGGGAGTAAACCAGGGCGGAACTGGAACGCATGGGAAAGGACACCTAGGAAGAATCAAATTATTTCTTCTAGTGGCACTACTACACATGCAGGGTACCTACTTGCTAGTAGAGTAATAGATATTTCAAAGCTCCGTAGCTTGTTATGTGGTGGTATGAAAATAGTAGCGTTGACCAAATATTTTTAAACAATAAATTTTCAAGGCTTTTCAATATGACGTGTCCGTAATTTAGTTAGACATACGTGTAATTACGTTTCTTAATAAGATGATAATAAAAACATCATTTGGCTTAAATCCGAACATCTTTGAATAAGAAACAACACTTGTTATTTTGTCATTTTCTGATCTCTTCAAAATTGTGTTCTATCTCTCATGTCAGAGTTGTGTTGATTCGATTTATTTTAGGAATAATTTTATGCTAAAGGAAGCAAACAGAAATCTCTATTTTTCTGTGGTTGATATTTTATTCACAGATATAATCTAAAAATATCTCGTATATTCAAATATCAACGGAAAATAATAATTTTTCATGGAAATGCGAGATGATTGAAAGCTCTCGGGAAATCTCCAGATGTTAAAAGAAAGTTCCCTATCATGAACCAAACACTTTTTAGTTTTCTATTTTCATATTTCGATATCTGTTTAAAAAATATGAAAATGGATGTGTTTTTTGCCAATTATTATTTGTTTTACTAGCTCTTCATAGGAAAATAATTCCCTCCAGAGTTAATATTATTTTTTAAGATGCTGTGTCGAGTGGCTTTTTAGGAAGGTAGGAGAGTAAGTTCTGGGAAGGAAAAAGGAATCTGGAAGTCAGTATCTACAAGAGTGACGGACGTATGAATCTATCCCTACCACTGCGAGCAAGACGATGTGCCGAGAGAGTCCAGCTGGAGAAGTCAAAGGGTCTCCTTCAACCAGTCTCTCCAAGCTTGCCATGCATTTGGTGGCCAAACTCATCCGCCGACAAGATCCAGAGAAACCTCTACCCATAAATCTGGTCACCCCTGCTAAGTCAGCAAACGTAGCGAACAGCGTAGGAGAAGCGCGAACACCAATGGGTAAAATTTGAATTGGGGAGCAATGCGAGTCAAAAAATTAAAAATATTTATATTAGTCCACTTTTTGTCAATACGATCGACGCGAGTTTATGTGTAGGTAATTCGTTTATTTTTAGGATTGTATTGTATTATTGTCTATAATACAGTTTCTGAAACGTATTTCGACCACCGCCCACATTGACATTTAAAAAATATTTAGTGTACCTATATTTTTCAATTTACCCTTTTACATTACATTATCTGTTGCCTATCTGGTTATTGCTAAAAAATTTTAAACTCGCATTATTATTAGATAGATAGTATGTGATCCATATCTTATTTCTGAGATAAAAGAATATTTCAATGTTTCAATGAATGACAAATAAAAGTTTAATTGATGGTAACAATAACTTTGAATGACAGATGTTTGTTTTTATTTTGCTCCCGTATAAATTGATAATAAAATAAAGTGTACAAGTTGCAAAAGCCTACAAAGTGATACTTTAAAGTGAAAATTATAACTATACAGTGATTTAGCATTTGTGACTAACATTATTCAATATACTTAGTTGAGTATCGTTGAGGTTTTTGGCATTGTGGGACAGTTGCAGAACAATTATGGCCGAGAAACAAACTAGGAGCAAAGGTCTAGGACTGAATATTCCTGACACTAGTGAGACCAACATTGGAATCTTCATGAAGCAGATGGAGAATAAATTTGAGACCATGAAAAAGGAAATGTTTCAAAAAATAGACAACGAAAATAAAGATGCACGAACTTCTAGAGATTTTATCAGCAGCCAATATGACGACCTCAATACAAAAATGAATACTATTGTAAATTTAGTATCGGAGGTAGAAAACTTAAGAAAAGAATTAAATGAAAAAAACCTTATTATAAAAAATTTCGAAATTCGCCTGGCCAGCCTCGAACAGACTTCAAAGGAGGATGCATTAGAGGTCGCAGGAATACCACCATATGAAGGCGAACAACCCTCGGAGACCGTCAAGAAGCTGGCAGCGGCTGTAGGTGTAGAGATTCTTCCCCTAGATATCCTGGAAGCCAAAAGGATCCCCGACAGGCGTCCCGGAGCACCCCCGAAAATTTGTGTCAGATTCACGGATATTCGCAAAAGAAACCTACTACTAGTAAACCGAAAAAAAATTCACCATGATACCTTAAAATACTTTAACTGCGAAAAGATTTTTATAAGTGCTATTCTTAATCCTTATTTCAAAGAACTTTTATGGAAAACCAAACAAATATGCAATGAAAAAAAGTTTTCGTATGTTTGGTACAAAGACGAAAAAATTTTGGTAAAGAAATCAGCCACGGATAAAATAATATATATTAAACATTCTGATGACTTGTGTAAAATTATTTAGGATGTTGATGAGCTCTGTCACATGTCGAACATTGGCCCGATCGCTCTTACCATACAAAACCTGATCCTGACTGCTCTAAATTATTGTTGTGAAACCATTTTACAGTGATTGTTTCCAAACTGTCAGAAATCTTGTATCTTACCTATGTACTACTATCGGGTAAAGGGCGAACTCCCAGTTTTAGCCACTGTGACGGGGCTCCCAATTCAAAATATAAACTTCCATTGTAAATTGTTCTTAAAAATGGCTAGACTGATTTTTGATAATGAAAAAATTTCTTCTGATAAAATTAATAATTATGTTTCTTCAGATATAAAATTTTGTAAATTACTAATGAAAGACTATACGAACCTAAAAATTTTTCACCATAATGTTCGATCCATAAATAAAAATTGGGAAGAAATACTCACTTTACTGAATAATCTAAAGGTTAAATTTGATATAATTATTCTATCAGAATGTTGGATTAATGAACTATATGTACCAAAACACCTTCCTGATTATACTCACTTCTCCACAAAAACACATCACAATCAGAATGACGGCATTATTATATATGTGAATAACGTACTGAATGTTCAGACTTTGGAATTAATAATCCCGGGTGCAAATTGTCTACAAATATCGTACGGTGACACATGCATATTAGCAATGTATAGATCTCCATCCTACCACAATATAACCCCATTCATACAAAGCCTAAATGAAAAATTATCACAACTTGCGCATAAAAAACACTTAATTTTAGTCGGAGACATTAACATTAACATTTTACCAAGTAATTCACACCCACAATGCCAAGATTACTTAAATCTACTTAGTTACCATGGATTGATATCTACAATAAATCACCCGACTAGGGTCACCAAAGAATCCAGCTCTTGTGTTGACCACATTATGATAAAAACGAATAATCCATATAAAACACTGGTTTTTGAATCTACTATTACTGACCACTATGCCACTATGATTTCATTAAACACACCATCAAAAAAAATAAAAATGAAACACTATTATTGCATAAAACGAGTTGATTATGAGAATATAAAAAAATCTTTTTCCTGTAATTATTGGCACAACTTACTACACATACCCAACGCTGATGATGCATGGACTTACTTCATAGACAAACTACAAACTGAAATAAATAATAACACTAATTCTATAGTAAAAACAATCCCTCACAAATTTAAACCTCTAACTCCCTGGATTAATCACACCATTATAAATTGTATAAGAAAAAGAAACTTACTTCATAAAAAAACTTCATTGAATCCTTCTGACACTATACTTAACAACTTTTACAAAAGATACAGAAACATATGTACAAAAGTCATCAGGAATGCTAAGGAATTATATTATAGACATAAAATAGAAGAAAGCAAAGGTAATCCAAAAGAAATGTGGAACATATTACGTGAAGCTACTCATACTAAGCCTAACTTAAACACTGACCTAAAACAACTAAATATTGATGGACTGACCGTCGACTTCTCAAAGAATCCAGAAAAAATCCTAAACCATGCCAATGACTTTTTCACTAATGTCGGGAAAAAATTAGCAAACAAAATGTCCTCCCCGAATTCTAATACAAAACAGGAAAAAACACATATACTCCTTTCTAAACAATTTAAATTTCAAACGGTTACACATGACGATATTAAGAATACAATTAACTCATTAAAAGACACAAAGTCCGCCGGTATGGATGGCATCACCGTAAGTTTACTCAAAACACTTGTTCACGAACTATTGGAACCTCTCACTTACATAATTAACCTCAGCATATCACAGGGAATTTTCCCTAATGAATTAAAGCAAGGGCTCGTCATACCCATATACAAAAGTGGTCTAAAAGTGGACATTAACAATTATAGGCCCATAACAATACTTAACTCACTCTCGAAAGTAGTTGAAAAAATAATTAACAAACAACTGAAAACATTTTTGGAAAGCGAGCAGCTACTCTCTGAAAATCAATTTGGTTTTCGGTCAAATAAGAGCACTGCCGATGCCATTATTGCTGTTACAGACTTTCTTGTTTCAAATTTAGATAAGGGTAAAAAATGCATTTCTATCTTCCTAGACCTCTCAAAAGCTTTTGATACCATCTCCTTTGACATCCTTATTAATAAACTAAATACCATTGGTATAAGAGGGAAAGACCTAGAATTTCTTCAAAGTTACTTAACTAATCGAACTCAAAGTGTCAAAATCGAAAACAAATTCAGCCAACCCCTCCCTATAACCTACGGAGTTCCCCAAGGAAGTGTCTTAGGCCCTACTTTGTTTCTCATATACATAAACGATCTTTGTAACCTAATGATAGATGGAAAAATTGTAAGTTTTGCTGACGATACTGTGCTACTCATTCAATCAGACACTTGGTTAGACGCATACAAAATGGCTGAGAAATCAATTAACTCTGTTAAAAAATGGCTAGATATTAATTCTCTTGCACTAAACACTACCAAAACAAAATACATTACTTTTAGTATGAATATCGTTGGCCAACCTAATCAAGATGCTGAAATAAAAGTACATGAATGTTCTTGTATTCACGATACATTCTGTCAATGTCCTTGCCTAGATCGAACGGACCATATCAAATACCTTGGTCTTACATTTGATCAATATCTTAAGTGGAATACACATTGCCTACTTATCACGAATAAGCTTAGAAAACATGTTTATTTTTTCAAAAACATTAGAAACATACTAGATTCCAAATCTATGAAAATTGTTTATTACTCTCTTTGTCAATCAATCATTGAATATGGAATAATCGCATGGGGAGGTGCAACACTATCAGCTATAGATTCATTATCGAAGGCACAAAAATTAATTATGAAAGTTATTCTTAAAGTTCCCATAATAACAAGTACTGTAGATATATTCAACAAATTCAATGTATTAGATATTCGACAAATTTACACAAAAACTATCTTAACTCATCTGTTTAAAAATAAAACACATACATTTTATAAAAATACCCAAAATATTGTAAACACGCGGCACAAAACCAAAGAACTCATACAAATACCTAAAACAAACACAACATTTGGTCAAAGAAATTTCAAATACATTGCGTCTAAAATATACAATAACCTACCTGACAAAACAAGACAATCGAATAATATTAAAAAATACAAAATCCTGATCAAACAATGGATCATCGAAAAAGGTCGTGCAATAATTAGTCACCTCACCCAAATATAATCGTATATCTCATTATTGTTACCACTACCTACCAACCTGAAAATTTTGTCAAATATTTTTGCTTTATTGAAAAATGTACTTCATATTATAATTAGAAAATATTTGTAAACTAGTCTGTCTCGACACAGGAGTTCCTAGTGAGACAGGCAAGGCCAAAAAAAAATGTAAACCTTATGATATAGATTCAATAAATAAACAAACAATAAACAATTGAATTCCAGTTATCCAAATGGAAAAAGTAAATGTTAAATTGGACAAAAAGTTGTCGAAATGGACAATAGAAATGTCCAATTAGAAAAAAAATATCCAAACGGACAGAATGATTATCCAAATTTACAATAAATTATTATCCAAATGTACAAAAAAATGTCCAAATGGACAAATAATTATCCCAGTGGACGAATAATTATCCAAATGGACAAAATGAATGTATAATTGGAGAGAAAGTTGTCCAAATCGATAAAATGAATGTCCAATTGGACATATGATTTTCCAATTTGACATAATGAATGTCCAATTGGACAAAATATTGTACAAATGGACATAATGAATGTCCAATTGGACAAAGTGTTGTACAAATGGACAAAATGAATGTCCAATTGGACAAAATGTTGTACATATGGACATAATGAATGTCCAGTTGGATAAAATATGGTACAAATGGACATAATGAATGTCCAATTGGACAAAAGATTGTACAAATGGAAAAAATAAATGGACAAAATTAATGAATAAACAAGACACTAAAAAATAAAAGTTAACGGTCGCAAATGGGACTCGAACCCTAATCCTCTCTTCTTATTAGAACAAAGGCCATTCCAATTAATCTGCCACCAATTATTAAAACGTCATATTTGTCAATCTCATTTTTTAAAATTTCAGAATTTATTTTTTTTCCATATTATCGGCAACTACCTTTTTTATACGAAACGAGTATTCTATGGACGAGTTTGTTACCTAGATAGTGTCTGGGATAAATATTAAAAAAAAAACTTTTTTTTCCTCTTGATTAAATTCTATTTCTTGTTCCAATTGTCATAACTTTTTTTTACATAACGTCCAACAGTTTTTTCATGAAAGTTAAAAAACTACCATTCAAATATATTTATTTTTTTTGAAAAATACCACTAATAGAAAGCAAACGCCATGGGGTGACATTACAGGTAAATTAAACACGGTGAAACCTGTTTGAAGTCTAAAACGGTAATTGCCTAGTGTTTAAAACAAAGGTACCGTGTGTCTGTTAAAGTGTTTTCATGCGTCACCCTATAAATTCAGTATTCGGGCGTGACCATTGTGTGGCGTGAAAGGATGTTTATAGCGGATTATTGGAGTATTGGTTTTATGTCGTTAATTTGCATATTCGTTGTGCGACAATATTCCAATTTGCACACATTGCATTCCGTGATAATGGTCACTCTAAGGTTACATAACAGAAGTGGATTTATATAAATATGAAAATTTAAGATATTTTTGGTTTTTTAGTTTAATTTATAGTTGTTTTTACTTTACAGAGGAAAAAAATCCCTCAGGACCTACGCTCTTCTTTGGGGATGCTGTGTGGAGAGTCTTTTTAGAGAAATGAAGAAGAGGAATTTCTGAGAAAGAAAAAGGTAAGATGGGTCAAGAGAGTCCAGCTGGAGAGATCTAGGATGGTTCTCCCTCAACCAGTCTCTTCCTCCAAACGCGTTCGCCGCCAGGACCTAGAGAAACCTCACCCCATGAACGCGGGCACCCCTGCTAAGTCACCAAACGCAGCGAACCACTTGCGGTGACCTACGGCAGAGGTGTTAGTTATCCCATAAATGGTTTTCGACGGGACGTAAATGGGACGACGGTACCCATGCCCGCCCCCCAAATTATAAGGTAGTTGCTAGAAATTACTTTTCTACTGCAGGTGGAACTCAACTTTGCAATTGCAACTCATGAAATTACATTTATCGTATTCCTCTGTAATTTTCTTCCAAAGGATTTAAAAAATATAAATAATAAATGTAAGTAGGTACCTGCCACAAACATCGCAGTTATTACCGCGTATGTAGGTCGGACAGTGAGTGTAGCGGCACCCAAAATAAGTGTACCACCCAAAGTACTATTATACACAGGGTGTAACAGGTCGTACCCGAGAGATTGTACCCAGCGATTCCTATGCTTATTTGGAGTAAAAAAGCTGTATATCATTTTGCTGTACGGTGACATTTTTTTTCAATTAAAACATTTTTTTTATGTTTTTCCACACACCGACGCAGATCGCGTATAAACCCCGCTGACCCCTCACCACTATCCACCAGCCAACCGCCCCCGCAGTTTGGCAGCGCGTTTCCTTGTTCACGCCACGTGCACGTGTCGACTCGTAACATTGTCTCGCGACTACGCCAATCATTACGGCAACGTGTGATTGAAAAACCTTTTTTTTTTTTGGTTTTTAATAGAAAAAAATATTATCGGAGCAAAATGACATGTACATTTTTAACACCAAATAACCTCTCGGGTACGTCCAGTTACACCCTGTATATTGCTGCGTAAAGGGCCGAAGACTCCCGGCCTCAGATATTTAGGAACAATTAAATATTCCGGTCCTACAATATTACTAAATAGCAAGGGATGTTCGAAATCAAAAATGAGACTATGATTTGCCTATTTCGTAAAATACTGATAGAATTCGATGGAAGTAGGTAATAAAGAGGTTGAGAAGTATCTGTTTAAATTACATGTGGTGGTCTTTCGTCAGGGCGATTTTTTTTTTTCTAAAACTTTTAAGCAGTATAAGTAAAATATATAGCTATATATTATATATCTGTAAGGCTCGCGTCTCCATTGCACACAGCATTTTTAGACAGTTCTCATATAAGGACTGTAAAAATTACAAAGGATCAATATTTAATATATTTTATTCACCCCCGATGAAGATTTATATATTTTTTTATTCACCCCAAGTGGTTCGCTACGTTTTGTGACTTAGCAGGGGTGCCCAGGTTCGTGGGGTTAGGTGTGTCTAGGTCTTGGCGGCAAACGATCTGGACACACTGAACCCCATATTCCTAACCAACCCTCATACATTTTTCCTTCCTAGAACTTCCTCTCCTTCCTTTCCTTAAAAACACCCTTCACACCGCATCCCCAAAGATGACAAAGGCCCTGAGGGTAATTATTTTCCTCAGTGCCTCCTGTGTGGAGTAAATGAAAAAAAAGGTTTCAGGTAGAACAGAAACCGGTTGGTTAAAGATATATAATAAAGTGCTATTAAAAGTAATTTTATTGTCACTATTATACATGTATATCCACAAAGTGTTTACTACATGTAATTTTTTTATAAATTGTAGTATTAGTGAAACTTTGGACAGTGGAGTAAAGTTTTAAAATCAAGTACCTAAGTAAAACAGAAATAATAATTTATCACATTTTACGAATGTAACACATCTTCTACTGCATTTTAATCCTTCCGCTTTTGAAGTTACTATGCATTATAGTGCAAAGCGTATATTACGAGATTAATAAACTTTAGGACGTGACATGCTAAAATAATGAATGTTTTATTCACAGTTCCAAGCCCGTATTTACACCTGGCTTATTCAATTAACATTTCCAGTATTTCCATAGTCATGCATTTTCTGGAAACACGCAAATAAAGTCGTGGTAAATATTAATTGTAATATTTTTGATTAAAGTATCTGAAGAGTTTAGATTTTGAACGAGATTCACATTAAAGGATAAACTAACTAACCATCACTCCCTTTTAGAGATGACGGACAGTTACGAGAGAGAGGACTGACCGCCAAACGACTTGGTCTTGGAACACACTCTTTGCCTCGTTCATATTCATATGTCGTCTCTTACTAACTATTAAGAGGGCATTTAGTTCGAGTTGAATCTTGCAATCATACATAAAGATAGTAGCCAATAAAAATATGCGTTAAAGAAAATGAAAATAATGTTGGTGGTTCTCAGTCGAAGTATGATACAGTTAAAAATGACCGAATCGGATAGGGATACGTTGGCGCAGTGGATAGCGCGTTGGCCCGGATTGCCAGAGGTCCTGGGTTCGTGTCCCAGATGTATCCGTATCTTTTTCTGATTTTTCTGTTTCGGATTTTCGATTGACTTTCGCTAATATTATCTTCATTAATTAAAACATTATTATTACTACTATTATTCTGACTCTTGACATGGCCTGACCCAAGATTCTTTTTGATTCCCTGATTCTCTTGATCGTGCCATGTCTTCCTCGGGCGTCCCCGACATCTTCTACCATTCACATTCGAGTCGTATATTCTCGTTACACTCCTTTCTTATTTCATTCTCTCCACATGCCCAAAATATCTTAGGGTCCCTTTCTTAGTCTTATTCATTACGCTTACATCTGCCTCGCATTCTTTGCGGACCTCCATATTTCTCACACGATTATACATGGATTTTTCTAAACATACGCCTCAGGGATTCCATTTCCATAGCATTCAGTCTTCTTTCATCTCTCCTGGAAGGCCATACATCAAGGTAGGTACCAACGATCCATTGTGGACTGCTAGCACAATAAAAGGTGGGTATACATACTGTAATTCTCACACCTTATTTTCATCAAACAGCCTGCGTGGTTGAGAGGTAAGGCTCTCGACCAGCAATCCAAAATTTGGTCTATGATTGCAATTCAAAGTATACAAGAATGCCTTCAAGTGTCTCGATTTTCTGAAGAAATTTTCTGGGCATGGTTTAATCAACATTTCCCGGGAAGTATCTAATAAAATAACGCTCGGCGGCAATCTTTCGTTACCTTTTAGGCCTAATTATTTAAGGAAGACTCGACACGCCACTAGATTTATGGATAAGGGGTGAAATACGGCTCCACGGGAGTCAGCTGAACATGAATCGTAAAGATCACAACATTTGGGGCAGAAAATTCAACTCACCAGGGGGTGGATTAATTTACACTATGTATTGGAATATATATTTTGTTGTCGAGAGGCAAGGAGTGAGTTTTTATTAAATTCAGTAAAAATTAATCATCACTCTTACTAACAAACTTTATTTTAATTTCCTGATCATAATTTTAACCCAATTTTAACTCCAAACAATCGTCACACGGTAGATTTACTAAAAAAATTGTGACAATAATGTTTGTCTATATTTTTTTTTACCTAAGTAAGAAATAATTGATTCCCCCATAAAGGTTCTAACTTTTAATAAAATATGTGTATACTTTGATTTAATTTGCGATTTTCGCTGCCAAAATGGGTTATCATGCCGTTTTATGCATTATATTTCTTAAGTCAGCGTTTGCGTGCAAATTCGGCCTTCCAGACAAATCGCCAATTGCCGAGCACTTAATTTAAAATACTCCATTACTTTGCAATTGTTCCTGGGAAGACTAAAATGTATAGATGACGCGTATTGTGGAGATAATTTAAATCCACAAAAATCTCAATAATTTTAATAGAAACGCGACGTGGAGCTTAAATTTGATCCTTGATAATAATAATATGAATTATTTAATCATTCGTAGAGTTATGATAAATCACTTCAAGGGCGATGTATATTATCAACAGATACTTTACAGCTTCACCAACAGTAAACGCCGAAACCACATTAATTTAATTTTTTTCTACATTAGCTCCAGACAGGACGCTCTGAGGAAAAAAAATCCCTCAAGGCCTAAGCCATCTATGATGATGCTGTGTGGAGGGTCTTTTTGTGAAAAGGAAAAAGAGAAAGATCTAGGAAGGAAAAGATATGAGGGGTGGGTAGGAATCTGGGGGTCAATATGTCTAAGAGTGACGGACGTATCCATCTCTCCCACTGCGATACGAGGCGATTGGTCGAGGAGTCCGGCTGGGAAGATCTGAAGATCTTCCTCAACCAGTCTCTTCCTTTCCGCCTTATCCCATGGGCACGGGCACCTCTGCTAAGTCACTAAATGTAGCGAACTACTTGGAGTGACCTATGACAGGGGGGTTGGTTAGGCAATAAATGGTTCATATTTGTTTCTCAATATAAACTAAATTGGACACTAAAATACCGGCCATAACAGGATTAACAAGCGCAACAAAATATCACCTCTACATACATTCATAAACACACTTCACCACAATCTACACACATGTCCTGAAGTTGGATACTGTGTACGTATCTTGTTGAATTCATCTTTTGATAAGAGTAAAATGTTTTCCCACCTTAAGAAGCTAGACTTTGAACGACACGCGGAACACTCGCGTCCGTCATTCTGTCCCGCTCACAATAAGCTCAAGCACACTTACAATACATGCGAATGCGAAATGTGCGAATGAGACTACGCTCAAATTTACCTACAGAAATCGCTCGAAAAGGGGTTTATGGAGAATACACTTTTCTACACCAAAACTTTCACGAAATTGAAATTTTAAAAAATATATTTTTTTTAGAAAGAAGAAGCTACGTCGGTAGCTTTTTATAATTCTTTATGAGAGTTGAGTTAGCAGCACTTTTTCCTTAAATAATATTTTTTGATAAATCGTACATGTTTGACAGTGAATGTTTTCGTTAATACGAAACGCATCGAAAATTCGAAAACATACCGACATAGTTTTTACCCTCTAAAAAGCAGTATAAAAAAAAATATATTCATTTTGTGCAATTTTCGATGTAGAAAAGTGTTTTTTCCCGGGCGTCCTTTTTGTATGGGCCGAAAAGCGAAGTCTATCGTCTTAAGTCGTCTGACTTAACTGTAAAATTGCGAATGGTATAAATATATGAAATGGTATTTCTGGCTTCGAGATATATTTCTTAATTATTATTTGATCTGTGCTTTGCTTAGAGAGGAGAATAAAGTATAAATCTCTTCTTCTTTAATATACGACTGTTCCGTACAAAAAATCCTGTTTCTTAAGAGATGAAGGAAAATCCGAAGAAAAAATTAAATACACAAATTTTCGTATTGTATCTACTTAAAGTTATTTTTAAGTGAATCATTTTGAAATTCAAAAGTTTAACGCTGTGATATATTGATGACAAGAAGTACCTATTCCACCCAAAAATGTCTTAACATTTCAAAAAAGTTTACTGTGAGGGGGATTATCAAGGGGGTAGATTCTACGTGGTAAATATTAGACGTCTTCTTGTTGTGGACATGAACCACTTGAAAAAGCCTATAGAAAATGATCAATGAATTCAGATCCTCAATGAAACTCGACCATGTTTCATAATATTTGTTTATGTTTCTTGCCATACGAGCAAATTATAATGACGCAAATTCAGTATTATTTACTCAAGAAACTATAATATTTTCATGAGCTTCCTAATGGAAAAATTGTAGGAAAAATAAAATTGTTAATTTTATTCTGAGGGTTCCGCACACTTAAAGATATTAATAAAAAAACTCGTAAAAATAAACGTCTTGCGGCTTGTATTGTATATTGATTAACTGACCCTATTTGATACACCTCCGTTTCGCAAATTTGCGTGACTCTGGACGATAAAATTCATATAATGCCAGTGTTCCGAATTCACAGCCTTTTAAAAGGTCATGTGGTTGGCAGCCAGCAGTTTTCAACATTCAACTCGAGGTAATTTACTCACAAAGTTTTCGATAAAGAGCAATGATTACATATATTTATGACACAAAATGTATGCAGATTTTAATACAGGACTTCGAAAAGATTGCGCCTTTTTAAGCTGAGATTGTAGGGCATTTTAAGCAGTTTTTGAAGCATTTTTTGAGTTCTGCGTAATACGAGAAAGCATGACAACCATTTTGCAATAACATTTTTTTTTTTACTTTTCCGCTACTAGATTTTATTTTTAGATTGCAATCTAAATACACGAAATATTTCCAGAAAATGCCGGATTGTGAAATATAGGAACCCAAATAATCCGACATCATTGGATAAAATATCACTTTCAATATCCAACCTTAACTTATTCTGGTTCCTAATAAATTATTCGCCTAATAATTTAAAAATACACTCCAAGAGAGTTTTTCAAACCCAAATAATGTTAAACATAATAGTTATTATTAAGTTTTGAAAGTATTTTAGTTTTTTTTTATTATTGTTTTGACAGTTGTTTTGGCGTAAAGGCCATTTTCAAACGTTGAACGACCACGTTGAGATGACTTATTTATAGGACCTTATACCCTCCTTATTTCAATTTGTATGGTGTCTAAAATGATTTATTACCGGTTAAACCGATTTACTGACAAAAAACTATCAAAATAGATTCTCTATTCTGTGTGGAACCTTGAAATCTATTTTCCCCATTAAACTTGATGCACATTAAATAAAAAAATGAAAATTTGCACTTTCTTCATCTAAAAAAGGTTTACAACGTAAATATGGAAGGCGCAATTACAGGAGTTCTTAATGTGTACTATTCGAAATGCTTTAAAACGATCATCATTTTCAAAATAAACAAAGTAAAGCATTCATTCTGTTTCCCTGATGTTTTGCAAACGTTTTTCATAATTCATAAATAGCGTTTAATAATCAATGGCATAAACGTGGCCGCTACTTTGAATTATCGATTTATATCATAAAACGAGTATATACTTGTTAACCTCAAAATACGTACATGATAGTAATCGTCAAAACACCTGTAGCATGTAAATTTTATGTATCTTTCCATAATATAAATAAACACATTTTCTTACAAGCAATAATATCGTTCATCCCTAAAAAACAACGTGTTTATATCAAAAGTAAATACAATAACAAGAGCACTTGCCTCGAGAGCAATGTGTTTCAATTAGAATCCCAAGTAATTAAAATCGAACATTCCCTAAGTACTTTGAATTTAATCAATATTAGAAAATGTGTACAATATCCCAAAGGAATTGATCCAATCTAAACTTCTTACCGTACTTCAAGCTAACGGATATTGGTTTCCTGTTTCTCCAGACTTTATAATTATTGACTTCCCTCCGGTAATTGAAGTTCAAGAGATCTGTACTCAATTTTTCAAATAATCTAGCTAATATTTTCGTTTTGTTGCAACTCGTTATATTATTTTTAGAACCAATAATCGAGTGTAATATTATTATTCAGCACAAAAAAATAGACATTAAAACTTTTACCGTATTCCCATGAAATCAAAATGATTGCGTTATTTTTAACATAAAAACGATTTTTAATTTTCAGAACAAGCGTAAAGAAGGCATGAATTAATCTAACGAAGCCTTTGTACCTCAAGATTTATTATTGAAGAATTTACATATTTAAAATTCACAGCAATTATCAAGGTACGCGTTACGAACTTAGCACCTAAGATACCTACTTTTCCTTCAAGAAAATAATTTAATTATGTTCTTTCATAAAATTATTAGATCTCCACAAATTTTGAGATTAAATCAACTGTGTTATTTAATTAAAAATATTGGTAATTTGTTCGCTGTTATTGTGTTATTATTTATTCTTTATGGGTTTCTTATTTATTTACAATGACTTGTGTTTAACTTATGGCACATTCTAATTAACTAAACAATGGTTACAACCATCCTAGGCATCTTTTTAAAGTTTAATATGATTTACTAACCTACCTACTTCTATCCACATTTCGTTATTGTCGAGATGTAAAAATAAGGCGTTAAGTGATTCATTTAGCGGGATGTATCATAATATCAGTCCATGATCAATTCGAACATCTATTCTCGTTGTCTGTGCTATATTCGGGTCACACGGTGTCGGTAACGACTTGTGTCGAAGATAGCCGAACACAGGCAGGCAAAACATTGTTTTGCAAGAGCTCGCCAAAAACTAGCTTCCGAGATACAAGGACGTGTGTCCTCTTAAACCATATTTGTGTGTTAGCGAAATAACAATAAACATTCACTGTGATCTTAAAGAACTATAAGTCTGAGTAGTACTGAGATACTGACCAGTACTAATAAAGTACAATATCTCTGAAGAGAACTGAAATTTATATGTTAGGACTAAATATTCTGTTTGGTATCGAATGGTATTGGGTTGATGCAAGCTTACCGCATTTTTGTTTCCGAAGTCAACTGCATTTGGAATTTTAGATTAACCATTATTTTCAGGAAACATGCATGAAAACATAATACCTTTTTTAGTTAATAATAAGTTATTATTACTTATTTATACTACAGAATTTGTACGTTCTTGTATCTTTCTGATATCATTTCACAATCAAATGCCACAATTAATTGTTATTCTTTATTTAAAAAAAAAAATCTAATACTTTATTATGTTTTTAGCTGTGACATATAACCATTGTTTATGGTGTATTTATACCGCGGATAATAAATAAACATCCATGTGGCAGTTTCGCGGAACTCCCTAACTATTCTCAATCTTTAATTTATTAATCGGATGGGAGTACCTAGAATGGTTTGCATCCATCCACCATAATTAATATTCATAAGTTTATTTAATTCAATACACCAATTAAATCTATCCTTGAAGGACATAATTTGTTTGCCCTTGTCTCTGTATAAGAATAGATCATGTCATAAATATTCAAAGAAAATTTAATTGGTGCTGTGACATCCTTTCCCAATTTGAATTACAATAATGGAGATCGATTGCTTATCATACGAGACAACAATTGAATTTGCTACCAATCGTGGTTCACACATCCTCAGACTCCTTTTGAGAAGCGAAGCCTTCATTAAAATTGTTAATTCATTGGATTTATTTGTCTTCGCAAAGATGATGAATTGGTCCTTAAATTACACGGAAAAGTGTTCATAACGTTATTTTGGTAATGTATTAATTGTTTATTTTTTTTTTTTACTTATTTAACGCCCAAACGGTCTTTACATGTTGGTACAGTACACTTGTTACATTTTGTTAGTAGATAGTATTTTTTTTTGGTACATTTATTGGTAGTAAAATAAAAATAAAAAAAGGCAAGTCATAAAAGTACAAGAACAAAAATTGAAAAATACAGCGATTAGACAGGTTTACAAAAATACAAGATCAGTTTAGGAATAGAGTTGGAATAAATATTTAACATGATCCACAAAACTCGCCAAGTTGATATTAAATATGTCAACATCACCTAAGTATTGATTTTCCATAGTGTGAAATCGTTGTATCGGAGAGTAGGAAATGTAGTCACGCTCAAGAATGCTGCAGTAGAATTGTGTATTTTGTCGTGTTGATACTGTGGGTATTCGTAAGTTTATGAATTGCAGGAGTTAGCAAGAGTTGAATTTATAGTTTAGTATTTTGAATAAATAGGTTAAGTCGTATATTTTACATCTGTCTTCCAATGTATGTAATATCAGAATATGTAATAAGAAATTATATTTACGGTTAAGTTTAAATCGTTATTATAAAGTAATTAATGTAAACACTCAGTTTGATGAGTTATTAGGGTAAGTTGAGATAGGAATGCATAAACGTCCTTGCTGAAAGTAAGTCCTATGACATTGAGCGAATTTCGTTGCGAATTATTTACTCCCTGATAAAAAAAATTCCAACGTTCACTAACGATAAATTAATTAAAGTTTCGGCTTCTTCAAAACATAGCAAACTTATTTTGTGGCACCATTTTATTTTAATACTTCGTTTTAACCACTTTCATTGTTTAAAAAACCAACATGTTTCGTAAGAAACTTACTTACTTCATCAGGGTAAACTTAAAACTAATAAGTTGCACTGAATGAAAACAATCCTGTTTACTAAAGATTTGACTTTCATTGACCAGCGGAATTTTCGGAAAATTTTTTTTTTTTTAATTATATATTAGTTTCAACTAAGGTTAAAATAGGTGTGACAGCGAACACAGCAGGGATCTCAAAATAGAATACAGTTCATTGGCAGCACGTCAACCAATAGCGGACGCTTCCATTGACACCGCGTTGGGCCGCGAGAGTTCGAAGGGATTCATTCTGTTTCCGATTGCTGTAGATTCAACTGCTTGCGAATCACTACATTGTTCGCTTTACAACTTTGGAAAAAATAAACTCTTTAATGAAATTTTATTATGAGTGTTGATTATTGTTAAATGAACTTCTAAGTACTAATTGTTCTAATTTGATTTTCCATCGCAATCATTCAACCATCGTATAGGTATTTCAAATGAGTTAAATGGAGGTTGAAGACGTAAATTAGATTTTGAAGGGCAAATAGAAGTTTAGTGCTCAATGATTTATCTCGGCATTTTCACTTTAACTTAGATAACTAATCTCCGTAGTTAGTTTGGTTAGTCGTCCAACCTCGTAACTGCTTAGAATTGTTATAGTAAGATAAATAGGGCATATCTTGACATTTAAGATGGGTAGCTAACATCTTCAATTGAACTCCATTTCGAGCGATTAGAAATGTCAAGAGAGAAAGGCAATGGACAACGTTGGACTTCTGGGACACCGTAAAATGAAGAATTATTTCTTTGAATTAATAATGATCATTTCAGAAAAACGATCATTTCAGTTGATTTTTTTATAATAACTCCACAGAGAAGGACCTGAGGAAAATTATGAGCCGGAAAATCGTTTCATAGCCGAGTTGTTGAATTCCGAACGAGTTGTAGAAACGACCCGTTCTAATGACGTAAATATCAATTGTCTGCAAATGTTTCCAAACACCGCAGCACCGGTGCCAAAGGAATCAATGATGCTAGTTTTTTGGACCCTCTTTCATTGAAATACCGGTAATACAAAAGCAGCGTCCACCGGATGCGGTTGCTCTGAACATTGCAACCCGTTAATTAAGAGCGATTGACCAGCAGCTGAGAATAAATAATGTTTAAAAATGTTTGCAACTGTACAGAGAGGTTCCAATGAGAAAGATCGATTATTCCCCGTATCAAATTTTTTAAATTAAAAGTTGAATATCGATTTATTTAATTCAAAACAGGCTTTAATATATACCTACATTCAAGTAAACATTAAAAATGCTCAAAACGTATGATGATAAATTATTAAATAGAGTGTACTTCAAGTATTTTTTGATCATAAGTATTTATGATTTTTTTATTTAATTTTTTTTTTTATTATTATAGTTTGTAAGACCTTAAATAAATAGAAACACTTCGATATTTTTGTCACAAAACACGTTCTCGGATTTATTTTTTAATGATGTTAATTTAACAGAAATTTAAATTTTGAAAACTGTGTCGACTAGATTATGTATTGATTTATTTTGTTGTATGATTATATGATTTGAAATTTGTGTTGTTTAATAGAATCTATCGTTTAAAAATTGAACGAATCTGCCAACGACCAACCGTACACTTACGCCCATCGTTCACGTAGCTATTTACAAGCGACGCAACCGCAACCTGTCATACAATTTTGCTAATGCAGCGCCTAGCGGCGATTTCAAACACTAATAATAGTATTATTATTTTGTAACAGTCCTGATGATGGTACGGAGGTACCGAAACCGGTAGACGAGAAATAAAAATAAAGTGACTTAAAACAAAGTGTTTTCTTTTCATTTATTTACTAATAATAGTATTGAAAATACAGACGAGCGGCAATCGCGTCGCTTGAACGTAGCTCCATGGAAGAACGGCGTTAGTTTTTCAAAATTATAACAATGCGTGTACCAGATAAAATAACAATCTTTCAAAATCAATATAAGTTTTTTTTTTTTTAAAGAGTCAATACGTTTAGAATTCGATTTAAAAGGACTAATTTCCGGTATTCTCTGGTAATACCCTCTTAAGATAGGAGAATCTAACACACAGGTCGCTCGTTTCTGCACAGAATCGTCGGTTTTCGTGTATTTTGGGATTCAGACCATGACTGCCAAATTAAACCTCGGGGCGCACATGCGATTTATACAGGGATAGCATTTTTGTACTATTAAAGTATCTGCCGGCCGTGTACACACAGTTTCAGAGTGGCTAACTTAAGAGGAAACCGCGTGGCGTTTTTCCATACGAATGCATTCTCCATTTTCCTCTCTGGATATTGACACTTTTTTTTTACATTAGGTCCACACAGGAGGCCCTGAGGAAAATAATTTCCCTCAAGGCCTATGTCATCTTTGGGGATGCTGTGTGGAGGGTATTTTAAGGAAATAAAGGAGAGGAAGTTCTGGAAAGGAAAAGGGTATGAGGGTTGGGTAGGAATCTGGGGTTCAGTGTCTAGATCATCCGCCGCCAAGACCTAGACAAACCTTACCCCATGAACCCGGGCACCCCTGCTAAGTCACCAAACGTAGCGAACCACTAGGGGTGACCTATGGCAGAGGAGTTGGTTATCCAATTAATGGTTCCCGGGGCGGCGGTACTTATTCCCAACCGAGAACACTACTGCAAATCTTTTCAAAAGTATAATATAGATAGAACAACGCCATCAACCGACGTTCAGTACAAAAACTAGACAGAATTTTTTTGTCAAACCATAACATTTCAGTATTTTCTTCTTATACAATGTGTAAAAAAAAATTTGCAAAGCGGTCCAGTTTTAATCCAGGTCTCAATTTTGACGATTTTTTTTAGGTATTATAGCCTGAGGTGCAGTTGTCCCTTTCGTTCAATATTCGGGGGAGTAAGAGTGACGGTGACACCAACAGTTTGGTAAAATACCTATTGTCGAAATTTCTTAGCCACCAGGTATCCTCTTAACTCAAGTTCTGAATTACTTATATAAGTTATGATATTGTTCAAATATATTTACGCGTTCTCTTGGAGGTTAAACATTTAAATTATTCCGACAGCGAGCCGTCACCACATTTTTAGTTATTAAGAAATACTAATTGTATTACTTTCTTGATGTCTTAAAAACCTTTGAAGTCGTTAAGTGTCTTCATAACATAATCTCAGTATCAAAACCAAATCTAGCTTCCTTTGAAATATAAAATATTGCGGTTTTCTTTTCGAGCGGCTATATTATTCGTAACAATATCCTCTCAAAATTTGTTCGCAATCTCTGAATTTGCCGCATACGAAGCGCCTATTATCTTGGGAACCATTTTCAAGATAGTGGGCAAGTTGCTAAAAAACAAAACTTTCGGGTCAAAGAGAACCGAGAATTATTATGTCCTAATATAAACTGTCAAAGGAAGATTTTATGCGTCAAGGAATCGTACTGCTTTTTTGCTTGGTATTTATTTTCCACAGTAGAAAACTTACTGAGTTGACAATTCTTTAAAAAATTATCGTGTTTTAATTTACCTATTCATTAAATTATCAATATTAAAAAAAAAATGTCACCAAATTATTTTACTTCATATTCTAAAAAAACATATTAAAACTCGAAATTATTTGCTCCACACAGAAATCAATTCCCCTCGGGGCCTTTGTCACCTTTGGGGAAGCTTTTTGGAGAGTCTTTTTAGGGAAAGGAAGGAGAGAAAGTTCTAGGTAGAAAAATATTATCCCGGTTCAATGTGTCCAGGAGTGGTAGGCGTATGAATTATGAATCCATTCCTCTCAATGCGGTGCAAGGCAATGGGTCGAGAGAGTCCAGCTGAAGAGTTTAAAAGGTCTGCTTCAGTGTCTCCAGAACAAAACATCAAAACGCATCCGCCGCCAAGATCTAGACAAACCTCACTCGTAAATCCAGGCATCCCTGCTAAGTCACCAAACATCACAAAACCACATGGATTGACATCGTAGGGGTGTCGCTTATTCCATAAATGGTTCCCGGGTTGACGGTACCCATATCCCCCCCCCCCCCCCCCCCCCCTAAGGTGACTTTTTAATGTGATTTGACACTGTCAGACACATCCGAATCCGGAATTCGTTCCAAATCCCTTTGGTACGAAATCACTACTATCATTTGAAATGCTATATTAATTTTATTTTGATGCGATCCTATTTTAACTCAATTTGAAGAATAAAAACTCATTATTACCATTACGGTTTGTGGACCGTCTTATTTCAAAAACCGTTAAAAAAAATTTTTCATTACGAATGTCTTACTAAATAAAACCTTCCACTTCTGGAAAATAATGTTTAAATTTTTTTTTTTCAAATACTTAGTTTTTCGAATTCATAAAAATCCTGGAAAGGCATTTCTACTTGTGTCAAACTCAATTGTGAATTCATTATTAGACGTTGGATTTGTGCCGTTGTTGTTAATACCCTTGTGGAAGTGGAGAAACGAATATTTTACAATACATATACATAGTTTCAAAAAGGACGTGTTTCTTAAGAGCTACTAAATAATTGATTTACCAACTTCCTGAAAACATTTTATTAGACTATTTCCTTACAAATTTATGTTCTTTGTACTCGTGGAGTTTTTCAGTTCTTATTAGTTGAAAGTTAGTTTTTGGAAGCTTCGACAAAGCCCTTCGGATCGGGAATGTTTTATTAGCTTTCACGTATAAGTTAATTTAACCGGTGAACATTATTTACATGTACAGAAAGGAATAATATAATGTTATGTTTTGCGAAGAAATTCTGTTTATTATGCAGTGTACATCCTTCTCTGCCCATAACGAAATAGTAGGTAGTATGTGTTTTTTTTTACTTTTTTTAGACAAAGTTTTTTCGACTTCTTGTTTTTATACTATGTTAAAAAAAAATATGCTTAAAAGGTAACTATTACAAATATATACAGAAACATACTTACCTGGCCGGTCACTTCCGATAAACACACTTTAATTAGAAAATTTATGCTTGGTGTTTATTGCACATTATAACATTAAAAAAATTATGACTCTAACCATTCGAGCGCTTTTTGCCATAATGTGGCACTATTTTTACAACCACGATTTGTTTTGTTGCCAAAATATAGCAATTTTTTTATTATTTAATCATCTATATAATATATTGTACATTCAAAATATAACAAAAATAAATATTCTCTAGATTCATTTAAAATGTTTTAAAGTTAAGGATTTAATAATATTTTTTTTATAAATCCTACGAGTATATGATTATAGACAAAAGTAAGGTGAATTTATATAGAACTATAATCAGTTTGTATGTCTACATATTGAAATTCGGAGGTATGATTTTTTTAATGTGGGGGGAAAAATTTCCTTTACCAATCCGAGAAAAGTTCTAGTAAGAGATGCAGCAGTAAATGTAGCCTTCTGAAGCATATGTTGATGGTAAGAGAAGTTGGGGTCACCCTACAGTAACGCTGAAATGAAGTTTTTAATTAAATTTTGAAACGGGGCAAATCGAATGTACACGGCGAAAGTGCGTTAGGAAATGTGTTACGAAAAGCTTGGAACAGAAACCCATTGCTCTAAGTACCTACGTGAGGAACTAAACCAGAAATTTTGAAATGCTCTTCCCTCTATTCTGGAGTGTTCATGAGTCCAAAACCGAGGGTTTGAAATAAAAGCACCAGGAGATTGAATAATCTAGTACTGGGTATACGAACGAGTTACGGCTTTGTGCTTTAATAAATGGATGGTTGGTGGAAGAAGAGCAAGTATTGTGAATTTCTGCTCAAACGATTGCATCTATTCTTATGGACGTCGGAAACATTTACCATTTCTCAAGTTGAGTATTTCTTTTATCAGAGTAGTTAATGCGTAGGAATATAAATGTTTAATACTATGCAACAAAACTATACAATGCACTTCCACTGGCCATTAGACACTACACAAGTTATTTTAAATATAAAGACACCAAGTCTTGTATCATCAGCCAAGATACCAAACATCATCGATTTTAGTAAAACCTATTTAAAAGTATGTATTTCCAATTAAAAAATATGTATTTGTTGATATTTTAGTAACAACATATTGTAATTGGTGATGCATTAAAAATGTCCACAGACAGTGTAATTATTTCCCTTCTTTAGTATTCTATGCAGTAAAGAATACATAAGGTATTTAGTTACTTTTTTTGCGCTGAAATCAATCACGACTTCTTTTATTACACAGTGGAATCCGAAAGCTCACTAATGCAAGTAATGCAAGCAACTCTGGGCTATCAAATGAACCATCTAGAATTTTATATAGAAATATCAAATCCGTGAAAACACTTCTGCCTGTTTTTTTTGTATTATGAAATATTAATGGTATTATTTTCATGTTTGTTTTAACTGCACCTGCTCTCAACACACGAGTTACTAATGAGACAGAGCACATCATTAAAGTAGTCTACTTAATAAATAATAAAGATGAATACAATTAATAAAAATAAAAATTAGAGAATGTGAATAATCAATGTAAAATCATGACAGGACCGAATCAATAATTGAATACCATTATTGGATTAATACCTTACTAAAGAGCTGATATTTGGCACATAAATTAATATCAAACATAATTTTTACTACTAAGCTACAAGACGTAAGAGGGACTTTCGCTACACTATCTAAAAAAAGTCATTCGCTGTCGAAAAGTGTTCCAGCCGATTGTTTAATCCTTTCCGCCGCTGAATCGAATAGATTCCAAGAACAGTGTATTACGCTGAATAAATGCAACTTCCTCGTCTATATGTGTTCCTTTGTTCTCCTTACTACCTTCCAAATGTTTCAATAACTTCAGCACGAAACGGTTCCTAAGCTCCAGATTTCCTCGGCCATTTGCAATAAGATGTTCGCTTTTACCGTAGTCTAGTCGGTCTGATGCAATGAAATGCAGGAAGTAATAAAGATAGCAGTTCTGTTTTATCGATAACCCATCGAGCTTGTTGCACAGGATTTAGTTACAATTGGTTTCCGGAAATATGTAATTATTTAATTTAAATTTATGGTGCATCGTCTAAATGCGTCTTCTTGGAGAACAATGCCATATTAATATATTGTACTATGTATTTAATTTAATACATTTTTTTTAGATAAACAACCGTAAATGTAAATGATAAGATACGGGCAATAGAGCATCTCACTTCAATAAATAGATGTTATTTTTTATGGGTATACCAACTGCTCCCGTCCGAAGCCAGTGAGACTATAACATCCCCAATCGGGGTATGGATTGTGTAGAAAACTATGTGCTTTTCGGGATTAAATTATCAAACTTCATTACTTCTGATTCATTTATTTATTGTTATTAAGTTTATTTTGTAGAACTCCATTTTAATTTTTTATTTCTTTTATATATTCAATAATATTTTATTCAATGTATAAAAACAGTTTATTATAAACAAGTTCAGCTTCGTATTTATTATTAAGCGTTACAGCTGTTTCGCCCTCTGAAAGCATTATCAAACTGGTGTCAGAACCACTTACAGACGATGAATTTATACTAAATCTAGATCAATATTTACGATGACTAATTTATACTAAGAAATTATAAATTAGTCATCGTAAATATTGATCTAGATTTAGTATAAATTCATCGTCTGTAAGTGGTTCTGACACCAGTTTGATAATGCTTTCAGAGGGCGAAACAGCTGTAACGCTTAATAATAAATACGAAGCTGAACTTGTTTATAATAAACTGTTTTTATACATTGAATAATAATATTATTTAATATATAAAAGAAATAAAAAACTTCTGATTCAAATAAATCGTCAAAAAAGCTCTTTTCCTTAGTGGTGTATATCACAATAAAATAACGAATCTATCAATAATGTCAAACATTATTTGAGTATTCACCATAATCCGTCATTGACCATTTATTTCACTGACCTTTATTGGATTCACTGTGTCTACAGAAATCACAAATTGTAATTAAATCCCCAATCAAAGAGGATTAAACAGAAATAACCATCTTTTTGTCAATTCAGGGTGGCGTTGATTTTACTTCATTTCAAAATTGATTTACATCAGGTCAATTTTAGCAATGAAGTTATTTTATTATTTTTTAATTTTCTTTATTCATTTTCTTTTTTGACTACCAAGCTAGGCAAATGCCCGTATTATGGTAGTCAATATAAGTATTGGAAATATAATAATAATAATATAATTCCGTGAAAATTAGTCATACCTACTAAGTATCTCCGACGTAGTGTACAGATTGAATGCACTAAATTATAAAACAAATTTTTATTCAATTGCATCAAAGATAAAACAATTTTTTTTGCATTTCTTGGGCATTAACTATGTAACAATTTCTAGACATTTTGTTTTGAAGAGTTTTGCTTTCAATATACTTTCGTTACTTAAATTAACTTAAATCTGTTCAAAAAGATAGTAAAACTCTTCAAAACAAAATAAAACTACTTGTTTGTATACTGTGTAAGTAAAAAAAATCGACACTGTACATCAATTAGTTTGAAATTCATACCAACGTATTGTTAAAAGTATTTTTGAAGTCGATTTCAGGATTGAAATTTATGTAAATATTGCACAAAAAAAATATAATTTTATTATAATCATAATATCGGGGACCAACTATCAGGTCACCGGGAAGATGTTGGTATTTAAAATACGTATTATAGGTATCCCTCATTGTAACCATTACTTGTGGTTACAGCATTTAACCACGATATAAAATATTCTCAAAATTCAATGCATGAAATATAATTGTTGTAAAAGTTTTATAGAGAGCGTTTTTTTATTTTATTCAGATAAAAATACATGTTAGATGTATTTATCGATAAAGGGAGGTCAAGAAAACTCGAATTATTAATTCGGAATGAGCTCCGTAATAGCTCGTTAAAAGTTGAATTGGATGGGACTGTATGACTTGGTATTTCCTTTCAAAAGCGGTAGCGATAATTATTTCATTTCCGATTTTTACTATGATAAATAAACGTTATTCGATTTACGGCTTAATGTAAAATCAACTTATCTAAAAATACCAATTCTTGAAAATATTACACATTAAGCTTTTATAAAAAAATCATTAATCATAAATCAGTTTTATCTTTTATTCAGTTATTATTCGACCTATAAACTTATTTTTCTGAAAATTAATAACTAAATTATAGACTTAAAGATAAAAAAACCTACGATTCATAATTCCAATTAAATTACCAGTGATTTAAGCATCAGTCTCCAGGTAATATAATGATAATAATTGTGCAATTGGCTAATAAATTAATGTAAAAAATAATATTATTTATTATTTATCGTAACCCTATCAACTATCAATCCGCAAGTCGCGGTTTCAAATCCCGGCGTGCCCAAGAAGTTTTTCCATGATATTTGTGTTATTTCATATTTTAAACAAAAACAAAGTTATATTCAGTAATGCAGTTAGGGTAGATACTCTAAGAATAGTCCTAGTACAAGAACACTACTTTAAATGGAAACATTTCTTGAAATGGCTTTAGTCATGTTTGGTGACTAGATCTGAATAGTCGGATTCTTCCCCACCTTCCTACTTCATGACTCTTTCTTCTCACCACTACCTTTTGCCTCACTACATACCCCAATTGGGGATGACATCCTCTCACTCGCTCTAGACGGTTGGGAGCAGTTGAAATTCTTATGCGGTATTCACACAAAATAAAAAAAAATAACCCTAATAATAATTGTTACTCCGTATTTGTGAAATATCACCGCACAGGCTAAATAACTATAATTATTCTTCCTCCATTATCTAAAGATTCAAAATTTTCGCAAAAATAACCATTTTGTTCTGTGGTGACCAACAATTTCCGAACGCATACAACAATACCGTAAAATATATTAGGTATGTAATTTAGCAGGAAAATTTTCCGAATAAAGTAGGTATAATAAAATGGAAATCAAATAACTCAAAGACACTGTTCACAACCGTTCAAATAATGAAATTTTATTACCTGCAACGTCTATATATTACAGGTATTTTATGAGACTTGCAACGTCTGCTGTGGGATTGGATTTATGTGAAACGGCGAATACCCGATGCATAAAATAGATTGAACATATAAACATAATAATAAATGAATTTCATGTTAAGGACTTGTGTAAATCCGCTGCTCAAAAAATCTAAATTCGTTGGTACGTGTTCAATTGAAAAAAATAAGGAAAATATTTGCCAAAAAATTCATCTCAATAAATCGACTGTTCATCGGTGATGTTAGTGTTAATTATTAAGAGTGTAAAATTTGAATGTAAACATACCGATGATGTTTAATACAAACAAGTACATTATGTTTTTGGTACAAGTAGCTACTGGGTATACAGGTTTAGTTAAACACTGAGTATTCCTATTTTTAATGGGTAAGAACATTGTCTGTTTTGGGTGTTTTATGAAAGGACAATGCTTATTTTGTAATTCTACTTTTTGAAAAGAAGTTCGATTAGTTTACAATATAAAATATACGATTAAGGCGCTCCGCAGACGAGGCAACTGAAACCTATGTCTTGATTGGTTAAAAAGCTTGTTTAACCATAGACGAAGAACAATCAGCTGACAGCTGGCAACTAGCAACGGCCGGCCACGGCAATCAGCAGTGCGAGTCGCGAGTCACCGCTTGCGTTACCATTGACAACGGGGTTTTGAGTGATTGTGTAGTATGCGGGCCATCACATTGTCATACAAAGACAGTTGTCAGTTGACAGTTTTCAGTTGCCTCAGTGAGCGGGTCATTTTAATTGAATCAGTAATTGAGGCAACCGCTTTAAGAGTTGTACTACTTTTATTTGATGAAACGCCAAAAAAAAATTTAAAATATTTAAAAAAATGGTTCCCTGACAACTAACTGCCTCCACTCAACTAAACTCGTTATCTCTGTATGTAAATATGATGGTCCGCACACTACACAACTTCTCAAAAACCCGTTGTCCATGGAAACGCTGGCAGTGACCCGCGACTTGACATGCCAGCTGATTGCTTTTCGTCTACGGTTAAACAAGTTGAGGTAATTATTGAAATCGTAAAATTGACTACGAAGTTTGGTTGGAAACCATAGCAACAAGCCAGTTTTAGTTTGGTTTCAGTATATTCAGTGAACCATTAAAAACTACGTAAAAAAATTAAAATAGGCCACAACATAATGTAACCTATTTCACCAAATTTTTATAAATATTTTTTATCACTTTTAATAACTTTTCAAAGGAGGTATTGAGTTGAATTCATTCGGAGTTTTCCGGCCACCATAAAAAACGGATAGAAGAATTTGTTTATTTATTTATTGTCATTATTTATTTTATTGAATTCCATTTCAATTTTTTTTATTTTTATATCATAATAATTTTTTATATAATATTATTTTTTAATTTATGAAAACAGTTTATTTATCAATAAGTTCTGCTAGTAACTATTATTAGGCGTGACAGCTGTTTCGCTTTATGGAGGTTAGGTCACTATTATAGTATTTCTAGATGGGTATTTATAAATTAAAAACTTATTGCTTTTATTTTTATTAAGCCCTTATTGATTTCCGAGTATAATTTAGGAAATTATTAATGGTTATTATTACCCTTTTAAAGTTTGTCCAACTTGTTAAATTTGAATAATGGTCGTTAAGTGAAATATTTTATATGTCTAAGTATGGCGAGCGAATAATATTTTTTTGTTCAATTAATAAACTAGCTTTCGGTTACAAACAAAAAATTGTTTTTATAAGGAACGTTCGAATTAAAAAATACATATATAGGAAAACCATTCCCTGGTTAAGGATAATCAGAAAATATTATCAGGATCATAAAAACCGGAAATACTGTTTTTGCAATTATGAGGAGCTTTGGTTACCGAAGCTAAGCCTTGGAAACGTTGGCTACTCTCCGGTTATAAAAGTTTTTTTTTGCTTTGATATTTTTCAGGTGTTTGCCAACCTTAATTATCGCATAAAAATAAATCTTATTTATTTTATTTTATTTTTAAAATCGCGGAAAACCGTAATCGACACGCCCTCAAGCAATTAATCCTCAACTCTGCCATTTTAAAATGCAAACTTTGAAGTTGTTTTTAAGTTTCTTCATAAAATATCCCGACAGATTAATAATTTCATTTATTTATATCATCTCTTCTCCATTTTTTCTTTTCTATTTCTCTTATTAATTTTCATTTCATGTTTATTTTTCCAAATTCTATTTATTAATTAATAATTAATTTCACCTCGGAACGGGCTCAGCCTAGTGAGGTGGCATATTCTTTAAAAAATGCACTTAAATGTATTTTTAGTTAATAAATAATAATAAAAGATTATTGTTTAAAAATACTTTATGTGGGTAACAAATATAAAATATTGCAAATTTCACTTGTAAGAAATAACAGATTTGCAGATAGTTAATACCTAACTACTTACCACCATTTTTACTCAGAAGGTCGATCGTTACTCGATTTATTTAAATATTTCGGATTAATTCATAAATCGTCAAATTGATTTTTCAAAATTTTCCTTGGTTCAGATAAATAATGGTGCTTCAATAAATTGTGCGTAACCAGAAGATCGGAGAGTAATTTCAGGAATGAAGATAATACGAACATTTTCGTTGTTTGTTTTTGGGGTGTTATGCCGTGTTTTGCTACCTCATTCTTTAGCCGACGTTTCGGACAGCGTTGCAGTGTCCATCATCAGGGCAGATCCGGCAGATCCGTCGATGTGAATTTGTTGTGTTAAGTGTGTGCTTATTTACTTGGAAGCGATACCGTGTCGTCAGCTTCAATCCACTCCAAGCTGGTAGGTATTTCACGAAAATGCTTTTGGCCGTGAAAATCTAAAAACGTATCATAATACGAACATATTTATTGAATATTTTAACATTTATTTAAATAAGGTTATATAGATATATGGAGATTACATAATATTAAAACAAATATGAATTCAATAAGTATGTTCGCATTAATATTTACATGAGTTAAGTACTGGCAAAGAAATGATGAAAGTAGACTGAATGCTATAGAAATGAGATCCCTGAGGCGTACGTGTGGTAAAACCATGTATGATCGTGTGAGGAATGTGGAGATCCGAAAAGAATGCAAGGCCGATGTGAGCGTAATAAGTAAGATTAAGAAAGGGACGCTTAGATGGTTTGGACATGTGGAGCGAATGAATGAAGAAAGGCGTGTCAAGAGAATACACGGAGAAAAATGTTATCCGAAAAACCGAACATTTTAATAGTAAAAACGAGACTGAAGTTCTTACGAACAAATTAACAGTGTTTCAATGTTTTTTGGCGGGAAATTTGAAATTTGATTTGTTGGTATACGTACGAAATTACGTATACCAACAAATTATTCTTACATGTTCCCGCCAAAAAACATCGAAACCCTGTTAATTTGTTCGTAAGAACTTCAGTCCCGTTTTTAATCGTTTTTAGTACTAAAATGATCATTTTTTCGAATAACATTTTTCTCCGTGTATAAAATTGAATGGTAGAAGAAAAGCAAGACGTGGCACGATCAAGTGAATTAGGTACTTGAGTCGGGCCATGTCAAGAGTCAGAATAATCGAATAGCATGTATGATAAGATGTGTGAATGTGAATGACGCAAGGAGTGTATGCCAAGACCGAGTTGTTTGGCGGTCCGTCCTCTCTGCCTACCCCTGCGGGAAACGGCGTGTGGTTACTTATTTAGTTAGTTTTTAGTTAAGTACAAAAATATAATTTTTTTGAAAACTGAAAGAATATAAATTAATTTATATCACATTGTGTTTATAATTTTATCACCAACGGATGTCTTCTATCTATATTTGTATAAAGAATATTGTCTGTGGCGGGTGGGCGGCGTTTGTTTCATTTTTAAACAAATTCACAGGTTTATTTCGAGATTGACTGAATTTGGCTCATTTGACCTTTATAACAAGAGGAAAGTCACTTTGTTAGTTTGATTTAAAAAAACTTTGTATAAATCCCGGACAATGCCGAGGACTTCAGCTAGCTGATTTATATACATATGTATAAATAAAAGGGTCTGTGCGGACAAGCACCGGATGGACATCGGGCTGGCGGTGTTTGTTTGATTCGTATAATAATCTACAGCTTTATTATGATATCAACGAATTTTTGCAGACTTGGACTTCAAAATAAGAGAAAATATTTGTCTGGGTCTGATTTCAAAAAGATCTTTGTAAAGCTCGGACATTGCCGGGAACTTCATCTATTTTAATACATTACAAAGTTCTATAAGAGTTTTGTAACACATTGCATTCTTAAACTAAAATTGAACTAAATTCGTAATAAATGCGTTAGTATGAAATAATAAAAAAAACCTACAGAAAAGATTTTAATATTTATACAATATTAGGTATGTTCTAACACCGTTGTTCCATTAATTTTCTTATATTTTCTCAATTTGGGAGTCAGGTATGGGTACCATCACTCCGGGAACCATTTATTGGATAACCAACACCCCTGCCATAGGTGTGCCCACTTTGCTACGTTTGGCGACTTAGCAAGAATACCGAGAAGTTTGTCTCGGTTTTGGGTATGAATACGTTTTCCCACCTATTGGCAGGCGGGATCGGTAGAGAGACCAAATCTAGACCTCTCCGGCAGGACTTTCTCGACCCCCTAGTCTTGTATTGCAGTGGGAGGGATGGATCCATACATCTGTCATTCCTGGACACAGTTACCCCCAGATTCCAACTTCTCATAACTTTTTCCATCCCAGATCTTCCTCTCCTTCCTTTGACTAAAAAGACTCTTCACATAGCATCGCCAAAAATGACACAGGATTTTTTTCCCTCAGGGCCTCCTGTCTGGATCTAATGTAATAACTAATTCGTTTAAAAATCTTACAAAACTCTGATTTTGATTAGCTGGACCAACGAGTAAAATAACACTGGTTGTGAAAGAGTTCATAATTCCATAGACAAACAGACACCAATATTAGAAAGCAAGATAAAAAAAATAGGTAGATATTAACATAACAATAAATAACTCCATGGTTTTATGCTAATATATAACCCGTAGACTTGTCTGTGTAAATGAGGCTCTTGTTATGAATTTGTAATTTCAGCAATTATATATTAAATTGCAGGTTGTTTTATGCCGGTACGTTCACGTTATCGTGGATGACACAGCAAATAAAAATACAAGGTAATGTAATTCTAGTATAAATATGTCAAGGAGTCGAGCAGACAGTTGCTTGATCTTTAAATGAAGCGAGGAAAATAATTGTTTATTACTAGAACTGACGCAGTGTGACAAATCGTACAAAAAAATTCTGTCGTATCAAAAATTTGCTAATTTCAGTAGATGGCTTGTGTAATAAAATTAAAAATAGATTTAATGTACATGTAATTTAATATCCACATTCTGTAAGCTATTCAGACCTTGTTAGAACATTGATATAATGGTGTTCATATTTATTTTTATTTTTAAACTCATTAAGTTCCAAACCTCAAATTGAAAGATTTTAATTAATGAAGACAATTTTAGCGAAACTAAATCGAAAATCTGAAACAGAAAAATCAGAAGAAAATACGGTCACAGCCTCAATTGTGGCCCTATATTTTTCTGATTTTTCTGTTTCAGATTTTCGATTAAGTTTCGCTAATATTGTCTTCATTAATTAAAAAGTTTTTCATATATATTTAAATTTGAAAAACTTTTAAACTAACTAACTATCTCGCTGTTTTCACACAGAGTAGGCAGAGAGGACAGACCGCCAAACAACTGTGATTTGGCATGCATTTCCTTGTTATACTTCATCACACAATCAGTCACATAAATACATTATCATACATACCCTTATGTTATTCTAACTGATCGTGCCATGACTTCTTCGGTTGTTTTTAACTTCTGCAATTCACAATTGCATCACATATTCTCTTAACACTGAAGGGAGAAGAAGAAGGCCTCCTTCATTCTCTTGAAAACTAACTAGTCCCTTTCTGAATCTTAGTCATTTCGCTTACATTATTTACGGATATCCACATTTTTCACACAGTTCGTTCATCGTTTTATCACACATTTACCTGAAGGATCTCATTTCTTTTGCATTCAGCCTACTTTCATCCCTCCTCGGCCAGTTCCATGCCTCTATTTCGTATATCAGAGTTGCGCTAAAACTAGAACACAGATTAATACATTCTAAATATTAAACAAAAAAATTTTGAATGAATTTCTGTATCAATTTTTCTATTTGTGTTAACCCAAACATGCCAAGACCCAAAACATATTTCATATTTTTTGCAACAGTTTATTTCAAACGGATTATGGATTTAGGTCACAATGACTGATTGCGGGAAACCTGGGTACCTTTACCGAGTTGTACCTTTAGAAAATCTCTTTGAGACTTATATAAAGCCTGAAAAACACAGGTTGTCACTTGACCGCTGTGGTTGTTCGTGTATTAATATCAAAATTAGTTTGAAGTACGTGAAATACTAATGTACTTCTCTAATATACAGCACTCGTATCAATCATGATAATATCAATCATCTATCAAAATGTAAACAGTAGGATTTTTTATAAAATTGTTGGTGTAGTCTCTCTTCAGTTAAATTATAAATCTCTCGGAATAAAGAATGAATAAATAAGTTTAGTGGTATTAGACAAAACATTGACCGTGCATAGAATTGTTCAGACTCGTAGATGTTATAAATATGTATATAGTGTACATAACGCGTACATACATTATGTATTTGAGTAAACGAACGAAAACACAACTTTCTCTGTTGCAAGATATAAGTAAAAACGTATGTGGGGTTATTATTTTTTAGAGGAGAATCAAGTGGTGTGTGGTTCGAACAAGTCGTATCTAGATTACTTCTGTCTTACTTTTCAAATAACTAGTGTTTTATTCAAGTTACAAATCTGAAATTTGTCATGTAAACGCGTAAAAATCGGCGCAATCGCTGTTTTGATTTAGCTAGAAATGGAGGTATACTAAATATTATCCATTGGTCAATGTCAAAACCAAAAAAAATTAATTTCAATGTAAATAATGTTTGAAATTGAACATACTTGAATCGTCACTGAAACAGGGGTTTATTTTCCTAGTTCACTCAATTAAAAAAAATCTATTTCAATTCATTTCCTAAAATAATCTATCCTTTTCACCCTACTCCTCTACCACTACATGACTGTTTTTTTAAGAATATTTTTACATACAAGCCCAACTATACACATATTTATCAAATCACTGTATATACTAGTTGTGCGTACATTTAATTCAAGTAATCTGCTCTTTATAAAGTGCAACGCCAAAGCAATAAAGAATCTACCCAAAGAATCGCAGTGTCTTTAGGACAAACAAACAATTTAAACTATCTCGACTAGATGCCATTTCATTATCACCTTCAGTCTGCCCGACACGACGTAATAAATGTACGTTTCGCAAAGGGATGAGAATGTTTGCGAGCTTTAACCGGCGGATCTTTCACCAGAGCCTTTTCAGCTAAACTTTCAACTGGCTCAACAAAATTACAATTCAAAATGCAATGTTAAGACGATAGACTTCGCTTTTCGGCCCATACAAAAAGGACGCCCGGGAAAAAACACTTTTCTACATTGAAAATTGCACAAAATGAATATATTTTTTTTATACTGCCTTCTAGAGGGTGAAAACTATGTCGGTATGTTTTCGAATTTTCGATGCGTTTCGTATTAACGTAAACATTCACTGTCAAACATGTACGATTTATCAAAAAATATTATTTAAGGAAAAAGTGCTGCTAACTCAACTCTCATAAAGAATTGTAAAATTATAAAAAGCTACCGACGTAGCTTCTTCTTTCTAAAAAATATATATTTTTTTAAATTTCAATTTCGTGAAAGTTTCGGTATAGAAAAGTGTATTCTCCATAAACCCCTTTTCGAGCGATTTCTGTAGGTAAATTTGAGCGTTGTCTCATTCGCACATTTCGCATTCGCATGTATTGTAAGTGCGCGTGAGCTTATTGTGAGCGGGACAGAATGACAGACGCGGGTGTTCCGCGTGTCGTTCAAAGTCTAGCCTCTTAACAATGCATCCGCGGGACTTTCAACTTCAGCGGCTATTATACTGATCTTGTATATACGAAATTGTGAACGTTTTAAATTCATGTAAACCCGAATAAATCCATCCGTTGCCCGTATTGAACATATCATCGACATCGAATCATTTGAAATAAATCCATTGTCAATAGGTATAAATGGGATGTTACATCGGAATTTTTAACTCGAACAGCAAATGAAGCAATGAACTATTTCGCGCACTGAATGGATAATACGCACACACCTTTAAATAGAAACTCTTTCCAAGTAGATTAAAATTTAAATTAATATAAGAAACTAACATATTTATTAGTTCTTTTTGAAAATTAGATAGAGATAGTCAATCAACCTTACCTCTGGATGTCTTACATTGCATGACATTGTATTCGCCTTTCCACTATAGGAATTAAAATTAGTACTGATAGACGAATGAAATGACCATCTGAAGGTGAAATTAACGAAAAGATTGGTCTAGCTTTTGGACCTTAGAACACGCCTACTTATTTCTTGTGTTTTTTCTCTATTTTATAATCGCGTGTGATTAAAGTATAAACGATAAACTGTTTGCGTCCCTCTGAAAATTCACAAACGGTGAGGTTTTTGTGTGTATTTTCTACTACAAAGAAAATTGTTAACATTTAGCGACTTTACCACCGGTTACGGATAATTTTATTTTGATTTTTTAATAAGGTGATGATAGGCTGTCATCCATAACATATAAATGTACGTAATAAATGATCTCCTTGTTTAAATTACTTTATTATCGTCGGCTGATAACAGTTTGTTCAACAGCTGAATTGGGGTAAAATCGGTGTTAAAATAAAATAAATAAATAAACAGGTCCATTAAAATTAAAAAAAAACCAATTGGCGTAGATAAAATAAAATTAATAATATTTTTAAAATGCGACTTTTGTGTTAGAGTTTATACAAGTCAAACTTTGCAATTAGCTAATGAATGAACCTTGAAATTTTTTTGATCATGCTCTAGAATGTATTATTTTCGTGATTTATTTGCTTTACAAATCATTATAAATGATTGATGCATTTAAAAATAACGATATTTTTTGGATCATAGCCAGTTTTTAAGATGTTTGCATATATGTTAACACGCATTCAAACGATTTAAATAAAGATTGTGAACATCATACATTTACATGTCAAATTCACGCGTCGCGTTAGATAAAAAATCAACAACTCGGACTAAAAATAATACTTCAATCAGCGTACTCGGAAACAGCTTAAATATCATAAATATTTTGGTATATACATATAAAATCCGATTTCATAATCAATTCTAATATTATCAATTCAAAATATAATCAAATTTCTTATTTAGAACTAACTCTTGTATCTCACTTAATAAGGTTACTATTTATTTATTTTATTAATTTATTTTATTTAATTTTAGTTTAAGTTAATTTTAGGAAACCTTATACCTATATTTAAAAAAAATTAAACACTTCTTATCTTACTGATGCTTTTTCAATCTTCACCGCAGGGTATAAAGTTGTAAGGGGGTGTTATCTCAGCAGTACGCATTGTCATTAGCAATAATACGGTTCAAGATTAACTACATCTTACAATAATTTTGATCAAACGTAATGATAGGGCCTTTACCGGTGCACTAACCCAAATTTTAATTGATTGATTTCATCAAACCTTTCAGTGAACATATTTTGCTAAAAGTTGTCTTATTAATTAACTTAGGTACAAACTTGCTTATTTACATATTCTTTTCTGTTGTTACTTTTCTACACCGTCTAATTTATAAATCAGAGTATTAGAATGACATTATATTTGTAATTTTAGGTATAGTTGGAGTGTGTTTACAGTAAAGATGTATTATTATTACTTAAATTATCAAAATTAATTAAGTCTAATTCATCATCAATTTTTTCACAAAATAACTGAACTGTGATTTGGTTTATATTTATAAAATCCGAAAAAAATTATGTTTAAATTTTCCCTGAAAGTATGTACAGCCTTCTTTTAATGTAGATTCGATAAGAGGGCTGCGCGTTACTTTCGCCTAAAAATCGATGAATCCCGTTTGTTTCGTTTTCACTGTTTTATAGATCGTAAAATGCCTGTTCGGTTGGTTTACAAAGAACATAAAATTCTTTTACAGAATTAATCGAGCGCCTCTGAATGAGCATTAATACAGCCGATTTCCATGAATAAAGATAAGACTTGGGCACAATAAGGTTTCCTAGCGATTAAACTCTAAACTTTGTTTTATTTTTATGTTCCTACTCGTAGCAATTACTTTTTAGACATTCATTTCCACCAAGGCAATTTGCAATTATTGGTAATTAAGAAAAAAAAATACTTAAAAATACACAGGTTGTAGGTAGGTATTTTGAAGCACCCTTGAGGTGATTTTCTTACAAAAATGGAGCTAATGAAATAATTCGAATAATAATCAGAATGCTCAAGATTCCACCGAGAGCCAAACGCACAAAGTTTCCCTTCTGAAAGAGCTAGGGATCCACAATATAGCTTCTCAACTATCTGCCTAAACTGAGGACTCCAACTTGAAGAAACTCATTGTGATTGGCAAAGTGAAAGGCAGAACGTAGAGGAAGGTCACCAATACGCTGGAGTGACCAAGTATCACTGGCCTTCCATGCGTCGGTGTCCGCAGCTCTTCACGCAGTGCAGGATCACGAGGAGTGGAGGAATTGGAGTAAGGGTTCATGATGCTTAGAAATGAGAAACCGACTTAAGAAGTATATAGGACCCTACTGAAGAATAAATATGACGATGTACCAATATTAAGTAAGTTTTTTCTGTGGTGGATTTTTATCTTGATGGATTTTAATTAAATAAATTTAAATTTTGCAGATGCTGATGGTGTCTTCAGATTGGGTCAATGGCACCAGTCTGACCATTCAAATAGCAGGTGATATTTTTTTTATTTTTTATTATTTATAATACATATACATAAGATTTAGAAAAATAAATACAGTTGGTTCTTAAAAGCTATTTACAAATAGATTTTTTTTTTAACAAACTACTCAACTCAACGGAGAAAAAATTTCTCGTGTTTGAGTTGGGGAGTAAAGCCTCTTAATTAAAAAAAGTTAGAAATTATAATGTTTTAATTATTGTTTACAATAATTGACTTACAATCTACATATCAATTTGATTCAATCAATAAGCCTCCATGGTCGAGGGGTAAGGCTCTCGATTAATAATCCGAAAGTCGCAGGTTCAAATCCCGGTGGAGGCCTTAAGGAAAACGATTTCCCTAAGGATCTACGTCATATTTGAAGATGCTGTGTGGAGGGTCTTTTTGAGGAGAGAAAGGAATCTTGAAGAGACCGATTTTGTAGGAAGGAGGAAACACAGAGGCCGGCAAATCGTTCCCCAGCCTTTTTTCAGTTAATGTTTTTCATTAGATATGAAAAAATGGTTTAATTTCATATCTAATACAATGGAATTCCACCATGAATTAACAGTTAAAAAAAAAAAAAAAAAACTAGACTCATTAATGTTTTTCACATTATTTCTACCAGAAATTCATAAGCATCAGAAGTTTTTTATACTAATTAATTTAATCCGAGAGTAAAAGGAAACATTAAGCTTAACTTAATGTACGTCGTTTCTTAGAATTTCCTACGTATTAAAGATAACGTTGGAACAAAAAACGACAAGTTAAATTGTTTATTAATAAAGATGGGTTTATCTTTATTATCCTTTCAAACCTTTCACTTTTCATATTACTTTTTTTGACGGGGCCATTAGGGTACAGAAACTTGATAAGTCCTCCCTTAAGCACTCTTCCAGGCAGCAAACGTTTAGAAAATTATTTGTGAAAAGAAATATAGTGAAATTCACTTTGTATTTCCCAGCGCAAAACAAAACGAGCATATCAGTAGCAAAAAAAATATTAACGAAACATTTGCATAATGCTGAAGTAAATCATTATTATGATAATATTTGTATAAGACGCTGGTGTTTTTTTAGTGTTGGAGAGTTTCGATAATCTGGTGCCGGTCTTTTATCGAAAGAAATGCTACGTACAAAGCTGAAATCAATCGTCGTGGACCAGATCGTGACACGGGCTGATGAAGACCTTTTGACCTCTCCAGCAGAACTCTCTCAAAACGTCACCTTTCAACGCAGTGGGAGGGTTTTTTTTTTTTTTTTTTTTTTTTTTCATTTTTTCAAATCCATCACTAATTGATACGTCTGATGCCCCTGGACACACTGACCCAATATTCCTCCACACCTTTCATACCTTTTTCCTTCCGAGAACTTCTTTTTTCTCAATGGATGCAGAAACGGGCGGTCCGCTTGATAGATTCTCCCGTCTTAACAAACAATGCAATTGCAATCATTAGAGCACAGGCGTTGGGTGGGGATGCTATCCTTGTTCTACCGGTATTTCAATGGAAGATGCTCCGAGGAGCTAGCGTCATTAATCCCCACGGCACCAGTGCATAGTCGGGAAACATGCCAAACGCGCGCCCAACATATGTACACAGTTGACATTTGTCACATGAGAACGGGACGCTTCTACGACTCGTTCTTGTGTTCAACAGGTTCGGCTGTGGAACGATTTGCCGGCCTCTTCAAGACCCACGTTCACTCCTTCCTCTCCTCAAAAAGACCCTCCTCACACCATCTTCAAAGATGAAACAGGCCCTGAGGGAAATTATTTTCCTCAGAGCCTCCCGTGTGGAGTTAATGTAAAAAAAAGGATTCTTCACACGTCTTGATTGAAGACGACGACGTAGGCCCTGAGGGGAATTATTTCCTCATGCCCGCAGCATGGAGCTAAAGCAAAAAAGCAGAGATACTAACATTTTATCTTATTCAAAGAATTAATCAACACAACGTGAAAATTTCTATTAAAAATGCACACAAATTGAGTATATCTTACAACAGAAATTTCGCACTCTGTGATTGATTTTTACGAGTATGAGTCTCACGATACTGAAATTAGTTTTATTAAAAGCATCCATCACTAATTGAACTCTCCGGGAGTGGATAAGTTAACCGATTGTCAGAGCAGAGTGATGGAGTGGGGTACCTGTCACGATAACTGGTATTGGGCATGCGAAAATCAACTAAACCGAGTGTGAGAATTTTCCCTGAGAGAACTCTCCGTTTTTAGTTCAGTTGAGCTGATTGCATTGCAGCGTTTCAGAACTCTGTTAAAGTCGCTAATTAAATTTGCAGTATGAAGTCTTAGTTTGATAATTAGTCATAGGTCGATAAAGGTATTATACAGGTAATGAAGTTCGGAGCACAAACTTGCTCTCAGTAAGAAGGTTGTCTTCTTTTGAGATTAATATATTGCTCAGAAAATTAGGAGCAAGACTGTAATATCTTCTTTGTTCTCTTCTGAACTTAACTGCAAGTACTAGGATCTTTATTCTCCAGTATCGTATCGCAATTATAAAAAAAAAACTTTGGAGGCCAAAGGTTCTTTCTTGTTGAAAGCTAGGTTTGAACTGCGGAGCTCCTGAAGTATAATGACTCCACAAATTTAGTTTTGGTCACCTTCGGTATTACTTGGTATCCAGGTCATGTGACCCAAAGAGCCCGTAGACAACTCCGTAAAGCAATGTAGAAACTAAATCAAGCAAGGCACACGGAGAAAAATGTTATTCTAAAATACGATCATTTTATTCGTAAAAACGGTTAAAAACGGGATTGAAGTTCTTACGAACAAATTAACAGGGTTTCAATGTTTATTGGCGGGAACATGTATGAATAATTTGTTGGTATACGTAATTTCGTACTTTTCTTACATTTTCCCACCAATAAACATTGAAACACTGTTAATTTGTTCGTAAGAATTTCAGTCCCGTTTTTAACCGTTTTTACGAATAAAATGATCGTATTTTGCAATAATATTTTTCTCCGTGCAAAGGTAGTCGACATTACAAATATATTCTTTATTCGAGTAGTTGGATTTTTTATTTTATTATTGGTGGTAAAAGTACCTAAATAAATCATATACATGAAAAAAAAAATCAATTTTGCAGTGTAAACGTGGGTACTAACCACTCAAATGAACTCAAACTTACAGTGATGGTACAGACATGAAAATGATAACTTTTTTTACATTAGCTCCTCAGGGCCTATGTCATCTTTGGGATGCTGTGTAAAGGGTATTTTTAGGGAAAGGAGGGAGAGAAAGTTGTGGAAAGAAAAAAGTATGAGGGATTTGTAGGAATCTGGAGGTCAATGTGTCCAGGAGTGACACACGTACGATTACATCCTTCCCTTTGTGGTGCAAGGTGATGGGTCAAGAGAGTTTAGGTTTGGTCTCCATTAACCAGTCTCTTATTATTGGGCAAACGCATTCACCGCCAAGACTGTGTAAGCTAAGTACTGTGTATGCGTGGTATAAGAGATTTTATAAACGAATTGATATAATTGTAGCAGGTATTGATATTATTTTAGCAGTGACAGATATTTTGTGTTCGCGTGACTCTATTAGATAAATCTGTTGCAATAATACAGGGCTGACAATAAGCGAATTACTAATGACCGAGAAAAAATTTTCATCCGATACCAATCTTATGTCGGACGGTTTTGTTATATTCTTATTTTATTAAGCTGGGAACGAAGCACACGATAACAAAATAATATGAAAGCTGGATTTCAAATGTAATTAGATGGCGACTTTCGGTGGGAAAAAGAAACAGAGATCACATACAAACAGTGTGAAAGGCTCACCTTAAAATATTTGCCAGGTTTGAATGGGTACGAGGAATCAAAAATCAGCAAAAATGGAAAAAGTTTGGATATGCCCAAAAGAGAATCTAAAAAGATGAACCTCAAAAGACTTATGAAGAAGTAGTGATAACAGAGTTGGGAATGAGTACCTACGTATTATTTGAAATTTTTGCTGTGCTCGTAACACATTTTGATTATTTTACTTTACAATAGGTGCAAAATTCAAAAATTTTAAAATATAGATTATAATTATTTTTATATTATATAAGCTCCACACAGGAGGTCCGGAGGAAAAATTATTTCATTATTTGTGGAAAGTATTTTAAGAAAATGAAGGAGAGGAAGTTTTGGGATGGAAAAAGTTAAAGGGGTGGATAGGAATCTGGGGGTCAGTGTATCCAGGAGAAACGGACCAATTAATCCAACCCTCCCCCTGCAGTACAATGCAATGTTCCGAGAGAGTCCTGCTGGAGAGATCAAAAAGCCTCCCTTGATCAGTATCTCCCGATCCGGTCTATCCGGTACACTACGCAGTTAGTGAGCAGGCGCATCCGCCGCCAGGACCCAAGCAAACCTCACCTCATGAACACGGGCACCGCTGCCCGGTGGCAGTCACTAAGCAAAGCGAATCACTTTAACGGCCGCTGTTTCTAACTTTTACATCGATTCATCTGAGGCCGCTATCAGCCAAGCATTTTGTAGGGTAGCGCTCGATTTATGTTGTCCCCAAACATCTTATGTTATCTGGCCTCGCCCACTTTCATAGACAATAAAATGACATCAAAGTAAGAACTTTCGAAGTTAAATTAATATTATAGAGTTAATTGTTGGATTTATTATTAATAGACGTAATTTATTTAAAATATTTTTATCCATAAACTGACATTTTATATTTTTTTAAACAAACGTATGTAAAATAAAGTGTCAGCTTGACCGTAGGTACTGGACTTGACACCTTGGCTTGGCGAATATTCGAAAACGACATAGTTTTTCGCATAAATTAACTGTTTTTCGTCTCTGCTCCGCACGCATCCGAACTTCTCAATCCATATTAATTAAAATGATAATTGATAAACGCAATACAACAGGGGTGCTAGCATGGTCCATCGATATAACCCTATATCTATACTACATTGACAAAATCCGTCATCTTTGGTCACTTATCAATATGTGCTAGCACAGTCACCTATTGATAAGACATAATCCAACCGACGATTGACAAAAGCTCGCCAAATCGTATGCGATCTTGGCTGTGACCCTAGCATGGTCCATCGATAAAACCCAAGTATAGATATGAAATTCATTAAATTCGTTGTCTATGGTCAGTTAGCAATAATTGCGAGCACAGTGAAAAGATTATTCCGTTAGTCGGTAGATAAAGGTCACTGATTTTAGCGCGGCTTCCGTAGTGTCAGATAAGATATCAATATGCAGTTTTATTTAAATAATGTCGTTCGTTATGCAAGTTAACTGACTTATTAATTAATGGAGGTTAACCTAAAAACCTCCTAGTATTTAAAGAAATCGTATATGCGACCCATAAACTTACATGCATTCATTTAAGACGAGATCAATTTATTCATTTTAGCTTCGAGATACGAACTTTGGTAAAATATGTCTTTGGATCGTATCAACTATTTAACTCCCGGAGATCGCAAAAAGTAAATGCGAAGCGCCGATGTATATTAAAGTTAGTATTTCAATTTGAAATTGTCAATTTATTAGTATTTTTTAATTTTTAAATATCTCATTTGAAATTTAGTAACGTAAATCCATCAAAAAGGTGCCAGTGTTGCCATCTTATACCGACTTAGTATTTTTTTCCTTCCGATATCGGTTTCTTTAGCAACGGTGAAAGCGTGCTAGGACATTCGATATAAACCGTCGGAACGTTATAATACAACGGAAGATGTAAATCACGGGTGTAAATGTTCGAAGGATGATATTTCAAAGCTCTAACTGTATATGGGGCTAAATATTACTTCGTAAAAATATAATGAACTATTTATTAGCGAGATCACCCAAAAAATTTGATTATTTATATTGTTAACATTACTCAAAGCAGCATCCAAAAAAGGAGTGCATTTTTCTTCGCCCATTTTGTTTCAAAATCCCGCGCTTTGTCGAGTCTGTAGAAATGACGCGTTGGCTCATGTAAGTGGAGTGGTTCTAAAAGTTTATTTTAATGTTTTTGAAATGTGGATTTGTGTTTTTATACCTGAATTCAAAGTTTGCTCTTCTATTTTTACATTTAGTTTTGTATGCATGTGTCAGATCCTGCTACTCAAATTTCTGGAGAAAAATTAAATGAAATTCGAGTTCTTGTCAATTACACTGGATAAATTTTTAAGGACTCAGTGGTGCCGTATGAAAATCTATGCTTGACGAGAGCATTATAGAGTTCAAAGGATGTCTTAAGTTTAAGGAGTATATTCCATCCAAACGCCAACGATTTGGAATAAAAATATTTGTTTTGTGCAACGTGCAGACGGTTATATTTCAGATGTAATTATTTATTGTGGTGAAGTGATGGATGTTACTGACGAACAATGTCTTGGGGCTTCCGGAGCTGTTGTCACCACTCTATTAAAAGACTATGTAGGTAAAGGCCACAAATTGTATGTAGATAATTGGTACACTAATAAAATATCATTTAAATTTCTGCATGACTACCAAACCTACGTATGTGGAACAGTTCGAAAAAACCGTAAAAACATATCAAAATTCAATAAATCGAAGAAGGGGTAAATTGCCTCACATTATTCTGGTTCACTGATAGTATTAAAATGGCACGACAAAGGATAAATGCGTATTTTAACAACGCTTCACGATGATACAGTTTCTCCAACAGGGAAAATAAATTTTAGAAGAGGAGAAATAATTTCAAATCCAAATTGTATCGAAGATTATAACAAAAATATGGGCTTAAGAGATAAATCGGATATAACTAGTGTAAATGCCCTACGAAAATCAATTAAGTGGTACAAAAAAGTTTTCTTTCATCCTACATATTAATATTTACCGAATTCATACATAATGCCCAAAACCGTTAGTTCAAAAGATATTAGTTTTCCTGATTATCAATTAAGTATATGTTATAAGACAATTATTAGAAAAATATCATATTTCGTCGCACCCTGAAGTTGGTCCACGTGCGTCACAAGATGTTCCATTACGGTTATCTGCCAAAATGCTGGCTAAATATATACGGATAAAAAACAAAAAGCTGTAATGTTTGCTCAAACAAAAAACAAGAAAAATGATAAAATATATTTGTGGTGAATATAACCTGCCGTTACGTATTTGTCCATCTCAACGAAATTCCATGAGAAAAAAGAATAATAATTTCAAATCTTTTGTAAATAAAAAAAAAACTCCAATAAATGTGAAAACAGTTGGAGAATCGTTCGTTGCCTATTGCCCGTTCGTGCTAGCCGATTGTCAGAAATTTAATAATAATGTTGTTTATTATTCTCACTTCAAATATTCTGTGTTTGTTATGTATCTAAATCGATCTTTAAAATATATCAAAACGGAAATTTGATGATTTTAATTTTGTTGTTAATGTATAGTAACCGCTAAGGTTTGAATAAAATAATTTGACATTTGACACAATATGTTTGACGTTTTATGTACATAGACAACATAGAAAATCTTTCCAGTGTTGCTAGCGTGTTTTACCAAACCTTTATCTACCCAATGTCAGTCAGTATAATATTATCGGTAGTTGCCTCTGTCTATTCGATATTGTAAAGTTATCGATTTCATTGTGCTAGCACTCCAGAAGTGAAACGAGCGCGAAACTGTGTCTACTGTCAAAGTGATATTTCATGGACCATACATTGTGTTCGCGGTATTTTTTCTACTCTGTTGACACTTTTAAGAACTAGTCCAAAACTGAGGCGGTCGGAACGAGTTTAATCCGCTAGTCCGGCTTCCTTAGGTTAAGATAAATGCTTAATTGTGTGTTGGAAAAAGCGTAGTTGTGCACTAATCAAATACTAAGGCAAAATTTTGGCTTAGTAATTGATTAGTAGGATTGGGAACAGCGGCCGTAAGTGTCCTGTGGCAGAGGTGTAAGTTATCCAATAAATGGTTCCCAGGACTAAGAAGAAGCAAAGCTTGCAATATTCGCTATAAATACTAACAAAGCTGCAATACTTTGTAAACTTATCGTTGTTTCGTTCAAATGCCAAGATGTTATTTTTTTCTGTGTATGCTCGACTTTAATCTACTATTCTTTGTTCCATATTGCATATTGAAAAACTTACGTAATAAGTAAGTAGTTACTGTACAAGTTTCTCTCTCACGAACTGTTTAGGAAAGCTTATCAGTTGTAAGCATTTCAACTGTAAAATCCTGGAAAACTTTGTTATTTGTTTTCAAATACATTATTTTATGTTTGTGGAAAACTTGCAAGTATATGCTTGCTGAATGAACACAATGTTTTTCTTCGCGCATAGACAGAGCGTAATCTTAAAGTTAAAAAAAAAACTGTGAAAATGCAACAACGCAAATGAGAAAGCTACGCTTGTATACACCAAACAATATTATTTATCGACATAACCACCTAGCGCAATTCGGAAATATCATTCACAATATCATCGTCACGAAAATAAGATTTTGCAATACACAAAATTGAATTCATTCACACATTCTTTAACACTTCCAGTACACCGTCTCTGATGTAATAAGTGTCTTCTAAAATATGTCAATAATTGGTTTTTTCAAATGTTTCTGGCTTTCACCCTCCAAGGGTTTTATAGGACATCATTTCAAAGTATGGAGAGAGGAAAGGTGAATTTATATTGTAGTTTTATTTAAATGCACAATTTTCAAAATAATATGGCAGATTGGGAGTCGGTTTGAAACTTAGAAGAGATAAGATGTTGAATGTAGGGGAGGCAAATTTTTTGTAAGGCTTGATAGAAGAGTGAATATATGCTAAAATATAAAATTATGTTTCTTTACTGAACAAAAATTCATTCTTTTTTCCACTAACTGAAACTACATATTTTTACTTACTTATTTAACTTTTTTTATTGATTGTAAAAGGATGCATAAATTACAGTGATTTTTTACAGTGATTAATTACATAATATATGTATTTGATGTACCTCCATAAATAAGCACGGCTTGTGTGAATGGGGCGGGGGTGTTATTACATTGGTTTTATTCGACATGATTCAATTCAAGTTTTCAGTATAAATTTTAATGTGAGTTTTAAATTATTTTGTGTTAGTATTCATCTTTCTAATTTTTTCTGGTAATGAATTAAAAAATTTTACTCCGAGATATTTATGATTTAACCGTCCTATTCTTTTTTTTTTACATATTTTATGTTTGACCGTTACCGGTTTCAGCCTGTTATGGTCATCTTCAGATTGTTTCAATTATTTCGTAAAATATGGTTTATATACACAACATTTGAGGAACGCAGTTAAAAGGGGCGCAATCCAATGATTTTAATAAAATTTTATGGTATTAAGCATATTTGAAATCATAGAATAATAATATATAACACTTATTCTAAGTTGGTAACTAACAAGACGACAAGTTAGAATACTATTAAGATGCATTATTTTCTTGCCAAGCGAATAAAATATATTTCAATGAGCTAGTATCATTCTTTAAGATTCAAAACAACAAACGACGCACGTAGGGAAAGGCACTAGGAAATCCACCGTGGCCAATTTGGGCAAAATAAAAACATTAAATTTTTTATATATTATGTTCCCAAGTGTTACCAAGTATGTCAAAACATTTTTTTTTCTTAAACATTTTTTTTTTACTCACTTGATAAACATGCATATGCCTGTGGGCTCCATAGCCCTAGCAATCCCCTTCCAAGAGGCCATCATGGAGTACTTCTGCTTGGCGGTGAGCGGAAGGCGCGGGTCTGGCGGTGGGGGCGCTGCACCCTCCAGGGAGGCCCGGGGGTTGCGCCCGCTGCCCGACGCGGCCAACTTCCCCAGTTCGCAGCCCATGCCGAGCACGGCCTCGAACTTCCGCAACAGGCGGCCTTTTCCCCCGCGCCCGCTCACTCTGAAGGCGGCCTAGAACACCCCTATCCACCCGATACAATCACTAATTAATTTATTAATCCACCAGTTCACTTTTTAACTATACACAACTTATGAATATATCACATTGAATACCGAATATCAATTTTTTTTAAACATTTATTTTTAACAAAAACTATTTTTATGGAACTATCTCAATTTTATTCACATGCTAATTTTATTTTTTCCACATTTTTTAATAATATTATTTTTTCACACTTCTGTCAGTTTGAAGGATCTGAAACAAATAAAAAAATATATTAGAGCCTATTTTAATCACCTTTCTTTGTAAAACATTTGACCTTTTTTAATGTTAATTTAACATTTATTGATTTTTTATAATGAATGTCATTAATAACATTTGAAATTTACCGTTAATAATAATTATAACTTAAAATAAGACGATAACTTAGTGAACACCACTTTTATTACTACAAACTTTTTACTACAAATAATTAATATTTCAAAATTATTAATAAATTACTTATAGTTTTAAATACGTTATTAAAACAAACATGTTTCGTTATTAATGTTTCGCTGACACAAAGGCTATTTTTGTTACATTAAATCAGCACAAGAGGACCTGCGGAAAATAATTTCCCTCAGGGCCTATGTCATCTTTAAAGACGCTGTGTTTAGGGTGTTTTTGAGGAGAGGAAGGAGTGAACATGGGTTTTTGAGAGACCCGTGTTGTAGGAACGAGGAAACACAGAGACAGGCAAATCGTTCCACAGCCGAACTTTTGAATTTAAGAACGAGTCGTAGAAGCGACCCGTTCTCATGTGATAAATGCCAACCGTGTACGTATGTTGTAGGAACGAGGGAACACAGAGGCCGGCAAATCGTTCCACAGCCGAACTTTTGAATTTAAGAACGAGTCGTAGAAGCGACCCGTTCTCATGTGACAAATGCCAACCGTGTACGTATGTTGTGGGAACGAGGAAACACAGAGGCCGGCAAATCGTTCCATAGCCGAACTTTTGAATTTAAGAACGAGTCGTAGAAGCGACCCGTTCTCATGTGACAAATGCCAACCGTGTACGTATGTTGTAGGAACGAGGGAACACAGAGACCGGCAAATCGTTCCACAGCCGAACTTTTGAATTTAAGAACGAGTCGTAGAAGCGACCCGTTCTCATGTGACAAATGCCAACCGTGTACGTATGTTGTAGGAACTAGGGAACACAGAGACCGGCAAATCGTTCCACAGCCGAACTTTTGAATTTAAGAACGAGTCGTAGAAGCGACCCGTTCTCATGTTACAAATGCCAACCGTGTACGTATGTTGTAGGAATGAGGGAACACAGAGACCGGCAAATCGTTCCACAGCCGAACTTTTGAATTTAAGAACGAGTCGTAGAAGCGACCCGTTCTCATGTGACAAATGCCAACCGTGTACGTATGTTGTAGGAACGAGGGAACACAGAGGCCGGCAAATCGTTCCACAGCCGAACTTTTGAATTTAAGAACGAGTCGTAGAAGCGACCCGTTCTCATGTGACAAATGCCAACCGTGTACGTATGTTGTGGGAACTAGGGAACACAGAGACCGGCAAATCGTTCCACAGCCGAACTTTTGAATTTAAGAACGAGTCGTAGAAGCGACCCGTTCTCATGTTACAAATGCCAACCGTGTACGTATGTTGTAGGAATGAGGGAACACAGAGACCGGCAAATCGTTCCACAGCCGAACTTTTGAATTTAAGAACGAGTCGTAGAAGCGACCCGTTCTCATGTGACAAATGCCAACCGTGTACGTATGTTGTAGGAACGAGGGAACACAGAGACCGGCAAATCGTTCCACAGCCGAACTTTTGAATTTAAGAACGAGTCGTAGAAGCGACCCGTTCTCATGTGACAAATGCCAACCGTGTACGTATGTTGTAGGAACGAGGGAACACAGAGACCGGCAAATCGTTCCACAGCCGAACTTTTGAATTTAAGAACGAGTCGTAGAAGCGACCCGTTCTCATGTGACAAATGCCAACCGTGTACGTATGTTGTAGGAACGAGGGAACACAGAGACCGGCAAATCGTTCCACAGCCGAACTTTTGAATTTAAGATCGAGTCGTAGAAGCGACCCGTTCTCATGTGACAAATGCCAACCGTGTACGTATGTTGTGGGAACGAGGAAACACAGAGGCCGGCAAATCGTTCCATAGCCGAACTTTTGAATTTAAGAACGAGTCGTAGAAGCGACCCGTTCTCATGTGACAAATGCCAACCGTGTACGTATGTTGTAGGAACGAGGGAACACAGAGACCGGCAAATCGTTCCACAGCCGAACTTTTGAATTTAAGAACGAGTCGTAGAAGCGACCCGTTCTCATGTGACAAATGCCAACCGTGTACGTATGTTGTAGGAACGAGGGAACACAGAGGCCGGCAAATCGTTCCACAGCCGAACTTTTAAATTTAAGAAAGAGTCGTAGAAGTGACCCCGTTCTCTTGTGACAAATGTCAACCGTGTATATATGTTGGGCGCGCGTTTGGCGTCTTTCTCAACTATGCACTGGTGCCGAGGGGATCAATGACGCTAGTTCCTCTTTATCAGGGTTTAAAATTCATTTTACTCCTTACGAAGCTCACATTCAAGTGATCCCCAGTTTGTGTACTCCATTTTAAACTTAGGTGTTTCATTTACACGTTAAATTAGTCTGAACTTACTATTTAAATAGTAAAACTAATAAATATATATTTTCAAGTCACAAACTATTACTAAATACACCGTAATACTATTTACTTTTAGTGATGTAGAGTATTTAATATTTGGTAATTTTTAAAGAGCGTCCGATACAAAAATAATAGAATACAAATTGAATTCGACACACTGCAAAATAGACGTCACCTGTACTGAAAGGACCGCGCACGACTGTGAGATTTTCAGCGCTTAAAACAATAATTTACATACACGTTCATTCTTCCGGCTGCAGAAGTGAATATGTGTGAAAAATTGAACACATATACTTCAGCAGCGAACGTTTTCACGTGACCAAAGATAACATCTTCTTACGTTTCTTCGTTCCGTTTTAAAACCCGAGCAAAAAAATACGCGTCTCTGAATCGATAAAACTTTTCCCTTATAACAATGCTACGTCTCTTTCGACTAAGATCATAATATTGTTGAATATTTTTACGTTGTCGGGTTACGTTACAGGCAGAAGGTACAATGTGCAGGTAAAAATTTACGTGGTGTGTTTTCTGATAGCCTGGTAACTAAATTAGAAAAATATTCTAATATTTTGAGTAAATAGCGCTCCTATGATCTTTTCCGAAAAAAATGTCAGCGCTTGCATATTTTATTGGATAAACATATCATTTTATTGTGTCATAATATACAGCTTAGATTATAATTTTGTTGTAGATATATATATATATGATTGATACTTTCAGTATTGTCCTGGGGAAAGACCTTCAAAATAGTTGCTTGAAATAGCTTTAGCCGTTTGATTTGAAATTCTCACGACCAAAAGTATTATCGTCATTAATTTTTTGGGTATTATGCCGTGTTACGTTACAGATTTCTTTTCGGAAACGTTTCGGATAGCGTTTATCCATTATTAAGCCGTATGTGTATGTTGTTGTGTTGATACCTTAAATTAACAAAGCCAGAATAGCGCCTATTGTAATAAAGTAAACTATATAATTTATCGAAGAAAGCAATCACTTTGTGGCTTGACATTATACCAAATAAAACTAAGTTATTTGTTTTATTTGGTACTATATAATTTCTTCAATCTTCGCAAAATCACTTTGTGGTATCATTTTTTAAATAACTATGTGTATATGTTTATATAGTGGTGAACAAAAAGTTATTTCTTCAAATTTTGCAAATTCACTTTGTGGCATTATTTTATTAATGAAAAATTAAAACACTTTGTTTTTACCACGAAAATCTTTATTTTAACACAATGATCTTAAACATAACTATTTTAATTAGTATTGAGGGACGTACGTAACGTATTTTAATTTGTGATTCCTGACATTATTTGCAGTAAAAAATGTAAATGATTTTTTTTCTTGTGACTTTATTAGGTTTTTTTTTTTAAATTCTTCCACACATCCTCACTGATCAGCCGAGTAACCGTCCAACCCTCCTCTAAAATGTACTTTTATGTCCTGAGGAAGAGAACATCGTTCTCGAAACATGTCGATGTGTTAAAATAAAGATTTTCGTGGTAAAAAGTGTGTTAATTTTTCATTTTTAAAAAGTTATTTGTTTATTTTTTTTTAGGTATATTTTATTTTTGAAACTGATTGTAGGAATAAAAATTTATAAAAATGAAAGGTATTATATAAATTTACGTAAGAATTATGATTATCTGAAAAATATTCATAAATTTCAACTTAAATTGAAAAATTACCTGAAACTACTGTAAGTGTTAATACCTATTATTATAATTTTTTTAATATTGAAATTATCGTTTATTTTATTTTTCTTACTTATCTTATTATTATTATTTATTTTATAATTACTTTCCATGATTAAATATAATTGAGCATTGAGAATTCCCTCACCATTGTTATAAGAACCTTACGGTGAGGAAAGTCTATTTTTATACTCATTTTCAACATGTAAAAAAATGTAGGTATAGTTTAGTTTTTACAATAGGTAGTTACAAATATTGATTTTTTTTTACACTTACGTAGATAAAGAGTTCTTATGTTAAATACACGGTATTAATGGACGTACTTGAGACTTCCTTTAACCATTGATTTCAACCATTAATAAGAGTAAAAAATAGAAACGGGCCCGGAAAAAAATGACAGATTTTGGCTTCGGTGACATTATTGTTGTTTTTTTTCATTTAAAAGAGTAAAAAATCAGGTATTGGATAGATATGGTATTTAGGATATTTTGGGTCCGGTGACATTTAAATCAGGTATTGGATAGATGGGGTCGGAGGGTTGGACGGTTACTCGGCTGATCAGTGAGGATGTGTGGAAGAATTTTTAAAATAAAAAAACCTAATAAAGTCACAAGAAAAAAAATCATTTACATTTTTTAATGCAAATAATGTCAGGAATCACTAATTAAAATACGTTAAGTACGTCCCTCAATACTAATTAAAATAGTTATGTTTAAGATCATTCCATTTTTTGATAAATATCTTCTGAACAACTGTCTGAAATTTGCATAGTTATCGTCATTTTCACGTTTTCATTAACATAATAATAATTACGTTTCGACAGAACTAAGAATCGTAACAAATATGCTCATTAAGAACTTTGTCAATACAGATGCGATGCTTAAAATATAATATAAAATTAATATTCACAACGAAACTGTATTGGATTATTGAAATGCGGAAAATTATTCGAAGATGTATTTACGAACGACGAAGTCTTCCGGAAGAACGTGCTCAAAAGGCATTTTCTCGGCCTTTTCAATTCGAACGAAATTTATTCAATAAGGCAATTTTCTTTCATAAATAAATATTTTATGATAAGTTTTTTGATAAGTCATTCCGTTTTTTTGTGTTTGCTGAATATAATGTGCCATTATTGTTAATATTTTCATATAAATGTGACATTTGAGATATTGCCGTTCAAAAGTTGACTGACTGGCTGACTCTAAATGCAGAAGGTACAGGATTCGATTCAAAACGGGAAGCCAAAAAAAAAACTTTTGGTTCTCGAAATTAAATTGTAATGATGACTTTTTTTACATTAGCTCCACACTGAAGGCCCTGAAGGAAAAAAATCTATCAGGGCCTATGTCATCTTTGAGGATACTGTGAGGAGGGTCTTTTTAGAGAAAGGAAGAAGAGGATGTTCTGATCAGGAAACATGTATGAGGGGTGGGTTGGAATCTAGGGGTCAATGTGTCCAGGACTGACGTACGTATGAATCCATCCCTCCCACTGCGGTGAAAGGCAAGGGGTACAAAGTCCAACTGGAGAGATTTGTCCATCTAGATCACATGACCTATGGCAGGAGTGATGTTTATCCAATAAATGGTTCCCGTGACGGTGATAACTACCGCCTCCCAATTATAATGAGCAGCTGACAATAGCGTGGACCAGTCATCTTTTCAGATCTTTTATTTGTAATACTTTTGTATGTGCATCCTGAAAAGATTATCGTTCCTTGTACGACATATTAACCAAACCTCACAACAAATTCCAATTGGAGATACCATAGTCTCACTGGCACCAGATGGTTTAGAGCAGTTAAAACACTTGTGCAATACACATATAAGAACTAGTTTAAAAATACGTGTTTTTCAAAATTAGTTCTTTAACATTGTTTTGAAATGCGACGGAGCAATATTCTATAGCTTCTAGGATAACGAAAGTGACAACAAATGTATAGCTGTAATACATTACTGGTAGGGAGGATCCATTCTCTACGATCTTAGCTCATTTGTCAGGGAAGTCATAATCTGCTGAGATTTATGTTAGAATTTTTCATGGAGGAACTTAACACCTTTTCTTTAAAATAACCCACTTTTCATAAAATGAGAAATTGCTAATTCAACCAAAGATTTTTTTTTTTGAATTTTTATTCTATTTATTCTTAATATTCTTCCTAGAGAATTTGATACGTGCTGGGGCCTGTATTCCCCAGAACTTATGTATGGATTCTTATTGAAAGACTTAGGTTATTTATAAGGCAGTGACTGTTTATTGACCATTTGTAATTATTTTAATATTCCTGAGCATAAACGTTCTTCCAGGGTGAAGGCTGGTTTTGATTTGGAAAGATCTTCAAAACTAATGACTTTATTAAATTTATCTTCGGATACCTTCGGCACAACTCGACAACGAGACCACGTGACCCGAAGAGCCCATAGACTACTATGATAAAACATGTATTAAAAAATCATGGACTATTTATGACATATTACAATAACATATTAAATGAAAACAAATCACTTTGTAAAACAGCAACATTATCAATTTATTTCAAAATCAATGATTTCTTAGTCAGGATATAATTAATATTCATAAAAATGAAGGTTTAAAAACGCGATTTTTTACAGGTATAAATAATACGACGGAATTCTACATAATGAACGCAAACACAAAAATGAGATTTACGTTCACAAATCTGCCCATTTAAAATATTGCTTACTGCTTCGGTGGTATTTTTTCGAGATGGAGGAAAATTATTTCCCCGTGTTTACATTCACTCAGAATTTTGCTCACAGTTATGATGAAAACGTACAAGGGAACATTCCAACACTTATTCTTAATACGTTTCCATGGCTTTCTGTGGTATTTCATTACTACCTACCAAGTCTAGTGTTTACGTATTTCTGTGTCCGCATTGAATTAATCAAAAAACAACAAAAAAACTATAACAAACCAAGTTTAAGGTTTTAAATTATACTAAATTGAAGACCGCGCATCACACCTGTGTATTTTTTTCTCGCGGAGTGGTGTATTTTAGTGTCTTAAGCTCAAGTACAAAACTGTCACCGAAAGTGTCAATCTGTTTGGAGAAAAGAAAAAAAAAAACTAAAAAAAGTGACTCCTCCAGAGATATTCAAGTGTAACTAAAGTGATTGCCATCATACACTTGAGGTAACCATCTAAAAATCATTTTTTTTACGAGGAACTCGCTTATAACAGCAGCCAAAATGAATACACAATGCATCATCTGTCAAAAAAATATTGACTCCCCATCTGATTATGTATGCTGTTGCCTCTGTGAAAGCAATTATCACCTCGGCTGTGCGGAAATCGGGGAATCCTCTCGTCGTAGTGCAAGAAACACACAATTTAAGTGTAAAAAATGTATTCAACATCAAAAAAACAAACCAAAACATACGACAAAATATGATGTACTTTTAAATGACGAACAGCCATCTAGCGTCAAACATGGTAAACAGACGACTCAATCACCAAAATCTGCAATCGACCAGCAAATAGGCACAGATAATTTATCAATTCCAACCACAGATGGTGCAAACCATGGATTACTAACATCCGAATTATTTGTCAAGGAATTATCCATTTTTAAAACAGCAATTATGGAATTTGTTGAAAAAAAACTTGACTTATATACCCAAAAATATGAATCCATAATCATACAAAACCAAGAAATTATAAAAGCTATACAATTCATATCTGATCAACATGATGAAATAAATAAGCGTATAACGGACATTGAAAAATCGCAGAAAACAGTCAATACTGATGTAATGGAAATAAAAAATAATGATAAAAATAAGGTTATTAAGAGCCTAGAAATTAAAATCGCGGACCTTGAGCAATCCACGAAAGATGATTGCCTAGAAATATGTGGAATCCCTCAATCAAATGAGGAACAGACACCATTACTTGTACAGCAGGTGGCTGCGGCCACCGGGATGACCATCCAACTACAGGACCTGAAGGAAGTGAAACGGATCCAGGACAGACGACCAGGAGCCTACCCGAGAATCCAAGTCAAATTTCACGATATCTACAAGCGCAACCAAATGCTAACACTACGGAAGAATATTAACGCCAAAACCGCATCAGCCCTGGGGAGCGAAAAAATCTACATAGGGGAAACCATTTGCCCATACTTCAAAGAACTGCTCTGGAAAGCGAAACAGAAAGCAAAAGAAACTAATTACATGTTTGTCTGGTTTAAAGAGAATAGAATACTAATTCGTAAATCACCGAATGAAAAAATAATTTTTATCAAGCATTCGGATGATCTATCTAAACTTATCTAGACGGTATACGGCAACTCGCACCTTCGGCTGTCAGCTATATAAGAAGTCAGTACGTACTATAATTATTACCTAAAAATAGTTTCAACCGATGGTTGCGAGTGCCAAACTGTCGTTAAACTTGCTATCTAAAAATGGATGTTATAACAAACCTTAGGAAGTTCTTATTTATAAGAAAATTTATACCACAAACAGTATTTTTTTTACATTATTTATTAACCTATTATTATTCTTTCAAGTACCTTATTTTTCTAATTTATTTAACACTCTCAATATTGATTAATATCCTAAAAATTATTCAAACAACACATTTACTTCATTATAAAAATCACGTAACCCATATAATTATTGCTATCACTTTAAAAATTGCGCACTGTATACTACGTCAAATTATTACAAATCAAGTGATTTTTTTAATAAACATATTAATTTTATTCAATAAAAAGAATTTACTTTGTTCATTTAGCAAAGCTTATTCAATTTACATATTACATTTAATTCAAATTGTAAATCATATTGATAATTTATTTATATTTTCTATACTTATCTATATTCATTTACTAGATTTAATTTTAATTCTTATAGTTTTGCAATTATGTAATTCCCTTAAAATTATCATTTCTTTAATTATTTTTAATGATTTTATTTACACTAATTTTTATAAATGTTCTTATTATACAAAGTATTTTATATTCAAATATTATTATTCTACTTGTATTTATTACGAAAATTATTTTAATTATTTTACCAAAAAATTTTACTGTTCTAAATGTTTTTGTTATACAAATTATATTAACTATTTTACCAACAAAAATTACTTTTCTAAATGTTTTAATTATCCAAACTTACTCCAGTCGATGCTATATATTTTTTTAAATTTTTTATTAATTAATTTAGGTAATTCTTTTATAAATCTTATTTCCACAATTACATTAAACTATTTTATTTACACTATTTGTTCGAAATGTTTTTATTATCAAAATTATTTTAATTATTTTAACATTATTTTTGTAACTCTCCTAATCAATTCATTACCTTCACTTATTTCAATCAATTTCATCCTTAAAATTTTAATGTCTTATTATAATCCTTCCAATCACTCTAATTATGCAAAACATGTAAAATTTTCAATTTCTACGTCCCAATTAATTCTCATATTTAATACAATTATTTTACTTGTTATAAAACATATAATCTATCTATTAATTTTGAATATTCTTATGCTTATTATTAACTTATCTATCGCAAATTATTTTTATTTTTTAATTCTTCCAATTCGCCTGACACGTTTTGTCATTGCATTATTCATAATTCTTTTAATTATTATAGTAACTTTAGATTCTTTAGTACTGACAACTTTTATCCAAATTATTAATCCTTTGGATCTATATTATTTTTATTCCCTAAATTTATATATGTTCATTTACTCAATTTAATTTTAAATATTTTAATACTTATATTATATACTTACACAAATACTCACCAACATGGCTGATTACATGGAATATATAGACTCAGACAACCAACACCACTGTATAACTACAAACGATATTAACATATGGACCAATATCACAAAAGAAAAAAATAAAGTGAAAATACTACACCAAAACATTAGATCGATTAATAAAAATTTTGATGAATTTACTATATACCTACAACAGCTTGATAATAATTTTGATATAATTGTGCTGACAGAATGCTGGTTGAATGAAAAATATATACCAAAAACAATCGAAAACTATAACACACACCATACAAAGAATCACAAAAATCAAAATGATGGTATAGTGATATACATCAATGATAAAATAAACACAATCGTCCAAGAAATACATATCATAGACTCCAACTGCATACAAATAACATGTGAAAAAGAAACGTGTATTCTTGCAATGTACAGATCTCCATCCAAAAACAACATTACAAATTTTCTAACTGCACTTAACAATACATTAAATGATCTCAACAAAAACAAAAATATCATCATCATTGGAGACTTAAACATAAACACTCTACAAAACGGACACCCACAAAACTTAGAATACCTTACAATACTAGCACAGCATGGACTGGAACCAACGATAAATGTTCCGACACGAGTCACACAAAATACAAAAAGTTGTATAGATCATATAATGATCAAAACAAAACTAAAGACCAAAACCGTAGTACTTGAAAGCACTATTACAGATCACTACATGAATATGATAGCAATTGATACCGAAAACACAAAACCTATCCAACATAAAATAATCACAAAAAAAATAATTGACTACACAAACTTAAAAGAAAAACTCAAAAAAATGGACTGGAGTACAGTATACCGAATAGAGAATGTCGAAGAGGCCTGGGATAAATTTACAACAATGTTAGCGCAAGAAATAAATAATAACACTAATCTAAAACAAGTAAAACTTACACACAAAACTAAAAAAATTAAATTATGGATAACACAGGGAATATTAAACTGTATTCGTAAACGAGACAAAATTCACAAACAAAATAAACATACGCCGTACGACATAACACAACTTAATTACTATAAAAGATATAGAAACATCTGCACGAAAATTATTAGAGTAGCTAAGGAGTTGTACTATCGAGAAAAACTTGAAAAAAAAGAAAACAATAACCCAAAGGAAATGTGGAAAATATTAAAAGACGTTACGTACACACAAAAATTCAAACAGAAAAATACAATCGAACATCTAAACATTAACTCAAAAAAAATAGATACCAATAAAAATAAAGAAACTATAGCAAATCATGTGAATAACTTCTTCGCAAGTATAGGAAAAGTTTTAGCGAACCGTAAAATTCTTAACACAAACACACTAACACAAACAAACATAAATACGCAACCGTCACAACACAGATTTAAAATAAAAACAACTTCGGAAGAGGAAATTGACAAAATAATAAACACATTAAAAAACCGAATTGCTCCTGGATTAGATGAGATAACAACGGATTGCATTAAGGTAATAAAAAACGAAATTTTAAAACCCGTAACACACTTAATCAACCTTAGTATAACACACTCCTGCTTTCCTAGTACTCTTAAAAAAGGACTAGTGATCCCTATTTATAAATCTGGAGACAAAATGGAAATAACTAACTACAGACCAATCACATTGTTAAACTCGCTTTCAAAGATTTTCGAAAGAGTAGTAAAAAACCAAATTATAAAATACCTGGAAGAAAACAAATTAATCTCGGATAAACAATATGGATTTAGAGAAAAAATAGGCACAAAAGAAGCTTTGGCGCGTACAATAGATTATATACATAGCAACTTAGATCAAGGGTATAAATGCATAGCGATATATCTAGATTTAGCTAAAGCTTTTGACTCAATCTGCCACCAAACACTTTTTAAAAAATTAGAAAACATGGGTATCAAAGGCAAGGAACTCCAACTATTAAAAAGTTATATGAGTAATAGAACACAACAAGTCAAAATTAACAACCATACTAGCAAACCACTGCCGATCACATATGGAGTTCCACAAGGAAGCATACTAGGGCCCGTTCTCTTCACTATTTATATAAATGAACTTTGCAGCATGGAAATAGACGGTGAAATAGTTAGTTATGCCGACGACACAGTTTTACTCTTTAAATCTAAGGATTGGAAAAATGTATTTAACATAGCGAATTTAGGAATCATGCAAGTAAAAACATGGCTAGACTCAAACATACTTACATTAAACATATCGAAAACAAAATATACAACGTACAGTATAAATAGCACGGGACAGCCAAAAAATAACACAAACACCATAAAAATACACGAATGTTCAAACACCAATAACTGTGATTGCCCTCCTCTAGAAAAAAAAGAACAAATAAAGTATCTAGGAATTGTAATTGACCATAACCTTAGATGGACACATCACATCAAACAAATCACAAATAAACTCCTCAAAACAATACATATTTTCCTTAACATAAGAAATATATACAAAATAAAACAAATGAAAACAATATATTTTGCACTCTGTCAATCAATAATAGAATATGGAATAATTGTTTGGGGAGGAGCAACAAATTCAGCTATCGAACACATAGAAATTGCGCAGAAAGCGATCTTAAAGGTAATACTTAAAAAACATAGACTTACTGATACAGACCAAATATTCAATTGTTGTGACGTACTAGACATACGCCAATTATACGTTAAAACACTACTTAACTACATTTTTGACCAAAAAAACAAATTTCAACAAACACAAAATATCACTAACAGACCAGTTAGACAAGCGTACAAAGAAAACATAAAAACTCCGACGGTAAATACAAGCTTTGGACAAAGACACTACCAATATCACGCTATAAAAGCATTCAACAGTCTAACACTCGAAAATAGAATTGAGGAAAACAAAAATAAATTCCGACACAAAATTACAAAATGGATTAAAGAACAAAAAAGACAATATTACCAAAATCTCATAGCATAAAATAATAAAACATAAAGTAACACACAAAACCAATATAAAACACAATCACCCACAAACACACATAATATAAATATACCTATTTTAAACCTTATATAATATCTATTATTTATTTTTAATTTTAATTTAATTTCAAATCTCTGTTTTTTAAATTTAATTTATCATCTTATGTTTTTCATATATTTTTAAATGTACTGTGTAAAAATTAAATTGTAGATAAAATGGAGGCCTCAGCACGGGTAAACCACCTAGTGAGGCCAACATTATTGAATTTTACTATTAAATGTAAAAATATTGTATCAATAAATAAAAAAATAAATAAATTTTATTTTCCGCAATGGAATAAATGCGAAATTTGAAAAGATTGGCGAGACAATAATTTGTTTGGCTGTTAAACTGAAATTTTACAGGTCCATAGATCATGATGGAATTATACATGGAACTGAACCAAGTAAAATCAAAATTTAAGGAACAAAGAAACTGATTTTTTTTCATTCATATTGTGATTTTCAAGGAACAAGAATTATGCAAATTACCGTGCCAACAGACATTCTAAGTAAAATTACCTGCATAAAAATTTTTGTTTACATTAGCTCCACACAGGAGGCTTTAAGGAAAATAATTTTTATCAGGGCCCATGTAATCTTAGGGGATGCTTTTTGGAAAGTATTTTTAGGAAAGTGAAGGAAAGGAAGTTTTGGGAAGGAAAACACGGAACGCATCCCTGCTGTCACCATACGAAACAAACCGTGGGGTGACCTATGGCAGAGGTGTGGATTACCCAATAAATAATTTTTCAAAAAGTGTTTGTTACTCAATAAATTGTTCCCGGGGCGGCAGTACTTATACTATATTAAATAATAACTTCTGCAATATTTTTTGAACTAAGCCATCGAAAACAAAAGCGTTTTTAGTGTTTTAAAAAACTATGAATCCTTATTTTAAAGGAAAGTTTCCTGTCCTCGTTCCTATGCTACAGAAAAAACCTTTTAAGTTAGCCCGTTTCGGCGAGTTTTTTTGCTAAATCGATCCCAGCCGAAGCGACCCCTATAATAATGGTGGAGATAAGACACTTACACATGTGTGAGTGTGACTTTCCTCACTCCATGGGACGAAGAGAGGGTGCGGAACCATTTTAGGCGTCGATCACACCCTAATTCGCTAATATGGCATTTTTAAAATTTATGGTTGCTAAATGCACCGACGTGTGCAGGAATAAAATAGTTTATAAATAAGTACTTTATCAAAAAGGCGTTATGATTCTTTATTATAATATTATCAATAATCACTCAACAGTAACTTACTTGTTTTAGTGGATAAAAAATATTGACAATGGATCAAATAATCGTTTGTAGTAAAAGTATGTTGATTAAAATTAAAATGAAACAACAATGAAGAACTTTTTACATTAGCTCCACGTAGGCTCCGAAAAAAATAACTTCCCTCAAATGGGGATGATGTGTGGAGGGTATTTTTAGGAAATCAAAAAAAGGATGCGTTGAAAAAAAGAGATATGAGGATGAGGAGTACCTAGGTAGAAAACTGGTGGTCAGTGTGTCCAGGGGTAACATAGTAGTATTCCACTGCGGTGCAAGGCGCTGGACAGAGAGGGTCCTGCTGGAGAGGTCAAAAGTTCTCCCCCAACCAGCCTCTTCCGATCTGGCCTACCACGTAGTTGGATGGGTAGACCTACCCGCTTCCAAGACTTAGTCAAACCTCAACAAACGTAGCAAAGGGGACTTGAGGTGACCTACAGCAGAGATGCTTATATTAATTTCGACTATTTTATTTTCCGTGCTTTTCTTTTCAGAATATTATTCAATTATTATATATCATTGATATGGATTTTTGAAATCGATTGATTTATGTTTAAAAATTGATTGATGAAAAACAGTAATATATAATAATGAGTACGTGATAAATCATACAAAAATTCTTATAATTTCTTAGGAGTTAGGAAGCTTGGATTTTATTCCAACACTATTTCGTTTCCTCTACTTAAGTTCATGTGTGTCAAAAAAAATAACCCAAATCACTTCATGTGATTTCCTTAACACAAATTTCAAGTGAATATAAATGTCGGAAATTCGCAAAACTTTCCTGTACGTACTTTACGTTCCAAGAAAGTTGGAAAAAGTTTTAATACAAATCGTGTACCTACTCAAAAGAAGCCGAAATATCAAAGTAAAACTGTTCGTGTAGCCACCAAGGTCAGAAGCAAAAATAATAATGAATTGACACCAGGTTTAGGCGACGAAAAACTTTTAATAAAGCGAAGAAAGGCGGAGTTTACTAATTAACAGGCGTGTTGCATACCAATTTAGCAAGAAATTTCTTCGTAAAGCTTTTACGTCAATACTAAAAATGTGTGATATATTCTAATAATATAATATTTATTAAAAATTCCTGAATTCATGATTCATCTCATTGCTAGGAGTTATGTAAATTTATATGGATATTACTTCCCTGCACTATTGCACCTAGTACCTACTCTTATTTGAAAATTTAACAAGAATTTTTTTATTTGAATAACTCTTGTTATAATAACTTTTGAAGGTTATACTTATCAATGTTATCATTGAAGAAGAAGATAAAACTAATAAATCTGAATGAAAATATGGCACACAAAAATAAAAAGGGACAACTGGGACAGGAACCCAGGATCTCTTGTTTTACCGGGAGTGAACTCTTATTTTTAATATGTAAATTAATAAAGTAAGGAAATTGTTTAGTGCTCACATCTTAATAATTTTACAAAACCTGAACGTTATAACACATTTAAATAATTCATTAGCAGTCATAATTATTAAACACTTAAGAACATATTAACATTTAATTTGGGAAAAACAGATTTTAAAGTGCCCCCCAAAATAGGGAATCTATTGCCAAAATTATTTTCTCAATAAATCGGTTTAACCGGTATTAAATCAATTTAGGCAAATTCGAAAGTAAAATTTAGAATCATATAAATAAGTCGTCTAACCACAGTTTGAAAATTCCTTTGAAATCCGAAACAGTTGTCTGAATAATAAAACAACTAAAATAATTGTAGAACTTGATAATATTATCAAATTTAATTTAAAGGAAAAAAGTAAAATTAAATAGAGTTTTAAGAATTAAACACAAAAATAGATTATATTACTTTTAACTTAATACCTAGGTAAAACCTCAAATAAAAACATTTTAATTAATGAAGACAATATTAGCGAAACTCAAACTAATTCTAAATCAGAAAAATCAGAAAAAGTTCGGGTCACATCTGGAACTCGAACCCAGGACCTTCGGCTTTCCGGGCAGATGCTCAAACCACTGAGCTAATGTGTCCCTATCCGATTCAGTCAAATTTAACTGTATCATACTTCGACTCAGAACTACCAACATTATCTTCATTTTCCTAACGCATATTTTATTGGCTTCTATCTTTATGTATGATGGCAAGATTCAACTCGAACAAAATGTTCATGTGCGAAATAAATGTTCAAAACTTCCATGTGCATTTTTTACGTAACTAATTAATGTATAATGTTAGGTTTCAGGTTTTATAAATATCGCGAGCTGTCACAGGCAGCGTATATAACATTGTATTATAAACTACAGAATAAATAATAAATAAAATTAAAATAATAGAAGAGAAACCCATTATAATACGTATAATTTTATTCCTCCGTTAAGAGCTCTGTTGCTCTCTCTTTCAGTTTCGTGCGTCGTTTATGCGAGAAAGGCATACAACGGAGCTTTTTAACGTTATCTCCACACAGGAGGCTTTGGGGATAAAAAAAATCATCTTTGGGGATGCTGGGTAGAAGGTTTTATTTTGGGAAAAGGATGTAGAGGAAGTTCTGAAAAGGCAAAAGATATGAAGGGTGGTTAGGAATCTGGGGGTCAACGTGTTCAGGAGTTACGAATGTACGAATACATCCCTCCCACTGTGGAGCAAGGCGATGGGTCGAGAGAGTCGCGATGGAGAGGTCAAAGGGTCTTTCTCAACCAGTCTCTCCCGATCCAGCACGCCAAGCAATAAGTGGGCAAAACAAAAGCGTTCATCGTCAGAACCCAGACAAACCTCACCCAATGAACCCAGGCATTTCTGCAAAGTCACGAAAGGTAGCGAAGCACTTGTGGTGACCAAAGGCAGGTTATCCAATAAAAAAATATTGAGGCGGCGGAACCTTTACCCTTCTCCCAAATTGTCAGGGTAATTACACCGTTTTCCGTATCTGATACGAGTAAAATTATTCCTAGTGCTTGGAGCCTGATAACCTGAAGACAGCCATCCTCCAATGGAAGAAGAGAATGCCAGAAAAAAGAAGTCATTTATATCCAATCAATTACTTTCAGTGCTTTGAACTCCGATCAATCTAACGTTAACCGTTTTTCCACTACATAAATTTCCTAACGTATCCAATGCCCGACTTAGAATCGACACGAAACCATACTTTTACGTAAGTAAGCGTAGTTACGCTTTAGAATGGATAGTTTTCTTAGATTCGCACAACGCTTTGTAACTGTTCGCGAAAGCGAAGTTCAGAATATCATTTGCGTTTTATTTAGCATTCAATCGCGTATTTTATATCCACCTTTTTTCTGTCATCATATCTTATTTTTGCTTATTGTATAGAACGGCGTTGAGATAGAGCAACATTTAAGAATAATTAAGAGGAAATACGGTCGTTGATAAATTTGAAAAATAGATATTTAATCCAAAGTTAATCTCCCCAAAAATACTGAGTGAAAGGGACAAATGCCCCTCAGGCTGATAATACCTAAATAACATTGTAAAAATCTAGATTTTGAATTCTTCATTTTTCTCCTCCAAAACCAGACCGATATGCACGTTTTTTTTACCAACTGTATTAAAAGAAAATATTCTGTGTTTATTCGTTTTTCTTTTTAAAATGCACTGTCTAGTTTGTAGACTGAACGTCTGTTAACCGCTTAGACACATAAGCTTGTTTTCACGATAATTTAACGTAGGTAGACATAGGAATGACGTATGTCCCGTACCTGAGTTAATAGCGTTCAAACCAGGCAATTTTAACGATTTTTGGAGAATCCTAACTCCTATAGGAAGTAGTGTCTGTCTCGACACAGGTATAGTGAGACAAGAATAGTGATCCTAGTGAGACAAGTATAAAAAAATAGCATGTAATTAAACGTTCATAGGAAAAAAAAACAAAAAAAAAACAGCAAAATGTACCGATACACTAGTGGTCTCTAAATTATATTAAAAATATATTTGCACTAGTGACGAAAACCCAGGGAAGGAAAGGGGTCTGCCCTGATAAAAATTATGTACGGTTTTTTAATTTCGGTAGAAAGCTTTGTGGTTTGATTTATTACAAAAATAAAACAAAAATGGTATATTGTAATTTATTCTCAGATGATGCGAAATAGTCGGTCATAATTCAAATAAATTTTGTGGTTATAAACAATTTTGTCAACAATAAACAATTCAATACTCTTGTATTTAACATATAAAATGTCAATTTTTTACTCAGCAACTAAAGACAAATTTTTAAAATTCGCGGTTAGGTGTTTAGTCCATTAATGCAACTTAAATTAAACATTGTGTCAAACTTTTATAATCAACACAAAAATGTAAAAGTATAGTATCTTTTTAAAAATTCTTATACTATGTAACCTAATCAACATAAATAAAGAAATGCAAATCAACTATTCAATCAAAAAAAAAGATAACGCCAGATGAACACACAATGCCGAATTGTATTTCTTCCATTTTGAACGGAAATCCATTTGCATCGGGATTTATTAGCAACGCGCTCAAAGCATTCCGATGCGAAGTCAATTCTATAGAAATATCGTAATTGAAATGATGACGCTATACCGATTCAACTTAGCCTTATTGATACAGAATTTCCGGACCTCCGTTGTTAAATTTAATCATTAGTATTCCCTGATGCTAATTACTAATTACATATAAGTATTGGGAAATGATGGCTCCAATGCTCGCACGCCCGGAATCATTTGGTTTGACGTGCCTGAGTTGTCAAACAATATTATTATTTATTCACGTGTTGGCATTATAATTTATTTTTGGTTATCATCAGTTTTTAACAATAATGATTGTTATTGGCAGCCTTTGGTTAATGGCACTCGGCAGAGTTCGAAAATTTAATTTACTATGCATGATAAAGTTCCTAAAATACTAGAACAATTACATAGAGTAGTTAAAAAAACATATATCTTGATAACATTATGTATTAGTTTTGTAACAAAGCAATTTGCCATATCTAGCTCACAATGAGTTTCTTTGGCGAGAAAAACACTAGATTTACAACACATTATTATTTAATACGTAGATTACAAAAGTTTTTTTATTGTTTTATTTAATAATATAAAAGATAGTTTAAAAATAAGACGATAGATAGAAGTCAATTAAATTACGTTGTTTATACAGTTAATAAATATTATTGAAAAAATATCATTGAAGAAGAAGATAACAATAATAAGTCCCAGTTGCGACCATTATCTTTTATAATTTGTCTGTGTCTTGTTCATTATCAAATTTAAAAAAAAAAATTGTTATAGTTGTCTTCTTCTTCAATGATATATTACATTAATGAAAATAACCTTCAAAAGTTAAAAAGAGAGTTTTTCTTAAAAAAATATATTATTTAAAAAGGTTCGTACAGGTTTAGAAATTTTTACCGATTGATGATATATGTCCCTGGAACACTTCGTTTCTAAGTTCTAAAAAATATATATGTTAATTTTGAAGATAATCTGGAAACTGTCGAGCCTAAATGGTAATCACATAAACTTTCCTCGATAGAAAAAAATCGCAAAGTATGTTCCGAAAATTTAAAAAATAACACGTGCGGTTCTGTTATTTAACAAATCATTGTTTTGTAAACATTCACAGTGTTTTTATAAGTTGAAAAATATACGTTTCAAGGTATTGTCGAGAGATCTTTGCTCTATTTTAAACGAATCGTGTTTTAAACGTTTTCCCAATTTTCGCTTGAATATTAACATTCGTATTATTGCATCTCTCCCTCTTCTTCGTTTTACACTTCAACCACTGATTCTTGACATTATTTGTAGTGAAAAATTTAAATGAAATGTTGGCTTCCAGTGACTTTGTTAATGTGTTTTTTCTTCAAACAAAATAACAAAACGTCCACTGTTCACTCCGCCAGTGGTGAGATGAAGACGAGAACGAGCCGAGTGACCGCCCTACCACTTGCCTCGGCTCTAAATGTCCAGTATCTACCGATTTTTTTATGTTTTAAGATGAAGAACAAAAAAAACATCAAAAATGCCATCGGAATCCAAAATTTCATTTACAATTTTTACTCTAAATAATGTCAAAAATCACTGGTAAGTAAGTCAAGTATTCCTTGTATTATCCTGTATAGTAATTGTGGAGTACAATATAATATGCTTTTCAAAATTACAGTACAATCCGTCAAATGAGACAATGAGTGATAATAATAAATATCTTTGATATTGCTTCTATTTCTATCTGGCCAATTAACGTCAAGTTTCTGATTAATAATAAAAATAACAAGAGTATTTTGAGACTTTACTTAATGAGATTATATTTTTTAATGTATAGTGTTCACCGTTCGTAATTCTAAACATCTAATTATATTGTAGTTATACTAGCTTCAACCCTATTTATACAATTACAGATATACTTCAACGAAATTTTTCAATTATCAGTACAGGTGGCGCCGCTTAACGACACATTCAACTGAAGTCACTTAACAATGGTTATTGTAAAAGGTAGCCCTTTTCAATAGCACCATTAAAAATATTAATCAAGCTTTAGGCACAATAGAGACGCATCAATTGATATTTCAAAGCATCATAAATCACGATTGAATGTTTCCAAATATTTTTTTTATTATTATTTTATTATTATTAAAAAAAAAAAAAAAAAAAAATTATTGTTCGAGAATATCTCGCAAGATTCCAAATTGCTACCAACCGTGTGGAGCCAATGATACTAAGATCTCGGAATTCTGAAGATTCTGAAGATATTATGGAGGGAAGGAGATGGAAAAGAGGTAGGTGGGGAAGTACCTGGCTATTCAAATCTGATCACAAATCACTACTAAAGCCATTTCAAGCAAATTTTCAATTCTATTTATTTATTTAGGAAAATCAACAGATTATTAACATTTTTACAAAAAACTTAATAATAAAAATAAAATCCAATTACAGATTTTCACATCACTTAAAATTGTAATAATAATAATAAAAGTTAAAAAAAAACTACGGGTCCTCTACCCACGGGCTGACATATTTACAAAAAATACAATATTGTAAATATTAGATAAAAAATAACAGAAGATGTAAGAACAAAATAAATAACAATTTAAATGTAACTAATCTACTAATAACCAGCTAAATTTCAAAACATAATGTATTATAAACTTATCTTCATTACACATAATAACAATACATAAATAATAATAAATGTTCAAAATATATACCTACAACTAAAGTGAACAAATGTTTATAAATTGGATGACAAGTAACTGGAAAGGATTCACAGCAACAACATGATAACTTGCAAAAGGAATTTGTAAAATTATTTAATGTTAGCTATGACAAATTTTTTAAAGTTTCTTAAATTACACGAGAATATGTTTATATCATTAAATTTCTTATTAAATATATTACAGTTCTCAACCAGTCTCTCCCGATCCAACCTACCACGCTGCCAAGATCCGGACAAACCTCAACAAAGTCACCAAACGTAGCGAACCATCTGGGGTGACTTATGGCAGAGGTTTTGGTTATCAAATAAATGGTTCCCGGGGTGGCGGTGCCTATTTCCTCCTCAAAATTATAACACGCATCAAATGTAAAATATATATATATATATTATTATAAATGAATAAATTGTGAAATAACACCAAATACTAATCAGTAAACATTTTTAAACAAAAAATGCTGTGAAATTTTTCTAGTGAACGCTGGTTTAACTGCTTAAGCACAAAGATTTTGAGATGCTAGACGTTGAGTACCTATTCAAAATTTCAGTAGAAAAATTCTGTGTGAATTTCGTCACGCCATAGCTCTACATTCTAGATTATTACAGAGAAATGCAGATTTTCTGCGTTTAACATTTTAGAATAGACGTATCACAAGAATTAAGCAGCCCATTAAAGTATCCATTTTAGAACTTCTTGGTAGGTCTTGCTAATTTTTATGATGTGTACGAGAATTTACGCACGCGCACCTCAGCCACTAAGCACGTGCCGCCACGTGTAAAGAATATTTAATTTGTTTATGGTTAGATTGGCGAGTCTACTGCTGTTATCAATTGAGCATACCAAAAGATAGTGTTTTTAATCTCATAATTAATTTACATAAAACTTTTGTGGAGATAATATTATTTGTTTAATTTTTTACTACTATCTCGGAAAACTTACTTCATTATCATTATCCTTGGTCACGGCCGTTCTATGAAGTATTTAACTATGTATATCAAAAACAGTATTTGAACTTGACTTGACATTGGAAGATAGAGTGCTCATTTTTTCGAACTAAAATCAAAGTCAGACTAGGTACCTATCTCTAGATTCCAGTAACAGTTAATCGGATATCTCCTGCTTCACCACAGTAGTAAAATGCCTTCGAAGGCGAAACAGCTCTCTTACATAAGTACAATGGTACCGAGCAAAAACTTAAAAATGAATTTTATAATAAATTAAGAAATCTGTCTGCTGATCATCAAAAAGCATTAAAATATAGAAATTCGCGCTGTTTTTTTAAGACAAGGCTGAAAATGACAATTCCATCATTTGTCTTTCTATATAAGAGATAATACTTTAGATATGAAATTAAACAATTTTTTCACTTTGTTCCACTTGTTTATTTACACCAGAACATTTCAGACTGGTAGTCGAAATTCTTCTTAGGTTCATAGTTTCTTAGGTTCATAGTAACGCTTATGCGAACTCTGGTGGAGCAAAAGGGTAATGTCAACACGGCTACAGCAAAATGCAAAGCGCTCCATTTAAAATAAGTCTTCGCTACGTTCAGTCAATTTAACAATTATTATAAGCAATAATTATTAGCTTGAAACACTCATCTATATTGAAAACCTCCCTAGAAAAGATACATGCCACCGACGGGACACGAACCCGTGCCCCTCTGATCGCCTATCAGGAGCTCTATCCACTAAGCTACGATGGCTTATCTGTTACCCACCAAATGATTCAATATATACTAGTGTTTCATTCAACAATTACCTCTTATTACTTTTTTTTTTGTATCTTTTCTCGGGAAGTTTTTTTAATATGGATGAGTGTTTCAGGCTAATAATTATTGCTTATAATTATTGTTATCCTTTGTTCTATGCATAAAATCTTGTCTTAAAGATTAGTATAACCACTGGAGCGACAGAGTAATTAAAATATATTTTCTCGGATTGCTAAAGGAAATTTTTCCGCCCACATTAAAAAAAATCATACCAGCGAATTTGCGTATGGAGCATACAAACTGATTATAGTTCTATGTAGCCAATGAATTCCCCTATCTATTGTATATTATCACATATTTGTAGGATTTATAAAAAAATATAATTAAGTCTTTTACCTTAAAACATTTTAAAGAATCTAGAGAATCTTTATTTTGTTATATTTTTAATGTACAATATATTATACTCGTTTTAATAAAAAAAAATATTTAAAAATTGACCACATTTTGGCAACAAAGCAATCCGAGGTTTTGGAAATAGTGCCATAATGCGGCAAAAAGCACTCAAGTGGTTAATAATTAAAAATAAATAGTCAATTTAAGTGGGGTAGAAAACGAGGTGATGATAAAAAATAAACTGATATAAAAACAAATATATTAAATTTCCCCATTACCTAGTATGATAGTCATTGTAGAGTTTTGGAGGAATTTTTTATTAGTGGGAAGTTCCCGTTAATTAAAGTTTCAATAGAATTTATTGGAAGGTTTGCCAGTGAACCAGTTAATTACATTATCTGATTGCATGAGAATTTCGGTCGTGAAAGTGGTTGACATTGAACCTCGGCTTTGTGATTTTCCCACATTAGAACAACGGGACTCGTTAATTCGAGGCAGTGTAATTAAATAACGGTTGATCCATTTCAACAAAGCATTATTTCTCCGCTGTGATTTGGGTTATTTTGGCTAAATTAATTAATCGGAATTTGTACTTTACTTTGGCGTTTACAGCTTTTGGTCAAATACCATGTAGTGTTTTTTGTCAATGCATTTGGTTGACTAAATATTTGGCCAATGGGAATAACTTTTAAAATTCATTTACGTACCAATTTAAATGTGTTGTGTGTACCAATATAATTAATATTATAAACTGTTTTAATTTATCACTATCTTTTTTTTTTTTTTTTTACATTAGCTCCACACAGGAGGCCCTGAGGGAAAAATTCCCTCAGGGCCTATGTCATCTTTGAAGATGCTGTGTGGAGGGTTTTTGAAGGGAAAGGAAGGAGAGGAAGTCTTGGGAAGGAAAAAGGTTTGAGGGGTGGGTAGAAATCTGGGGATAAATATGTCCAGGAGTGAAGGACGTGTGAAGCCATCCCTCCCACTGCGGTGCAAGGCGATGGGTCGAGAAGGTCCGGCTGGAGAGATCAAAAGGTCTCCCTCAACCAGCCTCTCCCGATCCGGCCTGCCATGCAGATGGTCGGCAGACGCATCTGCCCCCAAGTCCCGGTCAAACCTAACCCCATGAACCCGGGCACCCCTGCTAAGTCACCAAACGTAGCGTACCACTTGGGGTGATCTATGGCAGAGGTGTTGGTCGTCCAATAAATGGTTCCCGGGGCGGCGGTACCCATACCCGCCTCCCAAATTGAATCTGTTGAGTTATATACATTTTTCCAGTAAATTGATTTTAATTATCTGAAAATTTGCTCGATTTACGTTATTATTCTAACAAGCTATTTAACTAGATGTCCAGATTACTGAGACTAACTAACTAACTAACTAACCATCACGCCGTTTCCCCGCAGGGGTAGACAGAAAGGACGGACCGCCAAACAGCTCGGTCTTCGCACACACCCCTTGCCTCATTCACATACATAAATCTTCTCATACATACTCTTCTATTATTCTGACTCTTGACATATCCCGACCCAAGTATTTGATTCGCGTGCCACGTCTTCCTTGGGCGTCTTCGACTTCTTCTACCATTTACATTCGCGTCATAAATTTTCTTTACATTCCTTTCTACATTCATTCGCTCAACATGCCCAAACCATCTAAGTGTCCCTTTTTTAATCTTACTTATTACGCTCACATCAGCCTTGCATTCTTTTCGGATCTCCACATTCCTCACACGTCATAAATGGTTTTACCACATATAGCTACGCCTCAGGGATCTCATTTCTACAGCAATCAGTATATTTCAGTATATGGTAACTACCTACTTGAAAAAAGTTTTAAAAAAGAATTGTCATTGAGGTTGAGACGTTTCATTGAACAAATTCCTTTTGTGAATTTCATTTAGAGTTATTGATTATTTATTAGCTTTGCATTGACTTAATTTATTTTTATAGTTAGATATTATTTTTACCAAAAATTCAAGCAATACTCCTTAATCGTTTGAGTCGATAAAAATACTTTTCCGCGTAATTCGATACCTTCAGAAGAAAATTATCTTATTCTGTAACCAATATTACGGTAAGAAACGTTTGAGAAAAAAGATATTGATAAAAAAACAACAATGGAGTGAAAATGTGTAATACTTTTTTAAATATTTAGATACCTACCATTATTTATGATTGTTTAGAAATTGTGGTATACTATTAAATGCCCTGCTTAGCAATACAATTCTATTGATCGGGGGTTTTCAATATTACTTCTTATGTCTTGTTTATTATGTATATTGCAATGAATTTCTCACTGGACTAAACGTCCGTTCTAAAGGATTATCTGTCTGAATCTGCAGCGGGGAAACCGCTCACTATGTTTGGGTATTAGACCCAAACGTCCGACAGTTGTCTCTATAGTATACTACTACCAATTACACCAATTAAGACACCTGTAAAATAACGTTCTTCGCGGGTAAGAGAACGTGGATATCGTGACTTTTACATAGATTGGTTGTAATAACCTACTTTACAGTACTTTTTTGTTTTTGTAAATATTTTAATTGGGATTCTTGTTACAATTACAATACTTTGTATTGCTTTCAAGCATCAATCATGACGGAATAATGTTTGATTTAATGTAATATCTTACAAAATAATGTCGAGTTCCTGAAATTAATTATACTTCTAAGCGGCTTTCAACTTCGAGTACCTTTCAGTGACTTGAAATTAATTAATAAAGATTTTATTCCTGGAGCAATTCGAGAAAATTGCTCGATGGAGTATCTCTGGACAGAGTCCCAATGGTCCTGAAAATAATAATTTCGTGAAGTAGAAACGGTCCTTGAAGTCAGCAAACGAAAGCAAAAACATTCAAAGTTATATTGTTATTAAATTTGTTCGTTAAGTACTTGAGAATATACTTTGAAAATAAAAAAATGTTGGGTTTTTATGTTAGAAAAAAGAAAAGATATTTAATAATAAAAAAAACTATTGCCGGATTAAAAAATAATAAGAATGGAGCAATATGGTTTCTTGTCCAGAATCGTATAAAAAATATGTAGGTTTCTTTTCGAAATATTCTTGTTAAGTGTACCAAATCTGATTAAAATATATTACTTTGTAATCTACACTAAGCATACGATTTAGAGCCCCATAAAATTTTATGATGGGCACAAAGAAAATCTAAAATCTTGGAAATAAAATTCTATGTAAGTAAACCATATGTATATATAAATCCTTTTTATTATTTTCAACAAAGCTATTTTCCTTCAATTATCTACTTCAAGTACGATTATCCACTTCAAGTATGATTATCTACTTTAAGTACAAGTATCTACTTCAAGTACGATTAACCACTTCAAGTACGATTAACTTTTCAAGTCCGATTATCTACTTTAAGTACGATTAACCACTTCAAATACGATTAACTTTTCAAGTCCGATTATCTACTTCAAGTACGATTATCTACTTCAAGTACGATATATTGATCTCTTTAAAAAACCATCAGTGAAATGATTAAATTCAAGACGACACTTGCGAGAAGACTTCAAAATTAATATTCATTCCACTTATGTTCGCTTTGGGGGATGGGTACCACCGACTCGGGAAATTTATTAGATAACCAACACCTCTGCCATAGGACACTCTAAGTGGTTCGCTACGTTAGACGATTTAGCAGAGGTGCCCGGTTCATGGGATGAGGATTATCTAGGTCTTGATGGCGGATGTATTTGCTAACAATTGCCTTGCGGGCCGGATCGGAAGAGACTGAATGAAGGAGAACTTTTGACCTATATAACCGGATTCTTTCGACCCATCGCATTGCACCGCAGTGGGAGGGATAGATTCATATCTCCGTCACTCCTGGACACGCTGAGCCCCAGATTAACAGATATTAGTAAGTATGTAGGTACCAACTCAATTCATTCCGACTACGTAAGTCAATTAAGTATAATATTTAAAAAAATATTAATTCAATTTGCTGAAGCCTGGAGTAGGAATCTGGTAAAAAAGTAATAATATAACTGATATAATTAATTACGTGTGCAGCCATATAGGCGCATTGTATGTTTATTATTATTATTTGTTCTGCACTCAATAAACTTACCTACTTCCCAGAATTAATTTAATTTATGTTATAATCCATTAAGTTAAAAGAACCCATTGACAAACTACTTAAAAGTAGTTTATTGGGACTTTTCTCTGTTTTTTGTATTATGTTTTTATTTGATATGTATATATTATTCTTTGTTTTAAATGTTTCTTTAAATAAATAAATTTAAAAAAAAAAATATATATATATATTTATTTTAATATTTCATGTAAAATGTAATCTACTATATGCCATTGCCTAAACACTAAAAATTAGAGCCATGATTATGCACACATTTCGTGTAATTGAATACTAAATCTGTGCTTGACACTTCAATTATATGGTGAATATCAATTGGCTTTTTGGCTCAAGTGGATTGATTAACGATTGGATACATTGATTAGATTGTCAGCCTAATATCTCTGTTAATTCCGTTAGCATCTGAGCCCAGTAGGTACAGAGACAAGGCGTTCTCTATGAATTGAAAAAAAAAGTTTTATTTATATCCATATTGAAAGTGCCGGTTCGTGCTACGAGGCATGAGACGCCGTGCCTCCCAAAAACATAAAAGGAAAAGAGTAAAAAAAAATAGTATTATAATTTTTTTTAAATTATAAGCTATCATTTTATAAATTTATATAAGCCTTAAAGTTACATCAATTCAAATATTTCCCATGAGTATATTTCACTACGACTGGTTGTCTTTATATCATATAACTTAACAACTCGGTAGTACGCAGTGTATTTCACCACGCCACCCCGAGAATTAAAATTAATAGCTAGTGAGGCAGAGATAGGGCCTGCCTCCGAGAGCTGCTGATTTCATTTAGCCGAACGGGAGTGGGGAAGTCACCTGAAATCGAAATGAAGGGTAGCTGTTACGCGGTCGCGGGTTTAGTTTGAGGCGCGCCTCAAAAAAGCGAACACTTCTCAAGTAGAAACGATCACGATTAGCTATAGCGCTCGGCGATAGGTACCTACGGAGTACGGCTATTTTGATTAATTTAGTAGAGCGAATTTGCAGTTGACTGAATCTTGTATTTGCACATTATTATTATAGTATGATGCTGGTAATAGTTCCTGTTAAATGTTATATTTCGTAAGTATCACCTTTCAATCTCGCCAACCACCACAGCATATTTAATTTTAGATTAACTTATTTTTAATTAATGAAGACAATATTAGGAAAACTCAATCGAAAATCTAAAATCTGACACGAACCCAGAACCTTCGCCTTGATGTGGCGCAGCTCTACCGATTGAGCCAATATGTCCCTATCCGAATCGGTCATATTTAACTGTATCATACTTCGACTGAGAACTACCAATATTAAATTAAACTAACATTAAAAACTACAGCTACAGTCACATCTGGGATGTGACTGTAAATTAAATATTACACTTTTAGGTTTAACTTAATAACCTATTAAGTTAAAAATAAAAAATGATTACCTTTTTTGTTTAACGTTTAAGCGTCGAATGCTTAATTTAATGTATAATTGAAACCCGGCATTGTCCAGCGGTAGGGCGTTGGACACACATTCCGAAGGTCGCGGGTTCAAACCCGGCGCAAGGTGGGCTGAAAATCGCCTTTCATAGACATAGAGACTTGAATTTTCATGGCTCTTTTTTTGGCTAGAAATGGATTCTGCAGATCATTACTATGCTATAAAATTTCGTATGAAGCAATTGCGTGTACAAATGAAGGAATTATCATTTTTTAAAGAAAAATTTGTATTGCACTGACATTAAAAATGAGGCTATCTCTGGAATCATAAGGTTGGCTATTACATCCATACACACAGATATACTACTATTTATTTGTATTTTTTTGACGTACTTCGTATTGTGGCGCAACTTGCGCGTTTTTTTTAAATCCTCAATGTTGAAAAAAAAACTTTTTTTATGTTGATGATTAATTTTATTGCAAAATTTTGGTTTATAGTGTCAATAAAATATTGTAAACTAGACAAAGCATACTCGTAAATATCAAATGTAAAGCATTTAAGCATTAAAATTTATTTAATTGATTTGTGTTATTTCACAATTAATTATTTAGAATAATATGTAGTATATTTTCGGCACGTTCCAGAGTGGAAGATACTCGTATCGCCCTGGTGTAAGACCACCATTCAGAATGGAAACGTTGCTTGAAATGGCTTTAGCCGTGTTTAGTAACTAGATCTGAATAGCCAGGTACTTCCGCACCTTCCTCTTCCTCGTCTCCTTCCCTTCTCCATTTACCTTCAGCCTCATAACATACCCCAATTGGGGATGCCATAGTCTCACTGGCTCCAGATGGGAGCAGTTGGGACTATTGTGAGGTATTCACTATTAAAAAAAAATATACATATGTATATATATATACTCTTCGTCATTTCCTTCCTCTCCCCACTACTTTCATCCTCACAACATAACCTTATTGAGGAAGTTTTAATTTCTCTGGCTCCAGACATTAAAAAAAAAATAATGAAACATTCCGTGCTTGTTTTACATTATCCACATAATAAACCCCGAGATAAAATTTATTTGCATAGAAAATACATAATTTAGACTATGATGCTGCGGGGTAGATGTAATCAAGTTTGGAGTTATGGAAGGCTGTATATATATTAGCACCTTTAAGGGTTGGTGGCTGCCGCAAACTTTTCCTCCCTTAGATGTTTGGAATTAGGAATTAGGAGTTAGTCCGTGTCCATATTTACCCGACATGCAAGGGGTGATTTAATTACATTACAGAACTTTCACGGTCTTCTTTTATTAAGGATATATGAAATGTAATATTCTTGCCACCAATCTTAACATAAATTAATTATAAGGACTTACTGCCCGATTTCTACATCCTCGTTTTATATTTTACTCCTATAATAGAAAAGTATTGAACAAACAGCATTTAAAATGTCCGTGATCGATATAATATTATTATCTTCGTATTAAGCAATACCGTGACTTTTAGAGTAGTGACTGTAGAAATAGAAATGAGAGAAGTAAATTAAATAGAATGAATAGAAATCAGGCCTTAAATTTCCATTACAAAATTGTGTTTTACCATGATTACGAAATTTAAATGGAATGGAGATATGTAATGTCAGGGAAGTGTAAATGAGACAAAATGAGTTCCAAATGAGCTATACGGTACATTTGTTTCCACCTAAATATATATGGAAGGAAAATCTAGAATCCTTCTTTGTTCTATGCTTCTGACGGAAATTAAAATGCAAGCTTAAAATAGTGCTTGATTCTAAATCTGCTCAGCTAATTATTTGAGATTTTTGTTTCAAACACGCCGACGTTCTCATTAATAAAAACAAAAGGACCAAAAACCATAAAATCAGAATGATTCGGATTGGACGGGTAGTATGTATGTACTTTAATTCTGCAATAAATCTTGGACTATACGAGATTTATTTATTTTACTATACAAAGACAAAGACCGTCATAGACGGGTTCGCTTTAATATCCTATCCAATAATCCGAAAGTCTTTCCCCAAATAAGGGTGTAATTTGACCTAGACCCTAATCGTTAGTTCTCCAAAGGGTTCGACATAAATATATTATTCTTCAGAAGCGAATGTTTTAAAAAAATATTGATTTGTACATATCCTAAGTAAAATATACTCTCAGTATCTCCCTGGTGTAAGACCACCATTCAGAATTGAAATGTTGCTTGAAATGGTTCTAGTCGTGTTTGGTGACCAATACATCAAAGGCATGCTTTTTCATACAAATGTTGAATTTGGATTTGTTGCCAAACTACTTAATGTTATTAATCAAAAGGTATAAAATGGATACGAGCTACATTATATTTTTGGGTTTTAAATTATAAAATACAAGCTTTTGCCCGCGACTTCGTCTGCGTAGGATTAGTACTTCGAGTAATCTATTTTCTTTTCCTAGGTCCCATCTACGTATGTATGAAAATTCTTAACCTATTTCTTTAAAATAAGTATAATTCTTGATTCAATTCAAAGCATTAGGCGAGTACTTGAAATAAATTCACTAATCAAAATATTTTCAAAAATAGAATTTTAATTTAACAATCATTGTTTTGCAAAATGTCATTCTCAAATTTTTACGTTTCCTATTAAACTATAATTATTATTTTCAATATATTTAAAATAGATAGCTAGCTTTATAAATTATAGCCTATATGTTATTCTGATGTATGAGCTATATTATTTTACAGTTTCATTAAAATCCATTCATTAAATTTCGATTTAAAGAGTAACATACAAACTTTCGCATTTATAATATTGGTAAGAAGTAAGATAGATCATTAAATAATTAAAGGTAAACTTTCGATCGAACTGGACACGCTTATTACGAAGATACTTTGTTTGGCGGCCAGCTGTCAGTTTGATATGTTGGTATTCCCGACACTAAAGAACTAGGAGCTAGATGCTAGATGATCGTCGCCGACTTCATGCGAAACATAATTGGCGCGTATAAAAACACTAAATAATTCATTTATAATAATATAATGTAAACAAACCTCTAATCAGAATCATTTCACAGTCAGAACGGCTAGAAACAATAGGGAACAATCACACTTTTTTTTTACCAAACAGCTCGAACTCGGGAGTACCGTGTGACGTCACAATGTCGCCAGTCAATGATGACTCGGTTTTGATATTTGAATTTTCACACAACTTTGAAAGTGAATTAATTAATTTAATTTTTTTTTTGGTGTTTTAAGTACGTTTTTCGATTTTAGTAAACTTTTTTACATATATTAAAGCATCGATAACACTATATTACATACAGTTCATGTATCCTATTAAATTAAATGACTAAAAATAAATTAATATAATTGAATAAAAAAACTAGTCAAAACATTCATTTTTGTATCACAAACCATGTTACACAAACCTAGCGTAGCCGCTAAACTACTTGAAAACTGGGATGTTTTTCTTGCCTTGACGCGAGCAGGCGCTACGAAGGGGGCACTTTCTTTTTTATCACAAACCATGTTAGACAAACCTAGCGTAGCCGCTAAACTACCTGAAAACTGGGATGTTTTTCTTGCCTTGACGCGAGCAGGCGCTACGAAGGGGGCACTTTCTTTTGTATCACAAACCATGTTAGACAAACCTAGCGTAGCCGCTAAAGTACTTGAAAACTGGGATGTTTTCCTTGCCTTGACGCGAGCAGGCGCTACGAAGGGGGCACTTTCTTTTGTATCACAAACCATGTTACACAAACATGACAGTTTTAAAGTAGTTTAGGGGCTACGCTTGGTTTGTGTAACATGGTTTGTGATACAAAAGAAAGTGCCCCCTTTATAGCGCCTGCTCGCGTCAAGGCAAGAAAAACATCCCAGTTTTCAAGTAGTTTAGGGGCTACGCTAGGTTTGTGTAACATGGTTTGTGATACAAAAGAAAGTGCCCCTTTATAGCGCCTGCTCGCGTTAAGGCAAGAAAAACATCCCAGTTTTCAAGTAGTTTAGGGGCTACGCTAGGTTTGTGTAACATGGTTTGTGATACAAAAGAAAGTGCCCCTTTAAAGCGCCTGCTCGCGTCAAGGCAAGAAAAACATCCCAGTTTTCAAGTAGTTTAGCGGCTACGCTAGGTTTGTGTAACATGGTTTGTGATACAAAAATGAATGTATTTTTTATTAAATCACTAAAAAACTTCATAGTGTCGATATCTCGAAACGAAGCAAGATATCGAATTATTCTTCATTTTCGATTTATTTTGGATCAATTTATCGAAATCCATCGTCAAATGTCGGCGCCACGGAAATCGTACTCTCCCCTTATTTCCAGGATTCGCCAAACTAGTGCTAAAAACAGATTTTGAGGTAAACCTTTTAACATTAAAACATTTAATGTAAAAAAAAAACGTGCCTGAAGGTCTTTATTCAATTTACTGTATTTTATTTCCAGAATTTCACCAAACTAGTGCTTACCTAATTCGCATAGATTGTCTAGTAGTGACATATTTCTAGCTCCTCGTTATATTACGGTATTACATCGGCCATATCGGGTATACCAATATAACAAAATGACAGCTGGCCGCCAAATATTCGTAATAAGCGTGTCCAGTTCGATCGAAAGTTTACCTAATTAAATTTTAATTAACGGCATAAAATTGTTTTATGTATATATGAACACAATAAAAAAATTTTTAAAATACAAATTAAAAAGGCATATCGATAGGGGTAAATTTAAATTCCAAATGACTAAAAGCGTATATAAAATAAAATTTCTAACAAAAACACATTTTTAATTACAATCAAATAAGAGTTAGGGAAACTGAGTTTTTTTAATCATTTTTGTCAACGCATAAAAATTTGAAAATTACCTCTAAAATCATGAATTTTTTTATTATGGTTACTAGAGGGTACCTGTTGTTTAAAAAAAATCAACATATTGGTCTCAAATCCAAATTCAAGTTTAATATGAAAGAGGTCGCGCAGCCATTCCTCTTCAGTAAATTTTGCATATATTTTGTTACATCAAAACAACTACACAAGTTTCTAATCAATCAAATAGTTTTGAAGTACCTTAGTATCCTATACAGGATTTAGTATATTGCAACTGCAGCTCGAGGTGCAAGTAAGTTACTTGGAATGATTTTAATAGTTTTGAAGTTTGGCCGCTTTTGTATGGGCAAAGTTTTGTGAGCTATTCGTTCGTGGAATAAATCTTAAAGGAACAAACGTTACAAACGAACACAACCCTGAAACACAAAATCTTAATTCTTAGGTGAAAGGGTATTTAATTCAGTTAATCATGTTTTTCCACTCTACTCTTTTTCCATCTTGCTTGGTGGAGTATCTTGTTTTTAACTTATTTCGTTTTTGATTTTGGTTTTCGTTCTTGCATGAGTTCGTTGTTTTTATCTTAATTCGCTTTTGATTTGGTTTTTCCATCTTGCTTGGTGGAGTATCTTATTTTTATCTGATTTTGTTTTTGATTTATTTTGCATCTTGCATGGGGGAGTATCTTGTTTTTATCTTATTTCGTGTTTGATATTGTTCATGATTTCGTTTTTGATTACGTTTTTGTTTTTGATTTGTTTTGATATTGTTATGATCATTTAGATGTTCTTTGTGAAAAAAAAAAAAAAATTACATAATATTAAAAAATAAATTTATATTATACATACATAATTGAGCTTAAAATCGACAGATAGACTGTTTGTCGATGACAATGCATTCTAACCTTTTTATTGCAATTAACCACACACAAGCTTAGGGTCGTTAAAAGTCAAACATATCTCAGACATATATAGAGAAGATATTGACATAACAGTACATAATGATAGTTGTTAACCGGTTAGTGTGGCTGAGTTGACAAATGTGTCGGTTTACCACTGGATTACAACAACATGACAAAAACAGCACTTATACAAAACTTATAATGGTATAAAAAGTTATTAATAAGTCCGAAAAGTTAGTGACGCAATTATATTTACAAAATAAAGGAAAGAAAAAGTAACACCATGAACAAAAACGTGCAACAATTTTCAAAATAGTTACGAAGGGAAAAAGTGATTCAAATCAGGAAACAAAGCGAAATAGAATTGTTATTAATAATTGTCTAGCAGTAAGAAATACCACTTTCCGTTTGAATGGAAGTTCATTGATGTAAAAAACTTTGACATCAGCGATTCGAATCAACAACTGATTGATCTCCCCTACGGCATGACTATTGGCAAGCAGACCTTGAGAAAAACAATTTGTTGTGAACGACGGAGATAACTATCGGTAATACATAGCATTCTTCTAAGGGTGAATTGCCTTATACACAAAAAAAACTATCGGTAACATAAAAGTGAATGCTTTCCATAATCGATACATTTTCAAACTATTAGCGAATAAGTCTAACGAAATATGTAGCAATATAAAAGTACACTCATCATCGTAAGGGGAGATAAGTTGGTTCGGAGCATTCCTTTGAAGAAGTCAAATAGTTCCCATACTTCTCAAGGTGTTGCACTACGAAGGGATGCAAAATCATGTGATTTAGTTTGAAAATAACTTTTAGATAGCTTAGAAATATCTTAGATGCTCTACTTAAATACTGCGAGTAGAACACCTATTTGCCTTTGGAGTGATCCATTTTTTTATTGCTCTGGTTACAAGCCAAAAAAATTGAGTACCTATTAGGCCTCTAAAACTGCTTTAAAGTTCAAAATCTATTTCCCAACATCTTTTCGGTTATGGTTTTATTGTATAATGTAAAAAAAACTAATTCATTTGAATATGATTGTAATGAAATAACGCTTTTTTGTGAAGTTTTTTTATGAATGAATAGGAATAGGCGGCTGGTGTTAAAAGGGAATTTAAACCTAATCGCTATCTACATAAGTAGTTTTTTTTAGCAGCCTAATCCCTAATTATACACGACAAAGTGCATCACTTTAATCATAATTATTTGAAATTCTTCTAAACTTCTTATGTTCAGGTGTTCGATTTTATGTTACCATCCTATCAACGGTCGGCCACATTTTTAATCTGTTACCTTTGAAAGGTCCCTGAAAAGTCGATTCCCTACCCATCTAAGCCCTTAATCAAATTGTGATGAGCTATCAAGCAACGCGGTCGTCAGGTGAGCACGAAAGGAACAGCCAAAAGGGGTCGAGAAACGGATAGATCAAATAATGTCAAAAATGATCGTCGATTTAATGGAAATCAAATGTCACAGTGTAAGATATTAACTATTTCCAGCAATATTTAAGGGTATTTATTGTTGTGTGACTCCAAATACTGATACAATATCAAGGCTACGCCTGGGAAATTCAATGGAATTGAAATAATATGTGATAACTCGGCAGTAGCTAAAATCCTTTGTAGTGAGCAGAACGAAACCCAGCATTATCAAAGGTGCCACACGATATCTCTTTGTAATCAAGATATACTTCGGACAGCCTTGCTGTGTTCATAATTAGGGCAGATGTGTTGTGTTTATTTATCTATCAAAGAACCTTTCCTACATCCAATTTTTATTTTTTTTAAACTAATGGTTGGGTTAGGTTAGGTTAGCTTAGGTCAGGTTAGGTTGCTATGATGCAATGCATTATGCAACTTTCGTCACTTTTTATCTCAATTATGTGTAACAATCTTTATCTCGCTTTTTTTAGTTTTTTTTCTATCAAGATGTCATGCACATAACTTGTATTATTACTAGTACACAAATCAATGATTTTAATTTAAAAAAATTGACAGCCCTGAACTATTATACTTGATTTCTTTCCATATACCTAGTAAACCAACATCGATGGAATATCTACCGTTGTATTGTGACAACTCCAACACAGAATCACAATTGTGTACTCCCGTTCGCCGTATACAAAATTTGGGTAATGATTATGAGGATATTATAGAGGAGGATTTTGTTTTTGTGATGTTGTGTTCATTTAGATTTTAGATGTTCTTTGTGGAAAAAAAATATAAAAATGGAAAAGCCCAGCTAATAATGTATCATTGAAGAAGAATAACTAATAATCTATTTATGAAAAAGAACGAGACAAAGAAAAATAAAAGATAACAATCGCAACATCGAATCATACCGATAAACGCCATACCAATTAGAGGTGATAGTAGTTTAATTGATACGGCATTAGTCCCAATAGGACGATAGGTTATTTTTTTTCTGTGTTTTGTTCTTTTTCATATTTTCGTTTAGATTATTAGTATTAACTTCTTCTACGATGATGTATTACATATTTGGAAACCGAGTTTGTATTCATCAGAGAGGATGGAATATAACCTGGCGATTTACAGAGCTTTCCAAACTGTAAATCAGTACTCAGTTATGGCTGTGGAAGATGTTGATTAAAACTCTCGAACTTACTAATGTTATGTTTCTTGCGATAATAATTTTTACAGAGAATTCACACGGAACTTGAGGAATAACGGTGGAGGAGAGAGATCGACCGCGGGGTTAGGACGCTTGGACGCTAGATTTGGAATGAATTTATGCCAGTCACGGTGATACCAGTGATACAAAATGTTGCCAAGGGTGAAAAATATTTGTAATGCAAAAGCATTCCTTCTACTGGAATTACCTACAAAAATAATAAAAAGGCAGTTGTTCTAATTTTTAAAAAAATGTATGTATAAATAATGTCATATTTATGGGAAATAGAGTGTCAACCTTAACTTATTGAATAAATGTTGCAAAACTGCTGTGTACAGTGTACATGGTAGTAACTCTATTTAAATTTCAACAGTGTTTTTCCCAAACACCTTTTGATACCCGTAATTAAATCCTCGTTAACGTCACTTCAAATGGTCAAAACAAATTTAACCGTCACTGCAAAATGTTCTATTTTAAGCAGTTTGTATTGGGATTTCATTTACAAATTTCGGTACCGCGGTTTCGTTACTAAAAAACCGTTTACCCCCAGACTCTTTGTCCCCGAAGGATATTTAAGGACCCTCTTTTTAGACCCTTTGACCTACATACATACTTAATAATATGAACCGTATGATTCAAGCAACCTTCTATGCTCGAGGGAAAGATTATGGTAATATAAAAAAAGGAAAAGACTTTATTACAATTCTTATTCTTCAGTAAAATTATGCTTTATGTATCCCTTTTAGTCAAGAACCAAGGATTTTTAAAGAAATACACAATTACATCCCTTGTGAGTTGTTCAATTTAATTTTCGTATTGGATTTGTCAAAATTATTTGATAAAAAAAAATCATAATTCAATAAAAACAAATTTTAAATTTAGGTATTGAGAAAACTGGAAAATAATAATTTATTATTAAAAAGTGTACTATTTGCAGGTACGTGTCTCTTCTTTAACCCAGACAAAGTTATTCGTAAGCCAACCCAAACTTCCTTGCAAACAAGAGAAATTTAACACAAAACAAAGTATTTTAAAGTTAACACGAGGAGAAAAATGGTTCAAGAAAAGGGCTCCTCTTCTAAGAAACTTTAGATATTCAGTATACAATGTAAGTTCTTACTGTTATGATTACATTTTCTTAAAGTTTAAACCATAGAAGATAGAATGCCTTGGTTTTACCAGATTAAGGGCCGTCTGTTTCAACGCTAGCTACAGTAAAAGTTAAACTGGCTAGCTTTACACTTGTAAATTTCTTCGTAAGTTTACGACTTCTGGTCAAAGAGCTTTTTTTTTTAAATGCAATATGCATTTTGAAAATCCAAATTGCCAATTGGCACATCTGTGCTGGAAAATACTACTCTCTTCATCGTAATGCATTCATCTCCTCACATACATACTTCTATTTTTTTCAAGTCTTAACGTCACTAAAGTATTTGATTCTGTATCTCCTTTGGGACACTCAAGATAATATATTATATTCTTTTGACTGTCATTGTTATCAACAAATAATTTGTATCAACAAATTCAAACAATCCGGCGAGAAATGAACCTAATATATGTAGAACTGTTAAAAACAGGTAAACTGAGTGAAGACACGATGTCAAATCTAAACGTGAATATGTAGATTTACTGTTCAAAACCCACATTCCCAACACGAAACCCAAAACACACGTGAACAATATGTTGTAATTTTATAAAACATCTGGCACATTAAACGTTGTTTCTAAAATTACAAATTACAATTAAATTCTACAACACCATACTATTGGAATTTACTTGCCTTTGAAAATGGTTCACAATTCATTTAAATAAGGTTCAGAAACACGACCCTGCTCTATGAAAACTAATATCTCCAGTTGGTCATATTTCAGCTCCGCGATGCTGACTTTCCAATGGTACAAATTATAATTTTTGTTTTTGAAAATTATTGATGCCAATGTTTTTGAAATTTTTCATGTATTATATTATACGTACGTATATGGATACAAAGTTATTGCACTAGTAAACGAGTTTATTATAAACGCTTAGCGTATTTAATACATGCACATTGAAAATACATAACACAATGTAAAACATATACATTGAAAATCTAATATATAAAAATTAATGTTTGTTTGTTCGTATGTTATGCGCAGCCATACCTTTCATTCAATTGCGATGAAACTTTGGGAATATAAAGTGTGCATACCCGGGATGGTTATAGGATAGTGAACTCTGGCATATGAAATTATTTCCCATACTATTCTTGAGATTGCGTAAAAATTTGATCCTATTTCAGTAAGTACATAATGATGCGTGTTTTGTGTAGTTTTTTAAACGAAGGACCTTGAAATGCGTATGTTATGTGTTTGAACCACTGCACAAGTAGAAGGTAAACACACAAGGAAAAGGGTTAAAATTACTCACTGCGGGACTTGTACTTTCTTCTCTGGCCGGTTTTATTGCACTGTGTTAATATTTTGTTGCGGTATGTTTCTTCTCTGCGGCGGTCAATAGCGAAAAATGCGGATACGGGTAAATAATGTGGATGTTCACAGGTTGATGGTCGATTATTGACTGATGTGGGTAACAGGAAAAAGTGACAGGTTTATAGGGAAGGGTAGGAAGGAAATGTGACAATACTACTAGCTACAAGTACAGCAGTTCATGTATGTGTATAGGTTTGTATAGATGTATGTATGTAAGTGTAGCTGTGTAAATGCCCAACCACATAATTAAGGATTTTTAATGGGTAAATCTTTTTTAATGGGAAAAAAAGTTGGAATTTCAGAAAAAGTTGTCAATCTTTTTTACTCCTACCATCATGTACAATCACCTCCTGAAGTTAATGCACTTTAGCCCCGGACAACCTGTATATATGTTCTTATAAATTAACTTTTCTATTAATGGTAGGACCAATCGATCTTAGTAAGTAAGACGTAGTGAGGGAAAGCGAAGACGAAAATCAGGAAGGTACTTTGATAACACGTTAAAGGAGAAACCTCCATGTATTAATAAAAAATATCAAAGGGATTTTATGAAAACCTTACAGGTATATACGTCTCTAGGTTCATGTTACGCAGAATTACGGAGTAATTACGTAATTTTAATACGATAAAATATCACATGAGTAGGTACGTACAATACAGATAAATATAAAATAATATTTGTTTTTTTATTTATCCCCCACGGAAATGATTATTTTTCGTGACTCTAAAAGGCAGGATATTTGATCGGGTAGATTAAATTGCTTTTTGGTTTCAAAGAAATCGCTCTTTAATCCAAGCAGGCTTAGCGTTCAGTGTAAGATCAAGGGAAGATTTGGAGAAAATTGGGAATTAATGGAAGTTTATGTCGTGGGCTAAAGGTGCCCTTATATTTATATTTACAGGGTGTTGCTTCAAAAATTGTTATTTCGATATCAAGATTATATGTTACCCCTAGATCTAATCCCCCGATGGTTGGCCCCTAATACTTGACCCACCGGAGAGTTGATCCCTACGCCAGTTGATCCTTCGACATACTAATATTCACCATAATCAGTTACATATTTTTGATAACAATAATTCCGTATTGCCGAAGAAATATGCAGTGAGGATATAACATTGAACTGGCTATATGCCAGCGTGGTTTTTATAGTCTATAGTGAAATCCATACTAAAAAAACCCATACTTAAGACGATAGACTTAACTTTTCGGCCCATACAAAAAGGACGCCCGGGAAAAACACTTTTCTACATCGAAAATTGCACTAAATTAATATATTTTTTTATACTGCCTTCTAGAAAATAAAGGCTATGTCGGTAGCTTTTTGAATTTTCGATGCGTTTCGTATTAACGTAAACATTCACTGTCAAACATGTATAATTTATCGGGAAATATTACTTAAGGAAAAGGTGCTGCTGACTTAATTCCCATAAAGAATTACAAAATTATCAAAACATACCGACATAGCTTATTCTTTCGAGAACATATTTTTGTTTTTATATTACAATTTCGTGAAAGTTTGGGTGTAGAAAAATGTTTTCTCCCGAAATTCTTTTTCGTGCGATTTCTATGGGTAAATATGAGCGTTGTCTCATTCGCACATTTCGCATTCGCATGTATTGTAAGTGTGAGTGAGCTTATTGTGAGCGGGACAGAATGACAGACGCGGGTGTTCCGCGTGTGGTTCAAAGTCTAGCCTCTTAAGGCCGCGCTACCTCGCTCAAAAATAAGAAGATAAAGACATACGACAATACGACAGCGAGCGCGCTAACATTAAAAACCATAAAATTCATGCGAAAATTGTGAAAATGTTTAATAAAAGACGACTCGCTTGAAAAACAGCAAAAATCTCGCGGGGGCTGTGGCAAGTAGCTGTCAAGTAACTGTGTCAAGTATTTAGCGAAACATTGTAAATTTTTTCCTACGTATAACTTGTAAAATAACAGAAAAAAACCGCTGCCCTAGTGCTTGTACCTATGTGTTTAATAGACCATTTTGCAATTTTAAAGGAGAGTTTTTTTAAATTTTTTACAGGCTAATTCGAAATAATTATGACTTTAGTCATTTCGTTTTATACATGTCTTTTGAATACGGTATAAAACGAAATGACTAAAGTCGAGAATTATTTAGAATTTGCCTGTAAAAACAAAACAAAACGTCCCCTGTAAAATTTGCAAAATGGTCTATTGAACATACAAGCACTAGGGCAGCGAAACGTGTAAATAATAATTTTCGGAGCATACTTTGCAATTTATTTTTATCGAGGGAATTTCAAATAATTACCGTTTCGGCGCGGCGTGGGGAAAATCTTAAAGAATAACATATATTTTTTAAAAAACTTAAAAACCGAACGTTTAAGGAAAACATGTAAGAAATCGGTAGAAATTGGCAGAGCGGCCCCTTAAGTCCATACTATAAGCGGTATATACCCACAGGTATAGTGAAAGCTAAATATTACAAAAGTTTCGTAGGAATGAATGGGGGAAACATGGTACTTGCGCAATTAATAACTTGTTTTTACAATTTAAAGAACATGGACTTCTGTCTGATAATACCGCAATTTAGAAATGAATTTAACTATAAACATTGGATAAGAGACATAACTAAATTAATATAAATGGTTAACTACATTGTTAAACCTAATGACGCCTCCTGTTTTCAGCCGTTGTTCAATTAACAAAACCCTTCAAATTGTATTGCGAAACGAGAACTTTCTTGTCAAAAGTTCTATAACATGAACAACCAGATACCAGAGTGAACGAGAACTTCCGGCCGTTTATTTACAAATTACAAGCCATTTCAGTTATTTGAGTTAGATTATATTTGTGCAAACCTTTCCTCGCCTAATATAAACGAACCTATCGACTGCATTAAACTTATCTTCTTATCTCATGAACAAAATAATATCTGTGAATGAAATGATAAATCATTTGTAAATATTTTCTCGCTAACCAAAGTTACTCTTTTATAGTCGTCACCGACGTCATCGTCACTGAAGAAACGCTTTGTTTTATTTTTATTTAGTTTATTTTGTTTGAAACATTTACTGAGTGTTAACAAATATTACGCCATTGATATTGCCAGTGGGATGCACATAGATATTAACACTCCAATATAAAGTGATCACAGCATGCGTAAATCAATGTTTAGTTGTTACTAGGTAGAGTAGAGATGCCGCTAGTGAAATAACAGAAATAATATTAAGAAAAATAAAATATAAAGCACAGCATATTTATTTTTATTTATTTATATACATAATATATTACAAACAATACAATACAGAAGGATCCTTTTTATGTCCAACTGGGAAGGATTCCCGTTTCAGGACAGCCAAATTGTGTATTTAGTACATAATATTCTTGCAATGGAATGGCGATTCTGTCAAGACAGCTTTTGAGAACATTAGTAATTGCATTCGTAGTGACGGGATGGTTTCTTTACGTGAAAGAATCGCAAAGATGTAATTTTTACCAGGGTCATTATGGATAGCATAAGTAATTGCATTCAGAACACATAAATGGTTCCTTTCGGGAGATTACAAGTCTGGCATTCTTTCCAAGTTATTTTGGAAAATTGCATAGTTAGAATTTCCACATTTATAAACCAGTATAAGACATATGAAACCTAAAGTACTATATTTTTAAGGGTTTTCGAAGTTTGCCGTATGACGTGTGAATTCCTAATTTACAGAGAAACGTAACCCAATTTAGAGAGAGAGAGAGAGAGAGAGAACAAAAAAAAATTATAATAAAGCATAATGAAGCAATTACATCATTTTTATCGAAGGAAGCGTATACCTTGTCGTGCGACATTAGGTATTAAATGAAAATATATATATATATTTTTTTTTTTTTATAAAAAAACCCTCTTTTTAATTTTTGAAGGTTATTCCCATCAATGTAATATATAAAAAATATAAAGATATATAAAGATAAAATCGGATATATTTATCCAAGACACTATCTAGGTAACAATCTTTGAATACTTGTTTACAATAATAAAGGTAGTGGCCAATAATATGGAAAAAAACATTAGTCGAAGATAATATTGTTAATTCTGAAATTTGAAATATGAAGTTGACAATTACGACAGTCTCATAATAGATCGCAGTGGCCCAATTGGTAGAGGTGTATGTCCCGGTAAGACGTAAGGTTCTGGGTTTAAGTCCCAGTTGCGACCATTATCTTTTATTATTTTTCTGTGTCTTGTTCATTATCGTATTTAAAAAAATTTGATTATTATTCTTATCTTCTTCTTCAATGAAAAAACAAACTTTGTAAAGTTTTACCACTTTTTATTTGAATTGATATTTAACAGCCAACAGGGAATCGCTCAAGCCGTTTATAAAGATGTTATAATATTGTCATATCCTATGGAAATATACAATCTACACATTGGTTGGTTGATTTTACAATATTTCCCGCCGGGGTAGACTTGTTTCCACAGTCTGATATTCTTCGAAGCCACAAAGTTCTCCCTTGGCAATGCACTCTTTTATTATATTCTTACTGTGTTATTCCTTTGGCCTCTGATAAGATGGAAAAATAATGAGTTCCCGGGGAAAATACGCGATAAAGCCAGTCTACTGCGGAACTCTGAGGGTTCCTTAATGTTAATAATTACTAGGCGAGATGGGTTTTCTGAATACCTCCATGAGTTTCTTTAATAAGTATGTCGTAGGCGTTAACGTTTTATTACCCAATGTTTTTAACAATCTGAACGTATCTTTTAAAATGAAAGGCTTTCATGGAAGTAATCACGATTTTTCACGATGTGAAAGATGACATAATATGACTTCCCTATAACCACTGGAGCAAACAGAGCAATTTAAATATTTTTTTCTCGGATTGCTAAAGGAAATTTTTCCGCCCACATTAAAAACATCATGCCTCCGAATTTAAATATGGAGACATACAAACTGATTATAGTTCTGTGTAGCCAATGAATTCCCCTATATTTTGTTTATTATCACACATTTGTAAGATTTATAAAAAAATATGTAATGAAATCTTTAACCCTAAATTTTTTTAAATAACCTAGAGAATATTTATTTTGTTATATTTTGAATGTACAATATATTATATAGTCGTTTAAATAAAAATAAAAAAAATTAAATTTGCTCCATTTTGGCAACAAAGCAATCCGTGGTTGTGGAAATAGTGCCATAATGTGGCAAAAAACGCTCGAGCGTTTAAAAGTATCTAATATTTAACTTTCTTTGGAAATTGCTGCGACGTCAAAAGTTTTAATTTTCAAATCATAATTTTTGTGTAGGTAGTAAAGAAAACATATTTATCCGTGTGTTCGAAAAGAACCTACAACGAAGTACATTTAACTTTATATGTAGTTCGTTGTGGTAATAATAACTTACCTACCTTAATAAAACTGGCCAAATTGCTTTATCAGCATCATTGTATAGAAGTTTTTTTTTAAATTTCCAATTCTGTGAGAATAAGTACAAAAAAAAACTAAATCAATTATATTTGTGGATTTTATTGGATAACCAATATCCCCGCTATAGTTCACCCCAAGTGGTTCGCTACGCTTGTGATTTAGCCGGGGTGCCTGGGTTCATGGGGTCAGGTATTTCTAGTACTTGTCGGCAGTTGCGTTTGCCCACCTACTGTGTAGGTCGAATCGGGAGACACTAGTTGAGGGGGTCCTTTTGACCTCTCCGGCCGCACTCTCTCGATCAATCGCCTTGCACCGTAGTTAGAGGAATGGATTCATACGTACGTCACTCCTGGACACACTGACCGCCAGTTTCCTCCCCACACCTCATAACTTTTTCCTTTCCAGAGCTTACTCGCCGTTCTTTCTAGCTAATGTAAAAATAAAATTTGGAATTTGAAATTTCATCTTCGCCGTGCATCCATCATCAATGACAATTTTTCGTCAACACGTTCACGTTCAATCCTGCTTTTGTTGGGTTATATCTCAAAACCTGGCAAGAAACATAATTGATTTAAAATAACTCAGGTCTAGGGCATACGTCATTCCTATGTCTACCTACGTTAAATTGTCGTGAAAACAAGCTTATGTGCCCAAGCGGTTAAATGATCTTTGATGCTTGTATAAAGGCGGGTCTCCTGCGTGGCGTTTCCTCAAACATTGATCCAAATGCTTTTGCGAACATGAGCAATGTTTGAGCAAACATTTGGTTCAATGTTTATGGTGATGTTGGTGTACAATGTATTACTCAAATATTTAAGGCAAAATACCCTATACACATAATTTTATATAGGTATATTTATACGTAACCCGTATACATTTTGTGTATCAACTAACGCATTATTTATTTACTCTGCGCGCTAATTGTGCGGTTATTGATAATCTTGCAAGACTAAAAATATGTTTAATTTTCGTGAAATCATTTTCGTATAAAAACACGCTGTATTATGAAAATTAGCAAGCAAAATCAGGCAAAATAAGAAATTGGTAATTAAAATATATGATTTATTATCTCGCCGGTAATATCTTCAAATAACTAGTGATTCAATAATTTAAACGTTGAATCACTCACTATCTTCAAAGATATCTGTTAATAAAGCACGATTTTTAATACTTTTGTTCTATGAGTAATATAAACTAGCTTGACCTCTGACTAAAATGCTGACTAAACTTCAATAAAGTTCAAAAGTTTGCAATTGATGTTTATTTTACTACTATAATCGAATCGCGATTGTGTTTATTAGATGTCTTCAAGCCATTCGTCACGTTGATTTCAAAGCAGTTAAAACCATACATTTTGGCCCTTTTTTCCAGCTGGGTTTTTTCAACATCTGACTTACGTCTATGGAAATCCGCCATGAAAATCTACGAGCGTCTTTTCGAAATACTTACAAAAAAAATTATTACGCAGCCACACCATCAAAAATTAAAGCGAGCGCATTTTTTACTTTTCAGATAGATTGATACTAGATTTCCGTGATCTAGAGTTAAGGGGATACCCGGCGGTGATTTTTTCCATACAAACGTATTCCCTATTTATCTCTCTGATTTTAACCCTAGAGAAAATATTGTTTTTACTCATATTGGCGGTACTTTTTGTTTTTTTTTGATAAGTTACTTTTTATAGAAGTTATGACCTTCCAAAAATCAATAAAATTGACTGGTTTAAACGCCGTCAAAAGACGTTCAGAAAACATACTAGACAATGTTTAAAAAAAAAAACCAAACGTACAGACATAAAATAGTATTTTCTTATGTAGTTGGTAAGTAGCTCTCTTCTAGCAATCCGAAGGTCGCGAGTTCAAATCTCAGCATGCGTTAATAAATTTTAGTCCTTCAATCTTTGCATAATCACGCTGTGGTGTCATTTTTAATCATATGAAACAAGCAACTTGGTGTGCACCACATATATAATCACAATTATCTTCGTCAGGATAAAATTCTTCATGTTCTTATTATCCTGACGAAGAAACCTTCCGTTTCAAAACATGTCTATAATTGTGATTATATAAGAGGTGTACACCAAGTTATTTGTTTCATTTAATAAAATTTTAGTTGATTAATTTTCAGAAATAATTAATTCAAAATAGTATACATCACATTTGCGGCACGATCCAGAATGGAAGACACTCACAGTATCGCCCTGGTGTAAGACGCCTGTTTGCGCAAGTTGTATAAGTACTATCGATTGCTTTTAATCAGAGTAATTAAAATAGCCTTTAATGCTTCAATGCTTTAATGCGTATTTTGTTGAACCCCGCAAAAACACATTTTTTTATTTTACTGCACTGCCAGCAAATTGCATTTTGGTGAATGTAACACAATTCTGGTTTTATATGACGTTTGTCGTGTTTTTCGCTGCCGTAATGAATGCCTTACACGCACGCAGCTCTGTCGTACACACTAAAAATATAAAGATAAAAGATGTGATAAACTATGCACGTATGTCTGCTTCCTCCAAAGGAAAAAGTTATCATTTTCTTGCATCTCCCTCATTCGTATCAAAAGAGATGTCGCGTGCCATTGCGTCGCCGTGTCGTTGCTGTGGGAATTATAAAAGTAGCCATTATTAGTAGGTACATAATACACGTAAGAAATCAAAAAACAAATGTTGATTATTATTGAAATAAGGAGTAAATACGGGAGATTATTTTGAAAATCTAAAATTTTTCCCCTTTGATCTCTCCTTAATTTTTACTGACATATTAAGAATGTATATCAATATCAGAAGTGACTATCCAAAAACAATGTTTCCTTAAGAATAATTCATAAAAATTTAACAGAGCTTTGCAAAAAAAAATGATGAAACAAAAATTAAATGATGAATGAGAATCGCAAAAACAAATTTCTTTGAAGGATCGGACGGAACACTCCTTTGAAGAAAGAAGATAATACTAACAGAACTAAACGAATATATGAAAAATAAAAAGCACAGAAAAATTAAATGGTAACGGTCGCAACTAGGACTCGAATGCAGGATCTCTTATCTTGCCGGGACAAACGCCTTAACCAACTCGACTATTGAGATCTCTTGTTTTTAAGTCATTTTGTCAAACTCTTATTTCAATTTTGTTATGAAGAGTTGTATTCATAATCATGTACAATTTGTTATTAATTTTATTCTTAGGATGGATTATTTAAAAAAAAAATTACAATTGCTTAATTTTTTTTTAAATATTTTCAAGTTTACGAAAGTTTTACTTCAAGTTCCTTAATTATTTCAGTTTTATGAAGCAACAGGTATAATATTTTTTTATTTTTTTTTTTATTATTTAATCTATACATTTATAATTACATTATAATTACATGTTATTTTTTTCAATGCCTGTCTCACTAGGGTAAACCTGTGTCGAGACAGACGTAGAGTTACATAAATTGTATACAAACATGGTTATTTGAATATGAAGGTTAATTACATTTTAGGTTCAATACAATAAAAGGCAGTTGATTGGAAGTATCGGATCGGAATATCGTGATCGGAGTAATGATATGATAACAGAACTTACACAGAACGTGAAAATAACCTCAAATATTTTTTTATGTATTGTTCAACTTTTTTAAACAACCCGTTCTTAATCTCGTATTTCAAATTCAGAATGAACAATATATTTTATTCAACCAACGTTTTCCATATGTTTAGCTGTTACTTTTTTTAAATGATTACAAAGTTCTATCGAATTGGTTTACGATCCAGATAGTGTCTCGAATAAACATCCGCTTCTCCGATTTCATTTATATGGAACACCTTTTTTCATTTTCCTTTTGTCGTGTTCTTTTTTTAATATTTTTGTTTGGAATATTTAGTATTATCTTCTTCTTCAATGATATATTTATGACATTATTGGGTATAACATTTAAAAGAGTTAATCAAATCAAAATTGATAGGATAAATCTTAGTGTAAGTAAAGAAAATAATCCATATTATCTTAGAATTTAACGAATCTTTGGTGGAAAATCCAATAAAGATTAAGTCAATCGAAATTCCATCGTATCAAACAATCAATTACAGAGTGTTTTATTCCACACCACTTATTTTTTTAACATTCTCTCGATGGAAAATAATCCATTAACTCAGAAGGGATTCGTATTATTTTTTCAATCGATAGGGCGCAAAAATGTTGAAACCTCTAAGTAGTTCATTGATTAAGTTTATATTGGATATATTTCAGTAATCCAGAAATGTTTTATAAGAAAATTTCACGGTTAGATGTAATATAAACAGGGGTGTATTTTTTGTCAATTTCTAATAAAAGCAAATTGTATGTGGTTTGTAACTGTGTTTTTATTAACTCTAAAAAAGTGGGCCAGCCGAATCTTTGTGGAACTAATTTAAAACTAAATTTCTCAGAGAACAATTTATTTACAATCAACAGCTTATTAAAAAATATCGTTCAGGTAACAGTTTTAAATAACCAAAAATCTCTTTTACCAGCTGTATGAAAAGAAACCAAAATCATCATTCAACTTAACGACTTTTTTTTATGCGAGTTTGATAAAATTTTTTTTTTTTTTTAGTTATACAATTAGTTTTACTACAGACAGTGCACTGCAGTTGAATAGACGAGACAAAGGAGTAATCATCAAATGAATGTGCTCCAGGAGAGCAATCGAGAAATCGAATCAGAAAAAACGAGTATTAACAGCAATTTCCGCCATTTACAAACTTAATCACGTGACACCTCTAAATGCGTTTAGCACCAAGACCTGTAGTAATGTTGGCCTTGATCACCAGGTTTCGACGACATATGAATGTGAATGAAGCCCGGAGTTTGCGCCAATAAAACCTGCTCTGCGAAAAAACTGGTTAGTTGGTTACTTACGGTAAATTAGTTTTGAAAATAAAACAAAACAATAAACTGTGTTTTCACCACGAAATATTATTCATAAAATCTGCATGTTTCGAAACCGATGATTACTTCGTCAGGATCATAATATGATTTATTTATATAATTTTTTATATTATTTCATATTACATATATTATAACCATCGGGTTCGTTTTTATGAATTTGTTCTGAGGCGGGAATTGGTTCCGCTGCCCCGGGAACCAATTATTGGATAATCAACACCTCTGCCATAGGTCTCCTAAAGGTGTTCGCTGCGTTTGGTGACTTAGCAGGGGTGTCCGGGTTCATGGGCTTAGGTTTGTCTAGGTCTTGGCGGCGGTTGATCTACATACACTGAACTCCAGATTCCTACCCAACCCTCATACATGTTTCCTTCCCAGAACTTCCTCTCCTTCCTTTCCTTATAAATACCCTCCACACAGCATCCCCAAAGATGACATAAGACCCTGGGGGAAATTATTTTCCTCAGGGCCTCCTGTGGAGCTAACGTAAAAAAAAAAATTACCTTTCACAGTGAATATGCAAAGTTTGAAGGAATGTTTTGAAAATATTCAACTTTTTAGTGGACAAACATTAGTTATGTAAAAATTCATTACTGTTAACATCTCTAGATAAAAAAAAAGTAAACTGTGCATTCTGTGAACATTTTAAAGCGAATTAATATCATTTACGCTATTCGCAAAGTTAATCATTTAACGTTTTGATGCTTATAATAAAAAAAATAATTAAAAATATGAATGAAATAAACACTCAACCTTATTTCATTGAATTGCGGATTGATTTCGTCTTCAAGATGAAAATCAGATGTCATAAAAAGAAATAATAAAATCGTAAGAGGACTGTAAAAAGTCCAAATATCATTTCTATTTAATTAAAATATGTTTGAAGGTTTCCAAATTATAGACATGAATACAAGTAATGTTGCTTTGTATTTGTTCTCAAAAAACATCATGCGTAAATAAATAATTATTTTTGTCTCTTAGACGTTCAAATGGAATAAACCCATGTCATACGGTAATAAACTCAGTTGCTAGGGAATTACTTGTGCCTAGAATCCCTTTTATGTACTTTGTATGTAACTACCTACATCTACTACTCCCAAAAACTTGACCGAATTTGAAATACAAACGTAAGATACCCATGAGATTCAGTAGGGTAATAATAAAAATACTTTATAAGGATAAAGAGCGAAAATAAAAAAAAACCTATATGTAACTTTCAAAGAGAGAGGTGCAATAATGAACTTGTTGTTTTAATCGAGAAAATTTCATTTTCAATGGAAAAGAGTAGGTTATATACTTGAAGCTTTCAATCCCGGAATTAACCGGGTTACCGGGAATCCCGTCCTGCGTTTGTCTTAATCCTGGGATTACGGGATTTTTAAAACCTTATTGCAACCGCGGGAATATCTTTTTTTATCGAAAGCAAGTCGTTTATTGCACAATATTCTTTGATATTTTGTGATACATGTTGTAAAGGTTTTGGTGTTATGTATATTGCACTGTTTCTTAGAAGGGAAAGTTTTTATAAAAGCTTGAATAATATTTAGTATTTAGTCTTGTGACATCACTACCCCGGGATTGTTTAGGTAGACTACTTTGCTTTCCATTCGTCTAGCAGATTTAGATGTTCTTTACAAGTAAATTAAACCCCAATTCTTACCAGAAGATGCAAATAAAGATGGCAGACGGTTACTGACAGTTGAAGAAAGATGTCTTCATATTGAAAATGTGGTTGAAGTCGATTTAACCCTTAATTAGGCCCATTAAGAAAATCACTCAATTAGTCGAATGGGGTCACTACTGACCACAAAGAAATAAATGAATAATTTTAAAAAGTATGTATTATCAAGAAACAAAAACACAACTTTGACTTTCACAGCTTATCACTTATATCACCTACATGCGTGGAGTCCGAACGGGCTTTTTGGTAAATGGAAAAATAGTGACTAAAATAACACCATCATTAAATTTCAAAATCTTAGAAGCTTTGATATTTTAGAGGTAGCATTTTAAGTCTCGAAATTTTGAATGATTTTGTATTATTTTTTTCTTCTGTGAAGCTACTTGTATAGTGATGGAATTTAGTTAATAATTTATATTACAAAATCTACGTATACCTAAAAAAAAAAATTTATATCCCCATTTTTTTAATAATAATTTATTTTCTGAATCCCGGGATCCCAGAATTGGGATCCCGGGATTCAGAAAAACTAGCACTAGGATTGTTAGTTCTAGGCTACACTGATAACCGAAAAACAGAAAAATGTGTTTCAATTTGGTATCTCTCAAAAGATTTTAGTTTGCTGTACTCTAAACTATAACATGAGGTTTATTTTCTTTAGGAATTACTGCACAGACTTTTTTGTATTTTATGTATTTCCCCACCGCCTTCATTATTTGTTAAACTAAAAGCTCTGCAAAATAATAGTTACATATTTTGAAAACCCCTAAACAACGTAAATTATTGTACGTAACAACCATGGTTGTGAATTTTAAAGATGATGCTGTGTTCTCGGGGATAAGAAGATGTTTGCCTTCTTGTGTGAAATATGCGTGCGTAATTTCAGTAGAAGACGGTGAATATTGCAGAACATTAACAAATATTACAAAATAGTCTTGTTAAATTACCGTTGAAAACTTTGCGATCAGTATAACGGTATTGAGGACTGAAATGAGATAATGTATCCAAGAAAGAATTAATTTGTACATGGCAGATAAAGACAAAAACCGTTAACTGATAAGGATTATACATAATGATGGCAGAAGGTTTTTCTTTTTATTTCAGATGGTTTCACGTACATTTTTTGATGATTCTGCTACATACGTAGATTTTTATCAGATCATTACGGATTTATTTGTATGTTCACGAACGATTTTATTTTAATACATATCATGATTGAACGCAAAAGGTATAAGTAACTACTTATTATTGCTCGTGTTAAGCACTATATATTATGTACAAGATAAACTTCTAATTAAACCTCCTAGGCACAGGCAGAAACTTATCACCAACAATCCCATGTTTCTGTAAAAAAAAAACTTCAGAAAAAAGGGAACATTTTAAGGAACTTCAGTTAACAAGGCTGATAATTACTCTATCTATAAGGTTACTACAACGGTCGCGTTCTTAAGGGAAACGGCTGTTGGGCATTTACCATACAAATCTTATACTTGGATTTGAGGCCAAAATGTATGACCTAACGGTATAGTTATTTTTTTATTCAGAAGGTATATAAGCCAACAAAGTATTAAATTTTCACGACTTTAGAGGTACATTTAACAATTTTTGTTTATTTTATAATGATTATTAAAAAAATAATCTTTACCACACTTCTTTGTAAATATAAAATAAATCATTGAAAGAAGAGGTTTTTCGTCGACATTTTAAAATTTATATACTACTAGCTGACCCGCTGCTGTGGCTAATGAAACACAACGACATCTTCTGGATGGTAACCTGTCTAGATAACCAAAAGTCGTGTCAATAAATTAACTCACACCGCCATCTGTCAGAAACTTATTGAACTTACATTATTGGGGTCAATAATCGAGATAAAAACTATCCTATCTTTTAAGTTGGACCAAATTACACACGGTAAGCCCAATTTCATCAAAAACGGTTTTTAGTTTCGGAGTTTACCTTGGACGAACATTGTGACGCGAAATTTTTATATATAAAGATATTATAGACAAACTTGTTTTTCAACATAATAAAATCAATCATTTTGTATTTAAATGTATGCCCATTAAAATGCTTTTTCAATATTTTATAAGCCATTTTATTTGCACTAGGCTAAAATAATTTTCTTTAATAATTATCATAACTCACAAATAATTTCCACAGTTGCCTCTAAAATTATAATAAATCGATATCTTTAATAGTCTTTATTTTATAATTTCATTAACAAATAAATAAAGTAGCAAAGATCCGTATGAAATCTTACAACTTTTGATTTTAAAAAAATAATTATTTATTATTAAGTTTAGTCAAGTATTTTGGCCTCAAATCCAAATTTAAATTTTGTATGAAAAAGTCCGCGCAGCCGTTTCTCTTAAAATTAAATGACCTTATGGTATTAATCTTCATTATATTTAAAACAAAAAACTGAAATAACCATTAATAACAAATGACCATGTAAATAATTGTGTCAAGTTTGTAACTTCAGTGAGATATTGAACCTAGTTACCCAATTCTACATAGTTCACGATTCGCTATACACAATTACAGATAACTAATATGACATAATTAATAATCTATTTCCATTAGCGCGGAACTTTGCCTACCACAGAAACATCATATTGCTAATCCGGGCTTAAACACACCACGCTCAAGTTGAGTATTTCAGCGTTATCTGGTTTTACACGATTAAGTGGTGTAGATTAATGTTTCCCTTAATGAATATTCAATGTTTTTTTTTGAGTATGTATTATTTTATGAATTATTTTATCTATAAAAATAATAATTATTTTTATAATGATTTAATTTAGCCCCTTTGGCAGGGAGTATAAAACCGCACAAATCCATATTTGAACTTATTCTGAGTTTTATTATCCAGGGACGTTCAATCCATATAAAAAGGAAAAAATCCCCCAGGGCCTAAGTCATATGTAGGGACGCTGTGTAGAGTCTGTTTAGGAAGAAGAAGAAGATATTTTGGGAAGGAAAAGGGTGTAAGAGGTGATCTATCCCTCCCACTGCGGTGAAATCTGATGGTTCGAGAGAGTCCGGCAGGAGAGGTCTAGGTTAGGTCTCCCTCAACTAGTCTCCTCCGATCTGGTCTGCCATGCAGTAAAAAAAATAGCAATAGGTGGGCAAACGCATTCATCTCCAAGACCTAGAAAAACCTGAACCCGGGCACCCCTGCTAAGTCTCCTAATGCGGCGAACCACCCCGGCGCGGCGCGCGGCGGTGTTATACCCCGGCGGTGTTATACCAGTCTTCCAAGGTGAAAATTAGCAATGTCTGCATTTCCTTAATACATAAAAATACAAACAACTTTTAAATTTATATAATTATTTCAAAAAACCAATCTACATATTAAAAAAATACGCACAAAGTAATCTAACATTCGCCAAAAGGTTAACACTAAATTTGTAAACGATTACGCGTTATATTCCAAACGCTTATCTTTCTTCGTCATAAAAATGTACTCAAAGGACCACTCATTTTGTGACATCAAAAAACGGCGTGCGGTTGGTAGAAATCATAAATATTGCAATAATTGCCACCTCTTGGTATTGCTACTGTACTTTATACAAGAATATAAACGAAATAATTAATATTAAATATTATTCTTTAATTAATTTAAATAACAATCAATTTGTAAATATTCTACAATTAATTTAAACATAAATCAAACTCTATGTCTTGGATCTTCAGCCAAGACAGATTTAACATCAAAATGTTATCAAAACCAATTTATAAGTATGGATTTCCAATGGTATATTGCTGATTCTGTTCTATTTTTAACGTAATTATAAACATAGGAGTTCATAGTGAGATAGGCATAACACATCACTAATTGTAATACAATTAATAACATTTGGAAAAAATATCGTATGATTTGATTTTCTTTCATGCAATTTGTGCTGTCGAAAACAATAGAAAATTTTTTGTAATCCAGTAATTGGCTTGTAAAATGCATAAATGAAGTGGATATTTGATATGCTTAGGGCTTAGGTAAACCCAACCAATATCGGCTAAAGCCAGCAGCTTTGCCATTTTAGCGAAAACTTACCGCATATGAGAAAAAGTTTTTTTTTTTAAATCCCTTATTTCGCCATTTTCCCTACTGCCTACTAGTGTCTACCCCGATTAAAAAGTCTATGCACGTCACTGACGTTATTCAACGCTTGACGTGACCCGACTCATATATTTGAACCACTTGATTCTTCCATCCACTTGCGCGTCGTAAACATTCACTTCACACAAACTTCACGTCTGAATCAATCACCTACAATTCCCTTTCTTAATCACGTTGATTACGTAAACCTTTTGTAATCTTTCAGATCTTCTCATTTGAAAAACGGTGCGCTATTTATGCACATATTGGTATGCCTCACAAATTAAAAATTCACAAATAAATTAAATTGTCGAGTATGAAATTCTAAAAATAATTCCAGTATTATGATATCTGAATGGCATTTGCACAATGACATTACAATATATACAGACTTGTCTCTGTCTCATACAAACTCTTAGGGGCTTACTGCAAGTTTTAAATTTTACACCACTGATACAACCCTATACTCTAGAGTCTCTAGACAATTGGTTGTTTGTGGGCTGTGTAAAATTTAAGGCAAGTTATTTACTCGTATTATGGGCTATTAATGTTTCCAGTTAATTCTGAATTCAAACATTTTTAACAGTATAACAAATGTGGAGATTCAAGAAACAATAAAAATAATTGTATTTTTCATCAAAAATAAATAATTTGCCTGCATTTACCAATGACATGTTATTACTTGGCTTTTTAAAGTATTTGTCGTGTAATGGAAATACTTTTCAAACACAATTGAGGGCATTTTGACGCATTTTATGCACTTTAGTTACAGTTTAGTAATTAAACAATTTAAATAAAATTATTTATTAACATTTAATTCTTGTTAAACATCTAGTTTGTCAGCAGATACGTAGAGACAAATTTTATGTAATAAACGGTACCTATATAAGTATATATGTGTAATGATGATGACAAATTAACTATTAGATTATTTGGTTAAATTAACAGAATAGTGTATTTATATAAATATGTTAATAGCAGTGTAAGCATTATATAGTAAATATGTCCAATTTAATAGTGACATTATGATTTTCGTATGTGTAGATATATTGTATTGTAATATGAGGTATTACAAACATTTACAATTTCTTAGAATATTAATTAGGAATACAAGGGTTTCAGCAGGATATCAATATAAATCATCTGTATTTAATAGCCATTTCCTTAGATTATAGTTTACTTTCACAGTACTTAAGAAATCTATGAAATTTTATTATAAATTCTAATAGTTTTATGAAATTGAAAGCACAAAAAGAAATAAGCATATCTTTTGCTTGCCACTTTTGAGAGTTCTGAAATGCATCTGTATGTTTTACAAAATAATTACATTTTCGTATAAAAAACGTATATATTTCAGAGCATATATTATTTGCACCTAAATATGATTATTGATTACATTTTTATGAGGAGTACGATAAGGTTCCTAATAAAGATTTGTTTGTATAATTTGGCTCCTGTTATTGTATTCATAGTGTCGATTCATTAAATCTGATAACCAGACCTGTCCGTAATCCTTAGCATACATTCTGAAGTACGAGTATAATATTATTATCAATCACAATTTATTTTTGTTGAGAATACTAATCACCATTTTAGATTAATTTTTACTACCAATCGGTTTACATTATAAATACAAAAGAAAATATGTATTATTATTTGACATATAACAAGTTACGCTTTGAAATATAAATAATTATTTTTATAAACACGTTATGCTTTGAAATATTAAGAAAAAATAATTGTTTGCACCCGTACGCAAGCAATATTAATGTGAATAAATAGTTTTGTCAATAAAAATACTAAATTCTTTAAAGAAAGGCTAACAAATACAATATTTCATCAGTATGTGTGAATGTGTTAGCCTTTCCTGGAATATTTGAGTGTTTTAATTGTCAAACCTATTTATTCATGTTCATATATATTTTTTTTATAGTGAATACCTCACAAGAGTCCCAACTGCTCCCGTCTGGAGGCAGTGAAACTATGGCATCCCCAATCGGGGTATGTTATGAGGCTGAAGTTAAGTGGGGAAGGGAAGGAGTCGAGGAAGAGGAAGGTGGGGAAGTACCTATCTATTCAGATCTAGTCACTAAACACGGCTAAAGCCATTTCAAGCAACGTTTCAATTCTGAATGGTGGTCTTACACCAGGGCGATACTAAGAGTATCTTCCACTCTGGAACGTGCCGCAAATATACTATATATTATTTTAAATAATTAATTATGAAATAACACAAATCAATTAAATAAAATTTATTTGCGCACGGCGGGTTCGAACCCGCGGCCTTCGGAATGGGAGTCTAACGCCCCACCGCTGGACGTCAAAGTATAGTATATATAAGAATAAATAGCTTTGTCAATAAAAATACTAAAATGTTTAAACAAAGGCTAACAAATACAATATTGCATCAGTGTGTGAATGTGTTAGCCTTTTCTGGTAGATTTGAGTTTTTTAATTGTCAAAACTATTTATTCAAATTTATATTGCTTGTGTACGGGCAAAAGAGTAAATTCTTCTTAACATTTCAAAATGTTTTTTCCGTAAAATATACGCGCGCCATCGATGAAATAATAGAATTTGAATTCGTTCGACAATCGCCATTATACAAATATTTTCCTTTATTTGAAGTTCATACGAAATGTAGAAGCAGATATACAATTTACCCTAAAGCTTTCTTGTCATTATATCATATTATGGATATAGAAATGTGTGCTTCTGGAACTGGTGCTGTATTTATACAGACTTTTAGAAGCATACAAGCACTGAAAACTTAGCCCAGGATTGTGAACTGAAATGTCAAAGGTTCACAGGAGCTTTTGTAGAGTAAAGGTTTTGTGGATAGCTGCATGTTACAATTTATCCTTTTGAAAACTTGCTGTAAAATTTGGGAAAAGTGCAAAGGTTTTCTTTCGTAATTGGGCATTAATTAAATTTTTAATTTATCTACACAGAAAAATAATTTCCATCAGAGCTTTTATCATCATTGGGGAAGCTGGTGGAGATTCTTGAATAAGGAAAGGAATTTCTGGGAAGAAAAAATGTATTAGAGTCGTTTAGAAACACTGGCGGCTGTGCTGGAGTGTTAATATTTTTAAAAAAACTGGCTTAACTGATGTTGTTATAGCTGAAAACGAATTTTTTTTCGAAAATTGTTTTTTTTATATATTAAGATTTTTCCTTCACTTCATTAATTAATGTATAATGTAAATGTCACAATTATGTAACATGAGTAATATAATATTTTTCTAAATAATTAAATAATTTTTATATTAGAATCAATCGTTTAACACAAAAAAAAAAAAAAAATCATAAGGACGTCCATATTCTTTCCAATGATAATTTGGTCATTGCGCTGTTAGCTTTGTCTCCTTTGTCTTCTAGCTTGTCGACTACTGGCCAAGTGAGCTCGAATAATCGATAAATGTTATATCTAGGTGTCTATGGTCATCCACCCCACAGCGGACACAACATTTAGAACACAATCACAAAACACAGTCACACTCAAATATTCACACCCGACAGCTAACCAAATAAAAACCTTTTTACATTTCAATTACATAAATGAGTTTTGACAAAAAAATACCTGCATATGATAAATACGATGTTTGTCTATTTTCGTGTTAATTATATTTTTATTAATAGATTTATTTTTAACCACTGGAGCGACACGGAGAATTATAAAAAAGTCGTATTTAGTGCTTGCCACTTTTGAAAATAAATTTTGAAAATTTCCCACCCACATTGAAAAAATTATTACTCCACATTTCTATACGTAAACATATAAACAAATTATAGTGCTATACAGCCAATGAATTCATCTGTATTTTATTAATATCCTACATTTTTAAAATTGTCAGAAAAATTATTAAAAAATCTTTAACTTTATAAAAGCGCGAAATTTGTGCTTTAGCGATTTGAAGATTTGAAATTACCGACAGTAAATATTTTTAATATCTATATTGAATATTTTTCTACGTGTTTATGTTCTCTTTGGCCTGTATGATAATCACAGATGCAAATATATGCTAGAAAACCAATTTTTTATAATGTTTAGGTACATCAAATCAAAAGTTTGGTTCGAAAATTATTTTGAAGTTCATTTGTAGAACTTAAGCTTTCCAACTGCCAAAATTCATTCTAGAAGAATTCAAAGACAATCGATAAGGCCATAAACATAAAGTCTATTTTATCAACTACTAGCTGATACTCGGCATGCGTTGCAATGCCAATTAAATAAATAAATTGTTTCTCCCTTCGTGTCATTTCCCATTCGTCCCCGTTCCCCTACCGACTCTTCTTCCTCCTCCCCTTCCGCGTCCCCTTCCTTTCCCTCGTTCTCTTTTCACCTTCCTGCGTTCCCCCTCCCCACTCCCATTATCCTCTTTCTCCCCCTCTCACGCATGTCGCTTTCACCTTCTTCGCCTTTCACCCTCCCTCGTCCCCCCTCCCGCGAAGCCTCCCTCTTTAATTCCTCTTTAATGCCGCTTAACTCCGTAAAATATACCCATTTTTCCAACAACTCGCGTGACCTATTCATTTTTTTTTGCAAATTTCATAATGCCAGAGCTCACCAGTATATATATATATAGAAGAATTCACAGGCATGTTCACAACAATTCAAAAAAAATTAATAGCAATCGGAAATTTTTATCCAATCGCATGAATAGTATGGGAAATAATTTCATAACGCCAGAGCTCACTATCGTGAACCTTCACAAACGTATAAACAATAATTCATTTCGGAAATGCAAAAAATAGCGTTAAGCCAAATACATAACAATCTGAGGTTAAATTGTTATTAATGTTTTAATTAATGAAGAAATATAAGCGAAACTCAATCGAAAATCTAAAACAGAAAAATCAAAAAAAAGATCGAGTCACATCTAGGACTCGAACCCAGGACCTGAGCCTTTCCAATCCGCTGCTCTAACAACTAAGATAATGTATACTTATCCGATTCTATCATATTTAACTGCATCATACTTCGACTGAGAATTACCAACATTATCTTCATTTTCTTAACGCTAATTTTTATTGGCTGCTATCTTTATGTATGAATGCTAATTAAAAAAATGTTATTAATGTATTAAAGCTTTGGTTGTTATTGATTAAATACATTATATTGGACATTAAAAGGAGTGTGACTTACTCTCGAACTCAGTACTAAATGAAGCTAAAGAGACTATTAATTGACCAAATAATTACCTTTATAGAAATACTTGCGCTGTTTAATTATAAGACAAAGTATCTAATTGGCATCTTAGGTATTATATTAAATTCATCATAATTTAAAGCCAATTATGTGAAGGGTTCTAGTGGTCAAGCACTAATAAATTGATAACTTAACTATATCGGATCGATAGGCGTAACTTCCGAACATTTCATATCGATTTACTGAACAAAGTTTCACTGTTGACAGCCGATCCGATATTGTCACCGAATAAATGTATTGAAAATGTTTGTAAATGTTTAATTTTTATAATAATCCGTGAGATACAGTTAGAGTGCAGGCGAATTCTATAGTTACTATCGTATACTGTCTTGGTAATTACTGTCTGTATCTGTGTTATCTCCAAATAAAAATAAAAAATAATACATAAAAAATAAAAAAATAAAAAAATAAATAAAAAAATAAATAAAAAAAAAAAAAATAAAAAAAAAAAAAAATAAAAAAATAAAAAAAAAAAAACAAAAAAAAAAAAAAAAAAAAAATAAATAACAAAAAATAAAAAAATAATTAATAATAATAATTTGATATACGCCGGCAACCAGTGGCAGCTCGTCACTTTTAAGTGTGCCAGAGTGCTAATATAAAAAAAATATTAATATCCGGCATAAATATGCATTGGCATTTCGCATTTACTTTTTCACACTTTTCAACCATTTTCGTTTCTCAAAGATCGAACGGAAAACATTTATTGCGTCTTATATTCACTTTCCATAAATCAATACATTTTTATATATAAAAAATCTCGTGTAACAATGTTCTTCCGAGGTTAACTCCGAAACTATATAACCGATTTTTATGAAATTTGGCTTCCTTTGTGTAATTTGGTCCAACTTAAAAGATAGGATAGCTTTTATCTCGATTATTGACCTCAATATTTATTATGGCGAATTAAGAGTTTTTTACGGGACAATTTATTTTATTTATTTATTTATTACTTCTTTACAATTAAAATACATTGTTTAGCATTAATTATTAACCCCACTAGGGTTCGCCTGAATCGGGGTTAATAATTTCACAATTTAATAAAAGTAACACACATCATCAATCATCAATGATCAAAGATCAAACAAAATATTATTACTTACTGTGGTATTAGTGAATACTATTTTTAACAATAAAAAATCATAAGATAATTATTTGTAAGTTTCTGACAGAAGTTTCTAACAGATGGCGGTGTGAGTTAATTTATTGATTCTAGACTTGGTTATCTAGATTAGGTAACCATCCGGTCGACGGCGTTGTGTTTCGTTAGCCACAGCAACGCGTGGGCCGGTCAGCTAGTTTTTATATATAAAAATCTCGCGTCACAATGTTCGTCCAGGATAAATTCCGTAACTACTAAACCAATTTTGATTATATTTGGCTTACTGCCTGTAATTTGGTCTAACTTAAAGGAAAGGATAGTTTTTAATCTCGTTTTTTGACCTCAATATTTATTTTTGCAAATTAAATGTTCATAAAAAGGTTATTTTTTTTTATAGAGAAACCTTACAAGAGTCCCAACTGCTCCCTTCTGGAGCCAGTGAGACTATGGCATCCCCAATTTGAGTATGTTGTGAAGCTGAAGGTAAGTAGGGAAGGGAAGGAGATGGGGAAGAGGAAGGTGGGAAAGTACCTGGCTATTCAGATCTAGTCTCTAAACACGGCTAAAGCCATTATTAAGCAACGTTTCAATTCTGAATGGTGGCCTTACACCAGGGCGATACTGAGAGTATCTTCCACTCTGGAACGTGCCGCTAATATAACATATATTATTTTTATTTATTAATTGTGAAATAACACAAATTAAACAAATAAAATTTATTTGCGCACGCCGGGTTCGAACCCGCGACCTTCCGAATGGGAGTCAAGTGTCTTACCACTCGACCACGGACGGTCGTCAATTATTTGAAATTATTTGTAAGTTCCATAAGTTTCTGACAGATGGCGGTGTTAGTTAATTTATTGACACAACACTTCGTTATCTAGGTTAGGAAAACCGGCGTTAGATGGCGTTGTCTTTCGCTAGCCACAGCAACGCGTGGCCGGGTCAGGTAGTAATATTATAAGCATAAAATGAAAATATTGAACCATGACCACCTATTATTTATTTGTTCAATGCCAAAACTTTGTTGCTTTATTATTATTCTTAGTTTAAACATCGCACAATTCTATAAAATAAAAACATATCCTTTCAAAAGTAAAACAAACTTTTCTCGGCCAACACAAAGAGAATGGTTTAAATTCTTATTCAAATATTCTCTTCCCTTGATGCCAAGCATTTTACTTTCAGAATCTCCATTCTCTCTTTATGTTTGTAGATTTGTAGCAGTTCTTTCAGTATTTCAAAGTTAATCCAACCTAACTGTATTTAGGGAGAAATTTATTACATGTGTTACACGTAAATAACGGCCGAATGTTTAATATTCAAACATGACTTGAATGATGAAGTCATTATCATGATTTACGACACTTGATTTTATCTTTACCCATCCCACAAATATAAGATAATATCAACTGTAATAAATGTATGAATGATTTTCAAAAAGGAAATGGAATCGACGAAGATTTGCAAGGAGTCAAACACTAGTCAGTCGTTGAGTTGGATTGTTTTCAATCATTGTAGGTTTATACAATTCTCGAGAAAGCGAGACGTAAATATTTTGATAGTGAAGATTAGGTACATATTCAAACAGTATGACGTAACGCAAATAACTAATCTCGATCAGTTGGTAATAAGGTGTGATTTGGATTCAACAGCTGGTCGAGGAAGGTTGAGTTTGCTAAAAAACCTAGCGAAGAAAATATTCAGAATATTTAGATACAAAGCCGTATTTCGAAGATCTTCTATAAGCCGAATCTTAATAATTCTGGTACATGAACAACGTTCTTGTTGAGCTCACGAAATGTGAATTTTACCTGATATTTCTTCGACTGCAATCAACATATATGCGTAAAATATATAATGGTTAAATATAAAATAGTGGAATGGTTACGAATTTTAGTTACACAACTAGGCGTGCGCAACTATATTTTATTTAAAATAAAACAATAACTTTGTAAACACCACTTTTTTTATACTTTATGCCGACCAGATTTTATCTAGCACCGTAGCTTATTATTATTCTTAGTTTAGCACCGTAGCTTCTTCAAAGCTACGGTGCTAGCAAAACAAAAAAACTGCAACCGAAAACAAACAAAAAAAAAGTATAAAAAATTAATGTGGTGTTTACAAAGTTGTTGTTTTATTTTAAATTATAATGTCACATCACAAAGTAACTGCTTCATATGAACATTTGTTTAATTTGTGTTATATCACAATGAATTATTTATAATATATTTGCGGCACGTTCCAGAATGGTAGATAATATCAGAATCGTCCTGGTAGAAGTCCACTAATCAAAATCGAAATATTGCTTTAACCGCGTTGGGTGAACTAATCTGAATAGGCAGGTACTTTCCCACTTTCTCTTCCCTATTTTCTTTTCCTCCCCCACTACTTTTAATCTCACAACACACCCAATTTAGGGATGCCATAGTCTCACTGGCTCCAGACGGATGAAATCAGTTAGGCATCTCGTGCGGGCAGAGGATCGATCCTGCTGCGCCTTTTGAGTGGATAACTGACGTATTTGTCCACTCGGCTACTAACTGAATAACGCAATTAAAATGGCTAGCAAACTAGTCCAATTTATTTGTTATTACTTTCTTGAACTAATCTTCTTCTTCCTTGCACTGTCCCAACTCATTGCCTAGGTAGGCTGTTGGGGTCGGCTCTCCTCGTTCTCAGGTTGTAGCTTCTTCGGTTCTGGATATCGCTCTCTTCCAGGCCGTTTCTACTTAGAATTTTAGAGCATCATGAGTCATCCAGGAGTTCTTTGGTCTTCCTCTGGATGACTGTCGATGAAGCTCCATAGACATTGCCTGCTTCACTGTGTGGTCTGGTGGTCTCCGTTTTATGTGACCATACCATCTCAACTGTCGTTCCTCTAGCTTATTGTTTATGTCTGTGACACCCAGGCTACCACGAATGCGTGAACTTTTAATTTTATCTTTTAGTGACACTCCTGCCGACCATCTAAGCATTCGCATTTCTGCTGATTCAAGTTGCCTGGTGTAGGATTACATGGTCCAGCATTCGGAGCCATACATTATCGCGGGTCTAACAATAGTCTGGTATACCTTTCCTTTTAGTTTTATAGGCATTTTTGTGTCACACAGGATTCCTGTTACGGATCTAAATTTACTCCATACCACACCTATTCTGTGGTTAACATCTGCTGCACATCCTCCATCTTTGTGGATGAGTGAGCCGAGATACTTAAACGTGTCACATTTAGCTAATGTTACTCCATCCAGTTGCATCGAAGGAGTTACAGCATTTGTGTTTTCAAATGGCAAGTTCAAATATTCGGTCTTTTTCCTGCTAATTTTTAGGCCATTATTCTCTAGGATTTTTCTCCACCTTTCCAGGCTATTTTGTAAGTCACAATGATTATCTGCTATCAGTACTACATCATCTGCAAAAAGCAAAGTCTTGAGAATATTGTTGTTCATTTCTTGGATTGTTAGATAATTCATGACCATTATGAATAGCAGTGGGCTGAGGACAGATCCTTGGTGTACCCCCACTTTAATTGGAAATGTTGGTGATGTCCCTGATGTGCATCTTACTTGTGTTTCTACGTTTGTATACATATCTTGTATGGAGAGCACATATCTTTCTGGTACGTTATGAGATCTCAATGCCGCCCATATCAGGCTTCGGGGAACCCTGTCAAATGCTTTTTCCAAGTCTATAAATACCATGTGTAAGTCTTTTTTTGCATCTCGATATTTTTCTACTATGATTCTGACTGTTTGAATAGCATCTATTGTTGATTTCCCTGATACAAAGCCGCATTGATCGTCGTGTATTTTTATAATATTCCTGATTCGTGTGTTTATAATCCTCTCATAAATTTTCATGGTGTGAGACATAAGCTTTATCCCTCTATAATTGTCGCACTTCCTAGAGTCTCCCTTATTTTTGTAAAATGGAAGGAGATAACTCTTCCTAAAGTTTTCTGGCATTGGTTCTCCAGTCAATTCTTTGTTATACAGGTTGCACAACCATTTATGTCCCACTTCTCCACACTCTTTCCATAATTCGGCTGAAATATTATCTGGCCCCACTGCTTTCCCCTTTTTCATTTGTGATATGGCTACTTTAACTTCTGTTGGAGTGATTTCTTCAACTGGCCCCAGCACTGGTTGCTCTGACACATGAGTTGTTCTTGGAAATTTTTAGTTCAGTAATGTAGAATAATAATCTTTCCATCTATTACATATTTTGATTTCGTCTGTGATCAACTCACCATCAGTATCTTCTATGTATTTGGGTGTTCTAATAGATTTGGACCTTTCTTTCCTGTGTGCTACGATTTTGTATATTCTTTGCACTCCATTTCTTGAACTAATGAATTTATAAAAAAATGTCAAAAACAATTGTATAACTATTGTTAAAAAATCAAATGGGCGCTATTTGGTTTTTCCAAGCTTTCAAATATTTTTTTAATAATTCTAATCTTTCGATAAAAGTGTATAATATCAAACGAAAATCAATACGATCGAGAAATGGATTTAAATGTAAATTAATTCTGTTTTATCCTTGAATTTACCTTTGAGAAAGTAAGGCATGTATAAACTTTTATTTTATCCCGAAGTAAAAAAAATATTGCCACACACCAACAGTACATCACATTGGTACTTACTGCTAGTCTTTTTTGTATGTTTACTTCTCGGGCACGCACTTGGTTTGCACTCCAATAATTTGTGTTTTTCACCTGTTCGCATTTCCCAATTGTTAACGAATGCGCTTTCCCTGTTTAATCACTTTGATAAAATTATATTACTTGGATTACTGAAATCGGACTGGCGTATTTCTATCTACTGAACAAACAGACCTTTTATTACAGAAATTTTACAACCAAGCGTCAGGCTGAAACGTAATTTAATTTTACTGTTTTTTTATACACGTTTCTACGCTTTGGATGCGGAAGGACTTTTATACAGATCGTGTTTGTGTTTTATATCCTTTATTTGAAAGTACTACAGAATATTCATTAAAGGGTATTTCAGATAGAATGTTTTTTTTACATTAACTACGCTCAGAAATCTCTGAGGAAAATAATTTCCTTCAGAGCCAAAGTCATTCTGGGGATGCGGTGTGGAGGATGGAAAGGTAGGAGTGTAACTCCGGAGTGAATCCGGAGGTCACAGATTGAGATTCCGGCGTGCACAAGGAAATTTTATCTCAATAATTTGTTTTTGTAATTTTTTTATTAAATGTAAATTAAATTTAATAAAGTTATTATTAATTAACACGTAATTTCTTGAATTTCTGTGGCTTTATTAGATTCTCCGAGTATGAAATAACACGAATTTCGTAGACACAGACCTGAACAATCTTGCTAAATTACACACAACAAACTCCCAACTGTGGAATGTTATGAAGCTGAAGGTAGTTGGGAGGGGAATTAGATGGGGGAAGATAAAAGTGAGGAAGTACCTGTCTGTTCGGGTCTGGTCATCAATCACGGTTTAAAAAAGTACAAGCAACGTTCGTTCAGAATGGTGGTCTTAAAACAGGGCGCTACTCAAAGTATCTACCATTCTGGAACGTTCCGCAAATGTGTTTTAAATGAATAAATGGTGAAATATTACAAATTAATCTATTACAATTTTTTTGTGGTTAATTCGATATTTTTATTTAAATTTATGTAAATCAAATTAATAATGTGATTTAAAAGAAACCAAATTATGCCACAAAGTGAATATGCAAATATTGAAGATATAATAATGTGATTTTAAAGGTTTGTGAGTATCTTAGTTTTCTTTTTATTATTGTGAAAGCTAGTTTGGCTTTCGACAATTTGTTATTGGCCTTGATCGCCGAAATAGCTGTCATAATAATTTAAAAAAACTAAGATCCTCACAAACCTTTAAAATCACATTATTATATCTTCAATATTTGCAAATTCACTTTGTGGCATAATTTGGTTTCATTTAAATCACATTATTAATTTGATTTTCAGAAATTTAAATAAAAATATCGAATTAACCACCACAAAATTGTAATAGATTAAATTGTAATATTTCACCATTTATTCATTTAAAAAACATTTGCGGAACGTTCCAGAATGGTAGATACTTTGAGTAGCGCCCTGTTTTAAGACCACCATTCTGAACGAACGTTGCTTGTACTTTTTTAAACCGTGTTTGATGACCAGACCTGAACAGACAGGTACTTCCTCACCTTTCTCTTCAGCCTCACAACATTCCACAGTTAAGAGTTTATTGTGTGTAATTTAGCAAGATTGTTCAGGTATGTGTCTACGTAATTCGTGTTATTTCATACTCGGGAAATCTAATAAAGCCACAGAAATTCGAGAAATTACGGGCCTTTAATAAATCCCAATTTAGCGACTATTAATTATTGGAATATTACCACCGGCAAATTTCACATAAAACTAGACTTAATCCGATGTATGTACGAAAATGACACGTCTCCTTAATCGACGTAAAACAACAAATTAATACAATATGCTATAAAATCGGTAGAGGTGGATAATAAAAGACATTCAAAGTGTTAAAATATTAATAAAATTTCCTTGCAAATCGAACAGTGCTGTATGAATCTTTATGGGCAGTATAACTTTCATAGCGCACTTGAAATAATAATTTTAATAAAAAAGTAGATAAACTTCAATATTTCCAAATGAATCGCCATTAAATATGTTTTTGCAGCTTTTTTCTTTTAAATATTACGATCCAATTAAATCCAATAGTTTTCATTTTTCTTTCATGAATTTGTATCTGTTAGAGAAAATATTATAAATAGTATTTTTTTTTAAACTTTATTTACATTTCTTTATACATATAACATAATATAAAAACAAATGGTATAAACAAGAAATGAAAACCCACTATGGCACTGCCTGAGTGTAATATCAACACGTATACTGCTAATAATATCAACAGTTTATTTGATATTTTGTATTTAATATTTTGACGGCCGGCGTAGTCCAGTGGTAGAGCGCTGGACTGCCATTCCGAAGGTCGCGGGTTCGAACCAGGCGTGCGCAAATAAATTTTATTTCATTGATTTGTGTTATTTCACAATTAATTATTTAAAATAATATATAGTATATTTGCGGCACGTTCCAGAGTGGAAGATACTATTAGTATCGCCATGGTGTAAGACCACCATTCAGAATTGAAACTTTGCTTGAAATGGCTTTAGCCGTGTTTAGTGACTAGATCTGAATTTCAGGTACTTCCTACCTGCCTCTTCCTCGTCTCCTTCCCTTTCCAAAAAGATTTTGACACAAAAAAACAGCAATAATTAATTATACGATTGTATTAAAAAAGCCAAGATATTAAATTTGGCCAAAGAAAATTTCCAACTTCATATTCGGTTTACTAAAAACGACAGCGCAAATAAAAATTTAAAAAAATGCTACAAATTCGACTCAAAATATTATGGTACAATAACCAGTTTCCCGCTTGTACCACGATTTTCTAGACAGCATGTATGACGTAATCCATTTTCCAATTTTCAAAAGAATTTTTAAACCTCTTTATATTGAACGTAAAAGTTTTACCTGGAGCTTTTCTTTTGTATATTAAAAGTTTCTATTGATTTGTTAATACAAATCTTCGTGTACGTAGCTTTTCAAACGGCTTACGGAAAGTTCTTCCATTCAAAGCTTCTCGCTAAACATTTTACTTATCAAAAGGAGAAAAAATAATTAAATTTTATTGGAAATTACCAAACTCATAATCGATACATTTACAAATCTGTAAAACTAACTTGTAATCTACTAATAAAAAATACTAATCTAAACTAGAAATCTGTAAAACTAAACTCCCTCGCCCTATTGCCAACTTTTAAAATTAATTTTGTAGACGACCTGTCCCAATGATATGTGAATAACGGAATATTCTCCATGCATTATAATTTCCAATACATCACTAAACCGGAGTAAAGAACTAGATGAATTATTTAAAAAAAAAAAACTAACAAAACCAAGAGAATCCATAATGATGAAATGACACCGCAGTGAATTTCACATAACAATATTATTGCCTGACCTACTCACGGAAGGAAATGGACGAAATTACACAGGGAGAGAATAACATCTTATTCCCCTTATCCCTACATAGCCCCAAACCTTCCCTATCCCTCTACCTACCCCTCCACCAACTAGTCTCTGATGTTCTATCCCCCTCTTATATGCTTTCTCCTTTGTTTACCTTATAATATTTCTCTGTACTGTAATTTAGTTTTTATGTTTATTATTATTTTTTAATTGATAAACTAATGTTTAAGACAATTTTTTATGCATAGCACATACATCTTATGACACAATGGCGTCATGCATCTTTCTCGGGAGATTTTTTCAAGGTGGAAGAGTGTTTCAGGTTAATAATTATTGCTTATAATAATTGTTAACCTTTGCATATGTTTATTGTCCTGATGAAGGTTGAGATCAACCGGAACAGGTCGACGTGTATAAATAAAATAAAGTGGTTTTTTTTTACACCTACTGGAATTACACACTGCGTGAAAACTAGCCTAACCTAACCGCTTTAGTTTTTTTTTTAAATGTGATATAAAATTGTTAATTTAAATTTAGCTGACTTGTAAACACCCATAAACTGATATTTATTACGTGTTCAATTCCAGTAAGAGACTTAGCTTTATGTAGTCCACATGAAATTCACGTCTGTACAATTTTGCCCTGACTCCAGCAAGGAGAAAACAATCACTATGTTTTATGAAAGTAACGTATTAAACTTAAAAATAGTGTAAGTTAAATATATGTAAAGTAGAGATTAACACATTGATATAACTGTCTATCAACATAATTATGGCATTTCTAATTCATTAAGAATATACCATTATAAAATGTGTGTTATTTAAAAAAAAATACGTATCTCTATAAATTGTATTATTGTCTCCTTAAATGAAGAAGTCAAATGCAATGCGGTGATGAAAATAATTTTACAAAAGCTACGTAGAAATATTCCAAAAAACTAAAGAATGATTTTCAACTTAAATGAATATACGCCATACCATGCAAGGTGCACAATAACGCCATAAATGTGTTTAAAATAAGCGGTTCCTAAGTTTCCGATAAAAGTTACAATTTCAATCAAACACAGAACTTCAGAGGGTGGTTATTTTTTCACCAAACTATCCAATATCCAAATCCGACCAAATTAGTTCAACATGCGAAGTGGGCAGTTTCTGTCCTTGAAATTGATTTTAAGAAAATTACATTACATTATTAGAAAATTGGACGAGCACCAAATAGCCGGTAGCGTGCCCACCGGTATTAGCAAATTTTCGTGTTAATTTTTTTTTTAATATCAATTTCTTAAATAAAAATGATTTAACAAGGATCTGAGGAGTGGCCCGTTTTAAATGACCACTCAAATTTTGTGAAAATTTGATAAATGAAGTAGATTGAAATTTATTTTTGGGTTATGCCATATCACGTTTCCTGCTTCGTTGGCAAATGTGACAACAAAAAGTGGTAAATTAAAAATTATTTTAACCCATCAGATCAGATCAGGGCAAATTCTTTCAGAACGTCAGAAAATTACCGCTTTGCAAAAAAATCCAAATAAAAGGAATATTACTCAATGTATCCAAAATCTAAAAACAGTTCTTGAAAGGTGATGGAATATGATTTAAAAATTTTCATTAGTAATAAATATATATATTTTCTAAAAATTAAAATTTTTAATACAAACATAAAAAGTTTTAAAAACAGCACACTTTTTTTTCTATATAAAACAAAAATAAAAATATATCAATATTTAATAAGGCAAAATATTGTAACGTTATTAAAACTTCACATTTTTGTTGTTTCATGTAAAAATGATTATCGAAATTTTATACATTTTTCTCAAAATGCTGTTGGAAACTTTGGTTTCGAACAGGTGTGCATTAAAGATTTTAAGTGAACTTACATAGATAGTAAAATATGTGGAATATAAAAATAGATTCTCTGTATTATGGTCCTAGATATTGCATAAATATTTACTAAAGAAAACTAGCACGAACCTATTACAAATGGGCATCAAAATTATAAATGTACGAGTATTTGTGGCTTTATAAAGATTTGGAATGTTGACTTATTGATCTACTGAAAAGATCCACCTCGAAGTAAGCAACACACTTCTCAGTGATTTATCATGATTGTAAGTTGTAATTTTTTTTTCAAAATCAGGTGGCATTATTCAGATCACCCGTTAACCCACAAACTTAAACGCAGTTATATTGAATTTCTCCCTTAGGTCATAATATCTATTACAAATATTCTACATTTCAATTTTTTATGTGGCTTTCTGCTACTAGTTGATAACGGAAAATATATGGTAAATTAGGTGGGCATTTTATAGCCCACAGTGTTTTATGGGTGGCGATGATAACGCCGTTAAATGTGTGTTAATTTGAAGTTTTATTCATATTCTTTTGTATACCGTCAATATTCAATCATTCCGGTTAGTTCATCAAACCTTCGACCAACCTTCGACCAAGTATATCCTTGGTAAATGCTGCCAACAAATCGGATCGCACCGAGCTGGCTAGGAGTAAATGGGAAATATTCTCTCAATAAAAAATGTGTACGGAGCTTTGTGTTTTTATGGAGATAAATATCCCACAGAGGTTCTATCTACTCTTATTGAAACTTTAGCAGAGATGTAAAATAATTTTATTATATATCGATTGGACATATATCCGTTTAAAAGATATTTTAATCAGAAATAAATTATTTAATATTTTTATCAAGTGAAATTATTTCAACAACCGCTTTTTCAAGCTAAGGCATGATTTATAGTGTTTCAATAATAATTTAATAATTAGGATAAATAGTTTTCCTTATGGCTTATATTGTGGATGCTGTGCGGGGGCTCTTATAAGGAAAGGAAGGAGAGGAATTTCTGGGAAGAAAAAAGTTATTAGTGGTGGGTGTAGGAACCTAGGAGTCAGTGTGTCTAGGAGTGATTGACGTATAAATCCGTCCCTCCTACTGCGATGCAAGGCAATGAATGGGCCTGAGTGTCTTACTGGAGAGGTAAAAAGGTTTCTCTTAGCCAGTCTATCTCGATTCCCAATAGGTGGGCAGAAGCATCCGCCGTCTAAATTTGTAGAACCCAGTCACCCCTGCTTACCATAAAAATTTGATGACTTTTGGCAGAGATGTTGGTCATCCAATAAATTGTTCCTGATGGCGGCGTTACCCATACCCTCCTCCCAAATTATATACAGGGTGTAACAGGATGTACCCGAGAGATTTTAACCAGCGATTCCGGAGCTAATTTCGTGTAAAAATGTGAATGAAATTTTGGTCTCCGGTGACTTCTTCGATGACATTTTTATTTTTTCAAATATTTTTTCTTAAATCGAACAAAAAAAAAACTCCGCATCTCGTCACTGGTCACTCAGACGAATAACCGCCCAGCCTCTTAACCAGCTCCCAACTGTCTAACATCTACTATTTTTTATGTTTTTATAGAAAAAAAAAACATTAAAAACTTCGCCGGAGCCCAAAATTTTATTTACATTTTTTACTCAGGAATCGCTGTTTAAAATTTCGGGTTACACCTGTTACAACCTGTTTACATATCTGTGAATGGTCCCCTATTTTTATTAATTCCTGTGACCGGGAATTCTGAAGTTCTTCTTTAAAATGGAATAAATTTGCAGAGTAATATATAATAAGTAATAATTAGACATTCATAATTTATTGGGTAAAAATATCAGTTTGTCCAGATTATTAGGCATTCGTGGGGTAAGAGGGGACTATATGATGGTATTCAAAATTAGTCCCGAAAAACTTTTTGAAACTTTCTACCCTATCGGTGTGCACGAAATATTCACAAAATGATGTACCTGTACATATTACATCGCCAAACACAATTTTCTTTTTTTATAACATACAATACTTCTTTATGAAATTTGATTCACTGGAAAGGGTATGTAATTATGTTTTTAATCGGATTTAATCTACTTCCAAGTAACATCGCCGCCCTACACTTATTCCTCGTTCATCCGTTATCTGTACACACACCAGCCGACATTTGAGCGTCCTTTAATCCCATGCTAATGCAAGGCATAGCTTATGCTTTCATTGAGTTTGCATTCCTTTGGACTGCAACTGCTCTCGCTTGTAATTCAGTCATATTATGTGGTTAAACCCACTGACAAAGTATTATCTAGACAGAGCGTGCGCTTATGAAAGCGTTTATCATAATATAGTGCATTATCTCACCGTCGAAAGATTAAAGGAAGAATTGCTTTTTACCTTTTGTTGGTCTATACGGAGTAAATATCTTTCAGCAAGTTGATCCCAAAGCTCATAAGTTAGCTTTGTGAAGTTCATTTTTCAAATACGGAATTTAGGCAGTTAGAAATATGTTCGTAATAAGCATTAACTTTGTGGCTAGCTATAATTTACAATATAATATATACATTTGTTTTAGACCAATTTAAATTTTAATTACACTCTACCGGTTTCGCAAAAACCCTTCCTTCGTCAGGAGAATATTAAAACTAACCTACGATACAAAACATTGATAGATATATACCAAACATTTAGGTGCTGGAATGGAAAGTCAAAGGGGGAGGGGGGATAATTACGGGAATTCCAGCAATAACAGAGCGGTTTATTGGAAACATATCTAGAATAGGACTAAAAATAATTTTTTCGGAGTTTGCCAATCATCTTATTTCCACCAATCATACTTTTAATAAGGACACAGGGGTTAAAATTTTTCACCGTAATAATAAAAGCAAAAAATTACATAACTTTGAAGCACTTGAAATTAAAAAATTCCTAAATAATAACGCTAATATATTGAATAACCAAATTAATTTATCGTTTAGTCCTATTCTAGATATGATTCCAATAAACCGCTCTGTTATTGCTGGAATTCCATTAATTACCCCCCCCCCCATCCCTCCCCCTTTGACCTTCCACTCCAGCACCTAAATGTATGGTATAAATCTATCAATATTTTGTATCGTAGGTTAGTTTTAATATTCTCCTGACGAAGGAAGGGTCCTTCCGAAACCGGTAGAGTGTAATTAAAATTTAAAGTGGTCTAAAACAAATGAATATATTTTATTTTAAGTAAGAAATATTTTTGTTAGGGGCTCTCACGGACTTTATAATTATATACACAAATACCTTCGAAGCTGCATATAGGTTAATGTGACAGTTGATAAACAAATCTAACATTTCTGTCTAACAAAATACGTAGCGTTTCATGCAAAAAAATATGACCAAAATTTTATTACGAACGATCTTCACTGGTTTCGCATAGATTTTAAAAGCTTGTGCACCACGTTTAGGTTAGGTTGTTAAGTATATCTTTATATTATCTTATGATGTGATGCTTTTCAGGCTTTATTAGCCGATAAAATAAAAAAAATTACAACATGGGATTTGAGGGATAAATTTGTGAGGGGGTGGGAATCTGGAGGTCTTGTGTAAAAGAGTGACGGACGGATAAATCCATCCCTGCCACTGCGGTAGTAATACATTTTCAATTTTATTTTATGAATTTTGAAGAAGAGAACACGCGAAACATTCTACAATTAAAATTCGTCTCGACGAAAGACTTGCGACATACAAAACAAAACATTTTTTTTTGTAAGCGACTCACAAGAGTCCCAACTGCTCCCGTCTGGAGACAGTGAGACTGTGGCATCCCCAAGTATGTTGTGAGGCTAATGATAAGGAAAGGGAGGAAATGGGGAAAAATAAGGTGGGAAGTACGTGGCTATTCAGATCTAGTCACAAAACAATGCTAAAGCCATTTCAAACAACGTTTCAATTCTGAATGGTGGTCTTACACCAGGGCGATACTGATAGTATCTTCCACTCTGGAACGTGCTGCAAATATAGTTTATATGATTTTGAATTAATTAATTGTGAAATTAAAAATTAATCAAATAAAATTTATTTGCGCACGCCGTGTTTGAACTCGCGACTTTCGAAATGGGAGTCCAAAGCCTTGCCCTTGGACTATGCCGGCCATCAATTGCATTAAATAAGCTATTGTTAGCTTTTAAATTACCCCACAAATATTACTTGTAATATTTTCATTCTTACTATTAGCTACTTAATTTCACCCAAAGCACCCGAAGGTTTTAATATGTCTGTGCTTTGCCAAAACTTCGTCGTTGGATATGATAAATTTAATACAATATATCAGAGTGTGATACGCACCACTTAAATGTAAATGGACAGGAGTTACGCATAATCTATATTACAATTTAGGGAGCGTTAATACCAATTCTATTTCTGTGTACTAGTTGCCAATCATGCGTCAAGCACCAATACAAATTACGCAGCAGGAGGTACAGTATTCTACGAAGTGGATTCTCATTAGTGTTGTAGGCTATTGGGGTGGAAATCAGCATTATATTTTTGTAGATATATTCAAATGTTTCCGAGAAGGAATCAAGAACCAACAAACATTACAAGTAAGGTTACCTCATTATTAATCAAACATTAATTAACCTCTTTGCAAAATCTATCTTGATTAATTTACACAAAAACGACAAAACCAAACAACACAAGCGGTACACAATACCCGAGCCAAAAACAAAGAACTTCTCCAAACTCCTTTTACTAAAAGCACCTTTGGACAAATACATTTTAAATACATAGCTTGCAAACTTTACAATACACTACCAGCTACGTACGATTAGACAAACAGAAACAATGACCAAATTCAAAAGCGAAATAAAAAAATGGCTTGCAAGTATATATAGGACGTCTCACTTTAGCAAACGTATTTAATACAATGCGCACTTAGACAAGAATACCCATTTACATACGACCTAATAAATAATAAAAAAAACCAATAGAATCCCGTCAAATATACTAACATAATTATGATTTTAATATATTATATTTCTATCCATTTATTCCATTTCCAATTCATTTTACTATAATAATATTTTAATATATGTATGTAATAAATGTACTTTTCCTGTGATTTGGAAGATCACACTCTTCAGAGAATTAATTCACACATCCAATTACCTTCCTTTTATTGTATTGAACCTAGAATGTAATTAACCTTTATATTCAAATAACCATGTTTGTATACAATTTATGTAACTCTACGTCTGTCTCGACACAGGTTTACCCTAGTGAGACAGGCATTGAAAAATCATAACATGTATTTATAATATATGTATAGATAAAATAATACAAAAAATTATGAATCTCTTTTTTAACTTCTATTTAATCGAGAAGAAAAAAATAAAGTGAAAAGGGGCAAATATAAAAAACAAGCAAAACAAGTTAGCAGCAGTTTAAAAGTTATCGACTCTCAAAACGATATTTTTGTAATCTGGAGCTCGAATATTTCATATTTCCAAAATATTCATACCATGAATTGAAAATTACTAAATGTCGCTATCTGAGTTTGAATTCATGTTTTTCTATAATATCTATTTGACTGACAAAAACATTTATGTAATAACGCTGTTGTGATACCTACCTAAATTCTTGTTTATTTAAATATATTTTTGGGTGAACATTGATACAATTTAGTAACAAAACTGTAATGTCAATATGTAATGTTTTTCATTTGGTATGCGTAAAAAGGGGCAATTTATTTAATGTAATATTAAAACAAAAATTTCTATCAATTTAATTTATATTCACCAAGAGAAAATATACTATACAGGGTTTTAAGGGACCTACTTTAACCATTAATTCCTAACAATATTAGGAGTAAAAATCGTAATTCAAATTTTTGTCTCCGGTGGCCTTTTTGGAAGTTTTTTTTTTCAACTAAAAATATAAAAAAGTTGTTAGGTATTGGAGAGTTAGGGACGAGGTCAGGGGTTTATTGGTTACTCGGCTGAATGACACGTGGAACATTTATTTTTATTTTGTAGGAAAAAATTAAAAGGGATAAAAATGACATTTAAAACGTAACCGGAGACCAAAATTTCATTTGCACTTTCATAATGTCACCAATCGCTGGTTTCAGTAGGTGAAATACATCCCTTACAACCCGTATAAACTAGATTTAAATAAAGTTTTAATTCATTAATATTTCATAAACTATGATGTACAATAAACACTAAAAAAAATGCATTAATTAACCGCGATACCATTAAAATTCTAAGTAAAATATAAGAACTATCCAAGAAAGAAGTATAGTGCAGTAAGGCAGGAGTGTTTCACCGGTAATGTCGATAATAACAATAGACATTTCGGGACCGCTGAGTGTTCTGGTATTTCGCTTTAAGCCAATACACACTAGGAGGAAGTGAAGCACAGTGGCCTATGCTGCTATTTTAAGATCCTCTATTAAGGCCCATTAACCAGCGACCGAGAATTCAAATTTTAACTTGCGATCGTGCCCTTGCAACTGTACAGGGTTGTTCCGATGAGAATGATTGATTATTCTCTGTACCCAAAAGTTTAACTAATAACTCAATATCGACTTTATTTCTTTCAAAAATTTGCTTTAATATATACCTACATTCTACATTTAAGTAAGCGATAAAAATAATGATACATTTTTTAATATCGTGTACTTCTTATAAGTAGATGATCGTAATTATTTATGATTTTTTAATAATGTCTAAGCAAAATAATTGTATAAAAAAATATGAAATATTTCAGTTTGTAAGACCTTAAATAAAAAGCCAACCTGAGGTATTTTCGTCACAATATCATTCTATCCCAGCTAATCTTTATGTGGTTACTGTAAACAGTATAGATTGCCAGAAAATCATATTATTACTCACCGTATATTAAAATGTTTACCTAAAACCCTCAAAACACACAAACGTTTTTCAGACATATAGAAACCTTCCACGTGATTACATTCACGGGTGTCCAATAATTTTATTCCGCAACTCAAAGTCTTTTCTTATATTTATTATTATTCAGGCTTAGGGGAAAAGGGTGTGATGTAATAAAGACTTTTTTACGTAAATCATCAGAGTTGTAGAAAAAATGGGAAAGAGATTAGTAAGTGAAGCTATGGTGATATTGGTTTAGTGGGGTTGACTTTAAGACGAAACAACAAGTAAAAATATTTATAAGTATTCTTAGTGTGCTTTATTATCGCCACAAATAGGCATAACAAAACGCTTGGCAAACGAAGTCTAGAAAGGCCTGATTTTAGCGCAAAAGTGTTTTTTTATTTTTTTTGTGTATAAATTTTATCAGTAAAAAGATAATCAACGTTATTATGACTTAGTAAACGCCAATGTCTGGTAAGATGACGGTACCAAAGCCCCAAATAAAAACGAATGTGTGGTTTTGGCGGCAAATCAAAAATGGCATATTTTAAATGGTCATAAAATTTTTTAGTTAACGTAACTATAAAATAAGAATACCTTAAGAGGAATATAAATGCCAGAAATATTTGACTTCATACCCCTTTAGAACTCCGCGTATTTTTGGTATTATCTGCGGGAGGAAAGTAGCGCTAAAGTTGTTTTTATTTTTTTAATGAATAATTTTACAAGAATGAAAAAAAGTTAGTCAATCAATAATCTTAGCCATAAAGGGGTATTTTTTATAAGTTGTTTGTTTTATAACTTCATATTTGAAATAAATGAAATAACAAATTTTTTAGTCCTTTCCGCTTATATTTTTTGTAACGTAATTAATAATTTTATTTTAATTCCATTAAATAAAAAGTAGGAAAAGCTTTAATGTACAGCGCCCTTGAGGTGATTTCTCACAAAAACGGCGCTATACAAATTATCCAATTATTATTATTATTATTATTATCCAAAACATATTTTTATGTAAATATAAATAGTGTTTTCGTTGTTTGTTTTTGGGGTGTTATGCCGTGTTGTGCTACCTCCTTCTTTAGCCGACGTTTCGGACAGCGTTGCAGTGTCCATCATCAGGGCAGATCCGGCAGATGCTTTTGGCCGTGAAAATCTAAAAACGTATATAAATAGTGATTTGGCGTATAGCTTCATCTCAATTATCTATTTGGGATGACATATTCTCACTGACTTCATACGATTGGGAACGGGCTAAACAAAAAGAAAAAATATGGACTTTTTTTAAGAAGTAATAATTTTCATATTTCGTTCAAACACTAACTCTAAAGGTATTTATAACACCACCCCATACAAATCGCACGAGAACCCTTCAGTTTAGTGGTGAATTAAGTCATTCAGACAGAATAAATCAAACAAAACCCAGACCGAACCGTATATGACATGCTTTCTACCCTAAACATGTACCAAATCTCTTCAACACGAATCGAACACAGAACGTTCCACATACACGATCAGCAATTTGCGAACAAGATAGACCCAATCATTCGGGATATCTCAAAATGGATGTTCGTGAATTGTTTCAATAATATTTACAGCAATCCTTTTGACAATAGTTATTAGAAGCATTTAACTTGACAAGCGACTATATTATTATTTTTTTTTATTATTTATTAACCAAAAATATATTTTATGTGCATTTATTTTTTTAGGTATATGCCAATAATTATATAATTATAATAATAACAATTGTTATATAATAATTATATCACAATACTTTACCTACATAATGAATTATTTAAATAATACATATTGTGTACATAAAGCTCTAATTATTGTGATATATACGCACGTTCAGATATCTCCCAAAATTCGATATTTGAGTTGAGTACGGAGTAAAAGTGTACCCTATATCTGGTACAATATTCAGATTATCTACTCATAAAAACCACCAAAATCAAAAAATAATTATAATTCAGAAAAAATTCCAGCAAATTAAACAAAATGTTAATGTTACCTGGGTCACTAGTAGGATATTTCAAAATGATATACTGTGAACTTTGTATTTTTATAGCTTACTTGCTAATACCTGGGCATGCGTTACGATGCCACTTAAATAAATAAATTGTTTCTCCCTTCGTGTCATTTCCCATTCGTCCTCTTTCGCCTTCTGCCTCTTCTCCCCCCCCCCCCCCCCCCTGCCCCCTTCCCCTACCGCGTTTCCCTGTCACCTTCCTCTTTCACCTTCCCCGCGTTCCTCCTCCCCTCTCCACTTTCTCGGGAACCCGTGCCGTGTTGCGCTACGACGTTTCGGACAGCGTTGCAGTGTCCATCATCAGGGCAGATCTGGCAGATCCGACGATGTCCTGCCCTGATGATGGACACTGCAACGCTGTCCGAAACGTCGGCTAAAGAAGGAGGAAGCGCAACACGGCATAACACCCCAAAAACAAACAACGAAAAAACAAAAACAATTTTTTTAAATTTTTTATTTTTAACTTAATGAATTAAACCACAAATTATAATATTTTAATGAAGATTTATTATAAAATAAAAGTTTCGCTAATATTATCTTCATTAATTAAAATATTGTTAATTTTTATTTAACACGTAAAATATAGACAATTGTAAATAACATTGGATTTATAATAATAATAGTTGAATATTGGACAATTTGGACGTTTTTGAGATAAATCACCTTAAGGGCGCTTATTTATAGCAAGTATTAGAATATAGCTTTCCTCATTATCTCAAAACTTAGTATTTGGAGATGTCTGATTAATCAACTGGACGATTGACATATTACTCAAGTAATAATGATGATTTTTTGTCTCATTTTTGTCTCATTTTTGTTAATTGACGCACTGTTTTTATACTTAATTGTAACCATATTTGAAATATATCGTTTTTAAAATTTATTATTGCATTGTCTTTTAACAACAGAAAGAGAATAGAACGGTGAGAAATTTTTAACCAGAGAAAGTAACGGGAACAGACTATCTAAGGAAGATCATTATCTCCCAGCTCAAAATATTAAAGTCTTGAGGAACAACATTTCCGCTGGTAGATACGTTAGTGCAATCCTTTTTCCACTACAGCAGAAGAAAGCGATAAATACGAAATAAATTGCTTGTTATTTGAAAGCGTTGTTAGCGGAGGTCGTTAATTCACTCATTGTTTGCTATATAGCAGCTGGAAACGCTGGAATCAGAAATAAAATAATCAGATCAAAGCGATTACGACGTACCGGTAATAAATCTTACAATAAACCAAAAAGTGAGGTTACTTAACGAGTGCAGCGCTTTGAAGTGTGCTCTTCGATGAGCCACAGGCATACACATTTTCATTGTTCATAAGCGAATGTTACTAAGTTAGAAAATAAAAAAGTTAGAAAATACATCTCAGTGTTAATGTAAAACCGAAGAAGGTGCACTTTTATAGGTGTAACGATAGCACCTGAGTGCGTAAAGAGTACGTAAGCTAAAAAAGGTAGAAGAGAAGTGAATTAAAAGTATTTGTTTGTTTTTTTTTACATTAACTATAAATATAATTTCCTTCAAGACTTGAGTCATCTTTGAAGATGCTGTGTGGAGAGAAAGTACCGGTAGAACAAGGATAGCATTCCCACCACACGCCTTTTGCTTTAAAGATTGCAATCCGTTTGTCAAGGTTATTGGCTTATCGGACTTATCGGATGTGTATTCCTGAAAATTCCAATTCTCCACAGTCAACCTCAGGTCAGCAGCATCATCAGCTAGCGGAAGGTTGAAAGAACCAAAGCGCACACACCAGATACTAAGTTCGGTGAGCGTGCTTTCGGAGTGTCCGACTGTCTTATCCATTTCGGAGTTTTCGGACTATCTTATCAATAAAATCAAAAACCTTTCACCTTTACTGGCCACGACATTTTAAATAACTAATTTTTTTTTTTTTTTTTTTTTTTTTTTTTTTTTTTTTTTTTTTTTTTTTTTTTTTTTATTTCTTTTATATATTCAATAATATTATTATTCAATGTATAAAAACAGTTTATTATAAACAAGTTCTGCTTCGTATTTATTATTAAGCGTTACAAAATAGCTAAAGTTCTCAAAAATTGTGGCTTAGATATTGCCTTCCGCACAAATAATAATTTAGGATCATCTCTTAAAAACTCAAAAAGTAAAATACCCAAACTAAAAAATAGCGGCATTTATAAACTCCAGTGTGATTAATGCAACGCTGTTTATGTTGGGCAAACTGGCAGGTCCTTTAATACTAGATTCAAAGAACACGTACGATCGTTTAAAAATAATAATAAATTACAATCACAATTTGCCAAACATCTCCTAGATGAGAATCACTCACTTAGCGATGATAATAAACCAACACCTTTACACGTAGAAAATAAAGGAAGAAAACTTAATCTTTTAGAGCAGTTGGAAATTAATAAACATAATAATAATCCTAGAGCCATTTTAATAAATGAACAAAAAAATATAATATACTCACCGCTTTTAGATATGTTCAAACCAATTTTAAATACATAATTATGCTGGATAATATGTAATAAAAAAAAAAACCATGAGTCATCATTTGCAAATGACTAACAACATAATTAGAGTGCATAGCGACCTTCAGTTGAATTTTAACAATGCAATTTGGGAATTTACAATTAGGGAAATAATAACCATTAATAGCTTCAGTCATTTTACTAAGAAATTATAAATTAGTCATCGTAAATATTGATCTAGATTTAGTATAAATTCATCGTCTGTAAGTGGTTCTGACACCAGTTTGATAATGCCTTCAGAGGGCGAAACAGCTGTAACGCTTAATAATAAATACGAAGCAGAACTTGTTTATAATAAACTGTTTTTATACATTGAATAATAATATTATTGGATATATAAAAGAAATAAAAAATTAAAATGGAGTTCTACAAAATAAACTTAATAACAATAAATAAACTAATTTTGTAAAAATTTGAGCAAATTCTTATTTGAAAGCTTTGCCAAAGGTCTCTTCGTGAAAATCTCCAGTCCCAAAGAATCCCAAAATTTCTCATGTCTTTCAAAATAAATGCTAACTCAACTTCGGCATTAGTCTTCTTATAAATGAATACTAATAGTGATGGGGTAGTAAATGTAAAATCATGGAATGTTTAGTGTTTTCAATATAATGTCCTCCGCGTACAAATTGTTATCTTCTCCAAGCATAAACTTTCTAATTAAAGTGTGTTTATCGGAGGTGACCGGCCATGTAAGTATGTATCTGTATCTGTTGTATAATAAACTTATATAGAGCCTAAGAATTCATTAAAAAACATGTACAGCGCCCTTGAGATGATTTCTCACAAAAATCGCGCTCTACAAATTATCCAATTATTATTATTATTATTGGTTTTATATATGGCGGCCTCCATCGCCAACTGGTAATCCAAATAATTTTTTGTATTATTTCATAATTTAACCTTTAATATTAATATATTCTAGATTTGTGCGACATTCCAGAGTGAAAGACACTCTCTGCATCGTCCTGGTGTAAGACCACCATTCAGAATTGAAAAGTTGCTTGTAATGACTTTAGCCCTATTAGGTGACTAGATCTACGTAGCCAGGTCCACTTCCCCACCTTCCTCTTCCCTACCTCCTTTCCCATTTCCACTAGCGAGCATCACAGCGTATCCTAATTAGAGATGCCATGGTCTCAATGGCTCCAGATGGGAGCAGTTAATACTCTTCTGCGGTAGTCATACGAAAAAATATACAAAAAGTATACATTTTCATTCAGTAGATTCGATTCCTACCCAACCCTCATACCTTTTTCCTTCCCAGAACTTCCTCTCCTTCATTTCCTTAAAAATACCTTCCACACAGCATCCCCAAAGATGACATAGGCCCTGATGGAAATTATTTTCCTCAGGGCCTCCTGTGTGGACCTAATGTAAAAAAAAATATATATATATATTCCTCAATCAATTACAATTTCGTTATCACATCTTTTGCCATAATTTCCATTTTTTTTTTCAAAACGTGGGTATTCAACCGTATCAAAATCTCCCATTTAAATCATTCCTGAAAGTGTCGTTTTAGCAAACAGTTAGAAAAATCTATTTCCTTCAGGCGTCACTAAAACAGCTGTTCCAAACCATTCAATGTTACCATTGACCCGGAAAATATTTTTCAAGAAGTCTTGCTGTAAGGAAAAATGTGTAAAACATCTATTTTTGAATGTGAATAGTGTTGAAATCAGATCTGATTTCAGTTTCTCACATTCAAAAGTATTATGGTGATTAATTTTTGGGATATTATGCCGTGTTGGCCTACCTCCTTTTTTAGCAAACCTTTCGGACAGCGATAAGATGTAATTACAGATCTGCCCTGATAATGTGAATAATTTCGGTTAAAATAGAAAGTAGCGCAACAGGGCATAATTCCCCAAAATTAAGTCAGTAGTGTTGACTGATTTTATAACGGAGTTACATTCAAAAATCGCGATGTCCTAACCTATTTATAAGATACGAGGTTGTTTGTTTTATTATTTGCTAGTTCTAAAACCATATTAAATGCTAAATCTTCAGAACAGCTGTGGAAGTTTTGAGACAAGAATTTGACATTTATCTATAACATTTAGTCTAGGATTGAGTCAAGATATATTTGGTTTCAACATCTTAAAAGCACAAACGTGTCTGATCCCGGCAAAAAAGGAGATCAATGACTGTCTGGTGTACTTTTATGGGAGCATGCTTTACAATAATGTCCCTATGATATCCTTGGAAAGTATTTCTCTTCGGTTCAATTATTATTTGAGTTCGAAGAAGGTGGGCGTTTTGTCTAGGCCTAGCAGATTCCTCAATGGTGACTAGCTAATAATCCTGTACCTTAACGACCAAGTACTTCCAAGGGCCGAATTTGAGAGCCATCTCTGAAGTTTGAAGAAACGTGTAGCTTTGATCCTCGGCGCACCGGTTCATATGTGAGAAATGCGATAAACGGAACGGATTTGGAACGAAAATGAACCGTTCTTGTTTCAGACGCCATAAATATGGAACAATCTTCCGGCATTTGTCTTTCCTACTTAATTTATCTGCGGTCTCTTCAAGGCCTGTATTTACAAATCGCTTTATACGGTCCCTGGTGTTATTTTCTGGATGTAATAAATATGTAATAGTTTATATAATAATGTATTCCTGTTCTTTTTGATAAATAAATACTTTATACTTATACTTATACCTTCCCTAAAGTGCCCTATATTTTATTTAAGTTTATTAGGGAAACAAACAGTTATTCATAATTTATTAAAGTAATTACATTGTTACGTGGTTGCACGAATCAGTGAAGTTTCCGCATAAAATTCGTATCATAAATTGAAAAATGTTAATTATTAAATAAAAACATAAAGTGGTAGAAAAAGAACAATTTAAAAATAGCAATAGAGGATGCTACTAATGAGTATATCTGCCATTACCATATAGTGGCATAAAGCATATGATAGATAATGTGAAATTCAACTACGTTGAATTGACGGCCGGCGTTGTCTAATAGTAGGGCGTTGGACTGCCATTCCGATGGTCGCGGGTTCGAACCCGGCGTGCGCAGATAAATTTTATTTAATTGATTTGTGTTATTTCACAATTAATTATTTAAAATAATATATAGTATATTTGCGGCACGTTTCAGAGTGGAAGATACTCTTAGTATCGCCCTGGTGTGAGACCACCATTCAGAATTGAAAAGTTGCTTGAAATGGCTTTATCCGTGTTTAGTGACTAGATCTGAATAGCTAGGTACTTCCCCACCTTCCTATTCCTCGTCTCCTTCCCTTTCCCACTTACCTTCAGCCTCGTAACACACCCCAATTGGGGATGCCATAGTCTCACTGGCTCCAGACGGGAGCAGTTGGGACTCTTGTGAGGTATTCACTATAAAAAAAAAAAATATGATCTAACATAGTTGCGAAAAACTTAAAACTCTAATTTTCATCAATGTTTTACGAGCTTTTTTATTTTTACAATACCCACTCCTAGCTTCGCCAAAATACAAAATATTAAATTATTAATTGATATTTGCGCAGGGCGAGAATCAAATCCATCACCTCCGTAATCAGAAGTCAAAATGTATAGAAGTACACCTACCACAGAAAATAATCCACGATAAACCATAAAAAATCACAAATATGTAAGAAAACGTAAAGCGCTTTTAATGGTAAATGTAAAGTATTCGCTTAATGGATTTTTACAATTTGATTATAATTACGTTAACCTTTAAATACATGCGTGTGAGGAAACTTAATGAAAGAGGTATAGTCGGACAATGTCATTATCTCTTAAAATATTATATACAGTGTGTTATTTGCTCAGGAGTTGGCCAACGAGTCAAATAATAGCATGTTTGTATTGCTTAATTGAAGCGAAATTGCATATGTTTTTCTTTGTAATATAGTGCATTTAACAACACAATTGAACAAAATAGTTGACTATGTAAAATGTGGTTTCAAGACCTTTAAAAAATGCACATTATACAAACGATTCTATGGAAAAAAAATTGTAATATTATTATTTTCTGTGGCAGTTAAATATGATAAAGAATGCCACAATTATTAGGTATTAAATATTTATTGAGTTTCATTTAACAAATCAAGTGTTTTGAGCCGTCTGTTCATTTTTTTTTTAAATTTTGCATATTTATTATCACAGATTTCCTCTGATATGCTTCAGAAGTTAAAAATAACATAAACAAATCAAATAATGGTTTTGAGCACTATAAACCCAAAACTCTCAAAAATCAGTAATTTATAGGTAATAATATTTAAATTATACAACACCTGTCAAATCCGAGTGTTGTGGTATTTTTCACTAAACTCTCACATTGTTTTCCCTTTCAGCTCACAAACAATAATATAGCATCCTGAATGAACCAGCAAGAATCGGTGAGTCCGATCCAATTAACGGATCGCCTTACGACCGAAAGCAACCTCACAATTCGAATGTTTGTTGTTGAAAAATATGCGCATGAGCGTTCCCAAACAAGTGAAGGATGGATGGGAAATTCGGATTTTCGGAGCGGAGCGCATCGGCGACACGTCCGCCGCGTCTCGCAGCTGAGCTAGAACTACCTAGGTTCGCTATGATCTATCTACGTCAAACGTACATTAAAGAAAAACGTGGGAAAAGCACAAAAAAATATTTCCATTTTCATACGAAATTAAAATCATGTTTTTTTGTGTTGGGACATTTTTACCTGGTGTCGCGGTTTTGCTTTGAATTTCTACCTGCGCAAAGCCCTTTGTGATACTACCTACATTACCACGGAAAATCGCGTGGGCTGCGATCTACCATCACGGTTTTCCGAGTCGGGGTCCGTTTACAACGTTGTCGGACTCTTAGTAAATGTTTATGGGTGGAACATCTTTGCGACGTTGCCACCGAGCATGGGGTGCTATTATGTTTAAGGGTTGAAAATTTCATGTTGTTTTTATGGAGAAGGGTTGGATCTTAAGCCTGATTTTTTTTTAAAGCGTGTAATTATGTGTTATTTTAGGAGTAATATTAAAATGGTATAAATTCTTGTTTTCTGTACAGATTTAAATTAAATTAAAAGATGATTTAAAAGGATTCTGTTTATCGATTCAAAAGCACATACAAAAAACAAAAAACACTTTGGCGGCCTCCCTAGTCCAGGAACAAGGCTCTTGACTCCCAATTCGAAGGTTGTGGGTTCGAACCCGGCGTGCGAAAATAAATTTTATTGGAATAATGTGTTATTTCACGCAATAATTATTAATTAAAAATAATATATTGCATATTTGCGGCACGCTCCAGAGTGAAAGATATTCTCAGTGCCGTCCTGGTGTAAGACCACCATTCAGAATTGAAACGTTGCTTGAAATAGCTTTAGCCATGTTTGGTGACCAGATCTGAATAGTGCTTCTCCACCTTTCTCTTCGCCATCTCCTTTACCTCCCCACTACTTTCATCTTCACAACATACGCGATTAGCGATGCCATAGTCTCACTGGCTCCAGACGGGAGCAATTGTGAGGCATTAATTTTTTTTTAAATCTTACTAAATCAAGGTTCCATTTGATGAATTGCATTTATCCCTTTCGCACGCCCATAACAATTTACGAAAAATTATACGTCTCATTACGCGATTACCTAATTACTGTGTTGAGATGGCGGTATTGTCTGCGCACACACAAATGCTTAAAACGTCACGATTTAAATAGACTTCTGAGGTATGTTAAGGAAATGTAAGACTTTTGCAAAAAGGTTAAGGTTTGCGATGAAAATTTTATGGCTTTGAAGAGAAAGGTCACGTTGAATAGACTGAATCATAATGGAATACCCAACGTTAAGTTCGGACTTTTGATAAGTTCTCACGATTTCGTTAAAGTTACGTGTTTGAAATAATAATGACCATAAAATTTTATATAGCACTTGATAGAAAATGCGTGGGAAAACTTAATGAAAGTTTCATTGCTGGAATTGAATTTTAGAAATGGGTGGATGAAAATAATTATTCTTTTTTATAATCATCATCTCGAAAGGCTTTTCCCTTATCCCTTATCGAAAGCCTTGCAGTATTGCAATTGATTTCATTTCATGTTCATAATAGAGTCATACGAACTAAAAAATTATTTCACTTCAACATTTATGCCAATACCAATTCGTTTACATACTCCCTTATACCACAGCTTACACACAGCTTAGACAAAATGAAGTAATAGCACCGAAATAACTTACATTTTACATTTTCTCTTATATTTTGAAAACCGTCATTACTTAGTTTACATTTGTTTCCAAAATTGTAAATGTTAGTTAATTTAAATCATATGGGTTTGCACTGGATAATTGTTTTGTAACTCATTTTTTATGTAAATAAAAGTTTTATTCCTTAATTAAAGTTATTTAAAGTTAGTTGCAGAATATTTATAAATATTTATATATTTCGAATAACATATTTCATTATTAATATATTAAGCTCAATTATGTACTTTGAAAATGATTACATGCAGAAGTTCAACAATTCGGAGTGAAGAATTAACAAAAAAGTATAGTTTACGTGTTAATCGTAATATTTGTATAATTACTTGACTACGTTTACTAGTTTTTAAAATTTTTATTTTGAGTTTATTATATGATAAACATAATAACTTTTTGTAACCATATTGTGGAACAGTAATTATGAAGCAAAAAATTATATTAAAACTATATCGAACCCTTTTTTAGGCTAAGATTGATTATTTAATTATTAATTATTATTTTATTTTATTAGTATAATAATTAATAATTGAATAATCAATATTATTTTATTTAATTAGTATAATTGAGGTACGTTATTATAGTCTTATAATAATTATATTCTGTGCTGTTGAACACATGTGGTTTTTTCAAATGTGAATACCGTAGACTCCCAACTGCTCCCGTCTGGAGTCAGTGCGACTATGTATACTACAAAATGGACATGTTGCGAGACTGAAGGTGGTAGGTAGGGGAAGGAGATGATTAAGAGGAAGGTGGGAATGTACCTGGCTTTCAGATATGGTCAGCAAACACAGCTTAAGACTATGGCATCCCCAATAGGTGTATGTTGTGAGGCTGAGGGTAGTGGAGAGGGGAAGGAGATAGGAAAAAGGAAGTTGAGAACACACCTGGGAACAAACACGGAAAAAGCCATGTTAAGTGAAGTTTTAATTCTGAACGGTGGGCTTACACCAGGGCGATACTAAATGTATCTTCCGCTCAATAACATAGAGTGGTGAAAACTTTTAAACCTTTAAAAAAAAATTATATAGTTTTTGATTACATCATATAATTTTTGTAATTAAAATCACGTAAAAATTAATTTTATACTTGAAGGGAAATTAAAAAATTACGTTTTTTTTTCAGCACGGTTGAAGTTCTTGTTGTAACCTGAACACATTTCTTAGACATAATTTTAGTTAGGTAGGCTCCATTCAAACTTCGTCTATCTTTTCTCCTCCATTTCTCAAATTTTGGAAAATCTTAAAACAACTTTAAGTTATTATCATTATTTTATCGGCTTTTGGCAGTCGTCTTCCGTTTGATGTCAAATTTAAAAATTCTTTCTTCAAACTTCGCAAAATCACTTTGTGGTGTCATTTTGAATTAAATTAAAACAAATAACTTTGTATTAAACCACTATTATATAATCACAATTACCTACATGTTTCGAAACCTATGGTTTCTTTTTTTTTGACGAAGAAACCATGATTGTGATTATATAGTGGTTTAATACAAATTTATTTGTTTTAATTTAATTAAAAATTCTGGTTCGGTTTTACTGCAAGTCAAAACCCTGCTAACCTACCGTTTTACAGACAACGTAAATCCCTTTAGATATGAAATTCAACAATTTTTTCACTTTGTTTCACTTATTTATTTACACCAGGACCGGTTTCCTCCTACTACGGACATTTTCAGACTGGGTCTGAAACAAAGTGAAAAAGTGAAAAAAATGTTTAATTTCATATCTAATCCAATGGAATTCCACCATGAATTAACAGTTAAAAAACTAGTCTCATTTAAATCCCTTTGTTACAGTCAAAGATACTTTCCCTTTCATGACTTTTATTCAGAACCATAAGTTATATTGGCGGGAAACACGATTCACTACACGATGCTTCCGTGATAAAGTCTTATAAGAGAGGAGAATAGATATGAAATTTCAGTACCTAAAACCATGCCACGAGCACATTTTGTTCCTCAGTTGTCAAATTCAAGATTTAATAAATATGTGCATATATTATATGAATACCGCAAAAGAATCTCAACTGCTCCCAACAGTCTGGATCTAGTGAGACTAAGACATTCCCAATTGGGCTATGTTGTGTGGATGAAAGTAACGGGGAGATGAAGGAATTGTGTAAGAGGAAGGTGGGGAAGTATCTAGCTATCGAAATCTGGTAACCAAACACGGCGAAAGTCATTGCAAGCAACGTTTCAATTCTCAATGGTGATGTTTCATCGTGGCAGTACTGAAAGTATGCATCAATCTGGAATTTGTATTATTTGAAATTAATCCGCGATTTCCAGATTTGTAGTCAAGGATCGTAACCACTCAACCACGGGGGCCGTCAGTAGGTACCATAAATATTTAAACTGTCTATCTGATGACAGTAAAAAGAATAGACGATTTATGTCCTGATGTGACTGAGCAGCAATCTACATGACTCTGAATTCCTAATGCTTTCAAATGTAGAAATCATTTCAACTAATTCATTTCAATAACTGTCTAATTGTAATAAAAGTTAGATAATTTATAGAACGAAGTTTTTGTGAAAAATCACCCCAAGGCCGCTGAACTATTTATTGTGAGGCTCTATCTTAATTTATTGTTTACAAACGGATTAAAAAAATATATATATATATATATCTGGCGGGTCACTTATAAACAAACACACGATTATTAGAAAGTTTATTTTTTTGAGGAAAAGTTCTTCTAAAAGCTTTTCGCTTTATGATGGCATTATTTTTTTTATTAAAAAGACAAATAACTTAGTTTACATCATTTTGTTTATATACACACTATCTATATGTTTCGGGAACGATTTTCACATCATCAGGAGTATTTACTCCTGATGATGTGAACTATTCTACATTTGTACACTGAAATTTAAAATTAAATATAAAATAAAGTCTGTGCTTGGAGAAGATCTTAAATTTTTTTTTTTAAGTTTATATTCCAGCAGGACTGGGAGGTGAGTGCAATTCCAGTCTGCCATATTACATAAACTATAACACAGATTAAATTTAAAAGGCTAAAAGTAATAAAATGAGATTACATATTAGGTAGGTACCTAATTAAAACATAAAATGGAAATTACAATTCATCATATAATTAAGAAATATTGAGCGTAAAATTAATTTTAAAAACAATAAAAAAAATGTTAATAAAAATTAATTAATTAATTAAAAAAACTGACGAAGATTGGTATAATTATTTTATTGACAACTGCGTCAGTGCAATTGATTTTACATCATGTTGTTGTTCAATAGGTTCTCGCTCGGCTGAAGAACGATTTGCTGGCTTCTGTGTTTCTCCCCTCCTACAACATGAGTCTCTTCAACACCAATATTCATTCCCTCCTTTCCACCAAATGACACTCTACACAGATTTTTTGTAAAAAAAGTATTTTTCGAATTATTGTCATGACTTTTGAATCCACAATATCCATACTAACTAACGAAGTCCAAAGTTAGGTGTAATCGTTATCCTAAGTGTCTTTTAACGTGTGTCGCCTCTCCTTGTAATAAATGTTTAAAGTAAAGAACAAAGATATTTCGTTTAAATCTTGGTTTTACAGTTAATTCAAAAGGAAATACAATTAAACTGGTGCAATAGAAATTCCAGTGACAGTGGAAAATTAAATTAGTCCTGGAAAAATTTTGTATTTCACATTCCGTGATGGAAGTTATGTAATGTTTGTTCTAATTGGCATCAGGTCTGGAAAATCAGAAAATTATGCAAAATTTCAAAGAGCATGGTGAGCGTGCACAAAATTGCCTAACTTAAAGGACAACTGCTGACGATCTTATGCAAATTTGTGGTTATGACTCTGGACAATTAAACGTTGGATGAATTACATAAGGAGTCTGCTACTGTATCCTGGATAGCATGTAATTTTTTGTCGTATTTGTTTATGTATTGAAATTATTGTTTTAAAGGTCTGAAGAAATTTCTCAAGGTATCTGGAATAAATTAAGTTCCAATTTGTGTCTTCTTTCGTTTTCCTAAATAACGGAGTTGATTACCCAGTAATCATCGAGTTTACACTCGGAATGAAACACACATTTTAAATTAGTTGAATATTAGATAATTGTGTATAAACATATCAGATGTTACTTGCAATAAAGCGAAATGGTTTTAGAAGCTGGCTCTAAGGCTTTAAGAAATGGAATGATTGAATTTTAGGAAAGAATTGTTGTCAATAGTATAATAATTTGACACTTTTGCTCCTCGTGAAAGCGTAGGCAAAATGATATAAAGGCAATTTTGTTGTATAAAAATGAAGACAAAATGTGACACGGGCGTTAAATTGAAACTCAAAGAGTCCACAGATGAAAATAAATAAAGATGAGTTTAAATGTATAAAAACAGATAGAAAATGAAGTTAATTATTTCAAAAAGGCACAACACTCAAAACCTACCACACAAGAGTCTCAAGAGTGGGACTACAGCATCCCCAATTAGGACATGTTTTAAGGCTAAAGATACTTGGAGAGGAAAAGATGGGGAAGAGGACGTTTGGGAATTCATTATCATTTATATTAAATCGATGATCAGCTATTTTCCTACGTTGCATTTTAGCCCTAAGAGATCATACGTAACGTTATCGTTCTACTACCTTCTGTCTTTTTCGTTTTCAAACAAGATGAAAAAGAATAGTATTGAAGTTGATGACGTTGATGACGCCCTCACTGGGACTATTTGATTATGAATCTAATAAGTATTCATATGCGTAAACTGGAGAGAGCTGGTACAAAACCGAGATGAGTGGAGGGAGACTCTTGAAGAGGCCAAGACCCAGCAAGGATTGTAGAGCCAAATGTGATGATGATGAAGTATTGATTAATTTTCTATCATTACTTTTTTGGCCTCACCTGGTACCCGATTCAGAAAATCACTTGCTTAGAAAAACCACCATTCCACTCACCTAAAACTTAAAGCTTACGTTAATTTCACTTTAGCTTTTATAATAAACCTGACTACTGTTTTCGTTAATGCATTTGGCAGCAGAATGGTTTTCGCCAAAGACTGAAATATATGGGTATAGACTTTGTGCCCACAGTATTAAAAAAATGGTTATCAGTCTGCGTATTTTGAAGTGTAGTGCTAAGTTTGCGTAGCTTACACCTGACCTAACCTAACCTAACTACTGTTTTCGTTAATGCATTTGGCAGCTGAATGGTTTTCGCCAAAGACTGAAATATATGGGAATAAACTTTGTATCAGTCTGCGTATTTTGAAGTGTAGTGCTAAGTTTGCGTACCTTACACATCAAATAACGTTGCAAAGAAATCAATGTACGGTGTGACCTTCCTGGCTCTTCAGATCAAGCTATTTAAAGCAATGTTTTATATTTTCTCCAAGACGATACTATGAATATCTACCAACCTGATATTGAGGACGCCATGATAAGAAAAATGACAAAAACCTAAGCCCAACTGTGTCCAACGGAATAATCCTAATATTATTAGGACTGAAGATCTTCGTGGCAAAGTGATAAAGTCATTGGTTAGTAACCCTGAGATTTAAATTAAATTTTGGTCTCCGATGACTATATTATCTTTTATTTAAAAAAAAAAAAAAAAAAAAAACTTAAAAAAAAATCCAAATAATGTCAGGAATCACTGGATAAATTAAGTCAAATATATTCCTTCAAATGTACAATGGGTGTAAAAATTACATCTACAAACGAAAAATGAAAAACACAAACAAAAGATGTTCAGGGGTGCTAGCATGGTCGATCGATAAGGATCGGTAGGATAATTGTCGGTAACTTCTCATCGTTCCCTAGGACAACTGCAGATTGCTAACGTACATACAACAGTTGATATCGAATATATTAAGGACACTTAGTCATTGTGAACTGTCACCTATTCGTTTGCGATCTGCAGTTGTCCTAGGGAACGATGAGATAATTATCCTACCGATCCTTATCGATTGACCATGCTAGCACCCCTGATCATACTTATGCGTGGCGACGGGATCACATAATACGCGTTATCTCTCCTCTGTTACCGTGCTACTGGAACGAGATGCAGCGCGCAGTGAGTGTCACATGACCCTTGCACTCGACCACTATTTGTGACGTGTGATTAAAAAAAAAAATGTTTCTAATTGAAAAAAAATCATCGGACAGAAAATGATTATTATTTTTTATATATTTATTTATTTATTTATATAATACATGTTACATAATTGTGATATTTACATAAAGTTGATATATTAAATCACCATACTAGGCGGCTGCCTGTATCATGGTGACCAATATAGTATAGTTACATTGTATGAAATATGAAGTCTAGTGTAAACATGGAATTAGTATAAATCATGTTAAATATTGGAAAAATTATAATAAAAAGTAGAAAATACAAAGGAGAAAAAAAGTATATTAGCATTAGATTATATAAACAGGCTTCTAATTCGATCACATTCACTCATCAAAAAGTCTCCAAGCGTCTTCCTGAAAGTGTGATATTTGGTTATTGTCTTTATTTCAATTGTTAAGTTATTGAAGATTTTTGGAGCAAGAAAGTTAAACTGTGACTGGGCCATTGAGGTTTTTGTTACTGGAATTATATAGTTGCATTGGTTGGAATATCTTGTATTATATTTTGATTCAAAAACATATTTTTTAATAAATTTGAATTTAAAATAGCAAGAAATGAATTTTACATATAGGGATTGTATATTAAGTATTTTAAAGTCTTTAAATAAGTCCTTTGTGGGATGAATGTAATGTACTTTGTAGATAGTCCGTATTATCAATTTTTGAGTCTTTACTAATGGATCTAATATAGTTTTAGAACACCCTCCAATATAATTTTTTACTTCAAATATGCTGGTTAAAATCCTCCCTAAGTGCTGTTACACCCTATATTATTATGTGTTTACGTTCAAATTTCCATAATTAAATATTTTTAACCCTTCTGACAAAACTCATTCCTTCTTAATCCAGATTTATGATGGCGATTGATAATTTTTTAACCATTTTGTTGCGAATCATCCATCTAGCCCAGAGATTCCTAAAGTGGTCCCGGTGAACCCTCAGGGATCCACGGGAGACTCGGCGGGGGTCTACGTTGGCGTGATAAAAAAAATGGAGTTCACAAGTTTTAAGTGGGGGTCCACGAAAATTTACCTGATTTCGATAGTAAAGAACAAAAACGTTGGCTTAAATTTACCTAACAATGTAGGCAGATAATAATTTACTCAAAAAAGTCAAAGGTGCCAAAAAAAATCCAAATGTTTCGATGATATTTGACAGCCTGCATGTATTTCGGTGAAAAATTGTCTTATTGAGGTTTTTAAAAAAAGCATTTTGAAGCTTTAAGATTCTTATTTTCAGATTTTTGGCCAAAATTTTTAGGAGCTACGTTTCTCATGTAAACCTAACCGAACCTAATAGATAGCACGAAAAAATATTTTTGGAATTTTTTTGTGTTTTGGGATAATGGTAGAAATGTAGCAACATGGGGTCCACCGAAACCAGAAAAATTTTGAAAGTAGTCTACGAGAAAAAATGTTTGGGGATCTCTGATCTAGCCAAATCTGGCGGTATTATAACGAAAATACCTACCTTTTCTTAAAATTAGGATTTAACCGAAATTACTAGTATTTTCGCTCCCCAAATGACGTGCTGTTACTTGCTATAAATTTCATATGTATCTTTAAATTAATATTAGATACTTTTAAATAAAAATAAACATCTTTGTTTATACGACTATTATCATGATTCATTTTGGGGATATTATGGATGTTGCGATATCTTCCTTTTTAACCAACGTTTCGAGCAGCATTACAGTGTCCACCATCAGGGCAGATGTGAATAGGACAGATGTATACAAAATTTACACATCTGCCATGATGATGTACATGTAGTGCTGTCCGAAACCTTGGCAAAAGAAGGAAGTAGAAGGTAGGTAGAGGGAGTAGTATTCACGATAATACTTTTGGCCGAGAAAATCTTTCAATTTACTAAAGAAACGTGTCTGTGGCAGACGCCGATAGGGCAGTGTTGATTTGCTTTGCCTAAAAATTTACAGTTTTATTCCGAGACTGATGAAATTTTGTACACTTGATCTTTGAAATAATAGAAAGATTTCTTCAATCTTTGCAAAATTACTTTGTGGCATCATTGTAATTAAATTAAACAAATTACTTTGTGTCAATCACTAATCACATGTTATAATATCTACATGTTTCAAAACCGATGGTTTCTTCGTCAGGATAATAACATGAATAAAAATAACAAAAGAAACAAACAAGTATAGACAAAAAGAACAATAGACAAAATATTATTAAAGAGAGATGTGATTAATTACCTATCAGTAAAAAACATTAAAAAACAATTAAATATAAAAAATATTTTAGAGTAAGTTTAGGTAATTAATCACCCCTCTCTTTAATAATATTTTATCTTTTGTTCTTTTTGTCTGTATTTGTTTGTTTCTTTTGTTATTTTTATTCATGTTATTATCCTGACGACGAAACCATCGGTTTTGAAACATGTAGATATTATAACACGTGATTAGTGGTTTACACAAAGTAATTTGTTTCATTTAATAGAAAGATCACTGTTTACATTAGATTTGGAAAAATTGTGTAAAGACCGGGCAACATCGGGACTTCAGCTGGTTTTTAATAAAAACGGTCAGAATGTTTCTAAACTAAATGTTTCTTAATAAGGATATTTTTAAATTTTATATAAATTTTTACAGACATTGTATTGATCACGTTTTTATTAAAAATAATAGTGGCAACAAAGTTAGTTCTTTTCATTGAACGTAATATCCCGCTATGAAGTAATTTAGCAATTAAAGAGGAAGTAATATTACTTTGTCACTTTCTACCTACAATAATATCGTATATTGATTTTCTGTCTACAGTGGGATGTTTCTAACAGTAACGAAATGTTAAATTATGAAAATATTTCCAAATATAATTAAAAGCTTTTGTCATGATCAATGTGTTTTTAATGACGAAAATTGAGTACTTCTGTTTATTTCGCCAAATAATTTAAATTAGGTTCACGAGACGTTTCTTTGTACCACCGTGAATAGGATGGAATGCCTAATTATTAATTACGGGCAGGTTGGCCAGAATGAAAATAAACAGTGGTAAAAAGACAAATTATGGGAATAAATTATAAATTGTTTTACAGAAAATATTCATTTAACATTGGTGGGCAAATATAAAACAAATATTTTTTTTAAAATATAAAAAATATCCGATGAAATATCAAAATTATAGAAAAAATTATCACAAACGATTTTCGTAATATTATGAAATTTCGGAATGTGGTGTTCAAAAGTGTAAATTAGTGTTAAAGAACTAGGATTTACAAATTGATTTTTTGCCTCAATGTTCAGCAAATACATTTTATTTAGTATCTTGAATGTGTTATATATTGTGGCGTTTGTCAATCCCAATGATTTGGATTACTTCATATGTTTAGTAATCTTCAATAAAGCTCGAGGTTTGTCGAGATTACAAGTTACTTTAATTACATTATCGTGTTTTTTATAAGGAATATTTAACTGGACCAAACGTCCATTTCTTTGGATGCTCTGAAGCCAGTGAACTCGACACTGAAGGCGCCCAGCTAACGATAGTATATTTATAGCTATTTCCGTTACCTTTCGTGCATTATACACGAACGGCGGCATTTGCTATTCTACTAAGGTGCGACTTTAATTGAAACACCTCAAATACGCTTATAAGTACTTATACTAAAGACATCTGTTGAAAGATCCTACACGCCACATAAATTATTAACAATATTTTTTAATCAAAATAAATTTCGCTGCTCACGCCAAAATGATTATCTTCGTATTTCATTAATGGAACTCAGCCAATCTCAGAACTCGGAAGATAAGTCGCCCAATTAGTTTAGAAAATTTAAAAACAACACGGATTTAAAAATCTGAATGGAAATTTCGGTGAATCTATTTATTTATTGGGGTTGTTTCCTGTAAAACATTTATAAATTATTAGCCCCAAACCTGGTTCTTAATTATAGGGGCACGTGGCATACTAGATCAGATTAGAACCCACGTAATTAAGGATTAATCCTGTTAAATAGGTAAAATAGTGAATTATTATCATAATTTGACTATTTTCGAGGTAAAGCTGTTATCACCTTGGCTCCGGATCCAGAGGAATACACTTAAAATACTCATACACAATAATATATAGGTATACTATGTAGAATATTACCAGCTCGTTCCCGAGTATTTTGTTACTCGGGTATCGCCATGAGGAGATACCAACCAGCATTCATATTATAAAAAAATTACATTCCGAGTGAAATTGTTCTTTTATAATTTTCCATTCATGTTAATAAAAATTAATCGGTTCAGTTGTCACTTTCTTTGTACAATTTTTTCATATTTTGTAGTCAACAGCAAAATGTGACTGAAACTTATCTCGATTTTTTTTATTTATTTTACTGTTGAGTTTGGAAAACTTTTTGCAAAAAGTGTAGTTTTTTTTAATTTCAAGTGAATACCCGACAAGAGTTCCGACTGCTCACCACTGCAGTGAGATTGCTATTCTAAATTGGGTTACCTATGTTGTGAGGCTGAATGTAGTGCAAAGAGGTAGGAGATAGAGAAGAGGAAGAAGATAGGAAAGAGGAAGGAGGAAAAGTACCTGGCTATTCAGATCTGGTCACCAGCGAAGACTAAAGCCTTTTCACGCAACGTTTCAATTCTGAATGGTGGTCTTACACCATGGCGATTCTGAGAATATCTTCCACCCTGAAACCTGTCGCAGATTTGCTAAATATTGGTTTAAATTAGTAAAATTGCGAATTAATGAAAATGAATCAAATTAAATTTATTTGCACATTTTAACCTGCGTCCTCCGGTTTGCTATTCGAGAGAATGCCCTTTGACCACGGAGACCTCATGGGTGGTTCTTCATTATATACAACTACGTTTAACAACGTTTTTTGTTATATTCTTAATAATTTAATTATTTACTGTGTTTTCAATTCTAGATGAATGTATCACAGGTGCTTACAGTCATCAAAATGTCTTGCGATGCAACGTGTTCGCTGTTCAGTGTTCACGCTTATATTCATCATTCTAGCGGGTTTTAGGGCTTTATCGGGTTTAATGTATAACTAGCTATAACTCAGACTTCACCCGATTATTGTTCCCAGGGATATCATATCCTCCGTTAAGTGACCAAACAAACCAAAGATGATTATGCTGAATAATTTCCATCTAAGACCCTGGCTTTTGGATGATCCGGTCAACAAAGAAAACTGCGATTCGTATTCTATTGATCGACTGTCCTCGAGACTTGTTCAATCGTAAGGCAATATGATATTCGATATTATGCTAACTCAACGTTTTGTTTCCATGAGTGACTATCAGGATCTCAGTGCAAAAATACATATTTTATTCCTATTTTCATAAAAGAGAATGTAATGTAAAGTCGCAGATCTACAGCGATAATACAGTTTTGCTTGAAAACAGTATTTAGATCACGCTATAAACTTTGTGTTTGCACTGAACTTATAATATCATAATGTATTATAATAGTAAACACGTCAGAGACAGTGGAAAATAACACTTCCTGGAAAGTGCTGACGCAATGATCACGGTATATGAACGTTACTGACAAACTTTCAGTCCTTATCAGATTTCCCCTAGACATTTAGTATTTAGTAGTATTAAATTCTTTTATTTTTAAATGCGAAGCTCAACAGATGATGACAACATTTTCAAGTTTATTTTTGATTTCAACAATTAATTTAGAATCTTGTCCCATTTTCATTTTTTAGTCTAGATTATTATTGTTATATTTTTGATTTCAAAATACCTTTGTAAATTTGTTATCTTCAACTAAATGAATTGTAAGTTCCTACCGTCCTAAAAAGAGGTTTATCTAATCAGAATTTCTCTAGCAAAAAATAAAAATAATAATAAAAAACTAAATAAATACCATTATTAATAGTTTTTCAACTGTTTACCGTTACAATTAATTTACAAAATTTAAAACTACAAAACAATTGTGTGTTTTACGACCTAGAAGGAAAAGGCCTCCAGCATTAATATTTCTTGTGTTTATGTAAAGTTTGTAAATATATACAGTTTCAATGACTAGTAACAGCTTTAATTAGAGCATGTAGTTTTAATGTCTCTCAACAGGTGTCGTTAGGATATGTAGTTTTAAGGTGTCTCAATATGTGTCATTAGTAGGTAGTACAGGACAGAGACAACTTTTGAACGTTTGAATCTAATACCCAATGGCTCCCTCGCCGCAGATTAAGAGAGAGCATTCTTTAGAACGGACGTTAGGTCCGGTTACATATTAATTGTAAATACGTTACAAAAATATGCAAGACTATTAATCTCTTGCAAAATTATTGAAAATCAGCTATCAATAAGAGGAATTAACAGTACGCCATAATTTACAAGCACTTTTCTCACACAAAAGGCTTGAATACATAACCAGTTGTACCCCGATGTAAATATCTAAACCGTAAATTACAAATTCATAACATCTTAGAGCGCCAGCGATAATTAAAATAACATCTTAAAACTGTATTTAAATTACATGCCTTGAGGGTGACGAGGCCATCCCTCGATATTCTCAGATTCCGGGTGTTTTCCCCCCTCGAAATGTCATAGAAATTGTGATCACCATTTCAAATTATGCAACAATAACAACTTCTAATGTAAGCAGCAGGCGACGGTGGAGTAATTAAGATGTCGGAAACTTATTTTGTCGGTACACGCTTAATTTACCGTTTAATGTATTCATGCATTAATTGTGACAACAGTTAGGGGGTGGTTTGAAAATAAGAAGTCTACAAAAGAGCACGTAGACAAACAGAAATCCTTAGATATGTATTGTCCACATAGAGAATGCATGAAACAGACAATAGTTCTCCTGTTGATCTTAGGTTTCGGAGCACCATTTTGGGATGCGAAATTAAACTTTATGTGACATTTCACAAGAGATCTCCAGCCTCTATTGTATAGGTGTAGCTTCTGTAAAGTGTGAAGTCAGGGAAATTATTTTATCTTCAGCCGACTTGGCAACTTCGTGTGGCGGCTGAGAAAAAAAAAATATAGGTGTGGTTAAGAGAGTATTACAAGAGAAACCTGGAAATTAGTCCTTTTTAAATCAAATTCTGGACGTATTGATTCTTTTTTAGACAAAAACATAAATTGATTTTGAAAGATTGTTATTTTGTCTGGTAAACGCATTTTTCAAATTTTGAAATAACTTAGTTTATTTTTAATATACTATGGTTATACCGTTGGTCGTTGGCAGATTTGTTCAATTTTCAAAGGACATATTGTATTATATAACACTAATTTAAAATCATATAATCATACAGCAAAATAAAAAATAACCACGTTACCCTTGTATACGTCGTCAAAGTATCGCCGGGTCTCACATACCCTACCAGGCAAAACTAGTGGCAAACAAGGCATTTTTTAAATTTTTAAAAAACTTTGTTTATTTTTAATATACTATGGTTATACCGTTGGTCGTTGGCAGAATTGTTCAATTTTCAAAGGACATATTGTATTATATAACACAAATTTCAAATATCGTATAATTATACCTACAACAAAATAAATCAATACATAATCGAATAAACACATTTTTCAGAATTTTAATTTTAGTTAAATTAAAATCATTAAAAAATAAATCCGAGAACGTGCTTTGTGACGAAAATACCTCAGTTTTTCTATTTATTTAAGGTCTTACAAATTAAAATATTTCATTACTGGATTTTTTTACACACTTATTTTGTTTAGACGTTAATTAAAAATTATAAACATTTATGATCAAAAAATACTTACAATACGATATTTAATAATTTATCATTGTGCGTTTTGAATGGACGTATTTATTAAAAAAAAAAAATAATTTTAAAAATTTGATAGGGGAATAATCGATTTTTCTCATCGGAACCTCCCTGGACAGCTGCAAGCATTTTTAACCTTTTTCTCAGCCGCTGGTCAATGGCTCTTAATTTGTCGTTTAATGTATTCGTGCATTAATTATGTCAACAGTTAGGAGGTGGTTTGAAAATAAGAAGTCTACAAAAGAACACGTAGACAAACAGAAATCTTTAGATCTGTATTGTCCACTTAGAGAATGCATAAAACAGACAATAGTTCTTCTGTTGTGAAAGTATCTTCATCTTGGGTTTTAAAGCACCATTTTGGGATGCGAAATTAAACTTTATGTGACATTTTATAAGAGATCTCCAGCCTCTACAGTATAGGTGTGGCTACAGTAAAGTGTGAAGTCAGGGAAATTATATTTTCTCCATCTGACTTGGCAACTTTTTTAGCAAGAGTTTTTTTATACTATGTAATGTGTGTATGTATACTATGTTATATCTATGGGATGTGTGGGATTGCACTCACCTCCCCACATTCTGGAATAAAGAACTTATTATTATTATTATTATTATTATTATTATACGAATACCGCACAAGAGACCCAACTGTTCCAATGAGATTATTGCATCCCCAATTGGGTATGTTGTGAAGCTGAAGAAGTGGAGAAGAGGAAGGTGGGGAAGTTCCTGGCTTTTCAGATTTGGTCACCAAACACGTGACCAAATCTGAATATTATCCTGACTATTAATAACCTGACTATGGCATCACAAATTGGGGTATGTTGTGAGGCTAAAGTTAGTGGGAAGGGGTAGGAGATGGGAAGAATGAGGTGGGAAAGTATCTGGCTATTCAGTTGTATTCTCTGATCACCAAACAAGGCTAAAGCCATTTTAAGCAACGTTTCAATTCTGAATGGTGGTTTTACATCAGGGCGACACTGAGTGTATCTTCCACTCCAGAACGTGCCGCAAATATACAAATTAATCAAATACAACTTATGTGCTCACGCCGGGATTCTATCCCGCGACCTTCAGTCGGAAGCCTTATCCCTCGACCACGGAAACCGTCGGCTGGTGAAATTACACCACTAGTTTTGCCTAGTAGGGTATGTGAGACCCGGCGATACTTTCACGGCGTATACAAAAGTAACGTGGTTAGAACAATTTTTTCTTCATGTAATGCGTGACTCATTAGCTGCAGCTACAGAAACAAACGATATTCACGCACAAAATGTTTAAAGGTTTAAAAATGCCCTGGGTCTGTCAGACCCTACCATGCATGCAGAAAGTTAATGATGCATAAGTCTTGAAGATGAAGATAAAGATACCCCTAGTACGCGAAGGAAACCCTTACTTTGGTTGACAGAGTTCTAACTTCATGTTACCTTAATCTGAGATGTGAAGTGTCAAAGTTTGAGGTTGAATCTTGTGTAAAGTATTTTATAGTTTCGCATATTTTAAAGTAAAGTGTTTAAATAAGACGTATATTAACCATTTTAGAATATTCCCAAACGTGCAGATAGAACCATGTGCAACCAACTATTTTACAGGGTATTGTAAAACCTTGTCCAACTGAGGTGACGAGGTTTAAGATGGTCGCAAATCGCTTCGCTCACTAACCATTTTGAAAAGTCTGAGAAAAGACCAGTTTCACGTTGTCGGCATCATTTGCAAACAGGTATCTTATTTTAATAAATCCCCTTTCCTTCTACTTCTTCCTCCCAAAGATGATCTGTATTTAATTTTTAATTTTTGTGTACGTTTAATTCTGATGATCTGAATATTGTTCACGAAACAATACGTGTAGATTGTGTGTAAATAAATAAATTGATATAAACTAAGTTATTTGTTATTTTATTAAAATAAATAGCCCCATTACAAAGTAAAAACCTTTATTTGCTTTTTTCCTTAAAGAAGAAGTTTTCTTCGAAAAATTAGATATTTCATGTTCCTTACTATACTCGAAAATCGGTTGCTGCCTCAAATCGGAGAATGGTTCCTGGAGGCCAAGAGTACTTATTTCTGAACGATTTCCCATCCTGCCATAAAGCCAGGACTGACACTGTATTTCTGGCTGCAAAAAACATGCAGATTTCTTACCTTTTCCGGGGAATCCTCCTGACATGAACCCCATTCAAAACCTTTTGGAGCTCATGAAGAGGTAAATTGCCAAGAAGGTGATCAGAATCAATCAGCAGCTCATCAAAATATAATCCAAGAGTGGCATCTCTTTCCTGAGCAAAAGCGCAATGCAAAACTGTGCATTAAGAGTATGTTACGGAGTGTACAAGCTTTAGTTTCGGCTAAGATCAGTTTTACAAAATATTTGCTTTCTGTGCGATAATGGTTTAAAATAGTTTAACAAAGAAAATAAATGCAGATTAAGAACAACTATGGTGTTTAAATTATCCAAACTTAATTATCTACTTAAGAAATAATTATAACCGTACCTCAAATCATTAATACCTTTGTTTTACGAATGCAAAAGAGAGAAAAACACATTTTTTAGAAGTGTCCCTGTTAATATGGCAACCTACTGTAACTGTAATATTTGTCAATCTCGTATTTCAAATTTCAGAATTAATAATATTATCATCGACTATTTTTTTCCATATTTTCGGCATCTTCCTTTTTCAAGGAAAAAAATAAATATTATTAATTAATAATTAATAAAAATAATTAAAAATATTAATTAATATTATTAATTATTTTATATCAAAAATTTTCAAAATGAGATTGACAAATATGAATATACACAGTTGTAACCATTTTCTTTTATTTTTTTGTTTATTTTTCTTATTCATATTTTCATTTAGATCACTAGTGTTATCTTCTTCTTCAATAATATTTTCAAATTTAAAAATTAATGTATGAATAATTGTATAAGTATTGATTATTAATTTAATATGTTACGAAAGCAAAATGATTTTCTTTTACTTTCTATTGACATCTAATATTATAATGATCGCTTTAGCATATGAAATAAAATTTTAATCTCAAAGCATCAATAAAATACGTGAAATTGAATTTCTCGGAATATTAACGTGAAGCGAAATCATTTTTCATCACCGATATTTAATAAAGTGTTCAGCTTCGATGAGTTTGAATGGGTTGACGGTGAATAAATAAAACATTTTTAATAGAAATTCAGTTAACTATTGAAAAAAACACATTCCTGCGTAATCTTATCGTGAAATTCATTTAGTTTTTTTTTTTATATTCACAGAAATCTAATTTTTCAAACTCTTCCCATCGAGTTAATATGGCAACCTACTGTAACTGTAATATTTGTCAATCTCGTATTTCAAATTTCAGAATTAATAATATTATCATCGACTATTTTTTTCCATATTATCGGCATCTTCCTTTTTCAAGGAAAAAAATAAATATTATTAATTAATAATTAATAAAAATAATTAAAAATATTAATTAATATTATTAATTATTTTATATCAAAAATTTTCAAAATGAGATTGACAAATATGAATATACACAGTTGTAACCATTTTCTTTTATTTTTTTGTTTATTTTTCTTATTCATATTTTCATTTAGATCACTAGTGTTATCTTCTTCTTCAATAATATTTTCAAATTTAAAAATTAATGTATGAATAATTGTATAAGTATTGATTATTAATTTAATATGATACGAAAGCAAAATGATTTTCTTTTACTTTCTATTGACATCTAATATTATAATGATCGCTTTAGCATATGAAATAAAATTTTAATCTCAAAGCATCAATAAAATACGTGAAATTGAATTTCTCGGAATATTAACTTGAAGCGAAATCATTTTTCATCACCGATATTTAATAAAGTGTTCAGCTTCGATGAGTTTGAATGGGTTGACGGTGAATAAATAAAACATTTTTAATAGAAATTCAGTTAACTATTGAAAAAAACACATTCCTGCGTAATCTTATCGTGAAATTAATTTAGTTTTTTTTTATATTCACAGAAATCTAATTTTTCAAACTCGATGGGAACAGCATCATATATTGTTGTGTAGAACAAAACTTTGCTTTTATGATTCATTTCATCATAATAATAAATATCACTTTAGAAAAAGAGCAGATGTATTAAAAATGGAGTGGATAATTTCTCATTGAAATATATCAAACTTCGAGCTCCAGTGCCACGAACTTAGTAATTCATTTTCTATCGAAATATCGATTGCAAGATATTCTCAGTGTCGCTCTGGTATAAGACCAACATTCATAATTGAAACATTGCCTGAAACGGCTTTAGTCGTGTTTGGTGACCAGATCTGAATAGCCAGGCACTTCCTCACCCTCTTACCATCTTCTTCCCCTCCCCAGGACCTGCAATCTCACAACACACCCTTATTAAGGATGCCTTAGCTTCACTGACTCCAGACGGAAGCAGTTGGAACGGTAATCATATAAAATCTAATTCAGCATTTGACATTTTTCACTGGTTATCATCAAATGAATTGGAATGAATTACTTTGAATATCTACCCTGATAATCGATACTAAAACGCAGTCCGAAATGTTAGCTGAATTTTAGAATATAAGAGGGTGGTGGCGCAACACGGCACAATACCTTAAAAATAAATCACTATAATGCTTTTCGCCGTGAAAATCTCAAATCATATACATTTTAAAATAATATGTTTGGGAACATTTATCGTGTGAAATGCGCCGTACGGGCGCCGCATATTTAGGTATTATAAAAATTCACAACTTTCGTTTAAAAATTACAACGAAAGTTTTGACAAAATACTTATAAGTAATTTAAAAAGTAATCACATGTTTTTAAGTATCAATTCACATACTCAATTTTCTGTAAAATCTCTCTGTAAATTCTTCAAACGGTGTATTTAATTCTAAATAATTTTAAACGAATTCATGCAATTTTCTCTGTCGGAAATTTCTTGTGTTTAATTCCGGTCCTAATGAAAGCAATATTTCCATAAGCTGCTGAAATATTTACAATTTCTTGTTATTATTCAGTGAGCGTGTCGTGCCCACGTATGGAAATTATGAATCCTTGGAGCATTTTTATAGCCCGTCGTCGTGGGGCTGCGTCAGAAATCTACGTTATACGTCGTGAAATTTTACTGCTTGCGCATAATATCGTATATTATTATTCCCGATGGTTTTCAAAAACCTATATTGATTTCTTATTAAAGTATGCAGGTTCAGATTTCCTCAAGGTTCATCCTAAGGCATACCGTAAGAGGCACCTTGAAATATATTTTTTTAAATAATTTTTGAGAGTGTTAATAACTCAGGTACGGGCTATACGTCATTCCTATGTCTACCTACGTTAAATTATCGTGAAAACAAGCTTATGTGTCCAAGCAGTTCACCACCCGGGCCGTTATTATGATTATGGTATCCCCAATTGGGTAATTTTTTTAGGCAAGAGGAAGTGGGAAAGGAAATAAGATCGGAAAGAGGATGGTTGTGAAGTACCTGGCTGTTCAGATCTGTTCGCCAAACAAGGCGAGTGCTATTTCAAACAACGTTTATGCTACTTCAAGAAACGTGATACCTACTTACATGAAACGGTGACAAACACTTCATCAGACCTTTGAAAAGTCATTAAAAGTGATGAAAAAAAACTAAGTTAAATAGATTACTTTAGGTTATGTTATGGGTCAATTTTTTCATCACTTTTCAAAAGGGTGTCGAAATGCCACTTTGTTGAGTTGCGTATTATGTCATTTCTGGGACTGTGTTAACAATCGCTTTGACATGTGACCATTTCTGCCGAAAGACCACAGTAACGTTTTTTTTTTAGTTAGAATTTTTTGGCTGATCTCAATAAAACACACAAATTTATATTTTAATTTCAATTTTTTGGTATACGATGCCGTCAATTCCTTTTTTATTTTAAATTTCTGACTTTTACATCATTCAGGTAAATAATGTGGAATTGAAAATAATACAAAAACACAAATTATTTTCTGATTAAATTAAGACAATATTAGTGAAACTCAATCTAAACTGTGAAAACAGAAAAATCAGAAAACGATACTATCTCTTCTAGGACTCGAACGAATAATGTTTGTTGTTGTTTAGAGTACATGAATTAACTAACTTGTATTTCGTCATTAAATTTTACTGCAGTGGTAAGCGAACGCAATGGTGTGAAATATATATAGCAACTTCCAAAATACAAGTTTATAATTGAATTTATCATACCCGCTCGTCTTGTGCTGAAATTGTAGAAAATTTACTCTACTTTCTAAAGGCTGTGAAATTTTTTATCGATAGACGTATTTTTTTTTAATATACGGCAAAAACAAAAATTAATGCCTCAATTTGGCTGTTTTGGTCGGGTGAGGTCGAAAACGTGGTTTTATCATCATTGTGGCATCCCAAACTATACATCAAGAATTTATAACTTCCTGGCCTTTTTGCGATGAATTTTATTAAATTGACTGGACCAGGATGTGAGTTTTGTAAAATGAAAATTAATCAAATTAAAAATTTCAAAAAACCTTAAATTATTTTGGCATTTTTAACATCAACAAAATAAAAGTATCGTTAAAATTCTGATTTAGAAAATGTTTCCGCATATCTACCTATACGGACCCCTAATATGTAAATATATTCATCCAAAAGGCCCATACGTTTTACCACAAAACACGATCATCAATCATTTATATCAAGTCATGCAAGTTAAAGAGATCTTCTTTTCTAAAGGCTGCTTTGTAAGGGATGAAAAACATATTTCATCTTTATCAGCGTTGTAAATGCGTTTAAAATTTTTTAAGACTCGCACAAATAAATCTAAAATGTTACTTTTCGTTAATTTGTCAAAAAACAAATAACTGCGAAATCCTGATGAATATTGTTTATCCGTGTAAGCACGCGCAATTCAATTATTAACCCTCAAAATCAAGTTTGAAGAATGTTAAAAATCACACACGTATTAAAAAAACCTACCAAAACAGTCAATGAAGTTTCGCACTGAATTTTTTGTTACTTATATTTTATTTTATATTATTTGTTAATCTTAAAATAATTCCTAAAAATGTTTTTAAATAGCTAAGAGAGCTCTGACGTCACGCAAATTCTTTATTTTCCTCCCCAATTATCTATTTTTCGTCATGAAGTTTATCTTTTTTTTATTATGTAAGTTATTTTCATTATGTAAGTAATATGATTTTCTTCACCACATTGGCTAAGTAAGTCTGGAATAACTTGCTAAAATTATAGGGAGAGGTTTGTGCTTATCATTTCCCTTCCCATGTCAAAAAATAATCATTGACTCTAGAAAGTTCTGTTATTTGCCAAATTACGTTTTCTGCTTGGCCTTGAGTCTATTTCTGTGGAGAATATTAATACAAGGGCTGTTTGCGGTTTCAAGCAAATAATAAATGAACAAATAAGAACATGGAGATGTTCTCGAAATCGTCAATATCCCGCTGGGAATCGTAGCAAAGAATTCTTCGCTTTTAAAATTTCTTTCATATCTGACGACACCATGATAAATCTAATTTTGGATATTGAAATTTCAAGAATTTCTAGGCATCCTAGCACACGGTGGATGATTTTACAATAAACAGGGGTTACCTGAGGTAATTTTAGTGGATCATTTTGTTAATAATTATATCATATAATTTATGCTGAATTTTTCAGTCATTTTTTTGAAATTATGTGTCAGTTATTTCACAGAAATTTAAATGTAATAATGTCATCAAATAGCAATTCATTTCCTTTTTTATAAAAATTCTATAGGTCTCTGTTAAACATCGATTCTAGGTGCGTTTCAGCTTTATATCAAATTTTAATAAGCCGACTTTTAATAAAATATGATTTAAGATTTTCACGACCAAAAGCATTTTTGTTGTTTATTTTTGGGATATTATGCCGTGTTATGCTAACTCCTTCTTTAGCCGACGTTTCGTACAACCTTACAGTGTCCATCATCAGGGCAGATGTATTGACGGACACTGATGATGGACACTGTAAGGTTGTCCGAAACGTCAGCTAAAGGAGTTAGCGTAACACGGCATAATATCCCAAAAATAAACAACAAAAATGACTTTCAATAAGTTTATATTTATTATTGCAATTTGGGATGCGGAGTTGAACTATTTGTTTCATAACCAACACTCCTGGTTCGCTACTTTTGGTGACTTAGCAGGGGTGTCCGGATTCATTGGGTGAGGATTTCCTAACTCTTGCAGAGGATGACCTGGACTCCAGATTATTATCCACACCTTATATGTTTTTCCTTTCTTTCCTTTCATTAAGAAGACCCTCCACACAGCATCCCCACAGACGACGTAGGCTCTAAGGAAAATAATTTTCCTAATATTTAAAAATGTGTCTTTTTCTGACCATAATTTGTTCAAAAACCGAATGGACTAAGAAATTAAGTATAATTAGGAACTTTTCAACTGTGAAAATTAATTGATGGAAGTAATTGAATTGGATATGAATTTCTTTTTTTTGAATCTATTAAAACACATTCGGTTAGACAATTATCGGTTTTGACGCAGATTATGTCATGAATCTTTGTGTTAGTTAAAGTTTCAGCGATATCTTATTAAAGAGTGAAGAGAATAACGAAAGTTTTATCTGTATGTAATGAAAATGGACTGTCATCGAACCATTTTTAAATAACCTCTATAATGGCTGCATTGTGTAGCTCATTCCTTGTACTATTATAAAATAGTAGTAAATTTAACATATGCTTAACATAAATTTAAAACAAAATTGGTCCTATGATAGTTCGCTGGGGTTTCCGAATTATGAACTGTCATTTTTCCTCAATGAATTATTTAATACATTGATGTCTCTGCGATAAAAGCAATTAAAATTAGTTAATTAATTTTTAATGTGAAGTACCATCTAAAATCTTTCCAAATCAATAAAAAAGATTTAGACAATATCTTTACGGTAGGTATGTAAACTGGTAAACATAAACATAATATTAAGATTATTATAAAGTTATTATATGCAATATAAGTTACAATTTAATATTGAGCTAACAGAAAAGAATTTGCAATTCCCCGGTGAATACAATGTTTACCTACATTTCGAATGAGAAAAACGATCCTTCTGGCATTTCCCAGGGTACTTACACGAGAATTTCAACAACGTTTCATTTTACTTTCTCCAGCGTTTTCAATTACGTTTTCGAGATGGTTTCATTTTTCCACTAGCCAATTATTTCTTTGAAACAAAAGTCATCGATCGAAACCAGTACCAAGATACCTACCTACGTAATGTGAGAGGTACTGTCAAAATTATAGATGTAGTTTAAAGATCATAAATTTTTTCAGATCTGTGACATTTAAGATATCTTTTTGTCAAACAAGATAAGATTGATAATAATTTGGGAGGCGGGAATGGGTACCGCCGCCCCGGGAACCATTTATTGGATAACCAACACCTCTGCCATAGGTCACCCCAAGTGGTTCGCTACGTTTGGTGACTTAGCAGGGGTGCCCGGGTTCATGGGGTTCATTGTCTAGGTCTTGGCGGCGGATGATCTAGACACATTGAACCCCAGATTCCTACCCAACCCTCATACCTTTTTCCTTCCCAGAACTTCGTCTCCTTCCTTTCCTTAAAAATACCCTCCACACAGCATCCCCAAAGGTGACATAGGCCCTGAGGGAAATTATTTTCCTCAGGGCCTCCTGTGTGGACCTAATGTAAAAAAAAAAAAAACTTTTTATAAACCCTATTTTGAACCTTTTCCCAATTAACCGGTCTTTCCCTTTTTCCGGTAATGACTTTGAAATCCCTAATTCTAATGAACTTCCTTACTCTTACCCCTTCCCCTTCCTTCTACCCCATCCTTTCATATGTGATCTATATTTAATTTTTAACTTTACTGTACATATAATACTGATGATGTAAACATCGTTCAAGAAATATGTTGATTGTGCATTAAAAAATTTATGAAATCATCATTATATGTCTTTTTATTAAAACAAATAATGCCATCACAAAGTGAAAACCTTCCCAAAGAAGTTTTCATCGAAAAATTATTCAAAATACCCAACTTTGTCCAAGACATAAATTTCCTAAACTTGATTGTGAGCGTTTACTGAGAGAAATTTTACAGCTTCACCGCTCATAAAATAACGTTCTAAACATAAAATAATTGTTTTTACCTAAAAAATCACATCGAAAGCTGAGTATACCTTTTTATGACGCTTGGGCTCACCGTTCTGAAGTTTGATTTTTTGAAAAACAATTTCCGTTTCATTGTTAAAATGTCCTCTCAGGACGTTTCACTTTCACGGACCGTTGTTCTAAGGATCTTTTAACTCTTTCATTTTATTCCTCCCTTTTCTACTATCTCACTATTTCTTTTTTTAGTTTATTCTTCATCTCTTCCTCCACGAGGAGACTTAAAATTACAGGCAATAATATCCCTCGACCCTTCATATTAATATGGTGGCTATTATAATTATTTACATTTATACAATGTATAAATATAATAAACATCTCTTGTCACAGAAAACAAAATAGATGCCTTCCCGAATTGATAATTATTTTGGGTACAGGAAAGAGACGATCGTATTAACTAACTAATTAACCATCACACCGTTTTCTCGCAGGGGTAGGCAGAGAGGACAGACCGCTAAACAACTCGGTCTTGGCACACACTCTTTGCCTCGTTCACATTCATAAATCGTCTCATACATACTTTTCTATTATTCTGACTCTGGGCATGGCCCGACTCAAGTATCTGATTCACTTGATCGTGCCATGTCTTCCTTGGGTTTCCCCAACTCCTTCTACATTTATACATTTGCGTCATATATTCTCCTTATACTTCTTTCTTTGTTCATTCGCTCTACTTGCCCCAACCATCTGAGGGTCCCTTTCTTAATCTTACTCATTACGCTTACATCAACCTTGCATTATTTGTGGATCTCCATATTTCTCACACAATCAGTCATGGTTTTACCACACATAAGCCACAGAGATCTCATTTCAACAGAATTCAGTCCATTTTTATCCATCCTCTGCCAGTTCCATGCCTCCCTGCCATACATCAGTGTAGGTACCAGCACTCCATTGTAGAGTGCCAGCTTTGCTTCTTTGGACATTCGTATTGCCGTTTGTAATCTAACATACTTTATTAAGATGATAGACTTCGCTTTTCGGCCCTTAAAAAATGGACGCCCGGGAAAAAACACTTTTCTACATCGAAAATTGCAGAAAATGAATATATTTTTTTATACTGCCTTTTAGAGGGTGAAAACTATGTCGGTATGTTTTCGAATATTCGATGCGTTTCGTATTAACGTAAACATTCACTGTCAAACATGTACGATTTATCAAAAAATATTATTTAAGAATTATAAAATTATAAAAAGCTACCGACGTAGCTTCTTCTTTCTAAAAAAAATTTTTTTTTTTAAATTTAAATTTCGTGAAAGTTTTGGTGTAGAAAGGTGTATTCTCCATAAACCCCTTTTCGAGCGATTTCTGTAGGTAAATTTGAGCGTTGTCTCATTCGCACATTTCGCATTCGCATGTATTGTAAGTGTGCTTGAGCTTATTGTGAGCGGGACAGAATGACAGGCGCGGGTGTTCCGCGTGTGGTTCAAAGTCTAGCCTCTTAACTCGCGAGATAAATTTTGCAAAACCTAAACCTAGAAAAGTATCAAATTGGTCAATGTCATGTAACACAAACAGCTACATTTTTCGCCTCTTAAATTAAACCTTGCTTCGGGTTTCTTGTGTACTGCCACATAAAAATTCTGATGCCAGCTTCTCCACGTTGTTTTATCTCAGCTCGAGTCACGTAAAGTTTGTTTAACTCGAGAAGTAGAAATCTTGAACCCAAAATGAGATAGACACTAGACACCACTCGAAAACACACGCCTGGTATTGCCAACTCCATTCGTTATCATAGGTCTTAAAAAAATAATGTGCGCTACTACACCCCCGAGTTTAATAACTCGATAAACTACGCGGTAGGACCTTTTGCCTTTTAGCCACAAAGTACACTAAGTAAGGTAGACCTCCCTCAAGAGAAACTGGTACTTATTATATAAAATAATGATTCGTTCCTTAGAAAAACATCTCTTTTGAGGCAATACTTTTGAACTTAATCATTTTTAGGGAACTACGTTCCTATTTTGATACCCTAAAAAGTTGTGAATAGAAACACCCGTCAGGGTTCTGACAAATTCCAGTTTCTGGGATTTGTAATGTCAGTTTTACCCAGCGATACTACTTTAGAAAGCATAATATTTTGTCTCAGTATCAACAGTTTAATGTTCAATAGAAATAATAACCATCTAGTATTATATATAGAAATCATTTAAAAAATGCATATTTTCTCTTAGCTTCCACCACAACTCAATAAAGTGGCATTTATACACCCCTTTGAGAAGTCATTAAAAGTTATGTTTTTTTCTTTAAATTGCCTATAACCAAACCTAACGAAACCTATTTAAAAATTAATTTTTCAGATACGTTTTTAGATTTTCACGGCCAAAAGCATTTTCGTTGTTTGTTTGTCGTTTCGTTGTCACATCGACGGATCTGCCGGATCTGCTCTGATGATGGACACTGCAACGCTGTCCGAAACGTCGACTAAAGAAGGAGATAGCACAATACGGCGTAACACCCCAAAAACAAACAACGAAAATTAAGTTTTCAATACATTTGATGACTTTTCAAAGGAGGTGTTCGTGTTTCTGAGTTGTCTGGTCACCTTTCTATTCACCCTAAAGTCCGATGAGAACAGAAACGACTTAAGGGGTGAATAGAAATAAGGAAACTATGGGTAACATACACTTCCTACTCGATACGCAGATATTTGAGTAAAAGAGAAAACATTAAAAATAAATACCTATGAGGGCTTGTGTTTATGTATTATAATCGTGTCGGGATGATGATTGAGAATATTGGGATATAAATCAAATAAATCTTTACACTGTGCTCACAAGTATTCTTAGACAATTAAACTGATAACTACCGTCCCATAATTTGTTAATTATATTGAATAAGTAATTGCTACTGGAAGCCAATGAGTTTTGAGGTTGTTGACGGTCCGGCAGTTTAGAACAGAATGGAATCTGTTAGTTCGTACCGTTCAGTAGATGATGACTTGCGCAAATTCGAGGGTTTGTTTGTCCGTTTAATTATATTTTTTACTCCGCCTTTGATCACGTTTATAATTTTTTGACATATTCTGAAACCCGCAGAAAAAATATTATTTTAATAATAAATTCATTACATGGAAACATGCGGGTAGAAAGAAAATAAAAACAGATTTTTAAGAGAAAATAAATTGTTTCTTTTCCTATTCTGAATGTTTCCGTTGTCTTATTTCGTTTCCGTTCACCTCTTTCCCGTTTCTATTTTTTCTGTATATCATCTCTATTAACTTGAAAAATTGCATAACTTGTAGCATGAAGTGATTTTTCAAAAAAAGGCAAAAAAAAATTATTATTATTATGGTGAAAAAAGAAAATTAAACTTTTTTGATGTGAATGCCTCACAAGAGTCCCGAGTGCTCCCGTCTGACGCCAGTGAAACTATGGCATCCCCAATTGGGTTAATTTTTGAGGCTAAAGGTAATGGAAAGGGGAAGGAGATGGGAATGAGGAAGAAGTACTTGGCTGTCCAGATTTGGTCACCAAACACGACTAAATCAAGCAACGTTTCAATTCTGAAAACTCATCTTATACCAGGGCGATACTGAGTGTATCTTCCACTTTGGAACGTGCCGCAAACGTACTACACTCGTACATTACTTTAAATGAATGCTTCGTGAAATAAACCGGATTTCAACCCCAAAACTTCGGGTTACTAGTTGACAGCCTTACTTCTCGACCAAGGAGGCCGTCAGTATTATAAAATAGCGGGTAGTTTTAAACAAGTTCTTCAAATAATGCTCCACTGAATCGCATTGTCGTATAATATGTTTTTCAAGGAACAACAAGCACCAAAACATGAAACATAAAACAGAATATTCTTTGATGATCTTTCAAGCCTTAATTTATTTTCCCTTTGTTTATCTGAGTTTTGAGTTTCAGGGTAGCCGTCAAAAGGTTGTAATAACCTCGATGTTGAATTTACTTTAAGTCTAAACCTTCCGTATTCGGTTTAACTTATGGAGCTAATTCATGTAAATTAATATTTTGCGTGGTTTTGGTATTCCAAACTTATAACATTGGTGAAAAACTAACTTTTGAATTTTAAAATTTAAAAAAATTGTTTTACTTGCTTTCATTTCTGTTTAAATAATTCAGTTAACTTTTTTAATGCTAGTTTTGATATTTTATGCAGTGAATAAATCGATCCTTTTTTCAATTATTTTTAGAATCGCCGGATAGGTAGTAAGTCCTCCGCTGACGAGGCAACTGCAAAAAAACCAGTTTGCAACTAAACTCGCTATCCTGTATATGTCAATATGATGGCCCGCACAATACACAATTTCTCAAAAACCCGTCGTCAATGGTGACGCAAGCAGTGACTCGCGACTCGCCCTGCTAGTTGCTACGATGACAGCTGATTGTTCTTCGTCTATGATTAAACAAGCTGAGATAATTATTGTAATCGTAAAATTGAGTAGGAAGTTTGGGTGGAAACCATAGCAACCAGCAAGTTTTAGTTTGGTTTCAGTTTCTCCAGTGAGCGGATCGCTTAAAACTTCCAAAAAACAATTTTGTATTTCTAAATGTGATCCACTGGAGAAAGGAAAGGAATATTTGTTGTAAAAATACATGTACAGTTTATGGTCCTTTGCTTTAGCTTTGACTGTCCAAGTTGGAAGGTCTCCCTTTCTAGGTCAGTAAAATTGACTGGTTTCGATATATTGAGGTGTCACATATTTTTTTTTTAATTTTTTTTTTTTTTTAAAGAAAGACAAACGTTCCCGGGTTATGAATAACCCAACAACATTTAAAAATCTCCTACTACCATCACACTAAGCGGAAGATGTTGCTTGTGTTGCGATGGAGGACTTAGCCAGCCGAGGAATAGAACACGGAACGCCTGGGTGGGACCCAAACGCGATGCCCACTAAACCACTGACCGGTCTGAAAAGTACGTTTTATGTGACACCTCGTGAAGTGACCTGAACTGGACGAAGGAGATGATAAAACAGATGCTGGTAGCTCGATCCACGTACGAGCAGACTAATCCAAAAACGAGTCGAAGTAACGACCCGTTCTCATGAAGCCAACACCAACTGAGAAATCGATTTAAAAAGTTACAAGTTTCTCTGAAAATATTTGTCAGCCTATAAAGCTTAGGCGATGTATAACAGTGTAACTCTGACAGATCGCCTCGCATCATCGTCTCCAGATTACATCTCGTTATTTTTATTTGATATATTACGGCCATAGAACAAGAGATGCTGAAGGTCTGTTAATTAAGGATATGGAATCTTTTTGAGACAAATTGATCCGCCAGGATAGGAAGAATAAAGGATGAAAGAGGGTTGATGAAGTGGAAACGCAATATAATAATATAAAACCAACAGTAAATCATTGATATCGGGTGTCTCATTTAGGACCAAAAAATCTGACACTCTGCGAAAAAAAATTGAAGTGAAATATTAAAGAATTTCAAGAATTAAACAGTAAATAATGTCGATTATAAGCATCAGAATTGAATAATTAATACATTATTGAAGAGGAAGAAAACAATCATAATCTAAATTATAATATAAAAACAAACAAAAACAGAAAAATAAAAGATAGCGTTCGCAACTAAGACTCGAACCCAGAACATCTCGTCTTACCGGGGAAAATATGAAAAAAAATTAGTCGAAGATAATATTTTTAATTCTAAAATTTGAAATATGAGTTTGGAAAATATGACAGTTTTATAATAGTGGCAATGGCTGAATTGGTAAAGCGCCCGTCCTGGTAAGACGAGGTTCTGGGTTCGAGTCCCAGTTGCGACCGCAATCTTTTAAACTCAAATAGCAAAAATGTCTTGGCTGAAAAATGATATAAAAATATATATTTAAAATATTCTAACATAATTTTTATACTTCAATTTATATAATTGTTTTTTATGATATTTTTAGGTTAAATCTCCTCTCTCTTTAATATTTTGTCTATTTTTCTCTTTGTCCTGTGCTTGTTTGTTATTTTTATGCAAGTTATTATCCTGACTAAGAAACTATCGGTTTTGAAACATATAGATATTATAACCTGAGATTATAGTGGTTTACACAAATTAATTTGTTTCATTTAATTAAAATAAAGCCACAAGGTAATTTTGCAAAGATTGAAGAAATAATTAAATAGAAAAAATAAAATTAACATTTAAATTCATTTGCAAAAATTTAATTTAACATTTCCGCCAGTATTTTTCTATTTGCTTATACAAAACATTATTGTTTTATCGAAGGGTGATCAAATAAAATTAATTGCTTTAACTGAAACATATTTTTTCCAATTCCGCTGAAAATAAATTGAATTTCGGGCGAAAATATATTTCAACGCCTGCGGAATGTTCGAGTCTGCAACTGGCATAGCACGAGTGTTACAGTATTTACGGTGCAGAATGGGATGGCGCATTGTGTGAATATTGTATGAACTAAATCGATACTGTAATTATTATTTAAACCGTCAAGCGTCCATGCTATCTTCTACTCAATTCTACAATTTGAAAAATGCATTGGCATTGATTAAAATCAATTATTTTATCTGTCGAAAAATAGAGTAGATAATATTTTTAATATTTATTTGTCGAGACTAAAAAGTGTAATACTTTAATTGTAATGGTAGGGTTAGATTATTGTTTTTATTTAAATTAACCCAACACCAGGAAAGTGGAAAAAAATCTCTCAGGTCCGGTGTCCTTTGAGATATTTTTGTGGAAAGAATAGAGAGGAAAGTTTTGGAAGGAAAAAGCTCAAATTTACCTACAGAAATCGCTCGAAAAGGGGTTTATGGAGAATACACCTTTCTACACCGAAACTTTCACGAAATTGAAATTAAAAAAAAATATATATTTTTTAGAAAGAAGAAGCTACGTTGGTAGCTTTTTATAATTTTATAATTCTTTATGAGAGTTGAGTTAGCAGCACGTTTTCCTTAAATAATATTTTTTGATAAATCGTACATGTTTGACAGTGAATGTTTACGTTAACAAGAAGCGCATCGAAAATTCGAAAACATACCGACATAGTTTTTACCCTCTAAAAGGCAGTGTATATATTCATTTTGTGCAATTTTCGATGTGTAAAAGTGTTTTTTCCCGGGCGTCCTTTTTGTATGGGCCGAAAAGCGAAGTCTGTCATCTTAACTAAGCTTTCATTACTTCCGCAACTCGCGACGCTTTGTCTCAAAACTAACGCTTTTAACCGTTCGGTTGGCAACAAACTATTTATTTTTATTCTTTCTTTTGATTTGCTGCTTTGAGTTTGAGAGCTTTAACATCAGAAATTTTATAACAAAAATCTACACTGACTAATCTTTCTCAAATAATTAAATATACTAGGCGGGTATGGGTACGTATTATGGTTATTTAGGACATTTGGGGTGCTCGGGTTCGTGGTATGAGGATATTCTAGGTCTTGGTGGCAGATGCGGGCGGGTGTTAGCGGGAGACCTTTAAGAGTGTTTTACCAAAAAAAAACCGGAAATTAGTGCTTTTTAAATCAAATTCTAGACGTATTGACTCTTTTATACAAAAAAAAAACATAAATTGATTTTGAGAGATTGTTATTTTATCTGGTTAATATATTTTTTTAATTTGATAAACTAAGTTAATTTTTAATTTACTAAGGTTATACCGTTAGTCGTTGGCAGATTTGTTCAATTTTCAAACGATAGATTCTATTAAACAACACAAATTTAAAATCATATATTCGTACAACAAAATAAACCAATACATAATCTAGTATACATATGATTCAGAATTTTAATTTTAATTACATTAAAATCATTCAAAAATTAATCCGAGAACGTGTTTTCTGACGAATATACTTCAGTTTTTCTACTTATTTAAGGTCTTACAAAAAAAAATTATTAAATTTTTTTACAAACTTAGTTTGTTTAGACATTATTGAAAAATTATAAATTATTTGGATCATAAATTAATTATGAGAAGTATATAATTTTCATTCATTTACCATCTACCGTTTGATCATTTTTATGGTAGTTCGAGATTCTCGCGATTCATTACAACGACAATGACAACATTTTGTTATAAATTTAAAACTTATACCGTTTGACTTCATGGTTGTAATAACATCCGCGCGCAGCACTGTTCACAAAACGGAATAATGGATTGCTGGATATTACCTTTTAACCACTCCAGCTGGGCTCTCGACCTATCGCCCTGCACCACAGTGGAAGGGATGGATTCATGCGTCTGTCACTCCTGTACAAATTAACTCCCAGAATCCGAACCACTCCTCTTACTTCTTTCCTTCCCTGAACTTACTCTCCTTTATTTACATCCGTAAAAGAACCCCCCGAAAGCATTTTCTAAAGATGACAAAGGCCCTAAACGATTATTATTCCTTAGGTCCTCCTGTGTGGATCTAATGTAAAACAAAAAAGCCACTCAAGTGACTCAAATATGTAAGTCGAGTCACGTCAGAGTATGTATGATACAATGTAAAAGGGGGTTTCAATGTTTATTGGCGGGAAAATGTAAGAATAAATTATTACTATTAATTATTAAAACAAATTTCGTACGTATACCAACAAAATTATTCTTACATTTTCCCGCCAATAACCTTTGAAACCCTGTTAACTTGTTCGTAAGAACTTCTGTCCCATTTTTAACCGTTTTACGAATAAAATGATCGTATTTAAGAATAACATTTTTCTCCGTGTACGCACACAGAGTTGTGTAGCAGTCTACCTTCTATCTTAGGGTTGCTTTTTTTAAAACTTTAATCGCTTACGAACCACATAATTCTCTTTACCACCCTACTCATTTCCTCAAGGGTTAGAATGATAAGTATTTCGATATCTTTGCGAGATGTTTAATAACACAAAAGCTTTTCAATCAATCACAATGTCTATCAAAAATATGAATTTGTGTGAAATGGTGTGATGAATTCTGAACTCGAAGAATCGTTCATAAGCATTTGTTTTTCCATTATTATCCGTTCAGTGAGAATCCTTGACCTGAAACGAAAATAAATTCATCATTCTTTGAGGTCAATTAATCAAAAATTTGAGTTTTTCTTAATAATCATTGTCTTCTTAGTTCTGGTGAAAAGCAATAAATATTATTTAGTCTTAAAAATCTCCATTCAAGCTGAAACCTAATATACCTAAAGGTTTAAATTGAGATTTCTTGAATTGAGATTTCGTGAATTGAGATTTCTTGAATTGAGATTTCTTGGACCGTGAAGGAGCCTTGTCAACCATGAAAATTGGAGTAGGGGTCACGATCCTCAGCAATGAAGATCCGAAATGAGACAAAAATTATCTGGAATGTATCAAGTGTACTTTCGGAAAATCCACGTTTCCATTCCTTTCCAATTTAAAAAGACAATAATAGTAATGTATATAAATTGTTAAAGGGGCGGCAAACGCGAAGCTCACATCAAAATATACTTTATAACACAATAGCGCTTGACATACAGACCCGCCAGACGTAAAAAGATGGTGTGTTGTAAGCGCGGTTCAAGTCTTCGCTATTTATTATTATTCTCCGTGACTGCTAGCGGCGCGATATCAGAAATATTATGCGACCCCCCCTCCGCCGTAAACAAGAGAGGGGGTCATTTTCAATAAGCAGCCGCCGTATTTGAACTGCTGTCAGCACAGAGTTGACATATCCAGTACAGAGAAATGATATTCCCTCGGCCGCTTCCGAATTCAACTGACCCCCTGTCCTGCCGTAGGAAGAAATCTTTTATAACGTAGTGAGTCGGTAGAAAAGATACTTTATAACAAGTATCTTTTGATGTGAGCTTCGTATCTCTCCCTACCTTTCTACTTTACAGGTTCCACCTGATCTACTTTTTGATTTATTCTGTGAACTAATTCATAGAACGTACCTTTTGAAAAATGCAAAAAGACTTATTGCGCTATCACACCTTTGCTCTATTCTATTTCGTTCAAACTTGCTCTTGTATGGTCGATTCTATATAGAATATTACGAAAAAAAGAGATGATTTGGTACAATGGGTTTCTCTTATATCAAGCGTTCTTTGGCATAAATTATTTATACTAATAAAACATGCATTGATATATGAGTATACTCACTTTAGAGTCTGAAGTATAGAGCTGTAGAAATGAATGGGAGAAATAAATTTACCGATGTTTTGTACATTTACATAACTACCCAGAATCAAATCAGTTATCTTCTGTGTTTCGTTACATTCTAAACATATATTTAACAACTTAATTATAAAAGTATCTGAGTAGCAATTCCGAATCTACTTAAGGACAAAGAATTGTCCTTAACCTTAAAATTAACGACTTTTTTGTTGTCATCTGAAAGAACTTAAATTACACTTAACGAACAAATCGTTAATACTTTTAAGATTTAAGACCAAATTCCTTAACCATAAGTGAAGCCGGAATCTCCCCTTAATCTCTCTCCTGTCCGATTCAATACTGCTAATATACCTGAGAAGCATTTCCGGTTCTACTTAAGTCAACAAGGAATAGTCCTTAACCTTATAATTAAGGTCTTTCTCTTATAATCTCAAAGAACTGGAATTGATGTTAACGAAAGTTACGAAAAAACGAAAAAGTTATTAATAATTTTAAGGTTAATATCTAATTCCTTATCCTTTATTAAAACCGGTCTCCACCCTGTCCGATTTTAACTCAGTTCTTTCCTAGGCTTACGCATCTACCAAGGGGATCAAAATAATCGTTCTTCAGAGTTATGTTTCATAAAATTACTAAATTCTTTAATGAAGGGATACTCAGCAAGAGACCTTTTAAATCGCCTTATTGTTAACGCCACACAATACAACTAGTAGAAAAGTGGAAGTGTAAAAAACCCCACCTAATAAAAAGGAAAAATCATTGGTAATTCAATGGCAACAATATGAAGCAACTTTTTATAAATATTTGAATGCTTTACTGGTGTCAGGTAGACGAGGATCTTTAAATTGGTTTTTGTATACAGTGGCGTGATCGCAACGGTCATGGGATGGGTAAATTGGATACGTTTTTTGTTCCCTTTTAATTATTGTTCAACATGCCACCTGACCAGGAGAAGGTAAAAGGTCGGTATTTTTGTTTATTGTTCAAAATATGATTAGAACCAATTATTTCTGGGATTCCTCTCTAATTTTTAAAAACCCATGTTTTTTTTAAAATTTAATTTCAATGTAGTTTTATTTTTAAAGTTGGTATTATATATTTTAAAGATTTTTTTTCCTCCTTAACGAAGATGATTATTGAAAGCATTGAACTTAATATCTCAATATGTATACTTCCTTTTAGGGGGAGGATGTGAGGAGGACCATTTATCGGATTACCAACACCTACGTCTTAGGTCATCCTAAATGGTTCGCTACGTTTGGTGACCTAACAGGGGTGACCTGGTTCGTGAGGTGAGGATTATCTAATTCTTGGCGGCGGATGCATCTGCCCAACTGCGTGGCAGGTAGGATCGTAAGAAACTGGTAAAGGAGGTTTTTTGGCCTCTCCAGCAGGACTCTCTCGGAACATCGCCTTGCAACGTAGTGGGAGGGATACTTTCACACGTTCGTCACTCCTGGACACACTAACACCCAGATTCCTACCCATCCCTGATCCCTTTTCCCAGAACTTCCTCTCCTTCCTTTTAAAGAAAAGATATTTCACAATTAATCCCCCAAGGGCATCCTGTGTGAATGAACTAATGTAAAAAAAAAAAAATTTACAGTTTTAAAAGAAAACCGATGTCACTATTTTACCTTTCGACTCCTAGGCCCCCAGACAGGTCATTAAATTGGTTTTATGTTAACCAATGGGTTGAAGATAGAATAATTACAATATTTATCCAAAAATTAGATAATATTTATCGAATTTCGGGAACCCATTTAGACACGCCCACACCACACTTCGATAAGTCTTTAGTTGATAAAAGTATTAAAAAAAAACTGGAACTGCGAATATTTATTTTGTAATTTTTATTTCCGGGAACGTAAAAATGAAAATACGTCATGATATTAAGTATGATATTATATATATTTATTTATATAGTAGGTTAAGGTCTGATTCAGCGTATCAAATACCTTAAAATTCCACAAAAATATAATTTTCCGGGAGAACATGGCATTGGTAATAGACACATATATTCAAAAAGTAAAACTAAGCACCTATAGTCTACTTCTCCATATATCATGTGACGCAACATGGTTCACGTCAAAAGTCTCTCTCATTGTGCTTCATTGCCAAGTATGTATTTTTATATCGCTGAGACTTAACTGAATTGCCCCAAAAGGCTTTGAAAATAGTTTTTTCAGAGGCAGGATTTTTTAAGAAAAATAATATGATTTATTTATGAATGATGTAAATAAAAATGAAACGGAAATTCTTTAATTAACGGTAAAAAGATAATAAAGTTTATTTTTCTATCAACCGTCCGTTTAATAATATTAAAATTTCAAACAAACGGATTTCAATATTTAGAGCACAGGCTTGTAGGGAGCAATGTCCCATTTTTAAACAAGCATTATTTATTATATGGATAGATGGGATATATAATATACACCCATATCCTATTTCTAAGATTAAGAATGTTAAAATAAAAATTCAATTGATATAATTGTCCAATTGGACGAAATGACTGTCCAATTTGACATATTGAAGGTGAAATTGGACAAAAAGTTGTCTCGTCGGACAAAATTAATGTCCAATTGGACAAATACTGTCAAAAAATTAAAGTCCTACTGGACAAAAATATTTCCAAATGGACAAAATAAATGTAGGATTGGACATACAATTGTCCCAGCGATTTTTTTTTTCTTTTTCTTTATTCATAAAATAATTTTGCGTACAGTTTTTTTCCTTACTTTTCAACTACCACAATAGACAAACGCCCTTATTATGGTGGTCGATTATTAAAATAAACAAAAAATTGTTGGCCAAACATTGGCCAAAAAAAATTCAACAATATAAAAATAAAATAATTTGTCCAAATGGACAAAGATTTAGTCCATCTCTACATTAATTTTGTCCATCTGTTTGTCCAATTTGTATAAAAAGTTTTGTACAAAAATAACCACAAAAGCTAGTTGGACAATTTGCTTTTGTGGTGGCTGTTGTGATGGCTGTCGTAGTGGATAGGTTGGTGGCGGTTGTGTTGGCTGTTGTGGTGGCTTTTGTTGTTGTTGTTGTTGTGGTGAAAATTGCCAAATGGAAAAAAAAATGTAAAATTGGACAAAAATATTGTGGCTGTTGTGGTGAATTGTGGTGGCTTTGTTGTGGCTGTTGTGGTGGATGGGCTGGTGGTTGTTGCGGTGGCTATTGTGGTGGCGTTTGTGGTGGATGTTGTGAAAATTGTTCAATTGGACCAAAAAATATCAAATTTGCGGTTTTGATAGCTGTTGTGGTTATTTTTGGACAAAACTTTTTATACAAATTGGGCAAAAAGTTATCCAAATGGACAACTGATGGACAAAATTAATGTAGAGATGGACTAAATCTTTGTCCATTCGGACAAATTATTTTATTTTTATATTGGACTATTTTTTGGCCAATGTTTGGCCAACAGTTTTTTTGTCCATTTTAATAATCGATTACCATAATAAGGGCTTTGGTTATTGTGGTAGTTGAAAAGTAAGGAAAAAAACTGTACGCAAAATTATTTTATGAGTAAAGAAGAAGAAAAAAAATCGCTGGGACAATTGTTTGTCCAATCCTACATTTATTTTGTCCATTTGGAAATATTTTTGTCCAGTAGGACTTTAATTTTTTAACAGTACTTGTCAAATTGGACATTAATTTTGTCCGACGAGACAATTTTTTGTCCAATTACACCTTCAATATGTCTAATTGGACAGTCATTTCGTCCAATTGGACAATTATATCAATTGAATTTTTATTTTAACATTCTTTAATCTCAGAAATAGGACATGGTTACATATTATATATCCCTACTATCCATATAATAAATAATGCGTGTTTAAAAAATATATTTTGAACAACCTTTTTTAAGATACGCAATGGATCATTGTAAAAAGGGAACTTTAAAAAATATGGGGAGCATTATAATTTTTTTTAATCCCAATGTGTGCGGTGGCCGAATTTAGTTTCAGAGCCTGTGGTATATCTCTTTATCTGTGGTGTATCTCGCTAATAATTTTTTATAACAATTTCAGTGGGTCGTTTATAGGTATTGGTCGTTTATTATAATAGACATAGACAAGTAGTTTTTTCCTTGATTCATCTGAATGAAACTATGTTTTACACTTTTGTTATTTGGTTACCATCTATGCACATTCCTTTGGGACACTTATTAATATATTGTGTAAATAGGTGTACCGTAATTTCCCTAAACAGACTGCATATTGTATAAAAGTATGTCAGGGGCCCAACTGCCCTAGGATAAATCATAAACAAAATAATATAACCATTTTTAAATCGATTTTGGTTAGTTATAGATCATGTTTATTATTGTTACCTCATTATGATAACTTACCGCTTGACTGAGATCGAGTTAAAATTATTTACCTTATTTTAAAACATGGTGAAGGTTTTCAATATACAGTCGTAATAAATTCACCACAGGAAGCCCAATTAAAAATAGGAGGAAACAAACTAACAAATAATAGCCCTAATTATTTTTTTATTTTTATTTAAACAATGATAATGATTTTACATAAACATCCTTTACAATAATACGAAAAAAAAAAATATATTTAGATGGAATAGATCGAAGGAGAAACTATAAAGAGTGCAGAAGAAAAGTAAATGATCTGCCATTATTTATGGCGTTTGGAAACAACCACCCAGAAAACATGAAGTCAATAGAAACAACACCACATCGAATGCCCCCAGAGGAACCAAAACGACTCAAGTCTCCGCTAAAACCAACCGAAATAACGAATGTTTCAAATTAGGCAAAAACAGATTTGATTGTCACTCTAGACTTGCAGAAAAGTCAATCGACGTCGCATATTAAATATAAATGCATACATTTATCCATTACACTATCTGGCTAGCATTTAGTTCAAGATGAATATTGGTATTTGCAATCGTACATAAAGATAGCACCCAATAAAAATGTGTTACGAAAATGATAATAGTTCTTAGTCGAAATACGATACAGTTAAATATGACCAAATGCAAAAGGATTCTATTAGCTCAATGGTAGAGCAATGGATTCAATTACTAGGTGTGACCGTATCTTTTTCTGATTTTTCTGTTTTAAATTTGAGATTGAGACTAACATTGTCGTCAATGATTAAAAAAAGTTGTTGATAGATTCATGAAAATTGAAATAAGTAGTAGATAAGAACACGAGCTTTAATTCAGATGAAAAATCAGATTTTGTGGCAAATAAAATTTAACATTTTGCCAGATCTTTAAAATTTAAGCTTGATCTACATTTCGTGAAAAAAAAAACAATTTAATGAATTTTTAATGTTGCCTTATTATTTATTATACATTAAAGTTAACAGGGGAATCACACAAGGGTTTCTTCAAATAATCATTGAGGGCCTGAACCTTCCATCCAGCATAACAAAGGAAGATCACCTTTGCTTCTCAGCAAAGAACTTTTTATCCTTCCATCTCCTCCAAGTACGATTCAGATATAAAATTCACTAGACTTCCGTGAAGGTCTATTATTCGTCCTGACTTTGGTAGACTTTGCGGACTTAGTTTTGTTTCATGTACCACTAATATTTTCTATTGGTAAAAAAAGTACAATTTGAAAAATAAAGCTCGAGGAAAATATTCACAGAAAAGTGGTCAAATTTGAAAATATAATTCTGAAGTTTCATTTTTTTACATTACCTCCCTCCACACAGGAGGCCCTGACGTAAATAATTTTCCTCGGGCCAGTCCTCTTTGGGGTTGCTGTGTGGAGGGTTCCACTTTTTATGGTAAGGAAGTATTGAATCTGGATCGATAGACTGAACCTTGACTGAATTTACTCATTTTTTGTTCCTGGAAGGATGGAATATCACACAACTCTACCACAGCACACCTCACTTCCACATACCTTACTCAGGCATACTTTAAACAATGTGCAGTCGGTTAAGGGAATATGCGGTATGTTTTTGTGTTTATTTCGTTTAATTCAATTTTTTTTAAATAAATGTAACTCCAAAAAAATTATGTTATTATTAAGTTCGGCAAGTATTTTAGTTTTTTATCGTTATGACAGCTATTACAGTTAAAATTGCAGAACTTAATAGTACTCCTAAGATTATTTAATTGGAGTACTTAATATAAGTGACTTGTAAGTTACTTAGTATACAATTTTCATTGAAAAGGATCAAGGATGAAACTACTTAGTCTGTATACCAGAGTATAAGTACCAAAAATCAACCCTGAAAATAAATTCGTTTGATATCAATACCAATTTATTATTAAAGATATTTTTTAAGTCTACATTTAAGTTTGAAATTAGGAAATAATTTTATAATTTCGGGCCAACTGTCGGGACATTTCATTCAGCGCATTTGAAAAATCTGGCATTATATCTCTTAAAAAACTTTCATCGATCATCAATCAACGAAAATTTTTCTTTTATGTTTTTTTTTACCTGACCATATGTTCTTATCCTTGACCTTATTGGATCAAATTGTTGCGGTTTCACACTCCTCACCCACTTAAAAACATTGTTGGAAGTTCCTACACTACAAACGGAACAACCGAATATGTTCGATGACAGCGAAGGAGGCGAATCATCATCCTTGCAAATCCGCAGAAAACTTCAGTTTATTTCCAACAGGGCGGAAGGGAGGACCTACGAGACCTGGAGCTCATCATGGCGGCCAAAAACCAAATACTTTCCTACGTAATTATTAACCTCCCACCTTGATAATTTCTCTGATCATTGGTTTACTCTTAAATTCCTTTTATGTTTGGCCATTTTGTAATGTCCTGGCGCTCAACAATTATTTTCAATAATAGATAATAGTTATCAACTAATCGTGACCAGTGATACTTAATTTAACAAGGGAAGTCTTCGGTTCTACCCTCATGCCATAGAATTTATTAAATTATTTGAGTCGTTAAATTTACATGCTTTCCTTATGTCATTTTATAACTTTTATTATGTATTAAATTCATGTTAATCTCATCCATCTTTTATTTCCAGTAGATAATTATTCACCTACACATGCCAACATTACCACATGCTCTGAGCTAGCAACATATTTAAAATTAAATCATGTATTGAAGTATAAATCGATTAAGACACATAAATATCTTTAATTTAATTATTGGTAGAAAATGAAATAAATATTACTTCTAACTTAATGTTAGAAATATTTCTAAAAGATGTATTTTGATTAATGCTTTCATGCATGCTTTCATTTAATTTCACAGTCGTTCGTTCATTCTAGGAATCTGTATAAACATTTCTAAGCTGAAAGATGTAACGCACAATGCGGGTTCACAAATACCGTCAATTGCTAATTCAAAGGCCATTCGTAAGCGCATTATGTGTGACTCAAGTCATTCATTAGAAAAATCATCCTTATCATCTAGACCTGACCCTTACAAAATAGGTACTAATTTAGATTAATTAATTTTAAGAGGATGCATTGAAAGGAAAAAAATCTTATTCTGTATTCGGTAGCCATGATACATACTCAAGTATCATGATACTTAATACGATTTATTTATTTATTCGAATCAATTATATAAATGTACCATAAACAAATGTTTCACGTCACAGTTAAAAGTTTGAGAAAATTAGAAATATTTTTTTAAACGAATAACATTTTTAATAGGGAAGTTGAGTGAAAAATATTTTGACTTATTTTTTTTTTTTTAATTTTTTTTTTAAAAGAAAGACAAACATTCCCGGGTTACGAATAACCCAACAACATTTGAAAATCTCCTACTACCACCACACTAAGCGGAAGATGTTGCTTGTGTTGTGGTGGAGGACTTAGCCAGCCGAGGAATCGAACACGGAACGCCTGGGTGGGACCCAAACGCGATGCCCACTGAACCACTGACTTATAAAAAATATCTTCATGTAGATGACATGCAGACTTAAATACCAGTATTTTATTTGTTTTTTTAAAGTTCGTTTTCATAATTAAATTAATTCTACAAGTTTGAATTTTATTAAAACCACTAAAACGGCCGGTAAGAAACGGGAGAGTGTGTGACGTCGTCTCACGTCATCTGGTCCCTTGTTTGTGTGAAAAATAAGGGAAAATATTTACAAAATCGGGACACGCTTAATATGGACGAAAAAAATAAATTTAAAAAGTTGTAGTCGTTAAATATTAACTAGTGCTAATCAATTTAGTTACCGGAATTTCGAAATAAGCGCATTATAATGGTAATTTTTAAATTTAAAAACACGAAATGTCATTTTTCACCGACCGCTATGTTAGGAACTGTTGTAAGTTTCAATGAAAAATGACATTTCTAGTTTTTAAATTGAAAAAATAACCTGTAAAATGCACTTTTTTTTTAAAATTCCGGTACTTAAATTGGTTAGCACTAGTTAATATCTAACTACTACATCCTTTTAAATGATTTTTTTTCGTCCATATTAAGCGTGACCCGGTTTTGTAAACTAACTTACTAACCATCACGCCGTTTTTCCGCAGGGGTAGGCAGAGAGGACGGACTGCCAAACAACTCGGTCTTGGTACACACTCCTTGCCTCATTCACATTCATACATCTTCTTATACATACTCTTCTATTATTCTGACTCTTGACATGGCCCGACTCAAGTATCTGATTCACTTGATCGTGCCACGTCTTCCTTGGGCGTCCCGGTGACCCGGTTTTGTAAATATTTTATTTTATATTTCACACACAAGGGACCAGATGACGTCACGAACTCTCCCGCATGGTATTATACTCTTAGCGGGCGTTTTCGCGGGCTTAATAAAATTCAAACTCGTAGAATTAATTTAATTATGAAAACGAACTTCAAAAAAAAAAAAATACAAGTATTTAAGTTTGCATGTGAACATTGATAAAAAAAAATAAAAAAGGACTCAACTTCCTTATTGTGGCACTTGACCTTAGAATGACATCAGAGAGTACAAAAAACAAAAGCTCTGGTGAATGAAAGAGAAACAAGTACATATAAATTATAATCCTTAAGTAAACTTAGATTAAATTTATATTGATTAAAAATATTTGATAGCATAGCCTTCTTGTACCTACATTACGTGCAGTGAAATAGATCCGCCACGTCTTAGATTTTATTACTAACTTCTTGCAACCTAGGTAAAAGCGAATCTTTGAAATACGCAGTCTTGGTATTGTTACAATTAAAAAGGATTTTGGAACGAGCAGCTCTCGTAGGTATACAAAATTAGATGAGGTTAATTAAATCCGACTGTCTATGTATATAACCATAAAAAAATTTGAACTGAAATATTAAGTCAGACATACAGAGTGTCCGGGGCTAAAGTGCATTAACTTCGAGAGGTGATTCTACATGATAGTATATATAAAGAGATAATTTCGAATTTCCAACTTTTAGGGGTACTTTTTTGGTAAAAATCTATGACATATGCGACCAGCAAATTTAATAAGTTTGTACTTTATACCAAGGATTATAAATAGGTACTCGTACGTCTTTATGTATGGGATTTTTTTTTACGTCTACCATAATTAATTATTATCTATTGACGTTTTTATTTTTTTGTTATTTATTAAATATTTGTATATTTTTACAATTTTATAAAGGAAAATAAGAATAGCCTTTCCTCACTACAAAAAGACCAGGCTCTTGTGTTTGGTGAGGGAATTCTAGCTGAATTATATAAAATAATAATATAAAAAGTAGATTTTTCCTCCCTTACCTGTAATTCGTCGATCTGAGAGTTTTAATAAGAAATTATAGTTTATGTTTTCAATGGTCAGACGGAGTTTAAAATTAATTTATAAATGTATTACGTTAACAAAAAGAAAAAACGGCTGGAGACTTTTTTGGTTCTTGATTAATCAAAAATTCTCATAATTTTCGTAAAATCTCTCTTTTATATCCATAAATTCTGAGTACATGCTCAAAAGTACAATACAATCTGAAAAATTAAAAGCTTATTATCTGAATTTTCAGACCCAAATTTTGATATTCCCGAGAGTGCGGGATTGTTTAGGTACAATAAGGTATATTATAATCAGAGGAAACCGAGATGTTTTGTTTATTTAAAAGGGTTGTTTTAAACGAAGAATTATAATTGCGGTTTCCTAACCAAAACATCCTGGATGTTGTTTGTTTTAATAGAGAACCAGCGTGGGTTTGAAGGATAATAACTCACTTCAGCGGAAACTTTGGCCCACCAACGATTCATGTTCACTTAACCGGAGAGAATACTGGAGAGAAAAAAGTAGGTAAATAGGAATGGAAAAGGTAGCTGATGACCTCCGTGGCAAAGCAGTTAGACTTTGAACCCTAAGGTTTTGGGGGTCTAAATTCATAAATTCTAAAATTGTAAGGTGGTGTCGATATACACTATCTTTATAGGTCATTCTGTTCAATTTGGGAGGCGGTACGGGTGCCGCCGCTCCGGCAACTATTTATTAGATTTAATCAACATCTCTGCCACAGGTCATCCCAAGTGGTTTGGTACGTTTTGTGATTTAGCAGGGTTGTCTAGTCGGCGATGAATGCGTTTTCCCGTCTGTTGCGTGACCTAACCTAGACCTCTCCAACCGGACTCTCTCAACCAATTTGCTTGCGCCGCAGTGGAAGGGATGGCTTCGTACGTACGTTACTCATGAACACATTGACACGCAGATTCCTACCCACCTGTACCAGACGTGGTGAGGTACACAAGAACTATAATTAGGCTGGAGGTCCCAATCCACGGAGTCGCAAGATGTAGCTACCTTCACCATGTGTGGAGGGAGAATGCTTGCCGCTGTAGCGCCGGTCCGAGTGTCCTAGTGGCTGTTCCTTTGACGAAGCTGGGTCTGGTCCAAAGAGTGTGAGGTAATCCGAGGTCCAGGGTAAAGCGATGGTCAGTGAAGGAAAGAGGCAAGTAGAAGTAAAGTCGGAGCGAGGTAGAACGGGCAGGGCAGGAGAGATGTTGTCGTGTCGGCTGGTAGAGTGAGACTGATTTTAAAATGGCCTAGCGGGCTCTATATATAACGGGCAGCAGTACGCTGCCCGTAGTTGTGACACACTCTCGCTGCTCGCCGCTCCCCCCACTCCGACGATTTATTTATTGAAACATACATACAAAAGAGATACAAAATATACGCTGACCCGTCCCCCTGACCGGGGGACTTAACAAACAAAATACAAAATACAAAACAACAAAACGACATCAGTACGTCCGTCGCACCACCCCTCAAACCCTTTATCTTTACGGAACTTCCTTTCCTTAAAAAATTCCTCCACACAGCTGCCTCAAAGATGACATGGGCCCTGAGGGATTTCTTTCCTCGGGGCCACCTGCTAATTTTAAACTGAAATAACGAGACCCGCGTCACCACCCACCAATCATTGTTCATTTCTCTAAACATTAAAACTACAATGTTTTATCACCTTATTTACAATTAAACAGTTTTTGTAACTGTTATTTTTATATACCGCTATCCCTTCTTTACTAGTATTGATCTAAATCACACGCGTTGTTTAAAAAAAGTCTAACATAAGTAACACTATATTTAAAGTCTCGACGACGTATGTGAGAAAAATCTCACCTGTTTGGTCACGGGAGACTGCAGTCGCGGACGAGTTCTCAAAGTTCTAAACTCAACCTGACTCACTTCCATCTATGGTAAAGTCTTTGAATTACCGTCTGTGCGGCATTTTATCTTAATTTTGACAACACCTATCACTTCACTGTTTTTGCGAATTTATCTGAACTATTTATGCGCAATCAACACAAGTAATTTAACACAAGTGTAACATCCTGCCTAACTTTCCGGAACGAGAACTAATGCCTAGAAAGAACATTATTTACTCGGCGTGCGCAAATAAATTTTATTTAATTAATTTGTGTTATTTCACAATTAATTAATAAAAAAATATATACTATATTTGCGGCACGTTCCAGAGTGGAAGATACTCTCAGTATCGTCCTGGTGTAAGATCACAATTCAGAATTGAAACGTTGCTTGAAATGGCTTTAGCCGTGTTTAGTGTGTAGATCTGAATAGCCAGGTACTTCCCCACCTCCCGCTTCCCCACCTCCTTCCCTTCCCCGCTTACCTTCAGCCTCACAACATACCCGAATTGGGGACGTCGTAGCCTCACTGGCTCCAGACGGGAGAAGTGGGGACTCTTGTGAGGGACTCTCATTCTCACTATATACAAAAAAAAACTGAAATATGCAAAAGGGTTAAAAAGCCAGCAAGTTCATCTATCGGGTTAAAAATTCATCCGCCTCAATAATCTTTTGTAATTACTGCAATCTCCATTCACAAGGTCGAGGATTCACGATTCTGGGCAAATAGAAGAGTGGATGCAAACATTGGATTCCAATCTCCAACTACTAAAGAATTTTGCACTCGCTTTTGTGATTTTCCTCTAGTACCATTATTAGTTTTATATGGCTGCAATGGAATGATGGAATGCTTTTTGCACGAATCAGTATGCAATGCTGGTATTTAATTTGAGTATTGTACGGCTACGTCTGCTCATTGTTTCATACTTCATACTTCATTTTTTTTTAAATTTTTTTACTATCAGATTTTTATCCTGCTTTATTTACCGAGAACGAAGCATTTTTAAAATACTCGGTTATATTTCGTATATGGAATATGTTGTGCATATTTTTGGTTTTTATTTTTGTTAGTCTAGAACTTTATACCAGTATCTGTTGGTTCTATGACAACTCAAAAAAGTGACACTTCTACACCCCTTTGAAAATTTATTGAAAGTCATGATTTTTTTTAATAGCCTAAAACCTAAACTAACGTACCTTACCTATTTAATCACGTTTTTTTATCACTTTTAATGAATTTTCAAAATAGATGAAGTTACACATTATTAAGTTGTCCATTCACGCTGCAGCCTGCGTGATTTGATGATAGCCAACCTCCGTTAGGAGAAAGCACCAGAAAAAAAGATAAAGTACCTACTTCATACGTACGACCATTTTACCACTGCTATTTGTAAATTTATAATTAAATGAAACAATATATCTTAGTTACAACCACTGATTTATTTAGTTACACGCCGACCGGTTTCGGAACAACCGTTCCTTCTTCAGGACAAACATATAATGATGACAATTTACAAAATAGTGTGTGGGTACAATTTATCAGTAGGTGTTGTGGTAGGGGTGGGGGCGTGGCTAGGAATTGATGAAGAGTAAGTGGGGACAGAATGGACACCGAATGGGAAGACATTTAATATTGGGCTATAGGTTAATATTTTTTGTTTATTGATAATCGACTCATTATTTTTAAGGGATTTTTTTTATTTCTAGAGCTTCTAAATTATCTAAGCGTTTTCCTTTATTATTAATGTGAAGAATATTTATCCCTATATTTTTTTCAAAACTATGGTTATTTTCAATTATATGGTTAGCGAAATAGGAAAAATTATTATTATTAAGACACCCTAAGTGTTCTTTGATTCTAATTTCGAAATTACGCATTGTTTTCCCGATATTAAATGAGACTGAACGTAGTAAAGTCCTGTTTTAAGTCGAGCGCTTTGCATTTCGTATATCTGTTAATTTTCTTATGTGATCAGTGTCCTAAGAATTATAACTACTGGATTCAGACGATTGGGAGCTGATGAGACTTTTGTATTGTATGTATTATTAAAAAAAAACTCTCATATTTGCCAAGTGTTTTCCCAAAACAGTTTTATAACAAATTAGGGTGAAAACAGCGAAAATCTTCGCTGAATCGTAATAACTATATTTGTATCAAGTGTTTTAGTTCTCATTGATATTTAAAGGTGAAAGGGATTAGCATCCAAGTATTTTAACACATCCCCTAAAATAAGGGAACGAAAGAGAACCCATAATACAAACATTCGTGACCTCATTTGGAAATGTGGGCTGTTTCACTTCAGCACCTCTTCTGAGGCAAATCAATGTAACGTGCCTCGGACTCCCTCACATGTGACCACCTTTTGCCTCAGAAAGGTAATTCTGTCCCAATATTAATAATACGTGTGCTCTCATTAGGTAATAATTATTGGCACGCTTAAAATTATTTAGGAATTTATGGGGAAATGAATCGCGTAAAATGATTACGACTGCAAATAATTAATATTTTACAATAAAATATATAAATTTGTTTTAGACCACTTTAATTTTAATTACACTCTACCGGTTTCGGAAGAACCCTTCCTTCGTCAGGAGAATATTAAAACTAATCTATGATACAAAATATTGATAGATATATACCAAACATTTAGCTGCTGGAGTGGGAGGTCAAAGGGGGAGGGGGTAGTTGCGGGAATTCCAGCAATAACAAAGCGGTTTATTGGAGACAGTAGGTACTGATTAGCTGAACTAAGAACTGACCAAACCATATTTTGATATTATTAGTTGTTGGTGAGTAAAAAATCTTTAGCATTTTACATAAACCTTAAATATTACCGGTTTAATCTTTCAAATGAAGTATATATATAGGTACGGGAAGTAGTAGGAACTTTTGGAAATACACTCACAGTTTTCCATTCCAAATGACAACATCGTATTCGGTTTTCTTTATTGGTCGTGATTTATGTGAACGTAAATCATCTAAATTAAGTCTCAAATATGTTAATGAATAATAAATTCATATAAATCTCAGACAGGTTCTGATGCAGCTTTCATTGATTTTGTTGATTAATTAATTTTCACAATCCTTTTAAAGCGCCGGAACAAAAGGAAATCCTGTCGCCTTGGTTTGAAGAATTTTAGCAATAGGACTTTAAGTTTATAATTGGTACAAATGATTAACACAACATGTGTCATCCTGGCGGTAAATTGTTTAGCCGGGATAAATTATCTTTATTTGCGTATATCTATAAAAATAGTAATAATAATATGATATCCATCACCTTATTTGCGAACTTATTAATAATAATAAAATTTAAAATGTATGTACATTACCCAGTGTGGCCCAGTCCCAAATATGCAGTCCAAAAAAAGTGGGACAAACTTTTGAAGAGAGAATATTATATTATTCGTGAGGTCTGGAATTATTATGAGATTTTATGGGAATTTTGTGCATTCTAAGCCTTAAAATATCGTTTCCAAAAATATTGGTTGGATCAATAATATAAAAATTGTGCACCTACGTAAAAAAGCATTGACCGTAGTTATAATTTGCTACAAAAACATGGCAAATCAAAAATAACAATTATATAAATTAATTCCTCGTTTCTTTACTCCGCAACTTCGACAATATACCAATTATCTCTTATTTTTTAACATTACGTCTGCTATTTTTTTACCATTAACTCCACATAGGAGGCCGAGAAAAATCCTGCGTCATCTTTGGGGATACTGTATGTAATTAAACGAAGGCAAGGAAGTTCATGAAAGGAAAAGGTATGAGAGGTGGGAAGAAATCTGGGGTCAGTGTGTCCAGGACTAACATAAGAATCCATTCCCCTGACTACGGCGTAAGGCGTTGGGTTGAGAGGTCAAAAAGTATCCATAAACCAACCTCTCCCAATCCAGCCCGCCACGTAGCTGTTGGGCAGACCCATCCGCCACCAAAACCAGGACAAACCTCACCCTACGAACTCGGCCACTGATATAGATCACAAAACTAGCAGGTGAGGTGAACTACGGCATAGGTAATGGTTATCCAATGGATTGTTAAATTTGTATTTGCGAATACCCTACTAACGAAGTCACTGTTGGTACCTTTTTGTGAGTGATGTTGTTAGTTGTGAGTGAGTTTGTCACACAACTAAATTATAGTATAACATTAACAATAAAGTTTCCAGGCGGAAGATATTAAATGGTAATATACTAATGCAAACTTCCGCAACTTAAATTTGTCAAACAAATTATATCCGCATGTTAATTTCATTGACCTAATTTTCCATGTCATTCTGCTTAGCGGTCATAATATTAAATTTAGCTACAAATTTGTTACAGGCTTAAAGGGGGCATTTCTTCTAGTGCCTTCGATGAAGGGTCGTGTGTTCCGGACGAGACACAGGCGTGACTGTTCGCTTTTATTCAAATGAAAATGACAACACTCTCCCTAAGTCCCTCAGGCCTTAGAAAATGCGCGGTGAAACTCGGTTCCCCGCCATAATGAATTTCTGTTCGCCTGGTTTCTTACAAACAATGACGTCGCCTTCAGATGTAACAACTTACTCGTAACCCTTAGTAATGCTACACTTGTACTCCTGATACAAATGTACTTTCATGAATTTACATGAAAATAAAACTTTTATAACTTTTAGTTTTTAAACTTTACAATGAGACCAACTGAAACTCGCTCTCATTGTTTCGCAAAGTTGCTTCTGAATTTTTATTAAATACTCCATTATTATTTATTTTATTTTTTTCTTGGAAAATTGCAATTCTATGGGAAAGCTTTTAATATCTGTATCAAATGGTTTACTTTGGTTGCTGAATCATTGCATTATTTGTTTTATTCAGACTTGACTTGAAAGTTTTCAAGTGTGTTTCTAGTTGATGATTTGCAATATTCACAATCATCCAATGAACAGTTTTTTGTGAAAAAATTAATTTGATTTTTGCGCCATGCAATCATGGTCTAAAATATTAAACCCATGGCAAGTAAAACTCATAATATGTACGCACATCATCAAGATACAAAAATACTTCCGCTTGTATTGAAAGAAAATCTTATTTATGACATTAATTGACGACCTCCATTAGTTACGATACTTGGCCATAGGTCGAAAATTCGAATCCCAGCGAGCGCAAGACAAATTGTATTTGATTAATTTGTGTTATTTCACATATAAATATAATATATTTGGGGTACTTTCTAGTGTGGAAGATGCTCTAAGTATCGCCCTGGTGAAAGATCACCATTCAAAATTGAATAGTTGCTCGAAATTTGTGTTTGGTGACCAGATCTGAAATAGCCAGGTACTTCCCCAACCTCCTCTCTTACTATCGCTTTCCCTTCCTACTTACAATCTTCAGTCTCACAACATACATACCCCAATTGGGAATTCGATAATCTCACTGGCTCTAGACGGGAACAGCCGGGCCTCTTGTGCGGTATTCACAAAATAAAATCTATATTCAGTTATGATTGAAAAAAAAATTGAGATTATTTTACGTTTGATAGTGAATGACACAGATCTGTCGAAACCGGTAGCAGAAAAAATTAAATTTAAGTAACGTATGTACATAGAAAGTGAAACTCTTCAAAACAAAAATGTCTAGAAATTGTTACTTAGTTAATGCCCAAGAAATAAAAATAAAATTATTTTATCGCTTGTCTGGATTCTCCAAACAAACCCCTCCAATTTTGAAATTTAAACTTAAATTCAAACCAAAAGTTATAGAGTTCATTGAACCGGAGTTAGATTAGACATAGGAACAACTGAAATCAGTATTTTTAATGGTAGGTGCCTACCTACTTTTGTCGCTTATCCGAATCCTTCACACAATAAGTTACAATTTTTAAATGACCTTTTAACCAGGAATACGTAGGAAATACACCCAAATAAAATGATTTTTTCATTGAAGAAAAAGATTATTAATATCGTTGGGTTTTTATTTTTCAGTGTCTTGTTATATTTCAAGTTTTCATTTAGTTTTATTAGTATTTTCTTTTTCTTCAATGATGTATTTTTACATTAATGGGAAAATCCTATAAAAGTTATTATAAAAGTGGGTTCTTCTAATAAAAAATTGAAATTAGTTCTTTTGATGACATGAAAAAAAAAGTTATTTTTTTCTGTCCCAACTTTCTGTTTCAGAGGATTTACTCAGTATGCAGGTGAATATGTACAAAACCAATGGATATTGTATTGTGTAGTACAAAAACTAAATAAATAAAACATTTCATTAGCAAAATGTTGTTTAGTATTCAAAAAATAATTCTTCAGACAGGTCTCATCGAGACCCGTAATAATGAGGGTCTTTATCCCACAGGTAAGTCTCTCCCTACCACCCCCAAAATGCAATATCCTCCACTTCACTGAGACTGACGAAAGGACGGTTCTTTTGTAGATTACAAAAAGTCCCAAGTGAAAAGTTTGCTAGCGTGTTGCTTATACCTTATATAAAGGGAATTTTATCTGGTTTCTTTTAATACCGTCTTGAGAACACACAATGTTGGCAAGTTATACATTTTCAGACAACGCAACGTAATATTAAATAAGTGAGTATTTTCCAAGAGAAAATCACATGTTGGTGTTGCGTGTTATGATTCTTTTGATAGGCGTTATTATTCCACCTAAAATCTTCTCTTATAATCTCGTACAACTCAAATAATACTTTTACACATTTCCAAATCAGAATCTCCGGTAACCCCTGAATCTTTTACCCTTCTCAGACTCTAGCATTTTTTTCCACCTAATCCTATTTTCCTTCCTAAAATCCACCTGGATAAGCGGCTTCTTTTCATTTGTTTCAACTTCTAAGTTTTTTTAAATGCTGTAGGTAGTCTAGTAGTAAGTAAGGATTCCAAATTATTTACTTTTTCATGTATTTTTTGAACGTCCGTATGGCTTTTTCTTATTGAATTAACATTATTCGATTCCTTACACAATTATATACACCCAAGGACGAATCATATTTAGGGAGATAAATATTCAAATCAAATCCTTGTACTATTGTTCCGCCCAATATATAATTTTGTTTTTGCTTTCCTAAACACGCTAATTAAAGCATGTATTATTATTGAAATATAAACCAGGATTAAATAATTACGTTTAAATTTATCTAAATAAATAATAAACAGTGTTAATCTCAAGTGACCTCCCATATTAGTATGGACCTGTAAATGTTCTGCCTGTACAGATAATATATATAAAACAATATAATAACAATGTAAATTTTTTCGCAGAATCGCGTCCATTGGTCAAATGCATTTCATATATAGTTTTGTATCAGTGATTGATGAACCGGTGGATGCAAATTCTTAGCCATAAGTTGTTATAATGGTTTGTGTAGTCTGTAGTTAGAAATAAGACTGTAGAAATATATTTTATATTTGTACCGTGTACTTGAGGTGATTTTCACAAAATATGAGTTGGTATTGTTAGATAAACACTACAAAAATAATTGTAGTACCTCAAAATTAACGAAATACAGTACACGTATGTATATTGTATATCATATACATTCAAAACTAAATATTTTTCAAAGCTTTTGGTAGAGGTTTTGGTATATTTCGAAAAGGTTTATTTAGGGAATTGGCAGTTCGGTGAAGACGATTTGAATAGTTCGAGCTAGGGTTGTTACAGTGGAAAATATGGTGGAGTCGAATAGATCTAACAGGAACACGGATATTTACGAACTTTACACTTGAGGGAAGTCTATCAAGTTATTCATCAGTAAATTAAGGAGTATAAAGATATTATTAATAATACATTAATTGTACACGTGGAAAGTAACGGTAGTTTTAGTATTTCGTAGCAAGCGGCATTTACAGATTGTCTCAACATTATTTAACGTATTTTTTATAGAATCCCCTCTCGGCTTTATCAAAGCTAAATACAAGTATAAATAGGAGTATAAATGTTACAAGTATAAATAGGAAACCATGTAGCGATGCATACTAACATGCAATCTCACAAGGAAGCAGTAAAGGAGTTTCATTGACTCAATATTTTGAATGTCCTCATGTTATACAGTTCGAATACCTAAAATTGGTATCGCTTTATTGGAAATTGTTTCACAGTAGCGCTCAAAGGTAAATTCTTGACGAAAATTGTTCCAAGGTCTTTGATGAATGGTATGGTCAAAGTTTGATAATTATTTTAGAACTGTGAAAAAATTGGCTCATAATGGAAAAATAAAACGTAACTTTTACAAAACTTGAATACTGATTTTCAAATTTGGTGAAATAACTGACCATTTTATAATTTAATTATTATTAAATGAATATGATTTGGATACTTGATTTCTCTTTATAGGGGTAAAATCTCATTTTACGAAATAATAATATTTAAAATATCGTCTCTTATTGATAGTTAGTACAAACTAACACTAAACAAATATGTGCAGAGTTAAGGTAATATCAATGCAATAAAGAAGCGTAATGTTCGTAGGGACAATGGACCTATTTTTCACTGAAACACTTTTTTTTATAGTGAATACCTCACAAGAGTCCCAACTGCTCCCGTCTGGAGCCAGTGAGACTATGGCATCCCCAATTGGGGTATGTTATGAGGCTGGAGGTAAGTGGGAAAGGGAAGGAGACGAGGAAGAGGAAGGTGGGGAAGTACCTGGCTATTCAGATCTAGTCACTAAACACGGCTAAAGCCATTTCAAGCAACTTTTCAATTCTGAATGGTGGGCTTCCACCAGGGCGATACTAAGAGTATCTTTCACTCTGGAACGTGCCGCAAATATACTATAAACTATTTTAAATAATTAATTGTGAAATAACACAAATCAATTTAATAAATTTATTTGCGCACGCCGGGTTCGAACCCGCGACCTTTGAAATGACAGTCCAATGCCCTACCGCTGGACTACGCCGGCCGTCAGGTAACAGGTGCTAACAAAGCAGGAAAAGAAACGAATCTTTTCGTGGGCTATCTTTTATTTTTGGTTTGTTATCACTTGGCTAACCCACAGAGTCATTTGATCGTAGCACATCGTCCTTATTCGTGTTTTAAAAATCATGCTATGTGTTTCAGTAATGTTGTTCGACCTTCGATAGGAGAATAGTGATAGAGAAATACTTAAATCTTTAACAAATATACCTACACGTTGTTTAAAATAGTTAGAAATCATTTGCTTCATTGAGCTTTTTAATTTGTCATTAATTTGTCTTTTTCAACATCCTTTGACGAAACATGTTCAAAATATAGGCTTTTATTTCATCCTTCTATATTTTCGATACATTTATATCCCAGAAGATGTCATTCTTATACTGCCTTTAATATATCTTAATCACATTTTTCTTATTAGATTACCATTATTCAAAGCCTTATACATAAATATGTCTCTTTCCAAGGGACAATTCACATTTAGGAAGAAAAATATTTATTCAAATTCTTGTACTATTGAACCGCCCATCATAAAATTTTGCTTTAACTTTCCCAAACACGTTCATTAAAGATTATATTACTTGTTAATTTTAAACTATACACCAGGAGTAAATAATGGCTTAAATTCTCTAAATAAACGGTGTCAATCTCAACTGATCTACCTGGAACTGTATATTTTCTGCCTGTAGAAAGTATAAATATTAAAAAATACATGTATAATTACTCAGCATCGCGTTCATATATAGTTTTGTATCACTGATCGAAGAACCGGTGGATGCAATATTTTAGCCATAAGTATTTATAATGTTTTGTCTAGTCTGTGGTTAGTGGTAAGATAGAGCAATATAGATATCGTCTTCTTCTTCCCCTTGACCTATTCGGGTCGGGGACCCACTGCATCGAAAAGGCTCCTCCATACGTCCCTGTCTTGCGCCGATTGTTCGGCCATCCTCTAATAACAACTTAAGCCTTCCAGAAAATGCTCGTGAAATAATAGAAATGACGAACTTACTCTCCCTACAACAAGTCAATCAAGTCTAAAATACCAATAATCGACTGCTGGATTTAGTATTCTGCAGTGATCCCTCAGTTCATATTGTTAAATCCGTTGATGAGCTCCTCCCCCTAGACTCCCACCACCCCGCCCTAAGCATAACCATCATGACTAATAACTCACCAGACGACACAACTGTTCTTCCTAACCTTACTTACAATTTTTCCAAAGCTGACTATTCCAACATGAATCAATATCTTGCAAATGAAGACTGGTCATTTCTTCACCACAACAATAATATAAACTATAATCTTGAATTATTTTACACAATTATTAATAGGGCCATTGAAAACTATGTACCACTATCACACTTCAAGGAAGCTAAGTTCCCGAAATGGTTCAGCGGCGAGCTAATTAACCTAGTTATCTGTAAAAAAATTGCACACAAAAACTTTAAAGAATCGAACTCCCTTAACGACTACAAGATATTTCATAACTACAGAACTCAATGTAAAAAACTGTCAAAAAAATCGTACTTTAATTATATAAATGGAATCGAAAATTCTATACCTTCTAACATACAAAACTTTTTCACTCATATTAACTCTCTTAGAAAAAACAAACAAGGTTTACCCATCTCAATGCACTTCAAAGAAAATAGTAGTACTGATATGAAAGTGAAAGTTAACTATTTTGCTGATTATTTCAAAAGTGTCTATGACGAAGATATCCCAGATAATTATATACCACCTTCGTCCCTAAACGAGAACATACATATCCCTACCGTACACATCAAAATAGACGACGTGAAATATAAAATCAAATCTCTAGACAAAGACATAAAGGCCGGTCCTGATAATGTACATCCTAATATCCTGATAAATTGCGTTGCTTCACCGGCTGAGCCGATTTGTTTATTGTTTAATCAATCCCTTGACACAGGTTGCTTCCCTGACATTTGGAAACGTTGTTATCTAACACCTGTATTCAAAAAGGGTAATAAAAGTGATATTACTAACTATAGACCAATATATAAGCTATCTGTAATTCCGAAACTTTTTGAAAAACTATTACTTGATAAAATTTCACCATGTATTAACCATATCATTGTTCCGAATCAACACGGATTTCTATCAGGCAGATCAACTCTGACAAATCTCTCGTTATATGAAAACTATATATCGGACGCATTAGCTAACAGAACTCTAGTCGATCCCATATATACGGACTTTATCAAGGCCTTTGACAAAGTATGCAATAAAATTCTCCTGGTTAAACTACGCAAGCTCGGTATAGATGGAAAACTTTTAGAATGGTTTGCTAGCTATCTATCTGATAGAGTTCTATTTGTAAAAATCAATTTGTTCATTTCCAATCAATTTATAGCTACCAGTGGTGTACCACAAGGGTCTCATTTAGGTCCAATATTATTTTTACTGTTTATAAACGATATTGTTAATATATTTGATAAAGACATAAATGTACTACTTTTTGCTGACGACTTAAAAATATTTAAAATAATTAAAAGCGCTGTAGATTGTATCTGTCTACAAAATAACCTAAACAGATTAATTAATTGGTGTTGTCTTAACAAACTTTATTTGAACATAAATAAGTGTCATTCAATCAGATTTTACAGAATTAGTCAACCAATTATTCATCCATATGAACTTAACAACTCAACCCTTACCTCTGTCGAAGAAATTAATGATCTGGGCATAACTTTCGACTCTAAATTAAACTTTATATCCCATATAAACACAATCAATAATAAAGGAATGAAAATGCTTGGCTTCATTCTTCGAAATTCTAGAGGTTTTAGGAATATTTCAACATTAAAATTTTTATATACATCCCTAATTCGTAGTCAAGTCGAATATAACTCCTCGATCTGGTCCCCCCATTATAAATTACATTCAGATTCAATCGAAAGAATTCAACATAAATTCCTAAGACACATTAATTTTAAACTCGGTATTCCCATTGAAAACCTTAACTATAATTATTTGATGAAAGGACTAAATTTATTAAAACTCTCAGATCGAAGAATTATATCCGACTTAATATTTATGTTCAAAATTGTAAATGATAGTATAGACAGTTCCGATTTAACTAACCTCATTGAATTTCATATACCTACGAGGGCAACTCGTTCCAAAGTTCTGTTTAAATGCAACAAAACCAGGACTGAGTTTTTTTTAAAAAACTCACTTGTACCTAGGTTGCATACAGTTAGTAATAGATACGCAGATGTGGCGGATATATTTAACTGCACGGAAAGTAGGTACAAGAGGGCTATGCTATCATATATTTTCAACCAATATTAATTTAATCTAAGTTTACCTTATTTGTACTATAAAATTTGTTTGTACTTGTATCTCTTGCTCATATCTCATATGTCATTTCACAATCAAATGCCACAATCAATTGTTATTCTCTTTTTTGTTTTTAATTATTCCTAATATATTCTTTTAATGTGAAATGTAAATATTGTTTATGGTATGTTTATACCGTTGAAATTAAATAAATAAATAAAAAATCCTCTCCTCGCACGGTTTTTGGATATACATATTATAAATTTGTACAGCGCGTTTGAGTTTTTAAAAAACACCGCTATACAAATCGTCAAAATATTATTATTACAGCAAAAATAGTAATTCATGCTATAAATTTATCGTTAACAGCATAATGGCGATATTGTTTCCAAAATAATCAGATTCTAAATTGTGATATATCGTATCTGTAATATGTCATTGTATAAGTATGAAAGAACTGTGAGATCTCTAAAGAAAACAAAGACACAATAGGAAGTACCTTATCTGGCGATGTAAAGGTAGGAATGAAGAATTGAGACAAAAATATGGGACAATAATGAGATTGTTAGGGAAGCGCCCTTTGTTCTTCGATATGGCCACATCCGCATCCGCCTGAGAAGGCTTTACGGCCATACAGCCTGAATAAATAATAATATGACACAAGAGCGGGATAATGATACGGGTCCTATGATACCATAATAGTGTGTGGGAAATTATTTTGTATGGGGGGACTGTTGGACTCCCTAAAACTCAATGGTGCTTAACTTTTAACCCTAAACAATGGTTCTTAACGTTTAATCCTTACCAATTGTGCTTAACGTTTATTCCTAAACAAGTGTGCTTACCGTTTAGTCGTAAACAATGGTGCTTAACTTTTAATCCTAAAACTCGATGGTGCTTAACGTTTAATCCTGAACAATAATGCTTAACGTTTAATTCTAAAACTCAATGGTGCTTAACGTTTAATCCTTAACAATTGTGCTTACCGTTTAGTCCTAAACAATGGTGCTTAACGTTTAATCCTAAAAGTCAATGGTGCTTAACGTTTAATCCTTAACAATTGTGCTTAATGTTTAATTCTAAACAATGGTGCTTACCGTTTAGTCCTAAACAATGGTGCTTAACATTTAATCCTAAAACTCAATGGTGCTTACGTTTAATCCTAAAACTCAATAGTGCTTGAAGTTTAATCTTAAATAATAATGCTTAACGTTTAATTCCAAAACTCAATGGTATTTAACGTTTTCTTAATGGTGTAGCAATCTGGGGGTCTATGTATCCAGGAGTGAAGGACGAATGATTCCATCCTACCCATTGCGGTGCAAAGTGAGGTTCCGAGAGAGTCCTGCTGGAGAAGTCAAAAGGCCTCCCTCAGCCAGTCTCTCCCGATTTGGCCTGCCACGAAATTTGTGGGCAGATGCATCCGCCGCCAAGACTTTGACAAATCTCAACCCATGAACCCGGGCACCCCTGCTAAATCACCAAACGTAGTGCACCACTTGGGGTGACCTATGGCAGAAGTGTTGGTTGTTAGCCCCAGGCTAACGTAAATAGGTACTGCGCTTTCACAAAATCGCAGTTCACTTTCACTGTAATACCTACCAGCTCGTAGTGGATTGTAGTTGGCGACACGGTATCGCTCTTAAGTAAATAAGCACACACTTAACACTGACAACTTCTTCACATAGAAGCCAACAACACTAATGCAGGAAATAACATAATAATTACTCACGCTCACAACATGTACCCACCACGAAAAATTACAACGCATAGACATTTTTAGTGATTCTTTGCAAATATACAAGTATAAAAATTTTTTCATTTAACTTTTTAAAACAATAATTCACGATGCGTGAGCATACAATTCATTCTACCTTTTTTTTAAATTAATACTCACATATTCATTAGTTAAGAAGTAATTTTCTCATTCCAGGCGCAATTACTAATATATTGTATGGACTTATTTAATAGGTAGATACTTTAACCGTGTATAATTTATTAACCCTAATATTTATAATATAACGAACAGCGTATGTCTAAATAAACAAATAAATAAATATAAAGGAATAATATTCATCTATTATGTTGCTGCCGATATTTACATAAAATAAAATCAGTATCCCCTTTGTGAATATCCTTACAACGTAAATAGTTCGACTTATAATATATTTATCTTGAGTTTTCTGTTACTGAATGGTTTTCTGTTACTTCCTTATTCCTTTGAGGAGTGTAAACAAGATAAACCACAAAAAGCATGCAGAAAGCCCGCGCTTCCGTCGGTATCCTTAAGGATGAGAAATTTCTCAGAAATGCATTGCATTTTATGAAAGCAATCCTGTCAACCTAGCGAGTAATATAGAAGCATCAGATCATTCAGGAAATAAATCAGTACCAGCGAAGTATGTGAACAATTCTTCATTGGAAGCAATCATTTTGTCGTTTGACATAAAAATGTTAAACTTATAATTATTTACTTTATACATTATAATACAGAAAAAAATACGATCAATTTGGGAGGTACCCATAGAAATCATAATATTACTGGAGGTATGGAATGGTTATCACGGGAACCATTTATTGGATAACTTACACTTCTAATTCAGGTCTCCCCAAGTGTTGGCGTGACTAGTTTTGTGACGTGACAGCGTGCCCGGGTTTATGGGGTGGGGTTTGTCCGGGTCTTGGCGGAGGATGCGCCTGCCACCAACTTCATTACAGGCCGGATCGGGAGAAGCTGGTCGAGGGAGACTTTTTGCTTGAAATTGCTTTAGCCGTATTTAGTTAGTATATCAGTAATACCAGGTACATTTGAACGTTCATCTTTCCCAAATCATCCCACTCAAATCAGTTAATTTTTGTTTATTTACATTGACTTTACACCAGCTGAGTGGCAAGGCTCTCGACTCCCAATGCGAAGATCGCGGGATCGAACCCGGCGTGCGTAAATAAATTTTATTTGATTAATTTGTGTTATTACACAATTAATTAAATAAAAAACAATATATAGTATATTTGCGGCACGTTATAGATTGGAAGATACTTACAGTATCGCCCTGCTGTAAGACCACCATTAAGAATCGAAACGCTGCTTGAAATGGCTTTAGCCGTGTTTGGTGACCAGATCTAAATAGCCAAGTATTTTCCCACCTTCCTCTTCCCCATATCCTTCCCCACCCCACAAGCTTCAGCCTCACAACTTACCGCCGCAATTGGGGATGCAATAGTCTCGCTGGCAGTTGGGACTCTTGAGCGGTATTTATATATTTTTTTAAACTGGAGTGTCAGGTTTAGAGATGCAATGTGGTTAGTTTTTTTAGGAAAACGAAGGAGAGGAAGTTCTGGAAAGGAAAAAGGTATGAGGGGTAGGTAGGAATCAGGGAGTCATTGTATCCAGGAGTGTTGGTCTAGAGAATCCCGCTGCAGAGCACAAAAGGTCTCCCTCAATCAGTCTCTATCGATCCGGCCCATCACGCAGTAGATGGGCAAAAGACCCAGCCAAATTTCACCAAACGAAGTGAACCACTTGGGGTGACCTATGGCAGAGGTGTTGGTTAGCAGGGCGACGGTAAAACTATGAACTATTTTTAATATTTATTTAATACATGATTTATTGAAAGTACATAAGTTTAATGTGATATTTCACCCTCCATGCTAGGGATGACCCTGTGGTTTTGCGGGTGAATTTTACAGTTTGCGGATATACATTCATTAGTATTGGTTGTTAATTTTCATTAATTAATAATGTACACATAATTCTTCTACTTTTTTTTTTACACACCAGATTTTCAGGTCCGTATACATACACTTTTCCATATAAATGATCATCTAGTAAATCCACGTTATTCAAGTGTATTATATAAGTATAATTAATACAAAACAATACAAGAACAACACGTTAATCTACCAAACTATTAAATGGGAATATAATTCACCGTCTCCAGATATTTTCATATCAGAGGGTTCGGCTCTGTGGAATTCCTAATTTGACCGATAAATCCTACTGATCCCTCAATATAAATATTCAAAAAATCTTTCGTAATTCTAGATGTATTTAAAATGACTGATTTTTGCATTTTTATATACAAATTCTTTGACAAATCTAATATGCCTAAATTTTTAATAAGAGAGCTAGGTATAATGCCAGTAGCCGAAATAACAAATGAAATTATTATGCAATAAAATATATAAATTTGTTTTAGACCACTTTAATTTTAATTACACTCTACCGGTTTCGGAAGAACCCTTCCTCGGGAGAATATTAGTTTTAATATTCTCCTGACGAAGGAAGGGTTCTTCCGAAACCGGTAGAGTGTAATTAAAATTAAAGTGGTCTAAAATAAATTTATATATTTTATTGTAAATTATGGCGAGCCACAAAGTTAATGCTTATTACGAACATGAAATTATTATGATTCATTATTTTAATTTAATTGACATTCAAGTGTGTAAAAATCAATTTATGTAGGCGTAAAGATGTGTGGGTCACGAAAGAAAAGTGTTAACTAAGTAAAAACTAGATGAAATTGGTGCCATAAAAAAACCCTAATACGTTACTTTAATTAAGACTTCTTAATTATACTCCAGATTTGGAATCAACGAGCGTTGAATTATTGTCGTTTATGAAATTGAATCAAGTTTAAAGAACCATTCACAATAATTTTACAGCTATGAAAGTAGCATTGAATAATCAATACTAAAAAGTATTTTGATCGAAGGCGTGGTCCTGCGTCCTACTTAAAGCATGCAATACTAAGGCTGTTGACCTAATAAAATGAAATCTCGACCTTAGGTAGTTTAAGTTATCAACATAACCTGAAACTAAGTAATCGATTCAGTATTTTGATATTCCAAAATACCCATCCCTCGCCTTTCCGGGCCGCCGATGCGAATCACGTCACGCTCAAACGGACATAAGGGAGGGGGAGGCTAGATACAGATAATTAGGTAACCACCCTCAAACCACTCTCTCGTAACAAATTGACAAATAATAAAAAACACAGAAAAGTACCTTGCGTTGCATTAGCAAAAAAGCTCTGAACGGAAGAAAGGGAATTCTTAAGCTAGCGTCACTTAAAAACAGGTAGCTTTCTGACTTTGAAGTTGTTTTATTTAAAAAAAAAACCAGTTCCCACTCGCGGTGCTGTTGCAGTTGACAGTTTTAGTAAAGGGAAGTTGTTATGAGAAAAAACGCCAGCATGCGGTTAGTAAATGCCGGATACCAGCTTGATGGTCTGATCACCTATATCCTTATTAAGTTTTTGCGTTTGCTCTAGGTTTAAAAAAATATATTTTTGTAATAAGTACAGATCTTTTCGCTAGGTTTATTGTTTCTTTACTGTTGACAATTTAATTTTTAACCTCACTAGGACAAGCCTGTATTGTAATCAAAATAAAATACAAAAATATAGGTGTTGAAATAACAATATTGTCGATTGATAGGATAACTTTCGGTAACTTCTCATCGTTCATTGACTGCTGAAAAAAAATAAGTGCCTATTATTGCAATGAATAAGTGATAGTTCACAATGACTTAGTGTCCTTAATATATTCGAGATCAACCGTTGTTTGTACGTTAGCGAACTGCAGTTGTCCCAGGAAATGATGAGAAGTTACTGAAAGTTATCCTGTCAATCCTTGTCGATCGAGTATGCTAGGGGCCCATACAATCGAGCAACTGTACGAAATAGGTTTAACCATTTAAAACGTTAATGGATTTATGATAATAGTTTTAATGGTTAAATAATATAGTTTCAAATTATTCTTATAATAAGATTGCGTATTTTTGATTGGACGCCATACAACTCTTTGCTTCATTTATATTATTTTTACTGTCTTTCCGTTGTCGAAGAAAAGCTTAATATTTTCAGAAAGCAGAAAACTTACATTTTCGTTGTTTGTTTTTGGGGTGTTATGCCGTGTTGTGCTACCTCCTTCTTATGTAGAAGGAGGTAGCACAACACGGCATAACACCCCAAAAACAAACAACGAAAATGCTTTTGGCCGTGAAAATCTAAAAACGTATCAGAAAACTTACATGTTTTTTTAATTGAGTGGTTACGATCCTGGGCTACAAATCCGAATGTATTCGTGTAAATTCTATTTTATCATTTTGTTTATTTCCCAATTTATTATTTTAAAATAATGTATACTTACTTAGTATATATTTGCAGCTCTTTCCAGTCTGGAAGATCCTTTCAGTATCGCCCTGATAAAAACCATTAATCAGAATAAAAACCTTGATTGAAGACCGGTCAGTAGCAGAGTTGGCATCGCGACTTGGTCTCACCTAGGCATCGTGTGTTCAATTCCACGATTGGCTAAGTCCTCCATCATGACACAAGCAACATTTTCCGCTTACTATGGTGGTAGTAGGAGATTTTCAAATTATTTTCAGATTATTCGTGACCCGGAAATGTTTGTCTTTCTTTTGTTTTAAACGACAAAGTCATTTAAAATTGGATATCCCGAATACGTGCCACCTAGCTAATCCGAAGCAAATATTTGAACAACGCCGACGTTATGTTCCACACTTACTGCCATAAAATATACTTTCGAATAAAAAAAAAATTATCGGATATTCACACACAAATTATTTTATTTACATTTTAAAATCGAGCGTCCTTACTGAAAAACCATAAACGAGTACAATCGTGTTATTCTTGACGTTGGTTTTGCTTTTAATAAATAAAAGTGATTACAACTCAAAATTGAAGATTTCATCAATAGTTATATGTTTACGGCCTTACTAAAAAAAAAAACTCCACGGCCGTTAAACGGTGTTTCTGTAGCACGTTGTGTAAAGTCTGTACATTTCGTTTTTCAAATTCTTACTAAACAAAATATATGGTTTTGATCTGACAACGTCGCCATTTTACCAGCCTTACTAATAAACTTTCTGAAAAATTTGTACAATGGTCAAACAACCATGTGTGAAGAATCCTTACTAATTAAGAACTGACAAAAAATTGTTCATGGAAAGATATGTACATTGCTTACACGGCCAAGGAGGGTAGTTTATATGTTGTATATATTTGTTCCATTTGTAATTTTCAACGAGTTTCGAAAAAAATTTTTAATGTCCTATATATTTCTTATTTTTTGAGATGTCGTAAAAACAAATACCATTTTAGAACCAAAATTTAATTACCTTTAAGATTTTCATATCTAAAATATACTTAAATGTATAAAAACTGTAGTATTTTAAGATTCAAACATCAAGTTGAAAAAAAAAACTCACTTACCCCAAACACTTTCTATTAAAACATTGAAATATTTGGAAAAATTCAAAATTCAAAAAACACAGTCCTTTTATTTAATGATTTTAAAATAAATCTGTCACCTCACTTTTTACTCCTTCAAACAATAAAAAAATATAAAAAAATCTTGAAATTCGCTTTTCATTTCCAAAAATTTACAATAAAAAAACTCACGTTTGAATACATTGCTTACACATCTTAAGGCATTAATTTCTTTGATACGTTTACTAAAATATGTATTAGACATTTTAGTCACCAAAAAACATCACTTTCAAGGATTTATAATAAAATAAAGATCTTAAAATGCAAATTATTTCTGAACATAACCTATGAACCATTTTCTGACAGCTTAATTTAGAACACACGATTTTAGTGCCACAATTTGACTTAAACTAACAAAAAACAACACAAATTAATAGCAAATATATTGAATACATGAATATAAGTGCGAATTAGTCATAAAGATTGAAATCATTAACTAAAAGATCATATTAATCAGACAAACATTCGCGACCGACTTTTTTCCGTAGAATTAGCGTACGCGGTTATATTTTCGGCAATGCGCAGGCGCATCAATCAAGGCATATCAAATAGCGGATTATTATGAAAACTCCAATTTACAAGTAAAATTTCCAGCGTTGCCACATGTAAAGATTCACAAAAACACCGTTTAACGGCCGCGGAGTGTTTTTTTTTTAGTAAGGCCGTTAGTGTTTTACCAACTGACCCCACAGTTAAATATTTAGCTAATGTAAAATGTGCCCTAAAAAACTGTAAAAACTCTATTTTTCAAGATGATTCATATCACCAAACCAAGTTTCTCACAAAAAACCCTAAAGCACCAAAACAATATGGATTTCTAAAAATCCATAAAATTGATACCCCAATAAGACCCGTGGTCTCCTGCTGTAATTACCCCAATTTTAAATTATCTTCTTTTATAAACTTGTATTAAAACTAAAATTGACTTGATCTTATTTTTGATAATACTTCTATATTATTTCAGTGTACTGATTTTCTTCTTAATATGATACTTTTTGTCTCCTGTATAGCCCTGTAAACTTAAAACCTAATGTATCACTTTAAATTAAAAGCCTTTTATGGCATTTAAATAAATAAAAGTATCGATCCAAAATTTAGATTTCTTTTCATAACATCCCAAACCTCCTGGTTATGTTGATATAGCTTTACATTGTAAAGTTTGTCTACCGCTTCCTTAGAAAAAGTCTACAATAAAATACAAAATAATAATTGTATAATGATATTATAAAGATGGATAAAGATTATTCCATTCAAATTGATAAAAACGGGCGATTCACCCATGCATGTCCTGAACGAAAACAAAACATATTATTATCGTACGAGTTCCTACACACTTTTTTGCACGATATTTTTTAGACATACGATTATAAATTAACATTTTACATCATAACGGAAAAGAGATAAAATATTTCTTCTTTGTTATAAATTATAATTATTATTAATTATGTGTTTTACAATAGAAATTAACCGTTATAACTTCTTCAATCTAATCGGCGCATCGATCTGGAGTACATAAAATGTTGAATAGAATGTTGAAAAATAATCAGCAGCGGTATCAATCCACTAATGTATTTTTTATCATTTGTATCGTAATTCTTAATAATATCTTCCCAGGTAATTGTAAGATAACCAGATCTCCATCGAAGCCAAAGTTAAGTTAGCATCTCAGAAGCTGGGCGTCCTGTACAGAGCCCGCCATAACTGCTGCTTTTCTGCCGGTATTACAATGAAATATGCTCCGATAAACTGCCGTCATTAATCCCTTAGGCACCAGTGCATAGTCGGGAAACACGCCAAACGCGCGCCCAACTTATGGACAAGGTTGACATTTGTCACATGAGAACAGGTCGCTCATACGACTCGTTCTTGAGTTCAATAGCTCGACTGTGGAATGATTTCTCTGTGTTTTCTCCCTCTTACAACTCTTCAAGAACCATGTTCATTCCTTCCTCTCCTCAAAAAGAACATTCACACAGCATCTTAGAATTTGACATGGGCACTGAGGGAATTATTTTCCTCAGGGCCTCTTTTGTGGAATTAACACAAAAAAATATTTAAACATAAGTAATAATTACGTAGGTAGGTGCCACACGGTCATATTCTTTTTACTGGTGGAGAAATTTTTAATGACAGACTGAATAAATGATTTTCCTAATTTATTGTCTCGCAACGCATCAATTACGTCAATTAAATGTACATAATTTTAATTACTAACTTAAAATCTTACCAGAGATTGAATAGACAAAATCTACACTTTAATCACGTAACATCCCATTCTTTGAGATTGTGTTGATATTTCTTTACCATGTAAAAGAACGTGAAGATAAGTTTGTCTACTTTTTTCTGAGTAAAACTCAATAATGAATTGCGAAATAATTATATACATCTTATCATTAAAGATAAATAACGGTGCTACTAAAAAACATGCGATAACTTCAAGAAAAATTGGCATTTGGTAGGTACCCGTCAAAAGTTTTAATTTCCGTTTTTCTAACAAGACGATTTTTGATAAACTCATAACTACCGTGTGTGGTAAAACCGGGAAGACTGCAAGGACGTGGATTTTGTTAGCGTATTGAATAAAATTTCTTCAGACTTTGTAGTGTATTGATTATTCGTGTAATTTCAGCTTATTTCAACAGATGTCGATAGCTTAGTTGGTAATTGAAGTTTTTGCTATATCCCAACAGACGGCAGTTGGGAATGATATAATAAGAGTTCCATATATCGTCGTTCGTGTCTTAGGTACGAACGGTAACGATGATTGCCGAAGGCATCGGTAAGTTTAGCGGGCACCTCCAGTACGTCCACGGGAGCTGCAGAACTACTTAGAGCTTAGTTTATTAAGAAAGTTTGTCCAGTTTAATATTCATTGTAAATATTTACGATAACTAAATAAATCAACTAGTAATCACACGGGCCTCAAACATATTTGGAAGATACCCAACACATCAAGTTGTATTAATATTGGAAACTAAGAAACATAACAGACTTTAAAATATGTTTACCTACAAGCCTTAACGACGCACTGCGGTCCCAATGACCGATCCAAATCTACTTTTTTATCGGTTTTACTTATAATTTTTTTAAGAATTTGTGTATAAACCATTGTGTTTATTGAATTAAAGTTTCCAATTTTTATATCTTATATGGACTGTTTTCATAATTATTTAAAATAAAACTACTTACGTAAATGTTAAATTAGAAACAAATCTAAAGCAAAAAGTATACCCAACAAAAAATTTTCAAATAATTATGTAAGGTGTTATCAAGCGCAAAATATGCTTTAGGAAAAATAATGCTTGTCTAAAAGTGTTATTTTTTTTTTTGTCACTACTAATATGGACACTCTAAGCTTATTGTTCTGCCAAGGCACTCCAATTTTTTTAATCAATCATAGTGAGGACTAACTGAGACTCTACTGAAACATGTCGCCAATTTTCAGTTTCAGCGCGCCAAACGAAAAATAACTCCTTTCTGCCCGCAAGCACTGAAAAATCGTAACAAATAGTGATGGGAGATAATGGTTCTAATTTTTTCCAGCCCAATGTTCCATATAAATAAATAATAATCAACTCGGGCTGGTTCAAAAGAGTTGAAATTGGTGAAAAATATTTTTATTGCGATATCATTCAAAATCTATCGGTATCTTCGGCTATTCGTGCAACAAAAATTATCATTAAGTCATTTGGCCTTACAGTTATCTAAATAATCTCTTCTAGACTAATCATCAACCTGTCTGCCTTATTAAATTTATAACGAATAGTAGTTATTTAAAATGTATCACTATCCTTTGTTCAATGCTCCTTCACAACGTTTAAATCTTTGTCTTAACTGCAACGAATAAACAAAGTAATGTTCCCTCTGTGAGGAACATCAGTGAAAGGTCTCGCCACTAAAGAACTTGTGTGTATGCGATGTTCAACAGAACTACTTTAACCACTCTAGTTTTAGTGTCAATTTGAAAGCTAAGTAAGGGATTTCTGTTTTGAAGGTACCCATTTCTAAAATGTATTGTGCATTTATCTGGATATTACGTGGTCTGCAACTTTTTGGGATATCCCTTATGGCTGTCAGTCTCACCATCAGCTGATCTTATAAATAAGTATTCATAAACCTATCTCTTCTTGTTGTGCCTTCTCTTATAGAACCAAGATTATCATCAGGACAATCCTCAGCGTTTCAACAGTTAGGTACAGTAATACCGTTAGGTATATAATCAGTGCCAGATTAGCCTCTAAGCAAACTAAGCAATTGCTTAGGGCATCACGTCTTGGGGGGCACCAGAAACAGCACAAAAAAAAATGCTAGCGTTCAGAATACAGTCAGCATTGTAGAAATTTAGTAAACACATATCCACATCTTAATACCGATTTAGGAACATTCATATGTCAGAAAAAACAAGTTCCAGTGATTTGCCTAGCACATCAAACTTACGCACAATTGTACAAAATAATACACTACGATAATATTGAATCAACATTCCGTAATGTGGACACTGGTATATTTACACATATGATGATATCAAACTGCACAGCGGAACAATATTTTTCGAAATTGAAAATACATAATAAAAATGAAAAAAGAATGGCGATGCCACAGGAAAGGCTCGATGCTTTATTAATATTAAATATAGAATAAGATATGCTAAAAACGTTGGACAAAAACTATTTTCAGCGAATCGTATGCCCGAAAAAGTCGCAATTCGCATTTGGTTGAAAATTTGGTTTATATTGTAAGTAATATCACTCCATGTACCTCTTTCGTCCTTCGTACATATTTTAAGGTACGTAACGATCTATCTCGTTGTATTAAATGCGTTTTTTTTAAATACCGATACTAGATTACTTATGGATAGGGGGCCCACAAGCGTGGATTGCTTAGGGCATCAAGTAGTCTTAATCCGGCACTGTATATAATGTCATGATGCGGGAGTCTTTTTATCAATATTGTCTCCTGGATTATCAGTAGAGTAGTTTTGTGAGATCTAAGTATACCGCTATCTATCTACCGATACGTCTATCTCTATAAATTTTAGCCATTCCGACACATAAGAGTGTCTTGAGGTGATATTTTTGAAAATTGCGATGGATAAATGAGCCAAGTGTCATTATCATAAAGTCACATAAGTGTATGTACATTGTACATCTAGGTTCCATCTATAGCGTACCATCTATATCTTTTTTTTTTTTTTTTTTAAAGAGCGGAGACGGTTTACTAGTAGTTCCCGTGAGCACTTAGGCCATAGGCCCATTGTGCTGTCTCCCATTTTACCTCATTCCTTTAACAGTAACCCAGCTCCTTTTAAAAAGTTCACCAGGGTTGTCATTGGATAGGAGGCCATATCCTCTGGTTCCACAGTGTGTTTCCCAGGTCTCATCTCTCCTCTCCACTCCCCCTTGTTTCCCTGAAGGCCCAACAAGGGAAGAGCTACCCCTTGGTTTCTCAAATGCCCCATGAGGGAAGAGGGCCTAATATCTCCCCTCCACTCCTTAGTTCCCTGAAGGCTCCACGACGGAGAGTCCACTCCCCTTTGGTTCCCTGAAGGCCCCACAAGGGAAGAGTCCACCCCACCTTGTCACCCTGAAGGCCCCACGAGGGAAGAGGGCTTAATATCTCTTCTCCACTCCCTAGTTCCTTGAGGGCTCCACGATGGAGAGTCCACTCCCCTTTGGTTCCCCGAAGGCCCCTCAAGGGAAGAGTACACCCTACCTTGGTTCCCTGTAGGCCCCATGAGGGAAGAGGGTCTAATATCTCCTCTCCACTCCTTAGTTGCCTAAAGGCTCCACAATGGAGAGTCCACTCCCCTTTGGTTCCATGAAGGCCCCACAAGGGAAGAGTCCACCCCACCTTGGCTTCCTGAAGGCCCCATAAGGGAAGAGGGCTTCATCTCTCCTCTCCACTCCTTCTTGGTTCCTGGAAGGTCCCATGACGGAGAGTCCACTCCCCTTCGGTTCCCCAAAGGCCCCAAGAGAAAGAGTCCACCCCACCTTGTTTCCCTGTAGGCCCCATGAGGGAAGAGGGTCTAATATCTCCTCTCCACTCCTTAGTTGCCTGAAGGCTCCACGACGGAGAGTCCACTCCCCTTTGGTTCCATGAAGGCCCCACAAGGGAAGAGTCCACCCCACCTTGGCTCCCTGAAGGCCCCATAAAGGAAGAGGGCTTCATCTCTCCTCTCCACTCCTTCTTGATTCCTTGAAGGTCCCACGACGGAGAGTCCACTCCCCTTCGGTTCCCCGAAGACCCCAAGAGGGAAGAGTCCACCCCACCTTGTTTCCCTGTAGGCCCCATGAGGGAAGAGGACCTCATCTCTCCTCTCCACTCCTGCTTGGTTCCCTGAAGGCCCCACGAGAGGGAGGATGTCATCTCTCCACTCTGCTCCTCCCTGGTTCCCTGAAGGCCCCACTACAGAAGAGTTCACACTCCCCCTTGGTTCCCTGAAGGTCCCACAGGGAAAGAGTTCATGAAAGTAATGGTTCAATTTTCGTCCCACGAGTGTCTAGGGAAATGGAAGGTCCACCCCAGCAGAGTCCCGAGTGCTGGGGTAAGGTCTAAATACTCCGAGATGCGACCCTGTTTCTCGGAGGCACCGTTTGTAACACTGTTCCCCAGGTCATTCAGCCTGAGCACGGTAGCTAACACCTTAGCTTGGGTTGGCTATTGCAGGTCGTGTTTCCACTCCCTGAGCGATGGGTTCGCCACACTCCCTACGCTATACCATCTATATCACTCATGGATAGCTTCATTACTCGTTACACCTCGACAATTACTATTTCCTATCTCCCTCAGTGTGGTGATACGGTCCACATCGCCAACTTGCCACCCGCCTGCGGTTTTGACAAATTATACCGCCTGCGGTTTTGACAAATTATATACAAATTGTATTGTCTGATTCCGGGAGTTCTCCCCTACCAAGACTTCTAATGCTGTGATTTGACCTACTTCTCTTAGTAAGGCAAGCCACCACCCCAATAATAGGCAGTTCCGAGAAATTTTACGCATTATTTCATTCTGGCCCCTTAGATAGCCCGTGGCCCTAACTAGAACAGAATTCCCAGTGAGAGATCGTACATGACATCATCATTACATCAGTGGCGAATTGTGGTTAATATTAAAAAAAATATTTATTAACCACTCGAGCGCTTTTTGCCACATTATGGCACTATTTAAAAAACCTCGGATTGCTTTGTTGCCAAAATTTGGCAAATTTAAAAAAAATATATATATTAAAACGACTATATAATATAGTCTACATTCAAAATATAACAAAATAAATATTCTCTAGATTCTTAGAGGTTAAAGATTTAATTATATATTTTTTTATAAATCCTACAAATATGTGATAATAAACAAAAGATAGGGGAATTCATTGGCTACGTAGAACTATAATCAGTTGGTATGTCGCCATATTCAAATTCGGAGGTATGATTTTTTTAATGTGGGCGGAAAAATTTCCTTTAGCAATCCGAGAAAAAATATTTTAATTGCTCTGTCGCTCCAGTGGTTATATATTTATTATTATATTAATCCCTTTAGATCGTCCGTGGCCCTAACTAGTACAGCAGCCCAGAGGGAGGTCGTACACGACATCATCATTACATCAGTGGCGAATTGTGGTTATCCTCAATGGGGGTTTATTCAATATGTGAGAAAGAAAAATAAATTAATTTAAATCTCTTTTTTTTTCGATGTTTTAATATATTTGCAAATGCATCAAATAACTGTAAAAATAAAAGTGTTTTTATAATTCGCAACATACCTAAGAAATAAAGATCACTCGTTTAATAATTCTTTGGGGATAGATGTACTACAAAGAAAAGTGGTTAGGAATACTCCTTAAAAATCGAGAAGCTTTTGAAATAAATAAATAAATCATTAAAAATAAATTAAACCAATTTACTAACTAAACAGTAAGATTTGTCAAACAGCTCAATTTTAAACATATTTCTCTTACCCAATTAACTAACTATCACGCCGTTTCCTGCAGGGGTAGGCATAGAGGATGGACCGCCAAACACACACTCCTTGCATCATTCACATTCATACATCTTCTCATACATGCTCTTCTATTATTCCGACCCCTGACGTGGCCCGATCAAGTATCTGGTTCATTTCATCGTGCCATGTCTTCCTCGGGCGTCCATAACTCCTTCTTCCGTTCACTTTTGCATCATATATCCTCCTTACACTCCTTTCTTCGTTCAATCGATCTACATGCCCAAACCATCTGAGTGTCCCTTTCTTAATCTTACTCATTACGCTTACATCAGTTTTGCATTCTTTGCGGATATCTACATTTCTCACACGATCATTCATGATTTTACCACACTTAAACCCCAACCCCAGAATCTCATCTCTACAGCATTCGGTCTACTTTCATCCTTCCATCCCCTGCCAGTTCCATGTTTTCACTACCATACAACAGGGTAGGTACCAGCACTCAGCACTTTGGACAGCTTTTTGTTGCCAACGGCCTTCACTTCAGCATTAATAGAGTTACCTGCATTCACACAAACTCCCTAATACACAAACTCATCCACCTGCTCCAAGTATTCAATATTCACAGCAATATTGCACACTGTTTTCGTACTCTCTCTTTTAAACACCATTTTAGACTTACTTACATTCATCATTAACTCATTCCTCATACGTACTTCGTTCATCCTAGACAACGCCTGCTTTTCTCCTTCCTCTTAGCCACCTCCCCCTCTCACGCACCTATGTTGATGTTCTCTCTCCCTGTTCTACTTTTTCATTTAAATATTCTGTATCTTTTTCATTACATTTTCAGTATATTTTATTCACCCCTGATGAAGGTCCGGGTCGGACCGAAACTGGTTGGTTAAAGATAATAATAAAGTGGAATCAAAACAAAGTTATTTCATTGTTTTATTAATAAAAATGTAAAAATTGGAATGAAAACCCCAAAACATTTTTTAACTTAAATTTCTTTGTTTTTATTGTATTCCCTTTCATTTAAATTTTGCACACTTTTTGTCTTTAATTTTACAATGTTGTATTTTAATTTTATTTCGATGTATGCAAATGTGAATCTTTTTTCTGATTAGACTATAGTAATTGTAAATTAATGAATTTAAAATAAACATCTGACAAATTTTATAATTGCTTGAATGACACGTATATTTATATTTTCGTATTTTGCTCTTGTTTGGTAGTTCACTACACATAACTAACTCCCTAGAGAAAACTGCCACTGAATTCCGGTGTCGTCTGTCTTCATACAAATTTCACTTTGTTTTCATACATACGAGTAAATACGGAAAATTTCGACGGTCGCCGATGACGTCACGTACAACCTCCCTCTGGGACTACTACCAGGCGTCGCCCTGTGACTCTTGACTGCGGCCTCCAGCGTCACAATTTCCACTGGAAAATAAATCAAGCGGGCATTGTCGTAGAAATTCTCGGAATGTGAGATGCACCATATTCGCACATCGCTTGTATTGTGCATCACCTGGCCACCACAACCATTAGAACACCACATCCTAGTAATGCAGAACCGCTTAATATTAAAGTACACTTATCAATCTTCGTTACAACGGACAGACTAGGCAAAGGAAAGATAAAATCAAACGAAAAATTCAATCCTTCAACTCAAGGTGACAGTACAAACCATAACATACATAGGTACACATGTTTGCAGACGATACTTGCATTATATGTGCTGACAAAGATCCACTAAAAATTGAGGAAATTTTACAAACAGACCTAAATAACATAATTAAATGGTCCCATGATAATGACATTATTATTAACGCAAAAAAACCAAATATATGGTTATACACTCACCATATGCAAATTGTCAGGAAAAGGAATTGCATATAAAAAGTCATTCATATGATTGTTTGCACACAAAAAACCAATTCCAGCAGTGTAATTGCCCGAATATAGAAAAAGTGTACCAATATACATACCTTGGTCTTACAATAGATGTCAACTTTAACTGGTCAAATCACATTGAAAATGTATGTAATAGATTAAGATCCATATTAGGAAAATTTTACCACCTAAAAAATTTTGTTAATAAAAATGTATTATACTGTATATAAAACGCATTAGCAGAATCAATTATAGGATACGGAATAAATAGTTACGGATTAACGTACAAAACATACTTAAATAAAATTGAACAATTACAAATTCATTTCCTAAAATTGATATCAGGCAAAAAAAAAGTCCAGTTATGTGAAGGTGATTATAAAAAAGTGTTCTCCTTGTGTAATGTCCTCTCTATACACAGTAAGGTAAATTACCAATTAACGCTAGATGAATTCTGGAATACAAAATTCAAAAAACCTGTAAACCACAACTACCCTACTAGGCATAGAGAAGCACAAATGTTTATTATTTATAAATCTCAAAATGTATACGGAGATAGAACAAAAAGGCATAAAATTCCGGAAATATTTAATGCATTACCTGAAAATATCAAAAATGAGACATCTTATTCAAAAATCAAAACAAAAGTTAAATCTTTCTACCTCCGAAGAACATGAAATCAAATAATATAGTTCCTTTCTATTTTATTTTTTTCTCACCTTATGTTTGTACTGTGTAAAATATTTTTACTACAACGCAATTCATAACCATTTTAATAATTTGTTTGTCGTAATAATTAGTATTTAAGTATTATATTTAGTATTTACTATGTAAAACTGAAAAGTATACTGTATTAAATAATTAGAAAAAAAAATGAGAGATTTCTTACAATCAAACTTGTGATGGCTTCAACACTACGTTCGAAAGAAAAAAAAAGCATCTTCTTCATCGGAAGAGCTCATACAAATTTTTCCCACCTAAACGAAATTTCAAATCGATTAAACTAGGTGACTAGGTAAATCAAGGTGACGAAATAATGAATAGCTCGAGGTTTCAAATCGATACCACGTTTAAAATTTATCAATATTGAATGTAAGCCGACACTTCAGACGACCATAAATTTAAAATTCCAGAGCGTATACGAAGAGGGTTTGTTTAATAACAAAAAAAACTAACATGGTTTTGAGAAATAAATGGGGTAATTAAGCCCAAATTACCACTACAGAATACAGACGGAGTATTGAGAAAACCAATTAAAATTAACGACGTACACAATCTATGCATTAGTGCTACAGATCGAGATTTTTCAAAAGGTAAACAACACAATCAGATTAAAAGTAAATAAGATTTTTACTTTTGGGTACACAAAAAATGAAGCCAAACAGGTACGTACTAGACCATAGAGCTATTTGGAACGCATTAAGAAAATGAATTCTGAATTAATAAGGTGATATTAGTTATTACCAGACAAAGTTTTACGAATATTATATCTGATCATGAAAAGGGACGAAAGATAAAAAATAGTTGTAAACATCTACGGACGCGGAAAATGAATTATTTGCACGAAACTGCAAGGAATGTGGTGAATCAAGTTTATGGACTATGCTATGATGTCACCATGAGAATTAAGCCGAAATACTACTGAATTCAATTTTTACCTGCCGCAAACGTTAAACAAAATAATAAATGGAAGAGTGGAAAGTGATAATTATTATAGATATAAAGTCACTATTAGCCGAGATAATTTACCGATTATTAAGGAAAGACCGATTGCAGAATTCCAGGAAAAGTTTAAAGCAAAATTGCATCAAAAGGGTGAGTTACACTTATCGGCGGCCAGACAATGAAATAATTAAAACGGACATATTTAATTTTGGAGAGAGAGAATCATGAAAATTATCCAAGTGAAAGCTGAAATTGTCTGAATTTTCAATTATAAAACGCCCTACGGAAGACGAGATGTACGTCCTGAGTCCACACCTGGAGTTTTTTTTTAAGAAGGAGATATTCGAGACCGTGTACCGGAGGGCTGGGCAGTAAGAGTCGGGGTCGAGAGTCGATAGACGGCCTATGAAGAGTGATAACCGTTGATAGTGAAGTTTCTGAATATTTTTGTGTATAAATAATTGGTATCGTTCGTATCTAATTAATCAATATTATAAAAACGAGTGCGGTGAGTAATAATCCAAGAGAGAATGAACAAAATAGTGCTAAACAGTGCGGGTGTTTCATAATGTATGGAGAAAACAATTACGTAATATTAAAGAATTTTTAAGTTGTGACTTCGTGAGGAACAATAGTTCGTGTACATAAATTAATTATTTGGCTTGTTAAAATACTCTATTGAAAATTAGTTGCAGTGAACGACAGTGTTCCGCGAGTGGATTAATTAAGTAATAAAATTAATTTGAATTATCAAAACCAAAATAATAATCAAAGTGAATGAAATACTTAGCTTCAGTGAGTTAATAATAACGTAACTTTGTGTTTAAAAATAGAAGGGAGTGCATCGCGCGAATTTTGATTTGAAATATAAAATTAGCGGAGTCAATAATTACGTACTAATGTCATCTTCAATCTTTCACACACCAAATAATAATATCAAACCAACATTAAAAATACACCTACGTACTTAAAATTTCTTCAATGTGCGCCGAACAAAAAAATAATAATAATACAAAATTTACCTACAAATATCTACGTAATAATGCCTTGCTCAATCTTTCGCAAAAACAAAAAAAAAACAAATAATAATATTAAGTATAATGTATATAAAAATATAAAATACCTATATGGTTATAATTTATCCAATCTTCCGAAACCAAATAATATTATAAAGTAATACTCACAAGTTTATATTTTCTTTAACCTCCCGCAAGATAATAATAATATAAAATAAAACCTACATGTACCAACTTTCTTCAACTTCTCGCAAACATAATAGTAAAATAATATCAACGAATACCTAAATACTTTCTTCAATCATTCGCAAGTCAGTGATGTTCTGACAATAAATTATTCTTCGACATAATATATTTAACCAATTCATTACAAGACAAAAATGAGTAAATAAACGGCTGTTAAAGGTCCGATGACCAAATTGTTCAACGATAATAAACAATACCTACGCGCTTGTAGTTTCTTCAATATATCATATAATCAAGATAATACAAATATTCAAAATAATATCCACATATACCTACGTATGAATGTCATCTTCAATAGTCGCAAAAACAAAAGAAAAATAATGTTAACAAATAATAATTAATAACCTACGTATTTTCTTAAACTCAAATAAAAGTGTAACATAGAGTCATGGGTATTACTACTTCTGGGGACTAAATTACCGAATCATAAATATAGGAAGGTTCTTTCTTTATTATTTTTCCTCCACAGGTATTTAGTGCACTAAATCAGGCTTCGTTCAGGTGAGTGAAAGAAACATTTAAATTAATTACAGGTCGTACATGGTCCCGATGCCTGAGAGTTCCAGCAAATCTATAATAATTAATAACAAAATAAGTTTATGTTCCAGGATTTAAATTGTGTTATAAATATTAGTCTCGATGTGTAATTACGAGATTGTCCCAAATTAAAGCCATTATCAATGTTGGTTCAACGAACTTATATATTTTGCGTACTAGTAAGGGTGAGGTGAATACATAAAAAAGGGTCTCGGCCATAAATCGTAGCTGGGATGAACATCGTACGGTCATCCAAATTAGTAGGGTTTTTTCCCTGAGGTATGCCGAACCAAAGTGGGAATGACGGGAACATCCATACCATACTGGATATTAGTTCAAAAACGAAATTTGGAGAATTGAATTTAAACATTAAAATTGTTTACTAACAACAATATTATCATGTCAAATTTCTTTCAGGCTTCCTTACAAAAAATGAAATCAACATTATTTCGGTAATGTTTTCTCAATCAAACCCTTCCAAAATACAAATTTGACCTGCGAAATATAGACTTCACGATTGGGGAATGCAATAGCGTCGCTGAAATTATATCCCCACAAGATATGAGACAAAGAGGGCTTTTTTCTTGCGCTATCATGCGATAGGGGATGTCAACATAAGCTGAGCATTCACGCGGGGTACTGGAAGTTAATCCCTTTCGCGGGGTCATGCAGAGTGAAAAGGCATGAAAGACAGAATAAAAAGAAAATGCCACTTGGAATGGTAGGGTATGATTCGCTGACGGAGGCGTGTCGACCGAAGGTATCCCAAGTTTTGCGAAGTTATGTGGAGGGGACGTCGGCGTGGTATTCCGTGAGAATAAGTCTGTAGCACTATTGCATACTACCAGTAGTGTCGACCTGAAAGCAAACATAGTTTTTACGAGGTAGAAGTTATGTCAGCTCTTGGAGGCGAGGAACGCAAGCCAATGATTATCCTACGAAGGAGACGAAAGGATCATCTCAAACGGCTCCGTACGCACTCAACGCGAGTAGAGTCATGATAAGGGAAGAAATGGACATACCCCTTCTAGAATCAGTCGAGTTAAAATCAAATCTGGAGGATAGGAAGTCGGGATAATACTGGAAGTGACATGAGGACTCTGCGCGCTTTCATCTGGCGTGAAGGGACCCTTTCGTAGCAATGAAGTTCATGCAAGAGAACAAAATCAGGACTTAAGGACCATCCTAGCAAACGTAATGATTGAGTCTTTGTCCGGAATGTTGGTCACCAGTATCTATTTGGTTAGTGGAGGAGCCGACTTATTCAGGAAACAACATTCCCCAGATCCTCCTATCACACCTCCTCACCTTCCTCTTCCCCAGTACATGTAGTGTATACTAATAACAATAATAACTTGACCATTTAGGTGCAGTACGACGACATTGAGAGCTTCGCAAGGATCCTGTCATGCATGTCATAATTCACACTGTCCATGTCATGTTAATATAACCCAATGTGAATCTATAGACAGGAAAAAATCGGGTAAGGAAAACTACGACTTTGAATTTTATAAACCGGGTGACAATTTACGGTAGAGTCAGCGTCAATGACACACTTGTCCAAGTTGAGAAAAGGCGGGTAATACGGATAGGCTTGAAAATAAAACAAAACAATCTAAAAACGGGGTTAGTTTATCAATCGAGATTCTTTCACACTTTACTCCGAAAGAATCTGAGGTTACCACACACTACATTATTTCCTCTACATGTGTATGTGTATTAATTTACACATACAAATGTAAATACTGAAACAACAAATTACACAACGTAGTATATAGGAATAATGTGCAATAAAATCTTAAATCTTATTTACTGTGAGAAAATCGCAGGGGTTTAAGGAAAAGTTAGGTGTAGCTAGATATAAGGGTATATTGATCGAAGGCCAAAAGATGAGGGTGGCGTAGCCAGTAGACCCCGACAGCTAGTGTTAAAGGGAAAGAATAGAAAAACCAAGGGTAGACGACTACGGATCATTACAACGGGTGCCGGGTAGCCCCACAGGTACATTACAACTGGTCCCGAGACCCATAGAAGTTAGTAAAGGCAGGGGTAGGTCCACTACAAACTGATTGATCAGTTTCGTAAGATTTGTAAAATAAAATATTGTAAAATTAAAACTGAATAAACATATTTAAAAAAAAAAAAAACATACGGAGTTTTTTGAATGATGCTATTTTTTCAAAAAAAAATAAAGACGCGAGAAAGAAATCTTCTCAAGATTACTATTTATGATCCACGTTGTCTTAATAATAATAGTAATAACTTTTTTTTTTTATATTTGTGAGAAATCACCTTTAGCCTGACGGGATTTCCAACCGATATGAAAAAAAAAAAATAGATTACTTTTTTTTGTTTCTAATTTGAGAACAAGTTTAGTAGACCCCTCAATAAAATGCGCTAACATAAAAAAATATTGGTTTTCTACCTTTTTTTTCCTTCTCTCTCTACACCATCTAACTTTCCCTCCCCTCTAAATTTGATGTTTTCTGTACTTTTACCCTGTAACTCTGTTATTAATTTTGTATATTTTTATGAAACCCCGATGAAGGTTCAGGTCGAATCGAAAACGTTTTTTACATCAGCTCCACACAGGAGGCCCTGAGGATAAAATCTCTCAGGGTCTATGTTATTTTTGGGGGTGCTGTTTGGAGTCGGGACCTCAGGGAAATTATTTTCCTCTTACCCTCCCGTGTCGAGCTGTTGCAAAAAAACACAATTTTGAAGATTTTTAATCATATTATTATTATTGTAAACAAATATTTACGAGGTAACATTTAATTATATAAATTTAAATATTTTGACAGTAAGCATAACATTTATTTTTAAATACATTCATTCTTCAACCTTTAGGCATTTCATCATACATCTTCACTCCTCTATACATTAGATGTAATTTATATATAAAGCAAACGTTCTAGTAATCATTGAAATGAAGCTACAGACAGACCCACAAGCAAAAATAGTATTTTAATAATAAATTTTCCAAGCATTAACGGAATAAATGTATGCAATCCTTTAATTAGCTCATTCACCAAAGGATTTTAGAGGGGTATTTTAAATATGCATACGTATTATTTGTTAATAAATATAAATCCTGGCTAACCACAATGATAGCAACCCCACTGAAAATAAATTACTTAGAAATCTGCCATCTCCAAAAATACCTCACATGAATGCATAAAAAATGTTGCCATGTGAAAAAGTAATAAAATCCACCTGGCTTTCCAAATTCAGCCCTACGCATGTTTCTCTGCAAGCGGCTGTGTACTTGTATGACATACAAGTTGTATATAAATGTCGTACTCGTATATAGGTACCAACATGTTATTCACAACACTTCGGGACTACAAGGTTCTCTCTGACATATAAGCCTAAATTAACTTATTTGCCCCAAGTTTCTTATATTATTTTTCTCTTTATCATATCTAAAATATCCTCTACAACTTTTTTGTAAGTCAGCAGATAATTTCGGAACAAATTTCTATTAAAAAAAAATTCGTACTAAATTTTAAGTACAACTTTTTTTTCTCTTGCAACATAGTTCCATTAAAAAAATGTTTTAGAACAACAAATTTCTATTTGCATGTTTTACGGCTTTTGTTTGTCATAATAATTTTTTTTTGGAACAACATGGGTTCAATTCCATTGTACTTAGAGCTTACAAAAGAGTTCCTCCTGCCAATTGAAAAAGTCGATTACTTATATTCGTGTAAATATTTTATTCGGGATTCTTTAGAGTACAGGCATCATCAGGTGGGAAAGCTTTCCTTGTTCTAGCGGTACTTAAATAGAAGATGCTCCGAGTGTGCCTACGGTGCAAAGTCAGGAAAAATGCCAATCGTGCATCCAACAGTTGTATGTGGTTGACAGTTGTCACATGAGAACGTGTCGTTTTTACGACTCGTTCAAGAGTTGCCTGTTGATCCCCTGACAGTTGGCCCCCGGCATATTTATACACAATATAAAGTCGGTTTAGGAAAAACACGGTTACCTAATTACACAAAATATAACTACCTAATTGTCCCGAAGAGTGTTCGGTGAGGATGTACCTTCCGCCAAATAACAAAAATATATTTTTTTTTCATTTAATGTAAATTAAATTTAATGATCTAATTATTAAGTTCTGCAGGTGTTTTTTATTATTTTGACAGCTGTTTCGGCTTACAGGGCAATTTTCAAACTGTGGTTGTTATACATTTAGATGATGTATTTATACGATATTGAAGGCGATTAAATTGATTTTTTATCTCACTGAAGAAGAAGATAACAATAATAATCTAATTTTTTTAAATATGAAAATGAAAAGACATAGAAAAATAATAAAATATAATGGCTGTAACTGGGAGTCGAACCCAGAACCTCACGTCTAACCGGGACATACGCATTAACAAATTTTGCTATTGCGCCCTGTTATGAGACTGTCGCATTTGTCAACTTCATATTTCAAATTTCAGATTTAACAATATTATCTTCGACTAATGTTTTTTTTCCCAAATTATTGGCTTTTTCATTTTAAACAATTATTCAAAGAATGTATTTGTTACCTAGGTAGTGTCTCGGATAAATATATCCAATTTTATTTTTATGGAATACCTACTGACTTTTTGTAAAAGTCTAAATGAATATTCATTTTTAAAAAAAAAAAAAAAAAAAAAAGGTCACAGCTGTCACAATACTAAAAAACTAAAACACTTGCAGAACTTACAAATAACATTATTAAATTAAATGATTTTTTTTTAAATTTAAATGGAGTTCTACAAATTAAACACAAAAACAATAAATATATACAAAATATCTTCACTCTAATGCATCAAGGAAAAAATACTTTTCTATAATATACTGTATATACCAACCTATTAGCAGAAAAAATTGATACCGTAAATAAATTGGTTTGCCATACTACCTCATTATTCAAGGTAGTTTTATAGTCGATTTTAGGTTTGACATTGGTAAATAATTCACAAAAAGTTATAATTTTATAATAATTATAAGTTCCGGGGATATTTAAATCAACTGTCGGGTCAGCCGATTTGCCAGCTTCTGTGTTTCTTCCATCTAACAACACCCCTTTCTCTCTTGAAAAAGACCCTCCACACAGCATTCCCATAGATGATACAGGCACTGAGGGAAATTATTTTCCTGAGAGCCTCCTGCTTGTAGTTTATGTTAAACAAAGCAACTAACCTCTAAATCTCAATATCTCAGTTGAATACGAATGATAAAACCTTGTGGTTCCAAGGGGACAATGTGCCTGTCAGTCAGGGTGTGAACTTATGCTGTGTGAGTTTCTGTTTCATATGTGTACCTGCGTAGTATGTGGAGGTACGTAATGCAGAAGGCGTGAACTGAATATCTAATCTAAATATTTACTTGGTAACTCGAGTACCATGGTAGGCAGAAGTACCAACTAACTACAAACATATCCTGCCTTATATCTAGGAACTTACCTTTATTGTGAGAACATAACAGTTCAGCAGGTAATTAAGCATGCGATTTATTTTATGTGTGTGCTTTACCATTTCCTGTATTGTGTCTTGATTTTGCAGATGGATTAACAATTTCTTGAATATATTATAACAATATCTAAAAGGTGTTTTATAATACATAAAAACTGTTTCGTGTTGTGAATGCTTTTACAAAAAAAGTTATGTAATGTAGTTTAATCATTTTTTTTAACGCACCAGATTTTCAGGTCCGGGGATAGTTTTTCCCATAGGAAAAACTAAACCCTTTCATCCACTTTTCCATATATATGATCATCTAGTAAATCCACGTTAAGCAAGTGTATTATATAAGTATAATTAATACAAAACAATACAGGAACAACATGTTAATCTACCAAACTATTAAATGGGAATATAATTCACCGACTCGATTTTCATATCAGAGGGTTCGGCTCGGTGGAATTCCTAATTTTAACGATTAATCCTACGGATCCCTCAATATAAATATTTAAAAATTCTTTCGTAATCCTACATGTATTTAAAATGACTGATTTTTGCATTTTTATATACAAATTCTTTGACAAATCTAATATGCCTAAATTTTTAATGAGAGAGCTAGGTATAATGCCAGTAGCCGAAATAACAAATGGTAATATTTTTGTAGTCTGATAATGCCAAATTCTTTTAATTTCATTTCCTAAATATGTATACTTTCTTATTTTTTCAGAAACAGATTTTTCAATATATGATTATTATTACTAGGATTTCAACAAAATGAAGTGTGTACATAATATTTTCCTCATTGCCTAGAATACTAATGGAGGAAAATAATTATGCTGATGTAGTGGAAATTTTTAATTGATCATCTAATAAATACGAAAGATTTTTATTGGTACGGTTCAGTTATACTTTTACTATTCCTATGTAAAAGTACCTAAAAAAGACGTTAATATATTTTTTTTAAATACATAAATTGGCGGTTAATATTTGAAACCATAAGCCAATATGCTCGTATTTTTTACCTATTTGCATAGCCCTACAAGAGTCACAGCAACCCAAAGACTATATGTGTATATGTTATTGGAATTTTGTAAAGCTGAAGGCATTGATGAAGAGCCAGAGATGGGGAAAAGGTTGATTAGGTTAGATTAGGTTATATTGGGTTAAATTAGGTTTCTAACATTGGAAAATCCCTTTGAGGTAAAATTATATTCTGAAAGGGGATCTCTCACCAGTACGATACTGAGAGATTTTTTGGAATAAGGAGAAAACATACACATTTTTTAAATTTTGATCGTTTTTAACAAGACACTTTTACACGAGTTCTGCCACGGAGGTTGTATGTTAGTGTGGATTCATAGATTCTGATCAAAGAGTGGAGAGGGAAACAATACAATATTTTTTCCTACCATCAATTTAGAAGGGGTATTTCATTCATTTTTATATTAACTGCAGAATCCCCATCCATTTTCCGCTTTGACCTTTCCTGATATAAATCATAGCTGGGACAATGGTGGGGCAACCACTCCCTGACATATCTGACATCTGAGAGGCGCAAAAAAAGATTAAAAATATACCCCAAAAAATAAAATCGAAAACTTGAAAAAAATATTTTCTGAGGGAAACGTGCTAGTTTAGATAGATAATAATAATATTTTTTCCACATTTTTTGCCAACCCATTGCATTCTTCGATTGGCGTAGTCTGCACCATAAGCTTCCCAAGCGGTGGTGGAGATGTGCTCTAAAAGAGTAACATTTCCGTTGCGCTGCAGTATCTCGGTAGGCGGAATAGTTGGCGATAAGCATTATTATTTGCTACTTTAGCATTGGGATTCAGTGTTATCTATCAACAGTTCTGATGTAATACAGCGATGTGCAGAATACGTTGAATAATTTTATTTTTACATATGGACTGCAAAAGTGAAAACGCCTTGACAGCATACCTGCTCTAACGGATATCGCTCTTCCCTCTTTCCATATCCTCGATGTCTTTCAAGTTGTCTGTGATAATATGTCCCAGGTACTTTACGCCACGACTAACATCATTCAGACTAGCCATTAGCCATACTGACGGTGTTTGCATGAGTTTGATTTTACATTTGTAAACATAAAGATTAATTTGTACGTACTATAGTATAAAAGGTTTTGATTTTTTTGCAAAAATAGAGGAACACAGGGTAACTAGCACAATCGATCGGTAAGGGATTTATCGATAATATCAAAAAAAATATCGTTTCAGAGCTCTATTGCAGATTGCTACCGTAAAAACAACACTTAACGTCGAATAAATTAAAAACATTTTGCCATTGTGAACCTTTGTTGCGTCGTTGGCGATCTGCAGTCATGCCCAAAATTATGAATTTATGAACATTGTCGATAAAAACCTTTATCGATCGACTGTATATCTACTATACCCTGGGCTAGCTACTCTGGATCGAGCGCACCTTTTAGAATCGAAACTTTGTTTAAAATGACATTAGCCTAGTTTAATGACCAGATCTGAATAGGTAGGTACTTCTTAAACGTAATCCTTTCCATTTGCAGATTGCAGATTGCTACCGTAGAAACAACACTTAACGTCGAATAAATTAAAAACATTTTGATATTTCTATTTTTGAAACTGATAATTCGTGGTGGAATTCCATTATAATAGTATAATAAAACAAATTAAAAGTGGAAAAAGTTTTAAATTTGTTTTATTATACTATTAAAAACATTTTGCCATTGTGAACCTTTGTTTTTTCGTTGGAGATCTGCAGTCATGCCAAAAATGATGAATTTATGAACATTATCGATAAAAAAACCTTTATCGATCGACTGTATATCTACGATACCCTGGGCTAGCTACCCTGGAGCGAGCGCACCTTTCAGAATCGAAACATAGTTTAAAATGACATTAGCCTAGTTTAATGACCAGATCTGAATAGGTAGGTACTTCTTAAACGTAATCCTTTCCCATTCCTTCCCTCTCACTAATTATTCCTTCAGCTTCACAACGTACCTATCCCCATGAAAAAATATACCTAATTGATTTCTGAAAGTCTAACCACATAAAATGATTTTTCTAGTGTGTAGTTAGAAGTAAGATTGTAGAAATATATTATACGTACAGCGTCCTTGGGGTTATTTTTCCCAAAAACGGCGTTATACAAATCATCAAAATATTATTATTATTATACCTATGTATAAATATAACATGAACTCTGAAAAAAGAGTAAGTATTTTTTGTGATAAAACTCAACACCAAACAAACTTGTTGATTTTTTTCGAACATCCTCTATCCAGATGTCATCCAACATCCTACCACCTTGCAGACTACACTGCGATCGCGAAGTGTCTTATGGTTACAAACTGTAAAAGGAGAAGTAAGTATAATCATTCTAGTTCACGCTTGACCGATAGAGCGACAAACGTTACCTACCGGCTGCTGCGGTCAGTCAATGGCCTCTACACTGTGTTCAGAAATGAGATTATCATAAGGAGATTATAATTATATTTATTTAAAGGACTATTGAGATATATGTCATAGCCATCGTGTACACATCAATTGGGACTATTCAAAAATGGAATTATTTTATTTGAAAAGAAAGAATACATATAAATCAGAAACAACATACTGGTCCCATCGAGAGGTCGTAAGTGACTTTATCATACTTTTTTACCTTAACTTTCTTATTTAAAATATTTAACTCCAAATTAAACAGTTCTGAATTTCTGCAACTTACAACCCTTCAAATTCACAAGAATAACACAATATACGATACAGCAGTTTCATTGGTGAAATCTGTACTTAGGTGATATTGACATTTCAGTGGCCGAGTTGGCATCGTGCTTGGGTCCAACCCAGGCGTCCTGGCTAAGTCCTCTATCACGACACAAGCATCGTTTTCCGCTTACTGTCGTGTTAATAAGAGATTTTTCAAATATTGTCAGGTTATTCGTAATCCGGGGATGTTTGTCTTTCTTTTTAAAGAAAATCATTTTTATGTTCTCTGGGAGAATTTTGTGGATACACGTATTAAAAACCTATTAAAACTCTATTCTTAAATCTTTGGTTGTCTCTTTTTGTTAACCTATTTGATCACTGTATTTTAAGTTATACTACCTGTATTTATGTATAAGCCCTCTTGGCGTAAAATAAATAATAAAATGAAGAAAAAATCTCCTGTCATACAAGACGTGTGACGAGGACGAGAACGAGGACGACGATTTACGACGGCCTCCTGCCGGGGTCGCACAACCATCAGTGAGGTGACATTTACAATTACTCTTATTTAATTCCACTTAGAAGTAACCATTTATTTTTATTAATTTATATTTATTTTTATATTTATTTTTATCGATAACAAATATTCTAATCGACTTATCAGAGAGATTTATACTGATTGAAAATCTTTCAGTTAATATTTTGGAATCAATCTAATAATATAATGCAAAACAATTTAACTATGTTGTGGTTTTCTATAGTTAAATTTATATAAATAAATAATCTAACCGTCTCTCTCTAAACTTCCCAACATTTTTATTATTTTTTAAGTATAATTTCTGATTACCCAGTGAATCAGAGATGCGCGCGCAATCACAAATATTGCTCCTAATATGAGATCTCACTGCGCACAACAGTAGTGAGTGGAACTTGGTGAGGAATAGCGGCTACGCGCAACCTCCAAGTTAAAGGTGCGAAATTTAAATATTTAAAAAAGCGTTCGGTTATGTTTTGTTTACTTTTTTATATGGATTTTGAAAACAGTTTGTTATGGTTTTTGTAAACAGTGTTTACGGCATTTAAATTGTTAACGATATTTTTTGTGTTTAATTAAAAATAAAATCAATCGGTTATTGTTGTTTTTTTGAGTTCAGTGTTTTTTTTCATTCGTGTTGTTTAGTGACTATTATTACAAAAATGAACTATATAATACAATAAGGTATTTATGCGTACATTTCACAGTTTATGTTTATTATGTATGAAATTAATTAATAATTTATTTTTTACATATTTTGTGTTTATTACTTTGAAAAAGAGTTACAAATTATTTAACTAGTAACATAGACCCACTTTGTATTTATTATACCTGTTCTGAGGGCTACATTTAACAAATTACAAGTATTGTTTTACATTATTCTATGGCGATTTAAATTTCCAATATAACTTCCAACAAATTCATCTGTTATTTGTGTTGTGTTTACGATTCGTCTAACTTAACTCTATTTTTCAGTTTGTTTTTTTTTTATGAAATCTCTTCCCTTCACTTCATTCAGTTTTTTTTATTACGAAGAGTAATTTTAATAACATGTTTGAAAAATTGTTTATGATGAAATGGTCGTTTTTTACTCCAAAATTACGCCAAAACAAAATAAATTTGACTTCAAAATTCGTTTGAAGAAGTATATATTTTCACTTTGATATCCAGAAGTAATTAAAAATTACCCACTTCTATAATTCTGTGACTTGCTTCTAAAAGCAATGTTAGTTTTTCGATATATATTATTTTTTGCTTTTAATCGATTCAAAATTGGGTTCCGTCCGAATTTTGAAAGAACCTTTCAGTTTCGAGAAAGTTTTTTTTAATTTTTCGGAGGCCAATGTTACACTATACTTTATTTAAATTAAAACTCGCTGAAAAGAGAAAATTAAAAAAATGTCATTGGCCCTTTCAAAAGCAAGCCGCAGATTTATTAACTTCTGCTAAAATTACTAATTTATTACTTCTTCGAAACTGAAATTTTTTATTACAGAAAAACAGATTTTTTTTCATGTTAACAATATACCTGCAAAGCTACTGCAAGTAGCTTGTCTGCAGGAAAACAGTGTGAACAAAACATTGTACAATTTAAATGTCTCAAGTATAATACAATAAGAAAAAAATTGCAATTTAATAAAATACATAATAAAAACATAAATAAGTATAAAAAATAATAGAATACTAAGTCTAAAAAATTTTAAAGTATTACAAAAGTCTACAAATTATTGGAAAATTTACTACTTTTCCATGAGTATTCTATCGTGCAGAACGAACTTAAGGCTTTTCTAAAAAAATCAATTTAAAATTTTTTCGATATAATAAATTCTTTGCTACTCTTACCTCCTCGAATCAAATATGTTGTAAACAAAATAATTATATCGGCACATTTTCATATTAACGTACCTACCGATTTTAGGTAAATTTAAAATATTTAACAGTCTGCAGCTGTGATTGCATTAAAAACAACGTTTTACTTTCAGTATTTGCGGTCAATCTTGTCAGACCGATCTAAGTTTCTCGTTATTTCACATGCCTTCGAACAATAGACATCCAATTGAATCTTTTTATCCTCGTTTCAAATGTGGTCAAATTTCGAAAATGTAACACTCAAAAATTTTAAGTGATGTATTTTGCAAAAAAAAATTTTAACTCAAAAATAACTAGGCATCTTGCAATTCACATTCATACATCGTCTCAAAAAACAGACTCTCACTCAAAACTGTTGGAACAACGCCAGGCCTGTCGTAAACATAAAAAATCAGTATTGGACAGTTACGGTCAGGGTGAGGATTGAACGGTTACTCGAATGAGTGACCAGTGATGTAAAATGTGCAAATATGAAGAAAAAAATAATATCGAAAAACATTCACCGGAGACCAAAATTTCTTATACATTTTTTTCTCCTAATTATGTCGGGAATCACTGATAATGTAAGTATATGTAAATAATATATGTAAGTCAAGTACGTACATTAATATCCTGTATTAATACGCCATATTTATGTATTTAATTATTTTTTATATAAAGAAGCAAATTTTAAAGTGTAAGAACCTTTTTCAATGTTACATTTCAAAAATCTTCTTTTCAATTCAAAGTTTTTCAATTTTATCTAGGATCCGAGGTGAAACTTTCATCTGATAAAGAATAGAACAGTTTGAAATTACAGTATTTGCCATTCGCTGATATTTATCGCGAACTGTATTTGAGGAGTTGATATTCACATTTTAAATTTTCAACCGGCTAAAGTTTGAGCGTGCAGAACTATTTAAGAAGAATAAAAATGTCACTGATCGAAATGTAACTAGTCACAACTTCTGAATCATCATAATATTTATTACCCATAATAAACTTCAACCAAATGTTAGATTTAACTGAACAGTGTTCCAACATGCATACAAACAAGTATTTATCGAATTTTCTCTAAATTAATATATCAAAACCAAAATTATGTGTAAAATCTTGAAGTAAAATAACATAAAACTGCGTTAAACAATGTTATGTTATTAATATTATTATGCAGATACGCTTAAACGGTATAAAAAGGTAGTATCCAACACGTCCGTTATCTTCAACATAACAATTGAATTTACATACAGATGAAATGCCAAACGGTCCAGTTAAACGTTAAACAGGACTTTGCTGTGCTAAAAAAGATAATTATCTTCGCACCTAGAAAAAGAACTCTGGAGGAAGGGTTGTTTGACATAATTCATCAAATTTGGAAGTTAAATGTCAAGTTTTGTAAAAATTCTTTTATTATTTTATTGTGGATCAGCTGCGTCATAGAACTGAAATAATAACATAACTTGAGTAGAGCTTTCACAGTACTTGAAAAGTTACTGTGAATTTTGGTAAATTGTTCTTTTTTTATGTTAATACCCTGCCGTCTGGAGCCAGTGAGAAAATGATATTCCCAATTGGGGTAGTATTCCCAATGTTGTGAAGCTAAAGGTAGTAAAGAGTGGGGGGTATGAGGTGGGGAAGAGGAAGTTGGGAAACTACCTGTCTATTCAGATCTGATCACCAAACACGGCTAAAGCCATTTCAAGCAACGTTTCAATTCTGAATGATGGTCTTACACCGGGACGATACTATGAGTATCTTTCACTCTGAAACGTTCCGCGAATATGCTATATTATATTTTATTATTAATTAATTAATTGTGAAATAATACAAATTAATCAAATAAAATGTATTTGCACACGTCGGGTTTGAATCCGCGACCTTCGGAATGCGAGTCGAGAATCTTATAGCTCGACCATGGAGGCTGTTCGTTTTCTGTGAAACGAAAAAATCGATCATGATTATATTACAAGAAGTTGTACCAGAAATGATCTCCTCGTCTCAAATAATAAATAATAGTGATATCCAGAAAAAAAATAAAAAAAAATAGCACAAATTACTTGCCAAAGTATTGTGAGTAACTTCATCAATTCTGACTACCTTAATTTATAAGGAATTTGTAAGTTAGTTAACGTTGATAGAATCAATATTAACGTTTCCACCGCAATTGAGAAAGTGCATAAATGTGAATAAGCTATCTTTACATCAAATACCCAAGCACTGGGTAATAGTTAATACGATTCCCAGCTTCTAGGGTTAATTGTTAATGAGAGATTTCTCTTGGAGAGAGTATATTGAATAATTACTTGATCTCTCGCTGGAAATGGTCTGGCATTCAAATCCGTATAGAAGCAGACAGATGTGGTTGGTGGTCAGTTTGTAATTTAACACTCGAGCGCTTTTTGCCACATTATGGCACTATTTCAAAAACCTCAGTTTGCTTTGTTGCCAAAATGTGGCAAATTTTCAAAAAAAATTATTTTTTTATTAAAACGACTATATAATATATTGCACATTCAAAATATAACAAAATATATATTCTCTAGATTCTTTAAAATATTTTAAGGTTAAAGATTTAATTATATTTCTTTTTATAAAACCTAAAAATATGTGATAATAGACAAAAGATAGGGGAATTTATTGGCTACATAGAACTATAATCAGTTTATATGTCTCCATATTCAAATTCGAAGGTATGATTTTTTTAATGTGGGCGGAAAAATTTCTGTTAGCAATCCGAGAAAAAATATTTTAATTGCTCTGTCGCTCCAGTAATGGATACATATAATCTTCATGGCTTTACTAATTGTTAATTGAAAAAGGTTTTTATTATTTTCTTAATAATTTTGAATGATAATTTAGGATGATAATTAAATGAAACTATAGGAGAACAAAAAATATCAATATTCGAAATTTTGTCATAATTTGAAAATACATGTGTCTTTTTTATGTGAATGCTTCACACGAGTCTTAAACTGCTCCCATCTGGAGCTAGTGAGACTACGGCATCCCAAATTGTGATATGTTGTGAGCTGAAAGTAAGTGGCGAGGGGAAGGAGATGGAAGAGTGGGACTACCTAGCTATTCGGGTCAAATAACCAAACACGGCTCAAGCCATTTCTAACAACTTTTCAATTCTGATTGGTGGTCCTACACCACGCCGTTACTGGGAGTATATTCCCCTCTCAACACTCTCAAATATACCTTATTTTATTTTAAATTATTAAATTATGCTGTTTAATTTTTTGTTACATAATACATAAGTACAATGAGGAAATCTATAATTTGTTTCTCAGTTAGGTGAATTTTATACGTATAAATGAACCACATTGTAAACTGTTGATTTCCCTAAAATAAAACGTAAAAATAAATAAATTGTGAAAACACAAATCATTCAAATTATATTTATCTGCCCACGCCGGGATTTAAGAGCTTTGCCCCTCGACCACGGAGGTCGTCCTTTACCGAATGTTAGGCATTTATTCAATTATTATGATATGAACCAAAACAAAACATTTGAAATAATATAATTTCGAAAATCAATGCACTGATAGACAAGTAAGTTTAAAAAAAGTTTTGTATCAAAAGTTTTGAGGACGGTATCAGTATATTTTTGTTATTGTTGTTTTTCTTTTATGTCGTAGTTTCGGACGTCTGTACCTTTTCAGAACAGTACAAAATGATGTAAATAATTTAATGCTTATGATTTAAAAAAAACTTAATAAACACGTCAATAGAAAGAGAGAGAAGGGACAGCGGAGAACACACTGAGTAAGTGGGGAAAAGGGAGCATTAAGTTTCAGGTTTTATTTAATGATAATTATGACTGTTATTTTAATACATATTCAAAATACTAATGATTGACCGGGATATGGTCCCATAGCATTTCTGTGCTCAGATCCTAAAGGCATTTGAGGTCCCTCTTCCAATATCCAATAGTCGTCAGTCCGTGCACGTCAGTACTGAAATCACGAGAACCGCGTCGCCAGCAACCATTGTCGAATTCTCGAGACCAGAATATTTTCGTTACCTCAATCACAATCAAACAGTTGCTGAAGCTATCAGCTTTGTATCAATTTATATCAATCTTTGTTGACTGTTTTATTCCTAGCAATAATCTAAAGCACACGAATTGTAAGCAAAAAATGTCTGATGCAAGTGGCGCCATGTTTAAAGTCGCGGCAACTTCGCCTGACTGGGGGCCTAGTCTCTATCTTTCGGTTTCACAAACAAGCACGTTTGCCGTTTAACCTTTCTTGACGGTGCTATCAACTAAGCGTTCACAGTTTGTATTTACTGAAATATCTTTGTAAATATACCAAACATAGAGTTAATATTTTGGGTATTCCTCCACAATACATTTATGTATTGGATTAAATAAATACAACATATAAATATTTACTGAGTGTACAGCACCGGAGAGCGAGGAAGTTTTTAGCACGGTAAGGGGAAGGTTAATAAGGATTCGTAACGTAGGTACGGACGTTGTGAGAGATAGAGACTAGGCCCCCTGGTCGCGAGAGACAGGCGTCGCCGACAAGTCCAAAATGTCGGCAAAGTGTGCCTGTAGTGGTTAACATCTCCGCACAGCTGTTTGGCGGCAGTCGCCAAGATACTTGAATCGTCGAGTATCGGATATATGCTTACCCCTGAAGGAGAAGGGCCTAAGACGTCCATGCTCCCAGGTAATTATCCCCTTTTAGAAGAAAGCAAAGAAATTACTCAGGAGATTTCTGCAGAATATAAAAGTTTCTTGTTTTTCTGCCTGGAATTCAATTGTTCTCTCACCCTGCTGATACCTAATTGCGCTGAAAGAGAACTTCTTCGTTCTGTTTGATCTAAGGCAGCAAGACTCCTAATTGCATAACGTGGAAAAAGACAAGGAGCGTTCCTTTTAAGAATCGCAGGAACTAAAATACCTTTACTTAAGAAAGACGAATACCATTTAAAATCATTATTCACAGACTTTACTTAAATGCAAGTATTTTCACAGAAAATTTTCAAAGTTTTAACTTTCATAGAGACAGTCCATTATTAAGATTTAGGTAAGTAGCGCAAAGTGATTTTGCGTCGCATGACGTCACACATCGCAAATCTCCTTGTTCGATGATGTTCCGGGCGGTTACTATGACGTCAGATGTGTTTAGATAAATATTGGCGTCTTAATTCATTCAAAATCGTTTATTATGTGTACGAAAACGTAAATCTAAATACATAAAAAATGAATGTTTCTGTATTTGTCGCTTACAGGCTCATAAACCAATCAACCAATTGTGATGAAACTTTAGTGATATATTGTACGCATGCCCGCGATGGTTTCTAAAAATAATGGTAAGCTCTAGCGTTATGAAATTTGTAAAAAAAAAATTGTTTGAAAATGTGCGTATTACATTATTAAACATACGACAGTGGGGAAAGGAGTGGGAGAGGAATCCGGGAAGACGCATAGGAACTGACACGCAGGGAGAAACAATTTCTTTCTTTGAGTGGCATTCAACACATGCCGGGTACTCGCTACTATACAATAAAAAAAATTATAACTTTATAATGTTTTAAATTTCGTTTTATCTCATAATTCATAATATTTCTCGTTAAATTTCGTTATTGTGAAAAGATGCAGAAAAGTAATTAAAAGTTTGAGTGAAGGCAAGTTGTTAAATTTGAAACAATTACGAAGTTATGTATCTTATTGCAAGTTTCCGTACTTGAAACGCGTTACGAAATATCGTGTAAAGGCTCCGTCAAACAGGAGGCGTAATTACCGCGCGTCGAGGCGTTAGCGTAACGTCGCGTACTTTCTATTTGAACGGCTTCGACGCGCAAGCCAGAGCGTTCGGCGTCAGTTACTGTCAGTCGGTCTTGGCCACGATGTCCAGCGATTCAGATGAAGATAAGCTGTTACTGATGTATGCATTATCACGTTCCCATAGTAAAAGAATATAAGTGCATGATATTAATAAGAAGAGGAAAGAATTTGGCGAATATCATAGTTTATTCCGGGAGCTTTCATCACATGAAGGTCGCTTCTTTCAATACTTATCTACGTATGTCACGAGAGTGCTTCGAAGAATTGCATTTCCTTCTGCAACACCAAATAAGCAAATGCACCAAAAATGCACTGTTCCTCATGTCATACAAACAAGGATGTTTTTGGACACATTCAATTAACTTTTCGGCAACCATTTTTACCACAGTCAAGCAAGAACTCCCGGCGTCAAAGAAAATTTTGTAACAAAAATACAACGTGGCGTTCTGCCGCGGCGGCATCGCTTCGCGTATTGCTACACGCTCGCTCTGTTTGACCGGTTTAGGCATGTTCAGTACAACACAACGTAGCCGTTATACGTCCGAAACGTTTTAACGCCTTGACGCGCGTAATTACGCCTCCTGTTTGACTGAGCCTTAATGGGTCCATTGTAGCAGAAGGAATTAATTAACCTGCCACGCTTCCAGCATGTGTTTACCTCAGAGAAATATCATGTTTTATATGTACGAGTATATTCAATAGCTTGTGAGGCAACGGCTTTTGCTAAACACTTTTTGAGTTGAGAGTGGCTTTTTCAATATACGTTTTCTATATTTTTTTGACCTCCATAATATCTCAATCTTATATAATTTTTACTTATGTACTGCCAAACTAGATATAATCTATGGGAAAATAATTCTACAGATTAAAACACTAAACCTTGTAGTGGAAAATGTCGTTAAGATGAAACCCGGTGGTGGAGAAATTTGAAAAATAGATTTTACTTAATTGTTGCTGTCACTGATGCTTTTACTCCACCGGATATTGAGTGAAAGGGTCAATGCATCTTGGGCTACTAATATCTAACTAAAATCGAGGTTTTGCATTCCCTACTTTTCTCCTTCAAAAGTGGACTGATTTTCAATTTTTTTTTACTAACTACATAAGAAAAAACTATTCTATATCTGTACGTTTTCCTTTTTAAAAAACATAGGTATTTATAATATTATAACAAATGAAACAAATAACTTAGTTTTAAACCACTTTATATTTATTTTTATATTTATCGACCGGTTTCGATTGGACTCAATCTTCATCAGAACAATAAAATAAACTAAATCATAATACAGAGAAACAATATAAGGTAAACAAAATAGAGAGAGAAAGCAATATATGGGAGAGGGAGAGAACATCATAGACTGTTTGGTGGAGGGGTAGGGGGCGGGGTAAAGGAAGGGTGGGGGTCACATAAGGAGTAAGGGAACAACTTTAAAATTGGACTGTTTGTCAATTCTAGTAATATCTAATATATCTAATATTAATTTTTCTAATGAACTTCTTACAATTAAACAAAAAGCTATCAACAACGGATATGATCCCGATCTAATTGATAAAATCCTCTCAAAAAACTTCGCCGAATCACAACAAATAAATTTATATATAATGCCCTACCGTCTATTAATAATAATAATGTTGCTACCCAATGGCGCAGAATTTTGTATATAAGTAAATTCTCTTCCCTTTGTGTTTCTAACCTTCCATCAGAAATAAGGCCGGCCTTCTATACTAATAATAACTTAACAAAATTTTTAACTAATTCTAAAGACAAGGAGGATAAATTAAGCCATTCTGGCATTTACAGATTAAATTGTAACGATTGCCCAGCAACATGTAAAACCGCGCGTAATATAAATATTAGAGTTAAAGAACATGTCAGGTGTTTAACAAGCACGGGTTTTTCAGAATTTGCCGAACATTTAATTAATACTAACCACACATTTAATAAAAATACGGGAGTCCACATAATACATAAAAATAAAATAGGAATACGCCTGAATAATTTTGAAGCTTTAGAAATTTCAAAATCAAATAAAAATAATTTGCAAATTTTAAACAAACAACTAGAATTAACAAACAGTCCAATTTTAAAGTTGTTCCCTTACTCCTTATGGGACCCCCACCCTCCCTTTACCCCGCCCCCTACCCCTCCACCAACCAGTCTATGATGTTCTCTCCCTCTCCCATATATTGTTTTCTCTCTCTATTTTGTTTACCTTATATTGTTTCTCTGTATTATGATTTAGTTTATTTTATTATCCTGATGAAGATTGAGTCCAATCGAAACCGGTCGACAAATATAAAAATAAATATAAAGTGGTTTAAAACTAAGTTATTTGTTTCATTTGGTATAATGTCAAGCCACAAAGTATTTGCTTTCTTCGATAATATAATATTATAACTTTTAACGTAGATATTTTCATTTGGGAGGCGGTATGGGTACCGCGCCCCGAAAACCTTTTATAAGATAATTAACATCACTGTCATCCCAAGTTGTTCGCTACGGTGAGTTTTGTCTAGATCTTGGCGGCGAAGGCGTTTGCCCATATTTTGGGTGGCGGGTCGGATCGGGAGAGACTGATTAAGTGAGACCTAACCTAAATCTCTCCAGCCGAGCTCTCCCGACCTATATTCTGGACCACAGTGGAAGGGATGGATTTATACATCCGTCACTTCTGGAAACATTAACCCCCCGATTCCTACCCATCCTTCATACCTTTTTCTTCCCAGAACTTTCTCTCCTTCCTTTCCCTAAAAGGACTCTCCACATAGCATCCTCACAGATGACGTAGGCATTGAGGGATTTTTTTTTCTCAGGGTCTCCTGTGTGGAGCTGAATGAAAAAAAAATACAAACGTATTATTTTTTGTTGTTAGCTTCTCCATTAGGATTATACATATTTGAAATCCAAAGACGCCACAGATATATTATTCATAAGAGAACCCTGTATTAATAACTTCATAATTGATGAAATATACATTACGTCATTGCAAAAGATTTCCATATTTTTCTCATTTCATTAATATTAAATTGTGAACATAAAGACTTCCGCCCATATTACGGCAGTTGAAGGCAAGAACTTTCACTAGAGGAAAATAGAGCGCACATACGAAATTCGCCCGAAACAATTTCATTCGCCAAAATTTTACGTTCGTTAATGAGTACGGAGGGAATGGTTAAAAAGCCTGGTTTAGGAGTTCGCCAGGAGCCAAACAATTTATTGCTACACAACTTTTAACCCAAAATGAAAACATATAAAACCTAGAGCTCAACTTATGGAGTAGTAGAATAATAATGAATAATTGTATAACTTTGAATAAAGTAATCACTTGTAATGTAAAATCTTTTTCTTATAAATAAAATAAAAACAAAAAATATAAAAATTAAAAATTAAAAAATAAAAAAATAAATTATATATACTATATTATATATATACATAGTTTCACGAATTGTGCATGTACAATTCACTAATCCTGTTTCACGAGATATAATATATGACCTCCATAAATTGAATTTTTTTTTTTTTTTAAAAGAAAGACAAACATTCCCGGGTTACGAATAACCCAGCAACATTTCAAAATCTCCTACTACCACCACACTAAGCATTGGATTAAAACATACATTTTTAAAGCTTTTGTATAACCAACTCATTTATTTTATAAGGAATGTAAAATAGCAATGTATAACAGATAAGAGACAACAGATAACAGGAATTTGAATAGACGACGGAAGTGTCTAGGAATATTTATAGATTTAAAAAAGGCTTTTGATAGTGTGTCGCATTCGAGACTGATCGCTAAGAAATTATTGGACTGGAAGACAAAGTTTTGTCTTGGTTCCAGAGTTATTTAAAAAATAGAGAACAATACGTTAAACTAAATGGTTCGGGCAACTAAATTTTTATATCAGAGGGTTCGGCTCGGTAGAACTCCTAACTGGACCTATAAATCCTACTGATCCCTCAATATAAATATTTAAAAAAATCTTTCGTAATCCTACAAATTACTGATTTTTTAATTTTTACATATAAATTCTTTGACAATTCTAATAAGCCAATTCTTTAATGAGAGAGCTAGGTATAATGCCATTACAGGTTTGTCCTAGTGAGGTTAAAAATTGAATGTAAGCAATAATACGTACCATGTAAAGAAACAATGAGTAAATTAAAAAATGTATTTATCTACTTACCTGAACCTTATCATTTTGATGGGATGGCTGCCATTTGATTACTTTGTAGATATATTTGTATATACAGTACAAGAAGGTATTCAAGCTGGTAAACAAAACGTTTGTAGACAGGTAAGTGGTATCTACATCAGTATGGTGTATAGTAGTTGTAACAGTAACATTAAATCCAATTGCTACTTTTCAGCTCAACTATCATTGGCTCTCGATCGAAATGTTGATAAGTACATAGAGATATATCAATGGATAAGTATTATTTACTTTCACTACGTAATTAAAGATCGTTGATACTTATTTTTAACGACAAGCCCAATCTCTACACCAGCAACTTACGTGAATAGCTTTTAAAAAATACCCGTTATGTTTTTTCCACAATACAACTAAACATTAAAATCTGACTGCTAATCGATAATTGTATCTCTTTGTGATTAGTGTTGGAAAATAAACAGTACTCTAATCACTTTATCAGTATCTAAATAAATAAACAAAAGTTTGATAATAGTTCACAGTATACTTACGTATTTTTCGGTTCCTGGTGCATCGCTGAGTATCGGTCGGGTGAAAGAACGTAATTCAGAATCAAAGAGTTGCTTGAATGGCTACAGCAGTGTTCAGTAGGGACCAGATCTGAATATCCAGGTACTTGCTAACTTTTATCTTCCTCATCATTTCCCCCTCCCTCCTCCATTCAGTCTAAATAATTTGGGATGCCAATACTATTAACACCGATCAGTTGGGATTCCTGTGAGATATTTGCACATTTTTTTTGTTTATTTTTAGAAACTATCTTTATTCAGTCGGCTCTATAAAGTAGCTGGGAATTGTTAAAATGTTCACTATGAGATATTTTTTTACATATTATCCAATCTCATAAAGAAGAGTGACACCAGGCAGGGCGGTGCGGCGAGGATTTAATTTTGATACAAATCTACTGTTTTATTCCGACATTGATGAAAATTTGCACACTTGACCTTCAAAACAAGAGGAAAGTCACTGTCTATGTCTGATTTCGAAAAAACTTTGCTTGCAACTCAGGCAAGGTCAGGAATTTCGGCACTTATACAAAAATGAAATCTCGGAAATATATAGAAAAATCTATTCATATATGTTCAAATGCTCTGGTGCATTTCAGATTTTTACGATTTATAGCTCAGATTTTTCAACCAGAATTTCATCGCTAGTGTGGAGGGCCGTCCAAATCTACGATTTCTTCCATTGTTAAATAAAAATCAAACCTTAATTATTTCTTCAAGGCGCTGCATTACAGCCAACGACTTTAGATGAATATTGTAAAATACGCACTGTATTATGCGGAATCATAACATACATATTTATCATTTTTAACATACTATTGATTATGCACGAAAATATTTCAATGCGTGAAGAGGTGAAAAAGAATTTTTCCCAAACTTTTGCGAAGCTTTATGGTTTTCTAGAAAGCACTTACGTTAGTCGCAATTGGAGGTGAATGACAGTCGATAGTTCATTGATAAATCATTCATGTGAAAATTGGACAGCACTGAACGGAGACAGGTCCTGCCTACGTCATCAACCTGACGAAATGGAGGGAAAAACTGTTCTACCACTTATATCAACCATCAATAAATTATTTCAATTTCAAAAATAGTATAGACAAGTATCGTGATACGAATGATCCTACTTTACAGAAGGTACCGTTACATTGTCTTTGTTTTGTTTTTCATTAGTCTTTTATGAAGAATACTCATTACCTACATGGAGATGTCAGTGCTATAATACCTAACACGCTATTACTCAAGTCCAGTCCATTCCATTGTGAAAAAAAATATAAAGCTATTCAACCAGTTTTCTTAATAAACAACAATAAAACAGACCACAATATCATTATGTTTGTAAAACACGAGAAAACTTTTTTACTAATTTACCTGATTATACGTTGTTCGCTTGATTGAATAAATTTATCATTTTGGTTATAAGGTGACTTTTTTTAATACATTAGCATTACATATTATACAGGGCCAAAACACGTTAATATATGCCAACAAAAATCTAAAACCATCGACCAACATCGATGTCTAGAACAGATGTTATTTTAGAACTTTAAGGTAGATGAATAAGGACTTCGCAACCCAACCATCATCTTCCTCCTCTATTTCACAATATAAACATATTGTCCCTCGGCTGGTGAACAAATATTAAAAAAAAAACAATACGAGCATTTTGTAGAAACTTCAATAATAGGTATAACATATCGTGAACAAAAACGTGATTCCGATTTATTTTCAAACATCTCATTTAAACGTAATGAGATCAAGTATTTTAAAAATACCGTTTTTTTGTTAATACTCAAAAAAATAATTTTAAGAGTTTTATTTTTTAATTAATTTTTAGTTATCTGCTACCGGTTTCTTCATCAACAATCTTAAAACTAACTTTTAAAAAATGTACATGTACAGTAACAAATGTACATGTGAAAAAAAACTTATCAAAACAAAATAGTTAGAAATTATTAAGTTAATACCCAAGAATTACATTTTTATAAAATAAAATAAAATTGCCAATGTTCCATTCGCAAAGCCCTTTCATTGACTTCAAATCTATTTTTCAGTTCCTAGGGACCTGCCAATTACCTTACAATTATTTTTTGTCTTTATTTCCATTTTTACTTTAACAGATTCTGCCAATTCCGATTGAAATAAAAAAAGCGAATATCTTAAAAGAGTTCTACTTTTTCTTCGTTCTGAATTCTCTGTTAATTAAAGCTCTCTGTTCGAAATTCGATAAAGCTTCGGAGCTTTCATGTAAAGGTACTTCCTGCCCTTTGAGGAACACGAAAATGATGTTCGGGACCGTTTCGATCTAAATTCATTAGAGGGCATAATATAATAAAAACTGGTTCGGATTGAATTACAGCACGGGTTTGTGCAAAAACTCGCTTATAGGTTTATTATTGTAATTTTAAATCTTCTATTGATTATCGTAATACAGTTAATTGTATGACATTGTCCAAGCTTTGAACATAATTAATACATTGATTTATGAACTGACTGGTAGAACACACCTAAAAACAATATTCTAAGGACACCATTTTTGAATATGAATATTCAATTTTTTTTCGAAACTTCTCCCGTATACGGCATGAGACTATGGCATCCTCAATTAACTGGTTAGGAAGTACCTGGCTACTCAGATCTGGTCACCAAACACGGCTAAAGCCATTTCAAGCAATATTTCAATTCTAAATGGTGGTCTTATACCAGGACGACACTGAATGCATCTTCCACTCGGAACGTGCCACAAATAAGATAAATGAGATTCTGACTCACACATGAAATGTATTACTCCTTTGAAATGTATCTTTTTGATAATCCTGCGAATTTTTTACATAGATAACGGTAGCAAAATCGTAACCACTTATGCTTTACCGTGTGAATTATGAGTACCTACTTATAACTGTGTACAAACACAAAATCAATAAGTTCCATCTAAATGTTAAGCAGGGAATTGAAATATAATAAATTAATGTTATCTTTATTTCTTGTTCAAACTCAGCATAACTCCAAGACAGATAGATACATAATGTAGGTTTAACCTCAACATCCGAATCAATAAATAACTATAAATTTAGTCATCACTGTCAAGCAAACCACATAATTTAGTTTTGAAATGTGAATTCCTTCGCTTCGGTATTTTCACGGCTGATATAAAATACCGCTAAAGTATTATTTTTTTATACCCTATTCAATTATTATTGATTCGATAGTTTCGTGAGTATTTGGTCAGTAAAAATTAGATCCAGAAGATGTTACGAAACCGTTGTTGAGTTTGAATTCGAATTAAGTATTGAACAGGCATTTATTTAATTTATTCATTGAAAGAGTTAATACTTTTCATTTTGCAACCCGTTTTAATTGAAAGATTGTTAAATTAATTCAAACAATTTTATAACGTAATGCAAATAGTGAGTCCTCAGATATATTTTTCACCTTCCTCACAACATAACTAAAGTGTAATAAATTGCTAAATTTATATTCCAGCAACTCCATGGGGTTTTTGTCAAGAATAATTTTAGTTACTAAAAAATAACAAACTGACGTAAACTTGAATTAGAGTATGTTATATACGTTTTTAGATTTTCACAGCCAAAAGCATTTTCGTTGTTTGTTTTTGGGGTGTTATGCTGTGTTGCGCTACCTCTTTCTTTATCTTTATCATCGCCGGATCTGCCCCGATGATGGACACTGCAACGCTGTCCGAAACGTCGGCTAAAGAAAGAGGTAGCGCAACACGGCCTAACACCCCAAAAACAAACAACGAAAATCGAGTGGGTTATGTTTAAAACCATGTTTCGTGAAGACATCGGTCCTTGATGGGTTTGTTCTAATTTCCGCCAATGAATGATTTAAACCTAACTGGTATGAATCTGCACAAGTAGCACCCGTGCTATTATGTGACGAGGGTAATTGTCAATAAGTATTCCCACTGTCATCAAATACTTAACTTATCCATCCTAAAGAAGTCCACGGTTGTTTAATCCATGACGTCCCCCTTGAATAAACAGTGGCTGTACGAATTAACCATCACTAGAACCCGCTGAAACGTGAGACATCCTAACAATTCGAGTGCAAACCAAGTGCGAGCCCCAGAATTCCACATCGCACTATCCATAAGTACCCTTATGAGATACTCTACTATTGGTTTGGTGGCATTCAATTCGACGGCGATCCTTAGGCAACACAAGCGCAGAGAGGACACAACTCTCCTACTCTGGCCCAGATAAAGTGGCCCCAACACCGCGTCACCTCACAAACCAACAACTGTCTGTTTTCAATTTAATCAATAAAATATTTTGTTATCATCTTGGTATATCGAGCCATAGGTACAAACAATAAGGTATTTTCACAAACGAGAGATTCTGTTGAAAATGTGTGGAATATTGAAAGATCAATTTTCTGATTTTAATCATCCTACTAAAAACGTTTGTTTTATTATGTTTTCATTCAAGTTTATTCACATTTTTTTGTTTTTTTTTTATTTGTGATAATATATTACAAAATTATACATAATATTTATAATACATTATTCCCATTGAGTTTAATAAAACTCATTTCGGGAAGGACAACATTATACAATTATGAAAATTATTTTTACAAAAGAACACGAATTTAAAGGGCATTTAAAGGAAAATACACAGATATTAAAACAGACTAGGCACACTTGATACAGTTAGTTGAATATTTCATAAATACATTTAGAAAGATATACAACAGTTAAATAAAAATTGTTAAATATGTCACTGGTTAATAAAGCTGCTAAAGATATATAAGCATTACAAATAAAAATTGCTAAATAAGTCACTGGTTAATAAAGCTGCTAAAGATATACAAGCGTTACAAATAAGGATTGCTCAATATGTCACTGGTTAATAAAGCTGTTTAGAAAATATACTTTTAGATTTTTTGCCAATGTTTTTTTGTTTGATATGGGAAGTTTTAGGTTATTAGGTAATGCATTAAAAACACTGAAAGACTTACAAAACCAAAACGGCACGTGATTACCAACGACATACTGTCACACCAAACAAAGTACTACTGTCAAAAAAATTTCAAGCCCGGGCGACTCTTGTGACGTCACACTTTCAAAATATCGTTTTGGCGGGATTATAAAAATGGGCAACTTAGACTCGCTGTAGAACATTTATTCGTCAACATAAAAACAAAGTAACAATGCCATAATAAAGATAAAAGTAACAACATAAAAATAAAGTAACAATGCCATAATAAAGATAATTTTTTACCAATTTTTTTTAAGCAATAAAAAAACGTGGAAATACCCTATTATAGTGTTAAAACGCAAATGTACACACGCCCTTGTGGCATTATCTAAATAGTGCAAAATTTATCCAAATAATACCTTTTTAAAGTTCAAAGAAACTATCAATTTCTATTTAATAAGGCTAAAAGTATTTCAATCACGCCAACTTCTCATTATTATATTTCTTTTCACACGAAATTATGTGGGTATAACGTACAAACGTACACATTCCTTTGTTGTTATCGAACTCATTTTATTAATAATAAAATAACTTTATTATTGAATTTAATTCCACTTTATTATATATCTTTAACCGACTGGTTTCGCTTCGATCTGAACCTTCATGACTGAATTATATATATATTAAACAAAATACAGAGTTAGAGAGTATTTAAATAAAAAAGTAGAAGAGGGAGAGAGAACATCATTTTAAGTGTGGGGGGAGTACCTAATAGAGAGGGATAAAAGTATACGTTATATTATACATTTTATATCATATATTATGAATGTGCTATATGATATAGAAAACGACCTACATTCATTAAATTAATCAAGTTTTTTCGTGGTTGTGGGAACACCGAGTTAAGGCAATTGTCGGATGTTGAAGTAGAGCTCTTCCGCGTGCTCGGAGCGAGATCCACAAACCAAACACGTTTCACAGGATGCCCATAATTTTGCTGAGCATATTAAAAATAAACGGATGTTAACAAAATGAAAAAGGAAAAACATATCAACTTTTTTTGAGAACACAGTAAAGATAATGTCAAAGATGGTGTTATGGGAAACTATGCAATAAGTGATCACGTGTAGAGAATCCTTTACATCCTTAACGGCGAGTCCTGTAAGTCAATAAAGGGTACGTTTCTCATTACTGAGGACTTGGTAATCAAGTCAATACATTACGTTCTTATATACTCCCTGTTATCTCAATTAGTTACATAAAACGTGCTCTGAATGAATAAGTTTCTTGTTTACGCTTAGCGCTTACATAAATATTTGAAATACATGTACTTATATTTTAAAAAATGACTAGCTGATACCCAGCATGCGTTGCAATGCCAATTTAATAAATAAACTGTTACTACCTTCGTTTTATTGTCCTTTCGTCCTCGTTCCCCCTCCCCTCTCCCGCTCTCACCTTTCTCGCGAAACACCTTTAACCTTCTTCGCCTTCCCCTCTCTTTTATCACCCCTTCCGCGAAGTCCTCCTCCTTAATTCCCCAATCGACCCTCCCTTATACCCTCCCCCGAGCCTTTTTTCCCTGCCGCCTAACTCCATAAAATACACCCATTTTAACAACAACTCGCATGACCTATTTCATTATTTTATGCAAATTTCATAATGCCAGAGCTCACCAGTATATATATAGAAATATTCACGGACATGTTCACAACAATTCAAAAAAATAATTGCAATCGGATGAAATTTTAATCGCAATTGTATGAATAGTATAGGACATAATTTTATAACCCCAGAGCTCACTCTCCTATAACCATCCCGGGTATGCGCACACATATTCCCAAAGTTTCATCGCAATCGGATTAAAGGTATGGCCGCGCATAAGGTACGAACAAACAAACAAACAAACAACCATTAATTTTGATATTATAGATATCCAATGTGAAAAAAGAGGTGATCTCATGCTTGTAAAAATTAAATAGATTATTCTAGAGATTGTTGACAATCACACAAAATATAGACTCTTTGACATAATTAGCATAATAACTAAACAGAGGCTAGAAGTCCCGGCTCCGTAGTAATCATTAAAAAAGAAGAGGAAGATGGTTTGAAAGGGAGATATGTAATGTTAGAGGGAGCAAGAGCATTCTTTAACGAAATTGTAATTATTAATAGGCGTAAGCGAAAATATTTAAAATAGTTAAAAAATACTTAAAATAGAACAAATATCTTTCAACAAAATGTTTCAAAAGTAGTATTAGAAGGAACAGTGTGATTTTTTTTTATTTCCGTGAACTTGTTAAATATTTGAACGAGACGTGATTTTATAATTTTTGCATAATATTTTACGATTTTTTTTCATATAATTACCTTTTCCGTTCCGCAAATAATGAAATAATATGCCTGTAAAAATAATATTGCTATGTAAATGCCGGCATTTTGAAAAATCGCGATCTCATGATGACAGTAAAGAGCATATATATACCACGCACGTAGACAGAAGTTTGGTTTTACAAAGAAGAAAGAAACATATTCCTCTTTTAAAGACTTAGAGATTTCGTTTAATATTGGTGATATCCGGCTTATGACCTATATATGGATTATGTTCCAATCAAGCCGAGCTTAAAATCAACTGAAATACCGGGCTGTGGAGATGTGGCCACTGACGCAATCTATACCTAAATGCATAACTAAGTACCGAAGTACTTAGCTTAAACGGTTTCTATAGCAACAAAGTAAGGGAAGCGAGCGTTGTAAAATAACTCCGGATAGTGGTAAATTGAAGGATGCCATGGTGATGCTTTCATTGCACAATCTAAACTTGTAACGTGTCACCAGAGTTGAACTAACCTGAGAATACTGTAGTTATAAATTAAAGATTGGCAGAATCTTTAGAAATTTTAAAGCATAGTGTGTGTGAATATGTAGGCATGTAGTTTCAATATCTCTCAACAGATGTCTTTAGTATAGGTGGATAAGTAGTTTTAATGTGTCTTAAGGTGCCGTTTTTTTTTTTATTATTATTATTATTATTTTTTTTTTTTTTATTATTTTATAGAGAAACCTTACAAGAGTCCCAACTGCTCCCTTCTGGACCCAGTGAGACTATGGCATCCCCAATTGGGGTTGGTTGTGAGGCTGAAGGTAAGTGGGGAAGGGAAGGAGATGGGGAAGAGGAAGGTGGGAAAGTACCTGGCTATTCAGATCTAGTCACTAAACACGGCTAAAGGCATTATTAAGCAACGTTTCAATTCTGAATGGTGATCTTACACCAGGGTGATACTGAGAGTATCTTCCACTCTGGAACGTGCCGCAAATATAGTATGTATTATTTTTATTAATTAATTGTGAAATAACACAAATTATTCAAATAAAATTTATTTGCACACGCCGGGTTCGAATCCGCGACCTTCCGATTGGGAGTCAAGTGTCTTACCACTCAACCACGGACGGTCGTCAATTTCTGCTAATTTCTACCGTTCTTACATGTTTTCCTTAAACGTTTGAAGTTTTTAAGTTCTTAAAAAAATAAATGTCATTCTTTAAGATAGTATCTTTATACATTCCCCATGCCGAAACGGTAATTATTTGAAATTCTCTCGATAGAAATAAATCGCAAGGTATGCTCCGAAAATTATTATTTACACGTTTGTTTCTGTTATTTTACAAGTTATATGTATGAAAAAATTCACAATGTTTCTTTAAATGCTACTTAACAAAGCTTCCGTGAGATTTTTTTTCAAACAAGTCGTATTTTATTAAACATTTTCACAATTTTTTGCATGAATTTTATGGTTTTTATTGTTAGCGCGCTCGCTCCCACGTTCGTATTGTCGTATCTCTCCATCTTCTTCTTTTTGAGCGGGGTAGCGCGGCCTTAACAGATGTCACCAAGTTGACTATACAAGATATCCAACTGTCGCCCGTTCGGGTCTAATACAAGAACGGTTACGAAGATAGCCGATCATATCCGATGTACTGGTGGGCACTTTCAGTGTCACTCAGTTTCACTCCATCGTCTGATTAACACGTAGCATCATTTAGAACGGACATTCGTTGTAAATAACATGATATGATTTTATTTTCTGTTTTATATTGGAGGCACTGCTGAAAACCAGCTGCATTCCAGGAGAAATCCTGAATTTTAGCTGAGCAGTGACCTTTTCTTCAATAGAATCAATGACACAAGTAATCCACTGGAGCGACAATATTTTAAAATATTATTGAAATATTTTTTCTCGGATTGCTAAAGGAAATTTTTCCGCCCACCTTAAAAAAATCTACCTCCGAATTTGAATATGGAGACATACAAACTAATTATAGTTCTATGTAGCCAATGAATTCCCATATCTTTTGTTTATTACCACATATTTGTAGGATTTAAAAAAATATATATAATTAAATCTTTAACCTTAAAATATTTTAAAGAATCTAGAACATATTTTTTTGGTTATATTTTGAATGTACAATAATTTATATGGTTGTTTTAATAAATAAAAATATTTTGAAAATTTGCCATATTTTGGCAACAAAGCAATACGAGGTTTTGGAAATAGTGCCATAATGTGGCAAAAAGCGATCGAGGGGATCAACAGATTTAAAAAAAATGTTTTTAAGTATTTAATTATTATTATTATTGATAATTAAGAAGAATCGTAATCTAGATGAATTGTTATTATTGTTTATCAGAGAAAACTCTTCGATTATTAGATAGTTTTAAGATTTTTTTTTTCAAATCAGACGCGTAAAAATTAATTGATATGTTGATAAATGGGCAAAGAATCATGGATGCGTAACCGTCCAGACCTGTCGTGATGCGTGTTAAAGCACACTGAAACTCATCGCGGATGTCGTGGCTCAGGTTACAAATATAAACAAGTGGTGGGGTAAGGCAAGCCCAGGACGCAAGGGGCAAGGAATACAGCACAGAGGGTACGGGCAGCGCATAGTTCGAGCGTCACCGCATCCGCGTCAATGGGAAGGCTCGGAGATGCGAGGGCGGGAGCGGGGGAGGGGAGACAAAGAAAAATATGCATCATCAACCCCCGCTGTGAATATCGATCCCCGCCCACGCCTACCAAACCACCCCAATGCCGATAGGGGCGATGTAAATACTAAAAATACTTTACTATCTACATAAACTATACATAAACTCGACTCACTAGCAATCATACCGTTTCGCTGCAAAGGTAGGCACAGAGGACGGTCCGCTAAACAAGGGTTTAGGAAAGTGTTACGATGTGCAAACTTATATTTCCATTATGTACAAAAAAAGCCAACTTATATTTTTTCTATGTATAAAATTTTCATTATGTTTCATTATGTACAAAAAAACTGCCAACTTATATTTCTTTATGTATAAATATTTCCATTACTTACAAAAAAATGCCAACTTATATTTTCATTACGTATAAAAAAAGTGCACAGGTGTATAGTAGTTCTACTTGCATGCAAATTGTAACAACTTAAGTATGTATAGTACTGTCAACTCTGATGGTACCTACTCCCTCTCTAAACACTTTTCTCAATTAGAAAGGTATTGTTACCACTAATATTATATATTATATATATTGGTTAATTATATATTATATGTGGTTAATAAATAAACTCGGTCTTAGCACACACTCTTTGCCTCATTCATATTCATACATCTTCTCATACATATTTTTCTGACTCTTGACATGGCCCTACACAAGTATCTGATTCACTTGATTGTGCCATGTGTTTCTCGGGCGTCCCCGACTTCTTCTACCATTTACATTTGCGAAATGTACTCTCCTTACACTCATTAGTTCGTTCATTCGATGTTCATGCCCAAACCATCAGAGCTTCACTTTCTTAATCTTACTCATTATCCTTACATCAGCCTTGCATTCTTTACGGATCTCAACATTTCTCACACGACCATAGATTATTTTACCACATACACCTCGAGGATCTTATTTCTACAACCTCCAGCCTTCTTCAGTCTACCTTCATCCTTCTTCTGCCAGTTCCATGACTAACTGCCTTACATCAAAGGAGGTACCAGCACTCCATTGTGAACTGCTAGCTTCGCTTATTTACAAAAACATTATGATAATACTCGAACTTGTCGTCTAATTGTTATTGCGCCACTTATATAAAATATAACTTCAAGGGTGCTGTTAGAGTGAGGCTAGAAACTGACAAAAAATAGGTAATATATTATTAAAAATATTTAGATGGATTAGAGAAGCGAGAATCGGTTATTGCATAGGTATTTACGATTGTTTCGAATTATTATCAAAATTTTCAGATTTCTTGAATAGGTATATATGTCAGATACGTTTTTGATATCTACGGTTATATACATGAGCAATGTTCATTTTGTTAAGAACTATTTAAGACATTTTTATCATCTTGAACTCCCACTAAGGAAGGCACGGAAGACGGATTACGACACACTTGTTGTTAATATTTACCATGCGTCAGGTTTGGAATCAGAACTCCATTATGGGCTGCTAGTCTCTTTTATTTTAACTAACGACAACTACTGAATACAATATGATGTTTCCATTTAAATCAACATATTGTGAATAACCATTCTGTCAACTAACCAACTAGCTTTAAGAATCTGCTGTTCACAAATCTTATATTGCATTATATATCCTATCTTTAAAAGAGAAATCCGAATCCTTAAAAGACTATAAATATGAAGATTTGTACTAATTAAACCTTTTTCTAATTCCTATATCCGTCAAGTCAATCAAACTGCAGTCAATCAACACATCAGTGTATTGACATTCTAGTCTTAGAATGAAACAATTTTTGCACACCTAATAGTAGGTTCTTCTTCACTGAATCCCATAACTTTAAAAATATGTTTCAATTTATTTGTACTGCTGGTTTAATGTAACGCGAAGTTGATATTAGGTAATTTAAATACGAGTTAACGAGGTCGTTGAATAAGGTAGTGGGTTAGGTAAAGCAGACTTTACCTTTTCGTACGTTGTTTTTATGGTTTTCCGATATTTACTGTTTCCCGATTGTGTGCTGGTGAGTAGGTACTTGAGGAAGATGAAAAAGATGAAGCATACGCAAAAGCTAATAATATCAAGATACTTTTATTTTAGCTTGGTTATACGGTATATGCATTGTGCTTTGCATCTCAAGTAATTTTACCTCTACGTACATTCAGCCTCACAACTCCTCGAGATCCACCGAAGCCGGAGTCAAGTTAGCACCTCAGAAGCTGGGCTTACTGTACAGGGCACGCAAATACCCAATTACACAATACACAATACAATACAATACCCAATAAGTACACAATTGCTGACCCAACACAAAATGTAAGTGCATTCCATTGCTGAATTTGGCAGCCAAATCTGGTCTGGAACCCCAAAATATCTGAAAAAATCCTTGACTGATTCCCAATGGAATTACAAAAAATACAATGGAAGATGCTCCGAGGAGAAACGAAATTCATCCCTTCGGCACCGGTGCATAGTCGGGAAGCGTGCCAGAGGGGTCGCTTCTACGACTCGTTCTTGAGTTCAACATCTCGGCTGTGTAATGATTTGCCGGCCTCTGTGTTTCCTTCCTCACACCCATATTCAGTCCTTTCTCTCCCCAAAGACACTCTCCATACAGCATCTTCACAGATAGGCCCTGAGGGAAGTTATTTTTCTTAGTGCCTTCTGTGTGGAGTTAATAAAACAAAAACAAAAAACAACAATAACATGCCAAAGCAGAGAACCTGAATAATGAACCAATGAACCATGCCATAGAATCACTGGTTCCTGGCAGTTGGGACTACTTCCGATGTTCACATAAAAAAATTACTCCCCTAATACTAAGCACATTTTCCTTTCGTAAAAAATGAAGGAGGTAGGTACCTAATAAAGTACCTACCCGCCAGGGCATTAAAAAATCTAAGGAGAAAAAAAATTATTATGGCTACTGTTTAACCTTTTACCTTTGGACTTTAGGTAAAGACCCTTGAGGTTTGTTTCTTATTTACAATTCTCGCTATGACCTTTCACCAGAAAAGCATTTCAATTATTTTTAATTATTTTTTTTCCGCTTACCGCTTTCAGTTTTAAATGTCAAAAAATAAGCAGTAAACCGCGTAAAACAAACATCAAAAGAATCGTAAAGCAAAATCAACCCCTGAGAATTAGGACAATCCAATTAAAAGGTTCTACGTCACGCCTTGGTCTTGGTCTGATGGTAAAAGCACTCCTTCTGGAACCCTTTGATCATGGCGGAAGGCCTCATTCAGGTTGCACGGGGGTCCTAAATAGGGTCCGAGCTTTTAATTTGTTGCTACCATGTAATTTAGACCAATTCTCTATTTTTGACCCAGTTTATGTTTATTAGGCAGGTAGAGAATATCAAAATCATTTTGACTTGAATCTGTTATTGTTTATAATAATTTGTATGGAGCATCGGCATTTTTATATACCAAATCTTCTTTATATATATAAAAAGGATTGTTTCTTTGGTTGTCCCGTATTTGTTATTAGCTCTGGCGTTATGAAATTTGAATACAAATTTTACAATGGGTGGCACACGATTTTTTTTTTAAATGTGTGTATTTCATATAGTTTAGCGGCTGGGGGTGAGGAGGGAGGGGGAGAGGAATCCGGAAGTGGGAAGGGGAACTAAAGAGGGGAAACGCATGAGAAAGGACACGCAGGGGAAGGGTGACGGAAGGATGGGGGATGAAAAAGGGAATTCAAAGGAGACATAGTAGCGGTAGGGAATAACAGGGGGTAAATTTAAAAAATCCGTATGAGCTCACACATCGCCAGACCGAAAAACAAAAAACATTGTGTACCAAAAAGCACTCGTTAGTATTAAAAAATAATAATTGACTATTTTTTATTCACAAGCACAAGTTTTACGTACATATAATTCTGTATCAGCAATCGATGAACCGGTGGATGCAATACAGGCTTATTTATTCATTTATTTCTATACTTGTACATACATTTAACAAATAATTAATGTTTTTTTTTTTACTTTTTACTTTTTAACCTCAAATTATAATATTTTAATTAATGAAGATAATATTAGCGAAAGTCAAACGAAAATCCGAAACAGAAAAATCAGAAAAAGATACGAATACATCTGGGACACGAACCCAGGACCTCTGGCAATCCGGTCATACATAAAGGTAGCAGCCAATAAAAAAATATGCGATAAGAAAAATGAAAATAATGTTGGTGGTTCTCAGTCGAAGTATGATACAGTTAAAAATGACCGAATCGGATAGGGATACGTTGGCGCAGTGGATAGCGCGTTGGCCCGGATTGTCAGAGGTCCTGGGTTCGTGTCCCAGATGTATCCGTATCTTTTTCTGATTTTTCTGTTTCGGATTTTCGTTTGACTTTCGCTAATATTATCTTCATTAATTAAAAAATAATTAATGGTTTACATAGTAGTACAAAAAAAAATTCATATTCAGTAACAGGATGTAAAAAGGTATGTAAAAGGGTTAATAGTAGCATTTTGTGAACACCTCACTGGGAGAACCTGTGCTGAGGTGTTTGCATGTTTAGGATTAAGATATATTCTGCCGACAATAAGTAGAAACACAGTATCCTCCTTGATATTGTCAAGAAGGGACCGTGGTTCAAACCGTGTCGGCAGTATCGTAGACATAAAATTGGTAGCAGTTAAAGTTATACAAATAATTTTCTTCAAAAGCAGGTAGGAATATTTTAGATTTTGTAAAGGTTGTGCTAATAGTTTATCTAGTCTATAGGTAGAAGTAAGATAGAGCATTATAGAAATATAGCATAAATTTGTACAGCGCTCTTGAGGTGATTTTTTGCAAAAACGGCGATAGTATATACGTATATTTTATTTTGTTACAAAAATTGTACATATTTTATCTAATATATTCTATTCTAAGGCTACTATAATATTATTTACTAGGTACCTACTTACTATAATTTGGACTTCACAACATTGAGACATAATCCACGAAAAACTACAAGACTTGTAGCTTCCTTAACAATTTCAGGGAGTTAATTGAAGATTTTAAAAATTTGTAATAAATGTTGTTTTGTGTTCCCAATAAATTTGTTTTAGGAAGCCTAAAATCGTTGCAGTTTCTCGTAGGAGAGTAATGAACTGTACGATTAATTCTAAAATTATTCAACATAATATATAATCTGGTAACATTTTATTTTTTAACTTATAAATAAATACCAGCGTATTGTACCCTAATCGTTGACACACACTTAGGATATTGAGTTGGCATGGCATGGTTTTTATCCTAGTGTATCTGCAACAGCACAGTATAGACCTCATGTCTCTATTCTGAATTGAATTAAAATTATTATTAAAGATTGCAAAACTATATCAGAATGAGGAGAATCATTTTGCAAAATCAACATAAATAACACAAAACCTAGGATAAATCTAGAGATTTCCTTACTTCAATTATCATTTATAAATTATTATTTACCTACCTTATGTAATATAAGAAGTCCATTAAAGCAGATAAAATAAACAAAAAATACCGGATTCGAACCCAGTTCCCGTTTTGTGTATGATGGGAATCGGGGGTTTGTAAACAAAATAATAATGAGAAGCGGCCTGTATGGGTTCATGTTTTGGACATCTGGCGGAAGCTGTGACGTTTGCTTTGAGTCTCGATCTCGGATGAAGTGAATCCGTCGTGTCTGCTAAATTATATTGAAAAATGGAAAAAAAATATAATGATTTTTCAGCGGTTCTAATAAACTCTATAAAGTATTCTTAAAATTTGCCAATGTATAGTCCTGTATATTTTCTAGAGATTATAAATAACAAAAAATTCATGAACCTATCTACGTTTTTAGACAGCATCACGTTAAACAATCCCATGCATTCTACATATAGTTTTGAAAAACCCGGTGGAGGCTGTATTTTAGTCATAAGTTGTTATAATGTTTTGTCTAGTCTGTAGTTAGAAATAAGATTGTAAATATATGTTATAAATTTGTACAGCGCCCTTGAGGTGATTTTTCACAAAGAAATCACTACAAAAATCACATATTGTATCTTGTCAACGTTTTCTATATACTGTATTATTTTATTACTGTGAGGATTATTTTATTTTAGCAAAGCGCACTTGAAGGGAAATAACACAAAACAATGCTGTACAAATATTACGCTATTATTAATATTATATATATATTCAATTAAAAGGCAACCAACTCCAGAATTGCTCTGATAGATTTAAATATAATTTTTTATAATTTCTCAAACATATAGTTTCCTAGAAGGGTTGACCTTTAAAACACCTCTTGTTATAAGACATCCGTTAATTAAATAACATCCGTTAACAAAATTAAAGAAAATCCAGATGACAAAATACGATTTCCTCTTTTAAAAGCTTTTGACACATTACCTAATTTATAAACGAGAAGTAAAAATAATTTCATAACCCCATTCAAAAACATGTTGTAGCTTTTAACATCCTCAAATTCACAGCATCCTTCCTGTGGCACCCCTCACCCCCCCATCATCCCCTCTCGAGATCCCCACAGCACAAGCAGTGGGAGTTGCAGAAGCTCAGAAGTTCCGCGGCAATTCCCACACTCTAAGATGAATCTCTTCGCTGGTTTTTTGTGGCAAAAGGTTCGCAGCTGCCAGCTCTTAGCCAATGGTACCCTTTGTCTTAGGAGAGTTCGTTCGCAAGTGTACTGGCGCTCTTCCAAACTTATTTCGGATGGAGGATGTACGATGTTTATTAGGGAGGATGTTAAAAGGCTTTTTTACTGCAACGCACGCTTATTAAATCATGTTACGTAACTCTGCATAGGGGTTAAAAGGACGTTATACGAAATATATGGTAACTATGCTAAAAGTCTTACGTCTCACTCGCCAAAAGAAGATATACATCAGATACAATTTCTGTTTCAAAATTAATAAGTAGATTATTTAGTTTTAAACACTAAAAGTAATATATTTATTTTGAATTAAAATTGAGCTACAAAATAACTTTGCTGTGTTTGAAGCAGTATAATTTCTCTGGTTAAAATCGTAAACAAAATGTTTAAGACTCCGTTGAAAGCATTCAAAAGAAAAAGGGAGATAATGTAAACAGAAATGTTGGAGAAAGCGCGCTAATTAGGCGAAAATTAACAAAATGTAAAAAATGGAAAAAACACGACTTGTTCAAATAAGGTCTTGTTGCATTTAAAGATTAACTGCGGATTTTGATATTATGACGTGTTAAATAACGAACAAAATGTGTTATCAATAATTTTCGGAGTATACTTTACGATATTTTTCTATCGAAAGAATTTCATCCAATTACCGTTTCGGCTCTAGAAATGTATAGATATTGTCTTTAAAAATAATATATATTTTATTAGGAACTCAAAAACATAAATTAATCTAAAGAAATATGCTATAAATTAAATTAATCTTAATATAAGGACGAAATTTACGAGAAACCCTGAAACATTTGGATCGTTGCTTATTGTAGATAAGTTTTTTTTTCAAACCAAGAATGACTCGATTATATAATAAACACTACAATCATGAAGACTTGGATATATTTTAGAATTCAATCACTACCTTCAGAAGGAACTTATACTCATATACCTAATGATCTCCTTACTTAGAGCAACTTTACAATTATTGTATCATGTACCTATTTATGCATTGGCTCTATAATATGTGTAGTACAAATGTGTACATATATGCATTTTATATGCACAGTATACACACGTGTGTATAATAAGTCTAAATGTGTATGTATGTATTTATCAACATTTTATTTTGGTACTCTTTGTTTTATGTAGGTACTTGTCATTGCACAAAAGAATGGTTTGATAAATAGTGTGGTTACTTACAATTAATTACTGTAATAATTCCCTGCGGGCGGCTTTTGTTTCTGGTTCGCCAAGTTTAAGTGTTGGTGACCATTGATAAGACTTCTCCTTTTTGCAAAACTAACAACTATCAACATAAAACTACAGAACACTTACAATTAATAGTTAAATATTATAATATTAGAAATTCTTTACAATAAGACCGTGAACAATGAGAGTAACATTCTTCATTCCAATATAAATCTTCTTATTAATAAATGAAAGAGAAAAATGTTTCTTCTCCCGTACCATTTGTTGGATAACCAACGTCCCTTAGATTAACCGAAGTGGTTTGCTACGTTTGTTGATTTAGCAGGGGAGCCCGGATTCTTGGGGTGAGGTTTGTCTCCGATAGACGTTAGAGTAATAATATAAATATCAAATTTAATTCCACGGTAATAATTGAATAATTCAAACGGGGTGTGGTTACAGATATCTTTGTAACTACAGAAAAAATAATAACCTATACTATTCAAGCCGTCTCTCAAAGTCGTTTTCCGTGATCGCAAACAGTTTTTACGTATCGATGAATACAAACCAATCATCGAGGAAATCACCACGGAGATCACCATAATAAAAAAAAAAAAATATGAAAGCTTCAATAGAAATGCTTATTAGGTTTCCAGAGTTACAAATAACTTTGACTTTTGCATTTGTGTAGACCTTTTTTTACGGTTCAATGGTTACTCAAAGCTCTAACGGAAATATCGTTGCGAGCTAAAAATATTTGCTTCAATCATGATAATTCTAGAACAAAATTCCATCAAGCAGTTGTCAAGAGGAGGCCACTCGAAGCCATTCTTAGTGTGCCATGTATCGCCACGAATGTAGGTAATAGGCATAAAAGTCGCTGTGTAAACGCAGTCTAGAAGTCACGATTTCAAGTGCATTTTATTAATTTTGTTAATAATTTTATAACAAAGCAAAAGTTAATCAAGGGAAACTGTCACTAATAACTTTAGCCATAAAATCGAATATTTAATAAGTTGTTTCTTACATGTCTTCATATATTTCTAATGAAAAACACATTTATTGTCGACAAGTTTTATTTGTAGAACTCAATTTAATTTAATTTTTTTTATATATTCAAGAATATTATTATTTAATTTATTGAAACTGTTTATTTATAAATTGGTTCTGTTATGTGATTATTTTTACGCGTGACAGCTGTTTCGCCTTCTGAAGGCATTATTAAACTGTGGTTAGCCCACTCGTAAACAGTGGCGGCTCGTGACTTTTGGTGAGCTAGAGTGCTAATTTTAACAAAAATGGCATTATTGATGTCGTTGTAGCCGAAAAATATTTTTTATTTTTTTTTCGAATTTTTTTTTTTTTGTATGAAGATTTTCAGGAAATCGGTGCGGCGCACAGCAAAACTGAAATTTCCTGAAAATCTTCATACAAAAAAAATAAAATCGAAAAAAAAAAAAAATATATTTTTCGGCTACAACGACATCAATAATGCCATTTTTGTTAAAATTAGCACTCTAGCTCACCAAAAGTCACGAGCCGCCACTGCTCGTAAATCAATGAGGGTTAAAAATAAAAATACTGTAAGTGGGCTACCCACACTTTGATTATGCCTTCAAAAGGTGAAACAGCTAAATTAAATATTAATGAATAAAATGTTATTGAATGTTTAAAAAAATAAGTAATAACATAAATTTTAATTATATTTTTTAGAACTATTACTTAACATATTTTTTTATAAATAATGAACAATTTTTTTTCTACTCAAGGTAAACGATAGAAAAAAATATTTTACTAAAAAACTTTTTTTATATATATTTTTTTATTATTATGTAAATAGATTTTTAGTAAAGATTAATCGAAAATACTGATTTAGCGTTGAGCTTCGCCTACTCTTTACCAATATTAAGAAGGCGGACATTGTAAATGAACAAAAAACCCAATAATCTTGTTGACGCGAAATTCAGGCTAAGTAAATATTGTCAATAAATACGAGATCTGGTACCTGCTTACTTGAAAATTTCATTTCCCTCAAGTGGGACTTCATTTACAGAGCTTTTCCAAATAACAAAACCACGAGGGTTGAAATTTAAAAGGTTTAAAAGCCTTTCAAAAATGTATAAAGAATTCTTTCACTTCATAATTAGATAAAAATAGAGACTACTAGAAATGACTACTACGTAGGAATGATTACTAGAAATTTTAGAACTAGAATCAGGGAACATGAACTCTGTTTACGAAATAATAACTATTCTGAATTCGCCAATCATTTAATAGAGACAGGCCATAGCTTCAACAAAGAAAAAACCAAATTTAAACATATAAATATAAATTCATACTTTAACTTGTGCGCTTTAGAAACTTTAGAAATAAACAAAAAAATATAATAAAAATTAATTTAGTTAACAAAATAATAGCACCCTGCAAATCTCCCCTTCTGACTTTATTCCCGTGTGATATTGACCCCGCCCACTGTTCTCCCCTTCCCCCAAAATCACCCCTCCCACCACCCCCACCTAATAACATCTAATTCATTTCTGTACTTGTTTTAAATTTTAAGTTTAGTTTTAAGTTTGCTAGTGAATGACACGGATGTGTCGAAACCGGTAGCATAAAAATTAAAATTTAAGTAACGATAGTACATTGAAAATTAAAACTCTTCAAAACAAAAAATAGAGACGTTTATTAATTAAATTTCGAGGCTTAAAATAACACCGGAACTTTTCCACCCTTAAAAAGAGCATTAAGTTATACTTTCGAAGCCCAGGTGAGTTTGTGACGCAGGTTACTTATGTAAATTTCGACTTCATTTAGTCTACTGTCAAACATTTCGTGGAAACAAAATTGAGAGTGTTTCAAATATTTGGTTTACACATAATGTTAAGCTGTTCGCTGATGTGCCTTTTAGCATTAAAATATGTCGAATTGAAATACGTGTGAATGGATGTGGTATATCCCACTCTCGTATCTCTTGGTTTTACTCATAATATATCAAAGGGGGATAATGGATTTTGGAGTATTTTTCGACGAACTCTTTTGATTGTGTGATTTCCGCCAAACTCTCACAGTGTACACAGCACAGCTCTAAGCTCTAGATATCATTAGTAATCATAATCATACTTCAAACTGTAACATCAAATTCTTTATTCATGTTTATATACCAATATACTTAGTGAATCTGCAAAACTACCAAAGGTGCTAGCATGGCTGATCGATAAGGATCGGTAGGATAATTGTCGGTAACTTCTAATCGTTTCCTAGGACACTTGCAGATCGCTAACGCACAACAACAGTTGATATCAAATAAATTAAGGTCATTGTGAACTGCCATTTATTCGTTTGCGATCTGCAGTTGCCCTAGGGAACGATGAGAAGTTACCGACAATGATCCTACTGATCCTTATGCATCGACTATGCTAGCACCGCAGGTCCATTAATACCGACTTTGACGTATTTTTACTTACACGGCAGTCCGGTCACGGGTGTAGGTATATCGATTAAAAAATAATCGTCTGAATTGATCTACTAATAATGCTTGAAAAATCTCTACCGTACCGGTTATTGGTATGAAGTGTCGAAAAATGTGTAAGATATAAAAAATGTAGGATATAAAAATATTTTATTTACATAATAAAAACGTAATATTTGAAAGTAAGACCAATTAATACATGCTCTATATTATGTTTGAAGTTCATCAGATTGACAGCTTTCTAACATTTGTATATATTGTAGATAAAAAAAAATTCTCGCTCCTTATCGAATAAACAATTTGAGGATAAGAATTTTCACTGGATAAGAATAATTCATCAAAATTCAATGTCAATATTCAAAGTCTGTGAAAGTCCTATTCAAGTTCTGTTATTAACTGTGAAACAATAATGTTAGTGATGAAAAAAAACATTTAATTTTGATGAATTGTTCAAATTCTCTAAACAATTCCTACTCTGTGAAACCTATCCAAAATTCGGCGCGTATTCGGTATTCCGTTTTATGTACCTTTTGTAAATTATTGAATTATTGACATGTGGCTCTAAGGTTGCGACAGTTCTGAATAGAACAAGTTAATAAACCAATTGGGTAGCAATGAATAAATAAATAACGCACTCGCTTTATTAGCTTTCCAAATCTTTATTTCAGTCGCTTTTTATTTTTTTCCATTTCAATGATCTCACCATGTTCGCTGTAAACACTTTTCTACGTGTACGTCAGTGAATGACAGAGGAAGGATTTGTTTATGGCTTTTCACCCTTCACAATATTGCTTGTTGTCTTTCTCCCCTCCGTTCGTACTTCAAATCCCAGCATTTCCTTATTTTCGAAAGTCTTATTTCTGACATGAATTACACAGAATATAAAGTTTGGCGAAAGCAAAATAGTGGAACAGCGACTATATTATTGCACATCAAGAACATAATAAATGTTTGTTTTAGTAAGTAGTAAAAAAACAACGCCTACAAAACCCCGGAACATAATACGTGGAATTTATACCATTTTGGTGTAGTTTTACTCCCTTTCATAGACGTTTGTCATATTTCACTGGGGTTGTAAAACCAAAATTGAATTGCAAAATTCCACTGATTCAAGCATGACGTCGCCAACATAGAAATCAAATATTGACATTCTCCTAGTCTATTTTTTTTCCGTTTCGAGAGTCGTTAGAGTTAACAACGAAATGAATACATTCTCATTGGAGAGGCCACATTCCGGGATCCCTTTTGAAGAATTGTTATAGAGTATTTTATGTCATACTACATACATATGAGCTAAACTTAACACTCACCTTTTCAGATGCTCATATCCATAAAGTCCAAAACCTTTCAGTTCACTACAATATAAATAACTAAATCTGTAAAAAATGTAAACAACCAAAAATTTCTAAGCTTTTTAAGATCATTTCATAAAAATTTGCCAGTCCCAAAGAGTCCTAATTTCTCTAGTCCTTTAAAACAAATACTAAATGTACTTTTGTTAGTTATCTCCTAATAAATTTAATATCAATAATAATGTAGAGTAAAATAGCAATATTTGGACATTTGTAAAATCAAGCAATATCCTGTGTTTTTAATCTAGCGTCTAAAATTGTTATTGAAGTGACCGGTCACGAAATTATGTTTTCTGAATCTCTATGAAGATAACGAATTTAAACATAGCCTAGAAATTTTTAACTGTACGGCGCCATTAAGGTGATTTTTTTCACAAAAACGGCGCCATTCAGATTATCCAATTATTATTAATATATATATATATATATGTGTTTTATTCCTTCATAATAATAGTCCTAATTCTTTGACAAGGAGTCTCCAGACATTCCTACTTATATCGCACAACTTTGGGGACCTAGATCCATTTCACTCAAACTCCACTTTCAGAACATCTCCTTTTTTTTCTAAACTTTGTTTTCGTCGACAAAGTAGACGTCTGCCATCTGGAATTGTCAGCAGAATTCTTTTTCGTCGTCCTTTTGCTGAATTTCTTAGCGCATGTCAATAACAGATCTTTCTATAAAATCACAGTTTGAAATAAAATAAAAGAAAAACAACAGTCATACAAATGTGCTATACTTAATACTTACATATGAATTATTACTATGTGTAGTATCTGTTAATCCCAGCGATTAATAAGATTTAAATGTGTTCGAAAACTTCCAAATAACTTCGAGGTTCGTTGTGATTACAAGTGGTTTTATTTACGTTGTCGTAAAGATTTCAATACATATTTAACTAAACTATACGTCCTTACTCTAGTAGGCTCTAAGTTATTCTGATGTTATAAGTCGCCAAACTGATCATATCTGCCCGACTACCAGATACCTTCGGCTATCATCGGAACCGTTCATACATTAGACACGAACGATAAATCATACTGTTCTATTGTAATAATAATTTGAATTGCATCTGGCACTTTACAAAACTTTGGTTCCTTAGAACAGGCAATCTGCCTAGCTAGGAACTAATATCGACCTAAAACAACGTAATAACACTTGTATTCATTTTAAATATATTCCCTTATTATGTAATATTATTTCTGTTATTTTGGCTTAAAATGTATCAAATGTAAATAAATAAATAAATAAATAATACTTAATTGACATCTGTTGGAATACCATCTAAACTTAGCGTAACTAACTATAATAACCGTATTTACTAAAGATGTTGAAACTAAACGCCCAAAGCTTTTAACTACACTATGTTATCAATAACTATGTTTATGTTATGTTAAATAAATTTGTTTAAAAATATATACTTTGGTATAAAGGCGGAATGCATGACATATAGCTTTCTTGATTTTAACATAAATTCTCAGTCCCTCAGCACTCTATTTTCTGCACCCTGTCGATCTCTTCGTTTTAGGGGCCATTGCTTGAGAATTTATCTTTGGTCTCTTCTTGAAACAATGAATTCTGTTTTAAAAGTGCTTAGCCTCATTCTTGTCCCTGAACACTTTTGGTTAAAATGGTTTTTCCACTCTTGGCGGCCGTTCTGGCCCGCAGTTATTCTTGCATAGTGGACAACAAGCAATATGTACCAATGAAATTAAGCAAAAAATAATAATTGAAGACAAATTAACAAATCTCAAACGAAAAATGTTAAACAAAAAAATCTAAAATGTCGTATCTAGGAACAGGTCCTCAGCCTTGCCGGGACTTCGCTCCGACTACTGAGCTAATTCGACATTATCAACTTCGGTTAAATACGAACATGTGAATTAATGCGAACATTACCAACGTGGTGAAAGCCGGCAACCGCATCTTCATTGATGATGGCCTCATCTCTATCAACTTTTAAACTTTTGAAGGTTATTCCCATCAATGTAATATATCACTGAGGAAGAAGATAACAATAATAATCTAATTTTTTAAAATATGAAAATAAACAAGACACAGAAAAATAATAAAAGATAACGGTCGCAACTGGGACTCGAACCCAGAACCTTACGTCTTACCGGGATATACACCTCTACCAATTGGGCTACTGCGATCTTATATGAGACTGTCGTATTATTATTTATTATTATTCAATCACCGAAGACTATATTAGCGACTCTCGGTCGAAAATTTGAAACAGAGAAAGATACGGTCACATTTAGGAATTGAACCCAAGACCGGGCACTGCTCTCCTACAGAGCTAATGGAATCCTATCCCCTTCCGTCATATTTAATCATACTTCAACTAAGAAATACCAACATTCTTATCGCATATTTTTTATTGTCTGCTATATTTCAACTCGAACTAAATGCTGCTAGTTAAAATTTGAAAAAGTTCATCTCTATTTTTGTATAATGAGCAACATCTAGATATTAACTTTTCTGCAAGTCTAGGATTAATATTATTTTTTTATATCCTAGACTTGCAGAAAAGTCAATTCCTAGATAAGACCGTATCTTTATCTGATTTTTTTATTCAAATTTTCGATTGAGAGTCTCTAATTTTTTCTTGAAAAAAAAATATAGTTAGTTTTCGAGAAAGTGATAAAATAATAATATTAAGAAAAAAATCCGAAGTTTAATAATTCTCGAAAGCTCGAAATTTTAACGATTTTCAGCAAATGCAATTGCAAAACGATTTTGTAAACAAGTTTTTCCTCGAATAAACACCACCCCTACTTCTATTACTCAATCCTATTTTATCTGCTCGGCAGAAGTAGAAAATCTATTTTCAACACCGATGCAGTTTTACGAGACATAAAGCAGGACGCATATAGATTACTTCCGCTTATTTCCATTCCGAAGTAAAATAATATGAACATGTACGTGTAAAAAATTCTCACCGGTAAACAGAATGTAGTAAAGAAAAATCATTTCCTATCTAGTTAAGATTTCACCTCATAATAATTACTGGCACTGAAGTGTGAAAGTAGACTGAATGCTATTGAAATGAGATCCTTGATGGGGGTGTGTGTGATAAAACCATGGATGATCGTGCGAGAAATTTGGAGATCTGCAAATAATGCAAAGCTGATGTAAGCGTAGTGAGTAGAATAAAAAAGGGACGCTTAGAAGGTTTGGGCGTGTATACCGAATGAACGAAGAATGGAGTGTAATGAAAATATCTGACCCAAATGTGTGATTAGATTAGATCAAGTGAATTAGACATCTGAGTCGGGCCATGTCAAGAGTCAGAATAATAGGTACATAATTTGTGTGGCTGGTTTGGGTCCAACCAACACCCCTGCCAAAAGTTAACCCAAGTGGTTTGATTCGTTTAGTGTCTTACCAGAGGTGCCGGGTTCTTGGGTGAGGTTTGTCTAGGTCTTGGTGACGGGTGATTTTGTTCATCTACTGCATGCACGGAGAAAAATGTTATTCTAAAATATGATCATTTTATTCGCAAAACCTTTAAAAACGGGACTCAAGTTCTAACGAACAAAACAGGGTTTCAATGTTTATTGGCGGGAAAATGTAAGATTTTTTTTGTTGGTGTATGTAGTACATACGAAATTTGTTTTAATAATTAATAATAATAATTTATTCTTATATTTTCCCGCCAATAAACATTGAAATCCTGTTAATTTGATCGTAAAAACTTCAGTCCCGTTTTTAACCGTTTTAGGAATAAAATGATAGTATTTTAGAATAAAAAATTTCTCCGTGTGGCGGGCCGGATCAAATATGACAGCATTCCTCAGAGCGTCCTGTGTGGAGATAATGTAAAAAAAATAATATTCTTAATTTCTGCACAACTTCAATTTTCTAAGATGAGATTCCTTGCCGAAAATAAGAAATCTTCTAGTCATGATCATGAGAATCTTTGAATAACTTCAGAACGTTAAAAATTATTTTTCTTTCTTTGCTGACTTGCAAGTAAAGGAAGAATTTATGGTAATATCACTAGCAGGTTTTTCCGGGAATTCCATCTCACTGGATCGGAAATTTTACGCTTCATTGGAAAAAATTAACGATGGTGCGTCATTTGAATTGCAGGCGAAGGAGGAGGTTGTCTAATGAGATGTGTAATAATAATAATAATAATGGATATTTTGTAGAGCGCCGTTTTTGTGATAAATCTCCTCAAGGGCTCTGTACAATTTATTATAAATTCTTAGACTCTAAGTTTATTATTTACAAATGTATTCAGAAATATACTTACCTGGCCGGTCACTTCCGATAAACACACTTTAATTAGAAAGTTTATGCTTGGAGAAGATACCAATTTGCACGAGGAGGACGTTATAGTAAAAACACTATAAGTACACCATTTATAAGAAGACTAATGCCAAAGTTGAGTAATATTTATTTTGAAAGACTTGAGAATTTTAGGATTCTTTAGGAATGGAGAATTTTCACGATAATGATAATGACCGTTATAAAAGCTTACAAATAAGAGTTAGCTCATATTTTTACACAATTAGTTATTTACAATGTCACGGGCTGTGAAGGTGAAAGGTTTTTGACTTTATGGATAAGACAGTCTGAAAAGATGAGTTTTAAGTTTAGCTCTAAATTCCGCCGAGTCAATCATTCTTAACTCATGTGGCAGTCCATTACATACAACAAAAATACTTCAAAGTGACAGCTGTCTGCTTACGTTTAAACCCGAAAAAAAATAACAAAATTCCAAGCTAGGTTCTGACACTCCAATGTGTAGGATACCTGTGTTTTGCCCTTACTTATTTCAGTGTATAGGTTAGGCGTGTAGTTTTAACGTCCTTCAATACATGTTGTTAGTATAGTTAGTCATACGAAATTTTTAGGTGTCTCAAAAGATGTCACTTCATTATTATTTTAGAAAAGTACCGTCTACCGTCATTCATGCCTAATGTACGAACGGCTACGATGATAGCCAAAGGCATCTGGTAGTAGGGAAGGTGCCATCAGTCTGGCGGTCAGCAGCGTTAAAAATACTTCACTGGTTCCAGGCGGATAGGAGCATTTAGGACTCTTGTGCGGTATCCACATGAAAATATAAATAAAAATAAGATCATTATATCAACCGAAAATTACGTAAACACTTCTTCATATTGTAATGAGTCTTAATATTTATTAAGTATATCGTTCCGTATTTACGAATTGCAAGGTTGACAGATAACACGTATGAAATGTTCAAAGCTGTCAACTACAAGGGTCAGTCCAAAAGTAATGCCTCCTATTTTTTTCTACTTAAATAAAGTTAGTTAAGTGAAAAATTTTAATTTTGCGCTATTCCTCCAGCCTTCTTCTACAATCTACTGCATTAGTAACTGTCTGCGTCAACAGATGGCAGCACTGAAGTCGTTTGCAAAATAGCCGACAGCGTTCTATGCTTCATTTCTTGAATGCAGAAGGAGAAACGCCCATTCGCAATCATGGAAGACTGAAAAATGGATGTCGGCACTCTTAGATGATAGGTTCGTCAATGTAAGAAAGCTGAAGGACAAACGCCGCCCGTTGGCCGACGAAAAGCGTAGCGGTAGGCAGTTCACTGCAGTGACTCCACGCAATACTCAGTGCGCCGATGACATTATTCGTGGTGACCGCCGGATAACTACAGATGAAAAGTGATGCATTATATCCTTCAGTGAAGGCAGTGTGATGTGAAGGTCATCGTTAGATGCAATTTGAAAATGCGGAGGCCGTGAAAACGTCCGTGCGTCAATGGCTTATACACAAATCAAGACTGTGCTTTTTACCGCACTGGAAAACATGCCCTTATTAAAAGATGGACCAAGACTGTTAAAATGAATGGAGATTATATTGAAAATAGACAAATTAATCGTCAATAGTAAAAATACCTGTGTAAAAATTGCATTTTAATTTCTCAACAATTAAAAGTAGAAAAAAATAAGAGGCATTACTTTTAGACTGACCCTAGTATAATAAACAAAAATATCTTGACATTTAAAACTACCGCTCTTGTAGGGATGCTCTCTATTGCCAGTTGTATGCCTGCCATTCATCAGGCTTGGTGTCGGACATCCTTTGATGAGTGCACTAGTGTCGCTTCCTTTGACAAGGTGTAATGCCCAATAGGTACTCGATTCAGTCCTCTATTCATTGAAATTACTGCATTCACCCTTTCGTCAATGTCCGTATCACACTTCCTGTCTCAATCCTGTATCAACATACCTTTGGAACGAACTTACTAATAATTTGCCTACAATGTAATTTGGTTTGACATTATTCACAAAATTGCTTTGAATGAAGATCATTATTCATGAAATCGCTTTGTATGGAGTTTGGATAGCCTTACATCCTTACGTCCATCATCAGGGCAAATTTGTAATCGAAGGTTCAATCGAAAGAAATCTAAATCTAAATAAATGAAATATTATTTTATTTACGCCGACCGGTTTTAAAAGAACCTTTCCTTTCTGAGGGCAAACATAATAATAATTTGTGTTACTAAATGTTGTGGCAGGGGTGAAGGTGTGTGGCTAGCGATTAGTGAAGCGTGGGGGAGGAGAACGGACAGTGAAAGGGAACATTTCTAAGATATATAAGAGGACTATAAGATTATATTTTTGTTTATTGATAATGGACTCATTATTTTTAAAGGATTTTTATTTTTATTTCTAAAGTGATCTAAGCGTTTTCCTTTATTATTAAAATGAAGAGTATCGCGGTATTTTTTCAAAACTATGCTTATTTGCAATGATATGGGTTTTGCTAGTTGAAGTACAATTATAACGATGGCTCTCCTTGGATAATGCTCTAAACACATTTTTTTTCATATTTCAATCCACATTTGTTAATACACTCATGTTACGTGTTCATTTATCTATATCATAGATGAAATATAATATAAAAAGTTATGGTGTAGCAAATGTAAAATTATGCAATGTCCAACGTTTTAAATATAGTGTCCTCCACGTGCAAAGTCGTGTCTCCTCCAAGAATATACTTTCGAATTAACCACTCAATCGCTTTATGCCACAATATGGCACTATTTCCAAAACCACGGATTGCTTTGTTGCCAAAATGTGGCAAATTTTGAAAAAAAATTTTTTTATTAAAACGACTATATAATATATATTGTACATTCAATATATAACAAAATACATATTCTCTAGATTATTTAAAATGTTTTAAGGTTAAAGATTTAATTAATTTTTTTTTTATAAATCCTACAAACATATGATAATAAACAAAAGATAGGGGAATTCATTGGCTACATAGAACTATAATCAGTTTATATGTCTCCATATTCAAATTCTGAGGTATGATTTTTTTAATGTGGGCGGAAAAATTTCCTTTAGCAATCCGAGAAAAAATATTTAAATTTTTCTGTCGCTCCAGTGGTTAAAGTGTGTTTATCGGAAGTGACCTGCCAGGTAAGTATGTTTTCTTTATCTATTTGTAAATAATAGTTGTAGGTGGAGCCTAAGAAGACATTATAAAATGTACAGCGCCCTTGAGGTGATTTCTCACAAAAACGGCGCTCTACAAATTATCCAATTATTTTTATTATGAAGATGCAAAATTGCAATGTCTAATATATCAGTTTGACATATTTTGAGTTAAGACAATATCTTTGCGAGTACACGATGTATCGTTTACGAGAAGCAAGATAGGATACAACGGTACGCCTTTAATAGTTAACGTTACAAACTTTCAACATAAAACGAAGATGTTGCCAAGAGCGGTATAACTTGAAAGCCAAGAACATTGTCTCCCTTAAGTTATCACAAAACCGCCCACAATTTAAGAATCCCTTAACGATGATAATGAGTTTAAGCTAACGCACCATTAACGATGACGAAGCATCCCCTTAATAACAGCTCGCCCCATTAACGCATATTTACTTGCGTCATATAATCACGTGTCATTATCATCTTATTACAGAAGAATGTTATTTATATTATCTTGGTTTATGGAAGCTGCTTTCTCAACGATGAATTAAAGATTTCCATGGAAGTACTATTTTCCACCAAATATGACCATGTACAATTAGATATATTAACTACAATAAAAGACCTCTGAATTATATTTAAAACTAGAATCTGTACACAAGATTGTTATGTATTGATATGTTGGTATTCTCTTGTCATTTATATCGTTATGTTGGTAGCCCACAAGCGGCACTTGGAGAATAACCTGGAATGTATCGGAGTGTCAATAAACGTCATAATAAGTCAACCGTTTTCTTATTGATTGCAAATCCCAGACATTATAATTGGCGACGAGGATGAGTAATGAGTAATAACATCATTTTTTGTGCTGGGTTCAGGTTCACTATCATGTTTATTTTCTTGGCTTCCCAAGTCGAACCATTTTTCGGGATTTTCATAATTAGATTTAAACTTTAAACAACTTTTTTTTATCTGGTTAACATGAACCTTTTTTATTTCTCCTCCCATTAATTTAATTAAATATACCCATGGACTTAATTTTTGTACAATTATTCCCTGAACCCATTTCATCGGACTTTTTAGATGTCTTAAGTAGACTAAAACACTATCATTTTCCTTATACTCTTTTATGGCATTTTTCCTCGATTGTGTGACCTTTTGTGATTCCTTACTTTTATTTACATGATTTTCTTCTGACAAAATGTGTAGTGGTGTACGTGGCTCATACGAAAATATTTTAGCCATAGGAGACACACCCGTGACAGAAGTAGGAGTGGAACGATAAGTATACAAACAATCTATTAAACGTTGAGCTGGTGACAAATATTTAGAATTTTTTGAAAACATAAATTTAATTAAAATCTTTTTGAATGTTTGAACAGATCGTTCAGCTAATCCATTTGACTCAGGATTATAAGGTGGAGAAAATAATAATTTAATAGATTTTTCTTTACAAAAAATAGAAAATTCTTTACATGAAAATGGAGGACCGTTATCACAAACAATGGTTTTCGGAAACGCAAATCTGGAAAAAACTTCACCTAATTTTGATAACAAATCCGAATATTTAGTATTTTTCATATAAAAGCATTCTACCCACTTTGAATATGAATCGCAAACTAATAGGTATTTGGAACCTTTTAAATCAAAAAAATCCAAATGCACTCTTTCCCATGGACTTTCAGCAATAGGCCAATTATGACGTACATTTTTATTAGCATTTTGTACAGACTGACACATTTCACATCTAGAAATTATATCTTCAATATCTTGATTCATACCTAACCACCAAACATAAGAACGAGCTAGAATTTTTGATCTGACTATACCAGGACGACCATAATGTATTAGATTAAGGACTTTAGACTTTAGAGACTCCGGTATTACAATTCTGTCACCAAATAAAAGACATTTTCCTTTGACCGACAGTAAATTTCTGAACTTGAAATATTTCTTTATTTCTGGACTTGACAAGGTTTCAATCCAACCGATTGAAACATACTTAATGACTTTACATAATATTTCATCTTTTATAGAATGACTTTCAACTTCTAGAAATGGAATTAAGGGTGTTGACATGTATACAAAATTACATTCCTCTATATTACATTGTGATTCAACACACTTAACCAATTTCTACCAAGAATAGCATCAGACGATAGATTTTTAACAACCAACACTGGTAAATCCATGACAAAATTAGAATCAACATTAATACTTACTTTTGTCATAAAAAATCCAAAACAATATAAATTTTGACTATTTGCTGTAAACAAATTACCATAGAACTGACTTAATTTACAAGTTTTGAAAAATTTTATATACATTTTGTGACTTATTAAGGTCGATGAACTTCCTGTGTCAATCATAAAAGATATTTTTATACCGTTTAAAAACAAATCAATGTTCGCTGTTTCAGACACGGACATATTTAAAACATTTATATTATTCACACATTTTACATGATTAATAACCGATTTTTTACTAGAACAAAATTTTGACGTATGCCCGTACGTATTACACTTGTAACATTTCCACTTTCTTGACGGACACGACTCTGGTTGATGACTTAAAAAACACCTCTCGCATCTTTTTCTGGAACTTGAATGTGATGGAGATGACGGACGACTCGATGACCTTGAATTCCTTGGTCCGTGTTGACTTCTCCGAGATGGACTTAAACTTCCTTGACGTGACGTTTTCACTTTCAAAACTGAATGATCCTTTTTGTGCATTATTTCAGCTGAACTATTACTTACTGTCTCCATATTCTTGATAATTTTTTTTGCTTTTTCAAAAGTCATTGACTCATCTTCAGATAGTAATCTTATAGTCATAGCTTCATTTTTTATACCGCACACCAATTTATCTCTCAAGGCTTCATCCAAAAATGCTCCGAAATTACACGATATAGACAGACTTTTTATTTCTGAAATGTATTCATCAATTCCTTCGTTCGACTGTTGTTGACGATTATAAAATTTGTATCTTTGGGCGATTGCACATGTTTTTTCTTCATATTTATTTTGTAGTGTTGTTACAACCTCGTTATAGGTTAACTCTTCAATGTTTTTCGGATGAACAGTTTCTTTTAAAATTTTATACTTCTCCGCACCGATAATCATACAAAGATATCCAATTTTTTCTTTGTCCGTGATATTAATAATTTTTAAATAAATATGAACTCGTTCCAAAAACATTGCGAAAGTTTCATAGTTCGCTTCGAATTGCGGCACGGGCAAGCTATTGTTAGACATTTTGAAACTGGTTGTTTTTTCAAAAACGAAATCACTGTTTTACACTGTACACATTTCACTCGTTTTTTATTTAATTTATCCCATCCTCGTCGCCAATTATAATGTCTGGGATTTGCAATCAATAAGAAAACGGTTGACTTATTATGACGTTTACTGACACTCCGATACATTCCAGGTTATTCTCCAAGTGCCGCTTGTGGGCTACCAACATAACGATATAAATGACAAGAGAATACCAACATATCAATACATAACAAAGATAAATCACATTACTAACAATAATATGAAATCATTAGGATTTTTACAGGAAACATTAAAATCTTAAATTCACTTCCTGCCATGAAAAATGTATTTTTCTCATTAGTTCTTAGCCAATTAGAGTATAATTCTGTCATTTGGTCACCACTCCATAAAATTTATTAAAAAAGTCGAAAGAAATGCGTAAGTGTCTGTGATGTATTAATTTTAAATTGAATATCCCCTTAAAACAAATTAACTGCACAATTTTTATTAAATACCTTAAAAAATACAAACACTTGGGGATCGACGAAGAATGATTTGAAACAATGGTAAGAAAAGTGGTTAAAATTTGAGTGCATTTGTTTTGGAAACAGAAGAAGATTGGGAAATTGGAACTACCTTACAAGTAAGTTGTTAGTGTTTTTCGTGTACTGTCAATCTCGTTTTAAAGTTTAAATAATAAATTTGACAATCTCGGAAGTATTAGTTAATAATAATAGTTAGTTATTAATAGGTCAGTGGTTGAGTGGGCATAGCGCTTGGGTCCCACCCAGGCGTTCCGTGTTCGATTCCTCGGCTGGCTAAGTCCTCCATCACAACACAAGCAACATCTTCCGCTTAGTGTGGTGGTAGTAGGAGATTTGCAAATGTTGTTGGGTTATTCGTAACCCGGGAATGTTTGTCTTTCTTTTTTAAAAAACAAAAATATATTTATATATAATATCGTTTTGTACACATTCATTTTGTTGTTGCGATAATTACTTCGAGGTATCGAGGTGGAACTATTTTGATTGTGTCGTGTTCTCCTTCGCAGAGATACAGTGAGTGATTGGTCATTCCTTTTCCTTGTGTACCTTGTTTATCCTACACATATTATTATCACCCAATTCCAGAAAACACCACTTCGTCTCGTTTCGATTTTAATATTTACAATGCATTTGAAGCTGTAATTCGTAAGCATTTTTCGATACAAAAATAACACTTTCTCCACCATATCCATATTTCTTATCCATATCGTTTTCCCCGAGTGAAAGACACATGTTATTTAGTTTTTTTATTACCCGTCTCTGTCAAACCATTTTCCGGAAACTCCTTTGCATCACAGCATCAGCCACAAAATCGATTCGTCTGCTTGAAATTGGAATGCCTTCCCCTCAAAGGACACGTGTCACAAAAAATGTCACGAAAAATAAAACAGCAAACACGGGTTCAAGGTTCAAGCCAATACAGATTTATTTCAGGATTATTTTGGTGTCTCTCGCTTTAAGCATTCTGTAGACGTATCATGTTTCACAAAACTGAAAACTTGCCCTTATAACCGCGTACGTTTGACGTGCCTTTTGCTAAGGAAGTATTAAATATTACACTAAGCAATAAAACTTCATTTAATGTTAATATTTAGTTGGAGGCAGTTTATTTTAGCATGGATTTTAAAGGGTTTCCGTAGAAATTAAAGCACTTGATAATAAATTAGGACGAGACCATCTGGATAATTTCTCATTAAAGTTCTGCGAAACGTTAATTTTTATTTTTTATCATAACATAATTTTACGAGGGTTTAGGAAGGTAACTGAAATTTATTGTTCATAAACTGGGTGTTTCATAATACCACTGAAATGAAGCGCTTTTGCTTTAATAGAGAAATGTTCATTTCCTTATTTTTTCATGAGGATTAATGCTGAAAATTAAAGTTTAATCCATCAAGAAAATTATTAGTCATTTTACACCATAACTTATCTGCAAATCTTTTAAATTACAGGAGAGAATACTGGGTGTGATGTCAGTATAAGAAATAAGCAAAAATATTACGCGATTTATCAAATTACTTGTAAAAAAACTATGTATTACGAATACCTACATAATTAGATTTATTTAGGTGAGGGCAGTGGAAGTAGTAATTTTTTGGGGGACGGTAAACAGTGGGAGGAGACAATATAATAAGGAAGCATTGTCAAGAATGGTAAATTACATTTTTCTTTTTTTTAAACTGATTTACAGGGTGGTATTATTTTGTTTACAATATAAATTATCGATCTAACTAATTTGTTTACTTCTAAGGATTCTTATATAATTAAAATATTTGTTAATATTTGTAACTTTAAACTTAGTTCACTTTGTTTATTGAAGCTACGGCATGTCGCTAGTAAATTATTGGCAAACACGGAAAAGTTATTATTTTTTTTAAAGACTTCATGTTCCCTGATTCTAGTTTTAAAATTTCTGGTAGTCATGCGTAGAAACTGTGCGTCACATTAATTACATTCTAAAGTATATATATCCCTTTTTTATCTGTATGTATGTCCGGTTTCCGTTATTTCGTAGAAATTGTAACGTAGATAATGCACAAGAAATATACATTTAGGCATTAATAGGCACTAATAAAGTTCTCTGCCTTTACACACTATATATACCTACGAATTATTTTGGAAATTTTATGAGTACGAATTGGTATATTTTAAGCATTATCAAAACGAAAAGTTTTGCTTTCATAATATAAAATACCTAGTTTTTTAACTGTTAATTCATGGTGGAATTCCATTGTATTAGATATGAAATTAAACCATTTTTTTCACTTTGTTCCACTTGTTTATTTACACCAGGACCGGTTTCGTCCTACTACGGACATTTTCAGACTGGTAGTTGAAATTCTTATGCTACGGAATTTATACAAACTTAGGCAGGGGCGCACAACATTGTCTCTATATGATGAATGTTTCGATTTTGTTAATTTAAGGTATTATCAGTTATTTTGTTAAGTTAAGATACATATAGATAATTATAAAGTTTATTATTAAAATTATGAATGATGACATATAGTAAAAGGTTATTTTTAATTGACATGAATCTATATGAATTTATATAATTGAAAAGGTTTGTGATCACTGATATTTTATTTTGGTAATGTTGGGATATTCCCTCCTTGTTGCTTAGGGCCTAATTAACAAATATTGATAGCACTATGGTAATTATTGTTATTAGGGTTCTCCATACATTTGGGTTATTACATTTTTTTAATTACATACTTAAATTACACCACTGCTCTCTGAAGTAAAATTATTCTAAGTGAATTATAATGGATATATTAATGGTGATTGAGCATTATGTTCCAACTGTTTATTCATGACATATTTAAGATAAATTTTCTTTGTTAGGCGATTAATTTCTAGTGACTCTAATCTATCTAATTTTGCTCCTTTGTTACAAACATGAAGGATTTTGACATCTCTATCTTTATCAAAAGTATGTCGGTTTTCTAATAAATGCATGGCGACAACCTTTTACTATGTATCATCATTCATAATTTTAATAATAAACTTTATAATTATCTATATGTATCTTAACTTAACAAAATAACTGATTATACCTTAAATTAACAAAATAGAAACATTCACCATATAGAGACAATGTTGTGCGCCCCTGCCTAAGTTTGTATAAATTCCGTAGCATACGAATTTCAACTACCAGTCTGAAAATGTCCGTAGTAGGACGAAACCGGTCCTGGTGTAAATAAACAAGTGGAACAAAGTGAAAAAAATGGTTTAATTTCATATCTAATAAAATACCTATTTGAAAATTCCCTACCTTTCGTTGGGCTTGCCAACCTAAGTTACCCACTTCAAAGCACAAAGCTTTTTGTATAAGATTTTTCATTGAAATAACTTATAATTATTATCTATTAAAGTCAAATGTTGGGAACAGAAATGTGTAACGGACACATGCTCCAGATCAGAAATCTACAACATTGAACTTTAAGCTTTAGAATTTGTTCAATTTTAAATCATTTTCAATAAATTAGTCTTAATTCTAAATTACTAGTCAAAATGTAATAAAAAAAAGCCTGCTTGTGAGCCCATACCAAATAAAAATACTTAACTTAATCATCATTTATATTTAAAAGAAAAGAAAATTTGTTTCCACTACCGTAGCTTACAGTTTAAGCTTTTGACAATAGGCCCCCTAGCACGGTCGAACGATAAGGATTGATAGGATAACTTTCGGTAAGTTCTTATCGTTCCCTAGGACAACTGTCAACTGGATATACTGTCCTTTGTCATTGAGAACTGTTACTTATATCGTTAGCGATTTGCAGTCATGCTAGGGAACCATGAGAAGTAACCGAGAGTTTTCCTATCAATCCTTATCGATTGACTGTGGTAGGGGGCCAGGGGTGCTTTTTCAGCATTAAACGATTTTCATGTTTTAATTGGGAAACGAACTCAGACGAAAACATCTTACAGGAGACATTCTAGAACTAGAACTCAGCTGGAACAAACAAACTGTTTCCTTCTAGCATTATAATTGACTGTCCCGTAGCCCATTGGTCCAAATCATCGAGTCGTGCACTAAAGCGTTGCAGGTTCAATCCGCTATTTTTCTCCATAGGTAGATTTAGAGGGTAGAACGCCATTCCTCGCTTTACCCGATTCCTACGATTACACGGAGAAAATTTTTATTCTAAAATACGATCATTTTATTCGTAAAAACGGTTATAAACGGGACTGAAGTTCTTACGAACAAATTAACAGGGTTTCAATGTTTATTGGCGGGAACATGTAAAAATCATTTGTTGTTTACCAACAAATTAGTCTTACATTTTCTTGCTAGTAAACATTGAAACATGATAATTTATTCGTAAGAACTTGAGTCGTATGATCGTATTTTAGAATAACATTTTTCTCCGTGTACGAGTCAGTTTTCCACTCTTGACCCAATAATTGATTCACTTGAATAATAATAACTCCACTGCTGTTATATTTCTATCTGAACTGCTCGTGAACTGCTGACCTCAATTCGTTTGACAACGTCTTACTCTGTAAATACTGCATTCAGTGGATACTTGAATAATAAATATCGTTCATTAATAAATAAAAATAGGCAGGGAAGTTTTAATTTTAAGATGTACTGGATCTGGAAGGTACAAGACTCAGAATATGGTAATGCCACAGACATATTATTCATAGACTAGAGAATCAGGGAGAGGGGTAAGAACCAACTGTAGCGGGGCGGAGAGGGATGAGTTGACGGTAACGATATGTGATTCGATAATATTTCAATATGACAGTATATAGGCATCACGCATTATAATATCACCATTTAGCTCTTAAAAGTAAAATCTGCTTTTGAATGAATAGATCTTTTTACATGGGAGCGCGAATTGTTCGCCCGGTTTGAACAAACTTGTGTAATCCATATAAAATGAAGAAAGGTTCGCTTGTTTTGAGAGTCGAATATTTTGTTACCGTGTTTAGTTAAGACACTTTTACAAATGTTTCATAATTTACTTATCCCAGTAAACTGAAACGTGCACACGACGGGACCGGGAATTTCGGTTGCTTACGCTTCATGTCTAAAACTGATCATATTATATGATGTGAATAAGCTTAAAATAATGACAAATAATGCCTGCATATGGAAGGTAATACGACAATTGGGTTTATACTCTTTTTCACTTCTATTTTTACATGTTTTAATAGCACAAGTTACCATTTTTGCCGTGTTATTTCGTAAAATGTACCGATAAGAGCTCGACGCTAGTCCGCACAAGAATGATGACGTCACATTTTCTAGATTCACGCGAACCTATACGCCAGCCCGGCCGGTTCCATGGAACCCAGAACTAAGGAGGGGGAAATAATAAGCTTTTATCACTTAGGGCAGGTCTATACATATTCATATGTCTATAAGTAATGCATACAAATGTTGAATGTATATCCTGTGGCTTAATAAAATGAAATGTAATATTTTATTTATTTCCTAATATTTACAGCTAATTTGCTAAACCATAGCGTGTGTGGGGTTTGATTCGAAACAAAGCAAATGTAATCCTTGAACATTAATATAATAACATAAGCCCTGCAGGCTCGAATTACCGCCCTTAATCCCTTGGGATTTCTCCCTTATAACCTGGTACATTCCACAAACATCTTTATTGATCTGTACAAAAGAGAGTTTTCATTTTAAATGGATCGACAAAAGCCAGTGAAGACTGTTGATATATAAAACCTCAGATTGAATTTCCGCAGAAATAATTCAGAACATATTGATTTTTATAACTTTTCGGTACTAGAAGTGAATTTTTGTAACCTTATCAGGAGTAAAGACAATAGATATTGCGGGTTTTAAATTACAAAAAATAAATCCCAGAATGTTCCTTTCAATGAGAGTCCAGTGTTTGGTAACTTGATCTGAAATGGTGAACACTCGCTGGTAATCACTTCGCTGTTTTCTTTTCTTATTTTCCTTGTTTTCCTTCCGTTTTTTCTTACGTTTCTCGGTTTCTTCTCATATGTCTACCTTCCAATTACCTCTTTTAATCATTCTGAAATCTCGTTTCATTTTCATCCGTCAATTTCACATTCTTTAAGCGCGATTGACCGGCGACTGAGAATAAAAGTTTTAAAATGCTTGCAACTGTACAGGGGGGTTCCAATGAGAAAGATCGATTATTCCCCGTATCAAATTTTTTAAATAAAAAATTTAATATCGATTAATTTCATTAAAAACTTGCTTTAATATATATCTACACTCAAGTAAGCAATAAAAAATTCTCAAAACGCACGATGATAAATTATTAAATATCGTGTACTTCCTGTAAGTATTTTTTGATCATAAGTATTTATTTTTCAATAAAGCCTAAACAAAATAAGTGTAAAAAATTTTTTAAATATTTTAATTTGTAAGACCTTAAATAAATTGAAAAACTGAGGTATTTTTGTCACAAAACACGTACTCGTATTTATTTTTTAATGGTTTTAATTAAACTAAAATTCAAATTCTTAAAATCGTGTTATTAGATTATGCAATGATTTATTTTGTTGTATAATTATAAGATTTGAAATTTGTGTTATTTAATAGAATCTATCGTTTGAAAATTGAACAAATCTGCCAAAATCCAACGTTATAACCTTAGTACATTAAAAACAAACTTACTTTTTCAAAATTTTAAAACTGCGTGTATTAGATAAAATAACAATCTTTCAAAAGCAATTTATGTATTTTTGTAAAAAAGAGTCAATACGTTTAGAATTTGATTTAAAAGGGACTAATTTCGGTATTCTCTGGTAATACCCTCTTAATCAAGAACCATCGCATTTCACCTCTTAACATTCCGCGATTGGACGTTGATAGTGAATATAGTCATACAGGCTTCAAAAGCACGATTTTTTATGGTACTAAAATAATATAACAAAATTATGCTTTTCTAAACATATATCTAAGAGATAACTCATTAACATTCCGTCTTTGGTTTTCTTCTATGCAGTAAGTGATATTGTTATTTCACTTTGTTTGAGTACGAATATAGCATATACGATTACAAAAGCTTGAATTCTCCAATCTAAATTAGAGCTTTTGGGACCACAAAGGCCCTTTCCTTAATTTCTAAATCAATTCCAGAACTTACATAATGTATTACGAACTACAGTAAATTGCTTCCGAACCTGGGACGTATTGCCAGAGGCTATAATATGTTGGTAAACCATTATGCAAATGAGTATAAAAGGTTGAGGTACCATATTCATACCTGTACAAAACCGCTGGTTCCCAGGCGACCTCCCTGGGCTATCACCTGTCTTATACATTATCTTTCGTGCTACAGATAATTCGTAAGCAACATGCGATCATCTTTTGAATGCTGCTGCATGTGGACCATTAAATGGTACATAAGGAGATGCTGATAATTATTACAGGTCGCTTTCGTTTTTACAGACGGCTGCAATTGCTGCATAAATATTGTGTTGGTTTTTTAAATGATTTGGCTTACTAATATATGTGTCATTGTTCTTGCCATAAGTGTAAAGTCATATTTTTATCGTATATCAAACATTACAACAACATCTCAGATATGGCACAATGACTTGCGAGAAACGGCTCTGTAGATATGACACATACTATATCGATTATAAGATTATTTTGCGATAGTATATCACTACTTGTATCATATGATACTACTTGCTATGTTTTGCGAAACTTCCAAATAATTTCTAGGTCAGAGGTTCCCAAAGGGCACCCTGGGGTGCCACGGAGAGACATCAGGGGCGCCACGAGGCTCCCCTGATGTCTCTACTAAAAATTAAAATTGACATGATTACAAACATTTTACCATCGTATCACAGTTGGCTGACTGGTTTGCAAAGTACTTCGTAGAAGACCGAGCGACAACAGCCAAAACAAATATGCTTGTTCGGATTTGACGGAGTTTTGGGCATCAGTTGAAAATGAGTATTCGATTCGAAGTGCAAAAGCTGTAAGGCTCCTCATTTCCTTTGCGACTTCATATTAAAATTGTGCAGTGAGCAGCAGGCTCACCCGTAAACACACACACCTCAAGAGTATGTGGAAGATTTTTGTAATTATATTTGCATTTTATTTGTATTTTCACCTGTATTTTCCTACCAATGAATGTACTAGTTCAAAAGAATTATGACTAGACACCCAGGTGAAAAGAGAAAAAGAATTCTGACTGGACACTTAGGTGGAAAGAGGGTCCCGTGAAATAGCGGGAACAGTGGCGCATCCGGCACAACAAAGAACAATACGATATATATCAGGCCCCCAACATCTCAGCCCATATGAGATTTCTCAGGTTGGGATGGGCTGGGCATGTACAAGCCAAGGTCGGATCCAGGAGCCTACAGGCCGATAACTCTACTGCCGATTCTTGGAAAAGTTCTTGAAAAATTAATCAGAACTCGCCTAGACCTAACCCTATCGCCTCCCTGCGACAGACAGTTTGGCTTTGTTGGGAAAATGTCTACTGAGCACGCCGTTCTGCATGCGCTTGACTGGGTGAAGGTTTGCCCATCGAAGTATGTTGTAGGAATATTTTTAGACATCTCCGGGGCCTTTGACAACGCGTGGTGGCCGATGATATTGTGCAAACTTAAAAATCGCGGGTGCCCCAGTGGCTTATTTAAAATCCTGGTGGATTATTTCTCGGAACGCACAGTATCGGTTTCCCATGGAGCTACCAAGGTAAGCAGAGCTGTCAATATGGGATGCCCCCAAGGTTCGGTTCTTGGACCCACACTTTGGAACGTGCTCTTTGATGATCTTCTCAGGTTGCCCTTACCTGAAGGTTGCACCTTGGTAGCTTACGCGGATGATTTATTTTTGTTAGTCTCGGGGGGCAACCGGACGGAAGTCGAAAGAAAAGCTGAAGAATGTCTGAGACGTATATTGAAATGGGTAGAAATGAACAAGTTGGCCTTCGCCCCCCACAAGACTGTTGGTCTCCTGATGAAGGGTTCTCTCAGTCGTACGAGAAACCCCTCAATCCGAGTTGGGAGTACCCATATCAAATTTGTCGAACAGTGTAGGTACTTAGGTGTTGTTCTTGACAGATCGTCATCGTTCCTGGCACATGTTAAGAGTATTTCAAGCAAAGCCCAATCCCTATTTCTAAAGCTTAGAAGACTTTCCACTTCTGAGTGGGGACTGCGTAGTCCGGCGCTGCGGCTCCTATACCGCTGCGTGTATGTGGCCCAAGTCGCATACGCGTCTTCTGTATGGTCGCATCGTTTGGACAACGTGATGATACAACTTGCGCTGAAACGGGGCCAACGCACTCCCCTGCTTGCTCTAACGGGTGCTTACAGGACTGTAGCATCAGACGCACTCCCAGTACTGGCTGGACAGATGCCGATTGATCTCGAAATCAGGGAAATTTTAGCAAGAAAGGACCTCATCAAAGGCAAGGCTGCTGTCCACCTAGGAGTGACCCTCACTCCGGGCGGGGCCGCACGCCTTCCTGTATTATTGAGAGAGATGAGAGTGAAAAGTCTTGAGGAATGGCAAAGTAGATGGGACAGGTCGACAAGTGGGAGATGGACTCACTCCTTCTTCCCCTCAGTTAAAGCCAGGATTGAAGGGGCCTACCTTAAGCTAGACCACTATGTGATCCAGATGCTAACCGGACATGGAGAATTTCGGGGAAGACTGTTCAGCCTCGGTCTCTCTCGGCAGGCTGGATGCGCCTGTGGCGAGGAAAACCAAACGGCCATGCACATTCTGTGGCACTGCCAGATCATGATGGATGCTCGAGAGGAAATGCTTGAGGGTTTGCAAGATATTACTACCAGGCCGGTTTGGAATCCCGACCTGGTATCGAACAAGGTGAATTTCGAGTGCTTAAAAAAATTTGTTAAAGTATGGGTGGAGAGATGGGATGCGCTTAGAGTCGTTGAACTAGAATAAAATCATTACTTAGTTTCAGGTGCCGGGTGTGCTGCTCCCGTAGGAACTTTATTAGAAATGTTTTGAATCATAGTCTATGATTTATGCTATGAACTTTTTATTTTGTTTTACTTATTTTGCTCTGCTTCAATTGATTATTTAATAACAGCATAATGTTGTATTACTGTTTTTATCTATGTTGTCATTGCCCTTGTAATTGATATAAAATAGGAGAGCACTTTATGAAATTCTTTGTCTTTATTTGGTTACTTCTAGGAACTGGCTGGAATTGTACTGCACTTCGTATGTACTGTTACACCCTCCTCATAAGGAGGTGGAATAGCCCCCTGTCCCTGCCTGGCACAGGTGATGCCCTTTTTTGTAAGCGCTTAGTTTCCTGCATTGTCCACTGCGCTCCCCCTGACGTAGCGGTAGCATTGAAAGGGAAGGATCCTTTCCACCCTGATCTCTAGTTCCCTTGTGGTCCTGTCGGCTCGAGTGAGTTACTTAGTCCCCAGGGTTCTTCAGAAGTCTCTTCTCCACTATCCCACCGTCTTCACAGGGATCACATCTTGCCACTGTTCTGCCGGGGACGGTGTGAAGGGTTTGAAGGACCACCTTCCCGTCCCACTGCTTACTGTCTCTCGTCGGGACTGCCTGTGGCTTGCCAGAAGCTGTAGATGCTGTTCTTGTGTTGTATGCTGCCACAGGAACGTGCTTAAATTTGCTTTTCCTTTATTTTATTTTGTAATGTACTTATATGTTCCTCTTTATAAATGTTGTCTCTCCACTAGCTTCAAGAACAAGAACAAACTGCCTCGGATGAAACACTTAAAATTTAATGGTATGTATAAATGTATGTTGTGCCGTGTAGGGACAGTCGGGGGCTTTTAGAATCATTTAATAGTAGCTTCGTTTTAAAAACAAATTAGATTCTTGACGTGAGAATCGATAGAGGGATCCATCTGGTCCTTAAAATGATTCGGGAAAGTGGTGGGTGCCCTCGACTGGGCATGTACAGAGAATGCCGGACACACGCGTCCCAAAAAGAATTATGACTGGACACCCAGGTGGAAAGAGAAAAGTGGGGACACCCAGACTGAGGTGGGAAGACGAGGTAAGAGGAGATGCGGCACAGCTTCTCCAGGTAACAAACTGCAAGTCAACTTCTGAGGACAGGAGGAGTTGGAGGCGAATGTTGCGGGAGGCCAATGCTCGATATGGGCTGTAGCGCAATCGAAGAAGAAGAATGTACTTGTTCATTTTAAATACGGGTGGTATTAGTTTCTTACCTGGTTTCTTCTTCATAGTCGTACAAATATGAAATATTGCTACCACAGATATAGATATTATATGACTAGGGTGCCGTGAGAAAATTCAAATTTTCTAAGTGTGCCATGACTTGGAAAACTTTGGGAACCCCTGCTCTAGGTGGTTCGTTTTCATTACAAGTAAATTTATTGCGTTATTTATATATTAAAGATTACGATGAATATTAAACTGGACTAGATGTCCTTACTTTAGTAGTCTCTAAGTTCTTCTGAGGCTCCCAGTCGCCAGACTGATGATGTGCGCTTGACTACCGGATGCTTTTGGCAAATCGTCGTAACCTTTCATTCATTAAACACGAACGACGATAGATGATACTGTTATGTATACTTAACTGACATCAGTTGGAATATTGCAAAACTTTGTATAACTAATTATACTAAAGACATAATATCTTGAAGGATGTTGAAACCACAAAACTTAACTTTATAATACACTACTCTAAGACGCCAGACATCAGTGGAGTATTCAAAAACCCTGGTCGATTTCTGAATACTTCACACAGAGAAAGTAAGAGCTCTGATGCATGTCAAAAAGGAAATAACATTCCCACCTCTGTTCATGCTTGATCAGTTACCATATTTCTCGATATTCACATAGGAGTAGAAGCGTGAATCCCGGCTAAAGCAATACAAATGAATCGTGAAGTTGTTGATCTCTGGAAATTGTATTGAGAATTCTCTTGACACAAGTCCGGTCCTACAAAAATAATGTTGTGAAAATTGTATTGAGAATTCTCTTGACCCAAGTCCGGTCCTACAAAAATAATGTTGTGAAAATTGTATTGAGAATTCTCTTGACCCAAGTCCGGTCCTACAAAAATAATGTTGTGAAAATTGTATTGAGAATTCTCTTGACCCAAGTCCGGTCCTACAAAAATAATGTTGTGAAAATTGTATTGAGAATTCTCTTGACCCAAGTCCGGTCCTACAAAAATAATGTTGTGAAAATTGTATTGAGAATTCTCTTGACCCAAGTCCGGTCCTACAAAAATAATGTTGTGAAAATTGTATTGAGAATTCTCTTGACCCAAGTCCGGTCCTACAAAAATAATGTTGTGAAAATTGTATTGAGAATTCTCTTGACCCAAGTCCGGTCCTACAAAAATAATGTTATCCGGATAAGCATAATATTTATATTATGTAGGCTCATCGCGGTGGTTATACTTGGTGCAAAATATTACATATAGAATTTATGTACAATATTTTGCACAATAACTTTTATCAACTTTTAGAAGGTAATACCCATGAATGTTATATACTTTATTATTAAAAAAATAAGAAAATACGAATAAATCTAAACGAAACATGAACAAGTCACAGAAAAATATAAAGGTAACGGTCGCAACTGGGATTCGAACCCAGGATCTCTTGTTTTGCCGGGACACAGCGCCTTAACCAACTCGGCCATTGGAATTCAGAATTTACAATATTATCCTCAACTAACTTTGCCATATTTTGGCAGCTATCTTTTTTAATGAAAACGCAAAGGTGTTTTTTTTCCGAGGGATAAAACTGCAAGTTCGCTAGATAGGTAAATTCTCTTCTGTAAAATTTTTTAACACAGTATTATCATAACCACGGCTTAGTAGGTAAGGTAATTTTTTTAAGATCACCATATTAAGTAAAAGCCCACAAGGGCGTTAATGATTAATAAAATAAAATAAAATAAAATTAATGCTGCTGGGGATTACGGTGCTACGAAACATCAAACAACAATAATCGTTTGAAAGAACTGAACTGAATGAATATCTCACATATTTTGTAATTTTTTAGCAGATACATATTGTGAAAAAGAAATAATATATTATTGATATCAAATTAAGATGTGTGAACGTCCCAGTTTTGATTTTTTTCAATAAGTAAACCACATTACAAACAAAACCCTTATTTACCGAGAGAGCATCAACCTCGAATCTTTCCCCATAAAATGTGTATTTAATAGCCGCTTTCTCGCGGTAAGGACACGAAAAACATTTTAAAGAACCTTCTTTCGTTTACCAAAGGGAGGGAGCGTAGACGTAATGAAACCTTTAGAACTCTGTGCAAATAAGGGAGGTTTGCATAATCAATAAACTTTCTGAATGGGATAACATAAATAAAATAACTAAAGCGTGGTGAAAAAAATAATCAACTCCATCTCTTAAGAGTCGTTCTGACTGGGAGAGTATTTTAGTCGAGTAGCGAATATATTAGTAACTATACGTCTAAGAACACCACGGGTTTTTGCTGCTAGGCCCTGCGGGCGGCTTTTCGTTCTTTTTCGCACAGTTTAAGTGTTGGTGACTATTTATAAGGCATCACCCTTTTGCAAAACTAACTACTATTAACATAAAACTACAGAATACTTACATTTAATAAGTAGATATATAATATAAGACATTCTTACATTAAGACCGTGAATAATGAGAGGAACACTCTTCAGCCCAAGATAAATCTTCTTATTATTGAATGAAAGCGAAAAATGTTTCTTTTCCCTTACCATTTATGGGATAACCAACGCCCCTGCCATAGATTATCTCAAGTGTTTCGCTACGTTAGGTGACTTAGCAGGGGTGCCCAGGTTTATTGGGTGAGGTTTGTCTAGGTCTTGACGGGACATGAGTTTGCTCACCTACTGCATGGCGAACAAGATAGAGAAGGACTGGTTGATGGTACACATTTTATCTCTCCAACCGGACTCTCTCCACCCATCGCCTTGTAGCGCAATGGAAGGGATGGATTCATACGTCCGTCACTCCTGGACATATTGACCCCCAGATCCCTATCCACCCTTCAATTTTTTTTCCTTAAATATAGTATTATAGATGGCACCACTTCCGTTTGCATATCGCACGTGAGCGAGTGATAAGTGTGAATATCACGGCAGCAGCTCCGTGGAAAATTGCACGTACACGGACGGGTCAAAACGGTTTCCATACAGTGTGGCGTCGGAGATTTACTCGGAATCGGGTTCTTAAATTTGAACCGTACGGGCATTAGCTTATTAATATACTTCGATAATGAATACTTATTACATCGGGAAGCAACATTAAACAGTTGTGTGTTACAAGTGTTACAATACTATAACAGTATTAAACTGTAGTGCAGGTAGATGAAGTTAGAGTCGTCCGACGAAGAAATTATATAATCAAGAGCATCAGATTCGGGCCATAGTAAGTTATACTTATTATGCATATGAATTAATCAAGGAGTGTTTGCGAAACCAGAGTTATGTGGCGGTCTATTCTCTATGCTTCCCTCTATAAGAAACGGCGCGTTATCTTTAGTTGTTAAGTAACAAACACAGTTGAAACTCGCCAACGATGTAAAAATATTAAAAAGTAATCAAACAAGATAATTGTGACTCAAAAACTTCTTCCAAAACCATCCCTCCAATAACAGGGCGGTTTTTCATTTGGGTGATTTATTATAGATTAGCGAAAGAGATGGGTTGGGTTGAAAAAATGTTTTTACGACCTATATTATCTTATTCAAATTAAATTTCTTATCTTTTCCACTTATCCTAATTGGAATAAAACTCAAATTTTCTATGACAATAAAAATAAATTTAAACTTTTATAAATTTGAAACCCACACAAAAGTTTAAACAGCTCCCCATTGTTTGTAACCGTGGGGATCCCAATTTGAGGTACGTTATGAGGCTGAAGAGAGTGAGGAAGGGGAAGAGATGGGGAATAGGAAGGTTGAGAAGTACCTTGCTATGATTTGGTCACCAGACACTGCTAAAACCATTTCTAGTTCTGAGTCCACAACTTTCATTTAAATGCTGAATTAGAGACAAAACTTAGAACTGAAACTGAGAGTATCTTCATCATTATTATTTTATTTCATTTTATAATAAACTATTATAATTAGATAATTTATAGAGCGCCGGATTTTGTGAGAAATCAGTTCAGTTCAGTTTTAATGCTGGCAACCCGGGCGTTTATATAATATAAATTTGATTGATTTACAGTTTTCTGTTCTTTTACCTGCCTCACTAGTCAAAGTCTATGACCTCAAAGACGCTGTACACTTTATTATGAATTCTTAAGCTCTCTCTAAATTGATTATTTACAAATAGATACAGGAAACATACTTTCCTGGCAAGTCACTCCCGATAAACACACTTTATTTAGAAATTTTATGCTTGGAGAAGGTACGACTTTGCACGCGGAGGACACTATATTATTTAAAATATTAAACATTGCATGATTTTTCATTTGCTACCCCCATCACTGTTCAGATTACAATATGTATAAGAAGATTAGGGCCAAAAATATGGTTTTAGTATTTTTATTTTTTGCTAGAGCAATCCTGATGCGTTACAAAACTTATTTTAGGACGGGAGAAACTTAGAATTTATAGGTGGGAGGTAGTAGAAACAATTTTAAAAAGTTATTTAAAATATATATGTATAAGTTTCACCCTTAGTACAGCATATAAATAAAAGACAGGTTTAGTACAACAAACAACAAGAGAAAACAAGTACAGAAAGAAAAAGCAAAGATATAAAAATATAAATGATAACAATTAAATGAAAAAGAGACAATACAGAAGACAGAAGACAGAGGCCATATTGTTTATCCTAAAATATTGTCTGTAATTTCTTAAAGGAATCCAAATTTAAAAGCTCTGATGGCAAAGATTATGTTAGGATTACTGATAGGATTATCCCATAAAAGGTTTTCGAGAAAATAATGTAAAATTAAAATTGACGTGATGCCCGAGATCGAACTGATTCAATAAGGGTCTAATCTATGTGGACCCTCCGAAACGGAAATGAAGCCTCTAGTAGTTGGATTTCTCAACGAAGGAAGATTGCAGAAAAAATATTCCGTTAAATAGATTGAACAAGGAATAAGTTGTTAAATCAAGTTAGTATTTGTACGGCTTCATTCATGAATTCTTCCAATAATACAAATATCTAATAGGGACTAAATTATTTCGGTTTAGAAAAAAGGTTTTTTTTAAAGTATTAAGTCTGGGCTTATGGCTAACAGAATGAGGTTGTCTACATTGAACGAAAATGTATTATATGAGTTAATAACGTTAAACAATAAAATTTAGTTTTACATAATCTCTAAAAATGACGAAGTTATAAGCTTTCAAAGTGAACATTGATAATATGTCTCTCAATTGTCTCTCTTTATGTCACACTATTATACGTTCATAATTTGAGGTAGTATCACGGAGAAAAATGTTATTCTAAAATACGATCATTTCGTAAAAACGGTTAAAAACGGGACTGAAGTTCTTACGAACAAATTAACAGGGTTTCAATGTTTATTGGCGGGAACATGTAAGAATAATTTGTTGGTATACGTAATTTCGTACGTATACCAAGTATACGTATGGCAAGGGTGCCCGGGTTAATGGGGTGAGGTTTGTCCGGATCCTGGCAGTGTATGCGTCTGCCCACCAACTGCGCTCCAAGCCGGATCGGGAGAAACTGGTTTAGGGAAACCTTTTGACCTCTCGAGTAATACTCTTTCGCAAAAACGCCTAGCTTCACAATGGGGGTATAGATCCAAAGTGTACGTCACTCCTAGACAAACTACCCGCAGATTCCTACCCACCCCTCATACCCTTTTCCCTCACAGTACTTCCTCTTTTTTTCTTTCCTTTGAAGATTCTCCACACAGCATCCCCAAAGTTTCCTTTCCTATATTATTTATTGGGCTAATTAAAAAATATATACATTTATTTCCCTTACAAAGAAAGAATCCTCCCCTTAATGAGTTTTGATAACTCTTGTGGAGTGCAACTTCGTTGACTGTTTTATTATAATAAAAAATAAAAATAAATGTCTAGGTCAACCCGACTGTTTTAAATTTCCTTCTTGAGCTATAAAATAAGACATGAAATGTGGTTTTAATGTAATAAAATAATGAAATGTGCTTTACATAAAAATTAAGTTTTAAAAAGAATTTTTCAATGTAAAAATTAGCATGAGTTATTCCACAGTAAAGTGGTTTTTAGTCTTAAAAACATAATTTTTCATATTATCCACCTTTACATCTTATTCGAAATAGAGATTTATTGAAAAAAAGTAAAGAACAAACGAATTGTAATTAAAAAAATATATATAATGCTACTCCATTGTTCAATCGATATGACTGAAAATGTACCCATATTATTTCGAAATCATTGTTCTTATCTTTGTCTTAAAAACTTTGAAAATTAAATAAATATAATTTTACAGAAGTAAGTATTAATTATTGAGTTGATGTATAATATTGACTAGTAATAATTAATTGAATTGAAAACTCGAGGATTTATATTGGGGTCACGCCATAATTTCCCTCTTAACAAACAACTTCTTGTGGAAATTCTGCGAAAATTTGTGGAAATTAATCCCGTTTTCCAGCATCCGGTTTGGTTACATAGCTAGCCGCCAAGTTGGCCAAAGCTAAACTGGAAATAAGATAAAACGGAAGCCATTGATTTGGGCTGAGTCATTTCTGAGAGTCTAAAGCTAACAGTTGCCAATTAGGTATTTAGAATTTTTTTAAACATACCCTCTGCTATTTGCCGGTTTTTTTTAATAAAGGTATTAGATATTAAACTAAATGTTTAATTGGTCTGACTTCGTATTGTTAGAGAAGTTGAATTATTTTTATTTTGAATTTTGTGTTTATTAGAAATATTTTTAAGTCGTTATTTTTAACTACTCCTATAACGATCGGTAGGATAACTATCGGTAACTTCTCATCGTTCCCTACGACAACTGCAGATCGCAAACGAATAGGTGACAGTTCACAATGACTAAGTGTCCTTAATATATTCGATATCAACTGTCGTTTGTACGTTTGAGATCTGAAGTTGTCCTAGGGAACGATGAGAAGTTACCGATAGTTATCCTATCGATCGATATAGAGCGAGCGTGCTAGGGCCTCTGTTCTAGGTAATAATATCTCAATACCACATTATGTAAAACTACTCTTATTTGAACTAAGTAAAATATTTATTTTTATGTCATTATCTCCACACGGGAGGCCCTGCGGAATTCATAGTCTGATTTTTTTCAAGCACAATAGTTTATCTTAGAAATTAAGAAATTAATATAAGAAAATCATGTGAATATATATTATTAGATATATTTAACTTGTCTACGTGATGCTCAGGTTTTACCTCATTAGTACATATCTACAATTGAATATTATTAAAATACAACACGTAATTGGCACTCAAACTAGATAAATCTGATCATAGTTTTTCCGTTCTGCATCTTTGAGCTAGGTCTAATGCGTGACCTCTAGTTAAATAATTCCTGAAATGTACACCATTGCGTGATGCACTGTGATGTGTCACAAGATCTCAGGCAAACAGTAAACGAGTATCTAAGATATTCCGTCGATGGTTAAGGTAAATGAAGTGATATCGTGTTAATAAATGACAATAATACCAACTCCATAAATAGTTTACTACAAAATGGGTAAATCCTTCAAATTAGCTCGATTTATTTTGACCTCAGCAATCTAAATTGTAACACTAATGAAAATTTTTTACAGCGTTAAGAAATAAAACTACTATGGTTTTATTGATTACGTCCATAAAAACATACATATTTTTTTATTCTTCATTTGAACACCCGCTAAACTGCCGAAGCAGTTTGTCAGCAGGTCAATTTAACAATAATTGTAATATAATGCTAAAGTACACATATTACAAGAAACCAAAATATGCAAAATAAGTACAGACGAATAACTTATGATATAATAACAATACAAAGGCACATGAAAAAACATACAGAGGAATAACTTTTAAGTAACTACAAAATAACGACATAAAATATTCAGAGAGACAGTTTTAACCCAGGCAGATTACTCATATTTATATTTATACATAAGATAAGATTACATGTATAGTCGAGGTTTCCAGGTGTTTGGTTTTCGATTCGGTCATTCCATTTAATTCATATCATTACTCCAAATATTTACAAGCAAACATGGTTAATGCGGTTTAAAGCCAATGCCCAAGACGTATGGTCGAGGGGTAAAGCTCTAAGGTTGATTATCCAAAAGGTACGGGATTAAATTCCGGCGTTCGCAATTAAGTTTTATTTATTGAATTTTGTTATAAGAGAATTTATTATTATCGATTTTGTGCCACTTTATGTAGTTAATGATACTCTCAGTAACAACCTGGAAATAGACCACCATTCAAAATTGAAACGTTGCTTGAAATAGCTTTACCAGTGTTTCCAGTACTTCCTCACCTACATCTTCCATATCTTCTTCCCCTTTCCAATACCATCATCCTCACAACATACCTCAATTGGGGATGATATAGTCTCACTGGATCCAGGCGGTTGTTAGCAGGACTTTTGTGCGGTATTCACATTTAAAAAAATGAATCCACTTAGATTTCACGGTTTATCCCATATTTTGAAGTTTTATAAAAATAAAAGTTAAATGTATAATTTATTTTGTTTCGTAAAATTCACCTTCTTTAATTTGTGCAGCTACCGCAAAGTTTTTTTTATTTAAATAGTACGAGTATTTTATCGACGATTCAATTAAGTAATTACATACATATTTACATTCCTTGTAGGTTTTCATTAGGTAATTAATACAGATTCTTATACTTTAGTAGAATATAAACTATAAACGCTACACGATAATCTTATAGACATAGCCTAGGGATCAGAAGGTTTACTGGACGGTGGATATAATAAGGAAGCAAGGGGATTTATTTTACTTTACTTCAAAACCTTAAATACTATTAGCCACTAAAGGGTTTGACAAATACTTTCCGCATTCAATTTTAATAAAAGGGCGAAGATTTGTCACATGATTTATTAAAACGTTGGCATAAGATAAAGTGGATAGCATACAACGTTGAACACTAATAGAATCCATGTCCGTTTGTTCTCTGTAAAATGTTCATATTACGTGGAACCCGAACGTGATACAACACATCATTCCTCGTAGCGTATAGCGAGCACACACAGATAAATTCCGACATCATATATTATATGGATCATATATATCAGTGGCGGGATAAGATTTACGTGGGTTCTCTCGTACTCTTGCCTTCTAGGATAGCAATATGACATCAGAAATGTCATATAAAAAGGGTACCCAAAGAAGCGTCTGAAAAATGATATTTTAAATCGTATTCTTTAAATCTTACTAATAATTACTATAAATTGTACAAAACAAGTACTTTGTACTTTTACATGTTTCTAATAAGCATTGACTTTGTGGCTCGCCATATTTTACAATAAAAATGTATAAATTTGTAATGAATAACCAAATTAATTTATCTTTTATTCCCATGTTAAAATATGCATTGTTACGGTGAACAAAAATTGTTTATTTGACTGAACATATTTTCGAAAATGGAATATATATCGATAGACGATTTGATATATCAAATATCAAATAAAATGCGATGTGACCATATATTGTAAAGCCAATACAATAATTACTTAATTGAATAAATTGTAAAAAAAATTGGTCGCAGATAGGTGGAAAATAAGAATTTAATTAATTTATATAAACTGCTTTAATGTGTATAATCTAAATGGTTTAATGTGTTATATATCTTAAATAGTTTAATGTGTTTAAGCTCCTATCCGAGATTGACATTTGACGTACCTTTTGATTACAAAAATAATTTTTCAGTTTGGTTGGGTATTTTGGCCTAAAATGCAAATGGCCACGCACCCAATGGCCATAAGGAGAAGACACCTTTTACGTACGGATAAAAATAATTAAAAAATGCAAGTTTTTTTTAATCACTCTTGCATTATGTTTTTTTCTGAATATTGATACAATTTTTTATCGTTATTCGGTCAACTTTAACAGCGTTTAAAAACTTTATGTAAGAAAATTATTTGTCCCTACACATATCATTTAAATTTACCCTTAGAAATAGCGAGGAGATCGTATACCATCTCATCAATACTAAGGGTAGGTACTTCAGGTTTCTACTACGAAATGAAGGGATGAAAATGAAAGAAAAACATTTTTAAACAAAACCACAATTAATATCAAACTCAAACAGATCATCAGAGACTTAAATTACTTTAGAAAAAGCGAGCTTCGACAAAATACTTTTTTTAAACCTTACAAAACCTAGAAGAATGATTAAGTATCATTTCTACGAAATTTTCAAAGGCCAACCATTATATATATAAGATGATTACACTTTTACTTTGAAAAGCTTTCATGATAAAGAACGTTTTTCTTAGCCATTTCAAAAATCAAATTTACCTCCCCTTCCCATCGAAATCACAAAAGCTCGTCAAACAAGTATTAGAGATAATTACAAGACACCGAATTATATTCTTATTGGACCTCGGCTTTAATTATTTTCTTAATCCTTTAGGTTCTGGGTGATTATTTACCTTTCATCTTCTTTCTTCTCCGAAACTTAATCATTAATTTGTAATATTTTCAAAGCATTTTCCAAAAGTTATTAATTACTCAGAACCCTCGTCCACTCGAAGAAATAGCCTTTGAAAATTATAATTGTTCGGTTGAGAAAATACAACTTTGTTTAATGATTTATTTTACATAATTGTTGTTATTCTATTTCTTTTATATGAATACCGCACAATTATCCCAATAATTCACCATCATTCCGAGCTAGGGGAACTATGGCATCCAGTGCCGGATTAAGACTACTTGATGTCATAAGCAATCCACGCTTGTGGGCCCCCTATCCATAAGTAATCTAGTATCGGTCTTTAAAAAAAACGCATTTGATACATCGAGATAGATCGTTACATACCTTAAGATATGTACGAAGGACGAAAGAGGTACGTGGAGTGATATTACTTACAATATAAACCAAATTTTCAACCAAATGCGAATTGCGACTTTTTCGGACATTCGATTCGCTGAAAATAGTTTTGTCCAACGTTTTTAGCATATATTATTCTATAAATAATATTAATAAAGCATCGAGCCTTTCCTGTGGCATCACCATTATTTTTTCATTTTTTATTATGTATTTTCAATTTCGAAAAATATTGTTCCGCTGTGCAGTTTGATGCATTAGGGAATGTTGATTCAATTTTATCGTAGTGTATTATTTTGTACAATTGTGCGTAAGTTTGATGTGCGAGGCAAATCACTGGAACTTGTTTTTTTCTGACATATGAATGTTCCTAAATCGGTATTAAGATGTGGATATGTGTTTACAAAATTTCTACAATGCTGACTGTATTCTGTACGCTAGCGATTTTTTTTGTGCTGTTTCTGGTGCCCCCCAAGACGTGATGCCCTAAGCAATTGCTTAGTTTGCTTAGAGGCTAATCCGGCACTGATGGCATCCCTTTTTGGGCTAAGTATGAGGCTGAATTAAGTATTTTTTACCAGTCTGAAGATGGCTTTGACAAGCTGAAATCGGTCACGGTCAATAAATTAAAAGTGGAAAAAGTTATAAATTTGTTTTATTACAGTATGCTGAATTAAGTGGTAAAGGGGATGAGCAGGAAAAATTAAGTTTTCGGAGTATCTGACTAATCAAATACGGTCACCAAAGACGTCCAAATTATTTTCAAGCCTTAAAGGCTTTAATTCGGAAAGGTGTTTTTGCGATGACGATTGCAATTATATTCTAATCTTCCTAGATTTTCTTTGCATAGTTGTTTCGAATTATTTATTCGTTTAATTCTAAGTACAGTTACGGTAAGAACATAACATGACTTTGTTTGCGGTTTCCAAAAAAGGAACGGTGTAAAACAACAGATTTGAACAATAATTTGTTTCAATATAGGTTAATTATTAAATTGGGTGAAGGCAATGCAGGTTTTATAAGGAACTATATAATGAACTCGTGGTATTTAATAATTAATGATCTTGAAAAAAATTAAATAAAGTCTTCGTATAGATCTTTTTCCACAGTTTATGTACCGCGATGAAGGCTTTTCAAAATTAGGTTTATTATAACTGTTAATTTCAACAAATCTCTATGTGATTTTAAAGTTGACGTCAAACGAATCCACGAATTATTTGCATGCCTGATAAACAATAAAATATTTATAACTGATTTCAAAACATCGGAGCTTTGTTAAAAACAAAAAAGATTTAAAAAAACTCCTCTTTCAAAATCATTAACGAAGTCAGGTGAGTTTTATTTACCGGCTATGATATATCATTTGTTTTCTGCGTAACTTAAAAACGTTTTGTATGGCGCTATAAATAAAAAGCTCTAAAAAAATGGTTCTATCGAGATATCAATAATTTTCATATCATGTAATATTTTATACCCAATAATGTATTCCTCAATGAAAATTTACTTTGGAAACTTAATAAGTAAAAAAAGACGAAAAAATCAAATGATTTGTCCAGTGAAAAGTTGTGTTTTATAACCTAACTTATTTTATTTTATAAACTCAGGGAATACTAAGGAAAACGAAGTTTCGGAAGACATAATAGCGGTTCTTTCAATTTTGAACACGCAGCAAGAAAATGTCCTGAAATGGTCTGGAGAGTTTTCCAATCAATGTTGGAAGAAAAACGTAAGGCAAGGAGGAAGCATGTCACCGGTTATTTTCAATATTTTTAATATATTGTACTCCGATGAACTCATTGACGACCGTCCGTGGTCGAGTGGTAAGACGCTTGACTCCCAATCTATGTAGAATGCTATATAGTATATTTGCGGCACGTTCCAGAGTGGAAGATACTTTCAGTATCGCCCTGGTGTAAGACCACCATTCAGAATTGAAACGTTGCTTAATAATGGCTTTAGCCGTGTTCAGTGACTAGATCTGAATAGCCAGGTACTTCCCCACCTACCTCTTTCCCATCTTCTACCCTTCCCACTTACCTTCAGCCTCACAACATGCCCCAATTGGGGATACCATAGTTTCACTGGCTCCAGACGTGAGCAGTTAAGAGCTTCTTACAATCAAACTGATTAATCAGTTTCGTAAGATTTGTAAAATAAAATATTGTAAAATTAAAACTGAATAAACTGAATGTGAGGTATTTTCTATAAAAAAAAAAAAAATTAAATTCGGTTGCCGTGTTCAAGGAGGGCATTATTATGCAGATGATTTGGTTTTTCTTCCACTTTCACTAGACGACTCCATAATTATAAAACCGCCGTAATTTTCAATGTCAATTTCAAATTTCAGAATTATCATAATAATACTTTCTGTTTTTGTTCTATGTATGAATTGTTATTTTGGGTATTTTTTATTACTTTGAAATGTGGAATGTATTGATTTGCATCGCCCCTGCGTACTTACAGACTGGAATTAAGAGTTTGGGGGGGTTTCTCACCATCCTCCCAATAGCTTATCTATACTAATAACGAATATTTTAGATTTACGATTTACGGTTTATTTATCTATTATGTTGGAGTTTATAATTCGGTACTCGAACCTATGAATAGTGTCTATATATTGGATAAGTTGGCCGAGTTTTCTAATCACTGCGAGTATTTTATTTTTATTTTTAATAATATTCGTTATTAGGGTAGATAAGCTATTGGAAGGATGGTGAGAAACCCCCTGGATATTATTAGGTCTGGAATATGCCATTATTTTTTTATCCCCTCACGAATTTATTTTCTATTTACAGATCATGGTGTCGTAAAATGCAGACGAAAAATATAAACGTTGATCAGCTCCCCACTCCGGAAGATTTTTTAGAGGTAGGTGTTGAATTTTTTTCACAATTTTTTCCCAATAAACTACCACAATTAAAACAATTTAAAAAAAACCTTTTTCTATGACGTTATCTGACTCTGAACATCATTCCGGATGTGACACAGACCGGGAAAACCTTAAGCCATTTATTCGTAAATATTTTACATTCTTTTAATTTATCGCGCAGTTAGAACTATGAAAATTTTCTACTTTTAATGAAACTGACTATCTTCTGCAGAAGTCGGGCATATATTTTTTATCCTTCTTCTAGTCACACTACTAAATTAACTCCTCAAGGGGAAACCCAGCGGTGATTTTTCCATACAGACTTATTCCCTATTTATCTCTCTGGATTTTTTCCCTAGAGAAAATATTGTTTTTACATAAAATAGATATTAAATACTAGCGTGTCGGTACTTTTTGTTTTTTTTTTTTGATAAGTTACTTTTTATAGAAGTTATGACCTTCCAAAAATCAATAAAATTGACTGGTTTAAACGCCGTCAAAAGACGTTCAATGTACAAACTAGACAAATGTTTTTAAAAAAAAAGCAAAACGTACAGACATATAGTTTTTTCTTATGTAGTTGGTAAAAAAAATGAAAATCAGTCCACTTTTGGAGGAGAAAAGTGGGGAATACAAAACCTCGATTTTAGTTAGGTATTAGTAGCCCGAGGTGCATTGTCCCTTTCGCTCAATATCTGGTGGAGTAAGAGCATCAGTGACAGCTGGTCTAGTCCATAAAATTTATGTACACTCTTCATTGAACTCCCTTTAAAATTCTTATGTAAAAAAACTTTTTTGTATAATGTCGATTTTCCTGAAATTAGTTCAATTAAACTCATTGATAATAATACGAATATATTATAAATATTATTCTTATGCTTTTAAAACATTATCACTAAATAAATAAAAAAAGAAACCATCGCATCATATTTAAATTGATTATTTTGCTGAACAGTATTATTATCTCAGATCAGAACCAGTTTCCTGTATTCCATTGACTAGATAAACATTTTGAAAGTACAGATGGCAGTAATTCAACCCAACCAGAATGGTTTAAATTTATTAAATTTAATATCACAAAATAAAATTGACAAAACTTTTTATTAATTTGACAAAAAGATTTGATACTTTTACATTTTAGGTTGTTTACAAAGTAACATTAAAATAAAAAAGCTTTGAAAAAAATTCATCCAAGACGCAAACCAAGGTAACTAAAAGCTTCGTTAATTTTCCAGAAGATGGGCCAACTCGATCAGATAGTATTCATGAACAATGCTCCTCCCCTCCCACCGAGAGCTACTCCCCTGCTTTTCGCACCCATCACGCCGGAAAGCTTTACAGCGTATTATCGTAAGTACTAAATTTATAATATTTTCAGAATCGACTCTATGTGCGCTGTTTTCCTGGTATTAATATAATAAGTACCGTACTATTTCTTAGTAATTTACGTAAATTATATTTACCGACCTGAAAATATAAGGAAATTTTATGTGTTTTATTTTTAAAATATGCAAAATTATTCCTTTCAAGCGAAGGAACCATCTTTTAATCCGGACTAACATTCCAGGATTTTCAAAACTGGATATATTGTAATTAGGGTATACAGATAAGTACCTAACTCCTCAGGTTGAAGTTCGACGGCACATTGTTTCTCCAAAGAAACACATAAACAAAGCATATATTTGGCGGACAAATTTATACACCGAATGGCTTACCTTTTTTTACCTGACCTAAGCGATTATCTTTCGCCGGCTGTAGGTAGGTATGTACGTGGTTCTGACAAATCAAGCCACTGATCATAATATAGTATAAATTACCCCACCTCATCAAAATTAGAATGTATTCTTTTGATTTATATTGCGTACGGCTTGTGTTTGATATGAGCTTTTTGTGTGGGGAATGTTGATAAAGTTGTGTAGATTTAAGACAAGCTTTTGCCGCGTGAGGAGGCGATGCTGTTCGCTGCGTGCTAACTTCATACCTGTTGTGTCTCTGACGCAGCTGCCTAGTGTTATAGTGTATGCTGACGGTTGAAGGATCATAACCTAAAATTAGTGAAATTCTGTATTTCTTAAGTAAGTTATTAAATTACAATCGCAGTTACGAAGCTTTTAAACGAGTGCCTATTTAATATTTGTGTGTGTGAATTTTACATGTTTTTTTAAAAACATTATGTGTGTTATTTCAAAAACGTATTAAGTAACAATTGATCTAACAGGTGCACTACTCATTTGACGTTAATAATCCATATCCTGTTGTAAAAGCTCTTTGTATTGTCATAAGCATTCTATATCGACAAATAACATATCAATTTTAAGCAATTTTACATCTAAATCAGATATTTGAAACATTTCTGAGATGTTTACATTTTAACACACAGAGTTTAAATTTTATGCCAAATTGATTGTTTATAAATCATATTAAAAATATTGAGTGAAACTTACTTTGAGTAAAGATAACTTATCATAAGTGAAGTTATTCGAGCTGCAGTATACACTTCAAAAAGGAGGCTTTAAAAGTAAAAGTTTGATTGAAACCTGTTTGGGGTTTTTACTCTCTGACTGTTATGAGTGATTGTTCGTTCTGTGCGGATAAAGAGCATTGCAAACAGCAAACAGTGATTCTAGTTCAATAACTACAAAACGTTATAAAAGGCAGTGAACCAAAGCTTTTTGATTATTTTATAAAAAGTTTCAAATATTGTTAAAAACTGGAGGGAAGAGGAGAAGTGATTTCGCCAGTAGTCTCGCAACATAGGGGTAAGAATTTTCATTAATATTTTAATTGTATGTACTTGTAAGCGTTTTGTAAAGCTTAAATAAATTTCAATTTGAGAGGCATTTTCCTCGCATTCTGCATCCGCAACCGTGTTAAATAATACTTTGTTTTCATAGCTACACATTTGAATAAAATAAAAGACATTAAGTTTAGTACCGTATTAAGAATCACATTATTAAAAGAGGCCATGTGTACACGGAGTAAAATGTTATTCTAAAATACGATCATTTTATTCGTAAAAACGGTTAAAAAGGGACTGATGTTCTTACGAAGAAATTATTCTTACATGTTCCTGCCAATATACTTTGAAACTCTGTTAATTTGTTCGTAAGAACTTCAGTTCCGTTTTTAACAGTTTTTAAGAATAAAATGATCATATTTTAGAATAACATTTTTCTCCGTGTACACTAATTTTCAATCAATAAGTCAACTACATCATCGTAGCATTACAACAATAACAAATAAAACATACATGAAACCACAAGTGGGTACTTAAAAAATTCAAAATATATAAGCCCCGATAAAGCTCTTAAAAAATATATTACTGGAAATCGTGTAAATGTTAGGGTACCTACTATATTTTGATGTCACATCGCAAAGACCTTCTTCGAAAACTTATTACTTATAATACGTATTTTTTTAGAGTGAAAGATCGTCTCAGTATCGCCCTGGTAGAAGACTACTATTCATAATTGAAACGTTGCATGATTTGGCTTAAGCCCTTTTTGGTAACCAGATCTTAATAGCAAGTGACTTCCCCACCCTCATATCCCCATATCCTTTGCCTCCCCACTACCTTTAGCCTCACAACATACCCCAGTTGGGGATGCCATAGTCTGATTGACTCCAGACCGGAGCAGTTGGAACTCTTGTGCGGTATTCACATTAAAAAAATGTAGGAAACTTAAGAATTAAGAACTGTTTTACGCTTATTTATAGACTCTTGCTGGATTCTTCCTTTATTCTCATAAGTAAAAATAGATACATACACAATTATCGGAATGATTATTCAAGTATAAAAGTATTAAAAGAGCTGTACCTCTCCACATTGTTTGTTAACGGAATCATAGAAGCTTATTTTCTTATTCAAATCTGAGGTTCGAATTCTACTTGTGAAGGTGGAGTAAAATTTAAATATCGAATACTTGAGAAAATTAGACACTCAGAAAGCACATAAATGAAGCTTTTGTATTGTCAGTCGGAAACCGTTGTAAAAACATAAACGGCAGTACAGGCGCGAAACCCGCATCATAAAAGGTTACCTCAATCAATGTTCAGATTGTTTGTAAACACTAAAGAGAGAATTATTATTCTATGTTTATGGGTATCATAAAACATGATTCATGACGTATTTAAATAAATTATGAGAGATTTAAATTAAACCGTTCAAATCTATATTTTACGGGGAACATTGTCTGGAACAGAATTTCTGAATATTTGTCTTTGAAACACTGTTTGAAAATCTTTTTAAAAGTTTTAAAATCTTAAAAAAATATTTAATCCATCAAACACAATAAATTGCGAAATATATAGTTCATGTACTATACAAAGGACAGGAAGTTCTGGAAAGGAAAAATGTATGAAGGGTGGGTAGGAATCTGGGGGTCAGTATGTCCTGGAGCGATGGACGTATTAATCTATGTTAAATGCGGTGCAAGGCGATGTTCCAAGAGATTCCTTCTTTTCCGCCTCGCAAATAAACTCCAAAAATTGTTCCCGGGGCAGCGGTACCAATCTCTGCCTCCTAAATTAAGATTTTGATAAACGTTACAGTACAAAAACGTAGCGAGAAAGGAAGCGTGCTATAGATTTACCAATATTTTTTAACGTAATAAAATATGTGTTTTCTTATAAAAATAATTTATCCGTAATACAGTTTGAACCCAAACTAACTGTTTCATATTAGAAAAAAATTTGCGTACTTTAATGACTAAAGAAAAAATACTAGGTACATCTCTAACATTTAAGAATTCTTGGTGTTCAAACTTATCTTTGTTCAGGTTTATCAGGTTTCTTTTAAGTCTTTACTTTAAGAACTTTACTTTAAAACTGCACTTTTTGATAACTCTCGTCACTGAAAAATAAGTTATAATTGGTAATGTTTTAGGTAAAATTATAACAAGGTTGTATTATCGGTAACGTTCATAGTTAATCGAAGAATAATTACTTCACTCATGTCGGGTCGGAAGGTAGCGTCAATACTTAATTAGTGTCTACCTTTTACGTGTTAACAGATTTCAATACAAATATTACCGTTCGTCTAATTAGAAGAAAAATACTGTACAAAATACGGTAAAGATTACCAGTAAGAATAATATTCTCGTTAACTTTCAATTTTAATGTGAATTGATTTCATTACAAGCAGCTGCCGTATCGGTAAAATGTCCATTCATAATATTTGAATAAAAACTTGGTAAACTTAATAGTATGTTATTTATTAGTTTGTTTCCAGTTAGGACTTAACGGAATAAATTTACGGATTAAGAAACGGGAACCTAGTTTATATTTTTAAGCATTTGGCATGCTACGTTTTATCTCCTTAATAAAAAATATTATAATAATCGACTTATAATCCGACTAACCTGGCATTCAAAACCTAATATAGATATAAGAATTGATTTAAAAACGAACAATTATTAATAAATGGATATTTAAAGTACTTAATCATAATCAATCACAGTTTAAATTATGAAATTAAAAAAATAAATCTCTGTAGTCAATAAAAGACTGGCAGTAAAATTGCGAACAAACGATTAACTTATTTAGCAAATTGAAATAAAAGTGGGCAGTAAAGTTGAGTACGTTTTGTCATTTAGCAGGGGTGCCCGGGTTCATGGAGTGAAATTTTTCGGGAACTTGGCGGCGAATGCGTCTGCTCACAAAGTGCGTTACAGGTTGGAGAAGAGACTGGTTGAGAGATACATTTTGACCTCTCCAGAGGGATTCTTTTGGAACATCGCCTTGCGCCGCAGTGGGAGTGATAGATTAATACATCCATCGCTCCAGGAAATACTGACCACCAGAATCCTACCCACCCCTCATACATGTTTCCTTCCCAGAACTTCCTGTTCTTCCTTTTCTTATAAGACCAACCACACAGCATCTCTAATGATGACTAGGCCTTGAGGGGAATTATTTTCCTCTGGGCACCCCGTAGGAATCTAATGTGAAAAAATCTTTATTTTCTGACTTTTTTCTTCTTTAATAATAATTACAATTGATGTACAGTACATTCTCACAACTTTCACTCCTTTCTTTTCTAAAAATACTCACCACACAGCACCCCCAAAGATGACATGGGCCCTAGTGGGAATTATTTTCCTCGGGGCCTCTTGTTTGGAGCTAAAATAAATAAAAAAATCAATGAGAGTTACCATTTAGCTACGTTTAAATAAAAAAATCTTTGGAGTCGATAAAAGACTGGCGTTAAATTTGCTAGCACGTGCTTAATTGATCATCTTTACAATGCCATTTTTTCTCAATGTCAACTTATTTTGCAAATTAAAATGAAAGTGGGCAATTAGTGGAATTTTTTTTATAATTTCCGTGCGACTTTTTTTTTTGATAACAAAAACAGATGTAATTCACAACAAATATTCAAAAAGTTATCGAAGAAAGTCGTAAATTACAAGAAGAGTTTCTTCACATTGCTAACGTTTTTTTTTTTATAACCCTTAAAGTATTTTAATTGCTTATAAAGCATATAAGCCTTATCATTTCGTACACTCTCCCATGAAAATATTCTCCAAAAATTACATTTTTATACTCATAAGCTAAGCACCCCTCGGTGCAATGAATAGGTTGAATTACATCTTAAAATGTTCGGTTACTACGAAAGAACACTTGCAAAATATGTATTTTTTGTCAAAAAGTATTTTCATTTCTTCTGGTAGCTTAATGAATGAATTACAGGTATTTTAGCCTTTTGCAAAGAGGGCACTGTTGGTTATTTTGACTAATGCTTTTACAAGGCTTCAAGCAGGCCTTTACTCGAGCGAATCGAAGCTTGATTCCTCCAGGCTTGTTCCAAGCTAAAATTCTTAAGTCTCTAAACTATTATATTCCCACCAACGTAGGAGGTTTCTAATAATTAAAACACGTTAACAGACTATGTTTAAAACACATATTAATTACAAAATAATAAAATTGATTACGATACGACTATTTTCACAAAACATAATAACTATCCAGAGTGTGTAATTATTGTAACAGCACCGATTATCAGGTACATTATATTAATCGCTTTTAATTAATGCTAAATATTTACACAGATTGGAATCGCTAACAAAAGAGGCGTTATTCTGATACTAATGCCGTCAATTAGGATTTGCATGGACAAAGAGTATTTCTCCTATAAATAATTATGACAAATAATCACACTACCATTTTTTAAACCGTACTTGTTTCACGTACATGTCATATCTATTTATTATTATCTGTGCAATTAATATGAGATTTGTTTTACAAATTAATGATGCGATAGGCAATCTAGATATAAACACTATTCAAGTTAGGTATATCTTTTTAAATAGCGTATCAAACGCAATCGAAAGTGATTAGTAATTAGAAAGGAAAATAATATAATTACTGTTGAAATTTTAATTGTGTAAGTATGATTATAATATTTTTATTCACACAAAGAGGCCGCTTTGTTTTTCATCGCATGATTCAGTCCACCTGTCATTTATTGTATTTAAGAGTGTTGAATTATTATTGATTATCTCGGTCTGCGAGAAAATGTAGAACAGGCATTTGAAGACCTTTCGTGTGACCCCGTATTTTGGTATGTTGGTGAAGGTGCCATTTACGATGGGTTTCTGGCAGATGTATTTAGGTTCTCGTGTAGATCAATGCGCTAGAAAACTGTTGGTAAACGAAACACTTGATTTAATTGGTGATAATTAAATTAATTCACTCAAGTTATTAGTATTCTGAATCGCTCATACCGCATAAATAATTATCCTATATCTACATAATTATCCTACGAGAAGATGCAGAGATTTTAGGCTTCCCAAAACTAAGCTTTCGTGCACCCAAAATAGCGTGTTTTATAAAGGACAAAAACTGTATAATAACCTACCGAATGCCGTTAAGGAAGCCTCAAACCTTACCACTTTTCGTAGGACATGTGCTATATATGTTAAAAACAATCTTTGATTTGATTACAAATATTATACTGTATTTCTTAAATTGTAGTTAACTTTATTTCTTAAATTAATCTCTTAATTGTATTTTTTAATTTGTATTTCTTAAACTGTATTTATTAAATTGTATTATCGTATTTTCTTACTAGATGTATGAAAAAAATGTGCATACATCTAAATAAACATAACAAAAAAAAAACAAAAAAAATGCAACCACATAGGTTATTTGTTCCCTCCAGTGCGTACCACTGTCTACTGGGAATCTGTTATATTTGTGGGTTTTTTCCTTCATTCGGTATAAGTTTTCCTTATATAGATTAACAGTTTCTGAAACGAATTATAATTTTTTTCTTTTTTGCCTTCGACTTTTGTTTATTCTTGTGTTCAATTAACGAATGAAAGACGTGGAATAAATTAATCATCTTCTAAGATAAATATATCATAATCCTTTGGTTATGTCCAGTTCTAATTTAAGAGCATTTTAATTATAACAAAAAACACAGGATTCAATATTTAAATAAAATAAAGATGAAGAAATAAAATAAAGTATTTAAATTCAAAATAAATGTATTTTTAAAATAAAAAATCAACATGCAAAACTTGGGAATTAAAAAAAAATGTCACCCTCGTGGATCGAAACCCAACCAACAGCTTGGAAGTCAACTATGCTGACCATTACACTATTGAAATAATGGTGGCATAAAAATTTATATTATATACACTTTTAAAATATACAATTGTGCATATTTTTAATTTTAGAATGTTGTTGGGGGTTTTACGTAATACGCAAGTAGAAGAAAAAGTACAAATTTATTTCAAATACCTTTTCTAGTTTGTTAATTTTTTTTAATAATTTATAAGGACTGAAAATAGGATCGGTTTCGTCCGAAATTGATAAGATTTTTTTTTTTTTGCAGAAACCAGTACATAATTACATTTATCTCTTATATAATATAAGTTATAGACATAAAATCACTTATCCAAAGGAGACTAGAAACGGTCGATTTTATTTATTTGATGAATAATTTTATAAGCAATAAAATAGATTTCTACTGTCACAGATAATCTTAGCCATCATAATTTTTTTTGTATGCGTTACATTTCTAACGAAAATATAATTTTTTTATAAAGTAAATAACAATTTAATTTTAATTCATCTATGGCGAAACTATAGGAAAAATTAAATTTCCCAAAGCTATATTTTAGATTTCTTAATGTAAACCGATTATTATTGTAATAAATAATAAATTATTTCACGTTAAGCTTCGCCTTACATGAAGTTTCTTACAAAAATGCACAGTTGATTTTTATTTCTTAAACTGGAACAATTCCCCACGCGAGCCTTATACTCCAACAGCCTTACTAAAAAAACACTCCGCGGCAATTAAACGGTGTTTCTGTAGCACGTTGTGTAAAGTCTGTACATTTCGTTTTTCAAATTCTTAGTAAACAAAATATATTGTTTTGATCTGACAACGTCGCCATTTTACCAGCCTTACTAATAAACTTTCTGAAAAATTTGTACAATGGTCAAACAACCATGTGTGAAGAATCCTTACTAATTAAGAACTGACAAAAAATTGTTCATGGAAAGATATGTACATTGCTTACACGGCCAAGGAGGGTAGTTTATCTGTTGTATATATTGGTTCCATTTGTAATTTTGAACGAATTTCGAGTTTTTTTTTTAATGTCCTATATATTTATTATTTTTTGAGATGTCGTAAAAACAAATACCATTTTAGAACCAAAATTTAATTACCTTTAAGATTTTCATATCTAAAACATACTTAAATGTTTAAAAACTGTAGTATTTTAAGCTTCAAACATCAATTTGAAAAAAAAAACTCACTTACCTCAAACACTTTCTATTAAAACATTGAAATATTTGAAAAATTCAAAATTCAAAAAACACAGTCCTTTTATTTAATGATTTTGAAATAAATCTGTCACCTCACTTTTTACTCCTTCAAACAATAAAAAAATATTAAAAAATCTTGAAATTCGCTTTTCATTCCCAAAAATTTACAATAAAAAAACTCACGTTTGAATACATTGCTTGCACATCTTAAGACATTAATTTCTTTGATACGTTTACTAAAATATGTATTAGACATTTTAGTCACCAAAAAACATCACTTTCAAGAATTTATAATAAAATAAAGATCTTAAAATGCAAATTATTTCTGAATATAACCTATAGAACCATTTTCTGACAGTTTAATTTAGAACACACGATTTTAGTGCTACAATTTGACTTAAACTAACAAAAAACAACACAAATTAATAGCAAATATATTGAGTACATGAATATAAGTGCGAATTAGTCATAAAGATTGAAATCATTAACTAAAAGATCATATTAATCAGACACACATTCGCGACCGACTTTTTTTGTAGAGTTCGCGTACGCGGCTATATTTTCGGCAATTCGCAGGCGCATCAATCACACCACCTAGCGGATTATTATGAAAACTCCAATTTAAACAAGTAAAATCCAGCGTTGCCAAATGTAAAGATTCACAAAAACACCGTTTAACGGCCGCGGAGTGTTTTTTTTTTAGTAAGGCTGCAAGTTGTTAATGATTAATTTTATTTAAGATGGTGGTAGATTTAACACAAGACTGAAAGCTGTCTGCAGTCTCAAAATCATTGTGAAATGAAGTGATTAAATTTATCGATAATTGAACCTGTTCGAAAGCTGCTACACATTTGTAGGGGAAATTGCAAAACAGTAAACCCTGGGGCGCCTAGTATATGGGTATTAAGTTGTGCTTTAGACCTGAATTACGTTGGTATATACTTAAAAAACCATTTATCTACCTACATTTACATGTCTGTTTGTTTCAAAAGCACCTAATCAAAGAAATTTATTTAACTAATCACCAATTTTGTGGGTGAATTAGTAATTCCGGATACCAACTGGTTGTCATTACGAGTTAAATGTGTTTTCCTCTATTATTTGTTATAAATAAATGGCCCACGTTCGAAAGCCACAGTTAACTAACCACTGAACGGATAATAATGATCGGGCCACTCCCATTATCACGAAAAACAAAAACTCGAAAAATTGCCTCAAGTTATGGCAACACTCGATTAATTTTATTGCTTCGTGATGTGCGGTTGAACCAATAAGTTATGTTCTATACCAAACCACTTATTTCAACTATGCGTATTATGTTAATCTATTCTCAATTTTGGAGAATTTAACTTAATTAAATTTATTATTAATTAATTAGGTTTGGTTACTAGATCAATCACGATGCACGATTATGTATACTTATTTTTATGGGTTTTGGTGGTTACGATTAAAGACTTTGAATTCGCTATTCATAATCTAATACCTGTATTTTGTAAAAATGCGTAGGAAAATACTCTTTTGTTTCGATTATTGATGTGGTCATAATTTGGTACAAATATAATATATATTATATGCCCGAAGGTATAATATATCGCAGAGTGTAAAAGGTTGGGTGATTGGTGTATATAGGTTGTAACAGCAAGTACCCGAAAGATTTTAACCAGCGATTCCTTAGCATATTTGCAGTAAATATTTGGTGCCACTTTATTTGGGGTGCAGCCTAGCGGGTCAAGTGATAAGCACTCCGTCTCGTTCTTTCTGAAAAGTACAGATGAAACAGGGCGCGTACCGTGTGATGCGTTGCAACATGTGGCAGTGTGATCAGTGACGACATGATAGATTTTTTTTATTTTTTATTGTAATAATAATATTATCCGAAAACATCTACATTTTTACTCCAAATTTACGCACGAACCGCTGCTGGTTTAAATCCTTCGGGTGTGTGCTGATTCACTCTATGTATTGGCTCGGGTGAAGTGGAAAGGTTAGGCTAGGTTTGCTTTAGGTGGCTTAGAAATTGAACAATTAGTTTATTTAGTGCCTAATTTAATTTAATGTATGCGAATTCACAACTGACATAACATACCCAATTGTCGTCGTAAAAAGTAAATATTTCATCGTAAGATATTTCAATGGAGGAAAAACTCCTCCACTATTTGTCTTTTCCAATGCGTCCCCGTTCTCGCCCTATTCCCCTCCCCATCACCACACATTCCTATTTCAGTTATCACGCCTTCTTTCACTACCTCCTCCCCCCCATTTTTTTCCAACCCCCTCTCTCATTCCCACCCTGCCGCTAAACTATATTAAATACACATCTTTTTCAAACCACTCGCTCGCTACCTATTGTAGGTTTTTATGCCAATTTGATAACTCTAGAGCTCATAAATAATTATCTATAGAAACCTTCGTAGGCGTGCTCATAATAACTCACCAAAGTTTCATCGCAATCGGATTAATGGTATAACGCACACTTGACAAACAATTCTTTCCTCCATGCTCATTGCTCAGCCCTAACTAAGCTCTGCCCATGTATATACATATTATGTACATGTAATTCTTATAGGGCACTAAGATATGAATGCGAAACATCAACACATAATGATATTATAACATACAATACTAATGTTTTCTCCACTGCCTTGATAAATGGAAAAAATATAAAATATTCATTGGTATCTATGAGAGAAGGCCTCATAACCTCTGACACAGAAACCACATACGTACATCAAAAACAATATTATTATATTTCACATAATGTTTTTTAATTAGAGCATTTAATCGATCCGATTGCCTAACTACTCAACTCGTGTTTCATTAAATTGAATATTAAAAATAACAAAGGCACGTTTTCTATTAAAATCGGATGACGTATGTTCAGTTTTCTTCAGAACACAATATGCATTGACTTGAATACCGTGCGAATTCGATATCAAATTATGCCATACATAAAACATGTCAGTAATAAAAAATAATCTATTTTAGCGCAGGTATATTTTACGTGGCAACATGCAATTTGCATGGCAAATTGCAGTATGACTTTGTTTATGGGGAAAAATCTTTTTGAAAGATTTCTTTGTTATTGAAACCACAGCTCTGCATTGTAAGAATATGTTGAGTATTGTCCCACATGAAAAGATATAAATTAGGGAGGTTTTCCTTGCCAATTAATTCCTTTACATTTTGATTTTGAAAGTGATATCAATTGAAGAGAAAGAGAGTACCACAAATTGATCTTCTGAAAAAGTTTTTTTCGTTTTTTTGTATGTATTTTATGATGAATAATGCATATTATTTTATTTATTTATTAACGACTTGAAGGCATTTACGTGTGTACACTATTATATGTAAGTTTTTCAGGAGTAATATGTGTATTTTACACAAAATAATAAATTGATTATGAAAGATATAAGTAGGTTCAATACAAGTAGATATATAGTTTCATTTTTATACAAGGTTGTCCGAAGGAATTCAATAAGTGCAAGTATAATAAGGGGTATTTCACCATCCTCCTGATAGCTTATCCTTACTATAACAAATATTAACAAATAAATACTGGCAACAGAACAAAAAAACTCGGCGAACTTATCCATTATATAGCCACTATTCGTAGGTTCAAATACCGAAGAGTAAACTCAGACTTTTTAAATAAATAAATCGTGTTTAATAAATCTAAAATGAACGTTACCGTATGGATAATCTATGAAGAGGATGGTGAAATATCCTCTAAGAGTAAAAAAGAAGTACTTAAGGTACTACGAAAGTAGTTACAGAACAATGTGTAGTAACTTTGTTGACAATATTATAAACATAAACATGAATAGTTTGTTGTAAAGCAAATTTGTAATTAGCACACATTTATTACACCCGATTGAATGTTTTACAGTACATAGCTAAATTAATGCAGCGATAAAAGGTGCACATGAAAAAGTATTATAGACTTAAGTAGGTACAGTGCAAGTATGTAGTTACATGTTAAGGAAAGTTGTGCAAATGAATTCGATAAGTTAATAATATAATTGTATGATAACGATAGTACAAACAAGTAAGAAGGTAATATGTAAGTAGTTAATGTAAGTTTTGAATTTATTAATATAATTTGGGAGGCGGGTATGGGTACCGCCGCCCCGGGAACCATTTATTGAAACGACCAACACCTCTGCCATAGGTCACCCCAAGTGGTTCGCTACGTTTGGTGACTTAGCAGGGGTGCCCGGGTTCATGGGGTTAGGTTTGTCCGGGACTTGGGGGCAGATGCGTCTGCCGACCATCTGCATGGCAGGCCGGATCGGGAGAGGCTGGTTAAGGGAGACCTTTTGATCTCTCCAGCCGGACCATCTCGACCCATCGCCTTGCACCGCAGTGGAAGGGATGGCTTCACACGTCCTTCACTCCTGGACATATTTATCCCCAGATTTCTACCCACCCCTCAAACCTTTTTCCTTCCCAAGACTTCCTCTCCTTCCTTTCCCTTCAAAAACCCTTCACACAGCATCTTCAAAGATGACATAGGCCCTGAGGGAATTTTTCCCTCAGGGCCTCCTGTGTGGAGCTAATGTAAAAAAAAAAAAAAAAATATATAAATTTTAAATGATGGACTAGAATACCCTTGGAGGGTGAAAACCAGAAATAATTAAAACAGAAAAAACAAGAAGGGTTTTTTGTAAAACGTGTTTATAATTAAATTCAAAATAAATGTAATTTAAAAAACAACACGGGCATGTGCCTAGCATTGTGGTCGAAAAATCCCCACTTCATGTAACAAACAAATCAATGAATCAGGAAAACTTTTTTTAATTAAAAAAATTTGCATCTTTTATTACGCCAGAGTGGGTGTCTTGCAGAACATAGCTACAATAATATAACGATAAAAGATGCACATTAAAAAATTATAGATCTCTTACAAACATTATAATAGTCTTTAAACAATGTTTTCTTATGAACCATATATTTATCAAGCATTGTTGGACGTATATATTAGTTATACGGAAGTTGAAGAAACTTCCGAGTATAATTATATCAGCAGGTACCTACTCTCATGGTTACATTGCATGCGTATGTATCATTTGCTCTGTTCACTGGGAAGAAAGGAATGAAATTCTTTTGTATTCCTGGCTATGAAATTTAACAGTTGGGCAACAATAACTTGCAAACGTCTGTAGTTATTTTCTTATTATACTGTTTATTTATTATATAGATGGTAAATGTCGTCGGTTTTCCGAAAAAGCTTCTAAAGAGGACCATCATAGCATTATTTACATTTTCCGTTTGTAGGTTGAGGAGTATTTCGTGATCAATTCGATCAATGTGGCGAGGCGTCGATTATGTACTCACTTTCATATCCGACGATTGAAGGATGGCCCATCGAACCAATTGATACGGGCGTGGGTACAGAAGTTTAGAAGTTAAGAACAACGTTACCGAACGATGCTGGTCAATTTTTTTTTGTATCGGAGCTCCATCGCTTGCTTTCAATAACAGAACCCATTTTCAGCAGGATGTGGCCACGTAGGGACTCAATGACTAAAGTGAGAGAGCTTTTTCCTGGAAAATTGGTTAGTCGCTTCGGCGACATAGCCTGGCCCCCTAGATCACCCGATCTGATCCCTTGCGACTTTTTCTTGTGGGGATATCTCAAATCTCGCGTCGCTTTAACAATAGAGACCCTACAAGAAAATATCCGACGAGAGACTGCAGCTATCAGTCCAGAACTTTGCAAGCGAGTTTTCGCTAACACGAAGGAAAGATTGCAAAAAGATTGCGGCTAGAAGGACGCCATTTGAGAAGAGTGATTTTTTAAAAACTAAAATCCGCATTATTCTTATCGGAGATAATAAATAAATAACTTTCATTATATTAATATTTTCATTTTATTTTTTGAAGTATAAAATCTGCCGAAATTACTGGAACTATAAGGAAAAAAACTAGACTGTGAAACGTAATAAATAGTGTACTTAACTAAGATAATTTTAAATTAAATTAAACTTTTCTTGGTGTACACCAATCCATTTTCATTAAGTAATCGTTTATTAGTGTCTTCACTAATAAACAATTTTTAATAACATATTATTAAACAGGCTATGCAAGATAGTATAAAGTCATCAGCAAATGGCATTCGTTTCACCAAAAATTGAACCAACGCTTTCAGGGATACTCTTCATTCACACTACATTACATTATGCAACTATTTTAAAATTCTATCATAATAACAAGTGGAGTTATTATGTCACTGCGCCTAGCATGAAACGCAGGCGTGCTTATGACCATTACCGCACCGCGATGCTCGGATCGCTTCCTCGCTTCACGAACACCGTGCATGAGCTAGCCGAGCGCAACCCCGTGAGGAATCATTTCTACGGTCGAAGGGACACTCTGTCCTCTCAGCCTGGGATTTTATTGTCTGGGCTGTAAGCATTTATTTCCCTTGAATTTAGATAAAATTAGAGGCCAAGAGAATGGACATTTTTAATAACAATATATTTTGGAGGTTTTGCTTTCATTGGACATTTGAAAATTATGTGACATCAATAGTCTTAGTTTTGATGATAGTTAAATGGATATTGAAAAGCTTTATAGTACATGACTGAAACTGAGTTACCATCTTTAGATGGACTCCGGTCGAGGGGTATGATTCTTGACGCCCAATCTGAATTTCGCGGGTTCGAACCCGGCGTGCGCAAATAAATTGTATTTGATTATTTTGGGTTATTTCATTATGAATTGATTAAACATAATTTACAGTATGTTTGCGCACGTTCCAGAGTGGATGATACTCTCAGTATCGCCCTACTGTAAGACCACCTTTCAGAATTGAAACGTTGCTTAAAATGGCTTTAGCCGTATTTGGGGACCATATGTGAATAGTTAGGTAGTTCCCCACCTTCCTTTTTCCCTCCCAACTACCTCAGCCTCACAACATATTCTAAATTGGTGATTTCATAGTTTATATAAAAATCTGAAAATATTTGCTTTGAACAACAAGTTCCTGACAAATATAGCTGTACAAATTTCATGATGCCAGACCTCAACCTTTGAGAGTTATCATATTTATGCTGTATTATACTGATGTATACCTATAATTACGATCAGGCAATATCTGAGTATATTTGAGTTTTTTTTCTCTGAAATATTTATTGTGAATCCAATAAAGCCAAGCTTTGTGTAAATATTACACACTACCATGTAATTTGCATTAGATTTTTATCGATTCTACGCAATCTTTTATTTTAATTAGTTAGGTAGGAATTTAAATACTTACAACCTCAACTACAAAGTATGTTGTACAATGTGTTTTGGTCCGTTAGCTATACACCTAGTTGAATAATTTTGTATATCCCATTTACTGTTACGCAAAAGAGGTAAGGATAATTTGTTTCTTTCACGAAATAATTTGAATACTTTCGCAGTTAAGTAAAAAATACTTGAGATTGTCTACGGACGCAGAAACAGTTTTTTTAATAATGCGACTGGTCCTAAAGATGTTCCTTGAGGGATTCCAAATCTGATCTTTCTTGGTCAATATGTGTAACATTATTTTATTTACAGCTTAGGCGTGATTTTCAGTATTTTTTCTACCATCGTTTCTGACCTTAGTGGATTGAATTTGCGAGAAGAAATATGAAGTTTTAAAATATGTTTTAGAGCATAGGTTAACATTAAAAATTCAACCTTGTAACATAACTTTCTTCAGGAAGTTCTGAAGGACATGCATTCCCCTATTCGTGTTCAGGACATTCTCACGATCTCGAAAGGTAGAATCGCGTGAGTCGATTTACTTAATTATGTCTCAGGAACTGGTGCATATCCTTGAAATTATAACATGAATGTGTAACATTTAGTGAGTTCACGATTTATAGCTTAATCTTAACATATATTTAGCTAACTATTGCCAAATAAAGTGTTTGTGGATTGCATGTTTCATGCACACGATAAGCGACTAATCAATCATAAATCCAAAGAATCGAATTATGTGTGACTCACTCCTACCGTCACGCGTCTTTGTCTCATTAACTGGGTACCCCATAGAGCAACAAGTTTTAAAAAATGTTAAGGTTGAATGTAGCAAACGCTACGAAAGTGAGTTATCTCGAAGATTTGAGTGGGGAGGTATCCTATGAATTACCCCAGATTAGGCCTGTTAAAATACTTCAAGAACACATTTAACATAACTTAACCCCACAATGTGTTCGCATTTGGGAACCGCTGTCTCATGGAAATCGTTGTCTCCCTCACTATCGTGGTGGGAAATATAATCAAAACTTTGTTAGAAAGGGGAAAAGTACACTCGCGGTGATTTTTCACAAAAAGGAGGTTCTACAAATTATCGAATTATTACTATTATTATTTACATTAAAACCTAAAAGCTAAGCACGAAACAATTGAAATGTACTCCTTTATGAAACCAAAGTGTCCAACAGTAACATGAAATAAATAAATAAGCCTTGGATGTTTTTTATTAATTCTTTTTACATGAAACGACAAAAATAAGGGGGGGGGGGGACGATTACGTTTTTTGTTTTTTTTTTTTTTTTCAGTAATTTTAGTTTTAAAAAAAAACCTAAGGTGAGCGATATTTAAAACTTTTTATATTTGCAATCAAATGTTGGTATTTTAAAGTTTTTTAGTTTATTCAGGACTATAAAATTTTAAAGCGTATTTTTTCGCCTTACAAAAGTAGTTTTTAGTTTTCGAATACGTTCAGTGTTATTCTATGTATTTAGATTTTATTAGACAAACTACTAAGAAGTAGTTTATCGGGACTTTTTGTCTTATATTTATTTGTAAAGTGTATTGCAAAGCAAAATATGCCCTAGTCCTGATTGGTTATATAGCAGTCAAGTCAAAAAAACCTTCATACGGTCCCCAACCCTTTTACAAACAGAAGTTAGTTAACTTTAAAAAAATTGGGTGAGATAATTGTGTAATCTTGGTATCGAAAAGTTGTATCTTGAAACTATAATTGTTTGCATAAATTGTGTTGATACCAATTCGCCCAGTTTGTATTCTTCCTCTGTATAAGAAGCCAGAATGGCTAACTAGCTAACAATGGAAGGGACTCGGACCAGCAACCATACGCCATCTACGCAATACTCATTATTACACATAAAGTACCACATAGCCTGGCAAATTATTCACGTAACGTAACTCACCAAGCGCGACTTACCCGGCTAAAAGCGAAATTCCAAGCAGACCGTATTTCAGTCTTGACAATTCATATTTAGAAAGAGAACGTCGCGGGCCGGACGCTGGGCCATTTCCGTTTAGTTTTCCATTTTCAACAGTAAGAAAATCTATAGAAATGGTAACGTTTACCTACAGTGAATACCTTAAACGCAGTGTTTCGAGATACTTATGCCTAAGTATTTGAATGTTATAAGTTTTCCATGGATAAAGTGTACTTGACTGAATCATAGACAAAGTGATCACAATAAATAATACAGCGGTTATCGTCAAACCCCCTTTTTTATCAAAACGATTCCACAGATAAAGAAATTTCTTAGGATTGGAATATAGGCTTTTTTAAAGTTAGATCGAACTATAGTTATGTCTATTTATCTAAAGCTTCTGTGGACAAATTAACTCGGTCTAAAATCAGCTTAACTGGTGTCATCCATGTGACTTTATATTGTATCTTGCGACCGTATCAGTCAATCTATTGAATTGTTTCTAGTACCTATTTGGAAATCTCTATTTTCCAAAATACCTCTGTTTCTTTTGTGTATTTAAGTCAATGGCGATGGGATTGATAAGCGATGGGAAATCTTTGTTGTTTTCTCTGTGAATTAATTATTTGGCGGGATCTTTGATCTCAATACAAACGTCAAACAAGAAACTGGATTGTTCCAGATTATCGAAATTTTGAGTGACAAGAGAGCATTTTTCGTTCATTAACGATATTAGTAAGGGGAAATGTGGCGGTTTGTTGCTAAAAAAACAACAAAATATAGTTTTCCCTTGTCATGTCGTGACAGAAGAAATCGTAGTATCATTTTATGGGAACATTTTTGTCAAAGGAAAACTTACTTATTTTTAACCACTTTAATAAAATATTTATAAAACGAAAAAATTTCGAACATTTTTTATTGAATTTTATTGGAATAACTTTTGAAGGTTATCCGCATCAATTTGATATTAATCATTGAAGAAAAAGATAAAACCAATAAATCTTAAGAAAACATGGATGTAGAATATTCCTCAAAAAATTAACATGTAAACTGTTTACTGCGGTTTAAATCTAATTAATCCACCTAAAGTTCACTGTTTATCCCATATTTATAGATTAATAAGTAGTGTTAGTAGGTTAATAAGTGAGTTAATGTAGAAAAATAAAAGCGGTCCAAATTTGGACCGAAATTGCTCCAGTGGAAAATAAAAATTATTATGAATTTGAACTACTATATCGACAAAACGACGTAAAAAAATAAGGTCCCAACGACCGATTATGTTGAGGCTTTATTGTTATACTTTAAATTTCTGTTTCCTTTTCTGATTAATGTTTCATTTAGATTTATTAGTATTTTCTTCTTCTTATTTTTATTGATTTATAAAAATCAGGAATAAAATATTATGTCGTTCGTTAATAATAAATACCTTACCCAAAAAGTTTCACCATTCACTTGAGTTTATCCCAAACATTACAAATTTAACAAGTACCTTGCAACAATTGTACCTTGATTTTACAATTGTTGCGATAATTATAAATCAACCGTAAAACGCATTTAGGCAAACCCGTTAAAAAACAAGAACAATTCAAGGAGAAGAAAATAATTACCCACAATTAATTTACTTAATTATGTAGTTGCTACTTACAATAAATCAACGTTCTTACTAAATACTTTGTTGAATTATACTTTACAATGATCTTTTTTTGTATAAAGTTTTCAGCAGTTAAATCATCAATGTTTGTCACAATTTGTATTGTATTTAAATATCCCCGGTTCGTCCACTTTTATCACAAAACGATATCTTCTTACGGATTTTCCAGAGTTTTTACATCGTTGGACAATCACCCCAAACGTACATAGCAATAATTATTAGTATTCTGAAAACTTCCCTTTGAATCCGCCGCCTTGAGTTTTTGGAATTATTTTCAAATTAACATTCAGAAGCATCGACGAGAATTCCAATTTTGGACGGTTCGCAAATAATACCGTTGTTAATTTTACACACATAACACAACGTACACAGGCTGTAGATGAAATTCTCATAAATTTGCCACTCATTTTCAACGACAAGAGAAGTCAGATAAATTATCAGCATTTACTTATTTTCATTTCTCGGAAAACCAAAGTTTTTTTTAAATTACCTACAATAAATCATGTGGCGTCTAAAGTTCGAAAAAAGAGAATTGTCAAAAGCTCAACCATAAAGAGGACTTGTTATTTGTTCTTATGTTTTTATTGCACTAAAAAGTGAAAGGTTATGTTATCAAGTTGGGTCTTACACACAAATGTTATTGTCGTTATTGTTAAATTACGCCGAGTCTAAAGATTTTTTAACTCTTATTTTTTATTATCATACATATGAGTTAAATGGCAGCTTTTAAGCTGATAAGCCTGATGCTTCGGTTTCATAACATTTATTTTGCTTTTATGTATAAAAGTTTTGTGTAAAATAATAAAAAAAAAAACATTTATGGATGTTTGGAAGTTTTTTTAAGAGCGTTTATTTTTTATTTGTGTTCTGATTGGTCATTACTCATTAATCATCAGTGGGGAGATTCTTCTATTTTTTGTGGCTTGTTAAATAATGGTTTCGATTTTGGGTTGTCATAACCACACGAACGATTTTTGGCATATTATGGCAAGTTTGCAAAATGTCTTGAGCGATCGCTTTCCATAACGTGCTAAATTTACAGTACCTAAAAATATGGGATGAAAGGTGAAGTCTAGATGGATAAATTTGCTTTATATGCAGTAAGCAGTTCATATGTTTACATATTAATATTTTGAGGAATGATATTAATTGAATCTAATGGCCAAATCTAAAACCGAACACCCATCGCTCAAGTGGTTTTCCGTTGTTACGTTTTGTTTATGCACTTTTTCTAATTTGAGTTAACAAACTTGTTTGATTTTACTGAAGATCAGCATCATATTAAGGAGATTTTCATATTCGTTTTTACAGTCTCAATAACGTAACAGCTTATAAATATGATTTTTGACCAGTGTGTTGCAGGTTTAACTAATATCTAAATTTAATAACCAAGCTGATTTCCCATTCAATTTTCTCCACATTTCATTTTTAAACTTGATCAAATGATAAATTATTTTATTTTGTCGCTTCCTAATGGATTCACATCACTTATCTTATTTTTATAATAGGTAATACAATAATTACATTTAGTGAAGCTTGTCGTGTTATAATTTATTATTCTGCTTCACTTACGCAATCTTTCACGTTCTACCAATTACACTATGCTAAAGAAGAATTCAGTGAAGGAAAAATTGATAACAATTCGTAAAGCTTTCCGATTTCCTTTTTGAAGACTTCGGTTCGCCGTTATCTGAGAATCGATGAATATTCGATTTGCAAGGCGAATTGCAATTCAAAGCTTATTGAAGCGTGAAATTGTTCAATCGGTAGAAAACGTGGAACCTGCAATACCGGTGCACATTATTTGAATTGAAAAATAAATATTGGACGAAATTATTCGTTTTTCATTGTCTGTTTATATACATTTTATTACTTAAATTGATGAGAACTAAAAAAAGAAGTCTAGGCTGATGTAATTGTAAATTACATAGTTTTGATAGAAGTTATTAGATGTTCTTTACAAAATAGGATGTTTTTAAAAAGGAGTGGTAGAAGATTATAGTAAATGTAAGAAGATAGAGACTCTCGAGGAAAGTAGCTCATGTTAGTACGACAGAAGATTATTCTTTTACATTTTAAGGATCCCAACTGCTCGGAGCCAGTAGGACTATTGCATTCCCAATTAGGTTAGGCTGAAGGCAGTTAGAAGGGAACGAGATGGAACAGAGTAAGTGTGGGAAGTGACTGATTATTTGGATTAGAAGACCATATTTTATGAGACGGTTTACGAATATGAAAGAAGAAGGGAGCGTGTCCCAAGACGAACTTATGTATCATTCAATCGTAGCTGCTTACCTTGCTTTAAAGCAAAGTGATAGTACCTACTGTACTTAGTTTAGCTACTCGAAATATGAGTCCAGTGTGCGGATTTCTAAGCGTTCGATTTATAAATTTCCCGCCCTCATTAAAAAAATACACCTCCGAATTTTAGTATGGGGACATATATTGGAGAGCCATTGAATGCACCTATATTCAACCGTTTATTCCATTTTAGGATTAACAAAAATTAAAAAAAAAAAAAGTTTCTATTTATATTTAAATTGGCGTACGTAGTACACACCTATATGGAGACTATTTAATATTATGACTTTTATTGGTTGTATATGGAGTGCTTGTACCTACCCTGATGTATGGCAGTGAGGCATGGAACTGGCAGAAGAAGGATGAAAGAATATAGACTGAATGATGTTGAAATGAGATCCCTGAGGCGTATGTGTGGTAAAACCATCTATGATCGTGAGAGAAATGTAATGAGTAAAATTAAGAAATTGACTCTCAAATGGTTTGGGCATGTAGAGCGAGTGTATGACGCAAGTGTGAATAGTATAAGAAGTAGGGGGAAGAAATGGCACGATCAAGTGAATCAGATACTTCAGTCGGGCCATGTCAAGAGTCAGAAAAATAGAAGAGTATGTCTGAGACGATGTTTGAATGTGAATGAGGAAAAGAGTGTGTGCCAAGACGGGGTTGTTTGGAGGTCCGTCCTCTCTGCCTACCCTTGCGGGGAAACGGGTTAGTTAGTTAGTTAGTTAATCGAAATACATAACGTGCGAGAACTTTTGAAATTATTCGATTAAATGTTTTAAAATATCTCTTCAAATAGGCCACATTTTGGTCAGCGAACGCTGGAGAGTGTTTGCGGATTGGCCAAAATGTGACTGAAAATGCTCCAGTCGATATTATAGATATAATGGGCATATTAACAGCAGGCAAATTATTCTAAGTAATCCAAATTTTTTGCGATTGGCCTTGATTCGAGGTCAAGTAACGCTCTTATATATTTTATTGTTTACGAACATTCTTCATTTGCATATTACGAACTTCAAACTTTTTACATCAATATACTTCACACTAGTATACTTACAGTTTTATCTTCAACACAATAGAAATTAAATGAATGCTTCAGTTAATGTGTGTGTACAAGAAAGATCGCAGATTGTGTCACATGTGAATAATATCTCTATACAAAACAATCTGTTCTACTAAATAACGAGCGGTAAATTTGCATAGCGAGATAAACAATAGACTTTAAAACATAATTTGTTTCTAGAAGGCAAAGTAGAGAAGAATGGATCTTGCGAATTATGTATACCGTAAAGATACCGAGATACAAGAAATGCGGAGTGGCCCTATATATTTTACGAAGAGTGATCTTATATAAAAAAGCGGTAGTGCATGATGTTGCTCTTACGGTTGTATTTGAAGATAAAATCACCATTCTTATTTACACCTTGTTAGCTATGCATCAATTGCGATGGCCAATAACATCGATTTACATTGCAATTATTCTTGAGAAATTTGAATGGGTTGTTTTTATCTGTGGCAACTTGAATGATACGTTGATAACAAATAAGTTTTTATTAAATAGATCTTAACTGTGAAGAGAAAAAACTGTTTGTGTAACTATCTTACTAGCTCGCTGACGGGGAGACATCGTCAAATTTATACAGTGATTGGAATTTTACCCTCCCCCTCCCTCCTTCCCTCCCTATCGCTAAACTATTTAAAATACACAAACTTTTCACAGCAATTCGTGTGAAAAGCATGAATGTTCCAATTTACCCCTTGCTATCCCCCACCGCTACTATGTATTCTTTAAAATCGCTCCCACTGCTACTCCCTCTACCCCTGCGTATCCTTTCTCATTCGTTCCCGTCCCCACCCCCGTTCTCCCCCCCGCTTAGGACTACACAGAACAACCCTCCAAAGTTTAATGACAGTCGGATGAATGGTATAGAAAATAATAAGGGACAAACAAAGAAACATTCATTTTTATAATCACATATAGATTACGACGTTTGAATGCCACAGAAATTGCATTCATATTTTCGTTGCAGGAAATGCCATTTCAATTTGGGTGCAGCCATGAATGCTGATTATAAAATTTAATTTGCATAAATAAATAAAAAAAATTACATTAAAATGTGTTGAGCTTTGTACGAGAATCGTTTAAGTGGCATTTCGATTTTAGCATGACATGTGGGAGTAGAGAGAGCCGCGAACAGTTTTGAACGATTTCAAAAAAAAATGTCAACCTCCAAACAAATTAGCGTCAAGATTAATTTCATTAGCATAATTAGTCATTTTAACTCTTAATTCAACAAAGTCAATTAAACGTTGTTGCGTAGAAGTTCGTTGAACTCTAAAGTAAAATATAAGAGTTTTTTTACCACTTGAATAATAATTAAAATTGATCAATGACTTTGATTAAATTCTTTAATCTTGCGTCAGACTTATAAAAATACCTGCAGTTTTTTTTAAATATTAATTCCAGAACTCGTTCATTCTCTACAGGTACCTACCTACTTTCGTCTTAAAACGTCTGTGTTGTGGTTACTGTTTTTGCTGACACGCTGAAGAGAAATATAGTAGGGTTGTTGGCGTGCCCATGAGTCCGAAGTAAGCTCTATTTTTCCTTACTTCAGGTAATATTATTTATCAAACTTTTAGTCAGTTGGTCTTTTTTGAGGAATGCACAAGCCAAAACTGTGTGTATTATTAGTGTGCCTTGTATCACTACGAATGTAGATATCACGCATAAAAATCGCTTAGCAAGCGAAGATACGATCGATTTTGAGTTTTATTCATTTTGTTAATAATGTTGATATAAAAATTAAAAGTTAATCGAGGGAAACTATTAGAGTTAATCTTAGCCATATAACAGTTTTTTAAAGTTGTGTCTTATATGCGTTCATATATTTCTAATGATAAAATGATTTGTGTGATAGTTTTAGCCTATATTATTCATAAAGTAAATAACGCTTTTTTTTAATTCTACTCAACCAAAACGATATGAAAAGCTTAAATTAATCCAAAAGTGCATATTTTGGTATTATCTAAACAAAACTTAAATATTATACGAAAATTGAATTTTTTGTAGTTGGTAACCATTACAGAACCTTAACAATTAATACAATAACAGAGTAAGGAAACTAACATATGTATTTAGATCTTTAAGAGATATTTTAAACGAAAAAAATCATAGAACCACCTACTTCGCTTTCTGTCAATCAATTATACAATACGGCATCATAGGGTGGGGTGGTACATATAAAAATCAAACACAAACAATTTACAAATCACAAAAAGTAAAAAATAAAAACCATTTAAAAAAACCCTATTCATATTCGTCAGAACTCTTATTCAAACAATTTAAGGTCACAAAATTAAGTGCATTATACTTCTACTATATAACATTACAAATGTATAAAGATATTATTCAAAATAAAGCTTGGGGGTACATCAAATACGTATATTATGTAATTAATTACTGTAAAAAAATTGTAATTTATGTATCTTTTTGTAAATAATAAAAATAAAATAATAATAAAATTACATATATGTAATTAAATTAACACTCCAATTTAAAAAAATCACATTACGCTTGAATCAAGATTTAGTTGACACTAGGTAGAGATGTTACTATTGAAATGGAAAAAATAAAAATAATCAGAATAAAATATACAACATAGTAGGTGTACAGTACAGAGAAAGAGAAGAAAGTAAAAACGAAGTAAAGCAATTACATAATTTTTATTTAATGACAATAAATCACTTCGTACACCCCACTTACATAATCCACATTATCTGCATGTTTCGAAACCGAAGGTTTCTTCGTCAGAATAAGATTTATATTTATAAAAATATCACATAAAGCTTCACCTTAAACTGGAGATGTCAGTATTCTTCCAAATCGACGTTAATTATCATACATTCTGAGGTTTTCTGTTCAGTGGACTATACACAATGATTAAATAATTATCTCGTGGTATTACCAATTATCCAGACGTCCATTAGTGCTGTTAGAGTTATCGCAATTTTAAAGACAAAAGAAAGTGCGCCGTCGCTAATCTGCATGTTTTTTAGTCTCTCCAAATGTTCTTGATTCTAGTTGAATAATAGCCCCGACGACTCGCGTCACGGCATGACAGATAGTAAGTACTGTGTGACGTGTGACCTATCGCGGGTATTGTGTGCCAAAGTGATGTGGAAATATTCCCAGATGGAATAATCAGTGCGACAATCGTCAACTCTTCGTCCGGATTCTTTACGCGCTGATGACAATACGTCCGCTGTCTTGCGCGATGATCGTCGTGCAGGTAAAAAAGTGCTAGAATTTATGACAGTTCGGATATGAACAAAGTGTAACTTCAATGTTTATATGTATGAGAAATAAGACCGGGCCTAGAACACTTCCTTGGGGCACGCCGCGGGAGATAGCTAAATGTTTTGAGTGTATAAATCAATTATGACCAATAAATCATGAAGTGGAAAGTTTCAAGGTCGCGTAGAATGACACATTATTATGATAAATAAAGTGATGGCTACATTACAGGTGCTCTGTGATAAATAATAGTTGAAATATAAACTAGTAATGGCAAGCCGGATAGTGCGAAAAGTGAGGCAAAGCAGAAAGAGAAATAACGCGCCCTGTCCCCGAGATGAAGAGTTACATGGTTCGTTCACTCCCTTCATAATAACACCAGTCGGATTTCCCGTCGTTCCTAACATTGTCGGTGGCGGTTTGTCTTCTTTGCCTATCGAGGGCGTTCACTTGCAAACATGTTTAACCGCATCGCCACTGGTGCGTGGGGAACAGTCCTCGGCTTACTGCACGCAGCCCGAGACTCGTACGCGATACTTCTCTACGTCTCATCTAGTCGGGGAGGTAAACGAGAACGTGAACGCTTTTTTTGAAAAAGCTCCACCGACCCCGCGAGATGGTGTAGCCGCGGAGAGCCCCGAGTTGTTCCGGCGATCAGTCCGTCCCGCGCCACCGTCGTACTATGCTGCGACCAACCGAGGTACTATAACTATAATTGAACCTTTTGTTTATTTATACAAAGTTTTCGAGACTTGTCTTTCGCGCTATGTTTTTAAGCGTGTTGTAGGTTGTTTAGTTGTGATTATTTTAAAAGTTTACAGACTGTCGTCCATCAGTGTGGTTTATAAGTAGGTTTTGATACCAGTGTGTTAAACGTACTGTGATAAGAGTTCTTGTTTTTGACAGCTTTCTTCCGAGATAAAAGCCGGTATGTTGTTTTATATAATATTTTTTTTGGATTTCTACAAGATGAAGAAATCTTCTTTATATTACACGTACCTACTCAACCTATAAACCATATATTCTCACTAAACACACTTAAACGCATTCCCTATAAAATAAAAGAAAAATATATTACCAAATTTTTTGGTTAAAACTTATTTAGTCCAAATAAGACTATTATGAACTGTTTTGAAACATGCATCTATTCCTCACTTTCACACGCTTGGAAAAAATTTAACCTCAAATATCGACATATTTAATATAAGTTTACCAGTATTTGAATGATATTTTCATGTATTTTTATAAATAAGGAAGCCGTTGGGTATCTTTTTTTATTCTTTCTATGTATCTACAGTGTGAAAACCTGTTCCTCTCTCTTCATTTTGTGTATCATGGCACTCCGTCATATATTATTTACCTGTAAATTTTGTAATATTTACCTACACTATATTATTATTTTTATGCAATCTGCAATTAAAAAACTGGATTCTGTTTTAATTTGTTTTCTCTTTTCTTGTACATTGACGGCCTCCGTAGCTGAGGGGTGGGGCTCTCGACTCCTAATCCGAAGGTCGCGGGTTCGAACCCGGCGTGCACAATTAAATTTTATTTGATCAATTTGTTATATTTCCCAATCTTTTCATTTAAAGTAATATATACTATATTTCCGGCACGTTCCAGAGTTCTTTACACCAAGGTGTAAGACCACCATTCATAATTGAAACATTGCTTGAAATCGCTTTAGCCGTGTTTAGCATCCAGATCTGAATAGCCAGGGACTTCCCCAACTTCCTCTTTCCATTTCCTTCCCCTCCCGACTGCCCGTAACTTTACAACCTAACACAATTGGGGATGCCATAGTCTCACTGGCACCAAACGAGAGCTGTTGGGACTCTTGTGTGGCATTCACATAAAAACACGCTTAAAAAACAATTAGGTATCAATTTTCAAAAACACAGATAAAGTACGCTCCTTAAAATGATTTTCTTGTTCCTACCTATTAAAACCTGTTTTAAATGTCATTCTGCCTACTAAAAAAACTAACTCCAGTAAATTCAACAGTGATTTTTATTAGGTTACTTAATTCATACCTGGTATTTAAGCCACAATTAAATTAGTACAAATATAACAAACAACTACTTCAGTCCACTTAATACATGCTTGTTTTAACTACATAAATATAAAACTGACACTCCAATTAAAAGGAAACATTTTTATACCGCCAGTGAAATAGCGTGAGAATTTCTTAACTTTCACAAAGCTATTGTTTAAACTGAGTGAGCGCTGAAACATACCTTGTAAGAATTACAAACCAAGTTTTTTTTAATTACCACAACAAAATCTCGTTCGCAATTTGCTTCATTATTACTTCGTACGAATATTTTACAATACACGTTTATTTTCGTTTCATCACAACACGACGCGCGATGTTCTCCACATAGATCTCTGTATAGGTGAAAAACCACCATTCAGAATTGAAACTTTGCTTAAGGCTAAGCATTTCGATTTTCTATCTATTTATAACATTGGTCCCCTGAATAATCTAAAACGAAAGTTTTTAAGTTCTAAAAAAAACATATGGTATTTTATAAGATAATCTCTGTAGACTGTCGGAACGAAACGGTAATCACATAAAATTTAATCGATTAAAAAAAATCACAAAATATACTCCGAAAATTTAAAAAAAATACAAACGGTTCTCTTATTTAACCCATGCTTCTTGGTATTGTCGAAAGATTTTTGCTCTTTTTTAAACGAGTCTTGTTTTATTTAACTCTTTCCAATTTTCGCTTGAATATTAGCGCGCCTTCTTCTTCTTTTTAAGCGTGTCTTAAAATCCGAGCCTTAAAACTGATTTAGGTCTTTCGGACTTTCGTATTCCCCATTTCTTTTCTCTCCCCATTACATTCAGCATTACAACATACCCTAATTATTTTGGTTGTCATTCTCAATGGTTCTAGAGTTCCTGAGGAAAATAATTTGAAAATAATTGAAGAAGAAGGATAACACTTAAAATCCAAACTAAAATATGAAAAGAAAAAGACACGGAAAGGTTAAAAGGCGACAGTTGCAAATGGGACTTGAACCCAGGAACTCTTTTTTTGTATGTATACAAAAATCCATATAATCCAAAATATACGCACAAGAATCCCCCTCGTCTGGAGCCTGAAATTATGGCATCCCCAATTGTTAGGCTGAAGGTAGTAGGGATGGGAAGGAGATGGGGAAGAGGAAGGTAAGGAAGTGCCTGGCTATTCAGATCTGGTCACAGATCACGGCTAACACCATTATCAAGCTACGTTTTAATTGTGAATGGTGGTATTATACCAGGGCGATACTGAGAGTATTTTTCACTCTGGATCGTTCAGCAATCATACTACATATTATTTTTAATTAATTAATTGTGAAATAACTAAAATTAATCAAATAAAATTTATTTGCGCACGCCGGGTTCGAACCCGCGTCCTTCGGATAGGAGTCTGGAAACTTACCTCTCGACCACGCTGACGTCTTGTCCTGTCTCTGATCTGTGTTTTGTTATTTGTCGATTTATTAGTAATATATTCTTCTTCAATTATATATTATTTCATTTATTAAAAAAAAAAAAAAAACTAAAATGTAGTTACTTATCTTAAATCAGTGAATATTGTTATAAAGTAATAATTTAAACCACAAAATGAAATGAAATGAATTGTTATTATCCATTTTATTAGCCCTACGTTCTACATCTTTTGATTACCTTTAATATTATGAAAATCGCTATACAATATCGCGTAAAACCACAAATTATCTAACCATCGTTGTAACTTGTTATTGTAGTTATAGAACCTTTATTACCTTTAAATGAATAACTAAGCCACGATACAATGTTTCTATAGCACCAGGCCACAAATCATAGCATATCCTTCAAAAAATATCTGTGGGTTATGGATGTGCGGCCTCGTGTAGGTCGTAAATGGAGCTCCTTGTATGACTTATTTCTTCTCCCAAAACAAGGGGGATGATTTCACAGCAATCTTTGAGTTATACTCGGAATGAAACACTTATCTTATGTTACTGGTAAATTGAGTAACTGCATATAAATAGTTAAGATAAACTCGCAATAAAGTGAAGTGATTTTTGATACTGGATGTAAAGCTTTTAGAAATGGAATGATTGAATTTTAGCAAAGAACTGATGACAGTAGGCTTCACGAATTGTCACTTTTGCTCCTCGTGAAAGCGTAGGCAAAATGATACAAAGACACTTTTTTGTGTAAAAATAAAGATAAAATGTGACACAGATGTCAAATGGAAAGAAAATGAGTCCATGGACGGAAATGATTCAAGGTTAATTTAATTGTAACATAAAAAGAATTAGGAAAATGGTTTAATATTTCAAATAGGAGGACACAACACTCAACAATGGGTTTATCATTGCAACTATCTGAAAACATTATTAAAGTCTTTCCTTCAGTAAATTAGTATGCATCATCTCCTGCAATGTTGAATACATCATTTTACGTCTGTATTTTTAATAACAAAAATGCAATTCACATGTACTGCGCTCTTACTATTTCATCAAAAGAAATCTCAATTTAAAAACCTGTCTATTGTTGGTAGTTGATGTTAACAATGCTTCCTTTTTTCGTTAAAGGTTTACAGTTGATGGTCTCCGTTGTATTTTGTATATGGATGCCATATGACTGCCTAAAAATCTTAAGTGGAATGGCTTTTTCGTACAAAAATTAATTTAGAATTTTCGGCCAAATTACCCAACCAAATAGAGATAGCTTTAGATTAAAAAATTCACTTTGGTTGGGTATTTTGGTCTCGAATACAAAATTGTCTCGAATTCAATTTTTGAAGGTTTTTACCTATGGAGCTAAGGCTAGGATACAAATAAATTCGTTAAAACTAAGCATTTAAAATAGATGGCAGACAAAAATATGAGAAAAGAATAGTTGAAAATAAAATACTTAATTCTGAATTTGAAATATGAAATCGACAAAAATAACTTAAAACAAGTTGGTTATTAGGACCAAGGCGATGTCCCGGTAAGACTAGAGATCCTGAGTTCGATTCCCAGTTGCGACCGATACATTTTTTCTTTTGTTTAGCTCTTTTTCATGTTTCGTTTAGATTTATCAGTATCGCATTCTTCTTCAATGTAATATTTGACGAGTGATGTAAACGAAGTTTATTATTTAATTTAAGTTGATTTTAGACTTCATTAATAAGGTTATATTCTTTATCAGTCGTTCAAGGCAATTTTAAAAGTTCAATGTAAACGTATCCACACTGCGCAGTACCTATTTCTCAGTGAATTGTAGGTAAAGGAATAGATGTTTTAATTTTATTTTTTGCAAAGATCGCTTCATTTTATTGTATATGTTTTTCTTTTTATAATGTCAACTAAGGCACGTGACAGGTTTGCGAGAATCCTCGTAACAGGAAAGTTGTCACCTAGAGGAGATGTGCACTCCTTAACGATGCTAGATTCCTGATCCAGAAATAATTCGCAACATGTCTCACGACAGGTTTTCTTGGGAATGCATCGCGAAACCATTAAAAGGGATTATTTATATGGTCGGGACTAAGTGCTCTAAGCTTTATTTAATAAGGGAGATAGGAAAGAACTTCACTGAGCTTTATACGACTTTTAAATTTGCTCAGAGAACATACTTTTTTTTTCGCATCTAGATCTAGAAGAAAATTGCGCATGTTGCAATAAATGAACAATTTTTCTTTTTACTCTCAGTGTGTATCAATTAAACAGAAAATTGTATTTGCCCTTTAAAGGGGATGATTCAAGAAAAAAAATATTTATCTTGGTTTGGGAAACTAACATTTGTATATTTTATATAATATTACGTATTGTCTACTGGAAATACATGTACATTTGTATACATATAAAATTTTGGTAGTGATTTTTTTGGTAGTGGAACTGAGAGAAGAAGAAATCATAAAGTTAGATTAAAAATATACACTAACAACCTTACTAATAAACATGGTGAATATTTTATACAATCGATAAACAACCGTGTATAAATCGAAACCGTGGGAAAACCACGCGCATGGCGCATGCTCCAGTGGACCAAAATGCAATGTTGCCTAAGACATTTTTATTTTTATTATATGTACATTCGAAATAGATTTTTTTTATTCGATGTGTTACATAAATTATCATAAATTCATTGCTGCGTAAACTGTAAACTTCAATATCGTCAATTGTTATCAGCATAATTCATCACCATAAATTATATTATCTGTAAACTTCACCCGCCATAACACATGGACATCCCTAGCATGGCGGATGAAATAACACAATATCTATACAATGTACAAAATTCATTTAATAAATAAATAAATACATCAAAACACACCATTTAACGGTTCGGAAGTTCAGTGATTTACATCAAAGCTCTCACAAATACAATTACAATAGGCACGGTTGATACTAACACTAATTAAAGACAAACACAGCATTGATAACATAATATTCTTTACAAATATTTGGACATCATTTTTGTGAATATATTACTTACACTCAGCAATTATTATTTATTTTTGGATTATAACAATTATAATCCATTACATACGTATAAACATTACTATAATACCTTTTAACTATTAGTGCATTATTGTGATTTAAAAGCATTGCCAGTGGAACATCATAGGAAGCTTTAAATCTTGTTAATAGATGTTTTAAAGATGGTTAATGAAGATATTGTCAAATTAATGGAATGGTTTTTATATGTCTCGTTAAAATGACGGCACATTCTCTACAAGGCTGTGTCATACCCCAGCTTGGTTCGATATTTTTTAATATTTAGCGAAAAAAAAATCGTGAACCAATTCTAGGAATACTAAACCCGATTTGACGAAGCGAAAAAGGGCAGTTTATTAAACATTAAACCATTAAGACTGTTAAAAGATAAGATAAAATTAAATTTTATTAAATAATACAAACATACATTATTGTACAAAAACTGGAATACTTTTCAACCGCCATCAAAGTCCAGTCAAAGATTTTTTTCCGATTTTCAGGTTATACAATGAAAAATATTTGAAGCCTTTTTTTAATATAAAAAAATTACATTTAAAAAATCTGAAAAAGACATTATCCCGATAGTTTTTCTGCACTCCCATAACATTATTTTAGAATTTACCTAAGTTTGATATTTTTAAAATCATTGATAAAAAAAACTTAAAAAAATAGCGATGTTTCAAATAAGCTGTAATAGCATTATTATATAACAGTACTTTGTAGATAACAATCATTATTTATTGTTATTTCGCGTAATTGCTTTGAAAAAATTTGGAATGCGTGAACATGACACATAAATATATAGTATTGATACGTGCCTCAAACTTTTGACCTGTTCGGACCACAAAACCACTTAATTTTTTCTTCTTAGGAAGTGGAGTGTGGAGTATCGGTTATAAAGTAGTTTAAAAAGCCCATAAATCGTGTTTTTATCTGTACGTGTTTTTTTACAAAACAACGTATAAAATGTTTATGCCTGCTGCATTGTCCACCTGCAATAAAAGTTCAGCTGTGTTACAGCCATTTTTTATGTGTGGAGTTTTTTCGCTGGTGAATAAGTTCGTTGAAATATTCATGTAAGTAGACATTAATTAGGATCAAAAATTTGAACAGAAAACTTTCATTAGGTAGGAATAACATACTATAACATAACATAAAAGCTCATACATTTAACGGCAGTATTATTTGTAATGAGATAAATCGTTTTTATTATGGTATGATGTCAAAAAATATATTTTATTTGCGATTTTTTTTTTTTTTTTTTTTTATTAAGTATTTATTTTTTTGGTGATTACTTCCCAAGAGTCCCAACTGCTCCCGTCTGGAGCCAGTGATACTATGGCATCCCCAATTGGGGTATGTTGTGAGGCTGAAGGTAAGTGGGGAAGGGATGGAGACGAGGAAGAGGAAGGTGGAGGTTCAGATCTAGTCACTAAACACGGCTAAAGCCATTTCAAGCAACGTTTCAATTCTGAATGGTGGTCTTACACCAGGGCGATACTAAGAATATCTTCCACTCTGGAACGTGTCGCAAATATATTATATATAATTTTTAAATAATTAATTGTGAAATAACACAAATCAATTAAATAAAATTTATTTTCGCACGTTGGGTTCGAACCTGCGGCCTTCGGAAAGGGAGTCTAACGCCCTACCGCTGGACTACGCCGGCCGTCATTACTGTGACAGGAATGCATAAAATAGATGCTTACATATTATATCCCTTAATAAAACAGTTTTTATATATTGGATGAAATGAAAGGTTGGGGCATTCATCAGCCTAGTAATTGAAGTTTCCTTTTATAGAGACTTTCATAATTAATACTGGGGTATAAATAATGTATCGTCTTGATGACATAATGATAGTGCAAAAAACTAGTTTATAGAATTAATTCATGCAACCCTTTTCTTTATTTAAACATCCTTAGAATATTAACTGTAAATCTATCACTTTATCAGGACGTTCATTCAATATAAATCTATTTTGTAGTTCTTGTGTAACTAACTGCCTTACATGATTTATAGGGCAACAAATCTTCGTAATCTTTTTTATAATAACATATTTGCTTAGGAAAGTTTAATTGATTATGGGTTATATAATTTACGATGTTCATGTTTAACGTTATACATATGTGTCGTAATTAATAATAACAAAGATTCTTGTACTTATGAGTGTTGCGTACCTGCGTGATTATAATTTTGAAATAATGTTTGCAATAGGTGCTTCTAGTTTAAGATTTATTCGCAAGTATGATTAATTATTTCGCCGTAGGTGCTTTTCAAATCTTCGATCAATCATTTTAATATTTGAATCATAATCGAGGCGTTTGTAAAGGGGAAGAGAGAAACAAAACAAAAAACTAAGACTCTGTAAAGAAAACTGTTAGATCTACTATAAGAGAAAAATATTATTCAATTTTTTTCAAAGCATATAATAATTTAAGGTCAGTACACGAAATATTTGCGGAACAATTTAAAAAAGTTTGTTATGCATAATTCAAATAAATAACCCTGCTAAATCCCTCTGGTTTATCTGTTCGCTTATGGGAACAGCTCATATAGATCTCCCTTAGTGTCGTGGTTAGCAATATGAAATAAACGGCGTTAAAAAGATATAAAACCACCTTTTATATATAAATCTGAATTAAATTATTGAATCTGGAAGTTAATCACAAGTAAATTAAGACTATGAAAACTAAAATTCCAATCGCAATTTGTAAAAAATTCTGAAAATTCGTAATTTTTGTATTAAGTACTAGCTGATACCCGGCACGCGTAGAAATACCACTTCAATAAATAAATTTTTTCTCCCTTCGTGTCATTTCCCATTCGTCCCCGTTCCCCTTCCGCCTCATCTTTCTCTCCCGCGTCCCCTTCTCCTCCCGCGTTCCCTTTTCCCCTTTCCCGCACTCCTTTTTCTCGCGAACCCCCCCTCACGCATTAGGCTTCCACCTTCTCCGCCTTCCCCTCTCCTTCGTCCCCCCTCCCATGAAGCTCTCCTCCTTAATTCCCCAGCTGATCCCCCCGCCCTTTTCCTTGCCGCTTAACTCCATAAAATACATTCATATTTCCAGCAACTCGCGTGACCTATTTAATTATTTTATGCAAATTTCATAATGCCAGAGCTCACCATTATATATAGAAATATTCTCAGGCATGTTCACAAAACTTTAAAAAAATATATATTAGCAATTGGATGAAATTTTAATTGCAATCGTATTAATAGTATACAAAATAATTTCATAACGAGCTCACTTCAAAGCTCACTCATATAACTATCCCGGGTATGCGCACATCTTGTTCCCAAATCATCGCAATCGGATGAACGGTATGTCGGCGTATAACATACGAACACACAAACAAACAAACAAACATAAATATATATTTTTTTTTTGTATTTCTTGGGCATTAACTATGTAACAATTTATAGACATTTTGTTTTGAAGAGTTTTAATTTTCAATGTACTATCGTTAATTAAATTTTAATTTGTGTGCTTCCAGTTTGGACACATCCATGCCATTCACTAGCAAACTTAAAACTTAAAATAAACCTAAAAATAACAGAAAAAAAAATTAAGTAACGATACTACATTGAAAATTAAAACTCTTCAAAACAAAATAAATTTTATATATTAGATATTATTATGAATCCATAAAAAAGTAAGGTGACGTTACGTTGATAATAGATTTTTCTGATAAGTTGAGGCATTTTAAAACCTTTTTTACGTTTGCATCCAAAACTTAAACATTTTTAAATTTATGTGTTTATTTTTATTGAATTATAAAACAATATGTTAGCATTTGAAAGCGTTTTTTTTTTTAACTTGTAGAACTTTTAATAATAATGTTTATTGACGTTACTGATATGAATATTGTTTAGGTTTTGCGAAAATACTTAGAAGAGGTGAATATATTATGTTCCTTACTTTATTAATTAATGTTAAATTAGGGTCGTTCGTTCATAGCAGTAACGTCATTATTAAACAATTAAGAACATATTTACAAATTTCAAAATACCCATAGGGGAGTAGCTATTACTTTCTCAAGAATTCGGTTTAACCGAAAATCAATCAATTTCCTCACTTTTAAATTGACATTTTAAATCGTATAAATATCGTCGTCTAATTATGAAACACCTCAGTTTGAAAATGGCCTTGTAAGCCGAAACAGCTGTCACAATAATAAAAACTAAAACACTTGCAGAACTTAATAATAAACATTATTAAATTTAATTTAAATTAAATTTCAAAAAAAATAAATTAAATGGAGTTCTACGAATTAAACACAAAAACAATAAATAAAAATAAAATAAAATAAAAAATGAAAGCGTATTTCATCACCTGTCAAATACAGTTTTTAGTTTTTCAAATACGATTAGAAATATTCAATTTCTTTAATTTATTGCAGAGCTGAAATTTTCTTACCTTCAATGCAAGGGGTCAATAAATTCTTAAGACTGGGTTGGAGGTATTTTTATTCTTATATTATAAAAAAAAAATTTCAACTTTAATGATTCCCGCAGCTCTTACGAGTACATAGATGTCTTTTTTATATTATTGTCATTATTAACTACAAAATTATTATACTGTCAGTTCGTTGGCATGTGGACAGAGTTCACAATTAAATAATGACTGTACTTTAAACATATTACCGTTGCGTAAACCATACTTTCTTCTTAATTATAAGTCTAAATTAAACATTCTCCATTTTTTGTTTCAGGCAACTTTTTCAAAGTTTTTCATAATTTTTTCAAAACAAAGTTTCAAGTGCCAGGATTGTGTGAGGCACTTGGGTAATTTAAAAGCTTGTCCTTGTTAATTACAGAGCAGCTTTTGTTTTTCCGGTTGGAGTACGTTGGCATAATACACATGTCGTAATTAGCGTTTTAATTTTAAGGCTCTCGTAATAACCGGGAATTGTTTCACGTCGAACTTAACAAATGTCTACTTTTTAATTTGACATGTTGTACTCTTGGTGTGTGCGTGCTTATTAAACACGTGGTGTTTAGTAACATTGAAGATGGATGTTTGCAAAATATTTTCCAAAGAAACTTTCGAGTTCTTTCTTATAATGTGAATTTTTATCGAGTAATTTCAATAGGTACTCCATATTTATTAATTTATTTGACATCTGAAAATAGATGTAAGTGTTGTGCGATTTTATTAAGTATCACCTCAAGAGTGCTAAATTGAACATACGACCATTCTACGGTTTTTAAAAAACAAGAAATAAGAATAAAATAAAATCAGATACTTGAGTCGGGCCATGTCAAGAGTCAGAATAATAAAAGAGTATGTATGATAAGATGTATGAATGTGAATGAGGCGAGGAGTGAATGCCAAGACCGAGTTGTTTGGCGGTCCGTCCTCTCTGCCTACCCCTGCGGGGAAACGGCGTGATGGTTAGTTAGTTAGTTAGTTTTTAAGAAATAAGAATCAATTTTTAAGTGTCAGTTTTGCAATAAATTTGAGAGACAAGTGTGGGTACCGCCGCCCTTGGAACCATTTTTTGAATTACCAACACAATTTCCAAGTGTCACCCAAAGTGGTTTGCTAACTTTTTGTAGTAATATAATTGCGGTACATACCAGCATGGTAAATACTTTCATTATCGCCCTGGTAAAAGACCACTGTTCAGAATTGAAAAGTAGTTTTTTACCTTGTTTGATGGCCAGTTCTATTAGAATAGCCAGGTCACCTCCCTTTTTCCATCTCCTTCCCTTTCATATGTCCTACAGCCTCACAATATTCCCCAATTGGGAAGCCATAGTCTTATTGGTTCCAGTTAGCAGGAGCAGTTGAAACAGTTGAAAAAAGTTGAGACTTACTTAAACCTTTGTTGTAATAATATTAAGGTACGTTGGAATTTAGAATTTGTTATTCAGGAGAAAATGCAAAACTGAGTACCATATTACACCACCCATAAAGCATCCCCAAAATGACATTGGCCTCGGGGGAAAATACTTACCCTAGAGCTTCGTGTATGGATTCTGATTAATTATTTCATTAAAAATTATTAATATGAAACTTATGTGAAATACAAAAAAAGCACAGTTGATAGAACCCATCGCATTCCCATTATGTTATAAGTAACAAACTATAACCCTTCAAGGACTCTAATTATTTTTATTAAACGGATATGCATTTCTGTAAAAAGGAGAGTATTCTGTGACCTTGCCTTGGAGTGTATCTTGCACATAAGGAATTAGTAACCACTATATGTACGTGGATGGTGAATGAGTATTTATACAGTAGTGATAATTTATAAAATTTCAGCAGAAACGATATCTTTGAACAAAATCACATTAATAGTTGGAATAATATAATAGAAAATCATAAATTCCTTGCTGCATTAACTGTAAACTTCATTGTCATCATTTTTTACGTTATCCGTAAACTTCATTGTCATCAATTATTATATTATCTGTAAACTTCGTTATATTCATTGTTACATTAACTGTAAACTTCATTACTATCAATTATTATTTTATCTGTAAACTTCATTGTCATAAATTCATTGTTATATTAACTTTAAACTTCATTACTATCAATTATTATTTTTTTATCTGTTAACTTCATTGACGTAAATTCATTGTTATATTATCTGTAAACTTCATATTATAAATTATTATAATTTATGTAAACTTAATCATTATAAATACATAGCTATATCGTCTGTAAACTTCATTATCATATATTATCATATTATATGTTAACTTAATTATCATAAATTCATTGCTGCGTTAACTGTAAACTTCAATATCATCAATTATTGTATTATCAGTATACTTCATCACCATAAATTATATTATCTGTAAACTTCACCCGCTATAACACAGGGACATCCCTAGTATGGCGGATGACATAACACAATATGTATACAATGTACAAAATGAAAAAGAAAACTTATATTTCTTTCTAACTGTGGTCTAATCTAGTTTTTTTTATTTGCAGTGAGCGGAGCAGGGGCGGCGGTAGGTGCGGCCTACAAGCCGGTGCCTCCGCCGCGACCCTTGGGCGGGGCTCGCCAGCCGCCCCCCGGCCCGCCCTCCTCCTCCCCTCTGCCGGGAGCCGCCCCAGCCCCCTCACCATCCCCCGCCCTGCACACCCACTCGGCCAAGTTCCCGGTAAGTTCTCATTTCTAACGACTATTTCACAGGTTAACTAGATGTTGAAACCCTTATTGTTTCTCCAACCCCGAGCATTAAGAAGATTTTCTCGCCTATTGATTAAAAAAATAGTAATAAATGCTATAGCTATAGCTTTTTCTTTTGTATAATTATTACCAAATAAATTTAAAATCATTATTTTCATTGATTCGGAACTTATTTAATCGACGTCACCATTTGCCAATTTTTTTACTAATTACTAACGGAAAAATAATGTGAAAAACTCACAGACAACTAATTGAAATTGTCAACACTCAATATAGGATATTAAAATGGATGCTTTGAAAACATTGTTCCCATTGGCCACTTTTCACTTATATGAAAAAGGCTATAAATAACTTACTTTCGTTTGTTTAAAATTTCGATCCACGTTTTTAGTGAAACAAAAGTCGCATACATTGGTCAATGATGCATCTTTATTTATAAGTTCATTAAAAAGTCGGTATATGTCACTTAATAATAACTTGAAAATCACAATTTAATTAAAGTTTTCGTGTACGTTACTAAATTAATTTTTGACAGATTGCGAACCCTCCAGGTTGAGAAACGGTAACCTAGGTACCTAATTTATAATGAGAAAAAATTATGTACCTACCACTATATTTTTTCTTGAACTAAAGAGTTACTGAAAAAAACTCTGTCATCACGTCAAAGGGGTTCTTTCAAATTCGAGTCCTATTATTTACAACCAATACAATGGGTCTATGACACTGCCAAACAGGAATAGTGTGTGGAAGAATAAAACGGTGAAGTGGAAGAAAAATGTGATAGAGAAAGATTGGATGGATAAAGAGGGATATTCAGAACCATTTCAATTAACGATTATTCGATTAAATATAATATGTGTACATAGTATTTTTTTCTTTCAGCACTTTCTACTTCTACTCAGTAACGTACTGCAAATTATATGCTATATATTATACTAGCTTCTGCCCACGACTTCGTCTGCGCAGGATTAGTACTTCGATTAGCCTATTTTCTTTTCGTGTTTATACCAAAGTTCTTAACATATTTATTTAAAATATATATAATTCTTGATTCGATTCAAGGGTGAGTACTTCAAATAAATTCACTAATTTAAATATTTTCTAAAATAGAATTTTTTAATTTAAAATGTCATTCTCAAATTTTGACATTTTCTATTAAACAAGAATTATTATTTGTAATACATGGAAAATAGCAAGCTTTGGGTATAAATTATAGCCTATATGTTATTCTGATGTATGAGCTATATTATTGTAAATTTTCATTAAAGTCCATTCAGTGGTTTTTGCGTGAAAGAGTAACAAACATACATACATCCATACAAACTTTTGCGTTTATAATATTAGTAAGATAAGATATTTTCTATTAATTTCTTTTTCTTTTATATTCTCGTAGGTACATCTAGCACTTTTTTATGCGAGGAGGTCAATAAGTCGGCATTTTCAGGCGGTTGCACGTTCACATCTCGTCGGGGTCACCAGTCTGACTCTTACAAGTATATTTTTATTTGCACTTTGCTGGATTTAATCTTCAGTCTTCATCGAAAAGTCTAAAGAAAGTCTAATTTTGTGTTTGTATTATTGTGAAATAAAAAGTGATTTTGGTTCGAAAATTATTTAACGTGCTTTAAATAAATACTGCTAGAAATGATAACTTATTTTTTTAGTAGTCTTTTCATAAGCTCAGGATATAAAGTATCAGTCCCATAAAAACAGTTTAAAATTCAACATCTACTAGATACTTACGAACCCCTTTTCTGTTATGGTTTTATTGTATTATGTGTATTATTATATTTGTGCCTGAGCTTCGCAAAATAAATTAAAACACGCTTTTTGGCGATGTTTGTGTTGACTGTTACATTTTTTTTTTTTTTTTAAATATTGACGATGTCAATGTGAAAAAATCACTCATTGATATGCATTACTGATTTGTGAGTTAGTATTATATGAATATTATTTTTCCAAGAATCTGAATACTAAATGTATGCAACCGCTTGAAATGTTATTAATAACCGGTCTAAACAAAAATGAAGCAAATATTGGCCAATTTAAATACTATATTCATCTATCTAATGTCAGCAACCAAATGCAAATTTAATAAATTGAATGACAGACTGGCGTTTGATAGCTACCGCCAATAAAATATTATCCATACAAATGTTTTACTTTTTGTCCAAGACAACTTCTGACATTCAAGTTTTATTATAATATTTGCATCGAAACGGCACAAATAAATATGATATCATCGATCATGATCATGAATAAGCTTGCATGACTTTAGATAGCAAAACATCAGAAAACAATCAGATATTTGTCTGATGCAGGGGTAGTCACATTGTTTGTTTATCATTTTAATGTTTATTTTGTTAGAGTTCATCTAGATCAGTGATAAACAACATGCGGTCTAAGAGACTATTTATTGGCCCGCGAGTCTTTTCGTACTGCCAATACGGCTACATAAAATATCTAAAAATTTGATATAAAAAATAAAATGGTTTCTGTTTTATTTTGCAGGGGGTTTCATCGGAAAACTTCTTTAAAAAAAGTATTTCTTCAAAGTTTTGAATCAGCACATTTCTGTAACTTTGATTTTTAAAAAAATATATTTATATCTATATACAAAAAAAAATAATATTTTTGTAATTTAAAAAAAAAAATTCACGGAAATTCGTGTAACATTAATCACCTCTACACAATTGTACCATATTCTTAAATTCTTTATTTTAACTACCACAATTTATATCCACTTAATATAATGCCCACGCTTAGGCTTCGCCTTTGTGGGATTTTTTGTTACTCTCTTCATTATTATATTATATATGTTATTATGTATTTACCTACCTGTAAATGTACGTATCAAAAATTTTGTTAATAAAAAAATAATATAAAAAAGCTGCTCAAAATAATAAGATTTTTTTACGTATTCTTAAAAAAACGAAATTTTATGATTTGACATCCATAATAGAAAAAAACTTTAATTTCACCTAACAGCCCTTTTTTTGTCGGTATATGTTTGGTGCATTTTAAAGATTTGCGCTTTATAATACCAAAATAATGACAAAATTTTATTTTATTTTGCGAACGATAATCAAAAATTGCTTAAAATTGCAAGAAGGTATTGTTCATGATCTTTAATATTTCATAATGTCCTTCACACCTTGACGATAACTTCGAAAGTGGAATCCATATGTCCAGTATAAGTATCAACCTAACAAAACTTATTATTTGTAAATCGAATTAAAAATTACAAATACTCCCAATAGTCCATAAAATCTTTGCGATCTGATCCAAATAATAAAGGAATGAATTTTAATTAATTTTAATATCATATATTATAGATGTAGAATTTTTCCAATACTTTTAATAAGCAATTAATCGGTACCTAGTAAAAGTTGTGAACAGTAATTAAAAATCTTGCTTACTTCGTTATTGTCTAAAAGTATTAGATTTGTAATAAATAACTTAACTTGTAAAATAATTGTTAACGTTTTTCAAGGCAATTTTACCGTATTGAATTCAACATTTAAATACATGTGAAGTGGACTACGCGAAGTCAAGGTACGTACTGAGTATGTCTAAAGCCTAAACAATGCATAATTATATCAAAACTGAAAACTATTGAGTTCATGGAATGTTATGTAATTGGGTCACTAAAAATGAGAATGAGTGAAACAAAACGAAATAAATCATAATATGAAAGAATGTAATTTTTGACTTAATTTGATTTTAATTATAACTAATTGGGCTTAATCACATATATGTACCTTGTTTATAGGTTGAGTTGGCATTACCCCTCGACTAACAATCCGAAGATCGTGGGATAAAATTCCGGCGTGCGCAAGTAAATTGAATTCGATTTATTTGTGTTATTTTACAAATTAATCATTAAAAGAATGAAAGATATATATGCGGCACGTTCCAGAGAAGAAGATACTCTAAATATATATTTTTAAAACAAATACCACACAAGCGTCCCAACTGCTCCCGTCTGGAGCAAATGAGACTATGGCATCCCCAATTGGGGTATCTTGTGAGGCTGAAGGTATTGGGTAGGGGAAAGAGATGAGGAAGAGGAAAGTGGGGAAGTACCTGGCTATTCAGCTCTAGTCACCAAACACGCCTGAAGCCATTTCAAGCAACGTTTTAATTCAGAATAGTGGTCTTACACCAGAGCGATACTGAGACTTTCTTCCACTGCCCTGCTGTAAGATCACCATTTATAGTTGAACCGTTGCTTTGAAATGGCTTTAGTTGCATTTGGAAACCAAATCTGAATAATTAGGTATTCCCACCTTATTTTTCCCAATGAACTTTCCCTTCCCACTACCTTCAGCAACAACATTCCCCAATTGGGGATGACATAGTCGCACTATCTCGAAGCCATTTGAAACAGTTGAGACTCTTCTACGGTATTCACTTACAAAACGGTTACTTAAAACACTAAAGAAGTTTAATTTTATTTTGTATAAAATAGAAAGATACTCGTTTGCGCTACCGCGGTGTTGCAGCGCTTCGACGATATTAGCCGAAGGGCATTAACTTCTAGACCAGAACTTTGCTTTCCTCCTGAACCACCGGGTCGTTGATAAGGATCAATGAATGTATGTACCACGAGCCATTCATAATAAGTGTGCCCATTACCTGTGTACTTTCAGGTTATTAATCTTCCCATAATTTCTACCGGGGTAGGTACTAAACCAGTTGCAAAATATACCAACAAGGAACCTATTGCTATTATAGTCAGTTAAATAAAAAAAATTACTGGAGGGAAAATTATGTTTACTAACGAAGTCATACTTTCGATACCCAATCTTATTTCCAAAGAACAAAGAATCTATAATATAAAAATTAATGTTTGTTTGTACGTTTGTTTGTTTGTATGTTTGTTTGTCCGTACCTTATGCGCAGCTATACCCTTCATCCGAATATGATGTGCGCATACCCGGGATGGTTATAGGATAGTGAGCTCTGGCATTATGAAATTATTTCCTATACTGTTCATACGATTGCGATTAAAATTTCATCCGATTGCTATTAAATTTTTTTGAATTGTTATGAACATGCCCGGGAATACTTCTATGTTTATACTGAAGAACTCTGGCATTATGAAATTTGCATAAAAATTTAAATTGGTCACGCGAGTTGTTGGAAAAATGGGTGTTCTTATTTTATGGAGTTCAGCGGCAGGGAAAAAAGGCTGGGAGGAGGGTCTGTTGGGGAATTAAGGAGGGGGGTTTCGCGGGAGGGGGGACGAGTGAGAGGGGAAGGCAAAGAAGGTGGAAGCGGAATTCGTAAGGGGGGTTCACGGGATCACGAGAAGGGGAAAGGGGCACGCGGAAGGGGAAGAGGAAGAGGAGTCGGAAGGGAAACGGGGACGAATTGGAAATGACACGAAGGGAGAAACGATTTATTTATTTAATTAGCATTTCAACGCATGCCGGGTATCAGCTAGTACAAAATAAAATTATCAAAACCATAAATTTAAAAAAAAACCAGCAGCTACAATGGAGTGCTGGTATCCACCCTGATTTATGGCAGTGAGTCATGGAACTGGCAGAGGAAGGATGAAAGTAGACTGAATGTTTTAGAGATGAGATCCCTGAGGCTTTGGTGTGGTAAAATCAGGAATGATCGTATGAGAAAAATGGATATCCGCAAATAATACAAGTGATATAAGCGTAATGAGTAATGAGTAAGATCAAGAAAAAAAACCCTCAGATGGTTTGGGTACGTAGAGCGAATGACGAAGAAAGAAGTGTAATAAGTAGTATATATTTATGAAATAGTTTTGAGATATATATTTTTTCATATCCTTGTCATGGGCGATGAAAAGTTAGGTATTTTATTAAAGTTTACGTAGTTCATTTGCAAAATTAGCCCAACCTTCAACAATATAATATATATCTTCTTCTCTTCCCCAGTCCATTCAGCCTCAGAACATTGTGCAATTCGAATGTCATAGTCCCTCTCTCTCTGGACACTTTTCAACATTTGGAACCCTTTTGCGGTGTTCTCATTTAAAAAAAAAAAAATATCGTAACACTCAGAACATTGTGCAATTCGAATGTCATAGTCCCTCTCTCTCTGGACACTTTTCAACATTTGGAACCCTTGTGCGGTGTTCTCATTTAAAAAAAAAAAAATTATCGTAACACTCAGAACATTGTGCAATTCGAATGTCATAGTCCCTCTCTCTCTGGACACTTTTCAACATTTGGAACCCTTGGGCGGTGTTCTCATTTAAAAAAAAAAAAATTATCGTAACACTCAGAACATTGTGCAATTCGAATGTCATAGTCCCTCTCTCTCTGGACACTTTTCAACATTTGGAACCCTTGTGCGGTGTTCTCATTAAAAAAAAATTTATCGTAGGTTAAGCAATTTGTATACATTTTGCAAATAATTAATTACTTAATAAAGTCCTTAGTACAGTTTACAGTTACATGAAACAATTTGCTTACGGGTTAAGTTAATTAACTTTACCTAGAACCAGATACGCTGGTTAGTCCTGATATCTAGAGTCATTGTGCCACCATCCAACGTGTAATTATGCCCGTCGGAAGTACAAGAGATATATTCTATGCAGCATGTTATTTATTCAACGTTATCTACTCTACATTGTATCTTTCTACTTAATCTATTGTAGGTATCTTCTCAATTATCTATGCATGCATCTTAAATCTAAATGTAAGCTAACGATGTGCTGGTTTTTGTAAAAAAGTAAGACTTAAGGATTTGTATGTATTTACATGTATATTATGATGTTTTTCAAAGAGTGATTTCAATGTTTTAATTAAGTTTTTAATTGTTTTATGTGATGACAAGAAAGTAGTCCTTAACAGTCAGTAAGTATGGTAATGGCAACTTTAATATCAGGAAAGCATTCAACAAAATTTGAAAACTGGACTATTCATGTCTCTCCACTGGAAATTGAAACATTTAAAAAACATTCGTAAAAATAGCCAGGTACTTCCCCACCTTCCTCCTAGACATCTTCTTCACTCCCTTCATTCTGAAAAGCATTTTAAACCCTTACAGCCTTACTAATTAAAATAAAACACTTAACGACCGTTCAACGGTGTTTTTGTGAATGTTTAGATTTGGCAACGCTGTATGTTACTTTTTAAATTGTGGTTTTCATTAATATTCGCTAGGTGGTGTGATTGATGCGCCTGCGCATTGCTTTCCCGCTGAAAAAAAATAGCCGGGAATGCGAACTCTACGAAAAAAGTCGGTCGAGAATGTGTGTGTGATTAAGATGATGTTTTAGTTAATGATTTCAATCCTTATGACTAATTTGCACTTATATTCATGTACTCAATATATTTACTATTAATTTGTGTTATTTTTCTTCAGTTTAAGTCAATTTGTGGCACAAAAATCGTGTGCTCTAAATTGAACTATCATAAAGTGGTTTTATAGGTCATATTCAGAAATAATTTGCATTTTAAGATCATTATTTTATTATAATTTCTTGAAAGTGATGTTTTTTGATAAATAAAATGTCTAATACATATTTTAGTAAACGTATTAAAGATATGAACGTCTTAAGATGTGCAAGCAATGCATTCAAACGTGAGTTTTTTTATATTAATTTTTTGGGAATGAAAAGCGAATTTCAAGATTTTTTTTTATCTTGTTAAGGAGTAAAAATAAGGTGACAGTTTTATTTCAAATTCATTAAATAAAAGGGCTTTTTTTTGAATTTTGAATTTTCAAAATATTTCAAAGTTTTAATAGTTTAATTATGTGTTTTTTTTCAACTTGATATTTGAAGCTTAAAATACTACAGTTTTTAAACATTAAAGTATATTTCAGATACAAAAATCTTAAAGGTAATTTAATTTTGTCTTTAAAAATGGTATTTGTTTTTACGACATCTCAAAAAGTAATAAATATATAGGACATTTAAAATACCTTAGAAAAATTTCGAAATTCGTTGAAAATTACGAATAGAACAAATATATACAACAGATAAACTACCCTCTTTGACCGTGTAAGCAATTTTTTTTTTACATTAGGTCCACACAGGAGGCCCTGAGGAAAATAATTTCCCTCAGGGCCTATGTCACCTTTGGGGATGCTGTGTGGAGGGTATTTTTAAGGAAAGGAAGTAGAGGAAGTTCTGGGAAGGAAAAAGGTATGAGGGTTGGGTAGGAATCTGGGGTTCAATGTGTCTAGATCATCCGCCGCCAAGACCTAGACAATGAACCCCATGAACCCGGGCACCCCTGCTAAGTCACCAAACGTAGCGAACCACTTGGGGGTGACCTATGGCAGAGGTGTTGGTTATCCAATAAATGGTTCCCGGGGCGGCGGTACCCATTCCCGCCTCCCAAATTGAATGAGCAATGTACATATCTTTCCATGAACAATTTTTTGTCAGTACTTAATTAGTAAGGATTCTTCACACGTGGTCGTTTGAACATTGTTAAAATTTTTCAGAAAGTTTATTAGTAAGGCTGGTAAAATACAACGTTGTCAGATCAAAACTATATATTTTGTTTAGTAAGAATTTAAAAAACGAAATGTATAGACTTTACACAACGTGCTACAGAAACACAGTTTAACGGTCGTTAAGTGTTTACTTATTAGTAAAACCGTTAAAGTGTAATAGTCATAAAGACGTTTAAAAATTGCATTATTTGGGCCCTTAGAACTAGACTGTTACCAATAATTCTGTTTGGTCAAAATTAAAGTACCTTTGTAGCACACATCATAAACAGCGCTATCCACAAAAAAACATACTCATTATTCTAGGTGTTAAAGACAAACAACTTTATCTACAACAACAAAAACATACCAATAATTCAAGGTGGCCTGAGGTTTTAAGCCCTTGATATAATATATCGTAATTGGCTATTTTTGTCGCCATAGGTCGCCGTTGCTACTATTTTCTTTTGGAGTTTCCCTTTACACGTATTTCTTCTGTCTTTGTTGCTATGAGTGTAGAGTTGTAGAGGTTGAGTGAAATCTCAAATATTATTTTAGCCGCATTATTAACATATTAATCAAACCGTGTTAATTTTATCACCAACTGTCAAGAAGGATTTCTGGATTTCCTACTGTAGTTAAATTATCGTAGGTAATAAATATCCGCCAAATTATCACCAGATATCAATTTACAGATATCAACATGAATTTATTGACATTTATTTATATAACTTGTGTAAAATGGTAATCGATTGAAATAAATTAAAGCATTTTTTTTTCAAGAAAGACAAACATTCCCAGGTTACGAATAACCCAACAACATTTGAAAATCTCCTACTACCACCACACTAAGCGGAAGATGTTGCTTGTGTTGTGGTGGAGGACTTAACCAGCCGAGGAATCGAACACGGAACGCCTGGGTGGGACCCAAACTCGATGCCCACTGAACCACTGAAACACTGACATTCGAACGTGTGTTAGTAAAATCTCTCTACAATTTGATAGATCCGTGAAAGATCACTTTAGTCAGGCGGGTAATACATACATTTTCAAAATATTATATCAGTGAAAAGAGGAGCATATAATCAAACATAGTTTTTTTAACGAAATTCACAATTGTGTAACTGTGTTTGCTTCGTATAAAATATTATTTAACTAAACAAATTTATAGTGGGTCTTTACGATTACGGCATTCTAATGGCAAACTCAAACAATTTTATCTACAAATGTACAAAACTTATCCTCGAGGGTTTAAGGTCAAACAACGTCAACAAGTCCTTATCCCAGTAGAACCGAAATCGCCCCTCCCGTATTATATACATATAAAAATTACTTTTGTTTTACTTTAAAGGTGATGTGAGGGTACACTTGTTCGTATGACGTTCTTATCAGTCTATGGCTTCTATGAGTAGTTGTGAGTTTTTACTCATCATGAAGAAGTGAATTTTTAGACACATAGGTAACATACTTTATAAAATTACTTGCCACTTCGCTCGCCCAAAGAAATGAGACAATCGTTAAAAAAGGTGTCAATTTCAGCAACTGATATTAAAATATTCAGTAAAAATTTGCAAGTACCTGTGGATTTTGATCCCGCAATTATTAATCCCCGTGTTTTCTCTCGGAAAGGATGCACTGTCAATCCGTATCCTGTGCATTCATAGTCTTTATGCATACATGATGCAGGACATTGCAGGGGACCGTGCATTGTGTGAATGTGGACAAGTTCATTGCTGAAGAATGTCCACTTGTCCAATCTACCAGTTCCCGGGGCAAAGTGGTCCTACACGTCGACGCTATGGCGCCAGATGTTATTAATTCACAACATCCCTTCCTTCCGTTTGATAGCCACCGTCGACTATCGAACCTGTTACATGACAAAACAGAACAGTTATAAATCAAACAGTTTCAAAACGGAACAGTGATGAAAAGGAACAGTGACAACTTAGAATAGTAACACAATAAAACATTGACGAAATAGAACAGTTACAAAACAGAAGAGTGTCAAATCAGAACAGCGACAAAACAGAAAGAAATAACCCTGAATAGAATAATTTTAAAACCGAACAGTGACAAAATAAAAGAAGATCAAGCAAGAACGTTGACAACTCTGAATATAGACAAAAAACAGAACAGTACCAAAACAGAATAATGACAAATCAAAATAGTGACCAAACAGAACAGGGCCTAATTAAACAGTGACAAAATAGAATAGTGTAAAACAGAACAGAAACAAAACCGAACAGTGACAAAACAGAACAGTTACAAAATAAAACTGTGATAAAAAAGAGCATGTAAAAACAGAATAGTGACATAAAAACAGTGATAAAACGGAACATTGACAAAACAAAACATTGAAAACTCAGGACAGTGGTAAAACAGAACAGTGACAACATAGATCAGTGACTAAATGGAACAGAGTCAATACAGAACAGTGACAAAATAGAGCAGTGACACAACGGAACAGTGATAAAACACAACAGTGACCAAATGGTACAGAGTCTAAACAGAACCGTGATAAAACAGAACAGGGGAAAAAATAACTACAATACAATACATACAATACAGCATACAGAACAATGACAAAAAAATATTTTTTAAAAGTGCAGGATAAGAACAAATAAACCATACCTATACCTAACCTCATATAAACTAACCAAACCGTATAAAAATATGTTATTATTTTATCAAAATATTTTTTGTCACTGTTTAGTTTCATCTGGTTACCTACACAAGGCACACACCATAGGCCTACGTATTTCCATTGCTTTTTAAACTCGACTTGAGAGATACTTACATCCGTCAAGTTGTGTTAAGATAAGCCTAGTGGTACCATTAATAAAAAAATATTCATGTAGTCGTACTATCCGTTTATAAACAAAACGCCTATCAGAGATCATTTACGAGAAACCATTCAGATAAATGATTGACAGTCAAAGATCTTTGAAACATCAGGGCGACGAAACACTCAGGCCTGAAAAAAATAACCTTCGGAAAGTATAGCGTATCGTTTTTATCAATAATTAGAAACTTTATCGATAGCTCCAGATACAAATCATGTTTATCACAAAGCTATAGGTACACCTAACCTGTTTTTTTCTTCTTTTTGCTGTGCTTTGAACGACATATCGTGCAAAGTAGTTCTCCCACGCAGAGTTGCGTTAAACACAGTATCGTTTATCCAACAACAAGAAGAATGTTTACCTTGTGGTCATTTGAATAAGTCAATATATTTGAATAATCGATTATCATACAATGATTTATTAAACGTATCAAAATCAGTTATGGCGGTTTCGTCTTAGTATCGAATGCGGATTAGGAGTTACGAGATACACGTTAGTTTAGGCTCAAGCATTCCGCTTCCACCTTCTTCGCCTTTCCCTCTCCCACGTCACCCCTCCCGCGAAGCCCCCCTCCTTAATTCCCCAACCGACCCTCCCGCATACCCCTCCTCCCAGCCTTTTTTCCCTGCTGCCCATCTTCATAAAATACACCCATTTTTCCAACAACTCGCGTGACCTATTTAATTTTTTTAAGCAAATTTCATACTGCTAGAGCTCCCCAGTATATATATAGAAGTATTCACGGGCATGTTCAGAACAATTTTAAAAAAAAATAGCATTCGTATGAAGTTTTGATCGCAATCGTATGAATAGTATAGGAAATAATTTCATAACGCCAGAGCTCACTATCCTATAAGTATCCCGGGTATATGCACATCATATTCCCAAAGTTTCCTCGCAATCGGATGAACGGTATGGCCGCGCCCAAGGTAAACGGAGAAAAATGTTATTCTAAAATACGATCATTTTATTCGTAAAAACGGTATAACTGGACTGAAGTTCTTACGAACAAATTAACAATGTTTCAATGTTTATAGGCGGGAAAATGTAAGAATAATTTGTTGATATACGTACGAAAATACGTATACCAACAAATTATTCTTACATGTTCCCGCCAGTAAACATTGAAACCCTGTTAATTTGTACGTAAGAACTTCAGTCCTATTTTAACCGTTTTTTACGAATAAAATAATAGTATTTAACGAACAAACAAACATATTTTCTTATTATAGACGCAAATCACTTTATTTTTTTTATGTTACTGCTAATTAGTACGATTTTTTTGGCTGTCCAAATTCGAAGAGTTGTCCGTTGTAATTGTTTTGGGCTTCTGTAGTAATTTCTTGGTTAGCCGATTCCTCATTGCTGACCCTACTACAATTTCTATGGTGACAAGGCTCCTCCACTCCTCACTGTCCTCAACGTACCAGACGCCAATGATACTCGGTCACTCCAGCGCATTGGGTACATTCCTCTACTTATTCTACCGTCCACTTTGCCAGTCACTATGCGTTTCTCCAAGTTGGGGTCCTCAGTTTGACGAACAACGTGTCCAAAGATTCTTAAAATACATTGTAGGCAGACAGATGAAAGCCTTTTGTTGATAAATCGTAGTTTTAGGACAGTCAATTTTAACAATGTGCAAAAAATTGAACTAGGTATTTTACATTTTAAAAAGAAAGGTCATACGTATTAAACACAAAAATAATAAACAATATACAGGTAGGTAATTATTTATTTATTTATTATTTCTTTACAATAAAAATATATTGTTTAGCAAACCCCACTAGGGTTCGCCTGTATCGGGGTTAATAATTTCACAATTTAATAAAAGTAACACACATCATTAATCATCAATGATCAAAGATCAAACAAAATGTTATTATTTACTGTGGTATTAGTTATTACCACGTTTAACAATAGAAAAAATCAAAAGAAAAAACATATTAAAAAATATATACATTAGACTTTGTCATGTTCAATGTAGTTGTGACTGATGAACACTTGGAGCAGGTGGATGAGTTTGTGTATTTGTTAAGTATGTTGACGAGAGACGGGAACGCTGATAGGGATATTGAAAGAAGGGTAAATGCAGGTAACTCCATTAATGGAGGACTGAACGCCGTTGGAGCCAACAAAAAGCTGTCCACAGAAGCAAAGCTAGCAGTCCACAATGGAGTGATTGTACCTACTCTGATGTATGGCAGTGAAGCGTGGAACTGGCAGAGACAGGATGAAAGTAGACTGAATGCTGTAGAAATGAGATCTCGGAGGCGTATGTGTGTAAAACCATCTATGATCGTGTGAGGAATGTGGAGATCCGAAAAGAATGCAAGGCTGATCTGAGCGTAATAAGTAAGATTAAGAAAGGCACGCTTAAATGGTTAAGACATCGACCCTTTGAAATAACAAGGTTACATCTGTTGCGGAAACGTCACGCGGTTATGGGATCTATGGTAAGCTACCTTAGAGTTTTTTTCGTTGTTTGTTTTTGGGGTGTTATTCCGTGTTGTGCTACCTCCTTCGTTAGCCGACGTTTCGGACAGCGTTGCAGTGTCCATCATCAGGGCAGATCCGGCAGATCCGTCGATGGATCGACATCGACGGATCTGCCGGATCTGCCCTGTTCGACATCGACGGATCTGCCGGATCTGCCCTGATGATGGACACTGCAACGCTGTCCGAAACGTCGGCTAAAGAAGGAGGTAGCACAACATGGCATAACACCCCAAAAACAAACAACGAAAATGCTTTTGGTCGTGAAAATCTAAAAACGTATCTACCTTAGAGTTCATTATCGCATGACGTTAAAGCAACATATGAAACCTTGTTATTCCAAAGGGTTGACATGTTGAGCGAATGAATGAAGACAGGAGTGTAAAAAGAATTTATGACGCGAATGTAAATGGTAGATGAAGTCGAGTACGCCCAAGGAAGACGTGGCACGATCAAGTGAATCAGATACTTGAGTCGGGCCATGTCAAGAGTCAGAATAATAGAAGAATATGTATGAGAAGATGTATGAATGTGAATAAGGCAAGGAGTGTGTGCCAAGACCGAGTTGTTTGGCGGTCGGTCCTCTCTGCCTACCCCTGAAAAGGCATGATAAGTAGTTAGTTAGACTTTTGGTCTTGTCAAGTCTCTACTCAATAATACGAAAAAAAATCCGACAAATTTGTGGTGTCATCTGTCCTGAAAATGAACACTGTTTGGATGTATGAACAACGATTAATCTGACAAAATGGTTCCTTTATTGATACTACATTTGAAACCTTATTTGATAGATATGTATACAGAATTCTTCAAAACTAGTCAGTATTATACGATTGATAACTTACTATTTACAAACGAGAATCAAATGAGCTCATTTTCTATAAAAAAGAAAAAAATACCATGAACAATACCTAAGCTGTTTTAGTAAATAATTATTAACAATGATAAATCAAAATTTAACTTAGACATATTATATTTCAATTAGGTATGTTCATAAAATCGTGACCAACTTCGGCCTTAGAATAATTAAGTCCATATTAACATTTTAACCTTTACAGCAATATCCAGGTAAAATTAATTACATTTTCTACGTACTGTGCAAACTTATTTGTTATATTTATAAACTAAGTGTATTGCAACTTGTAGTAGAGGTATGTTATTAATATATGAGGAAATTGTTTGTATCAGCCGTAAATGAAACGATAAACGTGATTTACCCGAAAAAAAACTAATTCTCTTTTAAAGAGTTATTACATACATTGATATCATATTTTGTGCAATGATCATTAATTTTAATCGATAAGAAATAAGCTCGACATGTCAAAACTGATAAATTGATAAAAAAGAAATAATTCCAGTGTTTTGTATTAATTGTGTCTTATTTATCCGTTTAAATCATTATCTTCAGTCAATAACAAAATAACGTTATTAATTAATTGTCGGATAACTGACGATCGATTCGGTTTGTTATTTGAGGGAAAAAATCACCCGGAGAACAAAAATGTTGTGTTCTAATATTTAAATTCGACTTTTTCCCTTCCCATATCTTCACAATATTCTGATATAAATATAATATTAATATCTATTCTTGCTTCTTTGTTTTAACGTTGCACAAGAGTCCCTACTGCTCCCATAAAACTGTAGCCAGTGAGACTTGCATCTTTAATTGGGGTCCGCTGGGAGGCTAAAGGTAGTGAAGAGGGGAATGAGATGGGGGAGAGGAAGTACCTGACTATTCAGATCTGATCATTATACACGCTAAAACCTTTACAAGAACAGTATATTCCACTCTGGAACTAATATTATTTTTAATGAGTATTTGTTTGTTAAATAACACAAATCAATCAAATAGAATTTAATTGAATGAAACCAAATTACTTCGTACATACCAGTTATTTCATGTTCATATTATCGTGACGAAGAAACCTTTGGTTTCGAAACATGTAGATAATTGTGATTACATAAGTGGATTATATACTCCACTAATATAATAACAATTTTCTAGAAGTATTTTTTTTTTCATTTAATTAAAAATGACGCCACTAAGTGAATTTGAATTTGAAGATTGGAGAAGCAAATAAAATTTACTTGCGCACGCCGGGATTTGAACCCGCGACCTTCGGATTGCTAGTCGAGAGCCTTACCTCATGGCCACGGGGCTACCTTTTCCCTTTCACGCTACACATTTATTTTAGCTACCATAATATAAATACATAAAAATATAATAATTAAATACAGTGAACCGAATTAAAATTTAATATGATAATAAAAAATGTGTTTTTTAATTTAAATGTATTTATTGTATTTTTACAATACCTACTTATACTACTGTTGTGATTTTTTTAATGTTTAACCATAAAGATATTTTTTAAACATACTAATCATATTTATTCCAATTAGTGAAAACCGTAATTTTTATTGTCAAATTTAATTTTATTTCTGTCGATTGTTTAGGTTTAGAACCAAGTCTCAAAGGATCAGAATTCAGCAGGACTAAGGACTCGTTTATCTTCCTACCTTATTATCGCGTAGGAAAGGACACTATTATTTATCTTCTACCATTACCCGCCTGGTTTATCTTATTATCAATCTGACTCGTTTTCCCCATCCATTCGTTTTAATTGGTTATGTCATTGTCATGTCATTGGTTATGTTAGATTGATATGTCGTAAAATGGCAGTGCACCGAGCATAAGGCTTCAGGAATAGTTAAACATGAAAAAAAACCTTAACTAACTGAACAGCACAAAAAAATTAAATTTCTGAATCTGTGGTGACTTATGTTATCAAGCTATGTATTATATGTTGTGAACAAGCTATGTATTATATGTTGTGAACAAGCTATGTATTATATATTGTGAACAAGCTATGTATTATAAAGCAAAGCTCAACGATTTAGATCGGTCTAGAAATAATCAGATTAAATCCGGTCACATAAATAGATTAATTATTAAATCAGCTTGATTTTCTGATGCCTGGAAAAGTAATGATTATTGTGATGTTATCCACTGATCGGGAGTTTTCTATCTGGTTCGTCGAGATTACGAGTTTATTTTTTATCATTGTTATCGTTTACAATGAATAACTAATTGCAGTCAAACGTCCGTTATAAACAGTGCTTTCTGCTGATATGCGACGCGGACCGTTGCTCAGCGAGCTGCTGATCTGCCTAATGGATATGATCGGATAACTTCTTAACCATTCTGGTCACTCTAATGTATTAGACGATAGTTGTTTCTATTATATAGTACTACTTCTGACCTCTGTTGAGACACCTTAAAACTACATGTAACTTTTTGTTTTGAAGAGTTTTACTTTGAATGTACTTTCGTTACTTATATTTTAATTTTACTGCTACCGGTTTCGTCACATCCATGTCATTCACTAGAAATCTTAAAACTCACTTAAATTATTTACAAGTACAGAAATTATTGGAAGTTATTAGGTGGGGGGAGTGGGAGGGGTGATTTTGGGGGAGGGGAAGAATAGTGGGAGGAGTCAACATGGCACGGGAACATACTGCATGTAACTACCTATTTTGATGACATCTGTTGAGAGACATTAAAACAACACTTTAATTTACAAACACTTTAATTAATGACAGATTTTCGGTATTGAAATAATTCTGAAGATTTTAACTGCGGTTTTTTTTTACTTCCGCTAAGGTTCTTCAATTGACACATCCGAAACATTTGAGTTTTAGTTGAAAGGCTTCCTGTCCGATTCCTAATGATCCTCACATAATTGAAATTACAGGAATGGTGGTAATATTTCTTAGAGTTATGATGAGAGCTACTTTGATAAGATGTTAAATCTTCTAAGCAATGTGTAGGCCAAATTTGTGAGGAAATGTGTGAATCATAATTTTCAAAGATGTTTTAATATCAATTTCAGAGTTATGAAAAATATATATTAATTATTGATTATATTGAAAGTCTCCTACCTGCCTTCGTGGTTAACCTTAATGGTTATACATCCTAAATCATCTCAACAAATTGTCTCTTTTATTTAATTTAATCATGCCTTATCTGGTTCATCAAACATTCAAATTTGATTTGACCCATGTGGTGCAGTTGATTACATCCTTCGCTAAAACAGGATTCTTTTTCAAACGACTGTTTCTTTTTTATTTTTATTTGAACTTAACAAGTCGTCCCAAATTAGTGTCCCGTTGTTTTTATGCAGTTTTACAGTTTCGCAACTGCAAAGTAGGTACCTGTGTAATATACATTCATTCTGTCAGAAGTAATTTATAGTGTAAATGTTAACGCTTTGTTTTGTTTGCCCGTTACCTTTTTGAACATTGCAATTGCTATGCTATTCCGTTTATCGTTAATGCAATAGATTTCACAAATGCATACCATCAATCAAGCTGAGTTTATTTGTTTCATTGTTTGTTGGTTCAACCATGAGCCATACCAATTGTTTTAAGAACCGTCAATCACAAGGTTTGTAAAATTGGAACAGCTCTAGAATGGAAGAAAACCGACCGTTGAAGAAGATTCTCTTAGGGTATTACCAGAGAATATCGGAAATTAATCCTTCTTCAATCAAATTCTAGACGTATTGATACTTTTTTACAAAAAAACGTAAATTGATTTTGAAAGATTATTTTATCATTATATATATATATATATATATATATATATATATATATTTATTTTATCTGGTACACGCAGTTTTAAAATTTTGACAAACTAAGTTTATTTTTAATATACTTACTAAGTTATACCGTTGGTCGTTGGCAGATTTGTTCAATTTTCAAACGATAGATTCTATTAAACAACACAAATTTCAAATCGTATAATCATACAACAAAATAAATCAATACGTAATCTAGTAAACACAGTTTTCATAATTTAAATTTTAGCTACATTAAAATTATTAAAAAATCAATCTGAGAACGTTTTTTGTGACAAAAATACCTTAGTTTTTTCGATTTATTTAAGGTCTTACAAACTAAAATATTTCAAAACTTTTTACACACTTATTTTGTCATCGTGCGTTTTGAGCATTTTTATTGCTTACTTGAATGTAGGTTAATTAATATTAAAGCAAGTTTTGAATGATAATAAATTAATATTAAATTTTTAATTTCAAAAATTTGATACGGGGAATAATCGATCTTTCTCATTGGAACCTCCCTGTACAGTTGCAAGCATTTTAAAACTTTTATTCTCAGCCGCTGGTCAATCGCTCTTAATAAAGCGTTAATAATTGAAATTACGCTTCAAACGTCCGCCATTAATTTCTGAGCGTACGTTTTGTAAATTTCATGAAATGATTATAAAAAATTCGTTAAATTTATAAACGCATGAATTCTGCATATTATTTACAGTAAATTGGCGGACGTAGCACCTTTTTGAAGAATATTTAATAATACGACTTATATATGTTGTCTATAGCCTACTTAATAATCACAGATGTAAATTTAATTTTCATTAAAAATAACATTCATTTTTTTTTTAGTACGCAACACATGATCAATGATTTGTAAGAAAAAAATCATAATATCGGTTCGCAAAATGTCAATAACAAACATCTCTTATTGAAAAGTGAAAATATTATGTTATCTTTGTGATTAACCAAATTGTGCAACTTTTGACATAATTCCAATAATTGTTTAAGATATCTCTTCAAATTTGCCAAAATATGACTAAACATGTTGGAAGGAGAAATGTTGGGATGCCTGGAAGCCCATGGACTCTTGTAAATCTTGTGAAGGTCATCGTAACCTTAGGCTTAGGAAACATGAGTAAAAAAGCAAATGGTGTTATCTAAAACCGACCAAAAATTTACAAGGATGGAATTCCCGATAATGTATATTTGTTGAGTAAGATGCCCAAAGAAAATAAACTAATGAAAGACAAAACTAATGATTAATCAAAAAATTTACGGCAATCGTCAATGAATCAATCGTCAGTGGAGAGAGCGATCTTAAATTTGTTCATGTACCGTATTAAAACCGGAGACAGATCACGGTGAAAACTAGCATCGCATTATGTAAAAGGAAACGTAAAAAAGTTGACAAATGAGCGAATAGTTAGAAAAATTCTAGAAATTCCACCTCTAAAAAGAAACAATGGTTGCGTTTGAGATTAGATATTTCTAAGTGTTGGTTAGAAGTAACATAATGATAACAGCTTCCACGTATCAGCACTATAACTAAGCGCATTGTTGGTGATTGGTCTAAGGATCAAACCATTGATTTATCAGAAGAAAATTAATTTATTGACGAACTCTAACTACCACGAAATTTAACAAAGCTTCGCAATAAATTACATCAATAACTTTTAACGCTATTATAACTATATATAACTCTATTATGTATATATATAACTACAACGTTATATCGATTGGAAACTTTTGTTCATACTGTGTATTGCCATTATCGTACGAGTATGAGGTTGTACTGGCGTACTGGGCAATATAAAACACACTGCTTACTTTAGGGTTTAGAATCCCACATCCCGCAATCTGACGGGATTTAATGCTATATTTAATCTCGCGTATTTGCGGGATTTTCATGTGTGGTATTTGCGGAATTGAAAGAAATACTAAATTTATACTGACAATTTTGAAACGATTTGTAAACATAAGTTACGAAATCTAGTTTGAAGAAAATGTGTCCCTTGAAAACGGAGGGATAACTGATATGAGGGAGATACCTTTAGAAGGCACACTTTCTTTTTAACAGGCCCACCAACCAGCGTGGAAACAGAGAGAGCATTTTCCGCTGCTGGACTGGTGTACAAATACTATTCTGTCACCTGTACCCATTCACAGTGATATGTGTTTATTACGATCTAATTTTAAACAATACGCATTAGGTTAAATTTTGTATTTTTTATAACATTACTAGTACCAAATATGATTGATCTCAAATCACTAACGAGAGCCGTGCCACTGACAGTTAGGATTTTATAAATTTTAGCCTTCTTAAATTACTTTTACAATGTCATTTTTAATAACACACTGGCATCAAAGATAGTAACTAAATAGCCAAAATGATGGAATTATTTCAATGTATCACCCCTTAATTGCGAAATTTGAAAACCCTTCTTACACTTAACACAATCGCAACTTTTTATATCGGGGTTTCTGTTTTTTTTTTTTTTGTGTAACATAATATATTTCGAAGACCCGTAACTTTGCTTTACGTTTTTTTTAACTAAATAGTAAAATAATTTCTAAGTACCTTCCTGACATAATGGTCAGCTCCGTTATATTATTATAAACTCCCGGTTTTAGTGTTTGTATTTCCCTTCCGCAGTGCTAGTGTTACTCGTTTATTTCAACGCCGCTATACTGTAGAACTTTTGTCGTTGCAATACAATTACTCATTGTGATTATTGCATCCCTCGCCTTTTACTCTGCAATTAGGTAGGTACTACAAGATACCATAATTTTCCTATGATAAATCGAGCTACAGTGTTTATGGATATACAACTGGTTATTCATAGAAAGTATTTATATACATAGGTATGGTATGAAGGATCATGTTCACAAATTTTAACACTAGTACATGTGTCTAAAATAGGAAATTTTAATTGTTTTTTATACTTGAAAAAATACGAAAACGAAGGAATGTTGAGGAATACATTTTATATTACGATTTAAAATATATATTTTCTTTTTGCCGCCAAAACGATTTGTCCGCTTTTATTGGTGAATATTGCGGCGTTGACGTCACACCCGGCCATGTTGGTGACAGCCGTCTTACCAGCCATTGGCGTTTGTCATTATGACGTTGTAGGCAGTTGGAACCGTTTCGGAAATGTGATAACCTCCTCGGACCCAGAGAAAAAAGAGTTTCGAATTCATTTTTGTTTTTTTTAAATTGTATTTCTAAAAAACTACATAAACTAATTTTATTAAAAAAAAATTTTTTAATGCTCAGTTTTTCCAGAATCGAATGTTTCTTGTAGGAGACGTTGGGTCTCCAGCAACTCATTTGAATCTTATAATAATCCAGGAATCACAACACTTTTTTTATGTCGCCCACAGAAGACGCTGGAACCGAGGAGAATAAATAAAAATAATAATAAATACTAAAAAATACACATTTTATTGCGGTGATAAGAATTAGACAGATACATTTTATGTCTTCCACATATTTCTTAACGATATTCGTAGTTTGTGAAAATACTTCTTTATGATTTTGATTGATTTATGATATTAAAGTATAATCATTGAGGAAGAAAACAATATTACTAAATATAAACGAAACATGAAACACTACTAAAAAAGTTACGGTCTCAAACTTCCAAATTAAAATTTCTTATTTCTAAAACTCCATTATCCCAAAAGGTTTTGATTAAACCCAAGCTCGCTCTCTTCCCGAGACAACACTTTAAACTATATAAACTATTAAGACCGCAGGTCTTAAGGTCTCAAACCTTTTGTATTCTGTGTCTCGTTCTGTTTCATGTGTCGTTTAAATATTATATTGATATCCATCACAACCTTCAAAACATATTCCAATCAATAAGATATGAAGTTTGTATCATTCATTGAAAGCTGGTCACCTACGCACTGGTCACTTAATATCTGCTACAGATTTGAGATGGTCACAATAAAAACACCGCGAAACTGTTTATCAAATTAAATAACCTGTGTATACGATATAGGTTTAATTTAATATAATGTTTTTTTAACTATACCACTCACTTCTGTTCGCAATATGCCTGTTCAGATTTGAAGTTATTTACCCTAAGCCTAGGAGATTATATTATACGACATATTTAACCTCCTTGCTCCGTACTGTAAACGACGGGAGTCTTTTGAAATGTCGTTATTTAGCATTCCTTCTCCTTGAGTACCTGCATATTATCATCTTATCGGACTAGCTTACGCAGATACTCTACTGAGTCAAACAACTAGAAATGTAAGAACTGGTTCGATGACCGTTGAGCATCTTTATTTATATAGTGCGACCTGTAGTAAATAATTCCAGTGATCAACTACGCATTGACTGGTTTTCGTTTTCACATTACTCTGTTACAATTCGAGCAGGTGTGATAAAAGGTAAGCAAGTTTTTTTTTTTAATTAGGCATCACAGTCCAAAGAAATGCGAGGCTTAACATAATATAAGTCGTTCGTCCAATCCCATCAGACAAGTTGGTGTCAAGTAGGTTCTGATTAGGGATGTTACGAACATTCGCATTCGCATCGACATTTGCATTTGCAACAATCGATGCAAATGTTTAGCGAATGCGAATGTGTGCAGATCATGTCGTGACTCGCCCACTGTCCACGTGTCTTTTGTTTTTCGCGCAAGCGCATGAGCAATCTGGAGACAGTAAGCTGTGAAATCAAAGCTCAATTGAAGTCTTATAGAAAAACGAGCCTCTCTTGATAAAAACCCTTTGGACTGTTGGAAGACTAAATTTAAATACGACAAATTGACAGATATGGCTCGTAAATATCTGAGCGCTCCACCGGCCAGCGTTCCGAGTGAACAATTGTTCAGTGCAGCCGGCCTTATATACGAGCCACTTAGAAATCGCCTCATGGGAGAAAAGGCTGCATAATTGCTTTTTCTGATATGTAATTTGCCTCTTTTGAACTTCGATTATTAAATAGCTTAATTACGATTATAACTTACTGTAAAAGAATTGATTTAATGTTTTTATTAAAACGATGATTAATGTTGACTAAAGTTTTTTTTATGTGATTCCTTAACATTCGCATTCGCACATTTGCACTCTGAACATTCGCATTCGCATTCGCGAATGTGAAAAATATCACATTCGTAACATCCCTAGTTCTGATACTTGTACAAAAGTAGTTTGTATTGTTATGTCCAATCTTAAGAGGAACTTTGAGGCCAAAATACTCTACCAAACTGATTAATTATTTTTTTTAATAAATACTTGTAGCAAAGATCTAGTAGGTACGGATGGGTGTTATTTTATTTATTTCTTTTTTTAATTATTATGATGGGCTATTAAGAAAATCATTTTAGCATGATTGTAGAAGCAAATTTGGCATTTTTTGTGAGTTAATTATAATTAACTGGTCAGTGGCTGAGTTGTCATCGCGTTCGGGTCCCACCCAGGCGTCGCGGGTTCAATTTTTCGGCTGGCTAAGTCTTCCATCACGACAAAAGCAATATTTTCCGCTTACTCTGGTGGTAGTAGAAGATTTTCAAATATCGTCAGGTTATTCGTAACACGGAAATGTTTGTCTTTATTTTAAAATAAATTTTAACTAATAAATGTCAAAATATATTTTAAGTTTTTTCGGTGCTATTTTAAAAAATATCTGCTGCTTCTTCACATTGATTTATATTTTATTTAAATCTGTAATTTTTTTGCGAATTTGCTCTTATGTGTCTCAATTATTAATCATGATTTTATATTATTTTAGCATATTTATCATCATTTGAAAGCAAATGCCAAATTTTGTAAATTAGATCTGGCAAAATTAAATTGAAAATATCATTTTACATTTTATTACAAACTCATCGTAAATTCATTGTTGTATTATCTGTAAACTTCATTGTCATAAATTCATTATTATATTATTAAACTTCATTATCATCAATTATTATATTTTATGTAAACTCCATTATCATAAATTCATTGCTGCATTAACTGTATACTTATACATTATCAGTATACTTCATTACCATAAATTATATTATCTGTAAACTTCACCAACCATAACACAGGTATCCCTAGCATGGCGGATGAAAAACACAAGATCTATATAATGTACAAAATTCTTTTAATAAACAAATAAATAAAAAATAAAAATTGCTTAAAAAAATTCTAATTTAGTTTATGGTAGCTGGTAGGTCTAATTAGTGTATAAATCGCGAGGGAGGCCTAATACGTAGAATGCTTCAGTTAACGAAGCATTTAATAACAGTGATTGTAAAGAATTACGATACATATTATATATATACATATTATACATATATGTGCGGGTTCGAGTCCCGTCGGCGACATGTATCTTTTCTCGGAAGGTTTTTTCAACATGGATGAGTGTTTCAGGCTAATAATTATTGCTTATAATAATAATTACGATACAGCTTATTTCACGTTGCTGTCGGTTTTTATTTTTGGTTGTGATTGTAAATATGTCCGTGATTGATTGACACTCACTATGATTAGAGAATATTAGAGTTCAAATAAATTTAGGTAGGAACATGCGGCCTTATAAATATCGAATTACAAAACTTTTGTAAATAAATTGGATTGATTTCAGGACATCAACGTTCTGAAAAAAGCCTAAATGGTTTAGTTAGAAAAATATCACTGTGAATCTTTTACTTTAATGGTTTTACCGAATTTTATTTAGTGATTTTTTTTACATTACATAGCTCCACACAGGAGGTTCTAAGGAAAATTCCCCTACGGCCCATGTCATCTTTGGGTATGCCGTGCGGAGGGTCTTTTTAGGATAAGGAAGGAGAGGAAGTTGGTAAGGTATAGGGGGTAAGTAGTGGGGGTCAATGTGGAGGTGACGAATATAAGAAATCATTTCCCGCATTGCAATGCCTGGCGATGAGTCGAAAGAATCCAGCTGGAGAGGTCTAGGTCTCTCTCAATCAGTCTCTCCTGATCCGGCCCGTCACGCATTCGCCGACAAAACCTAGTCAGTAACGAGTTTTGCAAGTATTTTATTTTTTTATAATTGATTGAGTTTTTTAATATTATTAAATAGAGTTCTACAAATCAAATACAATAACAAAAAATATGTTTTACTAGGTGACTGCGTAACGCTACCCTCACATGAGAGCTATGCTCAAATAGACCAAGCCCACAATAATTATGAAAGTAGAGCGATCGTGTTTGTAGCTTGAGGTTGTGATTGGATTTATAATATTAAAGGGGAAGGAAATAAGGAGGAGGAAGGTGGGGAAATACCTGGCTATTCAGATCTAGTCACCAAACAAGGGTAAATCCATTTAAAGCAACGCTTCGATTCTAAATGCTGGTCTCAATACTGAGAGTTTCCTCCACTCTGAAACATGCCGCAAATATATTATATATTATTTTTAATTAGTTAATTTTGAAATAACACAACTTAATTTATTTCGGATTGGGAGTCCAAAACCTTACCTATGGACCACGCCGACTTCTAAGCTTGTGGTGTTTTGACCGCAGCCGGGATTTGAACCTGCGACCTATAGTTAGTTAATTTAATTTACCGACCATATCCAGAATATTTATTGCTTACAACCGATTAACAGCATCGTAAATTCAAAACGGATAAATGTAAACGTCGGTAATAAAATTCCACTGTCAATTAAAATTCGCAAACTGCATTCAATTTTTCAATGTAGTTCCTTAACGTACATAATATTAATAAATCAAATTATAGTTAAAGTTTATGTGCCTTAAATAACCAGGTCTCAATTATATAAAATCATCGCTAACAGAAATGGGACAAAAGTTTAATTGTATATTCGATGCTATCAGAAACCAGAATCAGGATGCACGACTTCTTCAAACTATTGAATTAAATTCTAGGTATTGGTACAGTAAAATGGGGAGACTAGGTGACATTTTCAACTAAGAAACCGAATAACTTTTATACGAAATCATTTGTAACAATTATTATAAGCAATAATCATCTGAATAGCCAGATACACTCATCCACATTGAAAAAATCTCCCGAGAAAAGATACATGCCGCCGACGGGACTCGAACCCGTGTCCTTCTGATTTACGGTCTCTATCCACTAAGCTACGTCGGCTTATCTCTTACCCGCCAAATAATTAAATATAAACTAGTGTTTCATTCAACAATTACTCTGCTTATGACATTTTTTCACCTGCAAAAAACCAACTTTATTTTCGAATCCCGTCGGTGGCGTGTATCTTTTCTCGGAAGATTTTTTCAATGTGGATGAGTGTTTCAGGTTAATAATTATTGCTTATAATTGTTGTTTCCCTTTGTGCTGTGCATAAAAATCTTATCTTAAACATTAGTTTATCAATTAAAAAATAATAAGAAATTATTTGTATTTGAAAGTTTTATTTAACATTTTCTGCGCATGTTTAAACTATCCAAATATATGAAAAAAATTATATATTGTGTTAAGGGTGGAAAAATTAAAAAAAAAAGTTGTTGAACAAAATCAAATTTAGGAATGGGGAACATTGACTTTAAAGTATCGTTTTTTGTAAGCCTATTAGGAGGATAATAAGAAAATCCAAAAAAATGGTAAAATAAAATGCCAGTTCGAATATTCAAGTAGTTATATATATAAATATCTGTAAAAACTTTTTTATTTGTTTTTTATAGTGAACACCTCAAAAGAGTCCCAACTGCTCCCGTCTGGAGCCAGTGAGACTGCGGCATTCCCAATTGGGATTTGTTGTGAGGCTGAAGGTAAGCGGGGAAGGGAAGGAGATGAGGGAGAGGGAGATGGGGAAGTATCTTATTATTGAAATTATTGAGGAATTTATTTGTTTTTTATGTGAAATTGGACAGTGCCAACTGCTCCCAACCGACTATGGAAAACCCAATTCAGATATGTCGTGAAGCTGAATGTAGTGGGGAGGGAAAGGGGATGGTGAAGAGAAAGGCGGGGAAGTACCTGGCATTGTTTCAATTCTGAATTAGTGGTCTTGCATCAGGGCGTTACTAAGTATGAATTTATAATGCCAGTGTGAATTGTATAAGATCTAGGGGACGTCCGAGGAAGACATGGCACGATCAAGTGAATCAGGTTCTTGAGTTGGGCCATGTCAAGAGTCAGAAAAATAGAAGAGTATGTATGAGACGCTATACTCGAATGAATGAGAATGAGTGTGTGTAAAGACCGAGTTTTTTGGCGGTCCGTCCTCTCTACCTACCCCTGCGGAAAAACGGCGTGATGGTTAGTTAGTTAGTTAGTTAAGTAAGTGCGCACGCCGGGATTTGAACCCGTCCGGCTTTCTAGAGCCTTACCCCTCGACCACGGAGGTTTTCAAAAATTTATAACATTAACATTTTTCTCTTTCTGAAAACATCTCAAAGCGTATTCACAATTCAACGAATGTGTTGGAATTTAACCATAAATCAACTAATTTGACACTTCGAAGCGTCATTGTATTCACGCTGTCCGAAAAAAAATCAGTGATAGCAAAAATTAAAGTCGCCCCCCGATACAAAAGTCGCCCATTTTACAGTAATCAATTAAGTGACAATAGGCTGAGAAACCCAGTGGATAAGTACCAATCTTCTAGTCGTTCTTGCTCTAATAAACACTCAAATCGCTTTTCAATATTGAAATATTAAATAAATACGCCTAAGTACTGTTATTTTGTAGTACGTGGTGGAAATGCTTTATTTAATTTAATGCCTCTGGCCTCGGGCACATTCTGTAAGAATATTTCCGCTTTTCAACCGAATAATACAAATAAATGGAATATTTCTGAATTTATCCGAAAGTAATAACTGTTTCTGAAAGGTAACGAAATACGCTTTCATATTTTATTATTAGAAAAACACATATATTTTTTTTAAATACATATAACAATTTAGCTTGCAAGCATAACAAGTTTTAAAGTAGCTCACCTTACATTTTTTTTAACTAAATTTACTGATAACGAGAAAAAAAACCTACACACCACACATATATATAATTAGACATTTTTTTTATAAACGTTATCGTTTCCTCACATTCTTATCGTTTCATGTAAAAATAATGAATACAAAATTCTTTTTATTTTCAAATGCGGTAGACTTTAATTATAAAGGTGTACATTTTAATTATTTTGTGGTTAACTTTTAGATTTGAATATAAGGAATTGTGTTTTCTCTTTGTAACACCGTTTAGATTATATTTCTCACCATGATAATAAGGGAGACTCGATTACTACGAGAACTATATGAGTTGTTCCCAAAAGCTAACAAATTAGCCTGAAAGATTAATCTTACTAATATTATAAACGCGAAAGTTTGTATGGATGTATGTGTGTTTGTTACTCTTTCACGCAAAAACTACTGAATGGATTTTAATGAAACTTTACAATAATATAGCTAGTACATCAGAATAACATATAGGCTATATTTTATAAAGGTAGCTATTTTCCGTATTATGTTAAAAATAATAATTATTGTTTAATAGAAAATGTCAAAATTTGAGGATGACATTTGCATTGCAAAACAATGATTGTTAAATCGAAATTCTATTTTAGAAAATATTTTAATTGATGAATTCATTTGAAGTACTCACCTTATACTTTGAATCGAATCAATAATTATAGATATTTTAAATAAATAGGATAAGAATCTTGGTATAATTATAGATGGGACCTAGGAAAATAAAATAGGCTACTCGAAGAACTAATCCTATGCAGACGAAGACGCGGGGCAGAAGCTAGTGGTAAATAAAAACATTCCCTACTATCAAAATTTTTGTGGGAATATGTTGTTTGTATAATATGAAAGACTTATCCAGCAGAGAAACCCGACGCATTTGACAACTCAACTACTAACTAATCATGGCTATGTGGCAAGACCAGAACGGAAATTCCACGAATTTACTATTCTCGTAGCTTCTTTACATTTATTCTAGATAATATTACTTGACCTGACTTCATTTGACTCTTACAATACGGATTGTAAACAAATTATATAATCAATTGCTTAACGGTAGACGGCCGGTCGACTTGTTTATAATATCATTGTTTGTAAATAGAAATAAACAAATACTTTGTCGTACCACTGAATTTACTTAATTTCTTACAATCAAACTGATTAATCAGTTTCGTAAGATTTGTAAAATAAAATATTGTAAAATTAAAACTGAATAAACTTATTTTAAAAAAAAAAAACTTCTCTTTGATGGAAATTTATTGTAATTTCTAATTATTTTAACTCGCTCTATTCCCATGCACAATAACGTGTGTCGCTCTCCATGGAGAGAAAATAAAATGCCTTATTTTTAAACGCCTGGGGTCTCAAAATTTGGGTATGACCTGTAGCTATTTGAAAACGTAAAAATAAATGAAATTGGTGTTTACTATTAGCTCGCTAAAATAGCCGGATTTTTTTTAAAAAATTAGATTTTGTGAATCTAATTTTATTAAACGAAATATTTTATATTTTTTTCCATAACTGTAGTCCAAAGAATGCAAAAAAAAAAATTTTTTAAACATATGTGATGTGTTTATTAAAAATATAAAAAGGGAAAATAACAATCTTTTTGGATAAAATCAAGATACTAAACAATAACTAACACAAAATTTTTAAACAAAATACAACGAATAAAAAATAATGGATTCTCAAAATTTAATGATATCATGTGATGACAACAGTATTGTGAAAAAGGTATTAATTACCAAAATTGAAAAATACACGTTTTAGAAGTTTTTTCTGAAATTATCAATTATCACGTATACATGGATTTATACATTAAAACGAATACCATAAGGACATGAAAAGCAAATAAATAAAAAAGAGTCGTCGTTTGGTCTAATCTTATATTCTTTTTATATTTATAATATCTACTTTGGAACCAGTACTTACCATCATCGAAGGTTTTTTGCCAATAATGCTTAAAGCTGCAATGCATCTAAACCCACGAATAATGATTACATTTATTACCAATTATTACTAAGGATTATGTCTACGTTCAATTTCCATAATAATACATAGCGTATTCTAAGTCTGTTCTCAGAAAAAAGTGATAATACTTCACTCGAATCCAGAAAAAAAACCTATTACGAGATGTTTACTAAAAAAGATTGGCTATTAGCATTCGTTAATGGGTGTTCGAACGGTACTCAAATAAGCTTCTCCCATGCAAGATAAGATTTATAAAAAAATGGGAAATAATGGATAATGTACGCTATAAAAACAGCTTTAACCAAAAGTAATGAATAGCTGGCGCTAACAGTCAGGCTTTAGCGGTTGGTTTTTATGACTGATATGTTTTAAGGTAGGGTTTAAATTTACGTTGTATTTTTTGTTTAGATTGAACCATCTGCTATTTTTAAGTGAGTGTAAGTTTTACTCTTCGTTAGTCGTAAATTCAGTTATAGTATCTATATATTTTAGTTTAATTGAAATATTATGTACAGGTAGCATTTCTGTTTATGTAAGTTCGATAAATTGACCCGTTAAGTCAGTAAGTTAATAAATTTCCAGTTTTTTTGGGAAATGCATAATATATCACGTCGGGGTCACCATTTTATAGGGGATTTTAAATCAAATAAACATTACTTCGTATTTTTAGATTTATACAATATCCAACAACGTAATTCACATTTGTTGTTGATTATTTATCTGAAAGTGGGAAGCGAACAACGAAAACGACGGCAATCGGAAACAGAATAAATTGCATTTTAGTTCGGCACCCATCGCTGATAGTAAAAGTTCCGTGTCCGATATTGGTGTAAGAGAAGCCAATAGGAGGTAATCATATCGTGAAAGCGCTGCGTTGTTAACTTACCACAGTAGTAGTGCCCTGCATTAATAATTAAATGGTTATTGGTTGTGTATCGTGTATCCATGTCCGTAATGTTTTCAATTATAACCATAGTGTTTTATACTATAACTAGTCTGAACTGTGGACTTCGCGCAATGTTGATTACTCTGACTTGACAGCTCGCAACAATCGAAACGCTTGTGAAACTTGATTTTTGCAGGGTACTCGTAAGTAGGTCTTGTAGTTCCAAAGACAGTCTTGGTGCTTTCTTTTTTCAGTATCCTGGCAGTTCTATCCATCGCATTGTGAACATATGGCAAAAAAGCGCTGCATTTTGACTCTTGCGCTGTCTTAATTTGGGGTAAATTTAGCTCTTGATGTACCTTATCTGTCTTGCGGGAACATATCGTTTCATTGAGAAAGGTGCGTAATGTAAAATGATTCTGCTCTAAAATTAACATTAAATTGACAAGGATACATTATGATTTAAACTATAATTACCATGAGGCAGCAAATTAGTTTAAAAGATGTTTGGACAATACTTGAAACTTTACCAATCTAAAAGTATTCAAAATAGTTGTAGGCTGCCACATTGGATTTATAAGTTTCCTCAATAGGTCAGTGGTATTTTTTACATTAGCTTTTCACAGGAATCCCTGAGGAAGATAATTCCTCTCAGGTCTTTTTAGGAAAGGAAAGTCAAGAAGTTATGAGAAGGAATAAGGTATGAGGGGTTAATATGTCTAGGGTCCCTAGCACACTCGATCGATAACGATCGATAGGATAACTTTCGGTAACTTCTCATCGTTCCGTGGGACAACTTCTGATCGCTAACATACAAACAACAGTTGATGTCGAATATATTAAGGACACTTAGTCATTGTGAACTGTCATTTATTCTTTAGCGATTTGTAGTCACGCTAGGGAACGATGTGAAGTTACCGAAAGTTATTCAGGAGTGACGGACGTATGAATCCATCCGAGAGATATTCCGAGAGTCGTGCTGGAGAGGTCAAAGGGTCTCTGTCAACCACACGGAGAAAAATGTTATTCTAAAATACGATCATTTTATTCGTAAAAACGGTTAAAAACGGGACTGAAGTTCTAACGAACAAATTAACAGGGTTTCAATGTTTATTGGTGGGAACATGTAAGAATAATTTGTTGGTATACGTAATTTCGTACGTATACCTACAAATTATTCTTACATTTTCCCGTCAATATATATTGAAACACTGTTAATTTGTTCGTAAGAACTTCAGTCAGTATTTTAGAATAACATTTTTCTCCGTGCAGTCTCTCCCAATTCGGCGTACCACGAAGTTGGTAAGCAGAGGCATTCTGCACCAAACGTAGCAAACCATCTGATTTGAAGTAATATCCAGAATAACGGATTATCCCGTAGATAAATCATTATCTGGTTGCTGGAAAAACCTTTTCTTCTAATGAAAGAAAGAAATTTAGATATAATTAAATTATAAATATGAGAACATAATGGAGACACAAAAACAATATATTTTCCATGGGCAGATCGTTAGTTAAACCGTATTATTATCTTTTAATAATGTAAACTAATTAGTCCATTTTTGCAGTGCTAAGTTAGTTCTCTTTGAGCAAGTCCTCACCGCGGTATGGTCGACAGTACCACAGTAATTTATAGTAAGTAAGTGCATAGTCTACATTCTAAGAACTGATGCCCAGATGTGTTCGCTAGGTAAGTACTACTTAATTCAACTTCCTCAACTAACGACCTAGGATTTTATAAATGTAAAAATTAAAATTTTAACGATGAAGTTTTAAGAGAAAGTTGCATGAAACATTTCAAAATAATTTATAAATCGAAGTATAATAAGACTTCACTATCAAAGAGAGCAACACTTTTTTATCTATATTTCTGTAAAAAGTTTAATTTTATTTTATATCTATAATTGTAAAAATGTAACTATTAGATTACTATAATAAGATCTTTAATGTTAAGAAAACATTAGACAAACTACTAAAAAGTAGTTTATCGGGACTGTTTGCCTTATATTTGTAAAGTGTATAAAATAAATTAATAAAAAATAATAATAAAGTAATTCATTTTTATCCACTTTATTATAATTTATACCTACATTAATTTAACTTTTTTCGGTTATATTTTCCAAGCTTTCTTCAGGGAAGTATTATTATATAAACTAACATAATTGCAGACAATTACATTATAATGTATAAGGTTAGAGAGAGAAAAGGCATATAAGAGGACAACAGAGCTCATAGAGGGGGTGGTAGAGGGTTAGGTAGAAGGCGGGGGTTACTAGGGAAGAAAGGGTACAAAGTAACTGATTGAAATGTTATGCGCACGCCCGTGAAGGTTTCTATTTATAATGTTGAACTCTGGTGACGTGCGAGGTGCTTGAAAAATGCGTGTATTACGTATAGTTTATCGGCAATGAGGGAGGAGGGGGGGAAATCATGGAGGAGAAAGGGAAACGAAAGAGGGACGTTTTCGTGGAAAGCAGGGAAGGTGGAAGTGGAACGTGGCAAGGGAAATTGGGGGACAGAGGGAGGGGTTGCAAAGGAGACACAGTAGCGGTAGAGAGTAACATGGGGTAAATTTGGAAGTTTCGTGCTTCTCACACGGACAGCTGCATGTACTCTCGCATCGTAAAACCGTCTTTAATTTTTTTTTTTTTTCGTTGTTTGTTTTTGGGGTGTTATGCCGTGTTGTGCTACCTCCTTCTTTAGCCGACGTTTCGGACAGCGTTGCAGTGTCTATCATCAGGGCAGATCCGGCAGATCCGTCGATATACATCGTCGCAGATACATCGACGGATCTGCCCTGATGATGGACACTGCAACGCTGTCCGAAACGTCGGCTAAAGAAGGAGGTAGCACAACTCGGCATAACACCCCAAAAACAAACAAAGAAAATGCTTTTGGCCGTGAAAATCTAAAAACGTATCCGTCTTTAATTTATTCGTATATGCACCAGATGGAAAAACGAACAATATAGTATATCCAAAAGCAATTCACAAACTCTTTGAGTGGCATTGCAATGCGCACCGGGTACTCGCTAGTAATCAAATAAATTTAACTGATTGTCCCGTAGGTGAAACCTCCTTTAAAACTTTTTCCTTCTCCCCTTACCTACCCTTTCTGTAAAAATTTGTATTCCTCTTTTCTATTTTTATTTTTTTTTCGCAGTTTAATATTTTCTTCAAAATTTTAAAACTGCAAAATAACCTTCAAAACCTATCCCAAGCTTATTTCATCAATGTAAGCACCAGAGAGTAGTGGAGTTTTCAAGTCTTCGAAATGAATAGCACTTGCTTTTTTACTTTACTATGCTCCATGGGAGAGTTCCCACGATTGTACCATTGTTTACAGGTGTATGTACGCATAAAAGTGCCTGTAAAAGCCTTCAGGACATTAAGCCGATATTCTGCTAACAATTCTACATGTCTTCGGCTCTTCGAGACCCGGATTAAGTGGATGTAAAGACAGATATCAGCGGGTCTGCCCCGCAAACGGTGAATTCGTCATTAAGTTCAAAGCAATTACTTCAAGATCAAATAGAACTGAGAATGTAATGGATTTCTATCGTATATTATACCAATCTACCTATCTGATTTGAAAACGGGACTTTCAAATCTTATATTTATTTACCTTGCAGCGAAATTGAAAAAAATGGAGAGTTTACTTTTTACGATTAAATTTACAAAACCTGGACTATTTGTCTCAACATAGCACTTATGTTTTTCTCAACGTAGAGAAATAATACACGCAATATACATTTTTATCGTGAGAAACGAACAGTCATCACTGCATTCTTGAGTTTCATTCTCTTCGCGGTGACCCGACAATTGATCCCCTGACGTTGACCCCCGGAAATAATTTTTTTTTTTTTTGCATTATTTACCAACTTCAAACCTAAAATCGACTTCAAATTTATCTTTAATAATAAGTTGGTATGGATACCAAACGAATTTATTTACAGTGCTGGTTTTTTGTACTTAGGGGGTTTCTCACCATCCTCCCAATAGCTTATCTACACTAATAACGAATATTATTAAAAATAAAAATAAAATACTCGCAGTGGTTAGAAAACTCGTCCAACTTATCCAATGTATAGCCACTATTCATAGGTTCGAGTAGCGAATTATAAACTCCAACTTAATACATAAATAAACCGCAAATCGTAAATCGAAAATATTCCTTATTAGTGTAGATAAGCTATTGGGAGGATGGTGAGAAACCCCCTTATACTTTTAAGTGAAATCATGTTTTATACTTTTGTTATTTGGCTGTATATCCTCTCTACACACCCCTTCGGGATACTTGGTTATGTTTTGTGTGAATAGGTTTTTCCGTATTTTCCCTAAACCGAACTATACATCGGCTAGTGAGGCGGGTAACTGACTTGCTTATTTAAGCTTATTTTATCTAATTTTTTTTTTAAATCTACGTCATTGTACGTCATTCTACATAAGCATAGATTTAAGATGGGGTGGTAACATATATTATAACACCCATTATGGGTTATTTCAAATTATAAATTTACAAATTGCAAATAGCTCTTTCATCGATAAATTTATTTTTATTCAATTATATTTCTTCACAACTGCTCCGGCAGCTTTGAATGATTTATAATAAAAATATTAATATAGTAAATAAATAAAAAATTACGTTTCATATTAATCAAATTGATGATGCACATCATGCTAAACCTATTCAATATGATTTAGTGTCAGATGATTGAAACGAAAAGAACCTCAGAAAAGGGAGTGGTGCGTTTTGACTCGCCAGGCAAACCTACTCGTTTACCGGAGACTTTCGTGTTTATGTGAAAAATAATAATACGTATTAATAATAGCCTAGAGTAATTAATAAAAACAAATTGTAGAGCTTCCTGTAAGACATTTTGTGACTCCGGAATGGCTGCAAAGGACGGTAAAGATTTATTTTCTGAAATATAGAATCCTTTCTACGACGCAAAAAAAACATTTTAATAAAGTTTTTTTGTTTTTTTTACAAATCGATAATATCGCGCTTCATTGAACCCGTGAGAGCTATTTAATGCATTGATTTAAAAGCATTCTGTTTCTTATAAAAAAACTACCAATACTAATTTACATTGCTATTCACATTAATAAAATAAGAAACGTAAATATTTCCTCGGAATATATTTCCTTGAAAAGCGCACGTTACTCGTAAGTCAATAATAAGTTCATTCCATATTCCTGACACGTTTATTATTGGATTTGTCTTTGCAAATCATATTTACAGCACTGCGAATATTAATTCCATGAATGTAGGCAAATAATCGCGTTGTTATAGTGATTTTTCAGAGGTTTCTCAATGACCGGATAACGAAAACAATTTAATTTTGATAAAACCGCCATTGTTAAAAGTTTACGCATTGTAGAAAGTTAATTATCACGTGGAAATTTTAAGACGATAGACTTCGCTTTTGGGCCCATACAAAAAGGACGCCCGGGAAAAAACACTTTTCTACATCGAAAGTTGCACAAAATGAATATTTTTTTTACACTGCCTTCTAGAGGGTGAAAACTATGTTAGTATGTTTTCGAATTTTCGATGCGTTTCGTATTAACGTAAACATTCACTGTCAAACATGTACGATTTATCAAAAAATATTATTTAAGGAAAAAGTGCTGCTAACTCAACTCTCATAAAGAATTATAAAAAGCTACCGACGTAGCTTCTTCTTTCTAAAAAATATATATTTTTTTAAAATTTCAATTTCGTCGAAGTTTCGGTGTAGAAAAGTGTATTCTCCATAAACCCCTTTTCGAGCGATTTCTGTAGATAAATTTGAGCGTTGTCTCATTCGCACATTTCGCATTCGCATGTATTGTAAGTGTGCGTGAGCTTATTGTGAGCGGGACAGAATGACAGACGCGGGTGTTCCGCGTGTCGTTCAAAGTCTAGCCTCTTAAGGCCAAAACCGAATGCAAACTTTTGTTTGTCAGTTAGCTTCCATTAGTCTTATACGAGCGCTATACCTCAAGCGGTATTTATCGCTCGCCATACAATCATATATATATATTTTTTCTTTATTCATTTTGTTTGTTACAGGTTTCTTTTACATGGCTTTTCGACTACCAAGCTAGGTAAATGCTTGTATTATGGTAGTCGAGATTCATAAGATGTTATATTAAGTATAAAATATTAAGTATAATCATCCATATATGTAGATGAAAGTACAAACATATAGCATACATATTAGGAAAAATATTCATACTAATATTAGGTACATGATCACATACAGGAAAGGAGTTTAAGTAGGTGATTCTTGTATAAATAAAAATAAAAATAAAATAGAATAACAAATAAAAATATTATATTATATGAGTATGAGTCGTCTCACACGATAGAGATAGTATATTATGCGCGTGATATATCGTGATCTGCTAGCCGAGCGATATTTGAAAATGATGTTAGCTTTCCGTAAAAATAAATAATATTCCGTGCTCCTTCCTCCCTCTACCTCCCATAGCAGGGGAGAGAGGAAGATTATAGCTTCCATATGAGACTAGAACAAAAATTATATTTAGGCCACGCCCAAATACCGTATGATACATCGAAAAACCCTTTAAACACCGCACAAACTTGACGCTTTTCAAGATATCAGGCATGCTCTTATTCTTTATTTATATTACGGAAGGTAAGACTTTAAATTGTTTATCCTTTAACCACTAATTCATAAAAGGTCAGTGTATTAGTTTGACGATAAAAAATGAATAGTCCACCCTCAATACAATTAAAACGATACCTTATTCGTGATTTTTTTATCCACGGGTGACAGAATAAAATACGCCTGGAAATGACAAGTATATGTCCTAATAATGTTTGTTTCTATTGATAGATAGAACGCGAAGTGATTCTGCGCAGCGGGGACAAGGAGTGCAAGATCCCAGTGCTTCAGGAGTACAGAAGGCGTCAGGACAGAGTGGCGTCTGTAGCTCCCGACCAGCCGAGGCGTCAAGACGCCTGGACCATGGATGTTCAGGTACTTGATATATTCCAAATACTTATTTGTATTTGTTTTTGTAATGCAAACCCTAAGACGTACCAAACTAAATGGATGACACCTTTTATATCACTGTGACGGATTTATATGAAATTACTGTGGCTGATTTTGCGTTTGGGTCCCACTCAGGCGTCGGGTGTTCCATTCTTCGGCTGGCTAAGACCTCTATCACAAGTAACTTTTTCCTGATCACTGTGGAGGTAGTAGGGGATTTTCACTTATTGTAATTTTTTTTTAACCCGGGAATGTTACTTTCTTTTGAAAAATTAAAAATAAATAACTAAATATACCTTATGTAACTGACATTTAAGGAGATGCTACTAAGTAATGCAAAATTTTGTGTTTTTGGTTTGAAAATTAGGTAACTTACAAACATTTTAGATGTTTAAATTATAAATAATACGAGAAGAATATATATTGGCATTTGAAATGTTAGAATATTTTTTGTTACACCTTTTAAAAGCCCAGAAAAAAATAAAGTATTAGGCCTGTAACTCTGCTTTAAAGTAAAAAAATTCACTACTTATGAACCTATTTTCGGTTGCAGTTTTATTTGTATTATGTGGAAAATTAAATTCTTTTGAAAATGATAGCAAATTATTTAAATATTTGTGTCTGAACTTCTTTTAATTAAATAAAACACGATTTTTGCGATGTTTTGTTCTTGAATAAGTCAACACAGGCGGCTGTTGTTAAACGGGAATTTAAGCCTTATCGCTATCTACATAAGGAGTATTGTTGTCAGTGGCCTGATCCCGAATTTAAATTTATATAACTTTACTAAACTTTAAGTATCGCAATAATTTTTTTAACATTTCATTGCAAGTCCGCTTAATTAAATGCAATAAAGTACCACAATCTAAACAGGTAACTACCAAATGTCGCCTTAGCCGTTTGTAATTCAACCTTCAGGGAATATTTTATATCGGGCTAACATTCATTACTATTCCGCGAAGATAACACCTGCCTTCTGAGTCAATACTTCTCCAACCGTTTACCGCCGCACAATAATAATAGATATTAAAAAATACACTGTGAGCACTGAGATTAAAAAATGTAAAATTAAGCAACAATTTTAGACAGTTTTAATAAGGCAGTGATTCCAAAAGTTGGTAGTCAAAAAGCATGCAAAAAAACTGTGTACAAAAGTATTTTAAGAATATATATTTTTTTGAAGTAAATACTGCTTTACGCACGCTTGACTTGAGGGGTAAACTGGCGAATGTGTAACGAAAGGTGAAATGCGTTGCGAGGCGAACGGGCTCACTGTAGAAGCAAGAGAGAGCAGTGCCAGTATAGTAGTCATAGCCAGTGCATGAAATATTTCTGTCAGTATTTTGAAATATCAGTGACGCGCCAAACGCGGGGGGAGCGGAAGTCGATGCGCACGGCTTGATTGGGCGAGGCGGATTATAATAAATTTAAATAAATATTTGTAGAAAATTCGAATACGTTCATACATGTATATATTTTATATATATAAACATATGTATATGGACATACATATAGATAGAGCTAAAGAAGTATTTACGTCAGTCGTGTGGTCTAAAGCACACTCGTTTTTTTATAAAAACAGTATGGGGGCAGCGATTGCAATATGAAGGCCTCAAAAATGTATGGTAGGCAAAAATATTGAGTTCAATATTTTTCCACTTGACTTTCAGATTTTCAGTTTGTAAAAGGCGGGTATGGGCACCACTGCATCGGGAACCCTTTATTAAATAACCAACACATCTGCCATAGGTCACCCCTAGTGTTTCGCTACGTTTGGTGTCTTAATAAGGGTGCCCCGGTTCATAGGGTGAATTTTGTTCAGGTCTTGGCGGTAGATGCGTCTGTATAACAACTGCGTGGCAGTTGATCAGGAGAGGGCCGTCGAGGTAAACCCTTTGAACTCTCCAGCCGGACTCTCTCGACCCATCGCTTTGCACCGTAGTGGGAAGGATGGATTAATACTTTCATAACTCCTGGACACAGTAATCCCCAAATTCCTACCCACCTCTCATACCCTTTTTATTTCCTTTAAAAGACCTTCCACACAGCATCCCCAAAGAACACTTGGGCCCTGAAGGAAATTATTTTACGCAGGTCTGTGTGGAGTTAATGTAAAAAAAAATATATATTTTGTCGTCGTGCACTGTCGCAAGAATCAACTACATACCAGTATAATATGTTTTATGTGCGTAAATTAAATGTGGAAGACGCAGTGTCCAAACGCAGTAAATTAAACATACAAGTGACGATGTCCATGTAATTTAATTATAACGGATGTAGTAACAGAATATTTTTTTGTCTCCGTTTTATAAATCACCACAAAAAAATGTTAATTTTTCTGGAGGCACTAGAAACAGCTTTCACGCAAAATAACTAAAACTTTTGGGGAGTTTTTCATCTTCTTTTTTATCTTATTTAAACAAATAATATCATTAACATTACATCACAATAAGTTTGTGAAACTCTGGTGTAAACCAACGAAGTTTTTTCAAATACGTTTACTTATTATTTCTCAATAGTTGCCTTATACCGAAATATCTGTACCTTCACCTTGTCCGTCAGCTGTTCTTAGGCAGGTGCTATACGGAGCCGCACTAACACCACCCTAAACTTTATTTTACTTGACTTTAGTTTAAAAACGCATCAACATACTTGAGTTTGTGTCTGTGTGTTTTTTTGGTATTTTATTAGTTATTTCCGTACGCCTTTGACGTAACAATCAAAAATATAACATCCCCGAAGCTGCCGATAAATATATTTTTAAATGATATTCAGTACTTACCACTAGTACCTACAATATAAAAATATTTGGGTACCTTCGCTAGTTGCCGATAGTTTTTTTTTTTTTTGATTAATGAAGACAATATTAGCGAAAATAAATCGAAAATCAGAAAAAGATACGGTCACATCTGGGACACAAACCCGAGGGGGGGCCGAAGGGGCGAAGCTCTACTAACTGAGCTAATGTGCCCCTATCCGATTCGATCATTTTTAACTGTATCATACTTCGACTGAGAACTACCAACATTATCTTAATTTTCTTAACTCATATTTTTTCTGCGTATGGCTGATCTTTTTCTGATTTTCCTGTTTTTGATTTAGAAAAATATAAAAAAGGATAAAGCTAACCTCAATCATGATGATATTATGATAGAAGGAGGAAGGAGGAAAGAACTACAAAATACGGTGTGTTGGTCCACAGCTGAACTGTATCCCTTCTCATAATATAAATAGCTCAAATACCCCTCTGTACTCTAAAATATAAACTATTTTACAAAAATTATGTTAAAGTGTTTTTATTTATTTTGTAAATAATTTTATAAGAAACTAGCTGACCCATCCACACGTTGCTGTGACTAAAGAAACACAACGCCATCTACTGGATGGTTACCTAACCTAGATAACCAGTGTTGTATCAATAAATTTACTCACACCGCCATCTGTCAGAAACTTATGGAACTTGGAAACAATATCAAATCATTGTCACGTATAATAAATATTTAGGTCAATAATCGAGATATAAACTATCCTATCTTTTAAGTTGGACCAAATTAGACACAATAAGTAGTTTCAGAGTTTATCCTGGACGAACATCGTGACGCGAGATATTTAAATATAAAGAAGATAAAAAGTGAATCCAGGGAACTAACACACATAAGTTTAGCAATAAATTGGTATTTATTAAAGATGTTTCTTACAAGCGCTCATACATTTCTAAAGAAAAAATACATTTTTTTGTAGTTTTCGGTTATATTTTTTATAAAGTAACTAATTTTTTATTTAATTTCTTCTCAAGCGAAACGATAAAAAAAATAGTTGATTTATTCAAAGTAATTTTTTTTGTATTTTTAATGTCAACCGATTCCTAAGAATTGCGCATTAAATACTTACCACAAAAAGGATCAAGGATGTAATGATATTTCGCAACAACCAGCCATATTTTTTACAGTAATATAATTTATTAATGCAGTCAAAATACTATTGCCTTTCGTGCAATGGAGGTTTGTGTTCATTGACACCTGAGTCATGCAATTTAATAAAATATTTTTTGTATTGTCTATGTGGATATGGATGTATTAACTGTACACGTCCCGATTAGGTGCACAGTCAACGTAAATTAAATAACTTGTAATAATAATGCTCTGTGTTAGCAAAATATTGCTATAGGTACCACCTGCCTAGTCTATCCTATCATTCGGTGGTGAAATATTTTCGATTCAATGACACTGGGTTATAATAATAATTGAAAACATATTATTGATATTATTGAGCGCATAAGTTCGAGATGAAAATAATTTCATTAACTTAAAATACCTTACTAACTTCATGACACCAGAACTCACCATCCGCACGGAGAAAAATGTTATTCTATAATACGATAATTTTATTAGTAAAAACGGTTAGAAACGGGACTGAAGTTCTTACGAACAAATTTACAGGGTTTTAATGTTTATTGGCGGGAACATGTAAGAATAATTTGTTGGTACACGTAATTTGGTACGTATACCAACAAATTATTCTTATATTTTCCCGCCAATAAACATTAAAACACTGTTAATTTGTTCGTAAGAACTTCAGTCCCGTTCTTAACCATTTTTACGAATAAAATGATCGTATTTTAGAATAACATTTTTCTCCGTGCGAGAGTTGCTACCTGAGACAAGCACAGGAGGCCCCGAGAAATATAACAAATTCAAATGCTTTTCCTTGCAACATCTGGGAGTCAACATCAAGGAGTATCGTCATCAAATGACCACTCGTCATCGTCGAAATATTCCACAAAAGCTTCATTTTTAAACTGTGGCCTGATAAATTTTATCAGCGGAATCAAAATCGGTGAAGTCAGAATTTCTTCACGGTTGTTGGCAAAAATTTGCTTATTTGGTCACATTCGTCATCACCTTCTTCCAGAGAAGACAGTTTTCGTGCTTTGACAAGCAACAGAAAAATAATTTATAGAAAACATGTTGGACGCCCATAGCCCAACCGTACCAAAATTGGAACACCTCCCCCTTTCTACAATATTAAATTAATATTTTTATGGTACTTTTTGATTTATTACATGATGAAACCAAAATTTTTTTTATTAAGAAACATAAAAAATGTTTCTGGGTTATCTGGGTTAAGTTAAGGGCTTAGAATTTTCCTGATCACTACCCACTTAGCGCCTCAAAACGAGATGATGAACACAAAACCACTTAGAACTTTTCACCCTTAGGGAATACGACGTGAAACATGACGGTGATTTAATGAAATAGAATTCAGCCTGCAACATTCTAGGCAACCTTCAATGAAAGAGAAGATTGCATCCTAGTTCCGTTAGAATAATATCGTTTTATGCATAAATAATATATGTATGCCTATCAAGCCATCATCAAGTAATCACAAACAGATCAGTCTGTATTCATTAGCTGTCAATAGTAATCTAAATATCGTTTACAAGCAAATTTAAAATGCATTTTGATGGATGTACATTGAGTTAAGGTTTGGAAGAAATATTTGCTGTAATTTGTAGTGAAATTTGATTTTTTGACATCATCTTACTTTCTCATAATTACGCCATTTAACGCCCAAGTCGTAGGCCAAATACAAAATTAAGTTTTGTATGATAAAGGATGCGTATCTACCTAATCGTGTACTTTTTAATAATTTTATTATAGGCAGCTGTGAACTACGTGATGCTCATCATGTCATATATAATATTATGTTCAATAAATTAAAAAAATCTTATTTTCAAACGGATGTCGCCTGTGGAGCAAAATTCTGATAAATAACCGTTCCAGTACCCAATTAAGGTAAAATTAAGTTAATAAATAAAGAAATAATCATTATTTAATTCGTCAGAATCATTTATGTGGTCGATAAATCTCTGTGGAATCAACATAAGTTATCTTAAAATGCATCTACATTTAATAACGATCAGAAAATAATTAAAGACCGGCAGGTAAAAATCTTTTTCCGCAGGAAAACTATATTATGATTTTTTCAATAGTTCTATTTGAATATTATAGATTACGTCACGTCCGTTTCTATCTATTAAGTGGGGCGAGTGTGGATGACAGATGTTAGCCTATTAAAAATAAAGATTTGTCTGGTGCCAACAGCTTTTTGGCGTCTGTGAAGAAATGTTAAACAGTTTGTCACAATCTTGATTCTACTGCAATTTAAGCATGTGTCATTTTACGTCAATACAATATATGTAAGTACTCGTATTATCATCCTTCTTGGTTTACCGGGAATTTCGCCGATGGTAAAACTTGCCGAATGCGCATCGAATTGATAATGTAATATTAATTTCTGCCAACCAGTTCGTAGCTGTCTGCAAATGATTTAGAAGTCAAGTAACTTGTGGGAATGGATAGTTTATAGAAAGTAGGAAAATGTTGAAGGGAAACATCACAAGGTGTCCTGCTGCGTATACATTTGCGAACCGCAAGTATCGTTTCCCGTTTCGTTTTTTTCGGCTCGCATATAAATACGCAATTTTTCGCTTTATGTGATATATAACTCCCTAACCTACGTCAAATCAAATAGCTCATTGGCAATTAGCTAATAACTAACTTCATTCTTTTTCATATTTGTATCTTGTCTCTTAATACTTTATTCCTTAGGAATTGTGATTTTATTGTAGCTTTTAGTACCATGGTTTATGAAACTTTTTTGCCAAATGTTGTTTATGGGCCTATCTGCTTGTTGGATATGTCTGTGACCTTAAGGTCTAGTGTTTCTAATAAACGATAGTTATTATTTCTTGTGCTTTGTATTTATGAATTTATAATTTGAGAGTAGAGCTACTTATTTGAAATGATTAATGTGGAAAATCAAAGTGGTGCCTATCGTCCATTTGATTTTCATCAAATGTGTTGGAGTTTGTAACGCCCAACCTTCCTATATTGAGGGACATAAGTACATAGACTAAAAAACATAGGTTCTGAAGTCAGAAGGTAGTAATTTTTGAGATTTCTCTACATAAAGGAGTATGGCTAATAACCGTGGCTCCATCCTACCGACTTTCTCTTGGAATGAACCATCTGTCACTACTTAGTATCTAACCACCGTGGGTCAGAAGGGATGTACACATTGCTACACATTTCTTCGTACCGATTCGCAGATGGTTAGAAAACTCGGTTATCGTGGACACCTATAAATAAATGTTTTACATCGATAACTATGTTCCCGATGTTTATCTCTATCACCGACAGCGTAGACAATTCTATCATCCATCCTGCAGGACTAACTTGCCAATGGTCATGCCGGTGGGGATAGCAATCTTGCTGTTGAACAGAATCACCTCGGATATCAGCATATTTAGCGTCAGTGAAGCTGCCTTTAAAGGCAAGCTCTATTAATGCTAGTATAATTGATATACCTACTGCTTATGTATGTTTTAGGTAAAACAATTTTACAAATGAATTTAAAACAATAAATAAATTGGATTGATTTGAAGGTTTGATGCTTGTGATAGGTTAAAGTAAAATTAGGATTTTTGTACTGCAGTCAGTTCATCATGATGATTAATTTTATTTATTTCTGTTCTTGAATACACATTGTACAAATGATTGCGGTACAATTCATACTAGTACAAAAATGTTAATATTCAGTAACCGGATGTAAAAAGATAGCACGTATTTGATTAAGTGTTATTCTGTTCTGTTACAAATTTTAGGCCAGAAACACTATTAAAAAAGCTACCTTATAAGTATGTACTACCAGCGCCTTAAATATTTCTTTTGATAAAAAAAATGTTGTTAACTTTTATTTTCTTATTCTTTTACTGTTTTTCTTGTATACTGTTTTTCTTGTTTCCAAAAATACGACACCTGTAAATTAGACTGTCCTAGAACGGGAGATCTACCCAGTTGGACAGTCAAAATGTCAATACAATGTAAATATATTTTTGTTATAACAAAATAAATAAAAAAAATAAAAAAAATTTTCGACATAAGAAAAAACGTAGTATTATCCTTGGTATTGTTAAGAAGGGCGCTGTGATTCGGCCCATGGCGGCAGTATCGTTTACGTAAATTTAAAATTATAGTAGCAGTTATGGGGCCAACAGACCAAGCTATAAAAGCTCAAGCGTTATTTGGTTTGGCGTATTTCGGCATATCGGTTGCCGTACATTCCCAATGGGAATGTATGACGAGCGATATGCTGAAGTAGGCCAAGCCAAATAACGCTTGAGCTTTTATAGCTAAGTCTGTTGGCCCCATATAAATTAGATAAATAATTTTCTTCAAAAGCAGGTTGCAGATTGCACTTGGCGCATAAAGTATTTTTATAGCATGACTATGAGTATGTGTAATGTGTAGCACATACCTCTGCCCAGAAGTGCGCCGTGTGTTGTGTGCTGTGGTGTGTGGTACATGTGTGCTGTGTGCTGTGTGCTTTGGGGCATCATTGCGTCTAATAACAATATTTCAGCGGGCGTCACTCCCGACACAGAACGTACGGGAAACGCGCCTTGAATAGCAATCACTTCACACTATCCGTTGCAGCACCTTTATTTATCGATCATCTGCAGGCAAAGAGAAACAAGTATAAAAAACACATTTTTCGCGAAAATAAATAAAGAGAACTTAATATACTTTCACAACCTTCTCTGTTCTGAAACCCCTGAATTTCTGGAAACACATTTACCTAATTCCCTATTTGACTATCATAACCGTAGTACAAGTGTCAATAGTCGTATTTTAACTATTTAATTTCTTCAAACTTCGCAAAATCACTTTGTGGCGTCATTTTGGATTAAATTAAAACAAATATCTTTGTATCAAACCACTATTATATAGTGTCATCACTACCCTGACGAAGAAACCATCGGTTTTGAAACATGTAGGTAATTGTGATTATATAAAAGTGGTTTAATACAAAGTTATTTGTTTTAATTTAATTAACTATTTAACTTTATTTATCCAATATTTAATTTTCCATCCTGTAATTCATTTATTTGTGAGTGCGCCTATCTTACGAATATTATAAACGCGAAAGTTTGTATGGATGTATGTGTGTTTGTTACTCTTTCACGCAAAAACTACTGAATGGATTTTAATGAAACTTCACAATATTATAGCTCATACGTCAGAATAACATATAGGCTTTATAAAGCTAGCAATTTTCAATATATTATAAATAATAATTATTGTTTAATAGAAAATGTCAAAATTTCAGAATGACATTTTGCAAAACAATCAAATTTCATTTAAATCAAAGTTCTATTTTAGAAAATTAGTGAATTTATTTAAAGTACTTGCCTAATACTTTGAATCGAGTCAGGAATTATAGATATTTTAAATAAATAGGTTAAGAATTTTGGTATAAACATAGATTGGACCTAGGAAAAGAAAATATGCTAATAGAAGTACTAATCCCGCGCAGACGAAGTCGCGGGCAGAAGCTTGTGTTTTATATAGCAGACAGAGTATTGCACTCACTGCTCTGTAGCTGAAATAATGAAAAAAATAATGAAATAAAACAATTACTTTTTTTAAAATAGCGAAATTGTATTTTATTTATTAATACCGACCGGTTTCGCTTAACACAAGCATCATCAGGGTATAAGATTAAACAGTTTATTTATGTACCCTAATGATGCCAAAATATAAACAAACATTGTTAATATTATTAGAACGTGCCTCCGCGGTTAGAATTCTGTTATTCCAAAGCTGCAAGGCTGTCCAAAACATTGGCTAATGGAGGACTCTAAAAATTACTCTAAGATTTACTCTAAAAATCAATCATTGTTGTTTTATATACTAAAATCACAATTGACTCAAAAAACTTTTAGTTTTTATGTGAATATTCATTCTTCGATAATTAACACTATAATCACAGGTTCTCATAGTCGCTTTTCTCCTATGTAGCTAGTAGATTGCCAAGGTTTGCACTCTCGCACGGTTTACCGCTGAAGCATCACTAATATATTTTGTGAAGTATATCTTAGGGCAGAAATTTCCATAGTCGCTAAATTCATAACGTATGCGTTTCACTCCTCGGTTGCTTTCGGGCAGTATCTTTCGGACGGGTGGATTTATACGACATTATTAGAATACAAGTTTGTCTTGTGTTGTTATGTTTTTTAATGGAGTTCACTGCACAAACGCGCTTTAAAGAAAACTGATACTGATTATAGCTACAAACCTCATTAGAATCCTCATCCTCATTGTAGACGATCGATGAACTATTTATATTCCCTATTAGTGCGATTCCGTCGTGACGTACAACCTCCGGTACCTGTGGAGATACCGGTGTAATTTAGTATAACATCACTCCTTCCGGTCACCCCGCCAGTAACCGCTAGTTGTTCTGTCACATGCACAGGCTGCTGGGGGCATCTCTTGGGGCAATGTGGTCGATGAACTCGTCCAGACGCTTCAAGCCTATAGTGAGAGAAGATCCTGGACGCTGAATCGACGCGATCCTTTGAACGAAAGAAACCAATAGTATTATTACATTGTGAACTTCATTATGTTATACTATAAAATATCCGAAAAATTCCATTTTTTCTATAATGAACTTGGGTCGCTCTTCCCTCGGGCTAACGTTTATCCTTTGTCTGCGTCGCACGGCGGACAAGTGCGCGCGGCCATCGTGCCTACATAATTTTATATTATTGTATGGTTTTTGAAAAAAATCGCTGCAAGCTGGGATTAACGTCCGCCCATAGATTTTTCAAAGACGAAATAATAATAAAGGTTATGTTGGTTTGGTTTTCATGAAATCTTTGATCATGAATTCATTTATTTATTGTTATCAAGTTTATTTTGTGGATCCATTTTAAGTTAAAAAAATTTATATGTAATATAAATTTTTATAATATTAGTGTAATAATATTAGATACTATTTAATTAAAATTTAAAATTAAGTAAATAAACTGTTTTTATTAATTAAATAATAATTTTATTATTAATTAATAAAAATAATTATATACAGGGTGTTAAGCATCGTACTTGACTTACTTTAACCAGTAATTCCTGTCATTATTTGGAGTATAAAATGTAAATGAAATTTTGGCCTCCGGCGACTTTTTAGATGTCTGTTTTTTTTTTTTTTTTTAATTTTTTCTTCAAAATCATAGAAAAAAATATTCTTCCACGTGTCGTCCCTGGTCTCTTAGCCATGTAACTAACCAACCCCTCACCCCAATTTATCCCTCTTCCCAATATCTACTGATTTTTATGTTTTTGTAGAAAAAAAGAAAAAACTTTAAAAATGTCACCGGAGACCAAAATTTTATTTACATTTTTTACTTCAAATAATGTCAGGAATCACTGGTTAAAGTAAGTCAAGTACGGTGCTTAACACCCTGTATATTTAAAAAAAAATAGTTAAAAAAAATCATAAATTCAATCATTACAACCAAAAAGATACAACAAATTGGTATGTGGACAACTATCCAACTACATTTACGGTGCCATCGAAACTTAGAAACAATTACATTGCAGAAAGCCCGAATGATGTCCAACCTTCGATGAGAAAACTCGCCAATAAATCAGCATGCTGCTGATCGTCTTAATCGATGAAGTTTGAAATACCTCAGCCTTAAACAAAATACTTAAGACTAGCTGAAATCCCCGGCGTTGCCCAGGCTTTACGCGGAGTTTTGCGAAATTAGATGTAGTCAATAATTATTTTCAACGCTAAGAAGAATCAAAATTCTTCCTCGAGGGATGGGATGGAGTGTTTTTTCGAAATACCATGTAGGTAGACGCTTTTATATTCAGAGCATGTAACCTATATAACAAGAATTTTAATAGTAGATACATATTTTCGTGTAGTGAAAGAAGATTTAAAATTGAATAATTTTGAATATCAAATTGCTAGTTATCATGTTGTTGCTTTGAATCTTACCTAGTTGTATGCTGTTTATATTATAAATATGTGTTCAATTTTGTCGTAAGTTTAGATCAGCGATTATTGCTGTAGTTGGTGTAGTAAGGATACATTTCTCAACATAATATGTTAGGAAATTTATTATGTAGTTTATTAGGGGTCATATACATTATCTTTTTTATATAATTTTTATTTAATACTAGTGAGTTCCCGGCATGCGTTGCAATTCCACCCAAATAAAGAATTTTTTCTACCCTGCGTGTCCTTTTACATTCGGCCCATTTTCCCTCCCTTATCCCTTCCACCTTCCTCTCATTCACCCCCTCCTTCATCCCTCCCCCTCCTTCCGCGAATCCCTGCCCCTCCTTCATTCACCATTCCCACCCCCCGGATTCCCCTTCCCTTCTTTCCTTCCCACCATGCCACTAAACCATATGAAACCATTTCAACAAACACGTCGCGCGTTACGTTGTAAAATTTGAATGCAAATATCATAACGTATATAAATGAACCTTCTCGGGAGTGAGCACAACTCAAAGTTTCAATCAAGGATGCATCTTGCAATAGGATGGATGTATAGCGAATAATTTCATAACGCCAGAGCTCACTATTTTAAACAGAAACCATCGCGCGCATGCGCACAACAAATCTCCAAAGTTTTATCGCAATCGGATGAATGGTTTACGAATGCATAAGGGACAAACAAAGAATTTTATTTATTAAGATTTACAATATTTGTATTCATTGTAAATATTTTAGCCCACGGCTACTGGACTCTTTAGTTTTTTGAATATAGATTGTGCTGATCATGATGAATATTTATAATTTTTCACGTCTAATTAAAAAGATCCATATCCACTGCAGTTGTTTAATCTTATGCAGTAGTTGTCAATTCAGTCCGTGAGTCCAGCCGTAATGGTAGAACGTTACTTTATGAGTTTTCCTTACAAATGTACCTTCGGTCTCGGTGTGTCAATGCGTACTTTGCATTAAAATACCATCTCCCATCGCCTGCCATCTGCCGTGACTAACTGCTAACAACTTCAAAGATAAAAGATGTTCGCATGTCTACAAAAATCAAGAATAGTAGGTAAATAAACGTTCAATGAACAGCAAAAAACACATATAAATATTAAAAAATATAAAGGTAATAAAAATAGTTAATAAGATGCACTTGACTTACTTAAAGGGCTGGTAGTACCCGCCCAAAAAGAATAGGAAGGAGAGATGAGATAAGACAATGCGAATGTTGGAGCGAGAAGAAGAAAGAAGCGAAAATTGGGAAAATGTTCAATAAAACACGACTCGTTTACAATAGAGCAAAAATCAATTGAAATAAACACTGTGATTTTTTTTTCATACATGCAAGTTGTAAAATAACACACATAAAAATGTGTAAATAATAATTTTTGGAGCACACTTCGCGATTATTTTCTATCGAGGGAATTTTATGTAATTAACGTTTCGGCTCTACAAATCTTCAGATAAAAAATAACATATATTTTTTAAGAACTTACAAACTTAAAATGTTCAAGGGACATATGTTAAAAATCGGTAGAAAATCGGAATTCCGGTCCTCCTAATATTATTTGGAGTAAAAAATGTGAACGTAATTTTTATCTCCGCTGACATTTTAGATTTTTTTTTTCCAACTAAAAACATTAAAAATCAGTTAGGGTCTGGCGAGGAGTTAGGCGGCCACTAAGCTGAATGACCAGTGACGACATGTAGAAAAAATGTTTGATTTTAAATTTTTAAAAAAAGTATATTAAAAGTCACCGGAGACCACAATGTCGTTTACGGTTAAAGTAAGTCAAGAACGTCCCTTAACACCCTTTATAGAAAGCAATTTCAATCTCTTAATAGCGATTTTTTAAAGTTTATTCAAGCTTTGCCCGAGCTTTACACCGATTTTTTGTTATCTGATTACTAGTTATAGTAATTTTCCTCTTATTTTGGACATCGGTGTAAAATTTCAACAAAAATTATCAACATTCTGCTTTATGTGGTGAGGGTAGTTTTTCCAAATCTCGTGTAGACAGTAACATTGTTCGCCCGAACTATTTTTATAATGTTCGTGATATCATAGCGTTCTGTATTTTAATTGGTGCACTTTCAAACAATACTACTAATTACTATAATATATTACGGAACAATAAGAATTATTGTAGGGATTAAAGTTCAAACCTGTTCAAACTAAACAAAAAAATGTGAAGGAACCTAACCGAAAGGCCAAAATATCTTTACTATTAGCATTATAATCCTTGACCTCATCAAGTTTTTTTTTGTATCCGACACAAAAATATTTACCTGATTCTTATTTTCATTGCATAACAATTTTGTGCAAAGTTATTGCAATTTAATGCAGTAATATTCTTGACTGATTTCTTATGAAGCCTGGCATCATAAGAACTCAGGTTTTGAATAATCGTTATGTTTTTCCGGGAAAGTCTCCCACTCCTGTCTTCCTCAAGGCACAATGCCACAATAAAACATTTCAATATGCAACTCAACTTTCTGGACACTCCATAAAAAAGGTTGTACCATTATTACTTAAATCAAACATTAATTCATGTAAATGGTAAGTCCTTTTTTATGTGTTATGGATCCGGCTCACACGCGCCCGGCCTTGCCCGTCCGTCAGTCCATCCTTTGGTAGGGAAATGTACGGACAGTATTCCACTACTTAAGTTTCGGTATTAAATAAATATTCAAATCTCGCCCGTTTTATTACGTGACAGGCATCGTTTTCACTTTGTTTGTGCGTCGGTTTGTTGGGTCTTTTATTTATTTTTTTTAAACTGAAACATGTGTTGAATTGTTCCTTAAAACCGTGAAAAGAGTTGTTGTTCTTTCTTTTTTTGGTTAGATCACCATTTTGCGATCCTTACACTCGAACATACCTAACCAAAAGGCTTATGCAAATTACCGAATATTGAACCAATTCTTTATAAAATGTAACAAGTACCATGACCAGTATACATTATGTAGAAACCTTCGCGAGCATATGCATATGCACAACAAATTACCAAAGTTTCATCGAAATCGGATGAATGGTATGGGAACGCTTAAGGACCAAAGCGGCCGTTATTCCCAACTTTTCGATCGATCAATCTGATCCTCCGATTAACTAAGTGATTTGTTTAGTAGCAAATAATTCGCCTGTTGATAGGAGAGTTGCGCTGTTGAGGAGTGTTGAGCCCAAATTTCGGCTCAACAGTTGATCAGTAGGATTGGGTACAACGGTCGTAAGGCTCTTCTGTGTATCTCTTCTCTGCATGTTTTCCTTCTTTTAATTGCGTAATTCTTTAAATCTAAAATCTACTATCAGAGTAGGCTGATGTTATCTGTATTCAATCAATTTAAATAGACCCTTGCTTTTGTAGTGGTGTACTGAATGGATCAAAAAATAATTTAATTTACTAGGTACATATAAATTTCGTCTGTTTTTTTTTTTGGGGTGCTCTGTCGAGTGTCTTTTTGAGGAGAGGAAGAAGTCTTGAAGAGACCCACATTATGTGGAAGAGAGGAAACACACCCAATGGTAAATCATTCCGTGTAGCCAAAAAAAAACATTAAATAAAACTTTGTTGAACTGAATCTCGCTTCAAAATTTAAATTGATTTAACGTCCCTAAGCATCCAGTATCTATAAGTATTCTCGAGGTAAGAGAGGACTGCGGGCGGAAGAACCAAATTTTTATTTTTTTTATAACCATTTATTTATCACATTATATCACCTTACGTGCCTGGCTCACTAGGAACCCCTGTGTTGGGATTATAACAGTTTGCAATATATAACATAAGTAATTAACAACAAAAATAAAATAACAAGTCAATCAGTCACCCATGCTTATAAATTGATTTTAATAAAATTGTTGATATTGGATGATGAACCAAGATGTGGTGTCTGATTTATACAGGGAGTCTGGGGGTAAAGTGCATTAACTTCGGGTGGTGACTCTACATGATGGTAGGAGTAAAAAAGATTAACAACTTTTTTTGAAATGCCAACTTTTTTTCCCGTAAAAAAAGAGGTACCTACCTATTAAAAATCCTTTTTATAAAGTACAAACTTACACGATAAATTTGCTGTGAGTCAGCCGGGCGCGTTGCGTTGGTTTTGATTTGCGCGTATCGTAGATGCGGAAAATACCTAATAGTGCAGGCCACACACGCCGTACTAATTTTATCTTTTTGGCAAAAACTACCCCTAAAAGTTGAAATTTCGAAAAAAGTTATTTATCTTTTTTAGTTACACTACCATGTAGAATCACCCCTCGAAGTTAATGCACTTTACCCCCGGACACCCTGAATTTCAAACAATTTTGTGTTCTGTCTAATGTCCAGTGGAAGCGCATTGTATAGCTTTGTTGCAAAGTATTACAAAATTTCTTTGGCCAAAAGATGTTTTAACGAAAGGGATAATCAAGAGATTATGCAATTTGATTTAGTATTACGAGCAGTCAGGACAATGTCAAAAACTGTTTAAATTAGTTCACAAATTGAATTATAAATGCATTTTACCTTCGTATAACCTGTAGCATTCGTGAATAAACGTATTTCGGCAGTAGCGAAAACTTTGTATCCTTAAAAATACATTTTTTATAGCTCGAATGCAGCAGCATGTAATGGACACTTAAAATCCGGTTGGTTCGCGTGTCTCGAAGCCACAAGGAAGTCGTTAGTTCCGAAGTGTGATTTTAAGCTGAACTTTACTAAAACCTCGAGTTTATTGCGCTTTTTTGTTCACCATGTGCTAAAATATATATTATGTTCCCACAAGAAAAAGTTTCAATTGTAATTTTTTAAATCTTTATTGTTACGCGATTAGAAAAATGATAATAATCATAATAATTTGGATGTTTCAAGGCCTTTAAGCCAAGGTCGCTGTAAAACTTATAAATCCTGTACTTTACTTTTTTATTTATTTAACACTTTGTCTGCATAGGATTAGTACTTCGAGTAATCTATTTTTTTCCCAGGTCCCATCTACGTTTATACCAAAATTCTTAACCTATTTTATTTAAAATATCTATATTATTTTATTTTGTATAAGGCAATTCACCCCAAGAAATCTATATTCTTAATTCGATTCAAAGTATTAGGCGAGTACTTCAAATAAATTCACCAATTTAAATATTTTCTAAAATAGAATTTTTGTTTAACAATCATTGTTTTGCAAAATGTCATCCTCAAATTTTGACATTTTCTATTAAACAATGATTATTATTTTCAATAAATTGAAAATAAATAGCTGGCTTTATGAATTATAGCCTAAATGTTATTCTGATGTATGTATTGTAAAGTTTTATTAAAATCCATTCAGTAAATTTTGAGTGAAAAAGTAACAAACATACATACATCCATACAAACTTTCGCGTTTATAATATTAGTAAGAATAAGATGAGATTAGTAAGATAAGATAAGATAATGTCTTACATAATTTGTACAATAATTGTATGTGTGTTAATAGAAAAATCGCACAACATTTAGCAATTATTACAAACTAAGTGCAGCAAGTATTTAAAATTACAAATTAAACTTTAAAAATTACGATAACATAATTTGAACGCATTTTCCTCTTCTTTTATATTGGTCGGTACTTCTTGGAAGATCTCAATCTATGTAGGAGTTAATTAGTGATTTTGACTTCTTTCGAAAGGAATGTTGTTTTTTATATAATTTTTTCTTCTTATAGAGTGATTATGTTTGTGTTGATAATAATTATAATAATAATTGGATAATTTTAAGAGCACCGTTTTTGTGAAAAATCACATAAAGGGCGCTGTACAATTTATTATGGGTTCTTAGGCTCTACCTAATTTTATTCTTTAAAAATTTTTACAGGAAACCTGGCAGGTCACTTCCGATAAACACATTTTTATGAGAAAGTTTATGCTTGGAACATTATGCATTGCCAGATTTTACATTTGCTACCCTCCACTACTAATTGATATTACATTTATGGGAAGATGGTGGAAAAAGTAGAGTTAATATTGATTTTGAAAGATTGAAGAATTTAGGACTCTTTTGGAACTGGAGAATGTATTGCTTGTTGTTGATGCTTATTGTTGGTTACTAAAAAACTACTATTCGTTTAGGTTTACATTATGTTTAAAGGATAAATAACGTTTAGATCCCTTAACATGTTTATAACCTGTGGCCCAAATTGTTCATGACATCCACTCACTATTTTAACGTAATATATATATATTTTTTAATTACCTTGTAGAATTTTAGAATAACGTATCCTAAATATCTCTGTCAATTGTAATATAGGGTAGCAAATGTAAAGTCAGGCAATGTCTAGAGTTTCAAATATAGTGTCCTCTGCATGCCAAGTCTATTTTCTCCAAGCAAAGGTAAACTTTCTTATAAATGTGTTTTTATCGGAAGTGACCTGCCACGTAACTATGTTTTCTGTATCCCCTTTTAAAGAATAAAATTAGATAGAGCCTAAGAACCCATAATAAATTGTACATCGCCCTTGGGTTGATTTTTTACCAAAACGGTACTCTTCAAATTATCCAATTGTTATAATAATTATTATCAACACAAACATAATCACCCTTCAAAATCACAGACTCACTAACTCCTATGTAGATCGAGATCTTCCAAGAAGTACCGACCAATATAAAAAAGAGGAAAATGCGTTCAAATTGTAAAAAGAAGTGACGAAATATGTGAAGAGCAATTTTTTAAGTGTAATTTGTAATTTTCCATAACTATTCCAAACAAATCCATTCGCTATTTTAGCGTAATATATATATTTTTTAATTACTTTGTAGAATTTTAGAATTACGTAACCTAAATATCTCTGACAAATTATTGTTGATATTTTCTGATTCGGTGGCCAGATATCTTGAAGTACTCGTAATATGAAAGCGATTGTAGTTATAAGAACGTGTTGCAAGCGCTCTGTGGCGGTGTAAAAGTTTTCCTTCATTCCTTTGAGAACAGGTACAATGAAACAATAAAATTATGAGATATATGTGGGAAAAACCTAGACGAATGGAGTCGGATGCATTCAACTTGTATAACGCAGGTTACACCTACATTTTATGTTCGATTGTAATCTGTGAAGAAATCGCGCGAATACAGTTGCAACGGAATCGGTTTCTTTGCTGCAACCGTAATCGGCACAACCTTCGGGAAATCAGTTTAGAAAAGGTTATACTAATATTTTTTAAATTTTACAACAAATACTCCATAAATAATGTGCTGTTTTTGACATCGATAAAAAACTTCGGATGTGCGATTTTGTAGTTTTGTAGTAGAGCTGTTTAAAGTTTCGTCTCTGCAATTTCATTGTTTTTGAGATCAAAAAATATAGTGTTATTTTCATAATATGCATTTAAATCATCAAAAGGAATTTAAAATAAGCTAACAAAACGATGTTTATTTTTTATCCAAACCTGTGCCGTTGATTTTAAAGATGATTTTTTTAATGTATTTGTGCAGACCGATACTATCGAAAGTTTTTCGAACCAGTGAAACACTTGTCCGCAGTGCCCTCTATTACACTAAAAATGCCCAACAATAGGTACTGGGTGCATATCGACATTTAATCAATTCATATTAATAATTCCGATTAAATTTAGACTCGCAATTCAGTTCGAGAAAGTTTTCAGCTTGCAAACAAAAACGAAATTATAATCAAATTAAATAATTTTTTTATCCATCCAGTACTCCACTACACAAGCGTCTCTTTAAGATGATTATTTACAAGTAGGTACATCTTTGTTATTGTTATTTTCTGAACATAAAACAATGTTTCAGTGCTTAATTTTTTATATCTTTAATAATCCCGCGTTTGTTATAAAATTAAAACAATAGAACCGACGGCGACGCAGAGGCATTGTTGGCTCAGTGGTTCCCTCGGCCGCCGCCCTCCTGGCCCAGCCCGATTACCGCCAGTACTGCTCTACACCTGCAGGCGGAGAGGTCTCATGTTACCATTGGTTAGTCTTGTCGTGCTACGCTCGCGATGTTACCGCTCGTGCTCGTGAACTGGCGGCAATTACGCCACTTCCTTGTCTAACATTTTTCACCTGATACCCGACGGAACTAACGCCCCGTAGAAGGCCGCAACTGCCTCCGTATTATGCGCCGCGCATTGTGTCCTCATCGTCAATCCACCTGACCGCCACTGACGAATGGATAGCATTTGATACACACCGGATGCCCGCGAGTCATGGTCGAGTTCGCTTTGGAAAGTGTTAGTGAACTTTATACTCCAGAGTGTTATAAATCCCGGCAGTGACTCATTACTGAGTGAGACGTTCTGTTTCTGTTTCAGAACCGGCAGGCGCAAGGAGGACCGGCGGAGGGGTTCCGCCATGCCGGCACCTCCAGGGGCGGACACCACGACTCCGAGCCAAGCAACCCTCCCATCCCTCTCAAACAGACCTTCATCTACGGGTCTAGGGCCGACTGCAAGTACGAGGACATGCCCAACGGGGGATCCCAATCCATCTCCACTCCTGACGGCAAAGAATCAACCAAAGAATCCAAAATTACCTCGAAATCGGTGACCAAGACTTATCACACCCTCAAAGACATGATATCCAGTAGATTTAAAGGCAAAGACAGTAACGATGGCGACTCCAAAATCGACCCTGAGGTAGGCCTTAATAACGTTACGGAAGAACTGAGAAAATCCATGAGAGAACGAGCTGAACTGGAAGCCAATAACGCTGCATTGAATGCTTCGAGAGAAGCTTCGAGGAAAACTCCAGGAGAACAAGGGATTTATGGAAGGCCTGCTCCCCAGCAAAGGACTAATGATATTCAATACACCAGGCATTTGATGCAAATACAGCAAATGCAGAACAACTCAGTTCAAGGGCCTTACCAGATGCAACAGTTTAGTTCACCATTGCAGCAGGCGGGAGTTCAGACTCCAAACCAGCAAATAATGACGCAGCAGCAATTCTTGCAACAGCAGATCATGATGAATCAACAGCAGCATTTGCTGGGGCATGGACCCAGTGCCAGCTCCACTCCACAACACGGTCTTGGGCAGGCAAGGTCGCAGGAGCTGCTCACGCGGCAAACCATGAGCCCAGATTTACCAAATAGGCCACACTCGCAATTAGTCCACCAGCTTGGAACAGCTGATAATATTTATTACCAGCCCCAATATGGGGGACCGGGAACCCCCCCACAGAGAAATGTTGGGAGAGTTGTTGGTAACTACCCAAGTGACATCCAATCCCAAAATTCTAACTATTCTGGACTGAAGCAGGTCATGTCTCAGGTGTGTGTTTTTTGTTTGTTATTTATTGTGGTTCATTTTATAACCATCTACCTACTAACTAGAAAATTATAACAGAATCGTGTCTGAATCCAGTAAGATCTACTTTTCTTGTAATATTGTAACGCGAGGCATGCAAGACTTTCTCCTTTTAGATATTAACCATAATAGGATAATAATGTTTTTAATTTCTTCTCAAATTCGTGTTTTTTCTGAAAAAGATAACATGAGCATAAAACTGGCGTTTTTTTTATTAATATTACAGGTTGATACTGACAGCAGATCCAGTGATGTAAGAAGTCCTCAACAAATGGAGAGAGAGATTGTTAGGCAAAGAGGACTTGCAGACACAAGAAGAAGTAATTCCCAATCACATCTGGATGAAGAAGAAAGTGACATGGGTCATGAGAGGGTCAACCCTACAACTCCCCTTCCTGGCAACAAACTAAAACAACAACAGCGCAGGGGATCCCATGGAAACCTGATAGAAACCTTATCAAGAACAGGGAACTTACCAAATGCTGAACATGAAAAAGATTCTGATGATGGAGGGTTCAGAGCTAGGCTAAATGCTCAGGGAAGAAGTTTTGACAGCAGAGATCGTGGTGGATCCAATGGTCTTGTTCAGCAAAACATCCGCTCTTTCGAAAATGAAATGAGAATGAAGAATGATCCAAATGGAGATATCCTTAAAAGCGACGGCATCTATGGAGGAATGAAAACTCCGGTCTTTAATGGAATTCCTCACAGTTCACAAAGACAAATGGAGAATGGTGACGATGGTGGAAGTACTAATGTACACAGCAAAAAGATTAATCCTGGATCAACAGCTAGTTCAGGTAAATATTTCTAGTATTAAATTTATTTGTTTGCTTATCAAGAGCCAATGTATTTAATTTGGAAGGCGGGTATGGGTACCGCCACCCCAGGAACCATTTATTGGATAACCAACACCCTTGCCACAAATCATTCGCCACGTTTGGTGACCTAGCAAGGGTGCTCGGGTTCATGGGGTGAGATTTGTCTGGGTTTTGGCGGAGGACGCATCTGCCCACCGACTGCGTGGCAGGCCGGATAGGGAGAGTCTGGTGGAGGGAGACCTTTTGAGCTCTCCAGCCAAACTCTCTCGGAACATCGCCTTGGACCGCGGTGGGAGGAATGGATTAATATATCCGTCACTCCTGAACACACTGCCCCAGATTTCTATCCACCCCTCATATATTTTTCCTTCTTATAAGTTAATTTTCTTCCTTTTCTAAAAGGACTCTCTACACAGCATCCCCAAAGATGACATAGGCCCTGAGGGGAATTATTTTCCTCAGGGCCTCCTGTTTGGAGCTAATGTAAAAAAAGGCCAAATTAAAAACTTTTATTTCTTGTACTTGCATTGATCAGAAATCAATTTATTTTACTTGTGGTAAATAATGTGTTACATAAGAAACCACAGTCAATAATAATTACTTATAACTTATAAGTAAAAAAAAGTCTAAAGTGCCGATTTATGGTCCTGCTGCCGAGAGCTCCCTTGTAACCTCTATTTTGGCTTAGAAACCTCTTATAAAAGAAAGGAAGAGTTGTTATCAACGATAATAATAATGAATCATTTCTATAGCTCTTGATTTTAATATAAAAATTTCAGATTATGACAAGAATGGCGGCCTGTCATCGAACGTGGACTCCGGAAGAGGAAGTGCGGCCTACTCCAGTGGTCGTCATGTCGGCCATGACACCAGCACCGAGTCGGATCCACTTCCTGGAACCACACAAGGAAGGAATACAGCGGGAACCTCCGAACAAGCCGGGTCCACTAATAAAATGTACCATGATAAAAATGGACATGGTAAGTTAATTAAATGAATAATATGTAATATATCATTGAAGAAAAATAGTATGTACATCATAAACTACTTCTTACACTGCCTCTCAGTTTATTGTCCCTCAGTATTTATTCTTTACTAGCTGTTTATAATTATCAGGCCCCCTAGCACACTTGATCAACAATAACAATTGATAGGATAACTTTCAGTAACTTCTCTTTGTTCCCTAGAACAACTGCAGATGGCATACAAACAACAATTGATGTTGAATATATTAAGGACACTTATTCTTTGTTATTCTTTAGCAATTTGTAGTCTTGCTAGGGAATGATGAGAAGTTACCGAAAGTTATCCTATTAATCGTTATCGATCGGGTGTGCTAGGGGGCCTGGACGGGCTAACTTCTCAGAAACTTAAAGTGTGATAAATTTTGTAATCGGGAAAAAAATACCTTCATATTATAATATACTTGTGTATATATATAAAATATATAGGATGTTTATCTATAGACTGAAGGCCTCCGTAGTCTAGGGGAAAGGCTCTCAACTAGCAATCTGTAGATCGAGGGTTCAAATTGATGATTCAATTCAATTTTATATTTGTAAGCCTTTTTTTTAATAAATTGAGTTTGTTTACAGACAAAATTATTTAGTCGTATTCATATTGCGTATGTACGGGGACAATTGATTAATTTATTTGATATTAAAACATAACTAGCATAAACGTTTTTTCCTAAAATAATTATACTAGCACCATTTTAAAAATAATAAGGTAGTAGAATATAATAGAAGATATTCCCACAATAATCTTTGAAATGTATGCATTTATTAGATACTATACAAAAGGTTTAGGTTATTCTAGATACTATTTATAAAATAGTTTAATTTATTTATCACAAGTCTCATCTGCGTACTATCTTGTGTAAATTAACCTTTTCTATGGTCTTCTTTCAGTTGGTGACTCGGAGTGGGTGGATATAGTTGAATCAGAACTGCGCCAAATCCTGGAACCAAAAATGCACGGATTAAGTCTGGGCAGTGGTGCAGTCCAGAACGGAAACCCTGGTCCGGGGAGTGAGACTACTTCCAGTGTGACCCCGCCCCTGCCTCCCCTCACACCCACACAATCCACCCCGGACGCTACACCCAGGAACTCTGCAAGGTTTAAACATCAGAGGTAACAATTATTATATTTTTCAAGATAACAAATTGTTAAATTGTGTTGTGTTGAATTTCACAAATATGAATGTAGTAGTTTTGAGAATCATCCTGTCGCTCAGAGCTCTGTTGTAATACTACTTACTTACTCGATTTCTACTATACTTCCTGAGTCGATTCCTTATTGCTGAGGATCATGCCCTTACTCCAATTTCCATGGTGGACAAGGCTTCTCCACTCCTCGCCGTCCTGCACCGCGTGGAAAGCTGTGGACACCGACGTATCGGACGCCAGTGATACTTGATTACTCCAAGGCATTAATGACCTTCCTCAACTTTTTCTGGCATCCACTTTGCCAGTAAATATGAGTGTCTCCAAATTCCTCAGTTTGGCGAGCAACGTGACCAAAGTATCTTAGAATATTTATTTATTTAGGAAAATCAACAGATTATTTATATTTATTACAATAAACTTAATAATAAAAAAAATCTAATAACAGATTTTAACATAACTTAAAATTGTAATAATAATAATTTATTTTATTTATTTATTTATATTTAAACGCCCAAAGGGCTTTTACATACATAAAGCAATACATGTTTCGATTAATTACATTGAAGAGTTAGAAGTGAATAAAATAAAGGTAAGTAACAGAAAATATAAAGACACATAATATAGGTTAGATAAAATATGAGTTGACAAAATGTAGGTTATACAGAATATAAATAAAGTAAAAATAGATAGGCTGCCAATATCCTCCAAATCAATATTAATAGGAATTAATAAAAATGTATAAAATTGGTATTTGCAATAGTTTATGAATTAAGTAAAAATAGTTCGCACATACGGCGTTTAAAGTTTGCCAAATTCAAAATATTGTCAAATACATCAATATTGTTTAAATATTGATTACCAAGACTATGTAATCGTTGTATTGGGGAATGCAATTTATAGTTAGAATGAGATGTGTGTATATAAAATGTTAATGTTTGTCTAGTAGTTCGTGTAGGTACATGTAGATTAATTAAATGCAAGAGTTCACAGCAATCAAATTTAGAGTTTAATAATTTTAATAAAAAGGTTAGGTCAGTTATTTTTAATAATAAATTAAAGGTCCTGACATATTTACAAAAAATACAATATTGTAAATATTAGATAAAAAATAACAAAAGAAGTAAGAACACAAATTAATAACAATTTAAAGGTAACTAATATATTAATAATGAATGTATAATATACCTACAACTAAAGTAAACAGATGAGTATAAATTAGATGACAAGTAACTGAAAAGGATTCACAGCAACAAGATGATTACTGTACATTGTCGTCGCTAAAAATGGTAAACCGTTGTAAGCGAAGTCGTTATATACGAATTCTACTGTATTCCAAAATTAACCATTGCCCAAAATAACCGGGTCCTCAGTGAAATAATATTGACAGTAAAGGAACCGGTTATTTTGACCAACATAGTAGAATAATTTCTACACAATTCGCTAATGAATTTCTGATTCTTGCTACAGTAAACAAATTGCTACAGTAACAATATTGTGTATTGATTTCAGTTTACCCTACGGCAGCAAACCTGAATATAGTTCAGAGAATCGGGGAGCCATGCCAAACCAACGGGCCAACTGGCAACACACGCCTAAACACAGAAGCAGTTCCTCCAAAAAGCAAGACCATTCCGTGCAGTATAAAAAACACAGTAAGTTACAAGTTAATTTTCTAAAACTATTAATTCAGCTATTCGGTAATATTAATCTAATCACTTTAAGTTTGTCTAAAACTGTTTTGTTTGCCCTATCCACAGACAGACATTAGTAACATGTTGGGACTTTAAGTTTGTCTAAAACTGTTATGTTGCCCTATCCACATACAGACATTAGTGATGTGTTGGGACTTTAAGTTTGTCTAAAACTGTTATGTTGCCCTATCCACATACAGACATTAGTGACGTGTTGGGACTTTAAGTTTGTCTAAAACTGTTATGTTGCCCTATCCACATACAGACATTAGTGACGTGTTGGGACTTTAAGTTTGTCTAAAACTGTTAAGTTTGCCCTATCCACAGACAGACATTAGTGACGTGTTGGGACTTTAAGTTTGTCTAAAACTGTTAAGTTTGCCCTATCCACAGACAGACATTAGTGACGTATTGGGACTTTAAATTTGTCTAAAAATGTTAAGTTTGCCCTATCCACAGACAGACATTAGTGACGTGTTGGGACTTTAAGTTTGTCTAAAAGTGTTATGTTTGCCTTATCCACAGACAGACATAAGTAATTTTTTAGGTCAATTTAAAAAAAAATCATTGCTTGTCAGTTAATTCGTTACTACCTACCAACTTACTCAATAACACCAATAAACTCTTTCGCCAGCATACATATTGAAAATATTACACTTGGTAATAGTTTTTATATCGTCAACACTTGTAAATTTTAAAATGCATGACCTATAACAACACTTTTTTTACTTTCCAGTGTTTGGTTTAGAAACTGACATAACTTCAACAACAACCAGAAGTCTGGATTTGTCATCCATGTTGGATGGTCAATCGGATAGTGACGTATCCACCCAGGACGCCAGGGCCATCCGGAGGCAACTTCAAGGCCTTGAGAATATGTACTGCGAAGTGCTGAAGCTCCTGGGAGTCAGGAAACCAGCTAATCATGGATTGGGGAAATACCAGCCTACGGATCCTAGGTAAAACTAAAACCTTGTTCAATAATAAATTCAATGTTGCCATTATGCTAATGTTAGTTTACATAACAACCAATAGATGGCATCGGTAAACAATTTTCAATAAATTTTATGAGACTTCATACAAAAATCTTGAAGGACTTGAAAAAAATTATTGATAATGTAAGTTTACATGCATAATATTCTCCATAATGTAATTGATTTAAGGTTCCAGGGTCGAAAAAGCCCGAAATTTATAACCTTACTTTTTGTCTTTCCCAATAATTCCTTCATTTCTCCCCTAGGGTATCCAAAAGACGGTACGGAAGCGTCTCATCTCTTCCATCTAGTTCAGTAAGCAGTCGGCCTGTCAGAGACAAACGGAGAAACGCAACTGAACAAAGAAAGAAAGTCAATGATATTAAGGTGAGTTAAAAACTACATAAAATTCTAAATACTAAAGTTTTCATGTGGGTATATATTATGTACCTACCACTGATATATTTCGGTGTCGTCTTTGATCCCGAACTTACATTCTTTGACCATATATCGCAGCTCACTCAGTCTTGCTACAAACTTCTCAGGTTCATTATCAGGACATGCAAGCAGTTCAATATCTAAGTAGCTATGCTAGCATTTTTCAATGGCTTACCGGTAGCAAGCTGGAGTATGCGACCAATGTACATTGATATGTTGGAGCAAATCCAGAAGAAATTCCTCAGGTTATTCCTCGGACGCATATACCTGAGACAATATTCACCATATTGATTTTCTTGGGGAAACTGATTCTATAAGTCTGGAAACTAGGTAGAAAGCAGGTCTAATTAATAATTCTATTGTCTATTATGTCTTTCAAAATTTGGAACAATTTGATCAATAGTGATGAACTTGCAAACCATTTAGATGTAAGTGACTGTCCTCTAAATGCCTTTAAACTACTATTGAAGAGTCACCTGCCTAAAAGCTGATATGGCAACTAAATTGTACTGTAATTGGAAAAATATTGTATTATACAATAATAAAAAGTAAAAAATATCTAACATAACATCTCCTTCTTTGTAAGATTTTTAAAGAAGTGAGTTTACAACAAAGTTTTGAAGCAAGACTATTCTGTATTCAGTGTCGATAATGAAGTGGTTTTTGTTTCAAGGGTATAAACAAACGGTTTCAACGTCTTGAGTCACATGTTGTTACGCTGGCGAGATCGGTGGCACACCTCTCCAGTGAGATGAGAACACAGCATCTCATGATACAGGAGATGGAAAACATCAGGGGAGAAATCACTGCTCTGAGAAATCAACAGAGGTAAGGCATTAGGCAACTAATACTACAACAATCACTTCTCTACGAGTACTTAACATATCCAATTCAATCGAATTACATTCCAACCCAATATCAAATATGTAGACCACTACATTATAAAGGCCGGCTACAAGACTGCATCTTTATGAGGAAGACAATGGTTCAGTATTATATATTTTTATTATACAAACTTATTTGATTCTTTGCATTTTATTACCAAAGAATTCTACCAAGTTGGTAAATTAGCCTTTGTTTTCACCCACTGCCTTCCCATTGGTATTTTCATTGGTAAACATCGGATTTTGCATTTATTTGTAGCTTAGCCTCACTTCAGAACTATTATGATTTAATATTTTCATGGCCAAAAGTATTTTTGATTCAACATTTCGGACAACATTACAATGTCCATCATCTACCCCAATGCCGAAATGTTGGCTAAAGAAGGAGGTATCACAACACAGCATAACACCCCAAAAATACATAACAAAAATCACTTTAGAACTGTTCACAGCAATCACTGTGTACAAAGAACAACTGGCATATGGAATATAATCATTTATAATAACAAACACATACAATGAAACACATACAGTGAAACCCTCTTGTGAAGTCTCGCTTAAGATGTTTTCCTGCTTAAGAAGTTTGGTTTTTTCGGTCCCTTGAAGACCAAATGACCCAATTTTTCCCATTTACAAGGTTTTCCCACCTAAGAAGTTTTTTTTTCGGTCCCTTGGATATCTTCTTTAGAGGGTTTCACTGTAGATGATAAAAATGTGGGGTTAATAAAATTGCCAAGTTTCAGTGCTCCGTTTACTTCTGCTTTGAACAATTATTTAAATAATACTTCTTTTCAACTTAACTACAAGAAACAACTGTTTACATCGGGGGAGTAGTAAAAGATGCCTAAAAATTTCATTTTTTTCCATCAAAATTCAAAATTTTCCGTGTTTTGGCCAATTTGGTTTTGTTAGTAAGATGTGACGTTTACCGGAAGCTTCCGCATCATTCGCAATTATTCAGAAGAGATGCGACACAAGTGAAAAAGCTTAGTTATCATTGTTAATAATCTAAATATATAAGGCGCGGTAACTTTTGAAATAATTCCATTAAAATAACTTAGGTGCGGGGCATACGTCATTCCTATGTCTACCTACGTTAAATTGTCGTGAAAGCAAGCTTATGTGCCCAAGCGGTTAAATGTTTTAAAATATCTCTTCAAATTCACCACATTTTGGCTAGCGAACTTTCAAGGATGTTTGCAAATTGGCCACAACACTTCAGATGGATAAATTAATTTCATCATCTTTCCAGATCCCAATCGATGCCTCGAATGGACACCAGTTATTGCCCAGCCAGCAATGGGTTTGGTGGGATGGATGCGTCCAGTTTGGCTAATCCTAGTCGAGTTAAGAAACTTACAAAGTTTTTTGGGGACGAGCCACCATTGCTGAGGATGTTTTTAAAGAAATTAGGATATGAGGTATGTTACTTTACCTTTGCATTACATGTTTCCCTCAATTTATTCAAGTATAACTAACACCGGATATATTAGAACTCAATTTTATCAGTCTTGTCACACATGAGAATGTGACGTTTCATCGGATAAATTATATTTATTTATTTATAGATAGATACAAAAGAAAGTACAAGTATATAATTTCTCATTTGAAATAAAAAATGTTACATAAGAGATTAGTATGTGGTTAACATGTATTTAAATACCTATTTACAAACCTTATAATTTCACATTATTTTTGGGACACGACATTTATTATTCACAGAACTACTATACTAGTCTGAGCAAGATATTATATCTGACAACATCATTCTAGTAACTTCTGTCTTGGATTCCGCATCGAACGTCGGTAGTGAGTGGTTGTGTTTACCGGTGCTCTGTGTTTGACGATCTACCTACTTACCTCCTGATTCTACTGCAGATAAGAATTCATTTATTGTTACACTTTTGTTTTGATTATAATTTATTTGTATTATTTTGTTTACGATAAATTCGTGTGTACAGTCAATCAAATAGACTGTTTATTATTTTTAAATTTTTTTTTTTTTTTTTGTGTTTAAATAAATTGTAAAAATGGAGGAAGACGAAAATAGACCCCCTGATCCCGAATCCATATTCAACAATGAAGATGGATGTGACTCTGATGATAGCCATATTTCTATAACTCTCCCTTCCCGTAAAAGAAGACCTTCGCTTTCTCTTAATGTACCTCCCAAAATTAAATCTCTTTCTCATACCAATCAAACCTCAAGCTCTCAGGGAAATCATAAAGACACCATTCTACCTGAAACTAAAAGTGCTGATCTAATGTATTCTCTTTCCTCATCTGCCCCTTTCATTGTTAATGTTCAAAGAACTGAACATGGGAAGATTATTCATCCGCTGGATTTTGGGAAATTTATTTTCAGTTCAAATAATAAAAACCTTGGAATAGTTAATGGATCAATCAAACCGGAAGGCCGCTACAAATTATCCATTGAGTTTAAATCCGCCACCCTTGCAAATGAATTTGTAAAAAAAATTGATGCACTTTCAAACCAAAAATTTAAATCATTTATTCCTACATATAACCTTACAAGGATGGGGCGGGTCAGGGGTATTCCATCTGATCTCTCAGAATCAGAAATCGTTGATGCTCTTAATGATTCTCAAGTGACTCCTAAAGTATTAAAAGTACGTCGATTAAATTACAAGGATACATCTACTGGAACCACCATATGGAAACCTTCGCAATCTGTTGTAATAACATTTGAAGGTCAAACTTTGCCATCCCGTGTGTTCATCTATTACAACTCACTTCCTGTAGAAGTATATAAATTTCCGACGATTCAATGTTTCAACTGTTGCCGGTTTGGACATTCGAAACCCGTATGTCGTTCCCCTCCACGTTGTCTTCATTGCGGAGAAAATCACGCTTTTGATAATTGTCAAAATTCATCTAATGATCCAATTTGTATTCATTGTAAGGGCAATCATACCGCGGTTAGTTTGGCCTGCCCAGAATTAACTAGACAAAAGAATATTAAGCAAGCAATGGCTTCAGACAATATTTCTTACTTCCAGGCGTCAAAAATATTCCCCACTGCGAAAAAATCTTTTGCAGAGATAACTTCTACCTCATCTCCCTTTCAATTCACTTCCTCTAAACCTCCACTATCATCTTCTCACAGAGAAACGTTTTTTAAACCGTTAAAACCGAAACCTAAATTTATTCCCTCTTTTGACAAAAAGCAACACAATGAACTTTTGTTTTACCCAAATGGGAACAATAAAACTCAGGAACCCAATGGAAGTGTTTTAAAAAATAATTCTGCTTCACCTATTTTCCCTAAAGTTGTTAATGAAAATTCTTCTTTCATTCAGACATTAATTACCCTCTTAATTTCAATTCTTTCAAACAACAATAATGTACCGTCCAACGCTGCTGATTATATTAAATCATTACTCTCTTGTCTTCCCAATGTCTCTGAAACTGAACAGAATACTTCAGTGGAATAGTAGAAGTCTATTCTCTAACAAATCTGAGCTTATTCAATTACTCAATGTACATGATATTTCAGTCGCCGCCATCTCCGAAACATGGTTAAAACCCTTGTATCAATTTAAGATTCCTGGATATCATTGTCTTAGACATGATAGATTGGATGGTAAAGGTGGCACAGCTCTTATTATTCATGACTCTATTCCTTTTAAACAAATCATTTTTCATACTCTCCCCATCAATTTTCAGATAGTAGCAGCTGTTGTATCTGACATTACAATATTATCAATATATATCCCTCCCTCTACTATTTTTGACGAAAACGAATGGTCATTATTAATATCTCAGATTCGTCCCCCTTATATGATATTGGGCGATTTTAACGCTCATTCTCCCTCTTGGGGTAGCGAATTAACAAACCGTTCGGGTCGTAATCTGTTAGATTTTATTGATACTTTTAATCTTTGTATTTTAAACGACGGATCTCCAACTAGATTCACCCCCCCTCAACAAAGGAAAAGTGCCGTTGATTTGTCCCTTTGCTCATCTTCAATGATTCCTAAATGTTCTTGGGACATACTTAAAGACCCCCTTTCCAGTGACCATTTTCCTATCATTATTCTCTTCCACCAACTAACTACCTTGCGTTCCTTTACTGTAAACAATAATTTTAAATTCAAAACTAAAGACGCAGATTGGAGAACTTTCTCTAATGAACTAGACTCCCTTGTTCACTCGACAAAGTCATCCCTTGGGAACATCACAAGAGAATGCGAATTGTTTCCTAGTCTAGTAATAAAAGCAGCAGAAAAATCCATTCCGAAACGTAATGCTACTATTAAGATAAAACATTCGACTCCATGGTGGGATGAAGAATGTACTAGGTCTGTTAACTCTAGAAAAGAAGCAATTTCCATTTTCCGCAAGTGTATGTCGTTCGAAAATTACTTATTAGTGAAACGCGCCCAGGCAGAAACTAAACGTATATTGAAAAATAAAAAGCGTTCTGGATGGCGAAAATTTTGTGAAAGTTTGTCTCCTGAATCTTCCCAGTCATCTGTTTGGACCAGTTTAAAAAAGTTCGGTTCATCATTTGCTCCTCAGCGTACAAAGCATATTCCAGAAGAAATTTTAAATAGTTTTGCTGACAAGATAGCCCCTCCATCAGTTGCCAGATATGAAGAAATGCCTACTTTTATTTCCTATCCTTCTCACTCTAACTGGCTAGACTCTCCTTTCTTAGTTAATGAATTAAAACGAGTAACTAATTCCCTTTCAGACTCTTCTCCTGGTCCTGATGGAATATTATATAGCTTTATTAAAGCATTCTCTGACACGTCGTTAGAATACTTCTTATCTTTAATTAATAACATGTTTGAAACCGGATTTATTCCGGATATCTGGAAAATTCAAAAAATCCTCCCGATTTTAAAACCAGGGAAAAATCCTTCCGAAGTCTCTTCCTATCGTCCTATCGCTCTTTCGTCGTGTTTAACAAAAGTAGCGGAGCACTTGATAAAGAACAGATTGGAGTGGTTTGTTGAAAATCACAGTATTATCTCTCAAAATCAATATGGCTTCCGGAAAAAGAAATCAACTATGGATAATTTAAGTATATTTACAACAGAAATTCGTATTTCCCAATCCCTTAATTCTTGCACACTGGCCACATTTCTTGATCTTTCGTCAGCTTATGACGATGTATTAATTAATATTTTAAAAGAAAAATTGATAAAAATAAAAATTCCTATGAAATTGGTTCAATTTATTATCAACTTGCTATCAGACAGATCCATTATAATCCACTCTTCCTCAAAAATTTTAAAACGTAAATTATGGAAAGGGTTACCTCAGGGGTCTGTAATTAGTCCATTGTTATTTAATATTTATATAAGCGATTTAGACATTTTAATCCCTTTTTATATCAAGCGACTTTATTTTGCGGACGATTTTCTTATATATATAACACACAAAAATTTATCCCATGCTGCTAAGGAGTTAAATTTGGCTTTGCATTATATTAAAGTTTGGTTATTGTCAAATGGAATGAATTTAGCGACTTCTAAAACTAAGGTAGTGGCTTTTACGCGCAAAAGAAAATTGCCCCCTTTTTCTGTCTCATTTGATAATGTTCATCTCCAAACTGTTAAGCAAGTAAAATTTCTTGGTATACTTTTGGACCATAAGCTTTCCTGGCTCCCACATATTCAACACATTTCTGCCAAGTGTGAAAAGGGGCTTAATATGATGCGAGCAGTTTCCAGAGTATGGTGGGGATCTCATCCTACTACCCTGAAACTAATGTATAACTCCCTAGTTCGAAGCCACTTGGATTATGGCACATTTCTTTTCGACCCCCTTCCTAAATATTTGGATAAAAAACTTGAAAGAATTCAATCCAAGGCGCTCAGAATGATTATTGGGGCGATGAAATCTTCTCCTATTAACGCGCTCCAGGTGGAATGCGTAGAACCACCCTTATTTTTGAGAAGACAATTCCTTGCTGATAAGTTTATTTTCAAATCTTTATCTCTGTCTCGTCATCCTTTAGAAGAAAGTCTCGATTATTTGTTTAATAACTTAAACAACAGCAAAAGATTGACAGATAAAAATCGACAGTCTTTCCTTCTAAAAAGTTTTCTTTCATACAGATCTCTCTCTTCTTCTCTCCAAAACGTACAAAAAGATCCAATCCTTCCTATTTACAAAATCCCGTTTGATACTACAGTGGTGCCTCACACAACGAACTTAATTCGTTCCAGGAGCAAGTTCGTTATGCGAAAAGTTCGTTATGTGAAACGCGTTTTCCCATAACAATAAATGTTAAAAAAAATAATTCGTTCTGTAGCATAAAATATGGTAAGATGACATAAAAAAAGATAAATTTTTTGTTATTATTTTTATTTAGATACATCTAAAAACATAATGACGAGGTCACACTGTTTTACCCCACATTCACTCCTTCTAATTATTTCCTGTTTCATTTCAAGAGAAATCACCTTCCTGCTTTTTTTAGAACCCATCATATAAAAAAAATGTTGAGTTTATCTTAAAAGGACGACTGCCGTGATACGTGTGCGATTTAATTCGTAATGAAGACCGATTGCTGCGATACGTGCGTAAGTTAAGCGTACTACGCAGTGACTAACGGGTCTAACGACTGCCTGCGCGGGAGGATGCAATTAATCGGCAGTGATCGTAGAAGATCGGGCGACTTCGTTGTAATGATGAACGATTGCTGCGACACGTGCGTAAGTTAAGCGTACTGCTCAGTGACTAACGACTGCCTGCGCGGAAGGATGCAATAAATCGGCAGTGATCGTGTGAAGTGGGCGACTTCGTTGTGTGAAGCGAAGTTCGTTGTGTGAAGCGAAGTTTGTTGTATGAATCGTGAAATGAACGAAAAGGAAGTTCGTTGTGTGCAGCGTTCGCTGTGCGAGGCGTTCGTTATGCGAGGCACCACTGTATTAATTTTATCCCCAATGTAATAACTTCCGACTTTCGGACGAACATTTTAACATCATCTAATAACTTTCAAAATGTGGACGATCATTTTAAAAGCATTACGTCTTCTAAGTTTCCTGGGTTTTCCCTAATTTACACAGATGGTTCCAAGTCCGAGCTCAAAGATTGTGGCGCATCTGTGTATATTCCTGAATTCAATCTAAATCTTTCTTATAAATTGCCTAGAGAAATTTCTATATTTACCGCAGAATGCTTCGCAATTGAACAAGCTTTAATTCAAATCCAGCTTCTCAATATTCGTCAAGCAATACTATGCACTGACTCTCTAAGTGCTGTATTAAAAATTTCCTCTAATATCGTTCGATGTCCAGAAGACTACATTATTTGTAATATTAAAAACATCCTCAACTCTCTACACGAATCACAATTTGAGACAATATTGGTTTGGGTCCCTGGCCATCTAGGAATTGATGGTAACGAGAAAGCCGATTCTCTCGCTAAACTTGGAACGATCTCTGGTTCTATCCCTTTAGATTTTAGAATTCCTATCTCTGACATCTTCTCTATTCTTAAATCCAATATGTCTCGTTCCTGGGAAGAAAATTGGACAAGTACGAAAACCCGAACTGGATCTTTCTATGCTGGAATACAAAGGCATATTCCGAGTAAACCTTGGTTCCACGGCAAAAAAAAATCCAAAAGATTTATTTCCTGCATTTCGAGAATGAGAATTGGTCACTGCTCTATTGCAACTCATTTGTTTAAGATCCGAGTCCTCGATAGTCCACTCTGCGAGTGCGGTGTGGAGGAGGAGACTCTTAACCATATATTCTTTAATTGTAAAAATCATTCTTCCTTCAAAAACATTTATCGTTTGCTTATTAAAATTACCCACAGTTCTCCCCTTAGTATTCCGTATTTGCTGTCTCTCAACAGTTCTCGCGTTTTTTCAGTTTTATACAAGTTCATAGACTTAAATGAGTTCAATGTTTGATTTGTCCTGTCCCCTCGTAGATTAACCTAAAAAATTTAACTATCTTTCTTAAATTTTATGGCACAAAGCACTCTTCTCAGGGTGAATTGCCTATTCCATAAAAAAAAAAAAAAAACTTCTGTCTTTTTCGTTTTCTAACAAGATACGTGAGATGGAAAAGGACGGACGATACGAGCTATAGCTGGGACTATTTTAGTACATTTGTTTGTTTATTATACTTTAAAATTGGAACACATTAAATTTTGTTGGAATATGTTACAAAGTACCTACCCAAATATTTGGTTATGATTTATTTTTCACATATTGCGAACTCAATGTAAATTTTTTTTTATTTAGGTACCTACCTACCGACCCATTTTGTGCATTCACGTCGTTACTTATGTACCTGCAATATTTTACTTATTTCCACACAGTTATTTTTTTCTTGTGGGCTATAAATTTGTTTTGCATTAGTTTTGTGTTGAGAAAAACTTTAAAAATACCACAATTTTATTATTGTCTTAATAAATTGTCTGGAGGCCTCAGCACATACAAAGTACACAGAAAGGCCCACATTATAATGTTTGAAAATACTAAGGCACCAATTAAAAAACACAGTTTTAGACATTATTTTCTTTGGTATCGTAATTGAAATTGAATATCGAAAGCATTTCTTACTATGCAGTGCCGTTCAGCAATTTCTATGAGGTTTCAAAATTTAAAGGAATTAATTCCTCAAATCCTAAACCTTTCAGGGGGTTTCTCACCATCCTCCCAGTAGCTTATCTACCCTAATAACGAATATTTTAGATTTACGATTTACGGTTTATTTAATTATTAAGTTGGAGTTTATAATTCGGTACTCGAACCTACGAATAGTGGCTATATATTGGATAAGTTGGCCTAATTTTCTAACCACTGCGAGTATTTTATTTTTATTTTTAATAATATTCGTTATTAGGGTAGATAAGCTAACGGGAGGATGGTGAGAAACCCACTCAATCCAATTAAGTGCCTAATAACTTAACTAATTCAATACAGAACTTGTTTGACTCATAAACGCTTTGAAATACCCACTTTTAGCCTTTTTCAAACTTTTTTACGAACGGAATTACTTTCAAACTTAACTAAAATACTGATTTAACATTTTTTTTACAGAAATATGCTCCACTGCTGGAAAAAGAAAGAGTAGGAGCTGCAGAATTACCTTTCCTTGGAGAAGAACGTCTCAGAGCTTTGGGAGTTCCTCTCGGTCCAAGACTTCGGATTCTGCATGAAGCAAGACTGGCGCTACCGCCCACAAATACCTCTCACACCACTCTATGTATTGTTTAATAGTTACATATTCACACAAACTTGTCTTTAGTTAATACAATTCCATTAAAAATCATAAAAAGTGTATCAGCAAGTGTAAAATTTGTATTCCTCTGTAGAATAGTTTGAAATGTCGAGTATTAGTCATCATTCAAAGTAGCTTCTGCCTAATCCTTTATCATTGTTTTATCCAATCGAGTGTTCGCGTAAATCCACGTCCGCGATTTCTTGGTGTCCGATTTGAAAAATTTCCTGCCCTCATTAAAAAAAATCATACCTCTGAATTTTAATCGAGATATATATAAACTGCTTATAGTGTTAGAGCACACCTATATTTAACCATTTATAAAAAATTATAAATGAATTCTCCATATTATTTACTATAAAATTGGCATACTCAGTACCTATTTGGAGAATATTAGATATTATAACTTTATAGTATATAGTATGTTGTCTATAGCCACGTAGATATTCGGAGATATTTTAAATTTGTACACGCATTATTGTAACACATGATCAATGATTTGTAGAAAAATAATATTTCAATAATTTCAGTTCGCGAAATGTCAATAACAAATAATTCAGAAGACATGCGAGACATCTTTTGTTAAAATATGAAAATACAAAGTTATGTTTGTGATTAAACAAAGTATATAACAAGCGGGAACTTTAAAAATAATTCCAATAAATGTTATAAAATTCTCTACAAATTGGCCACATTTTGGTCAAAAAAGGCTCGGTGGTGTTTGCATATTGGATAAAATGTGACCAAAAACGATCCAGTGGCTAAAAGAAAGAAACTTGGGCCTCTGAAGTCAAGAACTGACGTGTCTTAGTAAAACCTACTGAAGAGATATAATTTTTTTTTTCAAAATTTCAACTTTTTGTATGAAGATCTTTTAGTTTATGGATGCGGCGCATCCCCAAATTGAAAGAATCCTGAAGATTTTCATACAAAAAGTTGAAATTTTGAAAAAAAAAAAATCATTTTCAGCAACAACAACATCAGTAATGACGTTTTTTTTCAATCTTAGCAATCTAGCTCGCTGAAAACTCACGGACCGCGACTGCTACCATCTGATTTTTAGAAACATTTATCTTAAATTCTGTCTCAGTATTTAAAAAAAAACGATTCAGTAGTTAACGTGCTAAAATAATTTTATAGGTACATACATTTTTAGTTTAATAAGATATAATCCTCAAGTGGTATTATTACAATAATTTATTCATAATAATTCATAGCTTTAAACCATTTTTTGTAATGTTTCCCATAGGTACTATTTTTTGTAAAATAATATATGTATTCTATTCATAAGATGAAATAAAATGTTTCATTTCCGTAAAATTATTTTGTATTGTACAACACATAATATATGAGTCGTTTTTCTATAATTTATCGATTATGTTCTATATTACTATTTAATTACTTAGTTAGTTTATTACGCCGTGTACAATATAGCAAAGTGTTCGGATAAAACAGTGTATTTGATAAGAATAACATTTTCATACAAATTAGAAAATGTTAATAAAGTAAGACCTCAACACATTTTTTTTTAATTTGTCGCATTCTACATTCTCTTTTCCTTTTTAATTTATTTATTAAATATTTAATAATAGTCTTTGAAAAGTTGTGAATATAAATACTATCTGTACTTTTGAATAATATAATAAACTTTTAATTGAACTGAGCTCAGTATGAAAAAAGTTATAATTTGCTTAAAAACATAGAATAAAGAAGAAAACTAGAATTCCTTCCATATAAATTCAATTTGAACTGTCTCAATTATGTTTCGGCCGTATCTGCGCCTATCATCCCAAAGTAATACGTGCTGATACTTGGTACGTTTTGACACTAAAAAGTTATCGTGATAAAGCCTTTGGTCACATTTGCGACTTCTTTAATCTGTACAAACTATCAATATAATGTTATGTATACAATACATTAATCCAAGATGGCCGAAATCATTTCCAGATGTTTAACTATGGACGATGACTTTCTTTACTTCTTTAATGATTTACACATTTTGGATCCCATATGATGGGTTATAATTATAGGGGAATTCCAGCACAATTTCATCGCTTCACTCCATTTTTATTAATTAAAGAAATATGTATAACTAAGCGATATTTAGGTGTACTTAGCCACCTGCACGCTAAGCTAGTATGACCACGCAGCACGTGCTTAAACTGTTTGATGTATCGCCTCCCGCGTGATAGCGTGCCCGCAGCCCGAATATTCACGATGATGGCCGATAATGGCCGGCCACATTTGCGAGTATCATGTCATGGCACGAAGCTTCATAGGTGCGGCCCTAGCATTACACTCGCCTGACATAGTAATCTCCACCCTATTTGAATTTCATAATACTGATGAAACACAGTTTTGTGTTGGAAATGTAAGGCCCGTTTGGCCAAATATTCAAACAATAAAGTATTTCATTCTTTGTTCTTTGGGTTTTTCTTTGGTCTATGCTTAAAAAGAATTCACTTTATTTTTTATAGAATGATTACTTTTGTAATTCTCACGGTTACAGCACGACAATGGTGCAAAAAAAGCATAAAATGAATGTTCTTTTTCCCGATAATGCTGCATCACTTTCTTACACACTAAATAATAGTGAAACAAACAATTTAAGTATGTCTGTTTCCATCAAAATAAAAAGTACTTAATCATTTTATTGCATCTACCGCATTCGTAATAACGAAAGGAGATGCCTTGTGTCGTAGCCGTCACCATGCTGCATAGGAATTATAAAAGTAGTCATCGACACATACTTCGTCATCAGTAAACAGGCAATCAACAAAATGATGATGATGAACATTATTTATTAGGTATTAATATAAAATTATTTACAGTCCACCAATTATCTTCACACTTTCTACACATTATAAGAAAATGCACGACACGTGCAAAAGTTTTATTGAGTCTTGAATTAGTAAATTTTAATCCCAAATACATTTTGGTAAAGAATTTTTTTAATGTGACCAAAGATATGATGCAATATATATTCATAAGAGCGAGCATTTGTATACTAATTTTACCAAATATAAAATAAAAGGCAAATGTTGTGATCTCCGAGTACTAATAAAAGAATCAAAGGTTATATTTTTAACCACTCTTATCGATATAGTTCGTATTTGTTTCTTTTCAATTAATTTAATGTGTCATGGTCAATAATTTACGATTAATTCCCATAGTCTACCTATACTCTTATATCAGTTGTTCCCAATCCTACTGATCAAATGTTGAGCCGAAATTATGGCTCAACACTCCTTAAATGCACAAACACGCTCTCCCAAATGCAACTCTCCGACCAACAGGCGAATCGACCATCACTAAATAAATCTGGGAACTTAAATTTGGGAACCACGGTTGTTATTATCTCTTTTCAAAATGCTAACAGGGGGAAGAGTTCTTGTTACCATGGAAAAGATTCCGCCACCCGGTTGGACGATGTTGTGAGACATGTTATGGATGGGGCTATCTTGAAGAGACCCAGAAAATTTGAGGAAAGGAGAGCAAATGATGGAAACTAGCGTAAGAATGAGTTGGAGAAACAATTCTCACATAAAAGATGAACGGATAGTACCCTCTTGTTTAACGAGTTCTTTTTTATTTTACATTTACTCCATATAGGAGGATCCATGTTGCAGAAGGGAGGAAACACAAAAGTCAGTAATTCATTCCAGAGCCGAGCTATTGAACTTAAGAATGAGTTTTAGAAATGAAACCTTTCTTCTGTGACAAATGTCAACCGTGTACATTATATTGGGTGCAAATGGGATCAATGAAGCTAGTTTGACGGAGCATCTTCCATTGTAGCACCGGTAGTACAATGAACCTACCTGACTCTGATACGTTTTTGACTCTGTTTAGCAAGAGAAAGCTGTATTAGATTTTTCCAAATTATCTCATTAAATTAGGTTTCTTGAAGGAATCTTATCTAATAGAATAATGAATGACTTCACATTATTCAAATACATATTGTTATTTATGAAGTACCTATGCCTTATTATTCACCACAGTTATACCTTAGGATAACATTAATGCGATCCAACAACGTTCATGCTTTAAATTGACTTATTGATAACCTTCGACATTATGTATAATATTTTATTGCCCAATAATGTTTTGATGCACTCTGTACAAGTATTTTAACATTTTTCTGAATAATTTAATCTTTGAGTGCTGCTAACCAATTTTTTACAAAATAATAAAAATAAAGTTTCTATATTTCAGCTCTGTCTACCATATCGTCGCTTCAGTTCGTTTTTATCCAGCACACCAAAACATAAATCGGGAGAAATGGCGCTTTAAGGTTTTTTTTTACAAAAAAGGAACATACATTTTTTAGAATTTAAGACAAGGAGCATTTTGAAAACCCCTTAAATATTTTTTTATATATTTTTTTAACGAGTATCGTAAATAAAGGCTTTTTGAGAAAAACTGCTTACTTCACTCAATTTTTCGAAAAATGGTCTGTTGGACAAATATGAACTAGAGTGAAGATATATTTATAAAATTACATGACATGAAATTGATTACAAGATAAAATAAAATAAAATGGTAAAACGTATATTGCATTTCAACCAAGATGGTTTAAGGTTAATTCTCCATGTATGGTGAAGGGGCACACACTGCCACTGGGCAACAGCCAAGATGAGAGTGTTTTCCAATCTGCGGTAGCGCTGACTCGAATAATGAGAATGTGACTTTTTGGTTTTAATTTTACATCATCTTTCGAAATGTTGTAGATATACAAAATGGTTCTTGAGACGTGTAGAACTCACATTCGTTAATTAATTTCTCAAAATTTAAGAAATATAGTTAGTTATATTATACAACTTTGTAACCTGTAAATAAATAAAAACCACTTTGTATGGTAAGATACAAATTACATCTCTTTGAAATGATAAATTAAAATTAATTTTGATGATCTGTATGTTGTAAAAGTTATGGTACCAAATAAGTTTTATTATTTAATATATTGTACTTTGAATGTGTAAACATAATTTTTGTAAATTTTGTACTATATTTTACAATTTTAATGAATAGTTTCTAACAATTTTTGTACTCATTATTTTTTAAATAAATAAACGGTGAAGTTCAAATAATATTATGGTGTTTTTTCTTCATTCCCTGTTTGTTGGGTTTTCCCATTACAAAATATTTACCTGAGGCCCTAGCACGCTTGCTCTATATCGATCGGTAGGATAACTATCGGTAACTTCTCATCGATCCCTAGTATTTTTTTTTTTATAGAGAAACCTCACATGAGTCCCAACTGCTCCCTTCTGGAGCCAGTGAGACTATGGCATCTCCAATTGGAGTATGTTGTGAGGCTGAAGGTATGTGGGGAAGGGAAGGAGATGGGGAAGAGGAGGGTGCGAAAGTACCTGGCTATTCAGATCTAGTCACTAAACACGGCTAAAGCCATTATTAAGCAACGTTTCAATTCTGAATGGTGGTCTTACACCAGGGCGATACTGAGAGTATCTTCCACTCTGGAACGTGCCGCAAATTATTATTTTTAATACCACAAAATAACACAAATTAATCAAATAAAATTTATTTGCGCACGCCGGGTTCGAATCCGCAACCTTCCGATTGGGAGTCAAGTGTCTTACCTTATCGACCACGGACGGTCGTCATGACTACAGATCGCCAACGAATAAGTGACAGTTCACAATGACTAAGTGTCCTTAACATATTCGACATCAACTGTCGTTTGTACGTTTGAGATCTGCAGTTGTCCTAGGGAACGATGAGAAGTTACCGACAATTATCCTACCGATCCTTATCGATCGACCATGCTAGCACCTCTGAACTGGGTATGTTTTCAGGCTGAAAGGTAGTGGGGATAGAAAGGTGGCGAAGTACCTGGCTATTCAGATTTGGTCACCAATTACGGCTTAAGTCATTTCAAGCAACTGATACAAAAACAAGCAAAAACAATTGAATGCTTTATTTCATAAAACGCACAGGTAAAAAAACATTGGTAATAAAATATGCACAGAATGACGTAGACATTTAACATTAATCACATAACTACTCATTCGTTTACAATTATAGTTACGTTATACTTACAAAATTCGTAAAACTTTAAATTGAAAATTGAATAATGAAATGGTAAGGTGACCACCCAATTTTAAATAATGGAAATTTTAGAACAACGCTGATTCAAACTTACTGGCTCTGTCGTTGGCGAAAAGCAGAACAAACCCATCAAGAACAAACGTTGCTTAATAATGGCTTTAGCCGTGTTTAGTGACTAGATCTGAATAGCCAGGTACTTTCCCACCTTCCTCTTCCCTATCTCCTTCCCTTCCCCACTTACCGTCAGCCTCACTAAATACTCCAACTTTCACCTTCATGTACCCACTAGCTCGCGTATTTATTTCGATTCTGATATTATTTATTAATGTGTGCGTACAAATAAATTATTAATCTAAATCAATGTAGGTATTAATGTAGGTATATACTTATTGATACTATGTCATTAATATTATTATATTATAATGTAAATGTTCCGTATATTACAGAAAAATAAATTATCACTGTCACCCATCATTATTATAAGAAGCAAGTTACGATGTACCTACGTTCCTTTCGATTGCTACTTGATGGCGTGGATACGTACTCTGCATGTAAATACTTATTTCTACTTAATCAAATGCGGTTACATATGATTAAGTTAAATGTTGTTCTGCTAGTAAAGATTATTCTTGAACAAGCTTCATTTTCGACACACTTTGCGCCTACATGTCTAAACATATGTATTTTTTTATCTTTACACATGTAACTTCCCAAACAAAACAATAAACAACATCATTAAACGATGTGTTAGCGATGGGAATGATCGAAACTTTTATATAATCGATATTTTTTAATCGAGACATCACAATAATCGAATGATTAATCGATTTTTTGCTCGGAGTTTGGGAGCAATAGCTACGGTCAGGGGCAGGATTTTTGTCTGTGGGGGGGGGGGGGGGTAGGAAGCCGAAAATTATTATGGTGCATCATGTATGGCAACGCTTATTTTTTGTAGTAATTTTATTTGTTGTTTTTTGGTATGCATTTCATAAAATAACAATTATTGTTAAGCTACTTAGTTTAGCCCGTTGGTAAAAAATTCCATTAAAAATGTTTATGTATGTTTAATAATATGTCAATAATTATAATTATATGACATTTTTGTCCAAAAACAATCTCTAAATAACATGTTTAAATAACGCAACATTAGTAAGTAAGTACTGCAACAACATTTCAATCACCGTTTTTCTTTCCTGGCAATGGCAAATTCCTTTTTGTTTGATGGCAACATTAGTGTTATTCCCTTTTTCACGAATTTCAAATATGTGGGTATCTCACAACAATAAAATTACTAATAAGATATTTAGTTTCGCCGGTAGGTACAAATTCCCATTAATAATATTGACAGTGTGTCTGTGTTTAACACGAAGATAATAATTTTATGTCGTTTTTGTTAAAAAAAATAACCTCTAAATAACATGTAGGTTATGGACACCTTTTCGTATCAAACAAATTATCATTAAATATATAAATATTATCATTAAATATATAAATAAAGTTTTCTTACTATAGAAATCGTTTCATTTTTATTACAAACTAAGAAACACCTGTTAATTTCAAATAAATTAAATATATTTGGATACGTCCATATGAAAACATATTACTTGCTGATTTTGGTAGAGTATTATTTACTGCCCTGAAGAAACTACGGTTTTAGCGAAACCCGGTCGGCATTAAATATAAAAATGGTATATACTAAGTTATTGTTTTATTTTAAATTAAATATACAATACTCAAATAGATGATAAATAACCTCATAATAGACATTTTTAAATTGTTGAAAGCTATCACCATCGCAATCTTTTACGTATAAAGTATACTGAAAACGTAAATCGTTACCTAAAAGTATTCATTCATAATTTAAAATTCACACATCAGGTTGTTTATAACATGTACCTATAAAATATTTAGTTTGTCAAGCAAAATCACTTTCGATGACGTTTCAAGATTATGCATTCGAATTCTGACATCGAGAAGCGAGAATCGATTCCAAGTTCGATGACGTTTAAAACCGATTGTCTCGGACTGTGCATTCGAATGGATTCTGACATCGAGAAGCGAGAATCGATTTCAAGTTCGATGACGTTTCAAACCGATTCTCTCGGCCGTGCATTCGAAATAATTTTGACATCGAGAAGCGAGAATCGATTCCAAGTTCGATGACGTTTCAAACCGATTCTCTCGGACTGTGCATTCGAATGAATTTGACATCGAGAAGCGAGAATCGATTTTTCTATGGAAATGAATCGAAATCATTCGATGGTAAAAAAGATCGAGTAAATCATCGATTATTCATCGATTGTGCCCATCGCTACGATGTGTACCCAATGTACCCGTTTTGCACCCAGTCTGATAGTTATATTTTCGTATTGTTATTAATAAAATGTTGAATTAATTTGCCACGATATCAACGGACCGGTCAATAACTCACCAAATAACATCATTATAATATTTGATATGTCCCAATTTTTTATTTACGTAACTATGTACCTACCATCTTAAAAAATAATATCAAAGTTCTTCGGGCAAGGATTTGCACTGAATGTCCTGAGTCTGGACTCAAACAGAAAGTTATTTATATATTATTTTATTGATTAGGAATGGAAGTGGTTTTATTTTTACATGTCTACGTTTTACGAAATTACGTTTTTTACGAAATTCAAACGTAAATGGGTCGGGTAACTTACCTACACGTTCATAATAACAAAGGGGTGTACATGTACATATTTGGGTGACCAGGGCACCGATTCTGGAGCAACGATAAACAGTTAAATGTTATGCGCAATCTGCGACAGCTCTATTGTCCGCGAGTTGCAACGACTGGTTCCGACCAGTCGTTGCCGGGCTCGATTGACTGTTGACGTTTTGCGTGTAAGTATGAAACTCAGGAATACGCATCGATGATGTACTTTCTCATGCGCTTGCGAGTGGCCCTGAGTCAGGAATAGGGCCCCAGACAGTTCGTCCCTCGACAGTGGACCCATCGAATTTTTACGCACCAGACTTTTAGGTCCGGGTTTAATTTTCCCCATAGAAAAAAGGTTTAATTTTCCCCACTTTCACACACTTTTCCATAAAAAGCATTATCTAGTAAATCCACGGTATATGCAAGAGTATCATAATACAATAACAACATGTTAACCTACCAGAGTTCCAAATGGGAAAATAATTCACCGACTCCAGATATTTTCATGTCAGAGGGTTCGGCTCGGTGGAACTCCTAATCGGACCGATAAATCCTACTAATCCCTCATTATAAAAATTTAAAAAATCTTTCGTAATCCTACATCTACATGTATTTAAAATGATTGATTTTTGCATTTTTATATATAAATCCTTTGACAAATCTAATACGCCTGAATTTTAAATGAGAGAGCTAGGTATAATGCCAGTAGCTGAAATAATAATCGGTAATATTTTTATAGTCTGAGAATGCCAAAGAGACTGCATTTTGTATATTAGTTTGCCGGGGGGCCAACTGAGGGGGATAAACGCCATGGAACCGTACATTTGGGTAAATATATGGGTACATAGTTTAATTTATTTTTATTTGTGTCTATGGATTATTTAATATATCTTTCTTACAATAAATAATTATTATTATATCACAGTGTTTTCATTATAAAGTTAAATCATAATTGCTTATTTATTATTATTATTTTTGTGTTTGGTGAGGGAATTCAAACTCAAATAATAAAACCGTAAGCATAGAATAAAGAATAACACCAGGGGGCCTAGTCTATATCTCTCACAGCGCCCGTAACGCGGGTTTAGCTACGTCACGAATCCGTATTAACCCTCCTCTGACCGTGCTAAAAACTTTCTCGCGCTCCGATGCTGTACACTCGGTAAATATTAGTGTAATGTATTTATTTAATCCAATACATAAAAGTATTGTGGAGGAATACCTAAAATGTTAACTCTATATTTAGTATATTTACAAAGATATTTCAGTAAATACAAACCGTGACAGCTTAGTTCACAGCACCGTCAAGAAAGGTTAAACGGCAAACGTGCTTGTTTGTGAAACCGAAAGATAGAGACTAGGCCCCCAGAACTGCCTTGTGGGTGTGTTTCGTGATTTAAAATGAATCATCAACATAAAAAAGGTTTTTTTTTTAAACTTTGAGGATTTAAAAAAAGCGCAAGTTGCGCCACAACACGAAGTATGTCAAAAAATACAAATAAATAGTAGTATATCTGTGTGTAAGGATATAATGGCCAACCTTATGATTCCAGAGATAGCCTCATTTTTAATGTCAGTGCCATACAAGTTTTTCTTTAAAAAATGATAACTCCTTCATTTGTACACGCAATTGCTTCATACGAAATTTTATAGCATAGTAATGATCAGCAGAATCCATTTCTAGCCAAAAAAAGACCCATGAAAATTCAAGTCTCTATGTCTATGAAAGGCTATTTTCAGCCCACTGTGCGCCGGGGTGTTGGGCTAATGATCAATTGTTTACATTCATATTTGTGTGGAAGGTACTTCTAGTTTCATATGCTTACTTTAATACATGATCGTAGAAGTAGTAAATAATAAAATAGTGTAAATAGTAATGGCAAGAAAAAAATAAGATAAACGAAAGATTTACCGAAAACAATAACAAATTTGGATATTGGACTCATAAAGTAGATGTAATTTTTCAATTGCTGAAATTTGTAAATATTTGTAATGTATACCTACGTAGAAGAATATTGTGTTAGCTCAATTATTCCTCACTTCTGGTGAAAATTTAAAATAGGATTCGAAAAAAGTCATTTTTATGTGTATACAGACAAGAGACCCATCTGCTGCAGACTGTCCGAAGCGAGTGGAACTGTTACACAATTCGTTTTTATAGCGCCATTCTTGTGAAAACTGCCTGAAGGCCGCGGAGTTAAACTAAAAAATTAAACAAACTTTTACCTACATTCTATACAACGTAGTACGAGTATACGCGTAATTCTAAACAAAATCATTATTTTGACCATAAATCTGTTAAATTGTTAAATTCTCTACTATATGTAGATAAATTGGAACTAAGCCAATGTCCGGGTCATAATGTCAATGCGATTAGATTGCTATTTAGACTTTTATTTTTTTTAAATTTTTGTTATGTTATGAACATGTCAGATTGATGATATTTGAAAATAAAGAATCATAATATCAATAAATCGTAATATAAGAGGAAACCGAGCGGGGTTTTGTCCAGACGAACGTATGTATTCCCCAATCTCTTCTCTGGATTTTAACACGACACCAAATTAATTTTTAATCGACCACTAACATGCCGGTATGTTTTGCTTTTTTAATAAGTTACTTCTTCGGCTAGCTTTACACTTGTAAATTTACGAAAAACTTACAAGTGTAAAGCTAGACTTATAGGAGTTAGGACCTGCCTGAATTGCCTGGATTGAATGTCTTCAACAGAAACAGACTTTCATTATACAAACTGGACAATGTATTTAAAAAAAAGCATAATGTACACACCTAGAGTATTTTCATCTAATATAGTTAGTAAAAAATCAAAAAAATTAGTCCTTTTTTAGGGGAAAACGGAGAATACAAATCCTCGATTTTTATGATTTTATTTGGGTTATCAGCCAAACGGTTGTTGAGTTGCGGTTGTCCCTTTCGCTCAGTATTCGGGGGAGCAACAGTGTAAGCAACAGTTTGGTAAAATACTAATTGTTCAAATTTCTCGGCGACCGGGTTTCCTCTTAAGAGGAACGATTGCGCGGCCGGTTTCATACAAAACGTAGTTTTGGATTTGAGGCCAAAATACCCAACCAAACTGAAAAATTATTTTTGTAATAAAAAGGAGGGTCTATTTTTTTTTTGCTTTTAAATGATGACGTAGAGGTAATTAAAGAAATCAGTTTTGATTCATTTTGGAAGCAACTTTAGAAAGTTTTAGTGACTTAATTATAATTATTAAAAAAAAAAATCTGCTTAATCCTTGGTTTTAATATAATGAAAAATAAAATAAAATAATGTAAAAAATGCGTTTCTTTGGGTGGCAATTTGAATATATAAACGACAAGTTTTTATTCCGATGTAAATAGGTAATCTGTAATTTAAATTTACACCCATCAAAATGTAGTAAAATATATTTTTAGTAGCCTTTCAACGCATGCCGGGTATCAGCACACTTTCAAAAACCACTTTTTATTTGAATTAATATTTAACACCCAGCCGGGTTTCGCTTAGCTCGAGCTTAGTCAGGGCTTATTATATCAACTACAGATAAGTTCATGCAGACACATATATAAAAAAAAAAAAAATTAGTGAAAAATATAAAAATTGAAGAGAAGATACCCTATTGGTGCTACCGCCCCGGGAAACAATTATTGGCAACACCAGCTCTGCCACAGGGAGACCATTTGACCTCTCCAGCAGGACTCTCAGTGGGAGAGATGGATTTATGTATTATTATTTATTTATTTACGCCCTAATAGGCTTTTACATGAACATTTTACATAGTGATTAAAGCAATTAAGTATAACTAGTAATTATTTACTTTACTCGTGAGGTAAGAAACATTACAGCACAGAATTAAAAATCGTACCTATAAAAACAATAATACAATTTAGCAAAATAGATATAGTATATTTATAGAGAGTTAAATAAAAAAAATAAGACCTAAACTACAACAAGGTTGGTTAAAAGCAACACGGAGAAAAATGTTATTCTAAAATACGATCATTTTATTCGTAAAACGGTTAAAAAGGGACTGAAGTTCTGACGAACAAATTAACAGGGTTTCAATGTTTATTGGCGGGAAAATGTAAGAATAATTTGTTGGTATACGTACGAAATTTGATCTAATTTATTTATTTATTTTATAGAAACAAAACAGTACATTGATTACCGTGTGATGACAGAGTTTACAGATATTAAATAATATTTCATGGTGGGTACCTTTGATATGTTTCTTTGTAATGTCTTTAGTGGAATGTATAATTAGTAACTACCGGGTGATGTGTGTAGTGTGTGAGTGTGTGTTTATGTGTTTATGTGTGAGAAGTGGTGATCTGTGAAGGGATATGTATGCGCATTAAACAGTTATATCATTGACATGATGCTCCTTTTAAATTTGGGCAGCGAATCTGAGAAAATGTCAATATTAGAGTTTAGGCAAACATTATTAAATGTATGAAGAGCACGGTTAATCGGCGAATTAGTTGCTGCATTTGTATTGTAATTTATAGGGTGGAATAGTGCTGTATGGCGTGTACGTCTTACAGGTATATTAAAATTAATTAAGGATAATAATAATTAATGATAATAATTTATTAATAATTAATGATAATAATTTATTCTTACATTTTCCCGCCAATAAACATTGAATCTCTGTTAATTTGTTCGTAAGAACTTCAGTCCCGTTTTTAACCATTTTACGAATAAAATGATCGTGTTTTAGAATAAAAATTTTCACAGCCTATTTAGTAGGTAAAAACATTATATTATTTGTGTAAGTTCATCACTATACTTATCCATAATTATACGTATTAATGTATAGCAATATTTAATTGTTTACCAGTTGTGTAATATTCTAAACACGTTTATTAGTAAGGGGTTCAATGAGTACGAGCATTAAACCTAATGAAATCGGAACATTGCACAAGCCTGTAAGATTTTCAGCAAAATCTGCACTTTATCTTTTGGATGATGAATGAGTGAGTATCTACACACGACCTTTGATTAATCCGTTTTAGTTTCTCTTATAAACCATTTTATGCTAAAATATTTACACGGGTTACCTATTACTGAATATTATTATTATAAATAACATCTCAATAAAAATTATATAAATATAAACAGGGTGTCCGGGGGTAAAGTGCATTAACTTCGGGTTGTGATTCTACATGGAGGTAGGAGTAAAAAATATTAGCTCTTTTTTCACATACAAAAAGACGTACCTATTTATAATCCTTGGTGTAAGGCACAAACTTACCCGACTGATTTGCTGTGAGTCAGTCGGTTGCTTTGTGGCTACGTTAGTTTTGATTGGCACGTATCGTAACAGCGGAAAATACCTAATAGTGGAGGCCGCACACGCCGTACTAATTTTATCTTTTTACCAAAAAAGTATCCCTAAAAGTTGGAATTTCGAAAAAAGTTATTTATCTATTTTTCTTACACTATTATGTAGAATCACCTCCCGAAGTTAATGCACTTAACCCCTGGACACCCTGTATATTTTTATTACACTAACTTTATACTCCCGCGTTTGGAAAGGTTTGGAAGGAAGTTTTGGGCAGGAAAAGGGTATGATGGCTGGGGGTCAGTGTGTCCAGGAGTATCGGACGAATCCATCGTTCCCACTGCGGTGAAAGTCGATGTTTTTAGAGAGTGCGGCTGGAGAAACTCAACCAGTCGAGTCTCTTCCGATCCGGCCTGCTGTGCAGCTGGTGTGCAGACGCATCCGCGGCCAAGACCCGAACAAATTTCATCCCGTGAACCCGTGCACCCTTGCCAAGTCACCAAACGGTGTCGGTTTGTCTAGTCTTTAGTTAGATGAAAGATTGTAGAAATGTATATATTGAAATTTGTACAGCGTCCTTGATGAGATTTTGATACCCGAAATGAGGTTACCCATACCCGCCTCCCAAATTGATATTATGGGCGTAAATAAGACGTAAATATAGATCATGGAAATTTGATACGCTGTAAAGGCCAAAATGTTAATGGTTAAGGAGAGCAAAAAGAAGCATATTTTTTCATAAAATCATATCACCGGTCTCTGTAGACCTAAAAATATGAAGTTTAATTACAAAATAAAATTGAATAGATCTTTCAGAACACTTAAAGTTTTATCGTAAATTTCTTTAAAAGTAGAATATATTTTTAATTTGTTATTTAAAAAATCCTATAAATGCACGCTATACAGTACACTTATTTTTTAGAACTATCATCTTTAATTTAAAACTAAATAATGTTACTGGGCAGTTCAGCAATGTATAATTTTGTACTATTCCTTTATGAAAGCCCCTAAAATGGGGATTAAGCGAAAAAAGGCATATTTTCATGATTTTTTTTTTGAGATATGAATAATATTGTTTTATTTATTTTATATTACACTTTATAATATCATTGAAGTATCTTTGAAATTAAATTTCAATTAAAAATATCAATAAATATGTCCGTGAGAGCGAATCTCCAGAGGCGCCGCGAAAAAAAGTTGTTATGCGGTGAACATCATAACTCGTTACCGAAACATCTGACACAAAAAAATTTAAATGCTTTTAAAATGTGATATATTTTCTCTGGTAATAAAAGGGAGTACCTTTTTTTAAAGTGAAAAACACGATTTTAGCTTAAAAAAATCGGTGAATTTTTTATTAAAAAATGGTTATCAAAAAAAAAAATAAACTCTTCCTGACTACCTGTTGTTTTTTTGTGTAGAAATAGTGAATACAAGGATCAGTCAAGTAGATTTTGAGTTATGATGTTCATGAACTTCAAAAATTTGTTTGCGAGAAAATCGATTTAAAGCTTTTTATACTCGATATCCGGTCGAAAATCGAAAAGGGCTAGTCGCTTGAAACGCTGTATCTTCGTTAGTTTTGCTCCGATTTACTTTAAATTTTGACTCAAAACTCTCAACACATTGTACATTCAGAAAAAATAATTTAATTAGCTTTTCAAACCTAACCCCCCCCCCCCCCCCCCTTAATAAATACATAAATATGTTAATAGTGGAATACCTTGATGAGTAAAATCTCAAATTGTAGTAGAGTAAAAGGCTTAGGTCACTAATATGCAGTATTTAGTACAGTTTTTTTTTTAAATAGTTATTATTTATGATTTTATTTCCAATAGACTAAATTGTAAATTTTAGTTTTAATCATAATAATATGCTTACAACTTACAATGTATAATTGTTTTGAAATCCATTTTTATGCAAAAAAAGATATATTCCGTATTTAAAGGATTTGTACCGTAAATAAATAAACAATAAAAAAAAATATTTTTAATGGAAACGTTGACCATTTGCATTTACAAGGATTGAAATAATATGAAATAAGTTGAATAATAAGTTATTTATTTCAGCGCCCTTGAGGTGATTTCTCACAAAAACGGCGCTCTACAAATTATCCAATTATTATTATTATTATTATTATGGCTGGGTCAAAATTTGGAACAGGTAAATTATTAAAAAAAAATTAAATTATGTCAATTGATACTTTGAGGTATGCTCCTCGGGACCAGAATATTTTCTGATGTCACTTCTTGCAATATTATTTATGATCAATTACCAACTATCTAAGATTACATTCCTACTGTTGTATTGTGTATTGTTGCCTGTTTTGTGTTGAGAACTGATTATGTGTATTCGCAGAAGCGACCGTATCGCTTGAACCCAATGTACCGAGGAGGTCTTATCAGAATGTCCGAGGAGTAAATAACACAGTCCCCAGTTCAAACAGTCAGTATAACTTAGCAATTGGTCAGTGACCGTACAGAGAGCTAAACGCATCGTTGAAAACTTCTCAACGACCGTCAGCTATTTAAATAAAGTATTATTAGTTTAATAATAATTGAAAATAGCTTAAACATGAATTTCTTGTTCGTTCTGTGTTGTTTTTTGGTATTGGGAGAATTCGCATTTGGAGAGGAAGTCAAATTTTCACTCTGCCCTGGAGAAGGTATGTGTAATATTAAAATTTTGTTACTATTTTTGGATTTTAATATAAATACCTCACATAAGTTCCAATTTCCTTGGAGCCAGAGGGACTATGGTATTCCAAGTATTCATATTGTGATGCTTACGTTAATGGGAAAAGAGATGGCGGAGAAAAAGTTTAGTAAGTTTTATGACGTTCAAAGAAAACTGTACCTAGAAAAATTACGATTTTATTACCTAGTTTTACACTACAAGAGAACAAGGGCATGTATTTTTATTAAATCAATGTCCAAAAATCTTCTATAACTATTTACTAATAAACGCCACAAACTTTAAAACAGAGATAAAACAATACATTATTAATTACTGATTGCAAGAGTGAATACAATGAAATATTTTTACAATGAATTAAAAATATATCTAATGATGACCACATAATTATAAGAGTTTATACATAATATAATATATTACGTGCTTTTTGTAAATCTGAACATCTGAAAGCCAACTTCTCTGTCCCTTAGTCTAAGAACACATAATTAGTATTTATTCGTCTAATTAGATGATACGCAAGAACCTAGTTATAAGTAGCATTCCTCCTTCCTCTACACTTTTCATAATAACATAATATTGTTTCAAATTATCAATTTAGGCATACAGATAAAGAGGTCAGAGATCTTTTACTCGTAATACATAGCACAAAGTACAACAGGAAATAATTCATTGAGACCCTTTTCTTTCTTCTACGATTGAGAACTAATAGAGATTATATTAGTTGCATATAAACTAGACATTATTAGGATCTTAAAACATTATGCAAGTACACGTCTTAACAAAACAAAAATTATACAGTTCTAATAAAACCGATCTATACTTTAATAATTATAAAAACACTGTTTAAAGTCCAATTGTTTCCGCCTGGCAATGATGCTAATGTAAAAAGCAAATCACGAAGAAAAATACATATTTATCAAACTATTAATTTTAATTATATTATATTTAATACAAAATTATCGCTAATTATTGTTGACTTTATCATACGACTTTATTGTAAGTATTCAATGTTTTAATTAATGGGGTCAGTGGAAAAGATAATGGACAATAAGAATTGAGAGCAAAAATATATATAAGATTCCACTTTACTATATATTTTTCTTGTAACAACAGCAACAACAAAAGTTTCTGATCCCTGCACTATTTTTGATTTTTTAAGTATTTAAGTACATAGCACAAGAGTCCCAACTGTTCCCGTCTGGAGCCAGTGACTCTATGGCATCCCCAATTGGAGTATGTTGTGAGGCTGTTAGCAGTGGGGACGCAAAGAAGATGGGGATAGGAATGTAAGGAAGTCACTGGCTATTCGGATCTGGTTACCAAGGCTTAAGCCAAATCATGCAACGTTTCTATTCTGAATGGTGGTATTTCAACAGGGCGATACTGAGAGTATCTTCAATAGTCTAGAGAACGAAAAATAATTTTATCAAACACAGCAAACATATTATGTTGCACCATCTTAATCAAAAATAATCAACATTTCATTTTCCACTCACATTGTATAAATACAACCAACGTTTTGTTTCGTTAACCATGCTCACCTCATCGGGATTTACATAACTTAACCTCGCAGGTCTCGGGCACATTCTGTCTGAAGGTCAGAAATTTCCGCCCTGTAATAAAATCTAAACAAATAGACTATTTCTGAACGTATCCGAAAACTAAAAACTGTTGAAAGGTGATAAAAAACTTTATTCTTAGAAAAGCATATTTAATTTTTTAAATATCAATTTTTTTTGCAAACATAAAAAAGTTTTAAAAATTGCCCTTTCTAAATAAATTTCTAACTAAAATTACTGATAACGAAATAAATAAAAAACATTAATATTTTATTACAAACTTTATTGTCACGACAATATTTTTAGTCAAGTATAAAAATAAAAAAAAATTTTTTTTTCAAATTGCTGTTGGTTACTTTGTTTCATAAAGGTGTACATTTAAATTATTTGTGGTTAACTTGTAGATATGAATGTAAAGCTTGGTGTTTTCTCTTTCTAACACAATTTAAATCATATTTCTCACCATCGTAGTAACCCCTTACCTCCCCAGGTGCAATGATTTCTATGAGACTTATTTGTATGTGAGTTGTTCCCAAAAGCGAACAAATTAGCCTTAGGGGTTTAAAAAATTAAAACAGCCTTCAATATGTAGTGGGAGAAGAAGTGCGGGGAGAGAGATTTATTCAATTTCTATCTAAACAACTTTAAAGCTGCGGTTAAAACGAAGTGTTTTTATTTTAAATTATAAAATTATGTTTATACAATATATGTATATGTGTACAATATGTATGCTATCCATTCACTGAATAGATAATTCTACTATATATGTGGTAACCTTATAATAGAACAGGAGAGAAATAAAATCGGTACTGACAATAATTTGTCCATTTTGCATATATCCATTAATAAAATATGACTGGAGATAGGAACCTCTGTAAACTGTAATTTATTATGAATACCATATAAACTAAAGATATCTAGGGTCGAAACAGCTCACTGTGTTAAGTCCGATAATTTGTAGTAATAAAAAAATAATTTAAATTATGTTACGGGGTAAAATGCATGGTATAATTTTAATAATTTTTGACATCTCTAATTTGGAAACTCCGATTTAGGAACTCCGATCAGCTGTTGCATATTTCACATTAACTTATGGTCCGGGAGTTTATTGTATTTATAAAGACCATCCCTTCCTCTCTCAAAAAGAAGAAGAAGGAGAGATACGACAATACGAATGTTGAGGGAGAGAGCTAATATTAAAAACCATAAAATTCAAACGAAAATTGTGAACATGTTTAATAAAACACGACTCGTTTAAAAAATAAAAAAACATCTCGTTGTGTTAAGGTGAATGTCAAAAGAATCGCTCGTATAGCTAACAAATACAATATTGGATTGAATCACCGATGAAATAATGTATTTGTTAGCCTTTCTTGAAAGATTAAAGTTTTTAATTATCAAAACTATTTGTTAATATTCATATTGCCAGTCTACTTTCGCGAACCAATAATTTTTCTTAATATTTCAAAGCATAACTTGTGAAAAGCGTTTATAAGTAAAAAATACTATACGAGCGCCGTCCACGAAAGCTTAGAATATGAATTCTTTTGACATTCACCTTATGTAGCATTTTGCGATTCGGAGCATATTTCTGTAGAGAGAATTTCAAATAATTTTCGGCGTGGGGAATGTACAGATACTATCTTAAAGAATAACATATATTTTTTTAAGATCTGAAAACTTCAAAGGTTTAAGGAAAACATTTAAGAAATCGGTAGAAATTCGGACAGCCGCTTCTTAAAGCTCGAGCACATTTCCATAAAGCAGAAGTATTAATTTTTTCAAACAAATAATAATTAAGAATCAATTTACTTTGCTTAAATTTACGGAAATATTATTCGGTTATTGTAAAAAATATATATTTTATCTTATCATGAATGCGTTTTTTCATGTACGCAGAGGTCCGCACAATTTATCAGAATGACCGAAAATGTAGTGTGATAAAATTAAAAGATTTTACTTTATTTTCAGAAAACAAATGTGATATCCACAGCCTGAGAGTGAACCCCTGCAAAGAAGCGGCGACAGACTCCCCGTGCAGAATTAAGAGAGGAAAATCTGCCTCAATCACCTTCGATTACACACCACGTAAGTGAATGATATATTTTTATATCTAGTACCCACAAACCCTTTGATTTCCCTAACTTAAGATGATAGACTTGGCTTTTCGGCCCATACAAAAAGGACTCCCGGGAAAAAACACTTTTCTACATCGAAAATTGCACAAAATGAATATATTTTTTTTATAATCCCTTCTAGAGGGTGAAAACTATGTCGATATGTTGTCGAATTTTCGATGCGTTTCGTATTAACGTAAACATTCACTTTCAAACATGTACGATTTATCAAAAAATATTATTTAAGGAAAAAGTGCTGTTAACTCAATTCTTACAAAGAATTATAAAATTATAAAAAGCTACCGACGTAGCTTCTTCTTTCTAAAAAATATATATTTTTAAAAATTTCAATTTTGTGAAAGTTTCGGTGTAGAAAAATGTATCCATAAACCCCTTTTCGAGCGATTTCTGTAGGTAAATTTGAGCGTTGTCTCATTCGCACATTTCGCATTCGCATGTATTGTAAGTGTGCGTGAGCTTATTGTGAGCGGGACAGAATGACAGACGCGGGTGTTCCACGTGTGGTTCAAAGTCTAGCCTCTTAACTGATGTATTGTGTGGCTTTTCGCCAGTCCGCACAGCATCCCCAAAGACGATATATTTTTCAGTGCCTCCTTTGTGTAAATGGAAAAACTCTATGTTTGTCTTTCCTCCTCTCTTCCTGACCTTCACAGCACTACTTCCTGAGATTTTGACTGCATTAAAAAATATATCATTGAAGAAAAATTGAATGGTAACCTTCCAAAGTTATTCCAATAAAATTGCATTAAATAAGTTTATATTTTTATAAGAAGACCAACTTTCAAGGAGTGGAGTAAATTGTTGAACAATTCGGTAAGAAAAGGTACGAGTCACGAGTGTAACATAAATGACTTTAAAAACAATCCCTACCAAAATTATCTGCTACTCAGGTAAGGTAAAGTATTATTAAGTGTGGGCATGTACATCCAATGAAAGGATGTATGGAGGATATATGAAGCAACTGTGAATAATATATAGAAGTCGGGGAAGCATAAAGAAGACATGGCGCGATCAAGTAAATCAGATACTTGAGTCGGGCCATGTCAAGAGTCTGAATAATAGAAGAGTAGGTATGCGACGATGTATGAATGTGAATGAGGCAAGGAATGTGTGCTAAGTGTGCGGGTAAAAGGCGTGATGGTTAGTTAGTAATTCATAAAAATTTTCGCTAGTAAAAAGTTCGTGCTACGTATACCCCATAGACGTACCTTTACATACATGAGTAACCCGTGGGAAATCATTTCCCTCCTTCTGTGTTAAGGTTTTTTTTTTTAAATGGTGCAGGAACCCAAAGACAGAATGTTATTCTAAGTACGCACTTAATTATTCAATATTGAAACAATATAGGTACATTGATGAACTTCGTGCTTTACAAAAACCGTCTGCATAATAATTGTTGTAAACAAATCGCAAAATCAAACGAATTTGGACATCGTATTCTAATTCTTCACATTTATTTATTTTCGTACAATGTCCCCGAAATAAATTAGATAATATTTGTAAAAGATCAAAGTTTATAATACTCGAGTAAATGTATTTATTTATATCAATTTATTATCAGTTTTTAAATAGAACATTCGAGGAGAGGAGTTTTGTCCATAGTCACTATAATAAATACCGACGAAATCTTGACCTCGTAGTATGTTACCGACTGGAAAGGCTTCCAAAATCTTTTTTAACCAAACCTTTCACCACATCATTTGTACAATCCAAATGTACATTTGGCGCAAAAGTCATGACCCTATCGGAAGATGCCATATTTTTTGCAAATGGCGGCAAATGTCAGTTCTGCTTTCATATTTGTGAAGAAAATCGATACAAAATATATGTCAATAAGACATGAATCGCTGTACTCTTCAAGAACGCGGAAAAAACGGTTTTGGTGATTTGCACTGGCCGGCAAGATCGCCCGATTTAACCGTTCCAGACTTCTTTTTGTTGGGTTTCTTAAAGTCGCGACTCAGTGTTACCAAGTCTCAGACTCTTGAAGCCCTTAATTAGAATATTCTTCAAGTAAGCGAGAACCTATCGCCAGAAACCCTGGAAAGAGTAATGGAAAATGCCATAAATCTTCCTTATGGTCATCAATTCTGGCGGCGGCAATTTGGCCGGTATCATTTTCCCGACATAATGGACAAAAAAAAAGATACAAAATAAACACAGTCTGAAAGCAGAACCAAAATTTTTCATTCATAAAAAAAATACAGCCGAAGAACATTGGGTGACAACTTTTACGCCTCCGCCTCCGGTGCGGCTCGTTGCTGAGGTACCATATTTGTCAACCCTCTTACCTATATACTCACCCTTTCCTCTGCCTTCGCGCCCGTTCCTTATTAATGATAATTTATTATTATTACTGGTGAATGTGATGAACTCATTTTCTATGTATACTGTATACTCATGCCGGACCCTTCCATTGTATTCTTAATTTCGTTTTCCAGATTTCTCCGGAGAAAAGATTGGCAACAGGGCTTACTGGACCGGAGGTGTCATGGACATCGCCTTCCCCGGGATGAACAGCGACGCCTGCTCATACACCCCCTGCCCGCTGGTCTCAGGGACCAAAACCACATACACCTACGATCTGGTTGTATCGAAAAACTACCCTACCGTTAGTACTATTCATTTGTTGTCTGACTTTAACATCAGGCCTTGACTTACTTCTCTCGTGGGTTTTAATGATCGTGGTTCCTCACCTCCAGCCCTCAGATCTTCTCTTCTCAGTCCTTTTTCACATAGTAAATTAACCTGTTCTTCACCCCCTTGGTCATGATTTTTGATTTCCTATCATCTAGCATTCATCAACATGTTCAACTATGACCAACAAAGCTTAGATAGGGCGCATGGATATTGAAAATGACGACGAACCCAAAATTATTGGTTCCAAAAATTGGGTTACGGCAACGTTTATCAAAAAAAGATTGCGTTATTTCGCAGTCGAAAGATTGCAAGAAACTTTTATTTTATTTTATATATAAGGTAAATTTAGTCTTCAAGGACCAAATTTTTCTACCAAGATGTTATGCTTTCGAAGCGAGGCGATGAAATCAGGTGGGGGGTTTGGTTATAAAATTATTCACAGGTGGGCCGAATTATGTATAATGTATAACACACGCCATATCTAGAAAAGATGCACCGATTTGTCCAACCCAACGCAGTCTTTGAAACCTACAGAATTTTATAATTGTCTCATACCCGAGTTGCCGAAAATGTGCCGTCATTTCAACAAGATATATAAAAACAATGTTTTCATTTGGCCACCTTTAAAACATCTGTTAACAAGATTTAAAGCTCCATATTGATCTAAAAAGATATTATTGTAATGTTTGTATGTATGTTATGGGATAGTAACTTGCCGAGTATAAGTAATGTATTCACCAAAATGATGTCTAAATATTTGTAAAGAATATTATTTTATCAATGCTCTGTGTATCTTTAATTAGTGATAGTACCTATCAACCATGCTTATTGTAATTGCTTTTGTGAGAGATTTGATGTGAATGTTGACAAGACCCACAGAGTTCGTGGTTTTTCACGTGTTACGCTTGACTTACTAACCTGTAGTAAAATACATATTTTATTCACACTAAAATAACATTCTGCTTCAAAAATTGGCCAGCCATTTGTAATTGAGCGTCATTAGAGCGTTTTTGTCAATTTTATAATCATTGATCATGTTTTTACATATGAAAAAATGCATATTCGAAATCAAACTAGTTAATTAAAAACCGGTCAGTGGTTGAGTGGGCATTGCGTTTGGGTCCCACCCAGGCGTTTCATGTTCGATTCCTCGGCTGGCTAAGTCCTCCATCACAACACAAGCAACATCTTCCGCTTAGTGTGGTGGTAGTAGGAGATTTTCAAATGTTGTTGGGTTATTAAATGTTGGTTATTCGTAACCCGGGAATGTTTGTCTTTCTTTTTAAAAAATTAAAAAAATTAAATTAAAATTATGTGTGATTACTAACTACGCTATGGACACGTATATGAATCGTAATATTATATAATATAATATTCTCCAAATAGGTATTACGTATGCCAGTTTCAAAATAAATAATACACAGTATTTGTGGTTTCAAAAATCTACCTAACGATTTTTTATAATTTTTTATGAATCCCAAAAATATGGGATAAAAGGTTGCATTCAATGGCTCTCAACACGAAAAGCAGTTTATATATCTCTATACTAAATTCGGAGTTCTGATTTTTTTTTAATGAGGGCGGGAAATTTCCAAACCGAACGCTCAGAAATCGTCGTCTGATGCGTTGGTTATATAGGTTATCTATTCCCGTCAATATAGTATGTTTGTATAAACAGTGATCTGTGTTTATTAATCAGTCCGTTCGTCCAAAAATAAGATAAAACAACCAGAAATCTAATTTAACAAAACTGCAAAATTAGAAATAAAACATATTATTTACCTACCTATTTATTTCCAATCTAAATTTATTTTTCTTTTCTTTCAGAGAATTTTTGACGTCAAATGGAAGCTATGGAACGAACACGACGAACAATGCTGCTTCATTCTCTCAATAAAATTAGTTAAATAGAAATAAGCTTAATATTAAATATCTCAATAATGTGCTACGACAATTACATATAAGAAATAAAATACAAATATTTAAATGCTTGTTTAATTACACTTGTAAGTTTTCAAACCACCCGCCAAAAGTGTTCGCAGTTTGGCCGCTAGATCTCGCACTATCTGCAAACTTTGCACCTGACGTTTAAATTTAAAACAATCTATCCTGACCAAAGTAATAATCCAATAAACCCCAGTCAATATCGTACAAAAGATCACATCACACACTGATAAGGTTTCACAATAAAATACAAATGAATTAACCATTTTGAGTAAGTGTCTGCTTACTAAAGTTTTTACTTTACCTGGCCTAGGTGTGGTTTGAGCCCCCACTGCTGTATCGTACACCTTGCAGTAGAGTTTGTAATATTATTTGTATTATTATTTGTGCAAAGATAACCTCAGCTACAGGTAGAGTGTCACCAGTTGTTCCGTCCCGTTTGTGTCGACGCGAAATCCCGTGTTTTAATATCGCTCCTCCCGCAATAAGTTATCGATCTGAAACAATATCGAAGTGTCAAACTACTGAACTTGTCCCTTGATAAGATTGTTGTGTACCTGTTGAGTTGTAATATAAAACTTGTGTCAATATTGTGTGAATTTTGTGCCGCGAATCTTCTTCTGACTTGTGACAGCGAGCGTCGTCTCTGCTCATCTCGATTTTAATTCCCACGCCCACGGATAAATTTTATTCAACAGGTGAGAAAATACTTTCAGACTAACCGAGCGCCATTTAATTGCGCTAATGTTCGCTGTGGGAATTGTCGTTTTTACGTTCGAAAGTCAGACTTTTTCTGAAATGCCAAACTAATAAAAAACGAGGCTATAAAAACTATTGACGCGAATAATAATAGGTGCCTACCTACTTGATTATATTTTATAGTACTTACTTACCCTATGTTTTTCAAGAGCTTGTTCAGCGTACCTAAGTACCGAAAAAATTTAACATTTTTACAACTAGGTAGGTACCTACCTTCGATTTGATATCTTGAGGAAATTTTGAAATGCCGAACATGATGTAAATATAGTCTGGTTATTTATGAAAAAGTGTTCCGAATTCAATGTTGATATTGGTTCAAAACAAAGCCGATGGTTCAACCAACTGCGTTACATAAAACAACCACCTGCAGAAATTGTAATCTAGTGTCTGCATAGTTTCAAAAACTGTAGAAACTTACATATTTTTATTTATTTATTAACGCCTTTTTAGGTGCTTTCACGTAATATGGATAGTAAAAATTATACACTATTTATTGTGTGTGACTGAACTATTTTAGTAACAAATATTTTTATTTGTTTAGCGACAAATTGAAGATCTCCACTGAATGGGTATAACTATTTCCTCCATTGGTATTCTTGGCAGAGGAATACCTGCATATATAATAGTTTAGTCCTAGAATTCCTACATTGAAATAAATCCTAACTTCTAGTACGTAGTGGAATCCGAAAGCTAATCAATGCAAGCAATATCACCTACTATCGTCTATTTTATTTTAAAATACCAGAGAAAAATATCATCACAATAAGTTGTGCAAATAAATCGTTATACAGCTAGGCTAGAGGAAAATACAGAGATTAGATTCACTCAGTAATCATTTGATACAATTTAGCAGAGATTATCCCCATGTAGTTAATATTTAAAACATATACACTCTAGTTGAGAGTTGAAATAGTTTTCTTGTAATTTTTACTTGCCGCTTTGAACTCGATATCTTTTCTCTAACCTTATTCGAGTTCCCTTCTCGTTCCTAGAAAGTCAATGTCGCCTGCAGCACAGTCGTGACTTCAACTAGATACAGTTTCTAGTCTGAATATCAACGAACTGGCTTTCTGGTGCTGGAATTCCTAACGGCCAATGATACCTGAGTTCAGAGTTACCTGCAACGTTTATGTTCCCCTGGTACCGCCGCGGCGGTCAGCCGACTCAGCCAGGGGCGGTACGATATTCGTTTCCGGACGTCAACCCTAAAAACACATTAATACGAACCCTTAAATTTCTTCATATGCCATATGCGTTTTTCATACAAACGTACTCCCCTATTTCCTCTCGGGTTTTTGACACCAGCGCAAATATGTTTTAATATAATGTAGGGTAAAGTTTCGGACACGCTCTGAAATTGACTGGGCACGTTTATACGAATATTTTTTTTAAAAAACCCTATGAAATTTCACAAAACAGCTCTTAACAAAATATAAAATTATTTTTATTAAAAGACAACTACCCATTTGCATATAGATTTACGATGAAAAACACTGCATTCATAATTTCATTTCAAATTAAATTTAAAATGCAGTATTTTCCATGGCCGCGAATGCAAGTAGTCGTATTTTCTAGTAATTAAGGTGAATCAAATGGTTTATTCTAAAAATATTCATACTAATGGTGTCCAGTCATCCTGAAACTTTTTCTAATATACCTAGATAAACCACTAGCACGTCTCTACGTTTTGATTTTTTTGATAAGTTACTTCTTTTAAAATTTAGGAACGTCCAAAATTCCTTAAATTTGCCTACTTTGAACGCCATCAATAGACGTTCAGTATACCTTCAAATTTCACTAAGTATTAAAAACAAAACGTATATAGACGTGGAATATTTTCTTCTAATAAAGTTGATGAAAAAAATCTTTAAAATCCGTCCAGTTTTGGAGAAAAAAGCAAGGAAATACAAAACCTCAATTTTAACCATTTTATTTAGGTACAATCAGTCTGGGATGCTGTTATCGCCACAGCTACAGCAACAGTTTTGTAAAATACTTCCCTTAAGTCAGTTTGCAACAGAAACCCATTTACCTGCTGACAAAACTTATATTTGGATGAACAGATGTTATTTATACTAATCTTATCAATTTATTTGAACATTAATGATTTTGAGTTGATGTTGTGAACAGCACTAATATAAGCCAAAATGTCTAGCCACCGATGTATGCTTCTAATGAAGGGTATTTTGTTATTGAATGTAGCTCCAATAGGTTGCCTCCGTACTGGGTGGTCTAAAATATACTCTTCAGTCAAGATGCTAGGGCTCGACTCTTTACAAAAAAATAATCAAGATCAAATTATAATTCAAAATATATTATTAGATTCCTCAAATTCCCAGTGTAATCAATTCTTCGTAATTTGTTACAAAAAATAAGTAAACAATGATTCGACGCGTCGTTCGTTATATTTAAAAATAGACGGTTTTTTATTTGACTGATATAAGAATCCAAAAAAATCTTTACCAAAACATTTTGTCCAAAACTCCGGAAACCTGGTCAATCGAATTTTTCTGAATACAATGACTCAGTAATTTGCTTATCTATTGATGTGTATCTCCCATTTTTTCCTAAATCTATTGTTTATCGTTCAGTATCTTATCGGAAATTCGTTCTGCTGATACAAATGAAATACTAATCGATTGCTCATTGGGAGCGTTATCTCCCACTCTTCCCGGACTCAAAATACCATTTCAATTCAAATATTACTTGTAGTTACGTAGATAGTACCTCGTATTCATAATCTTAACAAATTGCACATTCTCTTACGATAATCCGTGCATTTTTTCTTATTATATCAATCGTCATTACCTCATCATTATTATTACACAGGCTGTTTTCTGAAGGTCTTATTGATAATAACATTGTTATCACTTATCAGGTTCCATGTGGATTATTCGGAGCCTTACGAAATTAAACAGAGATGTAAACATCGTCATGGTTACACAATAAAATGTAGTAATTTTGTAAAATATGATGCGCGATAAATAAATGATTGCAACATCTGTACCGATGAAGACCCTATGAAATCGGTACCGTTTATAGAATTAACACGAAAACAGTTATCGCACAAACAAATGAAAATGTAAGTTTATTCGATGAAGTATAGAAATCATTGAATTGATAAAACTGGTTTGTAAATTGATCTTCTGAACACAATTTATACTTAGTTATGTTTATTGTATTTTTAATAGCTTCGCTTTTAACACCTTTGAAAAGTTGGCACTTTTTCATTTACTTTTTTTCGAATTTTGCAGTGTCAGAACTCCCGAGCCCCTTTTAATAGATAAATTATAAATCGATTCACGATTGTTATACCCTATCTTGCATTTACATACTTGTCCACGCAAAAGACTGCGTAAATTTTTATTTTTATAGAATTTAATTCCTACATTTAATACTTCAATGCAGCTTTTCTGAAAACATTTAGCCTTTCCGTTCGTTTACTTCTGTTTTACTATTAGAATTGATTGAACAATAATTCCTTGCTGTGTGTTTTTTTCTTTATGATTGGTTTTTCAACTTGTTCTTCAAACCTGTGTAACAATTCTTGATAAGATTTGCGAATGTACTTCGCAGTCTGTGGGAGCCGTCCTGAGATTTTTCTCAGCTTTCTTGTTTTCTGAATAGGCTTTACAGTTTCTCCTGCGAGCTGGATGGTCGTTATGTAACCTTCCGTGCCCGAGAGCTAACCGGTTCTTGTTTCTGAACTTGCGATGCAAGTTGCTGAAGTATCAATAAACTAAGGGGACGCAATTTCTTTACTTCACATATTTTACTTTCATTGCGACTCGTAATATGTCGGTAAGTAAGAAGTGAGAACATTCGTGAATTTAGAAACCGGATTGGCTTTTTAAGTGACTGTATTAGTTGATCCAACTTGAATGAAAGATTTGGCACGTTTGAAGGTCTTTCAGTATTTCACGCTCGTTTCGAATGACATTGGTTTTTTTTACAATAATCCAAGTAAATCTCCTAGGAACAGCGAATTAGCAAAGAACACCTTTAATATAACGTTTGTGTCGTATAACTGTAGTAACTTAATTAGTAGAATAAGTCACACAAGTCACATTTATCTTATTAGAGATGATTTGCATAATTACTGCATAAAACCATTGAAGACATGACCGTTAATCATGTATTCTATGTTAACAACGTTTGCGGTACCACTGTATACAACTGTAATTACACATTTATCAGAAATAATTTCTAAGGATCCCAAGCAACACGTCACAACTATTTTATTTTCAGTATGAACTTTGAACTCGGTTCAATACGCCATATTAATGAACTTTTATAGTAATTTCAACAAAGCACATGGTTATAAATTGATCGCTGATGGCGTTTGAATGTAACTCTAGTATATTTTTTTACTATGTGATGACGGCGACCATCCCATTAAACATTACTTTAACCAACTGCGATGTTTCTTTTACTAAACGTTCCTAAACCCAAATGAAGAGAGTCTGTGTAAATCACTTGCGGTATTTTCTTTTTTGTATAAACTCATGGAAGTGTTTAGACGATCATCATTTTTTTGCTTTGTTATGGCTGTTTGGTTGCTTAATCTCTTCCAACGGATCACAGAATTTATCTAATTGTCTGTTCCCTCGACTTTCTTCCTCGGCCATTATTTTTAAAATCGCAAAATTTAGTGCTATCTAAATTTTAAATGGGTAGCCGTTAATATTTTAGGTACTTGCTTTGTATCTTTTCATAAAATAACAATAATATTTACCATGCAGTTGGATCGTAGACGAATAATTGGTTATCGATCGAATGTTAGCCCGAAATAAAGGTAGAACTTCTCAAAAACAATCAAAATTTTGTTAAGGGTTTTGTTAGTTGGCTGTTTAAATAATGTATGGGTTTTAACCATTATACTTATAAGATAATATATTAGTTAAACTATGAGCAGCAGTTATTAGTTATAGATACTACTTTGTAAGTCCTTGTTATAAGTTCCCAATGCAGGTGTAATATATGTGACAAATAGTTAGACATTTTTTGGAGTTTAGTTAGTTTCTTGATTTCATCATTGTAATTTTTGACATATAATAAAAACATTATAACATTATCGTTCTGTATTTCTCTCGGCTTACTCTAGACAAGTAGGGTACTTGATCCTTTTTGTGTTTCGAAATACTTCATTACTTACTTAAGGATCAGTGAAATAAGCTGCTTAAGGTTATAAGCTCTAATCTGAGGCTTATATCATGAATGTTGTCTTTAGATTGTATGTCTTAATAAATCTTTTATGAGCTTTATTCTCGAGTGTACATAGCTCACAATATTGTAGCTTCAACTAAATACATACATATATAATTTCTAGACTCCTCAGACTTTGATAACAATTCAAGTAGTCAATGATTCATAGATCAACAATTACCTAATGCAACAGAATGAAGCATTAAACAGTTTGCTGTAATTCAGTGTAAGTAAACAAGCAGATATAAAATATTGGTTTATGTCCGACGCAGTAATAAAATATTTTTCAAACTATATGCGTGGTATATCTACATGATTATACATGTAGCTTCAATATCCTTCAACATATACCATGTCGTTAGTGTAGTATACTTATAGTTTTGAGTTTGGGGTGTCTGAACAGATGTCAGTCATATGGTACCTTTAGAAGAGTGTCGACTATGGTCGTTCGTTTACGGAAATAGCCGATGAGACACGATAGACAGCGGGGCTTCTACAGTGTTGGGTTCCCTAGATTCGGAATAATTTAGAACTTGAAGTAGGGCAGACGTCTAGTCAAGTTAAATATTCTTTGCAAACCTTACGATAACGTACATAAAGCAACTTGCAACATCGACGAACCTCGATCTTTATTGGAGTTTTCCCGAACATATTTCAAATCTCAATGACTGCTATGGAAGTACATCAACTAAGAGTTATTCGTGTTATAACTTTAAAAAAAACTTTTTTTGAGGTGCTTTTTTTATTTTCAAGTCATTCAGAAGGAAGGGGTAATAAATAAATAATGATTTTCTGGAAGTCTCAAAGAGTGATTTTGAAACAAATGTAGTAACGAGGAATTTAAAAAAAAATTAATTTATATTAAATTTAATAATGTTCGTAACACTGTTAATTTGTTCGTAAGAACTTCAGTCCCGTTTTTAACCGTTTTTACTAATAAAATGATCATTTTTTTTTTGAATAACAATTTTCTCCGTATATTATAGATTTGTATTTTCGTTACAGCTGTTGAATATAGGTCTCTACCTACGTTTTAACACTATCTATTCATCTGGTTTCAAATGGGTTCTGAGAATATCCCTAGGCACTGAAATTACACTGACAAATTTATATCGCGTTTTTGTGAAACGTTTGAAACGCGCGTTGCAAACTCATATTTTCTATGATCCGAGCTTTCACTTAAAACAATAATTATCAAATATTTGTCAGCAGAAAAATTGAGTGCTGATCAGCAAAACCTCTCGAAAGATGAGCTAAGTATTCCAAAAATTTACACAGCTTTTTCTGTCCGAATTTTCAGATCAATGCAAAAGTATTTGAAGCTTATGCGAAGTAATTTCCGACAGTTACGAGTATGAAGCTTTGACACAAATTGAGTGATATTTTTTTTCAAACTTTTCGCATTAACTCTTGCTTAAAAAGCCTTGGGGAAAATAGTTTCCCTCGGGGCCTGTGTAATCTTTAGGGATGCTGTGTGGACCATCTTTTTGGGGAGCGGAAGGAGTGAACCTTGGTTTTGAAGAGACCAAGGTTGTAGGAGGGTGAAAATGCAGAGGCCATCAAATCGTTTCACTGCTTAGCTGTTGAAGTTAAGAACGAGTCGTAGAAATGACCCGTTCTCATAGTGTGATAAATGTCAAAGATGTATCTAAATGTATATTATTTTTACATTAACTCAACACAGCATTCCCAAAGATGACATAGGCCCTGGGGGAACTTATTTTCCTCAGGGCCTCCTGTGTGGAGCTAATGTAAAAAAACAGGAGGCCCTGTTTTTTTATGAAGTTGAAGTTTTTTATGTTTGTATGAAGTGCCTATGTTATCAATGCTGTGTAAATGTCTTTTTGAGGAGAGGAAGGAGTGAACATGGGTCTTGAAGATAGTGGAAGTATTAGAAGTGAGGAAACACAGAGGCCTGCAAATCGTTCCGCAGCAGAGCTGTTGAACTCAAGAACGAGTCGTAGAAATGACCCGTTCTCATGTGACAAATGTCACGGTATACACATGTTGGCTGCGCGTTTTTGAGTGTTTTCCTACTATGCAACAGTGCCGAAGGGATCAATGACGCCAGTTCCTAGTAGCATCTTCCATTGTAATACCGGCAAAATAAGAACGGCGTACCTACCTGACGCCTATGTTCTAGAGACAGGGAAATTTATCAAACAGTCCGCCCATTTCTGCATATACTGGGGCTCCACACCAGAGGTGGATGCCAAATTCAAAAGTGAGCGCACTTGCGATTTACAGGGTCAGCAGTAGTCACTAACTTGACTCTGGCTTCGATGGATATATTTCCGTCGTCCAATAAGCAAAAAAATATTTCTAAGAAAGGGTATTAAGATGATAGACTTCGCTTTTCGACCCATACAAAAAGGACGCCCGGGAAAAAACACTTTTCTACATCGAAAATTGCACAAAATGAATATATTTTTTTCATACTGCCTTCTAGAGGGTGAAAACTATGTCGGTATGTTTTCGAATTTTTTATGCGTTTCGTATTAACGTAAACATTTACTGTCAAACATGTACGATTTATCAAAAAATATTATTTAAGGAAAAAGTGCTGCTAACTCAACTCTCATAAAGAATTATAAAATTATAAAAAGCTACCAACGTAGCTTCTTCTTTCTAAAAAATATATATTTTTTAAAATTTCAATTTCGTGAAAGTTTCGGTGTAGAAAAGTGTATTCTCCATAAACCCCTTTTCGAGCGATTTCTGTAGGTAAATTTGAGCGTTGTCTCATTCGCACATTTCGCATTCGTATGTATTGTAAGTGTGCGTGAGCTAACTGTGAGCGGGACAGAATGACAGTCGCGGGTGTTCCGCGTGTCGTTCAAAGTCTAGCCTCTTAACATCTAATCGGTGCCCGAGTTCATGGGGTGAGATTTTTCTAAGTCTTAACGGCGAATGCGTTTGCTCGCCGGACATGACGGACATTCATGACATTCATGGCGGACCGGATCGAGAGAGACTGTTTGAAGGAGACCTCTCCAGCGGAACTCTCTCTACCCATCGCCTTGCACCACAATGGGAGGGACGAATTCGTGCGTCCTAATATCTCAATATCTCCTGGAAACTTTGATCCCCAGATTCCCACCCAGCCCTCATTACTTCCTATAAATTCCTCTGCTTTTTTTCCCAATGATACTCTCCACACAGCGTCCCCAAAGATGACATTCTGTATGAAGCTTAACAATTATTATAAGCAATAATGTATTAGCCAGAAACACTCGTCCACTTTGATAAAATCTAACGAGCCGCCGACGGGACTCGAACCCGTGCCCTTCTGATTTCCGATCAACTGCTCTATCCACTGAGCTACGTCGGCTTATCTCTTACCCGCCAAATAATTCAATATATACTGATGTTTCATTCAACAATTACTGCTTATTACATTTCATCTATCTTCATTAGTTAAAATATTATAATTTGAGGTTTAACTCTTTAAGTGAAAAAGTTAAAAATAAAAATATTTCATCCTAGACTTGCAGATAAAGTCAATAGATGTCGCATATTAATAAAAGTGATAAAATTTATCCTGACACTATCTAGAGGGCATTTAGTCCGAGTTGAATCTTGCAATCATACATAAAGATAGCAGCCAATAAAAATATGCAAAATAATGTTGGTGGTTCTCAGACGAAGTATGATACAGTTAAAAATGACCGAATCGGATAGGGATACGTTGGCGCAGTGGATAGCGCGTTGGCCCGGATTGCCAGAGGTCCTGGGTTCGAGACCCAGACGTATCCGTATCTTTTTCTGATTTTCGAGTGACTGTCGCTAATGTTATCTTCATTAATTAAAATATTATATTACATTTCAGTTTACTTAAAAAAATCAAATTATGAATTTTTGTAATAGTTCAAAATATTTTCTCTAAAACCAATTCATGTAATATTTAATTATTAATTTAATCCAAATTAATTGCAACCTGCGATTGTCTTTAAGTCAGGTTGTTATTTTATGGATTAATAATTTATGTGGGTAATTTTTTTTACCAGGTCGGTGTTGAACAACCCTTTCTCTTTCTTGTCTATGTGAAACTTTCCTTTCTCAAGACCAAAGAAAATCATGATAGACATTGATTACCCCGAGGTGCTGGTAATCAAAATACGCGTGGTGTTATTGCTACTTCTCCATGCTCCATTGTTTTATGATTACCGAGGATGAGATTTCTCAGCGTTACTCTGCAAAATTATAAAATACGCAAACTAGGTTTCTCGTTGACAGTTGAAATGGAGGTGATGTCAAATTAAACATCTTATTTGAAGCCAAATTAAAATAATATTCACTATTTAGTGTTTGCCTTATCCACAGTCAGACATTAGTAATTGTGTTGGGCTCTTTAATAATAATAGGTCCTTATAAAAAAACAAATGTTTTTTTTATTTATTATAAGCTGGATGTACAGAGTTACGAATGAAGATGTTATGGTTCGGATGAATAAAGAAAAATAAGTTATTAAAACAATAAAAATCCGAAAACTTCAATATCTAGGACACGTGATGAGACATCCGGAGAAGTACGAGATCTTGCATCTCATAATGCAGGGAAAGATTGCCGGAAGACGGGGCCCTGGAAGAAGGAGGACATCGTGGCTGAAAAACTTGAGACAGTGGTTTGGCCAGTCTACTGTAGAGCTGTTCCGGGCCGCAGTAAACAAAGTCCGCATAGTCAACATGATAGCTAACGTCCGTTGAACGGACAGGGCACGAGAAGAAGAAGAAGATTTATTTATTTACATTTGATACATTTAAAGCCAAAATAACAGAAATAATATTACGTAATAAGAGAATATATTTAAAATGAATACAAGTGTTATTACGTTGTTTTAGGTCGATATTAGTTCCTAGCTAGGCAGATTGCCTGTTCTAAGAAACCAAAGTTTGTAAAGTGCCAAATGCAATTTAAATTATTATTTTTTTTTTTAATTAATACCTATATACTAAGTTTTTACTAAATGTGCTATTCATAGGTAACCATGTATAGTTTTTAGTCACATTATATAATAGTTTTTCAGACTCCTCCCTACCCAAGCCAATCAACCATTTAGTTATTATTGAACCAATGTAGGACATTTTGCAATTTTTAATATTTAAGTCTGGGGGGATTTTATTGTATAATTTCGGTCCCAGATACGCATACGTCTTAATGATGAATGTATTAATAATATTTACGTGTACTATATATATTATAATCCTGGGTCTTACGACCGGTTATAAATGTATGTCCCCGATAACTTCATCAGAGCTAGACAGCACAGACTGTTTATTTTTCCAAGAGGCAGGACCAACCTACCAATGATCACATTGATCGTGCCTTTGGGTAGAATGACTACTCTGCTCAACCCCATTTCTTCTGAGATAGACATTTAAATTTAAACAAAAGTGACTTTAAGATCGCAATAAATATATTCTTTAACATAAGGCTCCATCTCATCTGATAGTATTGATGTATCTACCTTTGTAATTAAATGTATGTATGTTAAACTGTAATAAATAAATAAATAAACTCTCCGAGTACTCGCCAAGTGAATCTACTCTAATGCCCTGACACCTGTCAGAACCTGACGTAACCTTTAAACCTACCGACATCTATTAAAAATAACTTAAACTACCTGCTATTCTAGGATATTACACACTATAGATAATAATTGTTGATAATAATTGACATCTCCGAAAATCGAAATTTAAGTAGAGTATGCAGTTATATTATAATGTAAGCGGGTTTGGGTTCCGCCGCCCCGGGAACCATTTATTGGACGACCAACACCGCTGCCACAGGTGACCCCAAGTGGTTCGCTACGTTTTGTGACTTAGCAGGGGTGCCCGGGTTCATGGGGTTAGGTTTAACTTAGCGAAAACTTACAATCAACTCTTAATATCAATTAAGAGGCTAGACTTTGCATCACACGCGGAACACACGCGTCTGTCTGTCTGTATCGCTCACAAACACTTACGATACATGCGAATGCGAAACGTGCGTATGCGGCAACTGCCGTAAATCGCTCGAAAAAGGGTTTCGGGAGAAAACATTTTTCTACACCAAAACTTTCACGAAATTGTAATTTAAAAACAAAAATATGTTCTCGAAAGAAGAAGCTTTGTCGATATGTTTTTATAATTTTGTAATTCTTTATGAAAAATTGAGTTAACCTTTCCGGGAGTAAGTTTCGTAATGCTGGCCGTGCTCTCAGGAGTGAGTTTTTTTTAATTAAATAAAAAAAATATTTTCTTGATGAAATGTATGCATTATGATACTATCAATGACCAAAAAATGGTTAAAAAAATCGTACTTACCATTTTCGGATTTTATCGCAAAAAATCCGGGATTGTTTTTTAGGAGTCACAAACCATTGGCACATGAACAAAACGGTAAAAAATGTATGTAACACTGTTTTCACTTAGCACTATTATTTTTTTTTTTAAACCTATTTGGAGAAAACTTTAAAACTATGTACATAAAATAAATATTCAATTAATACTGTTTTTTTGTATGAAAATCCATGAAACACGGATGTACACAGAGAGCAACGTCACACTCATAGCACATGTATCTCGTCTCTTTTCTTTGAGGATTCCTTATTGATGTGTGCTTGCACACAAAACAACGACGTTGTGCTTTGCTGCCTTTGCACTCTGTTTGTGGAACTGGCTGTGGAAAATGCCTTTCTGTAAGCCTGATGGGATTGTCGTTTCCTCGTCTACCCCCTGATGATGATGGTCTTGGAGTGTGATATTTTTCAACCATCTGGGTGACAAGCTTCTCTTTGAATTCTTCAAATGTCGTTTCTTTGGATTTCACGGAGCGATAGATGAAAAACGCATTTATTATTGAGATTTCTAGTAACCGGAAAAATATTTTCTTGTACCATTTGATGGTTTTTCGACTTACTGATCCTAATCCGAGAATTCGATCTACGTTGTCAACGCTTCCCATATTCTTTGTGTAATCCACTACAGCTTCAGGTTTATGTTTTTTAGCTCCTGTAGAATAGTCAATTTTAGTGGTTTCTACCATATTATTGGCATGAATATTCGTCAACATCACAATATCCCGTTTATCTCGCCATTTCATAGCCATCAGGTTTTGCGAATTAAACGATATTACGTCTCCTTTTTTTAATTTCGTATCCAATTTGGGCATTTGCTTCCGATTGGTTCTTGCTGTCCCACAAGCATTAGTTTTATTTTCAAAAAGACAGTCAAATAAAGCAGGTGAAGTATACCAGTTATCCACATATAGACGGTGCCCACAGCCAAGATAATCTTTAAGCAAAGTCATAACCACAGATCCCGATATTCCAACATTGGGATGGCTTTGGATGTCTGATTCACCGCCGGTATAAATTATTATATCCAATACATATCCCGTTTTCACATCACAGCAAACAAAAATTTTTATTCCAAATCTGTGCCTTTTTGAGGGTATATAAATTTTAAATGAGAGCCTTCCTTTCCACAACAACAAACTTTCGTCAATACACAAATTTTGGTAAGGATAAAAGGTTTCCTTCATTATTTTTCTCAGTGGGTCCAAAATGTTCCTAATCTTAAAAAGTCTGTCATTGTTGGAGCATTGACTTCCAAAATGGAGATTTCTCAAGATAAGTAAGAAACGATCCTGAGAAAATAGTTTTTTGAAAAATGGTGTTTCTATTATGGGGTTATTGGTCCAATATTTCTTAATGCAATTTTTTCCGACAAGACTCATCAAAATTATGGTGGACAAAAAAACATATATTTCTTCCTCCGTAGTGTCAACCCATTTTTTAATTTTTGACGATGCGGATACGTTGGATGCGGATGCGGATTTTGCATAAATATTTGTTTCGGAAACAATTGTGCTCATAATTTCTTTCGTAAAAAAGAGTTGGAAAAGTTGCATCTCGAGGTATTCGTCCTCCAAATTAACGTGTGTTTTTATACCAGACTGAAAATCATCGAAGTTGTGCAGTGTTGGAATGAAATTTGTATCATCCCATATCCTGGCTTCTTCTCGTCTCCGTTTGGCACTTGGTTGGGATTCTACTGCAACCGGTTCCTCATCATCAGAAGAAGAATCATCGGATAATATTGTCAGGTCATCAATGGTGTCGATATTTTCGTCTTCACTATCACTGTTCATCAAAATATCAGTGATTTCGTCATCTCCTAAATCCATTTTGTGTAGGTTTTAAAGATTTAAATGGAATTATTTCGATAAGAACAATCACAGGAGTAAAATCAACACAAAGTATTATAATTTCTCGCTGACAAAACAAAACACAAATAATAATGAAAAAAAGTTTAAACACGCCGATCAGAATGCTTAAAAACTCACAAATCCACAAAAAATATTTTTATACTGTTTTACACAAGTCACAAGAAAGGTTAGAAGTTTAAAAAATATAGAAATTTTAGGTCGACACAATGCTATGCACTTCGCTATGAATTCATAATCACAGCAAGAACACAAAACACACCAATTTCAAACTGTAATCCTCAGATATACCAACAAACTATTAAAAATGCGCGAGAAAAACATCAAAACACGTGCGCGCCGAAATCAACAGTTGAAGATGCCTGTTTACGTTCGAACTTGTATGTGTGACGTCATCAAAAATAAATAACTGCCGATATCTCTGTCGATAATGAAGTTAAATCTTTAAAAATGGTGTAAAGTTGTAGGAATAGCTCCACAGATGGCAGTACGATGCATATTTACAGCAAAGAGGCGTCACATTTTAGTTAGCGATGTTTGACGCGAATGGACGTCCATACTCCTTTGGCGAAAGCGCGCGTTGACGTTCAATTCCGTCCATACTCCCGGAAAGGTTAACAGCACTTTTTCCTTAAATAATATTTTACGATAAATTATACATGTTCGACAGTGAATGCTTACGTTAATACGAAACGCATCGAAAAATTAAAAACATACAGACATAGCTTTCACCTTTTAGAAGGCAACATAAAAAATGTATTCATTTTGTGCAATTTTCGATGTAGAAAAGTTTTTTCTCCCGGGCGTCCTTTTTGTACGGGCCGAAAGGCGAAGTCTATCGTCTTAATTAGCTGTTTTCCGACTGCCTACTCTGATTAAAAATTCTGTGCTCGCGACTGGTTGCTATAATATTGATTCTGGGTAAATCGGTATTGGATTATCCATTTGCAGTTTATACGTATTAGGATTCAATCCACACCGCAAAGTCCGATAATTGGTTCTACTGTAAGAGATTGAACTGATTATTCTATTTGCATTTTGAGCATGGAATTGTTGAACGATTCACACGCTGTAAAATATTGGCTAGCTGTAGAGATATTATCAGTAGGGATGTCGGTATGCGGCGCACTGAGATTAAATGGAGTGCTAAAATGTTTAACTTCATGTACAGGTAGAGAGAAAGGAATCCAATGAGGTGAAATGGTAAATCTCAGTGGAGTGCCTGAAAAAAAATTGTATTTATATTTTTTCGGTTAATGATGTAGTGTTCAGTGTATTGATTATTGATGTACTTTTAGTTTCCTTTAATAGATGGCAGTTGAATAGGATATCAGAAAAGTACCATCTGTCGTCGTTTGTGCCGAAGGCATCAGCGAGATTGGAAGGGCTACAACAGTTCGCTCGCAACTGCGGTTCAACTACTTAATGCCTAGTCTAGTAAAGACGTACTCGTATATCTAGTTAAATATTCATTGTAAATATTTACGATAATTAAATAAATCAAATTTTAATAGCTCGAACCTATAACTTTTTTGGAATTTACTCAACACATCTTAACTTCTCTTACTATTGGAAATTAAGAGTCATAACATCTGGCGCAGCCGGTAGGATTTCTATCATCATTTGGATAACACGATCAAAAATTTAGATAAAATTAGTATTTGTGGAATGCACCCAAGAGTTACAGTGGGTCGGAGCCAGTGAAACTGAGGAGGTCAATAAATGAGTATCGGTGTACGCATTCTACGTGAGGCGCTGCACTGTACCGAATTCACCGAACTCCAGATACCAATGTCCAAAAATATGCTGATCAATAGAATTCACTGGGTTATCAACCAACGCCTGTCTATCACTTGGAAGGAAAAATTCCCCAAGACTGCTGACGGTGTGGCGAATTCAACAGAAGGCTTTGGAGTACTCATTTTTGCAGTTACATTAGGGCAAAACTTGTCAGCGGTAGTACAGCACATTTGGAGTAAAAAAAGTAGATGTCATCTTGGTGTTCGATGTTATCTTTTTCCTATTAAGAACCTTTTTTTCAATCGGTCTTCGTGACGGGGTCACGTATTACGCGTGTTATCGTGCTGCTGGAACGAGATGCAACTCTTACCAAATGACCCGCTACGCTAAACCCAACTACTCAGTTGCGACGTGTTTTGGAGAAATATTTAAATTGTTTTAATTTTTTTTTAAATCATCGGATATCAAAATGACATCTACTATTTTTACTCTATATATCATCACGATTCGCTGGTTAATATTTTAGCCCTTTATAGATTTAGTCGCTAAACGAAAGCGAAAGCCAAATCTGTGAATCAATGCGTCAGTATTTTAGTCTTACGTAAGCGCATCATATGGTAGCAAAAATATATCTATTCATTTTTTTACCGATAGGTAACTTGTAAAGAATGTCTTAATGAATTGGCACTTCAATTACATAGCATGTAGAAAATGAAAGTTGAAAAGAAAGCAACCACCGGACGCGGGGTACTATTGCAAGCATTAAATTATCTTACATCAGAGACTTAAAATGAAAAAATACGTGTAAGTAATAATTATACTTATTCTTTGTCCATAAACAACCCTGAATCTGCTTTGCAATCTGATTTTGACGTCCAAATAATTGCACATTAGGCCGACTACTATTAAATTGTGCATTTTTTATCCAAGTACATTAACCATTAAGAGTTTCGTGTCTTTTCTGGTCCAAGTATGATTTTCAACTCGGTGGTGTGGTTCAACCATTCGTCACCTGACTAACACGTAAATTATCTACTGCTATTGTTATTAGTTATTATATTCCCTTCATCCAAATCACACTCCTTGTCTCGTGGTATTCTTTAGTCAAAAATCTATTTTTTCAATAAGGCCCATTTATTATACAATTGAAACGGAGAAGCGATTTCCATTACATTATTGTGTGGACATGTAGACACTACATTCAATGCCGCTGTTCAACAGACTCCTTAATCCATTCGTTCCAAGAAAACATTCTTCTACTTGAGCTTATAAGCGTAGATCTGTGCAATTGATTGCTTCAGTTCTCGGATACATAAATTCGTGCCATAAAACTTTGGGACATACACGAGCTTGTAACTGTAGGTACATACTTGGTATAAATTGCGAAATAAGATCCATATTGATGTGAATTATTTGGAATGGTTCCAAGTGTGCTACAAAACTCGCTGCTATGTATTCATTCAAATACATATTTGCTGTGAAGGCAGTATGATTTATTACATACAAACTTTCGGAATATAGCATAACTTTAGTACTTAATCAAATCAACCTTCGTAAAATAGACTAGATTTGAAGTAATTGGTAATACTCCCCCGCCAAATTCAGTGTTAGTTTTTTGCTGTACAGAAGTTAAAGTTTTTTTAAGAATTAAAAATAAAGAGTTCTGTATACTATTCCCCATCACCTCATTATTCTCGATCTGTTTCGATTGTGTGTGGATTCGATATACAGATTTACCGTTTATGTTCAATACTACGTCCTACGTTTTATCTGCCATCTCCAAGTGTTTCATCGATTCTCAAAATCGATTTCTTCTGCTTGCAAATTCATTAAACCGTCATTACTTTCAACAAACAAACAAACTGTAACTGCTTTGTGTAGCTCTGTACAATACGGTCATCATCTACTATTCAAGCAGGATGTCTATCCGCTATTCGTCTAAACAAAATAGAAGTCTATTTGCTGTGCGTGCATTATGATCTGGTCTGGCGATTGCTCTCCAGAGCGTGTAATTGTTAAAAAAAAAACTGAACCGTTTACCGTCGCATGTAACGACCATTCCATTCCTGATCTTCTTATATCATATACCATTGCAGTCTCTTTAAACGTATATATTCAAATCATATCTTTGCATGCATCATGAATGCATTATCTAACTGTATTTATGTAGTCAAATCTAGCCAAATTGACGAGACGAGAAGAGCTGTTAGTTTTTGACACAAACTGTGAATAAAACAGTTGTAATTGAGTTATGATTGGTAGTGTAGAAAATTACAAAAACTAGTTTTGCGAATGCGAATTAATATCCAATTAGTTTGCTTGCTCTTTTGAAGTTTTTTATGTTAATTTGGGTCAATGGTCATTGAACTGCGATTGAACTTTCAATAATTACAACATAAATTCTTCATGAGCACTCTGGACTTCAACTTTGGACATGACTTCCTGCAAATACGAGCACTTCTTGCTAATTCTTGCCCTAGGGTCATGAGGGTCAGCGGAAGTGTACAACAATACGCCCAGCATCTGAGAGGCTTAGCTGACCGTGGCTTCTGGAGTTTTGGAGCCCTCTTGTTTAAGCTAGTCAATAGAGTTACACCTAGTATATCAATGGAAGGCATTTTGAGAAGAATGTTTTTAATCTTATCTTATTCTCTATCTTTTGTCCTGCTATCTTCTTTTTTAAGCATTTTCCTTGCAAGGCTCCTTCTTTGTTTGGTGACAATCTTATCACAAATTTCATCATTTCTCTGCAAACGGTGTATTCTTCTCACATTATCTTCTTCTTTCTTCTGGGTCGATGTTTCTATTACGCTTATGTTTTAACTTTGTGTTTCTTCCTGTATCATATGTAGCAGGTATCAGGTAGCAGGGAGCAGGTTGCCGGCATCCGGTGTAGGATCACAGGTGGCGCGAGCCACTGGCATTCAACTTAGGATAAAAAACTGTATTACATGTTGTGATGATATTGTCTGATTCAGAGTTGGCATTTCCGGCCGTGGCGGATGCACTTCCGTTCATAACAATGCTGTCACCTGCTGCGATGGACCTATCTGTTATCATAAACTGTTTCGAATTAGATCTTGTTTTTATTGCTTTTATGTATTTTTTTTTACGTATCGGGAATTATTCAGTGTTGAATACTATTGGGTTGGGATGCCACACATCTCTCTCCCGAAACATGTTCCTAGTTTCACCCACATTTTATACATCGACTCGCATTTTCGACCTAATTTGAGTAATTTTTCTCTCAACTCTCCATTCAATCGCATAATTGCATCTAATCATTCGCGTTCAGATCTTCACATATTATAGATTTTTAAGCGTATGCCCCAGGGATCTCATTTAATCGGCATTCAGTCTACTTTCCTCTACTGTACAAAATATTAGGTTGTTTGTTCTTGTTGTTTTTTCTAAGTCCTTCTCACTAGTGGATCCTGTTAGTAAAAGTTATTTAATTTAATTAGTTGTGTATTCTACGTTATTCTTAGGGCTGTTTCTGGGGTGCTAGCCTGGTCGGTCGATATGAAGTTACCGACAGATTGTCGGTAACTCCTCATCGTTCCCTAGGACAACTGCATTTCGCTAACGTACAAATGACAGTTGATATCGAATATATTAAGGACACTTAGTCATTGTGAACTGTCACCTATTCGTTTGCAATATGCAGTTGTCCTAGGGAACGATGAAACGTTACCGACAATCGGTCGTTAACTTTATCTCGACCGACCATGCTAGCACCCCTGGAGTTATTTCATTGAACTCTTTCAACTAGATTATACTTCTTGACTTGTACTCTTCAAACTTTTCTATTCATTTTATATCGGGGGGAATGATGTTGTGGAGTTTTGTTGCAAAATATAGTTCGAATGAGCTTTTATAATTTGGAATATTATTCCTAAATAATTTATGGATACACGGTCTGGTTGAGGGTTTCGTATCTTTTAATAATTATCCGGAGGTATCCGGAGGTAAAGTGCATCAACCTCGGGAGGTGATTCTACATGATAATATAAGTAAAAAAGTTTAACTTTTTTCGAAATTCCTACTTTTAGGGGTACGATTTTGGTAAAAAGATAAAATTTGGTCCAGCGAGTGCGGCCAGCACTATTATCTATTTTTCACTGTTACGATACCAATCAAGACCAACGTCGCCACAATCGCGTCCGGCAGGCACACAGCATATTTATCGGGTAAGTTTGTACCTTACATTAAGGATTTTTAACTGTATGGGGAAAAAAGTTGTAACTTCGAAAAAAGTTGTTCATTTTTTTACTTCTACCATCATCTAGAATCACCTTCTGAAGTTAATGCACTTTACCCCCGGACACCTGTATATTTGTGGTATGATTGGTACGACAAAACTTTTGGTCTCCGATGACAATTTTTGAAAATTTTCTTTTTCAACTTAAAACTTTAAAAAAAAGTGGATACTGAAATGGTGGGGTTGGGTGGTTTCTCGGCTGAATGACATATTTATGTAAGAATTCTGACATATTTATGTGAGAATTTTTGTTATGGTTTGCTTATGAAAAAAAAAATATATTAAAAAAAAACATCAAAAAGTCACCGTAGGCCAAAATTTCATTTAAATCCAAGGTCTTGGTAGTAATTGACCGATAATTTAACCGTTGGATAGTAATCGAACGGGCTTCAATAATACGCATTGTTACAAAGCACTCCCTGCCTACATCTTTTTGTCATTAATTACCCTATTGTCCCATTATAATTCTGACCAATACCACACGCCATCTATTGTCTCTCATTGCCGCAGTGTTGCCAAGTTTAGTGCTCGCCATTGACATTATTTATAAAATTGGCCAAAAATCTATTATAATTAGTATAATTACCACTTCTCAGATTACTGTGTATTACGATCAGCAGATGTTGCGTAATGTCTTTATTTGGAATCTGTACACTTTTCAGGATATTCCTCGGTTAATTTATTACGATACTTATTTGTCGAAGCCTTAAAGAATGCGTGGGGTTTGTAAAACTACAGAGGATTAAAAATAAAGGACAAAATTCTCCTCGGTGAAATATAATATTATGTTAAATGTGTCTTTTTTATTTTTTTATTCATTAAATTGTTAGTTACGTGTTTTGAGGATTTTACGACCACCATGCTAGGCGCATGCCCTGTAGTGGTTGTCGATCTTAAATGTGGCTTTTCATTGAACATCTCGATTTTTGAGAACTTTATGAATGAGAATAAAAAAACTCTGTAGAATTGTATGTATGAAACAGGCAGTATAGTGATCAAATGTATCATTTATGTAAATGTTAAATAAATAAATAAAGTACGTCAATAAATACAATTGAAGTTGACCAAATGTTGGTGATTTCGAAGCATTTTTTGCAATAGTTTTGCTTGTTGAAATTTTCATGACTGTTCTAGTCAGTTGTGAAATGATTAATTACTAATCCGTTTTTATTTTTAAAACATTATCTCCCTATGTCATCTTTGGGGATACTGTGTAAGTGTCTTTTTAGACAAAGAAAAGAAACGAAGTCCTGGAGACTGGAAATCTAGGGGTCAATGTGTCCAGGAGTGACGGACGTATGAGTCCTTCCCTCCCACTGCGGTGCAAGGCGATGGGTTGAGAGAGGTCAAAAGGTCTCGCGATCCGTCTCTCTTCCGTAGGTGGGCAAATGCATCCGCCGCTATAACCTAGACAAACCTCACCCCATGAACCCGCCCCCCCCTGTAAAGTCACCAAACGTAGCGAGCCACTTAATCACTAATAATGAGTACATTTCTTAAAATTACTTATTTATTTATTTATTTTCTCATGTTCTCCGTAAAACGGTTACACACCAATATATCTTGGAGAAGATCATAAATTACAAAGTACACAAAGAAAGTTTTACTATTTTGTGACATGTGTCAAAAGATAGTTGTTGAACTGTCTGTAAGTGACATTGAAAATGTCGATGGTCAATTAAGTCGCTCTTATTATTGGCGCGTTCTGATAGGCAGAAGTCCTTTTCGTTCCGTTTTTTTTCCGTTTCCGAACATAAAAGAAGTGCATAGGATCTCCCATGAGTACACGGAGAATTTTTTAATTCTAAAATACGATCATTTTATTCGTGAAAACGGTTAAAAACGGGACTGAAGTTCTTACGAACAAATTAAATACTGCGCTTTCACCAAATTTCCCTTTCAAAGTAGTTCACTTTCTTCTGAAATTAAGCTAACGGCACGGTATCGCTTCCAACTAAATAAGCACACACTTAACACTACAAATTCACATCGACGGATCTGCCGGATCTGCCCTGATGATGGACACTGCAACGCTGTCCGAAACGTCGGCTAAAGAAGGAGGTAGCACAACACGGCATAACACCCCAAAAACAAACAACGAAAATTAACAGGGTTTCAATGTTTATTGGCGGGAACATGTAAGAATAATTTGTCGGTATACGTAATTTCGTACGAATACCAACAAATTATTACTACATTTTCCAGCTAATAAACATTGAAACACTTGTTTCTCCGTGTATACTTGTTAGGAACATAAAAATTAACATCTTTCAACATAGGCTTATTCAATTCAATTCAATTATGTAATGTTATAAGTTATAACTCGATACCTCCCTGCCCATAATTCAATCAAACGAAGTTAATGATGAATAGTACTAACATACTTTTCGTTACCCGCTTTCGAACAATTATATTAAAAAAATGAAAAGAGTTTAGTAAGATGACATATAACGAAAATGACATCTATATATTTTTCTTTATTTGTAATTAAAGGTAATTTACTTTACATAATAATATATTATCTAACATTCATTGACCATTTAATTACCCAGCCAGAGAAATAATCTCAAATCTGACTGAGGAGCTATTATTTACTAATACATATTTAGTAAGAATGAAGTTACAATATTAAGGACAGAATAGAAACTTAATAAATGGCAACAGATAATCATAAAATCTATCAATCTGTTGGTTTCCGATAAAAATGTAACGTTACTTTTTTTTAAAATTTGAAACTATTTTTCTCACTTCACGTATAAGTAAACGCTTTTATTTATTGATGCATATTTTATGAATTATTGTGTATAAAACTGACTAGATAGATAAAAGATGGCGAAATATTTACAACAAGTATATATAAGACATCAGCAAAAATCTAAGTAGCACGTACGTTTTACGAATAATGAAGTACACCATAAATATTCAATGGTGTACTAACATAATTACTAAACATACTTGCACATGGGATTGTCAATTAGAAGTGCATCGAAGTCCAGATTTGATTGTAATATGATAATTGCCGATACCCATTGATAAAAATTGCACTCCCAAAATAGTGCACCTCGACTGTGATGAGTGTGATGACGCAAGTCCGGCAGGAAACTCTGCCAATTTCATTGTAATTAATTTCGAGTAATTATCATGCGCATCATCACTCTAATGGTGTGAAAAATGTTAAAGTTATTTTGCTTACTTGAAGATCAGTTTCTGTCTGTGAAAACAGCAGAAATATCGTGGGTTACCATTGATTTTTTAATCCCAACTGCTCCAAACCGCATGGAGGCAGTTAGACTATGGCATACACAACTGGGGTGTATTATGGGTCTTTATATTACCTTTTATTTTCAAGAAATTCCTCACCTCCCTTTCCCTAAAAATACCCTATACACAGTTTCCCCAAATATGACGTAGGACTCTAGGGAAATTGCTTTCCTCAGGGCCTCCTGTGTAGAGCTAATGTAAAAAAAAATTTTGAAGTTATTTATGAAAAATGCGAAATGCGATTCGAAAAAACATTACTACCTACTACCCTATTTATGGGAATATTATGACAACGTTTATGGCAAGGCTGCCTATCCTTTTTAACAGTCGGGCCAAATTGACGCGGCAAAATAACAGGCGGGCCACTGATAGGGTTACCAGATTAACGGGTCATTGGTCAGATTATTGGATTTCGCCAGGAAGTCCGTCATCCTGTAATTTTCATTACTCACAAAATTGTACGTTGATTATTTACAAACTGATTGCAAAAGTATTTACAAAAATACAAGTTGGCGGAAATTTTTTAAACTTGCTCACGCAGGCCATTTATAGTTCGTTCGCGGGCCACATTAATGCCCGCGGGCCTGGGGTTGGGCAGCCTTGCTTTATTTTATGGTGTTTAATTTTTACGTCTTGCTGCACTGCCCCATTATTTAGCCAACGTTTCGGACAACGTTACAGTATCCATAACCATATTATGGAAGGTTGTGTTTAAGTACATAAACTGCGCTTGCTTTCAACGCAGGAGTTCATAGTGAGGCAGATGAATAAAAAATAAAAAATTAACTCCCACATTTTAAAAACTATACTACCTAATAGTTAAAATCTGTCATTTTTATTACATTTCAATATCAACCAAACAATCATTAGAATAAGAAAATGCTTTCCACTACCATAATGCTGGTGTTTATCTGAAAGTTTGGACAAGCATTTCACTCAAATGAAAACGCTTCAACCGTAAACGCTTCCTGAATAGGCTTTTATGCGCTTCAATAAAACTGTTTTGGTCTTCAAAACACATTTTCCTTTCATTAGAGAACCCATTTCGGGAGTGGCAGCCATTTCAAGAATTCGAATAAAAAAGCGCTGAACAATTTGTATTGTGGGTGAGTCAAATGAATCGGAATGGTATGATAATGAACCGTCATCAAATTAATAACTATTTATATATTCATGGCAGACAGAAATTGAAGTATTGCATTTGTGATTGAAAGTAGCCGAGGCGCCGCTTTTTGAGTGATTGTCAAATACTTGGAATTTGCGTAGGTGAATATTGTGATGTTTGGGTATTATTTTGACACGTATTACGTGGTGTATTTTGACGTAGTTATTAATTATTTTATCGGCAATAACTGTGATGGGCTACAAAGTATATTTTTAGAAAATAGGATGACGATGAGCGTTGTATTTGTTAATATCAATGAGTAATTCTACTTTAGATGAGTTGGGAAACTTCGAAATAAGTTTGAAATTCGTGTGATTACTATTTATTACTGGTTGATTTATTAAAATTCTCTTTTTAACTGTTGAAGGTTATTCCCACCAATCTCCCGGTAAGACGTAAGGTTCTGGGTTTGTGTCCCAGTTGCGACCATTATCTTTTATTATTTTTCCGTGTCTTGTTCATTTACATGAAAAAATCAGATTATTTTCGTTATCTTCTTCTTAAATGATTTATTAAGTTATCGTAAATATTACAATGAACAATAAATTGGACTAGACGTCCATACTTGAGTTGGCTCTATGTAGTTCTGAGGCTACCGGTTTCCGGACTATGTGACCGGACAACTCAGAATCATGCAACTTCAACACCTATATCGAAAATTCATTAAAAGTGATGAAAAAATATGTATAAAATTCGTTAAATAGGTTGCGTTAGATTAGGTTGTGGGCTGTTAATAGTATTGAAATTGCACGATTCTGAGATGTCGAGGAATCGCGGGACTGATAGCGCTCTCTGATGCCTTCGGCAATCATCGTAACCATTAGAACCCTCTCCAAGTGTCAAAATTGACCGCGCCTCTAACGATCAACTGTCAGCCCAAATTGGTTTGTTATGTTTGGTGACATTGCAGGGGTGCTCGGGTTTATGGGATGAGGATTGTCTAGGCTTTGGCGGATCGTTCTGTGTGGAGGGCAGGATTTGAAGAGACTGGTTGAGGGAGACCTTTTTACCTTTCCAGCAGAATTCTCTCGCCTCATTGCCTAGCACCGCAGTGGGAGGGATGGATTCATACATCCATCAATCGTGACACACTGATCCCCAGATTCCAAACTATCCCTCATATCGATTTACTTTCCACATCTTATCATATCTTACCATATCTTACTCTCCACAAAAAAACCTCCACACAACATCCCCACAGATGACATATGTTCTGAGGGAGATTATTTTCATCAGGGCCTCCAGTATGGTGTTAACGTTAAAAAATAACATCCAAATGCCCTGTGAAACAAAAACACTCCAATCACGTGACACGTGATTTTCTTCGAAGATTGGTTATAAGTTGGTACACAGACATGCGCAAAATGGGTATTTCCAATTTCACTTGTCATTTTTAATTGATAAAGCCTACAGCTAACGTTAATCGGGTGTATACAAAAGTTAATTAAACAAATTTAATTATTTATACTTTCTTACAGGATTGAAACCGAAAGAAAACTTGTATCTTACAATAAATTTCTACATAGAGGTAGCAGTAGGTACCTACTCGATTGTATTAGAGACTCGTGACGGCGTTAAAAATTGCGATTGTATCGATTTTATAACTAAGAGTCGTGATTAAATGAGTAATGACTCGGTTACTAAATAGATTTTATGAAAACCGAATCGAATCAACTTGCTCGAGGATGTATTTTTTAAAGTTTTGATTTATAAACGAATAATATGAGTAGTGATAAATTATTATTTTAGATCTTTGAAGGCCAAGCAAAAATTACATATATTTATATATGAGTGATCAAATTATTGCTTAATATTGATTTTAAGATAATCTTTTATAATTAGCCGACTAACAGTTGATCTTATTAGATCCCTTTTTATTACAATGGCGTCATTTTTCTGTAGAAATGTAACTAATTTTAAGAAATAGCCAAGATTACCCTAATACACATTAAATAATGGTTAGACTAAATGAGATTAAATTAGACTAAATGAGACACACAATATGCGTACGTCTGATTCATCCAAAGGTAAAAGAAGCAATTCTTTGGAGGAAACAGGAAGTCCTTTTCCCTAGGGAGTTAGGGGAGTCGTGTGCCGAGGCGGACCAAAGTTGTTTAATTAAAATGTATTTGTCTTCTATTTAGTTTTTAGTGTCTTTATTAGGATTTTTTCATTGACCTCTTTCAGCCGTACTTTTATTCTTGATTTGTACTCATTAATTTTTTAAATTAGTTTTATGTCTTGGAGAAGGTTTTTGAAGAGTTTTGTTGAAATGTTTGTGTAGTTTCTTTGTCCAAATGTGGTTTTATAACTTGCAATGTTTTTTTTTTGTCAATTTTTTTGATCTAGTGTAATGGATGCACGGTGTAGTAGAGGATTCAGTGTGTTTTTGGCATATATTCGTTGTAGATTTGGTACATCAAGGCTGTTGAAAATATCGATCGAATGCGTTCTAAAGGGTACTTTCAGTATGGTATTTATAATTCCTTCATACGTACATTGTGCGTCTCATATTTTATCTCACCATTAAATAATGTGTAAGAAAGAGCTGCAGCATGATTGTTATAAGGAACCTATGTTTATTGCAATTTTGTGCCGTCGCCGGCCCGTTAACGTGGAAATACTGAATGCGCTCAATGGTTAAGATGAAACCCGGTGGTGGAGAAATTTGAAAAATAGATTTTACTAAATTTTTGCTGTCACTGTTGCTCTTACTCCACCGGATATTGAGCAAAAGGGACAATGTACCTCGGGCTACTAATTCCTAACTAAAATCGAGGTTTTGTATTCCCCACTTTTCTCCTCCAAAAGTGGACTGATTTTCAATGTTTTTTTTTACCAACTAATTAAGAAAAAACTATTCTATGTCTGCACGTTTTGCTTTTTTTTAAAAAAAAACATTGTCTAGTTTGTATACTGAACGTCTTTTGACGGCGTTTAAACCAGTCAATTTTATTGATTTTTGGAAGGTCAAAACTTCTATAAAAAGTAACTTATCAAAAAAAACAAAAAGTACCGACACGCTAGTAGTTGATATCTATTTTATATAAAAACAATATTTTATCTAGGGTTCAAATCCAGAGAGATAAATAGGGAATGCGTTTGTATGGAAAAACCACCGCCGGGTATCGCTTTAAGCATAATAATAAATTCGAGTCAACTTGCGACGTTACTCGATGGCCTAGCGATGGCTATCGACGGACCCCTCGTGAGTTCTTCTAAATTATTTTTTGTTCTTGCTTAGCAGAAAAATACCTGTTGCGTTTAAAATATCGACAGTCATCATCAGCCAATAAACATATTTCATTCATTCATTCTTCAAATCCAGTACTGTCAACAGATGGTCTGTCGTAAGTTTTGATCTAGAACGTGACCTTTGATAGTAATGCATGAGGTTGTTTACATGCAGCCATGCTAGTAAAGGCTGCTTTTTGCACGCAATCTATACCTAAGTATAATAATAATAAATAACTGTAACGGCGTATGTTTTGACTAGTGAACGAACATAAAGGTTTGTAATAATGTATGCAGCTGTTGAATGAACATTTTCAAATAAATATAATATTTGTAGATTCTAACAAACTTGTTAGTTTTTATGATCTTAAGTTTTAATCATAATACAGAGATTTGTTTGTTTTGTTATTAATAAATAACAAAACCAAAAAAAAGTTAATTTGTTAAATAATTTTATACCCTTAAATATAAAGTGGTGCTGTGCTGTTGAAGTTTGTACTAGAAGTATGGTTAGTCCTCCAACAGAAATAATTCTTTTGCTTCTATTTAATTGTGGGATATTATTTTTATCAAAGAATTCTTTATGTATTTGAAGGAATGCAATTTTGTCATAATTTTTTGAAAGTGGGGGAACCGGGAAATCTTGGAAAACATTTGTTGTTGGATAGTAATAAGGCTTTTTTAAGATGATTTTTATTAATATTTTTTGGATTGTCTCAAGTGAAAGTAGTGTAGATTTAAATGCACCCCATAAGCCACGATTCCATATTGTAGTACAGAATGTGCAAGTGCAAAATAGATATCCTTTAGAATTTATAATGATACAGTATTTCTAAGTCTAAAAAATATATAGATAAGTTTTCTCATTCTGTCTACTGTGGAGTTTATTTGACTTTTCCATTTGATGTTATTATATATAATTATTCCAAGATATTTAACTTTTTCTTTACTACTAATTTAATACTACTGTCTATACAGTTTGAGTTGCAGGGTGTGATTCTAAGAAGGCTATTTCTTTCATGAATTTTTATGTTTAAGTGCGTCTTTTCAACATTTAGTGACAATAAGTTTTCGTCAAACCATAGTTTTAAAGTATTTATTGTATTATTAGCTGACACTTCGACCTCTTTCCAAGAATTTCCTTCTATAGTTATTTTATTACTGTATCATCCGCATAAGAAATATAGGCAGTTCGAAAAGTTCATTTACATATAATATGAATAATAAAGGGCCTAATACAGTTCCTTGCGGAATTCCAAAATCTATATTTTCTATTTCACTTAGTTCGTTGTTTACTTTCACCTGCTGTGTTCTTTGATAGAGATAATTTCTTAACCATGTTTGCCAGTAATTCCTACATTTTTAAGTTTATTTATTAATTTTGAATGTGAGACACTATTAAAAGCTTTACGAAGGTCAATGAACATACTTAAGCATTTTTTACCTTTAACTAATGATTTATAAATAAACTTAGTTAGTTCTGCAATTGCTTCTTGTGTGCTTAGTTTATCTCTGAAACCGTATTGACTAGGGTTAATACTTTTTTTTATCCATATAATCGGTAATTTGTTTTTTATTACTTTTTCATATATTTTTGCAATGCTTGATACTAATGATATTGGGTGGTAATTATTTACTTCTTTCGAATCTCCGGATTTATACACTGGGATTATAATGGCTTTTTTGTAGTTTGAAGGGGATATTCCACTTTCCATGCTCACATTAATTATATGCGTAATCGGCTTGGTTAGAGAGTTGCAGTATTTTTTTTATAATATGCAGTGAAAGCTTATAAAACCACTCCTGTCAAACATTTTTTCAGTTTATTTTATCATTTAGAGTCTGAATTCGTACAACTTTAAAAAATAAAGAATGTTTAGAAAGAACTTATCTTGATAAGCCATTAATATCGATGAGTCACGATGAACATACTCGAAGAAATAAAATCTAATATATTTTGTGTCGAAGATCCCATCTCAATGAAACCTTGAAAAATAATTGCCATTACTAAACAATTTATTACAAAAAAGGCATTACATAATTTCGCTAACAATTTCGCCTACGCCGCATATATTAATAATAATATGCAAATCGTCAATAAAATCAATGGCCTTAGAGCTAAGCTTAAAGCTTCATAATTTTTTTATTATTATGTTACAATAAAGCTTTTTCTTTAAATTATCGTGTGCCATAAACGGAGGCATATGAATATTCCGAAAAAGACAGAATCCTATTATTTTATATCCCACACGTATAAAATATGTATTGGTTTTTTTCTCTCATTGGTAAAAAAAAATGCTTTGAAAATATTAGAAGTTATTATTAAGCAATTTGTGGAGTGCTTTTAGTTTTATTTGTATTTTAATCAACTCCTACGTGCTTTAAAGTTTTACGTTTGAACAATCAGTATCATTTTGCAAAGATTCCTTTACAATAATATAGCAAAATATTTATTTAACATTTTAGTAGGCTTTGTGTTTGGCCATAAATTAACTGTTATTATAATAATAAAAATATTCTGTTATTGTGTTATATAAGCGGGAGTTTCATTATTTATAGATGTAGCATTAAATCAATATATTTTTAGTCATAAAGTCATAAATAAATTTAAATACAAATTAACATTATTTTACGAGTTGTCGTAAAAACTTTACGCTTGTTATGTCACTATGTTATTTCATTCTTGTGTTTTAATAAAAACTACTAAATAACATTAAATCTTTAATTTAATGTAAAAAACTGCGTGGGGAAGAAGGTGAACTTCGATAAAAAATCTTTACTAGTAAATTCATAAAGTATGTTCAACCAGGGTTGTTGCGGATGCAAAAATTTTGACACCCGCAGGGGCGGATGCGGATTTCAGGATTTTTTAAAGATTGTTTAATTTTAAGTACATAAATAAATGAATATCGATTTAACTTTAATATGTTTTATTGAATCATACTTTGAGAACAAAACTAAAATAGTTTTTGTCGTACTTATTATTCTGGAGACTTGTCGCTGACGATGTTCAGAATGATCTGAACAGGTGGGCTGGAGACTGGAGTTTCAATGGGAAGTTGTTCAACTTCTGGAATTGGCATGGGGAAAGTTTGTGGTCCTTCTGGAATTGGCATGGGGAAAGTTTGTGGTCCTTCTGGAATTGGCATGGGGAAAGTTTGGGGTCCTTCTGGAATTGGCATTGGGTAGGTCATTGTGGGAAATAACTACCTAAAACAAAATAAATAAAAACCTGTAGAATATTGCCATCAATGTGTGCCTTTCTATTGGTCAGTTAGCGAACGAAATTTGTGCTAGTTGCTGTCTTCGTTGAACGAAAATTGATGCGGATGCGGATGAAGATGTCTGAATTAATGCAAATAATCCGCATTTGCGGATGCGGATGCTCTGTAACACCCCTGGTTCCTTCACATAAATCACTCGCGTATTTAACACGTAATATATATCACTTTTTGTAAATGTATCGTATTAATTCATCATAAAGCTTCCAGTCCGCGTGGGTAGCTGGCGTATGATGCTATGGCATTTGTAATCGCTCTTTATTAAACCATTAACGCCCAAACTATTTGGTCTAAGGTTTATGTTTCAATTGTTACGAAGGAGGTAGAATGTTATTAGATTTCTGAATTCATTATCAGAAGGCAATCTTTTTACTCGTGTTATCCTCATTATTCTATAATCTGCATATGCAACACACGATTTGATAAAAAGATTTTAGCTTGGAGAAAATACGACCTTGCAGAGGAAATTCAATTAAAACATTGCATATTGCATGATTTACATTATTATCCTCCATTATGTTTACTATTAATATTATTATATTTTTTATTTTTTTATCCCATGCACTTTTTTATGCTCCGAAAGTGAGGACTTCTGCCTATCAGAACGCGCCAATAAACATAGCGACTCAACTGCTTAACGATTCTGTATTGACCATCGACATTTTCAATGTCACTTACAGACAGTTTAGCACATGTCACTAAGAGGGTTTCTCACTATCCTCCCAATAGCTTATCTACCCTAATAACGAATATTATTAATAACTCAGGTACGGGCCACACGTCATTCCTATGTCTACCTACGTTAAATTATCGTGAAAACACGCTTATGTGTCCAAGCGGTTAAACATAAAAATAAAATACTTGCAGTGGTTAGAAAACTCGGCCAACATATCCAATATATAGTTACTATTTATAGGTTCGAGTACCGAATTATAAACACCAACTTAATAAATAAATAAGCCGTAAATCGTAATTCGAAAATATTCGTTATTAGTGTACATAAGCTATTGGGAGGATGGTGAGAAACCCCCTAAGTAGTATAACTGCCCTTGTGTACTTTTAATTTATAATCTTCTCCATGATATATTGGTGTATAACTGTTTTATGGAGAACATGAAAAAATAAATATTAAATAAATAAATAATATATCTAATTTGTCAACAAAAATAGAATTATATAATAAAGAAATTTATTTATTGTTTTTTTAATTTTTTTATTTGACAATAAGTTACAATAAGTAAATGTAGTATTTAGTACTAATTTAAAAAACAAGGAACATTTTCCAGATGTTGGTAAGTCTATGGCGTCAGGATTTTCGGTCGAACCAAACCGTCGAGCATGAATATAAGTTTTTTCATTAACTTCACACAGGAGGCCCTGAGGAAAATAATTTCCCTCACGGCCAGGAAAATAATTTCTCTCAGAGCCCCTATGTCATCTATGAAGATGCTGTGTGGAGGGTCTTTTTGAGGAGAGGAAAGAGTGAACATGTTGTAGGAAGGAGGAAACATGGAGGCCGGCAAATCGTTCCACAGCCGAGCTGTTAAACTAAAGAACGGGTCGTAGAAACCACAGGTTCTCATGTGACAAATGTCAACCGTGTACATTTGTTGGGCGCGTGTTTGGCGTGTTTCCCGACTATGCACCGGTGCCGAGGATATAAATGATGCGGAGCATCTTATATTGAAATACCGGTAGAACAAGGACAGCATTTCCATCCGACGCTTGTGCTCTAAAGATTGCAATCCGTTTGTTAAGACGGGAGGATCTATCAAACGGACCGCCCGCTTCTGCACAGAGTCGAGGGTTTTTTTTTTCAAGTATTGTGGGGCTCCAGACCAAAGGTGACTATCAAATTCAACCGTGTGGCGCACTTGCGATTTGTACAGGGTTAGCAGTTGTACATAGCTTAAGAGTTTTGCTTTCAAGTAACTGGACACTTGTTAAACTGGGGCACTTAGGTATCTATTATAGAACAAGTAGATAGCAATCAAGCAAATGAATGTTACCCTCGTCAAGCACTTCAAATGAATGTATTCTGTAATTCAATATCTGCCGTCGGTAACCAGTAACTAGGCAATTAATTATCTAACCATTAGATTGTTTTAAACCTCTTGTTTGATCTGTTCGTGTCTTTGCGTTCTTTGCGTATCGAGTAACACGGTGAGAGGTAATAAAATAAACATTACGTAAAAAACTGAGTAAAACGTATAATAATAATGTCAAGAATCACTAGTTAAAATAAATCAAGTACGTCCTTTAAGAGGATACCCGGCGGTGATTTTTCCATACCAACGTATTCCCTATTTACCTCTCTGGATTTTAACCCTAGAGAAAATATTGTTTTTGCATAAAATAGATATCAACTACTAGCGTGTCGGTACTTTTTGTTTTTTTTGATAAGTTACTTTTTATAGAAGTTATGACCTTCCAAAAATCAATAAAATTGACTGGTTTAAACGCCGTCAAAAGATGTTCAGTATACAAACCAGACAATGTTTTTTTAAAAAAAGCAAAACGTACAGACATAGAATAGTTTTTTATTATGTAGTTGGTAAAAAAAATTGAAAATCAGTCTACTTTTGGAGGAGAAAAGTGGGGAATACAAAACCTTAATTTTAGTTAATGTGTCAGTGCATTGTCCCTTTCGCTCAATATCCGGTGGAGTAAGAGCAACAGTGACAGCAATATTTTAGTAAAATCTATTTCTGCACCACCGGGTATCATCTTAACACTGTATAAATAACAACACAATCTAAGTGCGGATACCATTGTCCCACAGTCTTTTGACGGTTGGGAAACTTAATAGTATTCTAGTTAGCTTTCAAATGATGATAAAACGACATCTATGCCTCACACCATACCCCAATTGAAGATACCACAGTCTCACTGGCTCCAGACGGAAACAGTCAGGATTCTACGCGGGATTCACATAAAATAATCAAAAATTTGTCTTCTAATATACAATGTTATCCGATTTAATGTACGAGTTGCACTCGTATTAATGATAGAAAGGAATATATTATTGTGATCATACCGTGAAATTACCGTGAATGCAATTGTCACTTGCATGGGCAGATCTCAGTTATTATTACGAACCTGTAAATGTGAATGATTCTATAGATACTGTTCACACAATGGGCAACGGTTATAATTCAAAGTTTAGCTTGGATTTAGTGGACAAAAAATAAATTTAAAATCCAGTAGAAACGAAACGTAGAATCAATATGTTTTTAATAGAAGCTATACCTATGTAATTTGAAATTTTCACGGCCAAAAGTACTATGGTGCTTAATTTTGGCGGTATTATGCCGTTTTGCGCTTCCTCCTTTAAGGGCATTCTTAAAATTTATTTAGAAACTTTTCACCGATAGATGGCGTTATTTTCAATATTGTCGAATAATGCACTTTTAACGCGTTATGCTTTTTAATACTGAGGTAAATTATTGGTTCGCGAATGTACATAAAATATGTTTATCTGTATAAATTATTTTTCGTACCTATACTTTTATAATTTTGGAGAACGGCTGAAAAACAATAATTTTTTTGTAAAACCAACACGTACGAAAGAAATTTGCCGCTGAAAAATGTTACTACAAAATCAAGAGGCATCTGTAAAAATAGTGCTGTTCCAAGTTTCAACGGTAAACCAGACTAGTCCAAAAGAGACGAATGATAAAAGGATTTACGAATTAAATAAATGAAGTCATCGCTCGGGGAGATTTATTGATTTATCAAAAGCGCCGGTCTGGTAACAAGGGCGTGTGTAGCGGTTTGCGAAGTTAACTGGACCTTTTTTAAAAAACCGCTTATACCACGTACTATGCCAAGTAATCTCCGGACAATCGAGATTCCTATCTTGCTTTTTCCGACGTGTAAAAATGTGTAAAAATGTGTATGTTTTCGGCAAAAAATCAGATCTATTCCTATGGCTGTACGCAGTAAATCTATCAAATAAACATAGTGGTGAGAATTACTCGAAACTAAAAATGATTTCTCGTATGCCCAAACCAGACCACACGTGCTAATTATAACAATAAAAAATCAGTATGGATTATGAGATGACTGAGATCAGTTTTGAAATAGGTAATAATAATTTTATTATCAAATAATATTATGTGAATATGACACGATAGCATATAGGTAAAATAAGTCGGAGCCTGAGGAAAACACTTGGGTGGGGTTTTGGTACCGCTGCCCGGGAACCATTTATTGGATAACCAACACCTCTGCCATACGTCACCTCAAGTGGTTCATTACATTTGGTGACTTAGCAGGGTAGCCCGGGTAAGGGAACACATCGTGTTGGTTAGATAGTAAATGAATATCAATTCGGGAGGCGGGAATGGGTACCGCCGCCCCGGGAATCATTTATTGGATAACCAACACCTCTGCCATAGGTCACCCCGAGTGGTGCGCTACATTTGGTGACTGAGCAGGAGTGCCCGGGTTCATGGAGTGAGGTTTGTCTAGGTCTTGGAGGCGGATTTTCTGGATACACTTATATAATCCGCCCCAGATTCCTACCCAACTCTCATACCTTTTTCCTTCCCAGAACTTCCTCTCCTTCCTTTCCTTAAAAAACCGAGTTTGATTAGGCCTTGAGGGAAATTATTTTCCTCAGGGCCTCCTGTGTGGAGCTAATGTAAAAAAATATATGGCTCCTCACAGGAGGCCCCGAGGAAAATTATTTCCTCCAGGACCTCTGACATCTTTGGGAATGCTGTGTGAAGGGGCTTTTATAGGAAATAAGGGAGAGGATGTTATGGGAAGGAAAATGGTTTGTGGCGTGGGTAGGAATCAGAGGGTCAAAAGGTCCAGGAGTGACAGACGTATAAATCCTTCCCCCCCACTGCGGTACAAGGGGATGGGTCAATATAATTCTACAGGAGAGGCCGAATGGTCTCCTTCAACCAGCCCTCCTGATCCGGTCGGCAGTAAGTGGGCAGACGCATCAGCCACCAAGATCTCGAGAAACCTCACCCCGTGAAACCGGGCACTCCTGCTAAGTCACCAAACGTAGAAAATACTAGGGGTGACCTATGGCAGAAATGTTGGTCATCCACTAAATTGTTCCCGGGGCGGCGGTACCTATAACCGCCTCCCATATTCAATTTCATTGATGTATTGTGTACATCCACCCTTGAGGTGATTTTTGAGGTCATCCAAATGTTATCATTATTTTTTTTATTTTTTTTTATAGAGAAACCTTACAAGAGTCCCAACTGCTCCCTTCTGGAGCCAGTGAGACTATGGCATCCCCAATTGAAGTATGTTGTGAGGCTGAAGGTAAGTGGGGAAGGGAAGGAGATGGGGAAGAGGAAGGTGGGAAAGTACTTGGCTATTCAGATCTAGTCACTAAACACGGCTAGAGCCATTATTAAGAGGCTAGACTTTAAACCACACGCGGAACACCCGCGACTGTCATTCTGTCCCGCTCACAATAAGCTCACACACACTTACAATACATGCGAATGCGAAATGTGCGAATGAGACAACGCTCAAATTTACCTACAGAAATCGCTCGAAAAGGGGTTTATGGAGAATACACTTTTCTACACCGAAACTTTCACGAAATTGAAATTTTAAAAAATATATATTTTTTAGAAAGAAGAACCTACGTCGGTAGCTTTTTATAATTTTATAATTCTTTATGAGAGTCGAGTTAGCAGCACTTTTTCCTTAAATAATATTTTTTGATAAATCGTACATGTTTGACAGTGAATATTTACGTTAATACGAAACCCATCGAAAATTCGAAAACATACCGACATAGTTTTCACCATCTAGAAGGCAGTATAAAAAAAAAATATTCATTTTGTGCAATTTTCGATGTAGAAAAGTGTTTTTTCCCGGGCGTCCTTTTTGTATGGGCCGAAAAGCGAAGTCTATCATCTTAAGCAACGTTTCAATTCTGAATGGTGGTCTTACACCAGGGCGATACTGAGAGTATCTTCCACTCTGGAACGTGCCGCAAATATAATATATATTATTTTTATTAATTAATTGTGAAATAACACAAATTAATCAAATAAAATTTATTTGCGCACGCCGGGTTCGAACCCGCAACCTTCCGATTGGGAGTCAAGTGTCTTACCACTCGACCACGGACGGTCGTTTTATTTTGCAACACATTCATTTCAAGTTCAAGAGAATTGATATCTGAGTATCTACCTACCTAACTCGATCTATGAATATTATTATTTCGTTCACCAAACTAGGCACACGTGTCCTTTCTTGTCACAGCTGCAAGAAAGCTGTAAATTATTAGAGTTACGTTATCGTAATATGGTCGAACAATACTGGAACATTCGTTAAAAAGCAAAACAAACACTTCGGATAACAAATCATTCCGTGCAATTGTTTTAACCTTTTTACTACAAACTAATAAACTCTTTGCATAATGGGAATGTACTTCAAACTTGATCGATAAACGTACATCGGCACTGCTCACACATAAAGTATCTCTCTTTTTAATAAACGGAAATGCCCACCGTGGACAAAGATCTACGCAAATCGGATGAAAAATAAATACTTTTGTTAATGTAATTACTTGGTTATTATAAGTGATATAACAGTGAAATTTGCGTTCGCTAGTATCTCATTTTTAGTATTATTTTTTGGTACTAAAATAAATAAAATACTATCTGTAGATTTCGAATGGGGCATTCGAACAGATTGTATGAGAATTGCCGCTTACGTTTCACCTTAACCAACTTTTCGGACATTACGACGTTACTGTAAAGTCTCTTATGTCCTCTCCATAGACATTCGTTACTTGGATCAGTATTTTCCAGTATTATATTACCGTCCGTGGTCGAGTGGTACACTTGACTCCCATTCGGAAGGTCGCGGGTTCGAACCCGGCGTGCGCAAATAAATATTATTTGATTAATTTGTGTTATTTCACAATTAATTAATAAAAATAAACTATGTTATATTTGCGGCACGTTCCAGAGTGGAAGATACTCTCAGTATCGCCCTGGTGTAAGACCACCATTCAGAATTGAAACGTTGCTTAATAATGGCTTTAGCCGTGTTTAGTGACTAGATCTAAATAGCCAGGTACTTTCCCACCTTCCTCTTCCCCATCTCCTTCCCTTCTCCACTTACCTTCAGCCTCACAACATACTCCAATTGGGGATGCCATAGTCTTAATCAACAGAAGGGAGCAGTTGGGACTCTTGTGAGGTTTCTCTATAATAAAAAAAATTACAAAATGCTTAATAAAAAACTTGTTCTTTTGAATTAAAGTGACTGTTTATTAACGTATCGTAATTTTTAAATATAAGTACGTCTTTTCTAACTGGAAGCTAGGTTGTGACTAGCTAGGAGCTCTGGGATTATAATGACTCTACACACAAACTGTAAACATTTCAAAATAAAGCTTTCAGATATTTCAAATATCAGCCATGGGATAAGGGTTTCTCAACTCCATCAGGACTCTGAAATCGCTCTCCTTAATCATCACATCTTAAGTCTCCAGAAATATTTTATGAGGGTTATCCCACCCATGAAACCGCACCCACCAACTGCATCACCCAGTACAATGAAAAGATAAAAACGACACACAAAAAACCAGAACAAATCCTTCGTTAAGTCTAAATCTCCCCATATTGCAGCTCCTTTGCAAAAAAACATTCCAATTCACAATAACTTACTTCTATTTTTCCAACAACCATTTTTTAAACTCATGATGAAAGAAAAAGGGGCCTTTTTGGCTAGGAGCTCTCTGTACGCTATTGTCAAAAAGTCAAAAGACTCTACACACCTATCTTCGGTTACCTTCGGAAAATCTTGTAAACTAGTCCATGTGACCCATAGATTACTTAAGCGAGGTGAGAACTATTCATAGACTAATTATGATACGTAACAGTTACAGTGTCCATCATCAGGGCAAATGTGTAGATTGTGGTGAAGTGTGAGTTTATGTATATAGAAGCGATTCCGTTTCGTGCGCTCCAATCCTCTTAGATGCAGTATTTCAGTATAATTAGTGAAAATTTTCATGGTTTTCGATGTTTAGTTTTGGTGTAGCCATCATGTAACTATAAGAACTATTGTGCTTAGCCCCGTCGTCTATATTGCTAATTAACGTTAATGAGTTTGTTGTGGATTTCAATTGTCACAGTAATTAGGCAGTGTAGATGCATTTTTTTCCCAAGATGACATGGCCCGACTCAAGTTTCTGATTCACTTGATCATGCTATGTCTTCCTCGGGAGTCCCCAATTTTGTCTAGCATTCACATTTGCGTCTGTACGCTATAATATATAGTACACTCTATAATGTGCTGCATGTTACACGCTCTTTTGATTAGCTCCACACAGTAGGACCTAAGGAAAATAATGTATGCTGTGTGGAGGGCCTTATTAAGTTAAGTTAGGTGGAAGTTCTGGGAAGGAAACGTGTATGGGTAGGAATATTTGAAAAACATTGTTTTAAAGAGATCGATTTCATCATTTGCGTTATGGTCGCTGTTGTCAATATCAAACATGTAGATTTTTAGATTATATGAATATTTTAAATTGTTTGTTTGCAAAAATACTAAATAAATATTAAAGTTTTTATTTTCCTTTCGTTTCAGGTAAATACACATATTTGGTTTCCAAGGATCCTCGACAATAAATTTGGTAAGAAAACACAAAAGTGATCTGATTAAGTTTGACTTCTTTAATTTATTGATGTACGCAGCAACAATTTTAGTGCTTGGCAATTGACGATTTGTCAGGATAGCCAGGTTTGCAAGTGTTCCGAGTTCCTTTCTGAGACCTGATGATGGACACCTCCTTCTTTAGCCAACGCTTCGGACAGTGCACGGGGAAAAATGTTATTCGAAAAAACGATCATTTAAATAGTAAAAACGGGACCAAAATTCTTACGAACAAATTAACAGGGTTTCAATGTTTATTGGCGGGAACATGTAATTTCGCACATATACCAACAAATAATTCTTACATTTTCCTGCCAATAAACATTGAAACACTATTATTTTGTTCGTAAGAACTTCAGTCCCGTTTTTACTATTACAATGATCGTTTTTCGAATAACATTTTAAACTTAATAACAATAAATAAAAATTAGTTTAAAGGTAGTTTCAGAGTTTACCTCGAACGAACATTGTGACACGAGATTTTTATATATAATGATGATAAAAGGCTTTATTACCAACAGGCTGAATTAGCAAATAAGTACAGGTCAAGACAATTTCTTTTCTTCTCACGAACTCTTGTTCTAATAAACGTTCTAATAAACGCAATAATTCTACGACTTGAAGTTCTGCAAACTGTTCTATTCTGCAACTGATCTTTGCAATGGTATCAGAAAATAAATTGTAAACTGAAGTCCCTTTCATCATAACGTCTAATGGTAGAGGTTTCTGCATCTAGCATGTGTGAGCATTTCCGTCTGGTCTGATTCCAAACGAAAGTTTCACACGCACCTAAACGTATATTTTCTAAAAGATGAACCAATGAGATAGCTAAGTTTTCGACCTCATCCCGTAAAAGGAAGTGTTTTGTTAGCGGAATAACATCCTACAGAATAAACACAGCGTACGTGAAGCAATGCGAAGACCAACCATCCAACGGCCAACGTGAAATGATTTGCCTTCTCGAATTCCTATTTAGTAACGGAACTATGTTACATTTTTTCACGTCTCCAGCGACAGTGTTTCAATTCTGTCATTGTTATTATTTTGTACACGAAGATTTCTACTTATTATCATCAAACATACTAATTTCGGTTGTGCTTCTTGGATTTATTTTGAATTAGAGTGTCATTTTCAAAATTGCTACTGATTGTGACAAGAAATTAAACAAGCCATAAAGTACCTATCTACCTTATGAATATTTATTATCAGAAAATTATTTTAATTCTAAATTTGAAATCAGTTTTTCTATTCTTTAAACTTCTTAGCGCCTCCGCCCACTGAGGCAACTGAAAACTCTCAACTTCCTACACAATCACTCAAACACCCGTTGTCAATGTCACAACGGGTGTTTGAGTGATTGTGTAGTGTGCGGGCCATCACATTGTCATACAAAGACAGTCGGCAGTTGAGAGTTTTCAGTTGCCTCAGTGGGCGGAGGCGCTAAGAAGTTTAAAGAATAGAAAATGGTAACGCAAGCGGTGACTTGCGACTTGCTTTGCTGATTGCCCTGGCCGGCCGTTGCTAGTTGCCAGCTGTCAGCTGATTGTTCTTCGTCTATGGTTAAACAAGCTTTTTGACCAATCAAGACAGAGAAAACAGCCGGTTTTAGTTGGTTTACAGTTGCCTCGTCAGCGGAGCGCCTTAGGCTTACACTTGAAAGGTAAGGTAAGATTGATTTTTGAAGGTTCTTCGCTCTATCTATTTAAAAATGCGTTATTTACAAGTGCTAGTTTTATTAACATTATATTCCGTGATTTTCACGGGTCATTATTTATATTATTTTCACGTTAATTATATTTTCTTGTATCTATTTTACGGCCTCCGTTGTCGATGTACCATCAATCCGAAGGTCGCGGGTTCAAAACTCGGCGACCGCAAGTAAATTTTATTTATTTGTGTTATTTCACAATTTCATAATTTATGATAACATGATGTACATTTGAGGCACGTTCCAGGGTGGAAGATTCTCTAAATATCGCCCTAGTCTGAAACCTCCATTCACCACCTACTTTCAAGACAATTATTTGTATAACTTTTAACTGCTACCAATTTTCTATCTACGATACTGCCGACATGGTTCGAACCACGGTGCCCTTCTTGACAATATCAAGAAGGATAGTGTGTTTTTACTTATGTCGGCAGGATATCTCTTAATCCAAAACATGCAGTGAGGTGTTCACAAAATGATACTACTCGTATTAACCTTTTTACATCCTGTTACTGAATATAATTTTTTTTTGTACTACTATGTAAAAATTGTACACTATTGTAATTATTTGTTAAATGTATGTACAAGTATGCAAATAAATTAAATTTAAAAAAAAAATAAAGAATCGAAACATTGCTTGAAATTTCTTTGGTCGTGTTTTGTGACTAGATCTGAATAGCCTGGAACTTCCCCATCTTCTTCCTTGCCTCCTTCCTCACTACCTTCAGCCTCACAACGTACCCCAATTGGGGGTGGCATAGTCTCACCCCATACTCCAGGCGATTGGGAGCAGTTGGAACTCTTGTGCGGTATACGATTTTAAAAAAAAAACTATTTTATAGCGCAACCTGCTTCTATAATGAAAGCGACAGCGTAAAAGAGCGAAAAGAAAGAACTATAAAATAATGTACCTAACCAATAATTGTCCAATGTCTCTTCTTCATCACTGTTACTCGAGATAACAAGTGGGTTAATTGCAATAATTTGACTATTTTTCCGCCAACCCAATCCTCAGTATTACATCATCAATTTTACACGAGCATTGCTCAAAAAAAAGGTTAATCACGATATTTAAAAAATGTATTAAAAATATATATATACAATGTATAATAACTGTATTTGTAAAAAAAAAAAAAAATAAAAAAAAAAAAATAAAAAAAATAAAAAAAATGTAAACTTATTACATAAATACTTTAATTGATATTTTATTTAACTAAATACAATATGTAACATCCGGTAAAAATGCTCAATTTTAACTTGAACCATTTACATCGTATTTTTTATGGAGGCTTTCAATTGTCGTACTCTTTTTTACTTTTAAAATTCGTACCTCTTCGTGGTTTTCGTGTATAATTGAATGACTGTTCGTTTTTCGTTCATTCATTACTACAAGTTTATTCGGAAACATGTTTTCTGAATAAATCTATTAGGATGGTACACCCATTTTTTAAATCTTTAACCAGTTTCAGGTTTTACAGTGATGTTCTTGTTAGGTTTGGTGGCATTGGTAGCTTTTTGTGAAACGTTTTTTTTAGTAAGACCTGTGGTTGCTGGTCTATAATTTTATTTGTAATATTATTAAATGAATTGTTTCTAACTTTTTTAGATGATATTTATGGGGCCTCTGTGATCACATTCTGTAATAGTTATCAATATCGCTTTTTTGTTGTAATTGGATAGTAACGTATTTAACTTTATTTTATTTTTATTATTTCATACGATTGTACAATATCTTGAGATTGTTGTGTCAAAATTTGAAACAAATCGGAGGAAAACTACATATTTATGATGTAGAGCTTATAAAAACAATTTTTTTACGTTTAGTATTGGATTTTCAGGTATCCAAAACAACAGTGAACAGTTTAAATCAAATGTACTCGACCGATTCTTTTGAAGTTTTGTACACTATTTCCTTACACGAATAAACATGTAACGTTGCGAGCTTTTTTTATTTTTCATAGTTGGTTTTGCGAGCTTTTTCTTATTTTTCTTAATTAAGAATTTTACAATAACAAATAGGCCCATTTTTTAGACGAAAATCGGTTTTTTCACTTCTAATTGTCACCAAAAATTTAAAAATCAAAAAAAAAAAATCCTCCCAGCATTGCCTTAGAAAAGTAGTTATCTAATGATATCATTTTTTTTTTTGATCTCCGATGATCCAGTCATGAGTTATACTATTCACCGGCGGACAACTTTTTTTTGAGGCGCTTCTGAAGATTTGCTGCCGTCGCGTCGGATTAATTATGTATACATATATTTTTTTTAAATTAAGGAAATTTTGTTAGTATGTTGTACTATAATATTACGGTCAGTTAAATAAATTTGTATGGCGTATTCACAATCCACTCATCTTGAGTAAAATGAAATTTTCATTTATAACACCTCTCTTTGCAAAAAAGCACAAAAATACAAACTTACCAACACGCGAAATATCGCGAACGTTCTTCAATTAAAACTGACGATCATCTTCCCTTTTATTATTTTGAAAAATATATGTATAAATATATTTTTTTATACGAACACTGTACACGTGTACACGAGTTCCAACTACTTCCAATCACTTGGAGCCAGTGCGACTATGCCATCCTCAATGGGGTTATGTTGTGAGGCTCAAGGTAGTAAGGAGGGGAAGGATATGGGAAAAATAACACGGAAAAGTACCTGGCTATTCAGATCTAATCACCAAACCTGGCTAAAGCCATTTATAAACTATTCTGAACGATGGTGTTACAGGTCAAAACTGATAGTATTTTCCATTCTGGAATGTGCCGCAAATATACTACATATTATTTTAATTAATTAATTGTGAAATAACACAAATTTATCAAATAAAATTTACTTGCGCGAGAATTTGAGCCTTATCCTCGACCACGGAGGTCGTCAGAACGTCAGGTCATCAGCCTTACCTTACTTTCTAATCTTTTATTATTTATATTAATTTTATTACGTATGGTGTGTCAACGTTTTTTGTTTGTTTATGTGGTAGCCATTTCTTTCCATAACTGTTGATACTTGTAAGACAAGTTAGTTTTCTCTATTTTTTATTGATATAAATTGTTCTCGGGTCAATGAATTTTAAGTTGCAGGCTACAAAGCCCCTCTCATACACTACATCAGAACTCGTATTATGAGACGTAATTGTGGGAAAAAATCTATCGACCATAATCTCTTAAGTTGCAACTCTCGTGGAAAAAAGTATGTACCTACTGTACAGTAAGCTTAACTATTTATTTATGGTAAGAATTATTTACTAGTGTTAACAATTATTAAATTAATGGAGTTAATTAAATTAAATTAATGGAGTTAATTTAATTAACTGCAATTAAAAATGTAGTTACTAGGTAGTATATCAGATGTAATTATAATCAAAGAAGAATACAAAACATAGTAAGAATGTACCGAGAAAGCAAAGAAAGAAAGAAAAGAAATTGGTAAAAATTCTTTTTTTAATTTTTTTTGTAATGTAAGCGTTTTAGTTTTTTTTTTATTATTGTGACAGTTGTTTCGGGTTATGCGGCCATTTTCAAACTGTGGTTGTTCCACATTTAGACGATATATTTATACGATTTTGAAGGTGATCACAATCCACATAACAACAAAGGGACCTTAACCATTGCATATAGAAAGAAAAGGTCTCAGATTAAATTTACTCGAACAATTAGAAATCAATAAACGAACGAGTGACCCAAATTTAACATGAATTAATAAAGTAAGGAAAAATGCAGTAACGTCATTATTTAACAATTAAAAACACATTAACAGATTTTAAATACCCCTGGGGGATAATCTATTATTTTCCCAGGAAATCGGTTTAATCAATTTAATCACCTTCAAAATCGTATAAATGCATCGTCCAAATGTGTAAAAACCACAGTTTGAAAATGTCCTTGTAAGCCGAAACAGCTGTCACAATAATACAAAAAAAAACTAAAACACTTGCATAACTTATCTCGATAATTTCTGGCTGAATTTCGGGCGTAGTCTTAAATTAAATTAAATTAAACACAAAAACCATAAATAAAATACTTCTATTTACCATTACGTCATATTAGTTTATATCTAATAAAATTAGACCATTGTACCACTACAAACCATTTTTAACGATAAACACCGTTATAAATGGTCTCGTTAGGTCAATTAGACTGATTGATTTAAGATAAATTTCTTCGCTACTAAAACCAAAATTTTGTAATATGAATGAGAGATTCTAATTTAAAAAGTGTCCTGCACTATTAAATTTGGTTCAGAGTTTGACTGTTGTCGACCCCAGTAGAGGACCGTTGTAAGTCATCGAAAAATATTGTTTCTCTTGCAAAATTCTTCCATAATTACTCAATCCTTTTCAAATGAATTGCATGACAGAAAATACCACAATGTCGGCGTATGCTCTCAATGTAGTGGAAATTGAAGATCGGAAGCATGAGGCACGCTCATCGAACTTAGTATCTGCTGTATTATGTTCAGGCATTTCTTAATCTGACTGTAAAATGTCCCAAGAATTCTTGTCTCCACATTCTGCTTTACATCTGTATTTCGTCGCTTACATTTTTCTGCTGTTAAACTGCCGCTATTTTTATTGAAAAATCTCCGCGGTTAAACTCCCATAAAGAAGCCGTCTTATAACCTTATTGTGTGAACTATCTGATGCCATTCTACCTTGACAATGGTACAACTACTGTTTCTATTAAACTCTTACAAAGAAAATAAGTTATGGTTATACATCGTTATGACTTTGTTTATGGCGAGTAGGTTTCTAACAAGGTTTTTTTTTGTAAAATGTACGTAAGAATGATTATTCTGTTAACTGTTATATTTGTATTGCTAACCGTAAATACTTTCAAATAACTTTATAGTTATATACTTATTAGATTATAGATATGTATTATTGGTTTAGTTTAGCTGATCGTAAATTAGGTACATTATTTTAATTATTGCTATTGAAGTAAAGTTAGTGAGTTTATAATACACGTTATATAATTTTTTTTAAATAAATTACATTACAAAAGTACACAAGTGTACGTTCTATTCATAAAAATATTTGTATTATTGTTATAGCGCCGTTTTCAGGGGAAAAATCACCTTTGTTTTAAAGTTAGCTCCACCCAAGAGGCCCAGGGAGAAAAATTCTTTGGGGCCTATTTCATCTTTGGGGATGCTTGAGGGTCTTTTTATGGAAAGGAAGGAGAGGAAGTACTGGAAAGGAAAAAATGTATGACAATCATAAACAAATACGACAAATAAGAACGATCATTTTAATAGTAAAAACGGGACTGAAGTTCTTACGAACAAATTAACAGTGTTTCAATGGTTATTGGCGGGAAAATGTAAGAATAATTTATTGTACAAAAATTGGCACAAAATTACGTATACCAACAAATTATTCTTACATGTTCCCGCCAATAAACATTCAAACCCTGTTAATTTGTTGGTAAGAACTTCAGTTCCGTTTTTACTATTAAAATAATCGTTTTTTCGAATAACATTTTCCTCCGTGCAATGCAGTGCAAGGCGATGGGTTGAGAGAGTCCGGCCGGAGAGGTCCAGGTTAGGTCTCCTTTAACCAGTCCCTCCCGATCTGGTCCATGAAGTAGGTGGGCAAACCTAGACCTAGACCTCATGAACCCGGGCACTTCTGCTAAGTCATCAAACGTGTCGAACCACTTGGGTGACCTATGGCAAGGCTGTTGGTTTACAGCGCCCTTGAGGTGATTTTTCACATAAACGGCGCTATACAAATCATCGAAATGTTATTATTATTGTTATCACATTATCAAAATTCACATCATTCAATTCCCTATCCAACTTTTTCCTCTCCATATTTTTTATTATATCCTCTCCATCATGAAATTTCCACAGAAATGTCATTTCCGTCGTGAGAAAAACTTTGCTAACTCGGTTTAATTTTCTAAAAGTAAGGTAATATTTCTTACTTCAATTTTTAAGCTCTTCAATCAAGGAAAAAGTAAGTGCAAAATCAAAAAGTGTCAATAATTTGTGTCATGTAAAAGCCACCGCAAAACTCACAATCATAAAATTACAAATATTTCATAATACGTTGCACCTTCTTACTGCATGCGATAAGTGCACAGTCGGGCGATGGCACGTCTCTGCAGAGCTGCATTGACCTCTTGTGCACGGGTGTACTGGTGTACTGGTGTATTGGTGTACTGGTACCTCCCTGATCCCGGGTGGCAAGACTCGTCGGACCTCTGTCGCCCATCTCAACACCGTTCCGTACTTCATACTGCATTCCACAAACACAACTTGCCAGTCTTTCTAATTCAATTAGTTTTTTGTATAATTTTTTTTAATTAAATTTCACGCCGCTTTAATAATAATAATGGATAATAAATGAAGGCCTGTTATGAATTCGGGTCTAGGTACCAAAAAAATTAAATAAAAAATTCAAGGGTTTAAATATCTCATTTAAGAAAACAGTACCTACCTACTACTTTATGAAAACAACTAGACCTGTAAGGCGATCCGCTCACTGAAACCAAACTAAAACTGGCTTGTTGCTAAGGTTTCCAACCAAACTTTCTACTTAACTTTACGATTTAAATAATTATCTCAGCATGTTTAACCATAGACGAAGATCAATCAGCTGTCATGTCACGCAACTGGCATGTCGTGTCGCGAGTCACTGCCTGCGTTGCCATGGACAACGGGTTTTTGAGAAGTTGTGTAGTGTACGGACCATCATATTTACATACAGAGGATAGCGAGTTTAGTTGTAAACTTTTTTTTTTTCAGTTGCCTCGTGAACGGAGGCAATTATAAAAAAGGGCCTAAGAATCAGAAAAGTTTTAATAAAAAATAATAGGGTTTAATTGAATTGTTTTCTGTAGGCCTGTTTTACTTTTACTTAACTTAAAAAAACAGTATCAGTTTCAAAAATAGAAATATTAAAAAAAACTGCTTCTTTTCGTTTTTTTATCGTTTCATTGATGAAGTATTTCACAAATCGCTACTTCATTTTTTTAGCATTTAAAGGGTCCCGTCCTTAGAGTAACAATATACCATTTTAGCTTTGTTGTTATGCTTTTCAGCTGTCCATAATTCCATCGAAAGCTATCTTGTTCCTAGACTGCATGCAGTAGGCAATACTTCCTCTGAAGTAGTCGAAGTCTATAATAACATACTTCAATAACAATAATCAATATTAGCATAATACTATTCTTCTGCAAGGTTTCTATATAATTTAAATCTCATTTTTTACTTCATGATTACTGTTCCACAAAATTATTACGTATATCATGTGTTTGTTAAAGTCCGTATATGAGTATAATATAAATAAATAAATATAAAGCTGGCCTAAGATCGGCATTTAGAGGGGACCGCCCAATTGTAAAACTTTAAAATGGCACACAGCATCGATTTATTTATTGTTAAATTTGATGCCGTTTGAAACACTTCAACTTATAAAATAATAACTTATTACTCCCCTACCATCCAAATGCGGTTCATCAATAATTTATGTTATGTTTACGTATCCTACCATGTGCCATGTGTTTTTAGATTCCATGACAGTAACAACTGTTGTTCCACGGCATACTTAAATATAATATGCAGTCGGTTTAGGCAAAATACGGTGAAATAAAATTAATTTACGGTATACTTACTACTTTACTAGGTATACTTACACAAAATACAACTAAGTGTCTCCGAAGGGGTATGCAGAGAGGATGTACCGCCGAAGAACAAAAATATAAAGATATTTTTATCCCAATGCATCAAGGAAAAACTACTTGTCTATATACTGTGCCTACCAGCATATAAGTACAAAAATCGACACTATAAATAAATTCGTCCAATATCCATACCAACCTATTATTAAAGGTTTTTTTTTTTATAGAGAAACCTCACAAGAGTCCCAATTGCTCCCTTCTGGAGCCAGTGAGACTATGGCATCCCCAATTGGAGTATGTTGTGAGGCTGAAGGTAAGTGGGGAAGGGGGGGAGATGGGGAAGATGAAGGTGGGAAAGTACCTGGCTATTCAGATCTAGTCACTAAACACGGCTAAATCCATTATTAAGCAACGTTTCAATTCTGAATGGTGGTCTTACACCAGGGCGATACTGAGAGTATCTTCCACTCTGGAACGTGCTGCAAATATAACATATATTATTTTTATTAATTAATTGTGAAATAACACAAATTAATCAAATAAAATTTATTTGCGCACGCCGGGTTCGAACCCGCGACCTTCCGAATGGGAGTCAAGTGTCTTACCACTCGACCACGGACGGTGTTTTTGAAGTCCAGTTTAGGTTTGAATTGATTACAAAAAACTAAAAAAAACTTACTTTTATAAAAATTATAATTTCGGGGACCACCCAACTGTTCAACGCGGGATCAACTGACTAGTCACCGTTTTTTAAACGTTAGATTTGATAATGGTTACCAGTTAAACCTGAAGGTCTAGTTATTAGTTTTACATAACTAAATCTTGTTCTTAAAACAAGTTTTTCGTGTCCTATCCGATTGAATTAAACTGATTAAACATGAATCATTTTGTAACATTGATTAAGATTTCTATTTAAACCAGTTTTTACAGACCTAAAATCACAAATGATTACAAGCACAACAGCTGTTATATTGACAATTTATTACTTCTGTGACAGACTATCAAATCTTTTTTTTTAAATATTATGAATCTTAACACGATGCATTTAATTCATTAAAATTATTCTTATTCTTTAGATTTTGCAAGTTCTATTAGTCCACTGGGGTCAAGAGACTTCAGCTGAGAAGAAATATCTTTACAGGCATGGACCGAGAACCTCGGGTTAACTTCAGTCCCAATGCACCAACAAGCCGCGGAAAATGCGTATCATAATTTTAAACCTAGTAAAAAGGTACAAAGTAATTCTGCGGCTTTATGAAAACGCAGTCGCATGAATCTAACCTTTTTTAAAATGCTGCTTTCAGGCTATTTTTCTGGATTCGATACGTTCCATTGATGCATATCTTCAGAGTTCAAACCGCGGGCTCCGTGAGTGCTACCCCCAGAGCGTTAGTGCCATTATCGAGAAACGGCAGTGCGGCCTTTTTCGTACTAAAGTATTTCATGCTATCAGAATTTCATTTTTCAAAATAACTTCTTATGGATATAACAGAGGACGCCACTTCCGTTCACAACAATCGAATGGATACAGTCCTTTAGATAGTAATACAGTAATTTGTATTTTATGAAGTAATTAACATTTTAAATTTAATTATACTCAAATAAAATGGTAGGAAATCTTCAATGTATCCAAGGATTTTTTGTTTTGTTTTATCTATATTGTAAACCAATTCGTAGTAAAGATTAATCGAAAATAGTAATTTATTATATTTATAACAATGTATATATTTTATTGGTTACAAGTAGTAAGATAATGTATAACAGATTACTGTTCGTAATTATACAGGTAGGTAGTAGTTATGTACTAATTGAAATAGTTTTAGTCAATTATGTATCAATATTTCTGGTTCAAGGTGAGTTTAGTGGTCGCACTGAGACTTTAATTTTTAGAATGTTATGAAGGTGTTTAATCATTTTTGAATGTCAATTTTGTATCTAATATACATAATTGGAATCTTACTAATATTATAAACGCGAAAAAGTTTGTACGGATTTATGTATGTTTGTTACTCTTTCACGCAAAATTTACTGAATGGATTTTAATGAAACTTTAAAATAATATAGCTCATACATCAGAATAACATATAAGCTGTAATTTATGAAGATAGCTATTTATTTTCAATATATTGAAAATAATAATAATTGTTTAATAGAAAACATCAAATTTTGAAAATGACATTTTTCAAAACAATGATCAAAATTCTATTTTAGAAAATACATATTTAAATTACTGAATTTATTTGAAATATTCGCCTAATACTTTGATTCTAATCAAGAATTATACATATTTTAAATAAATGGGTTAAGAATTTTTGTATAAACGTAGATGGGACCTAGGAAAAGAAAATAGATTACTCGATAATCCTACACAGACAAAGTCGCAGACAGAAAGTAGTGTAATATAATCTAAACATTTTAAGAGGCTAGACTTTGAACCACACGCGGAACACCCGCGTCTGTCATTCTGTCCCGCTCACAATAAGCTCACGCACACTTACAATACATGCGAATGCGAAATGTGCGAATGAGACAACGCTCAAATTTACCTACAGAAATCGCTCGAAAAGGGGTTTATGGAGAATACAGTTTTCTACACCGAAACTTTCACGAAATTGAAATTTTAAAATATATATATTCTTTAGAAAGAAGAAGCTACGTCGGTAGCTTTTTATAATTTTATAATTCTTTATGAGAGTTGAGTTAGCAACACTTTTTCCTTTAATAATATTTTTTGATAAATCGTACGTGTTTGACAGTGAATGTTTACGTTAATACGAAACGCATCGAAAATTCGAAAACATACCGACATAGTTTTCACCCTCTAGAAGGCAGTATAAAAAAATATTTTCATTTTGTCCAATTTTTGATGTAGAAAAGTGTTTTTTCCCGGGCGTCCTTTTTGTATGGGCCGAAAAGCGAAGTCTATCGTCTTAAATGGAATGTGCGTTTCACGTGTGTTTTTTTTTTTAATCTAACTGACTTGGAGCGGTCAAACAACAAAAGAATTAATTTGTGTAAAATCTGCCGACAACATTTTAAGCCGGCATTTTTAAAATGCCAGCGACATTCGTTGTTATTTTCGTATTTACAGGTTTCTGAAAACTGATTCTCACAAAACCACATATGATATAACGACATTTTAAAAAGTCAAGAAACGCTACAATATTGCTAATTTCTATCGTCTTTATTGTATAACTAAATATATAGAAATGTTTGAAAGATTGCTGAATATATGTATATTCTTCATAATATCGTGTTCAGAAGAACAGTCGGTAATCAACAAGGGAGAGATAATGGAACACAATACCACTCTTAGCAATCTCCTTGTATTCTTTGCTACCTTATTCGAGTGGTTTCTGACATTAATTGGAGTAAGAATGTAAAAGAAATGTTGGCCTCCTGTGAAATTTTCGAATTTCATTTTCTTCACTAAAAATCAATTACAATAGAATTTTTAATTTCAGAATTATTTTTCAACTTCTGTGAAAGATTTATTCAAGTTCTGTTTATAGTTGTTTCAGTTGTTTCACATAACTGATATAACAAGATAACTTACGTAGAGCGTTCACAGAACTACAAAATTGATTTTGAAATTTAACGAATTGTTATAATTCTGTGGCACAACTGGCCTTTGCGGTGTTGATTCGAATGGTAAATTTCTGCTGACTCTAATAATTTTTTGAGTAGGCTATAAATTCATTCAGCTTCACAAATCCTACAATTATAATTTCCTGCAATTTTTCGCCGATCATACGATAATTACCACATATGGTAATTTACCAACATTTTGGAAGCTGTTCAGAAAAAGAGACAAGTAAATAAATAACCCAAATTCTAAATATGAAGTTTTACCCACGGTTATTGTTCAAACATTTTTTGTTTCATCAGGCTTTACTTAACTTAACTTAGGTAAAGTAGGCATTGCTTACGAAAAATATTGGTTTTTCAAACAACAAGGGTGGTTAAAACTAATTATTTATTAATTTTGAGTTTAAGTAGTGATCAAAGAAAACTTCGTCGTCTTGTTTTTTTTTTCTAGTATCCAAGTGTCAAAATGGTCAGGTATGTATTATTTATTCACTTTGGCCGATTGGTGTTTGGAGGTGACCGAAGTAGCTTGTGTGTTGTTTGACCATGATTGATAGTTGATACCTTAGCAAAGCTGAATGAATCTGTGCCTATGTAGTAAATTGATATATTTAAAAGGTCATAGTAGTGCGTATTTGGCCATAATGTCAGTCGCAAAAATCAGGTTTGGCGGATCATAAATTTAAATTCCGCTCAGCGCTCGTTGCGAAATTCTGCGCGAGGAATCCGCAAGAAAAATAACGACTCGAAGCCAGCAACAATGGCGATATTTGGTCAGGACTTGTTTCGTAATGGAGCTTTTGAACTGTTACTGAGTCGCAACATATGGAGCGGACTCGATAGCTCGAAGGAGCGGCGGTTTTATACCAAATACGGCTGCGATTGCGCGGTAATGTTGCACATAAGTTTATGTATTTATATATATATTATGTGAGCACGTTAATATGACTCAGGGTCGCTTGCCATTTTTGTTCCCAACGCGTAATGGCCTCATAAGCATTTAAGTTACAGGTATTAAACTGTGCTGCAGGCTGCAGTCTATTTTTATTCTCCGCTGCAGTTCTGTGGTACTTGCGGGTAGTGAATCGGTAAAAGCGGGGAGCGGCTGGGAGGTTGGATTTTGCATGTCTCTTTTTGCACTTTGTGTTGCTTTATCAGTTCCGCAACGCCTTTTTAATGCACCACTTTCTAAGAGCTTCACTCTAATTCTTATTTTACGCAGAAGGCTTCAAAGTAAGGTGGTGTAGCCTCGAATTAGTGTAGGGGAGGGAGGTGATTGAAGTAAAGAGTAGGATGAGAATTTTACATTCAGATCTTGTTTCATTATTTTTTTATTTAGAACTTGAACGGTGGTATCTCAAGAGGGAGAAACTGTATCTTCCATTCCTCTCCATCTAGGCCAGACACATCTTACCTATTTACCACGGAGGTCGTCGTATGACAAGGAAGTCTATGTGACATTATCAAGAGCGTAGCTATAGCATTCACGTGGCGGGGTTCGATCCTAAGGGAGGGAAGGGAGAGGATATTTTTTTAGAAAGTTTTTTGGTTCTCTATTTACCACAACTTATTATTTACATCGCATTGATACAAGAGATGATTCAAATAATATTGTTGTATTTTCCAAGAATGTAATCCGCTATTCTCTTTTTTCTTACGCAATACTGAGGACGATGGGGCAGTTTGAACCATCTATACCCCCCTTGTAAAATGCATTAATTTCTGGAGTTGATTCTACATGATAATATATCTAAGTAAAAAAGAAAAATGACTTTTTTCGAAATTCCAACTTTTAGGGGTACTTTTTAAGTAAAACGATAAAATCAGTCCGTCGTCACGGGTAACTCACAACAATCCAACGTCGCAAGCGGACGCACAGCAAATTTATCGGGTAAGTTTGTACCTTACACTAAGGATTTTTAATAGGTACCTACGTATTTTTGTATCGTAAAAAAAAGTTGGAATTTCGGAAAAAGTTGTTTATCTTTTTTACTCCTATACCATCATGTAAAATCACCTCCTGAAGTTAATGCACTTTATGCCCGGACACCCTGTATACGCCCTTGGTCATAATTAGGATGTTGGGTAATTGATGTTGATAGCTGTAATGTAACAGTCCTAACCTGCCCTGAGACTATGGTATACCGTTATAGCCTTATCATGTAGAATATAGATATATAATAATATCACGACTTTAAACAAAATATTATTTCTTAAAAAAATTTTGCGTCTTCAAATTCTTAATCAAATTTTGCAAATTCACTTTGTAGCACCATTTTATTAATGAAAATATTATTTAACAGTGGTACAAAGCCAGTCATTCATATTGTCTGGTAAATCTCCAATAACGCATCGAAACGAGTCATAAATTTTCATAAGCCTTTTGAGCGACTTGACACATTCTATATCAGTAATACGTTAGCGAGGGTTCATTTTAGCCGTGGCACTTTAATCGATATTTCGAAAAACCATAACCATGACAATAGTATTAATAATGTAGGTACATAATCATGACAATTAATGATTTTTTATCCCTAAATCAAATTTTATTAAGTGATATAGTAAGTATATTTGAGTTTTGCATTGTCTTAAAACTCTTGAAGCTACAAGTGGCGTTCCCCGGGGCTGGAATCTTGGACCTGTACTATCATACATTTGTATTAATGATGCTGCCAAGACCTTTGTTTGTATTTTTAAGTTGACATCTGCAGAGAATATGAAAATGTATCGATTAACTGATAATATTTATGACGTTTATCACTCAATCTAAAATATAAAACTAAATAATAATGACAATCTTGGATCTTGGCGATGTTTTGTTATACATAAATATACGCACGTGTATTTTAGTTTGTAAGTTCAATTCTTAATCGTTTCTCGTAAAATTATATTGACTGCTGTGGTAAGCCACTTTTTAAAGATGAAAATACGTGTTTTGAATCCGACTCATGAAAACAATGCCCAATCTCGATGAAGTAAAATGCATTTATTCAAGTAAGTATTGCAAATATATTATGCTACCTTCGATAATCAAAAGTACATGTCCCGGTCAAAACCGGTACAAGGATTCGTTGCGAAGTCCTTCACTCCTTGTGACCTCTGACTCAGCCCAATGTGAGGTAGTTGGTATGGCCCGTAACTTGCCTCCAACGCTGTAGTTATTTTGCAAATTACGGTTCCACGTTTTTATATTCAATACAATGTCGATCAAGGTTAGGTCGTCAAGGAAGTTCATAAAACGATAAAAATGATAAGGTAATTAATAATTATAATCAGTAAATGCCGAATTAAAATTCTTCTGATCTTTGTAATAAAATAATGCTGTGTTCTGGGTCTATGCTTAAGTACCTACTCTTATAATACGAAAATTTAGAACTGGCACATTCAGTACGATAATAATTAATAATAAGTATGATTATTAATTTATAATAATCAATACAATGTTTTTTTTTCGTTGTTTGTTTTTGGGGTGTTATGCCGTGTTGCGCTACCTACTTCTTTAGCCGACGTTTCGGACAGCGTTGCAGTGTCCATCATCAGGGCAGATTCGACGATGTGTCAAAACGTAAACTAAAGAAGGAGGTAGCGCAACACGGCATAACACCCCAAAAACAAACAACGAAAATGTTTTTGGCCGTGAAAATCTAAAACCTATCAATACAAATGTTTACAAAACTGTGGGATCCGATTACCTTTCTTATAAATAATGCAAACTGAACATAGTAGAGAAACGCCTACCTACACCACATATGTATTTATATATAAATGTATATCTATATTTTTATTTTTTTTAATATTGCGTTCAACTTGGTTTAGGGGCCATTTAAGGAACCATTAAGTGAGAGATGAAAATTGCTCGACAAGGAATTTCTAGAAGGCTACCCAGATTGTCGGCGCTACGTCAATAGTAAGAATGTTGTTGGTATTCAGTGGATTAACAAACCGTATAATCACTGCCTGATAACGGATGTAGATAATTGTACTAAATATGATTGAATCTGTCGTTTGCTGCCTTCATACTTTGATTGTGTACGCTTACTATCGATAAGTACGTAGCCGATAATCACACCTGGATATCTAGCACGGTCGATCGATAATGTCGGTAACTTGTCATCGCTACCGATTGCAGATTGTCAACTAACAAACAACGATTATCGAATAAAGCAAACACTTTGTGGCTTAACATTATACCAAATGAAACAAAATCTTTCTTTTAAACCACTTTATTTTTATTTAAATTAGTCGACCGGTTTCGGTTGAACTCAACCATCATCAGAACCAGTGGTTTTCAACCTGTGGCTCTTACCACAAATTTGTGGTACCCCATACCGCCTACGTATCTTGTGTACACGTGTAATGAAAGGTATGTTTCATTTGTATTTTTTTTAATAATCTCATAATTACATGAATTTAACAATCAAGTCAAACAAATACAATTAATGCAATTTTATACAGAGTGACACTAACGAAATTTGAAAACGTTAAGCTTAGTTTTAAAAGCTATATTCGTGCCATGATATTGCGTACCCCCAATGTTTCCTTCGCATTTCCTAAGGGGTACGCGTACCACAGGTTGAAAACCACTGGTTCTGATGATGGTTGAGTTCAACCGAAACCGGTCGACTAATATAAATAAACTTACAGTGGTTTAAAAGAAAGTATTTGTTTCATTTGGTAACAAACAACGGTTCACAATAAAAAACAAATTCAAGTGATCTTAATTTATTCGACGTGAACTGATGTAGTTCGTATGTTAGCGATGATATTTACCGACTTTATCCATAAAACCTTAACCGATCAGTCGTGCTAGATACCCAGGGGCCAGTTGTTGGCGACAAGCCTTGTTTGGATAACTTATTTTATTTTTTGTCCTTTGTCTGCCATATTACTAAAAGCCCAATAATTTACGTATTCGAACATCAAAGACATACCTACCTTGGAGCTTCTATACTGGAGAGAGCTGGCACAAAACCAAGATGAATGGAGGAAGATTGTTGAGGAAACCAAGACCCACCAGGGGTAGTGGAGTCAAGAGTGATGATAGTTAATTTACATACACGTGATAAGAATAAAAATATACAATTTTCTACAAGCCTTTTTTCGATTAATAACAATGTTTCAACGCTCAAGTAACTCGGATGTGCGTGCGCATTTCCTAACCATGGTTTTCCGCATTCTTCTCCGATTCTGAGAGTATGTTTTATCAAAATTAATCCCTTAGGCAATATGGCCAAGTTGATCATAATACATTTTCAGTAAAATTAGAATAAACTTATTATAAAAGTAATGTCAAAGAACGCCCAGTTTGTACCTATCCGTTTGTATCCTGATGATCAATTATGATAAAGTAGCACGAGCATTAAACAATCAACGCGTTATCATTATATTGTTTAAGCCGCCCATGCGCGTAGGAAAGATAAGACTTTAACGACCGCTTTCTCCAACCGATACTAATTGAACCTCCATTGAAGTGAACTGTATTTTACATCGTGTTTTGTGACTCTATTTTATCACGTAATGAAGTTCGATTTAGGGATAAACAATCATCAATATTATCAGTATTCTATACATTTTCATATCTTCTGCAAAAGTCAACATTAAAATACGTGCAAATGACTTGGTAGCGTCATTAATACAAATGTGTGATACCTAGTACAGGACCAAGATGCGAGCCCTGGGGTACGCCACTTGTAGCTTCAAGACAATACTTGTAAGAATTTTTTTTTGATCCCTAATCGTGGTTAGGTTGAAAGACGTGGGGAAGGAGATGAGGTGTGTAAGGTAGTTTATTCAATAAGGTGATTTTCTCCGTCTTTTCTGTATATTTTTCATTTTAAACACGCCCTTTATATCTTTCTTCTACATTCGAATATGAATATATTATATTATATAAAGCGTTAAATGGCGATTATCGAAAGAATTATAACATTGACGCAAAACGCTAGAGATCGATAGGTACCTTTAGTGGTGATGATACGCATTACGTTTTTAATGCGGTCACCGGTTTTGCAAATTGGGCACACAATTAAAATTCACTTTCCCGATGAAATCAACGAACCAATTGATTTGTCACATATGACGCGGTTACGCCAATTTTGATGTTAAAAGCCAATGTAATGCCATATTAAATGCCGTTTTTCACATTAGGCATTAATAAATTTTTGATATGTTATGTTATGCGTCTGATAATAATAATTTATGCTGTATTTTCTGCAGAGCGGTAGATACTCTCATTATCGCCCCAATGCGAAAATACTATTCGGAATCGAAACGTTGATTTAATAGTAGTTTAGTCGTTCTTAGTGACCAGAACTGAATAGCTACTTACGAGTACTTTTCAATATTGCTCTATCCCATCCTCTTTCTATCCTCACTTCCTTCAGCATCAAAATTCTGGTTCCAGTTAGTAAGGAGATCGAGCAGATGAAGGTGGGGAAGTACCTGGCTATTCAGATCTGGTCACCAAACACGTGAACAAACATTTGAAGCAAAGTTTGGTGACCATGTGAATGGTGGTCAAATAAAATTTATTTGCGCACGCTGGGTTCTAACCAGTGGCGGCTGGTGCTCACAAAAATCGGTGGTGCGCTAAAAATCTTGTACATATACCTACTCTAATTAAAATAAATTTAAACCAACTAACCATGGGCAGAGAGAACGGACCGCTAAACAACTCGGTCTTGGCACACACTCTTTGCCTCATTCACATTCATACATCGTCTCATACATACTCTTCTATTTTTCTGACTCTTGACATGGCCCGACTCGAAGTGTCTGATGTCTGCCTCGGATGTTCTCTACTATGTTCTTATATCATTCAACCTTGCGTCATATATTCTCCTTACACTCCTTTCTCCTTTGAAATAAATTTAATTATGAAAATAACCCACCTATAGTATATTAGGTCCATTCTCCGTTGTCTCTGAGTAGCAAAGACATCAATGAGCCTGGAGTTAAAATCCGGTATAGATTTAGGCATTATTTAATGCTTAGCACTGACAATGCATTGAGTCTATCTTGGCTAATTGTGTTTCTCAAGAATAATTAAATTCTTTTTAAAGTTGAAAATCACCGAAACAACTTTCCTCGGCGTCATAGGGATGATACCCACGATTTTTAACAATTTAACACACGAAAAAGCATCCGATAATTTATTACTTACTATAAAGGAGTTGTAAAATAGATATTGATCACAATGTTTAATTTCTAACCGTTTTTCAAAGTTCAGTGCATTTTTAAATCTTCCTTACTCATCCAAGAAACGGATCACAATAGCGTATTGGACCTGTGACCAGTCACAACATGTCTACATTGTTTTTGTTAATTATGCTAAGCGGAACATTAAATGAAATAGTAGATGTTAAATTAAATACACAATATCGAAAATAATATTACACAAACGCGTCTCATTTTAATCTGCTGGTGAACAAACCGTTCCTTTTGATGTGGTGGAAATTTTCAGATCGCCGATCTCGTACACGTAAGATTTGTTAAGGATATTACCCATATTATACCTACCCACGGTTTGAACTTATTAGATAATTATGAAGGGACTCTTTGGAGCGATTTTAAAAACGATCCAGCGCTCGGAATATAGGCACACAACGATCTGCTTCGATACGCACACAGTTATATGGACATATTATGTATGCAATGTATGCATTAGCGAAGTGTGTATTGTGATTTGTGACGAGGCGTGTCGGAAATATATTATTCGGCGCTAGGGAATTTTTGGATTGGCAGAAATTCTGGGAGTGCGTCGCACTAGCGCTCTTTAGAGCTGGCCGCCACTGGTTCTAACCCTAGACCTTTGGATTGAGAGTCGAGATGCTTGCCCTTCGACCACGCCGGTCGTCACTGTTACACACGTTGTGTATCTGTTTGGTCGATTTTTTGTGAGATAGGTCGATTCAGCCTTTTTGTAACGGTTTTACGCCTTCCTCACATCAAATAAATGCCGGCGTCCCAGAGGGATCTATTCTGTCTCTAACTTTGTTTTTGTTGAACGTAAATGACCTTTTGTAATATGTACCAAATTCTCTAATATTCGAATGAAAGTGCAGTCCATGCAACTTTTGCCAAAGATTATACTATTTATAATAAAAAAAGCCCTAAGCCTCTTTTTGCTAACAAGTTAACAGTAACAATATTGGTTCACGTGACTAGGTGATCGCAATATCTCTGTTAACACCATTTAGGTTCTAATGAATAAATGGTAATAAGTCTTAGTCGCAAGGCTCGATAATTAACATTTTCTGATACTTAACTAGGTGATGTAACAAGCCAAACTAGCAATTTTCTTAATGAGTGGATTGCCAGTTGTTATAATAGATGGGTACTGTAGGTAGATGGCCACTTCAGACAAGGTAACGATGACATAAGATACCAACCCATATTGATATTTCAGTACTTTTATGATTCATTCAACATCCGCAAAAAGTGCAAACAATGTTTATGGAACCAGCAGAACAAATGAAGTAAACAAACGACTTGGCTTAGAAACCAGGCAAAAGTGTTGTAATTATGTAATAACTTTAAAATCTATATGAACCAAAGATACCGTAGCTATGGATCGAAAATAAATCCACAATGCAACTCTGCTACCCTCATATAACCTTTTTTTCTTTCGATTTACCTATTTAAATCTCGATTTGATATTCGAAGAATTCCTATTATAATAAACATCTTTGTATTTCCCAGAAAGCCGACAAATTAATGGGTACAATTTTAAAGAATTTTGAGAATACAAATAAAAAGTTAAACTTAGAAATCCAAAAAAGTTATTGTGGGTTTATATCATCAATTTCGAAACAATTGTAGCCTTTTTCGTAGAAAACCTAATTTTAGATTAAATTTGATGCCAAAATATCCAACCCAAATAAATGCATACATTTTTTTTATCAAACAGTTTGGCAAATAGTACGGATCTAGCGATAAATGCTGTTTTATTTATTTTCGATTTAATTTATAAAATATGGGTCATTACAGAATTCGATTTTTCATGATATTTTTGGCAACTTTGGTAATTATTTAAATAATTTTAATCTACACGATGAAATCATAATTTCCTAGGCTGGTGAAGCCCTCCATCCGACACGAGCAATATTTACTGCTTATTGTGGAGGTAGTAGGAGATTTTCAAATATTGTCAAGTTATTCGAAACCCGCGAATGTTTCTTTCTTTTAAAAAAATGTATATAGTATATAATAACGCAACACGGCAAACACCCCAAAAATAATACCGAAAATGTAGATGAGATGCTGGTTTGAAGAAAAAAACAACAAGTTTGCCATGATGCAAGAGGAACGGCTGGCTGTGCGACCTTTTTAATTTCCTTTTGGCCGTGAAAATCTTAAATCATTCTAGCATCTACATCTTACTAATATTATAAACGCGAAAGTTTGTATGGATGTATGTATGTTTGTTACTCTTTCACGCAAAAACCACTGAATGGATTTTAATGAAATTTTACAATAATACAGCTCGTACATCAGAATACCATATAAGCTATAATTTATAAAGCTATCTATTTATTTTCAATATATTGAAAATAACAATTATTGTTTAATAGAAAATGTAAAAACTTGAGAATGACATTTTGCAAAACAATGATTGTGAAATCAAAATTCTATTTTAGAAAATATTTAAATTAGTGAATTTATTTGAAGTACTGGCCTAATACTTTAAATCGAATAAAGAATTATAGATATTTTAAATAAATAGATTTAGAATTTTGGTACAAACGTAGATGGGACCTAGAAAAAGAAAATACAGTACTCGAAGTATTAATCCTACGCAGACGAAGTCGCGGGCAAAAGGTAGTATTTAATATATGTAAAAATTACAATACTTTTATCCATTGAAACCTCAGAGGCCAAAACTCAACACTTTACCGACTTGTACGTATTTAAATATGTAATATATTATGTGCATAATATCGATCTGATATATTAAACATTTAAGTAGTTGAGCTGTAGTTGGCAGAGTTCTCCCTATCTCGGGCCAAAACTGGGTTAGTAATGCCAAAACTTAATGGTAAACAATTCTCTGTTTCACGCAACCAACTATGCCGGCGGTCACAGAGGAAAATAATGCGCGCCATTTTCTGTTTTCCCGCCCGCAGCGCCGCGCGGTTCTTTTGGAAACTACCACACTAATCATTATAAACACGTATATTTTTATGTACGTATTTATTTTATGAATGAAACATTACAAACTCTTATATTTTATTTACTGTAATCTTACATAGATAAGACCGAAGGAAATTACTTAATTTAATCAGGTTAGTTTAGATAAAATTTGAACACATAATACCATTTACGTACGCTTGAAATCGATTTTCACGGAATATAAATTAAAAAGGAATAACATCGTATAAATCTTTTATAAATTATTGAAGCATTGTTAGTCTGTACATAATTTGGAGGTAATAAAACTTACTTACCTTTATTCAAATTTCACTTAACTTACCTTTATTAAAGCAAAGAGATATTGTTAGGGTATAAAGACCATATTTTTTCAACCTTTTTTTTAAATTATTTTTTTTTGTAAAAAGATTACAATCGTTCATTTAGCAATTTACTCGATAACCAACACCCCTCCTATAAGTCACCCTTAGTATTTCGCTACGTTTGGTAGCTTAGCAGGGGTGAAGTTTGTCTAGGTCTTGGCCACCTTCTGCGTTTCGGGTCTGATTGGGAGAGACTGATTAAGGGAGTCCTTTTTGACATCTCTAGCTGGACTCTTTCCATCGCCTTGCATCGCAGTGGGAAGAATGGATTCATACGTCCATCACTCCTGGACACACTGACCATCAGATTCCTACACAACCCTCTTACCTTTTCCTTCCCAAAACTTCCTCTCCTTCCTTTTCTTAAAAAGATCCTCCACTCACCATCCCCAAAGATATATGGAGCTAATTAAAATAAAGATTTTATTTATTATGTAAAAAAAAAAAAAAACAGAAAAAGACGAAATTAATTTTTTTTTTGGGCTATGTAACAATTTCTAGACATTTTATTTTTGAAGTATTTTATTTCACATGTACATTTCTTACTTAATTATTTTTATCTTATACCGTTTCGTCACATCCGTGTCATTCTCTAGCATTCTTAAAACTAACTTAAAAATTAATAAATACAGAAATGTTAGCAGATAAATAAAATTTTTGTAACAAATTTACATGTGAAATAAAACTATTTAAAATCAAAATTAAAAATTAATAGTCCTAATTAATCAGTAGTGTTATTTTATCAAGCGAAATGTTAAGACGAAAAAACAATTGTATCCCATTATGTACAGAGCAACTCATTTAAAATCACCTGGATGTTTTTTCCCTGCCTAATTGGTTCGTTAATAAATTCACGGTTGTAAGCAAACGTGAATAAACTTAACAACATTTTAAAAGCAAATATGGTAAGCATTTTGCCATTTGGATTCGACAAAACAGGTCCTATTAATATCGATGACAGTAGTAGCTGAAACTAAGTTGTTTTTAAATAATCATTCAATGCTCACCTGAATGTGATAATGTACAAGTGTCATTGAGTATCATTCAAAAGACCTTTAACCAGCGATAACAATCTGTTTCTGCGCTAACACCATCCAGGTTAAGATATAACCTCAGGAGGTCTAGCATGGACGATCGATAAAACCCTACATCAATACGATATTGACCAAATCCGACATCTATGGTCAGTTATCAATATTTACGATCACGGCTAACTATTGGTTGTTAAGAGATATTCCGAATGACGATTGATAAATTTTAACCCGTACTCCATAGTATCAAATAATTTTCAGTTAACTGTCAATATATGCATTTATTTGGATAATGTCGTTCGTTTTGCAAAATTGCTGGCTTATTAATGAACGGAGTTCTAACGAAGCTCTTAGAATTGAAAGAAGTCGGATACACGATTCACAGACCTACATAATTCAGCTAAGACGCGGCCAATTTTTCTCCCTTTCGATCTTTGAGGATCTAAAGTGGTTGAAATATGACTTCCGCGGAGCCATCTGTGCAAAGCACGTAAAAAAATAAAACAATGTTTGAAAAGCATAGTTATATCGTTGAAACCATAGGCATACTTAAGCTTCTGGAGGATTGGGAGTTCTCGAGTGAGTAGGTAGTCATTAAAGTGCATAGGTAGTCATTAAAATATAATTTTTATGGAATACTACTCAACTTTTAGGAAGTACCTACTTTTAATAAACCATCAGCGAAATATTCTCGAGAGTTCAGTCAATGGGTACCTATCTAACCCTTTCCTCCCACTTGCACATATAAGGGTAGCACTTTAAAATGGACCCTTTCAGGATTTGGTTGCCCTACTGATTTTTTAAAATCTGCTGAATACACTGGAAACTTTGCCAACGGCATACTTGTGAATATGTATTCAACTGAAAATTGTTCAAAAAAATGTTGACTATTCGTTCGTTCGGATCGTTGTTTGCATCAATGATTAATATTCTAATTTTATGAGAATAAGTACCGCACAAGAGCCCCAGTTGCTACCAATTCTCTGGAGCTAGCTCCATGGTATTCTCAATTGGGTTATGCTGTGAGGCTGAAGGAAACGGGGAATTTCAAACCCTCTACTCGTTCTTGAGTTCAACAGCTCGGCTGTGGAACAATTTGCCGGCCTTTGCGTTTCCTTCTTCCTACAATATTGGCCTCTTCAAGACCAAGACCCATGTTCACTCCTTTCCTCTCCTCAAAAAGACCCTTCACACAGCATCTTGAAGGGAATTTTTTCCTGAGGTCGTCCTGTGTGGAGTTAATGGAAAAATAAGATGTGGAAGAATAACGTGCGGAAGTACCTCTCTATTTAAATCTGGTCACCAAACACGTCTAAAGCCATTTCAAGCAATGCTTTTTTTTTTTTTTTTAAAGAAAGACAAACATTCCCGGGTTACGAATAACCCAACAACATTTAAAAATCTCCTGCTACCACCATACTAAGCGGAAGATGTTGCTTGTGTTGTGATGGAGGACTTAGCCAGCCGAGGAATCGAACATGGAACGCCTGGGTGGGACCCAAAAGCAATGCCCACTCAACCACTGACCGGTCTTGATAATGAATGGTGTATTTCACCAGGGGAACGAAATTTATTGAATTAAAAGCCATTGACCAGCGGCTGAGAATAAAAGTTTAAAAATGCAACTGCACTGTACAGAGAGATTCCGATGAGAAAGATCGATTATTTCCCGTATCAATTTTTTTAAATGAAATATTTAATATAGATTTATTTAATTCAAAACTTGCTTTAATATGTACCTACATTCAAGTAAAAATGCCCAATATCGTGCACATCTTATAAGTATTTTTTATCATAAATACGTATTTCTGATTTTTCAACAATGTCTTAACAAAATAAGTGTCTAAAAAAATTTTAATAATTTAGATTGGCATTAAATAAATAAAAAAAACTGAGGTATTTTCGTCACAAAGCACGTTCTCAGATTTATTTTTTAATGATTTTAATTTAACTAAAATTAAAATCTGAAAAATGTGTTTACTAGATCATGTATTGAATTATTTTGTTGTATAATTATGTGATTTGAAGTTGGTATTGTTTTAAACATTGAAAAAATCTGCCAACAACCAACGGTATAACCTTAGTATATTAAAAATAAACTGAGATTTTCAAAATTTATAATATTCGTTTAACAGATAAAATAACAATCTTTCAAAATAAATTTATGTTTTTTTTTTTTTTTTTTGTAAAAAAGTGTCAGTACGTCTAGAATTTGATTTTGATAATTCTCTGTTAATATCCTATATTAGTGAAACTCAATCGAAAATTTGAAACAGAAAAATCAGATAAAGATACGGATCCATCTGGGACATTTTTTTATGATTTTTCTGTTTTAGATTTTTGATTGAGTTTCACTAACATTATATTGATTAATTAAATTATTATAATTGCTATATTGTTTTTTAAGCATGATTTTGGTTTTGTCCATTATTTCCTATTAAGGAAGAAAAAACCTTCAGTTAGTGTTATAGTATTAAGAAATAACACAATGGGCGGACATTGCATTGCTCTGTTCCGCGTTTGTTACCCTGATAGTAGAAATACAATTAACGGGGATACCGAGAAACCAATAAAGATTACTAATTTGTTGGAAAGTTTGCTATCTTGTAAATACACTATAATTTATGGACACATTAACAGTTAAGCCCTTTATTGCTGCTCCCTCATTCTATATACCAGACAGTAAGTAAGCGGATAAAAGTTCTATCTTTCCGATAACAAATAGTAGAAATTAGTGATAAATTAGAAAACATAGTATAATATAATAATACATATTATTTACAAAGGCTTAGAAAATTTGTGAATACTTCTGATTTTATTCGTGAGAATAGTCTTTAAAATAATATATTATAAGGCAATCCACCAGTCCTTGAAAAGTCCGAAATCGGAAGGATCCAGCCTCCTTTTTTGAGTGATTATAAAATACTTAAGAAGACTTGACGACCAATAAAATATGGGGTGCGCCAAACCTGTGACACGCCGGTTACGACCTCAAACGCACACTAATAAATTTTGTGAAAAATATAATTTTTTTTAATTAATTGGATATTGATATGACCGAGTCGGATAGGGACACATTAGTTTAGTCGGTAGATCTGGCATGGCGAAGGTCCTGGGTATGTGACCGTATCTTTTTCTGATTTTTTCATTAATTAAAAAAATATAATAAAGTACGGAGAAGTACGAGATCTTGCATCTCATAATGCAGGGAAAGATTGCCGGAAGACGGGGTCCTGGAGGACATCGTGGCTGAAAAACTTGAGACAGTGGTTTGGCCAGTCTACTGTAGAGCTGTTCCGGGCCGCAGTAAACAAAGTCCGCATAGCCAATATGATAGCCAACGTCCGTTGAACGGACAGGGCACGAGAAAAAGAAGAATAAAATAAAATATGTAATTATAATATAAAATAGAATATACAGTAATTTCCGATAATTTTAATTTGCTACATTATACAATAAAACTTTACCCAAAAATAGGTTCGTAAGTAGGAGATTTTGTATGTGAAAGTATTTTTTATAGGCTTAATACTTTATTTTTTCCAGACATACAAAAAGACTTATTAAAATAATCGTCAATTATTACCAAGGCCAAGATGTGTTGTACTCACAGTATTTAATAAAAGCATCAACAAATAATGTTTTTAAGCGATCAAAATTTAAAAAAATATATGATTTCGCATTGATTCGCATGGCTTCATATTAAGCATTCATTGTCAAGTATATACCAAGTTATTTTCATAATTAACCTTCCAAATAATCTGCAATAATTCTCGTGTATGTTTTAATAACTTTACGGTTAAATTTTATTCGGGTTTACGATTAAAATCCCACAGCCATTTTTAAAAATGCTTCCCAACCTTTTATATTGGTACCTACAATGATGCATAAAATTAATTTTATTTGGCCATTGTGCTTCTTGCTTGTGTGCTTTTAACCAACAACTGAACTCACAAGTTTCGTTAATATCCTTTTTATTTGCTTAACTAAATTAATAGTTTTTAATGTGTCGTAAACTTCAATAGATATTTAAATTCTAATGATGGTACTAACATAAACTCAAATGTAGTGTGTTGTGATAATAATGATGATGATTTTGAACTTTTGTCACATTTGATGTCGTCACAAATCGATACGCAACCTTTGTAGTCTTTGAGAAATTTTAGAATTTTTTTTTTTTTAAGTTTTTATTCCAGAAAAAGAAAATAATATTTTCACTTATTTGACTAGAAATACATTTTACATGATTTTGAACTAAATACATTTTACATTCCTCTATACATAATACAATATTATTCTATTTCACTATTTTGTTGATTAAGAAAAAAAAATAACGATTTTTTTTGAACTATCCAATCTTTTTTCGTTTTTAATGTTGTCTGGAAGGCAATTATACAAGTCGCCCCCCTCGTTACCGTTACTAATGGATTGTTTACCATGGTTAGTGTGGAAGGTGTTTAAATGTATGTTATCGTGTTGTCGTGTAAAATGTTTGTGTACTTTAATGAATTTTGTGTTTGTATGTATGCGTTTATTATTTATTTTTGAATTATCTGTAATTCATTAATGTATGTTTCATACGCATTTCCCCAGATTTCAATTTCAAAGTAATTTAGATGTGAGTTTACGAGACTATAATATGAACTTTTTTAATTTAATTGGTAATATATATGATAACCGGCTAAATACGCTAATTAAGGGTGTGATTTTAATCTTTAACATATTGTATGTGTTGTTTAAAAGTTAGATGTTCATCAATGCATAGACCAAGATATTATTTCCGTATCAACAGCTGCAAATCGTTCTTTTCATTTTTTAAGGGTACATGAGGTGGAAATATTTTACGGTAACTGTGAAAAAAAAATTAGCAAAGCTGATCGTCGATTTGTGGCGATGTAAAATTAAATACGATAGGAATTCAAACAAATAGGCCTTATTTACACATATTCATGTTCAACATGAGAGTAAAGTGCTGTATTAAGCAGACATTTGTGTTCCACACGGAGAAAAATGTTATTCTATAATAAGATAATTTTATTCGGAAAAACGGTTAAAAAGGGGACTGAAGTTCTAAGGAACAAATTAACAGGGTTTCAATGTTTATTGGCGGGAAAATGTAAGAATAATTTGTCGGTATACGTACGAAATTACGTATACTAACAAATTATTCTTACATGTTCCCGCCAATAAACATTTAAACCCTCTTAATTTGTTCTTAAGAACTTCAGTTCCATTTTTAACAGTTTTTACGAATAAAATTATGGTATTTTCGAACAACATTTTTCTCCGTGCAGAGAAGTAAAAATTGTTAAACAGTGAGCTCTGGTGTTATGAAATATATATCTAGAATTTATAAATTAACTCATCTTTTTTCAGCTCCCGTTATTATTTCTATCACGAATCATGAGCTGTGGAGCTTCGATGTTCATATAACTGTAGAAACAAAAATAACGCCAAAAACATATAACACAAAATGCTGTTTTTTTTTTAAACCGATAAAAATTTCGACTTTGGCATAAAATGAAGAAGAACTCCTCGAGTATCCCCTTAGTGACTGTTATAAAATACTAGCTGAAGTCCCCGGCGTTGCCCAAGTTTTACACAAAGTTTTTCAAAATAGATGTAGACATTTAAGTAATTTTCCTCTTATTTTTAACGTAATTTAATCAATTAGTATCAAAATTGTGCTTAATGGTGGGAAAAGGAGATTGGGTGGATTTTTAATATGTCATGTAAACTTTCTCCTTCCTGTTTTAAAGGTCAAAATTTCATCTCGGAATAAAACTGTTTAAAAACCAAAAGTCGACAAAAGACAATATTCTTTATAATATTATAATAAAATATTTAAAACACACACCTATCTAATCATACGCCTATTGAATACCTACATACAACAGCTAATTACAAGTTTAGAAATTAGAGTAGGCAGTTACATTTTAAACGTCTACTCGAAAAAACAGTTGAGTGACTCGATTACTACCTGTTTATTTCGATAATGGTTCGGTAATTGCCGATTAGTCCAAAGAACAACGCAAATCTTTTTTTATCAGATAATCCGTCAGGGTTTGCGCTGTTCTCCCTGAAGCAATTACTTCACTCTTCGGTTCTCGGCTTCAGATACAATACATATTGTTTTTAAAGTTTTTTGACCCGTGCCCCTTTTTGGTTTCATATTTTAAATAAACCTAGCCTCACCTAACTATCACGTCACCTAACATAACATAAACCTAACCTCACCTAACTATCACGTCACCTAACATAACATAAACCTAACCTCACCTAACTATCACGTCACCTAACATAACATAAACCTAACCTCACCTAACTATCACGTCACCTAACATAACATAAACCTAACCTCACCTAACTATCACGTCACCTAACATAACATAAACCTAACCTCACCTAACTATCACGTCACCTAACATAACATAAACCTAACCTCACCAAACTATCACGTAACCTAACATATCACGTAACTTCACCTAACTATCACGTAACCTAATATAACAACAATAATAACCTAACCAAAGTAAGTAGACCTTAAAACGTATAAAATATTATATTTTATTTTTTTAGGTACGATTATTTTTAATAGTAGTAATTTCAAATAAAATGTTTGGTGACCAGTTCTGAAAAGCAAGGTACTTCCAGAATATATCTCATCTCATTCCTCTCCTCACTTCCTTCAGTCTCACAACATATACCTTAAATAAGGGTAACCAAAATCCTACTCAATGTTGTGCGATACTGACATTAAAAATGTGTATAATTTTTTGTACAGCCCAATAACCTTCAACGATATTGTTTAGTAGTTATTGCTCGTTTTAGAAAAAAACTTTCGTTTTCCAGCGTAAATTTCTTGATCTGTTTTTTATTCGTACTACGATAAAACTTACGATTTTTTTACTAACTGTATTAGAAGAAAATTTTATTTTTATTTTCTTTAAAAAGAAAGGCAAACATTCTCGGGTTACGAATAACCCAACAACGGTTGAAAATCTCCTACTACCACCACACTAAACGAAAAATGTTGCTTGTGTTGTGATGGAGGACAGCCGAACAATCGAACACGGAACGCCTGGGTGGGTCTCAAACGCGATGCCCACTCAACTATACTAATCTACTATATATAAGTCTACTATATATAATACTCTACATCTGTACGTTTTTGTTTTTTTATAAATCTATTGTTTATTTTCGTTGTTTGGTTTTGGGGTGTTATGCCGTGTTGCGCTACCTCCTTCTTTAGTCGACGTTTCGGACAGCGTTGCAGTGTCCGACGATCTGAGATCTGCCGGATCTGCCCTGATGATGGACACTGCAACGCTGTCCGAAACGTCGGCTAAAGAAGGAGGTAGCGCAACACGGCATAACACCCCAAAAACAAATAACGTAAATGCTTTTGGATGTGAAAATCTAAAAACATATATCCAATCTATTGTTTAGTTTGTGTAGGCTGAAATTCTATTGATGGCATTCAAACCGGGCAAATTTAACAACTTTTGAGGAATCCTAACTCCTATAAAAAGTAACTTATTAAAAAAAGATAAAGTCACCGACAAGCAGTGGTCGTAATCTATATTTTATTAAAATATATTTTTAGGTTTGTCAAAATTCAGAGAGGCAATTGCGGAATACAGTTGTATGGACCAAACGACGCTCGGTTACCTCTTGGTGTAATTTTTTTTTCTATGATTTCCAGTTGAGAATCGCCGTATTCGATGATAACTAGGTATAATATAGGCGATCAGACAAAAACCGTGAGAATCGTTGCGGTTAGTCGCATCCAGATACATTGCATGATATTAATTGCAGAAGAACACAGTGATTACATTTTTTACCGTGCAATTCGCGTGCATCTTCATCATTTTACAGAGCAAAAAGTACTCCAATGGAGGCCAACTTACATTTTTATAGCTGTTGTACTTTTTGTTATTTTTTTTCCTTGGAAAACCAATGAAATGTTTTATGGTTGTTTTTAACTATTTTTGCAACGTTTGATTTTTGTTTTTAGATTTCTTTTAAACGTTTAAAAGAAGTAATTAAAGAAACAAAAGTCATTTAAATATTTTCTTAAACGAATCAATGATAGACGGCCTTCTTGGTCGAGGGGTAAAGCTGACCACTGGCAATCCGCAGATCGCTGGTTCATATTTTATTTAATTAATTGAATTTTTTATTTCATAATTTAACCATTTAATATACATAAAATAAGATATATTTGCGTAACATTCTGGAGTCGAAGTTACTCTCAGTCCTGCTCTGGTATATGACTAACATTCAGTATTGAAAAGTTGCTTCTAATGGCTTTAACTTTGTTTTATGACCACACATGAATAGTCAGGTACTTCCCCGGTACGTACCTTCTTCTTCTTCATATCATTCCCCTCTCCACCTTCATCCCCTCGACATGCCCCAATTGGGGATGTTAGAGCCACACAAGCTTCAGGCGACTGTGAGCAGCTGGAACTCTTGTGCGGAAATCACAATTTTAAAAAATGATTAAAATGTGACGGTCTTAAAACGAGAACATCAAATGTTAGTTGACAGTCAAAAATTGATTTTAAGAATTGATAATTTTATGGGTACGATCTAATCAATAAATAATTTTTAAAAACGTCTAATTCGATTTTTACGGACATTTTTAATTTAGAAGACAAGTCTGTTATATTTGTAATTGTGTGTTGGAATATTTCAGCACAATAATTGCCCTATTTTATAAATGCATGGGCTGGAATACATTTATACTCGTTTTACGTTTGATTCAACTTATCGTATGTTCCTAAGCAAATAAATAAATATGGAGAAAATCCACTCGACTACAATAACGGTCCTGCTGAAATTAAAAAAGAGCATACAAAAATAATACCAATTGACTTGGCTTGCTGAAAGCAATAGTTTGTATTCTCAAATTAAACATTTTCCGGAGAAATATATAATTTTAATCTATGTAAATTAATTCAGTTTAGATAGGTTAAAAGTCAGAACTATCGCGTGTTGAACTATCTTTATGGTTAAACGCTGATTTATAATCATTTGGAAGCACTTAGTTATACCATATTTGCAGCAATACCATAGTAAGAACCTTCTCTTCAATATCGTGGAAATGAGCACTCCTTAGCTAAAAGTACGTCATTCATCACGATCACCGTGTTCCGTGCATGTCGAGAAATATATCTCAACAGTTTAAAACAATTTATGTGTGTTCACACAGTATTTCACATGTATTACCGCTTCAAATAACCTCTCTTCACTTTGAATCAATCTGCAAACATCAACGTTTAAAATACACTTTTACTGTGAAAAAATCGACAACCTTGGAGAAATAATGTTGACATTGATTAAAATTTATCAACATTAAAAAAAATGATCTTTTGTATTTATATCCTGGTGCAAATTATGGTGGCGATGCATTTAATCAACGGAGGAAGGACAAAACTACGCTGAAAACAATGCAAAGGTAAATAAATCCCTGAGCCGTACTTATTTATTAGCATATACGTATTATGTAGGTACAATGGTTACATATATGTTTTAACCACTAGAACACTTTTTGCCACATTATTTACAAAGCCTCGGATTGCTTTGCTTCCACAATGTTACAAATATTCTCTAGATTCCTTAAAATATTTGAAAGTTAACGATTTTATATTTTTTTTTTATAAATCCTACGAATATGTGATATATGATAATAGATAAAAGATAGGTGAATTCATTTGGCTATATAAAACTATAATCAGTTTGTAAGTCTCCATATTCAAATTCGGAGGTATGATTTTTTTAATGTGGGTGGAATAAATTCCTTTAGCAATCCGAGAACAAAGATTTAAATTGCTCTGTCGCTCCAAAGGATAATAGAAACATAAAATAATGTAAAGAAAGAAATTAAAGTTACAAAATTCAGTATTTAATTTAAGAAATTACAAAAAAATTAATTTGATTTTCACGCATTTATTTACGGTAGTTGGGTACTTCTTTTTAAAAATTAAACACATTTTTCTCTTCTTTTGTTTTTCTTCCCTGGAAAATCTTCACCAGTCTTATGAATTGTTTCGACAAGCATTCTGTGATTTTGAATTATTTCAAAATGGTTGTATTAAATTTTTTTTAAATGTACTTTTATATTTCTGTTGATGTTTTGACATGTTGGCAGACATTTTTTCAAAGGAAAACTATTACCTGTATGTAAGTTCACAATTTGTTTAAAAGACGATACTTTCAATTACAACTGTGCCCTGATGATGGACACTGTAATTTTGTCCAAAACGTTAGCTATAAAAGGAGGTAGCGCAACAACTTAATCCACCAAAAAAACACTGCAAAACCTTTTGGCCGTAAAAATCTCGATTTTTTTTAATTTTTTTTTATTTAATGACAATACAAATTAAAATTAAAATACAATATAAAGTAAATTAAGAATACAAAGTTAAGTATTTTGTCCTCAGTCCTCCTCACTAGGTATTCCTGTTCCGAGGTGGACTGCAGGTTGTTGAACGGTGTTGATCATGATTTCCCATCATTGTTGTTGGTTTTGTTGGTTTCCACGAAATATAAATAAATAAAGCAAAAGGTGTTTATGTTTAATATTTTGCGTTGCTTTAAAAAGTGTTTATGTTTATTATCTATAGGTTGCGTTGGGGTTACTTAATAATTTTAATTAGTTCCTCATCTTCATGTTTAGTTAGCCGTAATTTGATTTTCTTTTTAACCTTTTGTATATTCATGGTATTTTTTATTTCAATCGGAAGGGCATTATATAATTTTGTAGCATGGAAATAATGGTTATTAAAATAGTGTAAAGTTCTATCGTTATTGCCTATTCCTGCGGAGAAATTGCGTGATTGTAGTTTGTTGATATTTTTATCATCTCAGGCTGTATATATATTTTTATATTCAGGTTTTTTTTCTATTTTAGCTCATGCATCGCTCATTAGCTCCTACCACACATGCATCGTACACATTACAAAAATGTTCTGTCGTCGATACGTAGTCAATTTACGGTTTTTCGATAGTAGTTTTTCGATTTGTGATTTGTCGATAGTCCATACGTACTTAGAGGCTCTTTGTCGAATCAGGCGCCGCCTGTCATCCATCGCCTTTGCAAAGTTTTGAAGGTCGAACGATCTGCGATTCGATTTCGATAGAGTTGGCGTATTGTAGTGTTTGTGGGTGTGGTTGGATAATCCGATACCTGTAACTAATCCATCACAGGTCAAATTACACTGATGCCTTCGCACGAGGAACATTAATGTTCATTTACAAAAATATTAGTATTATTAGGAGTATTTGCTAGCGAATAATGTGGTGTTAGAACTACTATATAAATAAATTCATGGAATTATTAATAAAATTCATTACCTACTTCACCTCTACGTATTCATTATCATAGAACACTAATTTATGCAAAAAAACTCACCTTATTTGCATCCGCTCATTTTTTTCTTTTTGCTTCCAAAACTTTGTACGACTTTCGATCTTGGTAGGTCGAAACATCTATTGAGAGGTTCGTTCTTTTGGAAAAAATATGTAAAAGACACTTTCTACTGATGGATTTAAAAGTTCAGTAAGGACTAAGGATTAATTTTCGGTAAAAGAAGAAGACACCTTTATTTCTATGGACCATATGTTGAAATTTCAATGTGATGTTTACATAATTCATGTAGGTAAAAAAAACCTGTGTAAAAACACAGATATTTACAAATGTGCTATAAGGTTTTGGACGACCTCTGACTATGAATCGGGAGGTCGCGGGTTAAAATCTCTTAAAAGTAAATGTTATTTAGTTAAATTTTGTTATTCCACATGTAATCCATTTAAAATAATGTATGGTATAGTTGAGGCACGAAAGACCACCAATCCGAGTTGCTTAAAATGGATTTAGCCGTGTTTGGTGACTAGATCTGAATTGCCACTTACTTCCCCGCTGTTCTCTTCCCCTCTCCATACCCTCACTTAAGCCTCACGACATATTCCAATAAGGGATGCCGCAGTTTCACGGGCTCCGGTTAGCAGAATGCTTCCTGTACGGTATTCACAAAAAATACAACAAAATATACATTGAGGGGGTATTTCACCATCCTACTCATAGACTATCTATATGATAATGTACATTTTTGATTAATTAAACACGATTTATTTTTATCGTTATAGCGGTCGCAACTGGGACTCAGCACCTCTCGTCTCAGCCTTTACCAATTCGGCTATGGCCACCTATTATAAAACCGTCATATTTGTCAAACTCATATTTCAAATTTCAGAATTAACAATATTATCTTCGACTTTTTTTCCATATTATCGGCAGCTACCTTTTTCATTGGAAACAAGTTTTCAAAGAACGTGTTTGTTACCTAGATAGTGTCTTGGATAAATATATCCGAATTTATTTATATGGAACACCTATTGACTTTTTATAAAATCCTAAATGAATATTCAATTTGACTAACTTTTAGTTTACTATATCGGTAGTTAAACCTATGAATATTAGCTTTATAAAGGATAAGTTAGCTGATATTTTTTTACCTGATAACGAGTATGTGTGTTTATTTATTAAAGTTCTTTCATATGGATAACCTTTAATTAATTTGACAGGATTGGTACAAAATTAAATGTTTTAATTAAACCATTTTTTTTCATTTTAGAGCTGTTCAAACGCTTTGTCAAAAATTAGGGTGAGCGGAATCCCTATTTCTTCCACCGCTTTAAAAATAATAATATTTTTAAATTTGTCCTTTTTAAATCAAATTCTAGGCCTATTGGCTCTTTTTTACAAATAGTTGATTAATTAAAAGATGATATAATTGATTTTGAAAGATTCTTATTTTATCTGGTAAACGCACTATTTTAGTTTTGAAAAACTAAATTAATTTTTAATATACTAAGGTTATACCGTTAGTCGTTAGCAGATTTGTTAAATTTTCAAACGAAATATTTTCTTAAGAAACACAAATTTCAAATCATATTTTTTTTTTTGAATTTTTTTTAAATTTTTTTTTTAAAAAAGAAAGACAAACATTCCCGGGTTACGAATAACCCAACAACATTTGAAAATCTCCTACTACCACCACACTAAGCGGAAGATGTTGCTTGTGTTGTGGTGGAGGACTTAGCCAGCCGAGGAATCGAACACGGAACGCCTGGGTGAGACCCAAACGCGATGCCCACTGAACCACTGACCGGTCATATAATCAATCATACAGCAAAATAAATCAATATATAATCTAGTAAATAAACTTTTCGGAATTTTAATTTTAGTTCAATTTTAATTTAAATCATTAAAAAATAAATTTAATTTTAATCATTAAAAAATAAATTTAATTTTAATCATTAAAAAATAAATTTAATTTTAATCATTAAAAAATAAATTTAATTTTAATCATTAAAAAATTAATCCGTGAACCTGTTTTGTGACAAAAGTACCTCAACTTTTCTATTTATAAAAACTAAAATATTTCAGATTTTTTTCTCACACTTATTTTGTTTAGACATTATTGAAAAAACATAAATACTTACACAAGCAGTGGCGGTTTTCTCTAAAGTGCGGTTGTGCGGTGAACCCCCATTAAAAAGATGATAAAATAAAACAATCTTGTTGTATAGTCATATAAGCGCATCACAGATAGCTCGACATTAAAATTCCGTCTTTAAAACTCGCGCCACCGAAAAATACGGTACCTATCTATTCCCATTTTGTGCGCGTTGCGATCCGCACACATTTGTCCATACGAAAAAATTATAGCCGATACGAATCGCTGTGACGGTAGAATGGACAAAACTACGCAGCTTGGTGCGCTGCTCAGGAGTCAAGATGTCACGTGACCTCCGAACTTTGACGAGTCTCGCCGAAACGAAGCCCGAGATTGTAGCAGGATGACCGGCTGCCTGTCGACTTTTGCACCGACGGATGCAAGTTAAATGTTATATATTATGGTATTTAACTTTGTAGTCATTTTTGTACATTTTTTATTTTCTTGTTTCTGCATTTCTCCAACCGTTTACTAATGGCATTTGTAAATCTACTATTGAAGTGGACCGATTTTGACTTCTGTTTTCGTATTTTTTTTATAGATAAGTCGTTATATCCCCTAGTTACGAGTACATTTACTAAAGTTTCGGCAAACAACGTCGCTAGTTATGCAATTTTGTGTTGAGCTTTCCTAGTATTGTTTCGGCTTTCAAATTGAAAGTGGTTGCGTTTATCGGTTGTCGCGAATATTCTGTCCTAATGTTTTCACACAATGACGGAATACAGTGTTATATACAAAAAATAACGCTAATGCTTATGAAAAAAGTTTGGAAATTAAATATAATTATTTTTTGTATACGTGTATAGTGGATTTTTTGTGTAAGTGAAAAAAGCAAATTTTATTTCGTGGCCACCTTTATTTGTGTTTCTTGTTTTTTGGTTTTAAAATATCAATTATATTATATTCTACATTCTACGCAATTTTTATTATCGAAAAAAAATAATAATTAGCAACGTACATTGAGTGTCGTAAAAACCATTAAACAATTTAAATCCTCTAAAACCATTTTGGTTTTTTAATAATTGTGTCGAGGAGTATCAAGTTATTTAAAAACAATAGTACCTATTTAGGTACCCCTCCACTAACTTTATTTAATTTGTGTGATAAGAGTAAATTTTGATTAGACAATATATCGTCTCTTGAATTTCTGAACCCCCCGTTAAAAAGACCACGAACCGCCACTGTACACAAGAACGTGTTTAGTGACAAAAGTACCATAGTTTTTCTATTTATTTTAGGTCTTACAACTAAAATATTTTTTTTTAAAATACATCCTTCTTTTGCTTAGACCATAAATACTTATGATCAAAAAATACTTACAAGAAGTACACGTTATTTAATAATTTGTCATCATGCGTTTTGAGCATTTTTATTGCTTACTTGAATGTAGGTACATATTAAAGCAAGTTTTTAATGAATGAATTTTTAACGAATTTTTTTCAATGATTGTAGGTACATATTTAAGCAAGTTTTTAATGAAATAAATCGATATAAAATTTTTAATTAAATTAATTTTGTACGGGGAATAATCGATCATTCTCATCGGATTCTCCCTGTAAGATTAGCAATCATTTTGGAACTTTAATTCTCAGCCGCTGGTCAATGGGTCTTAATTGGTGAAAGCGGCCTTAACCGTAACAGTTTTTATAATAACAAAACAGGCTTACAAAATTAACAATAGGTACTTAACGAAAGTTGTTTCATTCATACCATAAAATTATTTGGACAAGAACTCTAATCGGTTCAATAGGTATTATTTTGATCGTTTATTGGGAGCCCGGAGCTTCCTCTAAATGGCTTGTTTGTCTTCCTATCCGCGTGTATAATTTTTATCAATCGTCTCTGCAATTAAGTATTGCCGGCCATATCCAACCTGGTTCACATTTTCAAAACACGAGTCAACAACCTAATAACAGTCACAGTCAAACTCTTGGGCAAATAGTCGGCCTTCCCGCCTATTCAATATCTACTATAGCAGGGCTACCAACCATTTCGGTAGGGGTTTTAACCCTCCCCACTAATCAACGTATTTTAAACTTTACACAACTGATAACCACTGGAGCGACAGAGCAAATAAAATATTATTCTCGGATTGCTAAAGGAAATTTTTCCACCCACATTAAAAAAATCATACCTACGAAGACATACAAACTGATTATAGTTCTGTGTAGCCAATGAATTCCCCTATCTTTTGTTTATTATCGCATATTTGTAGGATTTATAAAAAAATATAATCAAATCTTTAACCTTAAAATTTTTTAAAGAATCTAGAGAATATTTATTTTGTTATATTTTGAATGTACAATATATTATATAGTCGTTTTAATAAATAAAAAAATTTGAAAATTTGTCACATTTTCGTAACAAAGCAATCCGAGGTTTTGTAAATAGTTCCATAATGTGGCAAAAAGCGCTCGAGTGGATAAACAGCTATTTATGTATGATAAGAATAATAATGAATTTACTCTTATTTATTTAATGACAAATTAAAACACTTTTTTTTACCACGATAATCTTTATTTTAACATATCGACATGTTTCGAGAACGATGTTGTCTTCCTCAGGACATAAAATGTACTAAAACTAAATAATCAAGTATATATACAAAGCTATGCGTGGGTAGAAATTAAAGTAGTGGGGGGAGGGAGGTGGTGAGGGGAGGTGCTTAGAAGATCAACAGGGAAGATTGGGGAGGGGAGGGGGGTGGAGAGGTGGAAAGGGGAGGTGCTTAGAACATCAAAGACAAAGAATTACAATGGATATGTTTAAAATAGGGTTATTCACAAAATTGATTTGATTATTAATAATATTTAAATTTCTATTGACATTTTTTATAATTTCTAAAATTTCTAAAAGACCTAATTGAAAACCACTAACGTTAGTATGTAAAATTTATCATATTATTTATTTACTTACATTACGATTGATAAAGGTTCATTGTTAATTATCTCGAATAACTTACAGTTTAGTAATTTTTCACAATCTGCCGACGGGTCATCGTAAACATAAACGATTTACTGGCAGTTAACAACTGACATGTTATTGTACATATTCTCATTCCAGAATAAAAGACAATTCGTTATAAATCTTCGCAATATTTCTTTGAAAATTTACCCCCTCTATTCGTTGTGGTTATTTTATTGCCTGTCTTATTTTTACTATATTACCTTTGTTTCTTCTGTTGACTATATTTATTATAATTAATTTATTCCACTATAATTATCTCTTTTCTTTTTATTGCTTTCATTCTAATTATCTTTTCAAATTTATATTCAAAATTTAATTTATTTTATCTACCAAGATTAAAATATATAAATTAATTTTCAGCCACCACGGAACAGGTTCAGCCTAGTGAGGTAGTATATACAAATAAAATGTTTTTGTGTATAACGTAATATTATCTTGTTAATAAATAATAATAAAAAATAAAATAAAAACACTACATGCCTGACCTGGCTTTCAGTGATTATTACCTTTTTACAAACTTGAAGATAGAATTTCGTGGGAAAAAGTTTTCAAGTGATGAAGAAGTGAAGGATGCAGTCTCGCGTAGTTTTTAGATAAAGACAATTTTTTTTTGAGGGTATACAAAAAACCAAAAAATTTTTTTTGGAAAGGTGATAAAATACGTTTTCATATATTTATTAGAAATAATTGTATAATTTATGAAATTTAAAAGTTTTGTATACAAACGTAAAATATTTTTATGGCACACCTTACGTTTATTGTAATTTAAATGACTGATAAATGTATTATAAACGTCATTATCACCTCTTTTGTTTGTTTCACGTAAAAATAATTAATAAAAAAATCCCAAAGTTTATATAAGTTTTTCTCAAATTGCATTCAGAAACCTTGATGCTTTTGCAGTTAACTTTTATATTTAAATATAAAAAGTAGTTTTTTCTCTTTCTGACACCGTTTAGATCATATTTCTCAACATGACAGAAAGGGAGACACAACGTCTTTGAGACATGTTTGATCTGTTCCCAAAAGCGAAGAAATTGATGGATTAATAAACAAATTGAATATAATTTCGGCAGCCCTATCACGAATCATAGAAATTTACCGGCATTACTTTCTTCTTCCGCGGCTCCGCCCGGGGCGGCATGGCGGCATTCCAACAATTGTATAATCGCCGAAGATGGAATCGTTTTTACCTTCACTTCTCATTGAAAAGGTGTACCGTGCAGTGTGTAGTGTGTTGCCGATCTTTCTGATAGTTAACTAACGTGTTCGTATTTTTTCTTGCAGTTCCCCGTCGCCAGTTACCGAGCGAGCGCCAACAGCACAGGTCGCGTTGGAGGTTGGCCAAACCTCGTTCTCTGCACTTTCTGCGACCAGTTCTTGTGCTCACATCTAACAGTGGTAAATTAAAATTTACAATCCAGTTCTTCGAGCAGTAGGCATTCTAGACACCTACCTACATTCTGATGTGATTCACAATAATTCATAACTGTGACGTTTAACATTCTTCGATTACTTAATTATTGTGTTATCCGATTTTGCTGTGATATAATTTTAATTGGTGCTTTGCGAAAGAGATTAATTTGAAATTTTAATTATTATCGTTCATCGAAAGTGCCAATTAAAATAAGTGTAAAAAACATGTCGTTTCTTTGAGATATTGCATGTTTTGAATGTGATATGAGAATCGTTCGATAAGAAATTATTTAGTTCGCAAAATATGTTCATTTCACCAAAAGAACCTACAAGGCAATCCTTTCAAATATGTTTTACAAAACCTCATTAACAAAATTTTGTGTTCGACAATTCGATCTATGTGACAGACGTAACCACGTTAAACCAATATTTATATTATAACAAAACTTCCTGTATTTAATTTGTATGTAAATTTAAACGTGCGTCAATATTATTTGAACAATAGTCAATAGGCGTAAGTGCAGTGTTGCGATAGAATAATTAGTTTTCAAATCTCATAGGTCACCTGTAAAATAATTATTTCCATGTTTGAACTATGTACCTAATTAATATTCAAAGAACACATCACGTAGATAATATTAGATCATCCATATTTTTTATCTTTACATCTCTAATATTTCACTCACAATATAATCATTTTACTCAACGTCGCAATCCGTCATCATAAATAATTAAGAGGATGCTGAAAATTTCTTCAGTAGCGTAGTGACAAACTTCCGCAGCCCCGGGCAAACATGTTAACTTTTTTGCATGTAGGTTTTATACCATAAATCTCTCTGGCGTAAGCGAAAATATTTTTGGCATCTTTCACGAAGCAAATAATCACCATAGACAAGGAAGGAGAACTATACACGCTGATTATAATTTAATTGGCGTGTGTAGTTAGGTTAGCTAAGTTTTTAAACATGCATGTTCAATGCACATATCCAATTATGAATTGAGTAACTCAATAAGAAAATAAATGGTTTTGGAAGAAGTGAGCGTTTTTTAATATGCACAAACGTTTTTTAATATGAATACCGCATAAGACATAACTACTGACAAACATCTGAAGCCAGGAACACTATGGCAATCCCCAATAGGGTATTTTCACAAACGAAGGATTCTGTTGAAAATGTATGGAATATTTAAATATAATTTTCCGATTTTAATCATCGTACTAAAAATGTTAGTTTTTATCTTTTCATTCAAATTTATTGGTTTTAAAAACGTTTAAAAACTGACAAAACCAAAACGGCCTGTCGTTGGCAATGACGCTACATTCGCACGTGTCAACAAACAAGAAAGTACTACTGTCAGAATTTTTTCAAAGCTGGGCAACGCTTATGACGTCACACGTGTAAAATATCGTTTTGGCGGTATTAAAAAAATTGGAAATTTGACTCGCTGTAGAAAATTTATTTGTCAACATAAAAATAAATAAAAAAATGCCATAATAATCGTATATTTTGCTTAATTTTTTTAAGCTATAAAAACACGTGGAAATACCCCTTGTGAGGTTAAAGATATATGGTGAGGAAGGTGGGAAAGAGGAAGGTGGGGAGTACCTGGATATTCATAGCTAGTCACCAAATGAGGCTAAAGCCATTTCAAGCAACGTTTCCATTTAAAATTATGGTCTTACACCAGGGCAATACTGCGAGTACCTCCCACTCTGGAGCATTCCGCAAATATGCTTTATATTATTTTAAATGATTAAATTGTGAAATAACTCAAATATATCAAATAAAATTTACTTGGATATTTAGATCTAGTCACCAAACGAGGCCAAAGTCATTTCAAGCAACGTTTCATTTCTAAATTATTGTCTTACACCAGGGCGATACTGAGAGTACCTTCCACATTGGAACATGCCGCAAATATGCTTTACTTTATATTATTTTAAATGATTAAACTGTGAAATAACACAAATATATAAAATAAAATTTACTTGCGCACACCGGGGTTTGAACCCGTGACCTCCGAGAGCCTAACTCCTTGACCACGGCGGCCGTCATTACGCTTGTGGATGAGAGATCGCCTTGTCGCTGACTTTCCGTTTAGAAGTGAACGCTTATCTTTCAAGTATCCATCTAGTAACACTACATTTCTTCACGACTTTTACGGTCTCTTGGAATAATCAAAGTAGCTAGTACATTGAGTGCACAACATAGTCTGAATATTTTCCCATCTATTCTATCGAGATCTTCTTATCGATTCTCTAATGTACATTCTGTAAACTCCGTTCTAAAAGTGACTCTTGTTATTTTCTCAGGTGGTTCGGTAGTTTTGTGAATAATTAAAAGTGATTCAACAAGGAATAATTCCGAAGTGATGACATCTCAGTGAACCATCTTTGACAATTGACCATCGGGAGTTTGTTGTGTTTATTTGTGGCAAGTGAGTAATGCAGCAAACATGATGAAGCTCAATGGAATATCTGACAAAAATGGAGGAAGCTTTACGGCACGACAACACATGAACTATCACTCCAGCGATATGGGTAAGAAATTCATGAATACTTTTCTAAATATTTTTTTTATTTTCTATTTTATTTTTATTATATTAAAACCTATTATATTTATTTATTATATTAGGATTGGGAAGATTTTTTTTTATAATTATAAATAACTCACAAAAAAGTTTCTTCCAAAATTAACCAAAACTAAAATTCTTTAATTACCTACTTCATCATTTAAAAACAAAAAAAGTAGCTCCTTATATCCCGAGCTAAATATTTGACATATATTTTTATTACAAAAATAAATTTTCAGTTTGGTTGGGTATTTTGATCTCAAATCCAAAAATACGTTTTGTATGAAACTGGCCGCGCAGCCACACCTGCCGCATATTTTGTATTAAGCAAGAAAAAGACATCGCCAAAAAGTGTGCTTTATTTTATTTTTCCAACATCAGGTATGAATATTTTAATTTTTTAGTCATTTTATAAATAAATTAATTTTGCCACATTATACAAAAAAACTGTAACCGAGAATGGGTTCGAAAGTGGGAGATTTGAACTTCTTGGCCGTTTCTATAGGCTTGATACATTTTTTTTCGGCTCTTATAAAAAGTACGTAGGCCAAGATGTATTCTACTCGCTGCATATTGAAGCAGCAAAAATAATGTTAGGCGATCCAATTTATCAAACTAAAAACATATGATTTTGCATTACTTCGTAGTGCCTTCATTTTAATATTATTATTTTGGTTTTGATTGATTGGTTATCCTTTTTCCTTGCATCCCTAGTTTTTCCTACCACCCGATCCCAGCAAATACCATTTCGTCTAGCTTCGTTTTTAGTATTTAGGTACCATCAATTTCCAAGTACATCTGAAGCTGTAATTCGTAAGCAGTTTTGGATGCAACAATAGTTTTACAAATAAATGCCCAAGCAATGTAAACAGGAAGGTGGTTAATAACTCTTGTAGGAAAAATACAATTAAAATGTTGACAAAAAAATTGAAGGTTGTAACACAGATAATAAGGAGCGTAGTTAATATTATGCCATTAACAAAAACTTTTACCATCTACATAAATTTAATTATTTCTTGTTATGCTGTCTTATGTAAAGTCACAAAGAGTAAATGCATAATTGGTTTTATTTTGGCTATTTTACTTATATAGGTACAAACTGTAAAAATGTATGCTGTCAATTTCCCGAAAATGAATAAATAAATAAATTTCTTCAATCTTTGCAAATTTACTTTGTGGCATCATTTTTAATTAAATAAAACAAATTATTTTGTGTAAACCACTATAATCACATGTTATAATATCTGCATGTTTCAAAACCGATGGTTTCTTCGTCAGGATAATAACATGAATAAAAATAACAAAAGAAACAAACATGTATCAATAAATAAACAAGTACGATTTAAGATTTTCACGGCAAAAATGATTTTTGTTGTTTATTTTTGGGATGTTATGCCTTGTTATGCTAACTCCTTCTTTAGCTGACGTTTGGGACAACGTTACAGTGTCCATCATCTGTCCTGATGATGGACACTGTAACCTTTTCTGAAACGTCGGCTAAAGAAGTAGTTATCGTAACACGTTAATTAACAAAAAAATACAATAACTTATTGTAAAAGTAACGAAAGTAATAAAAACTTCACAATAATTCATATAAATATCGTGTAAAACAAAAAGTAAGAATATATATATATTAATGCTCTAAACGACCATATTTTAAGACAAGCCCTGCAGGCGAAAAACGACCACTCTCCCCCTTAAGTTTAACCGACCCGAAAGCTGATTATCGCGAGACAGGGACCGTGGATGAAATCACATACGATTTTTTCAGACCTGATTTGTATGGGAAAAATTCAGCCAGAAGTTTTACCAATTACAAATTTTCATATAAAAAAACGGATGCAAAAAAAAAACTGCTAATAAAACTGATGTATGAAAACCTAGCGGCGAAAACTAGAAGCGCTCATTATTCGACGAAGAAATTCAAAGTTATATTGCCAGCCGCCAGGTTCGCCAGTCAAAAAAGGAAAAATTTATCGTCAGACCTTCACGACAAATTTGTGAAACAGCGTCAGTACTGAAATCGTAAGGTGTATATTTTTTTAAATATAAGGCGTCTCACCTCAAAATTTAACATTTCGACGAGCCTCGAGGTAAATCAAAATTGCGACTTAAAAAAGATTCCCGGCTTAGATGTTTTTATATTATTGCGACTACGACAGGTTTCGGAACATTAATAATATATTATATTTGTGACTTTTCATGGAAATTTTGTCAGGATTCGTTTTCAAACGTCGGTAATTTCTGACGTTTACGAAAAAAATTCCGAGTTAAAAACTGTTAAAATGTTCGTAGCCAGTAAAAAAAAAATGCTTTATTAAGGAAAAATTTATCGTCAGACCTTCAAAGTACTGAAATGTTGGGGCATTTTTGAAAATTATTCTATGGCGTCTCGCATGTAAATTAGACATTTCGACGAGTCTCATGTATATCAATATTACGTCAAAAATAGGATATGTGGATAAGATGTTTTTCTATAATTTTGAAAACCATAGATTTCCGAACTCCAATATTACATTACATTTACCACATTTCATGTAAATTATTTCAGGATACATCTTCAAAAGTTGAAAAAATTCTGACGTTTATAAATGCAAAAAAAAAACAAAAGTTTAAATGTTACCGGCCAGCTACATAACGTTGATTTTACTTCCTGGGTAGGTACTGTTTAAAGTCAAATAAAATTCGAACGGTTCAGGCTGCCGAGATCATAGAAAATAATTTATCAGTGGGTAGGTACCTACTTGGGTGGGAACGTTATTTTTCAAATATTGAGAATTTAATATGATGAATAAAACTGTTTAAATAACTCTGGATTGATCGTACTCGACTAATTTAAAACAAAATTAGGAAAATCTACCGGGAATAGAGAAGTTTATTTAATTTTTATAATAGCTCTACACAGGAGGCCATAAAGAAAATAATTTCTCTCAGGGCCTATGTCATCTTTGGGGATGCTGTGTGAAGGGTTCTTTTTGGGAAAGTAAGGAGATGATGTTCTGGTAAGGAAAAAGTTATGAGGGGTGGGTAGGAATCTGGGGATCAGTGTGTAGAGTGACGGACGAATGATTTTATCCCTCCCACTGCGGTGCAAGGTGATGTTCCGAGAGAGCTCTGTTGAAGAAGCCAAAAAGTCTCCCTAAACCAGTCTCTTCCGATTTGGTCTGCCACGAAATTGGTGGGCAGACGAATCCACCGGCAAGACCAGGACAAACCTCATGAACCCAGGCACCACTTCTAAATCACCAAACATAGCGAACCACTTGAAATGACCTATTACAGGTGTGTTGGTTCCCGAGGCGGCGGTACCCATACCCACCTACCAAATTGAGGTTTTTGCAATTCTTGCTTCATCCACATTCAAAAATCATTTTTGTAATTAAGAATTGTTTCTTAAAAAAAATTTAAGGTTAGTCATGTGACATATCGTTTTTCGCAAAAAAAAGGTGGGGATTTCATATTAGTCAACATTTTGGTAGCCATTTGGTTTTTTAAGACTTTTCTAAGGTTAGCCATGTGACATATCGCTTTTCACAAAAAAGGGAGGCGATTTCATATTAGTCATCATTTTGGTGGCCATTTTGTTTTTTATGACTTTTCTACGGTTTGTCATGTGACATATCGTTTTTCTCAAAACAAATGGGGATTTCATATTAGTCAACATTTTGGTCGCCATTTTGTTTTTTTAGGACTTTTCTTAGGTTAGTCATGCGACATATCGTTTTTCACAAAAAATGTGGGGATTTCATATTAGTCAACATTTTGGTCGCCATTTTGTTTTTTTAGACTTTTCTAAGGTTAGTCATGTGACATATCGTTTTTCACAAAAAAAGGTGGGGATTTCATATTAGTCAACATTTTGGTCGCCATTTTGTTTTTTAAGACTTTTCTAAGGTTAGTAATGTGACATATCGTTTTTGACTAAACCGATGATGGGGATTTGATATTAGTAAACAATTTGGTCGCCATGTTGTTTTTTAAGACTTTTCTTAGGTTAGTCATGTGACTAATCGTTTCTGGTAAACCAAGGATGGGGATTTCATATGGATTTTATAGGTCGCCAGCAGGTGCACAAAATTGAGCGATTAACTCGCAAGACCTTTGAGTAGTTCTCACAATCCTTGCTTCATCAACTTTCAAACATCTTTTTTTCTTTAAAAATTTAATTTTTAAAAAATGTAGCCACACACTTCTTGCTTCATCCACATTCAAACGTCAAATCATATTATAATAATAATTATTATTTCCTATACTATTAATCCGATTGGGGTGAAACTTTGGGGATTTGATGTGTGCATGCTCGGGATGGTTTCTATGCGTAATAGTAAGCTCTGGCGTTATAAAATTATTTCATATAGATACTATTCACCCGATTGAGATGAAACTTTGGAGATTAGATGTGTGCATGCCCTGGATGGTTTTTAAGCATAAAAGTAAGCTCTGGCGTTATGAAATTATTTCCTTTACTTTTCATCCGATTGAGATGAAACTTTGGGAATTCGATGTTGGCATGCTCGGGATGGTTTCTAAATCTAAGAGTAAACTCTGGCGTTATGAAATTATTTTCAATACTATTCATCTGATTACGACAAAACTTTCGGGATTTGATGTGTACATGCCCGGGTTGGTTTCTACGCAGAATAGTAAGCTCTGGCGTTATGAAATTATTTATAATACTTTTCATCCGATTGAGATGAAACTTTGGGAATTCGATGTTGGCATGCTCGGGATGGTTTTATACATATGAGTAAGCTCTGGCATTATGAAATTATTTTAAAATACTATTCATCCGATTGTGATGAAACTTTAGGGATATGATGTGTACATGCTCGAAATGGTTTTTAAATATAATAATGAGCTCTAGCTCTATAAATTATCTACAATAATATTCATCCGATTGCGATGAAACTTTGGTGAGTTATTGTGCGCACGCCCGCAAAGTTTTCTTTATATAATGGAGAGCTATGGTGTTATCAAATAAGTACGAAAATTTGCAATAGGTGTAACGGGAGTTATTAGTAAAGTGAGTGTATTTCATATAATTTAGAAACAATTTATTGGTGAAAAAATTGAGCAGTAAACTTCTAGGCCCCTTTTTGCGAGAAAAGGCCCATACTGAACGCCTTAACCAGGGCGACTAAAGTGGCTAAGTAGCGGGTGTACAACATTGAGCGATTAACTTACAGGACCCTTTGAGTAGTTCTCACAATCCCTGCTTCGTCCACATCCAAACATCGTTTTTTTCTTCAAATATTTAATTTTTAAAAAATGTAGCCACACACTTCTTGCTTCATCCACCTTCAAACGTCAAATCGCTTAGTGCTTAATCAATTAGTTGCCTTGCAACGGGCAAAAGCTAGTTATATATTAATGCTCGTAACCACCAGATTTTAAGACAATCGCAGTCTTGCGAAAAACGACCACTCTGCCCCTCGAGTTTAACCGACCTCAAAGCTGATTTTCGCGAGACATCGACCGTGGATAAAAATACATACGATTTTTTCAGACCTGATTTGTATGGGAAAAATTCAGCCAGAATTTTACCAATTGCAAATTTTCATATAAAAAAACTGATGCAAAAAAAATAAACTGCTAAAAAAACTGATGTATTAAAACCTAGCGGCGAAAACTAGAAGCGCTCATTATTCGACGAAGAAATTTAAAGTTATATTGCCAGCCGCCAGGTTCGCCCATCAAAAAAGGAAAAATTTATCGTCAGACCTTCACGACAAATTTGTGAAATAGCCTCAGTACTGAAATCGTAAGGTGTATATTTTTTTAAATATAAGGCGTCTCACCTCAAAATTTAACATTTCGACGAGGCTCGAGGTAAATCAAAATTGCGACTTAAAAAAGATACCCGGCTTAGATGTTTTTGTATTATTTCGACTACGACAGGTTTCGGAACATAAATAATATATTATATTTATGACTTTTCATGGAAATTTTGTCAGGATTTCTTTTCAAACGTCGGTAATTTCTGACGTTTACGAAAAAAATTCGAGTTCAAAACTGTTAAAATGTTCGCAGCCAGTAAAGTAAAATGCTTTATTACGTATAAAATTAGTTTCACTTGCCAAATAATTCGAGTTCATTTGTTTTTTCTCGGTTGTGTAATGTCATTTATTGATTTTGTCGACACCCAGCTCGAAAATACGAAATGGCTTTAAAAATATCGATCTGGGCTTTCAAAATTTAGTAAAACCTTTTCGACAAGAGTTTTACGAATGTAAATCGACAGTCATATTGACAATGTTTCTTGAAAAAACGTCCGTTATTTTAATTTCCAATCTGACATTTGAAAAAAAAAACATCTCAAAGGCGCATTCGGAAACCGTAATAAAATAATGGTTGACATGATTTACCTGCGCCACTAGCGGCAAGATTTAGTACCTCTTTAATTTACTAAGAAAATTTCAACATCGGTCGAAATTCAAATTATTCCCAAAGAAACTGGAGTGTTGAAAATTTCACTAGATTTTCATCAGAGCTTCAAATATCGTATGGAAAGTGCACGGTGGTAAAAAAAGACCGCGGAAAAAATATTAATAATTTTTTTAATTGTTATTAACGATTTTTTTTCTTATTTTTTTTTTTTCGAAAATAGAGTCCGCCGATCGTGAGTGACCTCGGCGCGTCACAAAAATATTTCTCAAATTAAGATGTTTAGAATTTTTTTATTTTTCCATACATTTATTGATTTGAATAATTATTTATTACTAAATTAGCATGCGTGTTCATGAATCCAAAGAGTGGACTCTTGACCGGTGTCATTTCCAGAAAAATATTTTAATAAAAACACAACTTTTGTTTTTTTTCTGAAAATTCACATTTTTTAAATCAATTTATTTTTATTATAAATGCGTTAGAAAGATTTGTTGCATCCTGTTCTTTCAGCGAAGTTGAATAGGGATGTTCTATTTTGTTCTGCGTAGGTACCTACCGGCTTACTTGAAATTAATGTCGTTGCAATTTTAGCCATAATGAGTAGGTACCTATCAATATTATCGGACTGATGTAATTATTTTTAATTAGAAAATTTGAAATAAATAATTGGTATGATATTTGTTTCAAATTACCAAAGATGGTAGCATATTTTTGCCAACATGATTGTGTAGATTATTGTTGGTTTTTCTATAGACATTTTTTTAAACAGGTTTTTGAAACATATTTTTCGGTAATCTTTCTATTGCAATGAAATTTAGTTTGATATAATAATTTTTGATCAGTAATTAATTAATTAATAAAATTGGTAAAATTTTTAAAATTCTTTAAAATTCTTAATTCTTTTAAATTCTTTAAAATCATCGAGGCGCTATTAAAAAATTACCAGAAGTGGTTCACGAAGGTAATCTTAACATCTATAAATAATAAAAAAAAATTGTATTTTTGTAGATAATTTTTGGTTTTTTCTATAGACATTTTTAACAGGTTTTTGAAACATTTTTTTCGGTAATTTTTCTATTGCAATGAAATTTAGATTGATATAATAATTTTTGATCAGTAATATAAAATTGGTAATTTTTTATAAATTTGTAGCAATTTGCCGTTTCTCTTTAAAATCATCATAGCCCTATTAAAAAATTACCGTGGTTCACGGAGGTAATCTTAACATCTATAAATGAATGTTTTTTTTTGTCCCTTATGACTCCGAAAACCATTCATCCGAATGAGATTAAACTTTGGTGATTTGATGTGTGCCTGTTCGGGATGGTTTCTTTATATACCTAATAGAAAGCTCTGGCGCGATGAAATGATTTGATATGTGCATGCCCGGGGTGGTTTCTATTCATAATAGTAAGCTCTGGAGTTATGAAATTATTTCCTATACTTTCCATCCGATTGAGATGAAACTTTGGGAAATCGATATTGGCATGCTCGGGATGGTTTCTATATATAAGAGTAAGTTCTGGCGTTATGAAATTATTTCCAATACTATTCATCCGATTGCGATGAAATTTTGGGGATGTGATGTGTGCATGCTCGAAATGGTTTTTAAATATAATAATGAGCTCTAGCGTAATGAAATTATTCACAACAATATTCACCCGATTGCGATGAAACTTTGGTTAGTTATTGTGCGCACGCCCGCGAAGTTTTCTTTATATAATATAGAGCTTTCACGTTATCAAATTTGTACAAAAATTTTCAATAGGTGTAACGGGAGTAATTTGAAAAGTGAGTGTATTTCATATAATTTAAAAACAATTTTTTAGTGAGAGATGAAACTTTGGGAATTCGATGTTGGCATGCTCGGGATGGTTTCTATATAAAAGAGTAAGCTCTGACGTTATGAAATTATTTCCAATACTATTCATCTGATTGCGACAAAACTTTTGGGATTTGATGTGGGCATGCCCGGGTTGGTTTCTACGCATAAAAGTAAGCTCTGGCTTTAAGAAATTATTTCCAATACTATTCATTCGATTGCGATGAAACTTTGGGGATTTGATGTGTGCATGCCCAGGATGGTTTCCATGCGTAATAGTAAGCTCTGGCGTTATCAAATTATTTCATATACTATTCACCCGATCGAGATGAAACTTTGGAGATTTGATGTGTGCATTCCCAGGATGTTTTTTATGCATAAAAGTAAGCTCTGGCGTTATGAATGTATTTCTTTTACATTTCATCCGATTGAGATGAAACTTTGGGAATTCGATGTTGGCATGCTCGGGATGGTTTCTATATAAAAGAGTAAGCTCTGGCGTTATGAAATTATTTCCAATACTATTCATCTGATTGCGACAAAACTTTTGGGATTTGATGTGTGCATGCCCGGGTTGGTTTCTACGCATAAAAGTAAGCTCTGGCTTTATGAAATTATTTCCAATACTATTCGATTGCGATGGAACTTTGGGGATTTGATGTGTGCATGCCCGGGATGGTTTCTATGCGTAATAGTAAGCTCTGGCGTTATGAAATTATTTCCAATACTATTCATCTGATTGCGACAAAACTTTTGGGATTTGATGTGTGCATGCCCGGGTTGGTTTCTACGCATAATAGTAAGCTCTGGCTTTATGAAATTATTTCCTATACTATTCATTGGATTGCGATGAAACTTTTAGGGATTTGATGTGTGCATGCCCAGGATGGTTTCTATGCGTAATACTAAGCTCTGGCGTTATCAAATTATTTCATATACTATTCACCCGATTGAGATGAAACTTTGGAGATTTAATGTGTGCATGCCCAGGATGGTTTTTATGCATAATAGTAAGCTCTGGCGTAATGAAATTATTTCCTTTACTTTTCATCCGATTGAGGTGAAACTTTGCGAATTCGATGTTGGCATGCTCGGGATGGTTTCTATATATAAGAGTAAGCTCTTGCGTTATTAAATTATTTCCAATACTATTCATCCGATTGCGATGAAACTTCGGGGATATGATGTGTGCATGCCTGAGATGGTTTTTAAATATAATAATGAGCTCTAGCGTAATGAAGTTAATTACAATGATATTCATCCGATTACAATGAAACTTTGATGAGTTATTGTGCGCACGCCCGCGAAGTTTTCTTTATATAATGGAGAGCTTTGGCGTTATCAAATTTGTACAAAAAAATAGGTGGAAAGGAAGTAATTTGAAAAGTGATTGTATTTCATATAATTTAGATACAATTTATTAGTGAAAAAATTGAGCAGTAAACTTCTAGGCCCCTTTTTGCGAGAAAAGGCCCATACTGAACGCCTTAACCAGGGCGACCGAAGGGGCTAAGTAGCGGGTGTACAAAATTGAGCGATTAACTCACAAGACCCTTTGAGTAGTTCTCACAATCCTTGCTTCATCCACATTCAAACATCGATTTTTTTTCTTCAAATATTTTTTTTTTTAAATGTAGACACACACTTTTTGCTTCATCCACATTCAAACGTCAAATCGCTTAGTGCTTTAACCAATTAGTTGCCTTGCAACGGGCAAAAGCTAGTATGAAATTAATGTTTATTTCTTCGCTCTGATTACGGCCAGGTAAAACTGCTAACCACGATAAAATCACATTTCATTTTGTTTTGATTTATTCAATAATTAAATTACGGTGGCTAAATAACTTTCATTTTTCAGTTTCCTCGTGAAATAGTTTGTTAGACTTTCTGGTCGAGATACTTCGCAATATTTGTCTACTTACGTGATATTCAGTTGCATGATAATAATGCCTGCACGCTGTCTAATGTCCGAGACACATGAGGCTAGTATTCCAAGCCAGGATAGCAAGATATTACGTCGACATCCTATCCTGAGGCCCTAGCACACTCGATCGATAACAATCGATAGGATTACTATCGGTAACTTCTCATCGTTCCCTAGCACGACTACAGATCGCCAACGAATAAGTGACAGTTCACAATTACTAACGGCCGCTGTTCCTAACTTTTAAATCGATTCATCTGAGGCTGCGATCAGCCAAGCATTTTGTAGGGTAGCGCTCGATTTATGTTGTTCCCAAACATCTTATGTTATCTGGCCTCGCCCGCTCTCATAGACAATAAAATGACATCAAAGTAAGAACTTTCGAACTTTCGGGCAGAAGCTTGTTACAAATAAATATTAAAATTTGTCAATATTAAAATTTAGAATGCAAACATAAAAAAATTATAATGACCCACCTGTGATGTTTAAATGTAAAAACTGTACTAAAATCATGGATAAAATTTAAAAAAAACTCTTACGGCCGCTGTTTCTAACTTTTAAATCGATTCATCTGAGGCCGTGATCAGCCAAGCATTTTGTAGGGTAGCGCTCGATTCAGCTCGATTTATGTTGTCCCCAAACATCTTAAGTTATGTGGCCTCGCCCACTTTCATAGGCAATAAAATAACATCAAAGTAAGAACTTTCGAAGTTAAATTAATATTATAGAGTTAATTGTTGTATTTATTATTAATACACGTAATTCATTTAAAATATTTTTATCCATAAACTGACATTTTATATTTTTTAAACAAACGTATATAAAATAAAGTGTCAGCTGACCGTAGGTACTGGACTTGACACTTGGCTTGGCGAATATTCGAAAACGACATAGTTTTTCGCATAAATTAACCGTTTTTCGTCTCTGCTCCGCACGCATCCGAACTTCTCAATCCATATTAATTAAAATGATAAAATTGATAAACGCAATACAACATAAGTGAAATGAGCGCGAAACTGTGTCTTCTGTCAAAGTGATATTTCATTGACCATACATTGTGTTAGCGGTATTTTTTCTACTCTGTTGACACTTTTAAGAACTAGTCCAAAACTGCGGCCGGAACGAGTTTAATCCACACACTTCCTTAGGTTAAGATAAATGCTTAAGCGATACTTGTGTGTTGGAAAAAGCGTAGTTGTGCACTAATCAATTACTAAGGCAAAATTTTGGCTTAGTAATTGATTAGTAGGATTGGGAACAGCGGCTGTAAGTGTCCTTAACATATTCGTCATGAACTGTTGTTTGTGTGTTAGCGATGTGCAGTTGTCCTAGGGTACGATGAGAAGTTACCGCTAGTTATCCTATCGATCGTTATCGGTCGAGTGTGGTAGGGCCTCTGGGAAGATCCTGCTTTAATCTCCTGGCTTGGCACAAACTAGATCGATTTAAACGGTTTAGAAGGAATAGTATTGCCATCTTGACGTATTTTCTGTCATGTCTACCGGATTGGAGTTACCTCGAAACGTGGAAATTTTGTGGCTAACGGCATTTATAGGACGACGGATTTCGGATTTTTTTCTCAGAAGGACGTGCACAAATACAATAATATTTTTTCGGACGCTGATACTTTCCATTTGTTTCAGGCCAATTTACTAAATGTATAATAGAATTTTTTAAAATAAATTATTAATTATGAACCCTCTAACGTTGCTCTGTGTTATTTTCTCATTCTCATTATTTTGTTCATATTTCTTCCTTTCTTTCATGTTTATCCTCGGACATTTTCTTGTAATGTAAAAATGCTTTATTTTTTATATAGTATAGTACTAGCTTCTGCCCGCAACTTCGTCTGCGTAGGAGTAATCTATTTTCTTTTCCTAGGTCCCATTTACGTTTATACCAAAATTCTTAACCTATTTATTTAAAATATCTGTAATTATTGATTCGATTCAAAGTATTAGGCGAGTACTTCAAATAAATTCACTAATTTAAATATTTTCTAAAATAGAACTTTGATTTAACAATCGTTGTTTTGCAATATTTCATTTTCAAATTTTGACATTTTTTATTAAACAATTATTATTATTTTTCAATATATTAAAAATAAATAGCTAACCTTATAAATTATAGCCTATATGTTATTCTGTTGTGTGAGCTATATTATTGTAAAGTTTCATTAAAATCCATTCAGTAAATTTTACGTGAAAGAGTAACAAACACACATACATCCATACAAACTTTCACGTTTATAATTTTAGTAAGAAGATAGTTGAATTTCATATTATCTATCCTAAATGCTTTAATCTATGTTTTTCTATTAAATTCTTTTTTTTTTGTTTTTTTATTTTTTGTTTTTTTATTACTTTATGTTTTCTTTAATAATCTATCTTTTTCTATTTACGATATAAATTTTATGCGGAAACTATATTACTTCGCTGGTTAATGCAACTATGTAACAATGTAATTACTTTAATAATATGTGCAACTGTTTGTTTCCCAAAAAAATTAAAATTAAAAATCTATTAAGTATGTTTTGATTAAACACTTATACAAAAAATATTAAAATTATAAGAACGAAAATATGTAGGTTATCCATTTATTTCAAAGTCTTATCTTGAAATAAACTGCATTCTCGTACAAATGCATTTTCTGTAAACAATGCTCTATAATATTGAAAATAATTAAAGGCATATCAGTAGTTAACTTGACTTGGTATATACATTTTGATAACCACGTTTGATTACAGATTACACAATGCGTAAATATTTTTGTTGTTTGATTATTGAGAATTTAAAAACAAAATTCTTTTATACATCAGTTGTACACATTATTCGTCATCTCGTTTTATTATTGTCATTGCAAACAAGTTTATACAAACCGATTGAAATTCTTCAGTCTATGGATAAGACCATCGAATATTCATACCCAGAGCTGCTGTTCAAATAAAACGGAAACACGTCGACGTAATGGGTGTTGATTTAGTATAAATTTTGAGGCCTACTTTTTGGTTTGAGTCTGAAAATAACAAATATAACATAGTGGTTCTTTAATAACAGCTAACTTACTTCGTACTGGCATCAATTTAATTAAATAAAATAACAAACTTTGTTGACATCACTATTTATTAAAAATTATAAGCATGTTTCAAAACCAATGGTTTCTTCATCAGGATAACAACAATACAGGTAATAAGTAGTCTCAGAAAAGTCAATAGTTTTTAATATTTTTCCAAGACACTATTTAGATAGCATAATTCGAGAGAAGAATCTTGTAATCCATACATAAAGATAGCAACCAATAAAAATATGCGTTAAGAAAATTTAGAGTACGTTGGTAATTCTTAGTCCAAGTTACAGTAAATATGATTGAAGGGGATAGGGTCCCATTAGTTCAGAGGAGAGCAGTGCCCCGGCAAGACTAAGGTCCTGTATTCAATTCCTAGATGCGTACGAATTTTTCTTTGCGTTTTTTGTTTCAAATGTTCGATTGAGAGTCGCTGATAATTGTCTCCAGTGATCGAATTACAATTTGAGCTTTTCCTCATTAAGAGGAATATAAACGTCAGAAATATTTGACTTCTTACCTCTTTAGTACTCCGCATGTTTTTGGTATTATCTGTTTTCATTTTTTTAATGTCATGAAATATTAAAAACTAATCTTAGCCATAAAGGAGTATTTTTTAAGAGGTATTTATTGTATAACTTACTATTTTGACCGGTCAGTGGTTGAGTGGGCATAGCGTTTGGGTTCCACCCAGGCGTTCCGTGTTCGATTCCTCGGCTGGCTAAGTCCTCCATCACAACACAAGCAACATCTTCCGCTTAGTGTGGTGGTAGTAGGAGATTTTCAAATGTTGTTGGGTTATTCGTAACCCGGGAATGTTTGTCTTTCTTTTTAAAAAAAAATTAAAAAAAAAAAAAAAAAAAAAATGTATATAATGAAAAAAACAAATTATTCAGTACATTACGCTTATATTTTTGTGACGTAATTAATAATTTTAATTTAATTCCAATAAACAGAGAAGGTAGGAAAAGCTCAATATAAAAATATATTCATAATGTAAACCGATTCATAGTAGGGATAAATCTAAATAGTAATTTGGCATACAGCTTCATCTTATTAAAATATATTTTTTTAAATAAGTATACCTTGTACAACCATCGGTTTTGAAACACGTTTAATTTTTTTTAAATAATGGTGTTAACAAAGTTGGTTATTTTTTAAAATAACTACCAAAATATCCGGCGTTACCCGGGCTTCATAAACACGCCATTTCACATTTGAAATATAATATTTAATTTACGGAACCTATAAACAAATGACAACACAAAAAAAAATCCTTAACGATCGAGTTATAATACTAAGCCCAATAAATAATTTTCTTATGAATAGTTGAAAGTTTATGGCTTGGATGTACTTTAAGTTTTTGATTGAAAATGGTGATTCCAATATAAAACTTGTGCCGGTAGGTAGGTACCTGATATTATGTCACCGATGGAGATCCCAAGTCTACAACAGAGACCGAGTCCGCCGAAACCCGTTTCCTCAGGGTCATTAAATCTGCGGGTCAGTTTGACTCCTAAATTTGTGACCCGTGCTATCTGTATTTTTCGATTTGACCGAATAAACTAAATAGAGATATTAAAATACGTTTTTTTATCTACTTGAGATACGAGTTTAAGTGTAGGTATATACAGAATGTATTCGTAGATAAATAATGTGGAACAACAGTCGTAACGGCCCTCCACAATAGCAAAGTTTTTTTTTAGGTGTTCCACATAGGCGGTTCCGAGGAAAATAATTTTCCGGACGGCCTATGTCATCTTTTGGGATGTTGTATGGAGGGTCTTGTTGTGGAAAGGAAGAAGTGAACCTGGGTCTTGAAGGGATCCATGTTGTAGGGGAGAGGAAACACAGAGGCTGGTAAATCGTTCCACAGCCGAACCGTTGAACTGAGTCGTAGAAACGTTATACAAATGTTGGGCGCGGGTTCGTTTGTTGGTTTGTTTCCCGACCGTGCACCGGTCCTACAAATTCTTTAATAGTACACAACTGCTCATCCTATATAATTGCAAGTGCTCCCCAAGGTATATTTTGGAAGCCATTTCTGAAAAAACCTCGATTCAGAACGAAAATGGGCGGTCCGTTTGATAGATTCTCCTATCTAACGGATTGAAATATTTAGAGCATAGGCGTCGGGAATGCTATCCTTGTTCTACCGGAATTTCAATGAAAGATGCTCCGAGCAACTAGCGTCGTTGATTCCTTTGGCACAGTCGGGAAAATCGCCAAAAGCGCGCCCAACATTCATACACGGTTGATATTTGTCACATGAGAAGGGGTCATTTCTACGACTCGATCTTCAGTTGATTTTTCGGCCTCTGTGTTTTTTTACTCCTACAACATGGGTCTCTTCAAGACCTAGATGTACTCTTTCCTTTCCACAAAACGACCCTCCCCAAAGATGACTTAGGTTCAAAGAGAAATTATTTTCCTCAGTACCTGTTAATTAGTGGAGTTAATTTTTAAAAAATTAAAAAAATGCACATCACTCTCAAATATTATTTCAAAGTTTTCAGCGCATCACAGTTTTCCCCAATTTGCTACTGGTCAATTGAAACCAAATTTTTATATGAATACTTCTGAAGGTCACTGTAGTATTGTGCTTCAATCAATTTCTTCAACCGTTGAATTATTTCGGCACCCAAATAATTGTGTCAATCTCCGTCATTTAATTTGCTAATCGACTATATATTATTTCACAACATTCCGTTGTTCATCGGCTAAACATTGCATCAGAGCTATTCTTTCTTGACATATTTTCCTTTTATTTTCGCTGACTTTAGCCTTTTATTTTTCCTTTTATTTTGGCTGACCAAGCGCGAAGAGATTCCGTAACCATTCCAATACAAATAATCTATCCGATTGTTTATCGGAATTTTCATAAGCGAACGATGAGGTGTTTTTGCTAGCTTATCGCTTGTGTTATAAATCATTGAAATTTATGTAGTGATTCTGCTGAAACGAGTTGTATAAGTATAATTTATCTGTGTTAATGTTGAATGGATAGTTATAGGTATGCTGAATGGATGTGTGAAGGTTGAATTATAATTTTTTTAAATACATTATTCAAACAACTCATGATAATGTACATGCGAATTGTAATGAAAGTTTAATTAAAATTTCTATTAAATTTTAACTCAGAGTTAGGCATTTCTAAACCGCCACATAATTCTACCATAGGACTGACTACTCCTGCAAATATCACTCTATAGCCCAGCTGTCTAGAATGTATTCATTTAATTACCACAGATTTTTTTAATATTTATTACACCACTGCGCAGAATCTATTCGTTCAATTTCCATCTAAAAGACCCACTGTTTCTTATCTATGCATTTAATTGCCGCACAATTTTTAAGTGTTAATTACACCACTGCGTAGAATCTATTCATTCAATTACCACCTAATAGCCCCACTTTTTATAGTCTATTCAGGTAAATGTCACATAATTACCCCACTGCGCATTATTAGTCTATTAATCCGGATATCACAAATAGCTCCACTGTTTAGAATCTATTAATTTAAATTTTACCTAATAACACCACTGATTAGAATCTATTAATGTAAATATCACCTATAAGCTCCCACTGCCTAGAATCTTTTATGTAAATATTGTAAAATAGAGTTGCCTTGAATGTATTCATCTCTAAATAACGTATACAATCAGCCCCACTGCCTAGAATCTATTCATGTAAATAACTTACAATAGCCTTCTGCCTAGAATCTATTCATGTAAATAACTTACAATAGCCTTACTGCTTAGAATCTATTATGTAAATAACGTACACTTAGCCCCACTACCTAATCTATGCATGTAAATAACTTACAATAGACCCACTGCCTAGAATCTACGGAATGTTTGCACCCCAGTTGGGAATTATGAAATGCAGAATAATAAATGAGATACCTATAGGAAAAATAGAGATTGTTAACGGTGAAGTTAAGAACTATAATAATTTCGTTTATTGAAAACTTTAATTCACGAATACCCCGGAAACAATCTTTTAGCGGCAACACCATGCATGGCTATTCACATCTAGTTGCTTAAGTAAACTCAAACCATTCTTAGAAATTAAATTGCCTTATTGTGGTAAAATAGTATTTTATAAGCAAGTAAGTTACCCGCCTCACTAAACGATGTCTATTCTGAGCCGGGTAGAAAAGTTTCCATTCCATTCTTCTTATAATGTTTCAAAAACATTTTTCCATAGCGTTAAATTCACGCAATCTCAAAAAAAGGAAAATGTTAGTCGTCTGGTTGACATTTTGGTATAATTTGGGTTTTTACAACGTTTCCTTTTTTATCGTAATTTTTCACACAGACGAAGAGTTGAAGTGCCAAGATGACCTACCTTCACCCTTTCAAATGAAAATCATTTTGAAATTTCAACTTGTATCTTGTCACTCTTTACATAAAATCAGAATGAATGAAAATGCTTCGCATATAAAAGTCATATTGTGAACGATACCTAAAATGAATAAGAAATTAATATGAAAAATGCATTTCTCCATCGCAGGAAAGTTAATTCATACAAAAATTCTGTGATGATCTTCAATCGCAGTTTGTGCGATTTTTTTTCGATGTATATTCGGAAATCTCCAATAAAGATCGCGATTCGTCGTGATTACAAGTTACTTTATTTACGCTATCGTGGGGTTTTCAATGAAAATTTAACTAGGCCAAACGTTTGATCTATTGGATTCTCGTCATTCTGAATTCAGTGAATTCGACACTAAAGGAGCCCAGCTATCGATCGTATATCATCGGCTATTTCCGTAACCTTTTAGACACCAACGGTGACAGTCGACCCTCTTCTGAGGTACTTACTCTACTGACATCTGTTGGGATGCCTCAAAACTAAATGTAACTTCCTTCAATAACGACATCTGTTGAAGGATATAGAAACTGCACACATAATCCTATACGCCCCACAATCTAATCTCTTAATTAAATTTCATTTTATTATTATTTTAGAATGTGAAAATAACGTCTACTTTCACTCACGATTAGATAAAACAATATGTTACGTGTGTTATTAATGGCGTACATACTACCACGGTTAATGTCTAATGTTCTTTTAATCAGGACAAAGTGCTTTTCAAAACATAACCAAACCATAAACAATTACAATTTATACCGCAATTTCGCAGTGTGGAAATTCATCGCCTAAAAGTTATTATGCGGCGTTGAATCGATTACCCTAATAATAGTGCATAAGTAGGTAGGTACTTATATACAACCAACACTTAATTAATAAAAATAGTAATGATTGGATCGTTTTTATAGAACGCAGTTTTCGTGAAAAAAGTACTTTATACCAAAACTATACTTTATAACTTGAAAAAAATATTTTTCCTAAAATAATTGAATTGGCAATTATTATAAGCAATAATTATTAGCCTGAAACCGTCATCCATATTGAAAAAATCTCCCGAGAAAAAATACATGTCGCCGATGGGACTCGAAACCGCACCCCTCTGATTGCCGGTTAGGAGCTCTACCATTAAGCTACGGCGGGTTACCTCCTACCCGCTAAATGATTCAATATATACCTAGTGTTTCATTCAACAATTATCTCTTATTACAATTTTTCACCTGCAAACAACCAAATTTATTTTAATTGTCGCGTCCCTTACTCATGTGCTATATATGTTAAAAACAATCTTAGATTACAAATATTACACTGTATTTCTTAAATTGTAGTCAACTGTATTTCTTAAATTAATCTCTTATATTTTTTTTTTGCTTAAACTGTATTTATTAAATTGTATTATCATATTTTCTTACTAGATGTATGAAAAAAATGTGCATACATCTAAATAAACATAACAAAAACAAAAAACAAAAGAAACTAATGAACTCGCACTTGAGAGCAGTGCGAACACTTTTTGGTGAGTCAAGTAGCGAGTTACTCGCTACTCGACTTACTACTTGTCAGGTCAGAACAAGGCATTAGATCTAAGACTTATAGCAAGTGACTTACATTAGATTATTTTGATGTGTGAATACTGTCAAGGTAGCCAAAATGTTGTTCGACATAATATTCGTATTATGGTTAGTAGGTATATTGTAAAGGAAAAAAATTTAATTTTAGGAAGCAATTTTTGTAATGACTACAAATTAGTACAAATAACGGTTCTTCATCATGTTTTATTAATTTTTTCACCTGAGGAATGTATTACGATGGAGTAAGAGGAACGGCTGCGCGGCTGCTTTTATACAAAACGTGGTTTTGGATTTGAGGCCACAATACCCAACCAAACTTAAAAATTATTTTTGAAATAAAAAGCTAGGTGAAATGTCAATCTCGGACAGGAGCTACTTTTTTGTTTGCTTTTAAATGATGATGTATAGGTAATTAAAGAAATCAGTTATGGTTCATTTTTGAAGCAACTTTGGAATTTTTTTGTTAGGTATGTATAATTATTTTTAAAAAAATCTGCCTAATCCTTGGTTTTAATATAATGAAAAATAAAATAAAAAAGTTAAAAATGCATTTCTTTGTGTAGTAATTTTAATATATTAACGACAAGTTTTTGTTCCGATGTAAATAGGTAATTTGTAATTTAAATTTACACCCATCAAAATTTATTCTAAAAAACATTATATTTTAAATTTAGTTTTCATCATATTTAAAAAAACATATAGTAAAAACATTTTTTAAATGTTTACGTTTACTCGCAAATAATTGTCCAAGTTGCCTATAAAATCTTTAATAGCCTATATTTTATAAATTAAAGCAAAAATAAATTAAGTAGCTCCTGTCCGAGATCGACATTTGACATGCCTTTTGATTACAAAAATAATTTTTCAGTTTGGTTGGGTATTTTGGTTTAAAAACCAAAACTACGTTTTGTATGAAACCGGCCGCGCACCCAATAGCCTTAACCATTGGAAATATACATAAATCGAGTTATTCGTAATGCTCTTAGTACGTATAATCATACCTGTTAAACAAGTAGGAATTTTATCAAATAATGTCCCTGTACGTGCAGAATATAAGTAAATAAGCTCTCGGAAGATTAATGAAAATAATTTAGCACGGTTTTATGTGATTACACGCTCAATAAATTAAAATGTTTTAAATATACTTATTAAATATTCATATTCCCTCATTAAAATTTGGCGGATGCAATTTTTTTTACATTTTTATACGTTCGATATGTTGTAAATAATGTAAATCTTAAGAGACATTTAAACTACATAATATAACGACATCTGTTGCGAGACATATAAATTACATACTCTTACACTATCTGTTGAGAGACTGAAATTACGTAGGTACTCTAATAAACCACATACCCAAACGACATCTAACAACATCTGTTGAGAGACATTGAATCTATATACTCAAACAACATCTGTTGAGAGACATTAAAACTACATACTCTAACGATATTTGCTGAGATACCTTGAAAGTGCACACTCTAACGACATTTGCTGAGATATACTACATACTCTAACGACATCTGAGGCCCTAGCATACTCGCTCAATAACGATCGGTAGGATAACTATCGGTAACTTCTCATCGTTCCCTAGCATGCCAACGATAAAGTGACAGTTCACAATGACTAAGTGTCCTTAACGTATTCGACATCAACTGTTGTTTGTACGTTAGCGTTGTGCAATTGTCCTAGGGAACGATGAGAAGTTACCCATAGTTATCCTATGGATCGTTAAAGAGCGAGTGTGCTAGGGCCTCTGTTGAGAGACATGGAAACTACATGCTCTAACGACATCTATTTGAGATTGAACTACATACTCTAACGACATCTTTTGAGAGACAATGAAACCACATACTCCAACGACACTGTTGATAGACATTGAATATACATACTTTAATGCCATCTGTTGAGAGACATTGAAACTACTTATATATTTACAATCAAAACATTTCCCGAGATTTTGATTACCTAACCACGCGTTAATTTATTGTATTAGTTTTTGCAAACTAATACAATAAAATTTGTAGATTTGTTTTTTTATTGCAAATGCATTTAACGTTCTACGTCCATACCTCCATTTTCACATGCGTCGCTTCGCAACTACAGTATACCTTTGCAGATTGTATTTGTTTATATAGTTTCATATAAAATTATATTGCATTGTACGATGAGAATAATAGTTTTACAGTTACAACGTAGGTCATATTGCAATACAATAGTGCATGCGTTGTGACATCACGTATTGCGGAATTATTTGCATTATATCATTATTATAATGAACTAATTTCCTGTCTACTTGATTCCATCCGGTGATTACGGATTACAATTATTAACCCGTCGCAAATTTTATCTCATTACAATAGCAGCCATATAAAAACTTTATAATTGATGCCATAATAATTGCATGCGAAAAAGATTTAAGTAACGAGAAAAGTTTCTCAACTATTTGCATGTTTTGTACTGTCAGTTGGTGAGTAACAAAAATCTGCAACCGTGAGGTTGGCTCATCACCAAAACTTTAGTAATTACTAAATATATACTAATTATTTATTTTATTTAGAAAACCAACCGTTATAATATTTTATAATGTAAATTTTTCAACCATGACATATGACACGGAGAAAAATGTTATTCTAAAATACGATCATTTTATTCTTAAAACTGTTAAAGACGGGACTGAAGTTCTTACGAACAAATTAACAGGGTTTCAATGTTTATTGGCTGGAAAATGTAAGAATAATTTGTTGATATACGTACGAAATTTGTTCTAATAATTAATAATAATAATTTATTCTTAAATTTTCCCGCCAATAAACATTGAAACCCTGTTAATTTATTAGTAAGAACTTCAGTCCCGTTTTTAACTGTTTTTACGAATAAAATGATCGTATTTTAGAATAACATTTTTTCTCCGTGTATGACTAGAGCTGCAAAATTATATATTAACACGACTACATTTTCAAGTAGTAACTAGGAAGGTTTTAGGAGTCGTATTAGGAAAGAACTATAAAAGACATTGTTATTTCATAACAATTTGCATTTATTTTTTAAATTGTGTAGATTATCACTTTTAATCTGTAATCATATTAAAATAAAGTTATTCAAATTATAAAATTTTTACTTACGTATTTATTGTATCTGTTAGGTACAAAAAAGGAGACAACGAAGACTAAAAGAATGAGCTATAAATTTGATCACATTACTTTATTAAGGGCCGTCTGTTTTAACGCTACAGTAAAAGTTAAACTGGCTAACTTTTACTATAGCTAGCGTTGAAATAGACGGCCCTTAATAATATCCCGAATAATTTCCGTACCTACCTGAGTTCTTAAGTACTAAATTATTGTTACAAAAGTCTTAAAACCATTCTGCAATGATTACCCTCTAATTAAATTAATAATTATAAATCCTTTTTTTTATAAGAAAAACTCTATTTTTAACTATTGAAGGTTGTTCCCATCAATTTAATATATAATTGAAGAAGAAGATAAAAATAATTATCAATTTTTTTTAAATATGAAAATGAACAAGACACAGAAAAATAATAAAGGATGATAGTTGCAACTGGGACTCGAACCCAGAACCTCACGTCTAACCGGGACATACGCATTAACCAATTTTGCCATTACACCCTATTATGAGACTATCGTATTTGTCAACTTTATATTTCAAATTTCAGAATTAACAATATTATCTTCGACTAATGTTTTTTTTCCAAATTAGCTACCTTTTTCATTGGAAACAAGTATTCAAAGAATGTATTTGTTACCTAGATAGTGTCTCGGATAAATATATACGAATTTATTTTTATGGAACACCTATTAACTTTATGTATGTTAATAAATTAATATTAATTTTTTTATAAGAAAAACTCTCTTTTTAACTTTTGAAGGTTATTCCCATTAATGTAATATATCATTGAAGAAGATGATAACAATAATAATCAAATTTTTTTTAATATGAAATTTTTTAAATATGAGACTCAGAAAAATAATTAAAGATAATGGTAGCAACTGGGACTCGAACCCAAAACCTCTTTGAGTCCCAATTGCAACCATTATATTTTATTATTTTTCTGTGTCTTGTTCATTTTCATATTTTAAAAAAATTGATTATTATTGTTATCTTCTTCTTCAATGATATTTATAAATTTTTTTTAAAAACTGTTTTGAGATAATATCCTGTCTCCTATCTAATCATTTCTACACTTTTAATTAGATACTTCTAGCATCTAAGACAGTGTATGTAGCAATTAAAGCCTAATCTAAACGATTAATCTAATAGCCAATCACTTATCTAGCAACTTCATTACCCTTTCATCACCATACTCGATCATCACTGCATCACGTCATACTCGTCTTTTAACACTTTCTTCTTCCATTCATTCCTCCCAATAAAGTTTTTTGCAAATACGCAGCATTTAGTTACATATCGTGAGTTTTTTTATTTTTTTTATTGTTTGTTCAAATTAAATTAATTATTCTTTAAAATTACAGATGTGAAGTAAATATATTTTTAAATTGTTAAGAAGCTATAAACCCTGATATTTATATCAATGAGGTTTGTGTAGCTTTTTTCTGAAACGAAGCAAGTAGAATACCACTTGAAAGTGTCTATTCTATACCTCCTACCTAACGACCACTCCATGTTAATAATGTTTTATGGCGTTTCCAGAGCGGTAGATGTTCTCAGTATCGCCCTGGTGATGAAAGACCACCATTCAGAATCGAAACGTCACTTGAAATAGCTTTAGCTATGTTTGGTGACCATATCTGAATAGCAAGATACTTTCCAATTTTCCTCTTACCCATATCCTTCCCCTCATCACTTGATTACCTATATAGACCCACTGGCTAGGGTCAATAATTATTGTTCATTTATTTATTCGCCTTCCGCGTGAATTATAGCCATACATGTTTTAAAACATTGTTAACCTGACATTAAAAATGATTTAATCACTCGTGGTATAATTTGCAACAACTTTATAAAAACCGAACATCAATTATTATCCTGGTACACAATCCATAACCACTTTTTAAATACTTACAATTTTTTTAAATCTCAAATAAATCTCTAATGCGCATTACGTACTCATCACAGAGTAGGAACTATAAATAATTTGACTATCATTTAAATAGTCTGAATAATACTGAAGTTTTGTGACCAAAACTCTAAAATATTTCTACCGACAAATATAATCATTTTAGCTGTTATTTATGATTAGCAAAATACAAGATTGATCAGCCAATAATCTCAACTTCTAACCTAACCTAACTGTAATGATCTTCGACCCCAGTGATTGAGATTACTTGGTATAATAATAATAATAATTGGATGACTTGTATAGCGCCGTTTTTGTGAAAAATCACCTCAAGGGCGCTGTACAAATTTCAATAATTTCTACAATCTTACTTCTAACTACACACTAGACAAATATAAAAAACCTATGGCTAAAACAATGTACGCAAATCCACCGGTTCTTTGATCAGCGATACAAAACTATATGTACAATGCATCTGAACAACTAGCGCGGTGCTGCCTAAAAATGTAAATGTACATGTATTTTTTATTTATTTTTAATTTTTTTTAATGAATATGTACAGGACCATACTTACCTGGTAGGTATGCGTTCGGGAATCTCCCGAAAGCCAGTGAATTTGACACTGAAGAAGCCCAGCAGTCAATCTTATATCACTGACTGATTCCGTAACCGTTCGTGCATTAGATACGAACGGTAACAGTTGCCATCTTTTGTTGTACTACTCAGCTGACATTTGTTTTTAGACATCTCCAAACTACGTATAACTACACTTACTTACCACGTCTGTCGTGATTACAAGTTACTTTATTTATGTTATCTTGCGGTTTACAATTAAAATTTAACCGGACCAAACGCGTTTCTATTGGATGCTTTGACTAATTCTGTAGCAAGAGAAGGATCCCAGCTGTCGAACCTATATCACTGGCTATTTCCGACAGTTGGCACTCTTCTAAGGAACTACTTAACTGACATCTAATAAAACACCTCACATTCACATATAACTACCTAAACTAACGACATATGTTGGAGGATATTAAAACTACACACTGAGCCTGATATTTTTTCACTGATAAAAAAGTTGTATGGTTTGTTTCTCTGTTAATTGATTATGTATTTAATTGGCGAACCGTTGAAACACTTAATTATCAAATAATTTTGCTAAATTTTACAGTTTTAATATGTATTTATAGTTGTAGTAGTTGGTTGGTAGGCTAGCGGGAAATACTGAACAAAGGTCAAAATCGTAAATCACCTTATTATGCAAAAATGTGTTTCTCCATTGATATTAAATTATGACATCACTACTCAAATTATATCGGCACTTCTTTACCGTCATGATTACGACTATAAATTATAGTTAAGTACTTTAGACGAGTAGAAATTAAACACTTCACGTGAATTGAAATTACGATGTTAAGAAATAATCCATAAAAACAAATTAATAGTGAATGACTTCAAAAGCCTACGGAACGTTTTTTGCCATGTTCGATTCCATATTTTCTTTTTGAATGTTAAACATTAAAATTATGAAATTTTAGCGTTACGCAACTTGTTTCAGTTTTCTTGTCATTATATTAAATTGATTATGAGAGATGATGATGGATTGCTTGTGCCAATATTTGCTGACGTGTATTAAACATAATGGGAAGTGTTTAATATGTCAACAGCTGATCTTTTCAGGAACGTGATTTAATTATACAGATTTGCAAACAATAAAACTTATTTTATTTGTATACCCACATTTATTTATACTTATTCTTCTATTGTTCCAGATCAATTATTAAAAAAATAATAAATGGTTCTTACCCGGCTTTTCCCGAGTATAAATGCGTGTTTTTTTTTATGGGACAACATCATGGGGTCTTATCATACTTACGTTTATTGTTTATTCAAATGCATAAAACTCCATAGCCGATGAAAAAATCGACATTGCGAGCTGAAAAAATGTTGTTAATTTCAATGTTTAATACAAAAAAAACTAAAACTCACAGAAATGTACAGATTTTCTGATCGAAGAAGATAATATTAATAAATCTTAAATGAAAAATAATTTTTAATGGTAACAGTCGCAACTGGAAATCGAACACAGAACTCTGTCAAATATTTTACTATCAAATGTAGAATATTTCGTATTAAATATATACTCATAGGTAATTAATTTTATTTTATTTTATTTATTTATTTTTAAGTTCTCCGTAAAATGGTTATACAACAATATATCATGGAGAAGATTATAAATTACAAATACACAAGGGCATTTTTACTATTTTGTGACATGTGTTTAAAGGTAGTTGCTGAACTGTCTGTAAGTGACATTGAAAATGTCGATAGTCAATGCAGAATCGTTAAGTAGTTGAGTCGCACTGTTTATTGGCGCGTTCTGATAGGCAGAAGTCCTCGCTTTCGGAGCATAAAAAGTGCATAAGATCTCTCACGAGTATATCTACTTTTTGGGGACATAAAAATGTACCTCTTTTAACATAGGCGGTATGTTTTTAGTAGAATAATAACTAAAGGCAGAATAGAACTGATCTCAGAAAAGACAGGTGTAGCTTTTTTTAGTAAAACAGGTTCTGGGTTCGATCGCTAGTTGCGACCGCTATTTATATCAGTTTCTTTTTCATGTTTTATTTAAAATGTGTTAATATTAAGTATTTTCTCTAACGATTCAATATCACAATGAATTATTACAAGCCTAAATAAATGGTTCCAATAAATTGAATACAGATTTACTGAATTACAGTTAAGATTTAAAGCTTCGAAGTATGTCATTTTTTGTGTAAAAAATATAAATATTTTCGTTTTTTATAATAAGTCATAATACACCATATCAGCAGGCTGCCAAATTGCTGCCTTTTGAGTCAATCAGTCTCTGAATAGTCAACATTGACTCTTGACTGGCTTATGTCTATAATTTTATTGCGCAATTCATTTGCCTTTTATAGCTGTGAGCTCATCTGCCGATAGCCTTGTCAAGTGACACGTGACTGTTTTTCTTTTATTCCTATGGAAAATAACACAGAACTCAGGTGTGTTCTAAAACATTACGGAAAACTAGCATTTGCATGTATAAGTTTGACAACTTTCAATCAACTCAATCTCCTTTTCCAGAATACTTACTGCTGATTGATTGGGAAAAGACTTAAAAGACAGAAGTAGGTTCTTGGAAAAACAATACTAGTGAAATAATGATAAGATTTATAGAGTACTTGCTATGTTATACGAATTTTTCTAACGAAGTCGTCCTGTTTTAACACAGAAGCTTTGAATTTCAGGTCCCTGACGAAAATAATATCCCTTAGGGCTTAATTCATCCCTGGGAATGCTGTGTGGAAGGTATTATAAGGAAATGACGAAGAGGAGGCTCTGAGATGGTAAAATGGATTTTTTTTTACATAACTGAGAAAAAAAAAGCCTCGAGGCCTGTGACATCTTTGGGGATGCTGTGTGGTGGGTACTTTTAGGAAAATGAAGTTCTGGGACGAAAAAGGTATGACGGGTGGATAGTAAGCTGGAAACCAATGTGTGTAGGAGTGACGGACGTGTGAATCCATCTCTATCACTACGGTGCAAGGCGATGGGTCGGGAGAGGCCGGTTGAGAAAGAGCCTTTGATCTCACAGTCGGACTCGGTAACGCAACTGGTTTGCAACCGAAAATGTGTGTTTCAATACAAATTTAAAAATTTTGTGTGTAGAACCATCTATTTTAAGCTAAAAACAGTAAAACACTTATGATAAGTTATTTATGGTCGTGATCGCAATAATAACTATACCAGAAATACTTACCTTAATTAATTATGACTATTATGTCATGACATGATACACAATGATAATGTATGGCACATTTGTTCATGTTACATGTCACACATAATACTCATCACGCCAGTGCACTCTTGCTACGGCCGGTGCACATATGAGATAATGCAACTTCAATTATTACGTTATAATAACAGAGGATGAACACCGTACTTACTGATAACTCTTACACTAACATTTGCAAATAATGGATCACAAATAAACAGTTGCGTGTAGATTATTTGAAATTTTCCAATGAGCATCCATCGTATTTATTTATCCAATTTTGGAGGCTGGTAACCAATCATTAAAGGTGTTGAAAATCAGTCAGGTTGAGGACTTATCAGGGGTGCAGGCAGAGGATGGAAGGCTGTATCGGGAGAGACTGATTGAGAGGGACTTTTAAACTCTCCAGCCGAACTCTCTCGACTATAGCCTTGCACCGCTGTGGGAGGATGGATTCATTGGTCTGTCACTCCTGGACACCATACCTTTTTCTTTCTCACAACTTCCTCTCCTTCCTTTACTTAAAAGGACCCTGAGGGATTTTTTTCTCAGGATCTGTAGTGTGGAGCTAGTGAAAAAACACACTCAATCAATTACACTAACTTCGGAGATCTGTGACTAATTGTTGGTCCCCTGAAGTTTTTCTAAACTCAAATATGCTTTAAATTTTAGAGTCATCTTTAAAATTGAAATCAATTGTGGAGAGGCTTTCAGACGTGCGAAATGTAACTTATAATATAAGCTAGTTATACTAATTGTTAATGGATAATTTTAGAGAGACAGCTTTTTTAATCTTTATTTATTTATTATATAAAGTTTTATTTGGTAATACGTAGGTACCTACCTCGAGAAATATGTGGTATACTTTTTAAATAGTTCTTTAGTTAACACATTGCTCAAAAATGCCCTCTTCCTACCCCTCTACCCACCAGTCTATGATGTTCTCTTCGTCTCCCATATGCTTTCTCTCTCTACTTTGACCTGATATTGTTTCTCTGTATTATGATTTAGTTTATATATTATTTTGCTGATGAAGGTTGAGTTCAACCGAAACCGGTCGATCAATATAAATCAAAATAAAGTGGTTTAAAACAAAGTATTTGTGTCATTTGGTATAATGTCAAGCCACAAGGTGTTTGCTTTCTTCGATAATTTGATACAAAATGTAGTTTAATTCTCAGTTTGAAATGCATTTTTCGTAATAGTGAATACCTATTTAGGTGCAATGTGCATGCATATGCTTACTGACTATTTATCATAAAACTTACATAAATAATATATTTATGTCGGTGTCGGTGTATGTTTAGTTTCGATATTACTTTGCGAAAATTATTGATAATATACATAGTTACCTTATTGTTTCTTGCTAGAAGTTAAATATATATTACATAGGTTGTAATAGCACGTACCCGAAGAATTTTAACCACCGATTTCTGTGCATATTTGAAGAAAAAAATTAGAATACATTTTTTTGTCCGATGATATTTATTTTTAATTAAAAACAATAAAATATCTTTTTCAATAGCCACAGATGACCTCCCAAACGTCGCGACGGGATCACGTGATACTCGCGCTGTTTCGTGTATTATCGTTCTGCTGAAACGAGACGGAGTGCTAATTTAAGTACAATTTCCAGTGCATTTTTCGACTATCGTAAAAAAGTCTTATTTATTTAATATTTAGTTAATTTTATCGTAACTCTATTGTTCCAGATTTGATCTTTAAAAAACGAATAACGCATTTGAATCATAATGGTACTGGTACCCGTATGAATTGTTTGCATATAATATTACGTGCACGTTAGCACGTAGAAATATTGAAAGTTTTGTGGCTGAGTGTGGAGTGCACGCTGCGCATTTACCGGGCGGGTGTCGGGTTCGTTTTAATTTATGACTCAAGAAGTTATTGTTTCCCATTGTTCTACTTTTGGTCCTGCTCACCTTATATTGCGTAACTTTCACTTGCATTCAAAGTCATACGATTTTAAAATAACCGAATGCATACTGATTCTAGATGCATGCAAATTTTAGCAAATAAAACATATACATGTACATAGGCTTATTGAAAAAGTATCGATATATCGATATTTTCAATTAAATATATCGATAATTTTATCCGATATATTTTGAACCGATATATCGATACAAAATATCAATTATCGAAAATTGTATCAAAATCGATATTTTTTTCAATTTCGGGGGGGGGAGGCGATGATAAAAATAATGTACATTGTGTAAATATACACTTTCATTTTTACACATTGTGTATATATACGCTTTGATTTTAAAAACGTACAATCTGAACATTTGACCGATATATCGATATTTTTTCCTCGATATATCGACGTCGATATTGATATTTTAATAAATATCGATACATCGATATATCGTTACTTTTTTCCACTTTCGACATCCCTACATGTACATGAAAACTTATAGTAGCACAGTCTCGGGTATAATTGGAGGACTTACTTGTACAAGTCTCACTGGCTTCAGACGGGAGCCGTTAGGACTCTTGTGGGATATTCAGTTAAAAAAGAGAACACATTAAAAGCATCAATCTGAACACCATCCGTAAAAACAGTTATCGGGAAAAAAATATTTAATGCGAATACAGCATATGAAAATATAGCATCACCAATTAGGGAATGTTGTGAGGTTGACGGTAGCGGAAAAGGGAAGGAGATAGGCGGGGGTAAAGGTGGGGGAAGTACACGGAGAAAAATATTATGATAAAATACTATCATTTTATTCGTAAAAACGGTTAAAAACGGGACTGAAGTTCTTACGAATAAATTAACAGTGTTTCAATATTTATCGGCGGGAAAATGTAAGAATAAACATTGAAACCTTGTTATTTTGTTCGTAAGAACTTCAGTCCCGTTTTTAACCGTTTTTACTATTAAAATGATTGTTTTTTCTTATAACATTTTTCTCCGTGTACCGGGCTAATCACGGCTAGATCCTTTTCAAGCACCGTTTTAATTCTAAAAGGTTGTCTTTCACCAGGGCGACTGAGAGTATCTTACACTCTGGAACGTACTGAAAATAAACAATATGTTGTTTTGAATCAATTAAAGGTAAAAAAACAGAAATTAATTAAATAAAATGTATTTGTGCCCGCTGGGGTTTGAACCCGTGACCTCCAGAATCTTAATATAATCCAAATATCCATATTATATTCCTACCTAATTATTTCATAAAACATTAATGTACCGTATTTACCTTCAATGAAATAAACGTCTACGTGAGGTAATTTTGTAGCTTATGTGACAAATTCTCAAGCTTCTGAACTGTTTGTCAGCTCTTCCGAGATTCTGTCCCCAAGCGGGCACATTACTTGCATACTAACTACCTCATGAATGCCTTAGTCCCCTCTTAGCCTTAGCGGAATGCTAATAAATTATCCAGCCTGTACAATGTATAGAGAATGTGTGCTGCCCAAACTCATTTCTCGACACTTAGACGCTGTAGAGTTGAATATATTCAAGGCTCTATTCCTCATCGACATTTTCAATGAAATTTTTACTTGGGGCACTCAATTTCGACTCATTTTCGATTTATTTATAAATCATTTCCAATGCTGTATGAGTGGTAGATAGATAATTTCATACATAATCTTGTTAGCAATGGCTTTAGTCGCGATTGGTATATCAGAATAGCTTCCCAACTATTATTTTCGTCTTCTCCTTCCCATCTTCTAACCCGGTAAGCCTCACAGAAATCCTAAAATTTTTACTTCCAGTCTCATTAGTTACAGGCAACAGACAGCTAGGAATCTTTTGGGGAACTCACAAAAGTAAAAAGTAAAGAAAAATCTACTGCAATATCCACTGATGTCGGTATAAATAGATTTGGCTAAATTTTCGTATATAGTCAGCGGGCCTGGAGTCACCTATTTGGCACCAGCCGAATAACGCTCTCGTAACCTTTAGCAGTTCGCAGAACCTTTTCAAGAGATACCTATAAGTTCTTACTTGTAGCTTCCTCTGCTACAATTATACAACTACTGATACACATTTCTCCTCCAAATTGATCACTATCTTCATCGCATTTAGAAACTGCTGGGAATTAACATTCATTCATTAAGTTATATCACCGTTATATTTGCGTTGAAAGTATTAAAATGATGGCCTTAAACTCCTCTAATTACCCATACAACAATTGAATGTAGGTCGGATTTTAAGTCGCCAAGTCAGTCGTGATGGTTTTAGACGCACCAAAGAAAACATCTAGGTAATTTAGGAAATTTGGTTATTTTCATTGGCCCCGTTAGATTTTTTCATTGTTACGATAGATGGGTTTGTAAGTACACCTTCCAAATAGGCTTATTCAAATATTTTTTTGATCGAAATAGTTTTTACGATCCCTTGAAGGTCTCTGGAGGTCTGGATTCGGTCGTAAATCGAGTTCCTTGTATGACTTCTTTCGTCTTCCAAAACAATGGGGTTGATCGCACAGTACTACTGATTGAGGTTATACTCGGAATGAAACACTTATTTTATTACTGGCGTATTGGTTGATTGCTTATAAATAGTTCAAATTAACCTAGCAATAAAGGTAAAGGTGAAATGATTTTAGATGCTGGCTGTAAGGCTTTTAAATTTGGAATGAGATGGGACGGGCTCCATCAGTCCGTTCACAGCGGTGGAAGAACTACTAAGAGCCCAGTCTAGTAAGGACATCTTTCGTAACTTAATAAATCAACTAGTAATACACGAACCTAAAATTTATTTGGAAAATATCCAACACACCTTAAATAAATTAAAAGATATAACACATTGCCAAATTATGTTATCATGCAAATGCAGCCGCTTTTAGACTTTTGTCTGTCAGTACGTAGTGTAATAAACTGACAATAAACCACATGGCTGAACATTTAATTCACTCAGAACATTCGGGGGCGTTACACGACACGTGCGCTATTTCCCAACAGCTATCTAAACCGTTATCTTTATGTTAATTTCATAAATTCCTACTTTTGTGTAAATTTGTAAAGGTAAAACACGAAATATGTACATATGCAGTGCAAGTTTAAGTAGCACAGTAACAAACAAACCTGCAAAGAGCTTGACTGTAACCAGACCTTTTAAATGTATTCTATAAATTGATGCACAAACTTTGAAGGTTCTGATAATTATGCAATTTTTTATGTAGACTATTTCTGCAAGTGGTTCCATGGTTTTATTTATTTATTTATTGAACGCCCGTATGTTTAAAAGTCTTTAGTCCGTAGTCTTTTACAAACATAATACAAGTCGAACTTTTACATAATGCAGAAATATAATATGTGTCAATACATATTCAACACATAATTAAATAGAATAAAAATAAATGAAATTTTTGTTTAATTATTTATTCTGAATTATATAAACTCTTGTGAACTCCTGCATCTCATTGACTTCAAAATACCAAATCGAGTAACTAGGCAAAATATACAGGGTTTCCGGGGGTAAAGTGCAGTTACTTCGGGAGGTGATTCTACACGATAATATAAGTAAAAAAGATAAATGACTGTTTTCGAAATTCCAACTTTTTTTTCCCATACAAAAAGACGTACCTTTTAAAAATCCTTAGTGTAAGGTATAAACTTTCCGATAAATTAGATGTGCGCCCGCCCGCGACGTTGGATTGTTGTGAGTCACCCGGATCGTAACAGCGTAAAATAGTACCTAGTGCTGGCCGCATACGACGGACTGATTTTATCGTTTTACCTTAAGGTTTGAATTTTGAAAAAAGTAATTTATTTTTTTTACTTATATTATCATGTAGAATCACCTTTCGAAGTTACTGCACTTTACCCCCGGACACCTGTATTATTCTGCAACAATAATTCCGGGACCATCTACCACACACATGCACCTACTCTTCGATTTCAGACACTTGGAAACAAATTCACCTCAAATATCGACATATTTATTATAAGTTTAGCATTATTTGAGAGATAATGATTTTTTTTATTTGGCATATTTTTATAATTAAGGGACGCGGATAACTTTTGAGGGCAGTCAAGGAGGTTATTCAGTAATTCAAAAAGCATTTGAATATCATTAATCGTTCCCCGGTATAATGCATATCATAAGTAGTCTATGATCGCTTTAGTTATCTTTGGGCAATTCGGGTCATATGGTATCGTTTTACGAGATGTGTCGAAAGAAAATCTGTTAATCTATACAAAATAGTATAGGAGATACTGGCCCCAGTACCCATAAATTATAATATCTCTGGAGAAGGCTTCAGAGATACTTTACATTTAAGTAATTCAACATTTATTTATTTTATTTTTATTTCTTTATATGTTTTGAGTAATTACAGGGAAGAGTTAGAAGTGAATAAAATACAGGTAACTAACAGAAAATATAAAGACACATAATATAGGTTAGATAAAATATGAGTTGACAAAATGTAGGTAAAACAGAATATAAATCAAGTAAAAATAGATAGCCTGCCAATATCCTCCAAATCAACAATAATACGTATTAATAAAAATGTATAAAATTGGTTTTTACAATAGTTTATAAATTAAGTAGAAATAGTTCGCACATACGGCGTTTTTAAGTTTGCCAAATTCAAATTATTTAAAATATTCATCAATAATAGGAAATTTATGTGCGCTAAAGGGATGTTAAGTTTAAAATTCACAAATCTTAGAAATTTTCTTTGAATTCTTTCAATATTATGGATATGAATTTTGTAGAAGGGCAACCAGACTATTGAGTTATGTTCGATTAGACTTCTAACCAGGGATACGTACAACAATTTTACGATTCGTAAAGGTTCAAAGTTTTAAATTGTTCTTAAAATAAATCCTACTGTTTTCATATTCTTATTTACAGTTTGTTGAATGTGGGCCGTGAAATCTAATTTCTAACATGAACACATTTTTATTTTAATACAAATAATAACTCCCAAAAAACTCACAATAAAAGTTCATATTCAATGACAATAAATGATATAAAAAACTATTGAAAATTACAGTTTAAGTTCTAATCTTTTATGATGTTTTCTTCGTGATGAAACGATAAAGTAGAATATTTAATTTAATTTTCCGGGGCCTCCATTCTGTCTGACTCATGAATAAGTAAAGCCTTATTGCACGTGGAATACTCCGTTTACCTGTAGGCTCACGTGTGCTAAATAATGCAAACCTTCAGCACCTATCCTTTCCTTTCGCCAGTAGATCGTTCAACCAAGTCATACCACGATCAATACGGTAATAATGTCTAGTATGAGTAAATGGTTAATATGCAGGGTGTTACATGACGTACTCGACTTACTAACCAGTTATTCCTGATTTGAAGTAAAAAACGTTGATAAAATTTTGATCTCCAGTGACTTATTTAATTTTTAAAAACCAAACAAAATACACTTTCTTTGACACGTCATTATTGGTCACTCAGCCGAGTATCCGCCCAATCCCTCAACCCGACGCTAACTGTCCAATAACTACTGATATTTAATGCTTGTGAGACCAAATTTTCATTTACTTTTTTTACTCCAAATAATGTCAGGAATCACTCTTAAAGTAAGTCAAGTTTATGCTACAACACTCTGTATACCAGGATATAAAAATAATATAAGGTTCCTACAGAATATTGTTAATTATTCAATTAATTACAGTACAAACTTGAATAAGAAACGAAAGTCATTGCAGGAAATGCAACTCAACAATAATTGTCTCGAGGACAGGTGAATGGTATTGAAATTTGAAATTAAGTTATTTTGTTAGTCACATTGACTCATATGCATTTAGGTCACACCAAAAAATCCATAATCTGGACATTATCATTCAACACCTCATTAACTTTCACATCCATTGTTTTCATTGCAAAAAAGTTGAATGGTAATGTATCGTTTAGGCGTATCACTGATCTACTGTAACTCCTGCCTCTTTTCCACAAATCCATGTATTAAAAATATATACAACAACGGAGCTATCAGCGGTACGCCTGTAAGACGTCAGTATGTTCTCTAAAATAAGGAACCTTAACCACATGAAGGGACAAAAATGTTCGACAAACCTACAGTAAAATTAGCCCTAGCATGGATAGAAAGAGAATCTTTCCGAAGGGTAGATTTTAATTAATTCTGATGAACATACTACAAAAAATCTTAACATGTTTCTGTATGAATTCCTCGGGAAGTTACTAATTCATCGTCTAGAAAAAATGAATGGTGTTTACTGCTAATGCTAAATAATAGTTTTTACTATCAGTTTTAAGTAAAATATTTATTGAGGTACGGTTTTCATTAATCTTTTAAATAAAAATAACTTACATCCCGTACGATATTTTTGTGCTGAAGTAGATTTTCGTCGTTAAGTTCTGCGATTGCAACAAAACATGTTTTGCTAATTATATTATACAGGGTGTTAAGGTACGTACTTGAGTTACTTTAACCAGTGATTCCTGACATTATTTGGAGTAAAAACTGTAAATGAAATTTTGGTCTCCGGTGACTTTTTTTATGTCAATTTTTTATTTTTTTTCAAAATATTTTTTCTTCAAAATCAAACAAAAAAAAATTCTTTCACGTGACCTTATTTGTCACTCAGCCGAGTTACCGCCCCACCACTTACCCCGCCCCCAACTACCCAACACCTACTATTATTTATGTTTTTGTAGAAAAAAAAAAAAAAAAAAATCAAAAATGTCACCGGAGATCAATATTTCATTTACATTTTTTACTTCAAATAATGTCAGGAATCACTGTTTAAAGTAACTCAAGTACGTTCCTTAACACCCTGTATATCACTTGTGTCCCTATTTTTGTCTCTCGTATCTCTTGTGTGTCTTGTCTATTTTTGTATTATTTGTTATTTGAATGATCTTTTATATTTTATTTGAATTGTTTTTTTTATCTTTACCTAGTTGAATAATTTGTCTGGTTACATTTATGTTATTATTTTTTGTTACTATTTGTGTGTTAACTGGATTGTTCTCACGTGAGTGAGAATATCTATACAAACTTAATATAATAATATAAATAAATAAATTTATAAAATAAATAAAGCCGGAACTGGAACGAAATTTACAGATAATAAAGATAATTTACATATATGAAAACAAATATTGTGCACAATACCTATAATACGTTATATGGGATAAAAATATTTCATATTTTTATACGATATTAAACATGCTACAAAATTAATGCAGGCCCTAGCTAAGCTATTTTGTTAGTTTCTTTGTTCTGTTTGTCGGTCATTCCTTCTAAACTCTTCGCCTTCGCCTCAACAGCTGTAATAATTCTCGGTCAATATTGACTGATGGTACAAATTCCATCTCTAGTGTCTACAGAACACGACACTACACAGCACTATCTTTATAACTTCACTATACTACCTACTCAGCATCTTTGTTCGCAAATAGATTGTCTTGCGTTCCACAACTACGTCTGGAATTCGGTAAACACGACATTAAATAAGATTAAATTGCGATGTTTTGGTATCGTATTACATAACATTGTTGAAGTCAAGTTCAGTAACCATCTAGGATAAAAATACCTATTAGATTAAAACTTTATTTTTTTCTTTGGAAGTTTGTGGGTAACTCGCCAGACGTTATATACTGACAGCCTTATTTAAAAAACGCGTTACTACAGTTTACGATACATTAGTTGTTGTATGTTGTGTAAAATTTAAAACAAGTTATTAGTAAGGCTGTTAGTAGTAAAAGATGTAGCAAACCAACAAAAAATTTAAGTGGTTTGTTTACCTGTATTCGAAACGTGATATGCCTTTTAAAGCCAGCCTACAAATTTGCAAATGCACGTAAATATTTAGTTTTTTTTTTCCAAAACCTCTTTAAAATACATTTCTTTTTTTCGCTACTAGCATCTCAAAGAATTAAACGGTGTTAGTAGAAACATGTTCTACTAACACCGTTTAATTCAGAACTGCCACTAAAATAAACATTTTCACCTAAACCAATGCTAAATGTTCGATCTTATTCCAAACCCATATAAAAAAACATGTCATAACAAAAAGTTCTAAAATAATGATTGATTACTCCATCATTGTTGAATACCAAAATGCATTAGTGTGTGTTTGATGTGGTTTCCCACAAAACCCCATTCACTCTTTACTGCTACATTCCGCGCTGTCATTCAACTTTGGCAAAACAACAACTCGGCAATATCTCACCCTCACAAGGGGCGACACTCGGCGGGGGAGGGGGCCATTTCAGCCTGCGGAAATAGGCTTTGTGCTGAAAGCGCCGGCGTCGTGGCGCCTTAGATTGATAATTCAGTCGAGCGCCGGCAGCGCCGCACAGCTGACGGGAGTTTACGAAAAGCGTCGGTTCTACAAAACCTGTGTTCATTTTGACGTTTGACAGTGAAAACCGTTTGAAATTATAATAATTCAGCTTAAAACTACTGTGTTAATGTATCCCATTATTTTAAAATTACATTACAGTCATTATTTAAATATGTTTTAATACTCTGGAATGTGGATCTCGTTTATATTCATAGGAAAAGAATCATTTATATTCAATCTGTCAAATTTTTGTAAATCCGTCTACGTACCACTGTGTTTTGTTCGTGTAAATCGTTTTTTCAAGATATTAAATAATCTAAGTCACTTTTAATATAAGTCTAAAATACCCAGTGTTTTTTCTTTCAATCCGCAAGAAAGGTTATCACGCCAAGAAAAACCTGCTGTTTAATAATTCATACTAACAAGTGGACGTTAAAACGAATTTCTTACTAATACATACCTTCCTAATTAATCTTTAATATTTATCAACCAAAATAAATATTAAATTAAATTAATTAATGTAATAAGTAGTACCCATCGACGAGGACAAGACATTGATACTTGTTATTATATCTGTTAATAAAATCATTATAAATTATATGTGCTTACTCTATTTAAAGGGGATTATTTTCTGTCAGTTTGCTGTGTGCACAGTACACAATGTTCACACCCTCTGTTGGCTGTCGTTAAACTTTTAGGCTTATTGGATTATTTATTAATCGAACGGCGATGCAATAAATGCCTTGTAATTGTGGGTATTCTTTCGGACATGTGCGATGACTTGGTGCTAGCATTATGGAGACAAGTCATTCATTGATTAAGTTATAAGATAAAAGATATTATCTATAACATTACTAATATTTATAAGTGGTAACTATTTCTTGACAATAGTAATCACGGTGAAACATAAATGGATCAAGAGAAGTTGATTATACTAACTACGATTCATCCTTAGAAACAAATAGAGGTATTGCTCTGCTGAAATATATGTTATTTACCTTTTAATAAGCGGTCAGTTGGGATCGCGCCTGGGTCCCACCGAGGTGTCGTGAATTCACTTCCTGGGCTGGTTAAATCCTCCATCACAACGCAAGTAACATTTTCCGCTTTGGTGGTGGTAGGACATTTATAAATGGTGTTAGGTCATTCGTAACCAGCTGTGAATGTTTGGCTTCCATTTTAAGTTTAAAATATATATAACAATAAATTCTGGCTCAAACAAATTTCTCTGTACCAGGGTCTCACTCTCGAGGACGTAACCATAACTTTATTTACTGTAGAGCAAGCCGCACTAATTTATTTATGATTCTGTGGGGAGAACCACGTATTTCCTAAATGGAGTGGATCATTCAATCCATTTACATGGTTTTTCAAATACATTGTTTAAATGGTACAATTATAACAACGTAGACCCTAAATTTATAATGCTATAAAAATTATACAAATTGAATAATTAAATGTATAACTCTTGTTTCTAACTTTTTAGCCTCCTTGGAGATGGTATTCCAATTCTAATATTCCATAGCTTTAAATATATTCCCAGGAATCCATCTCTCCTAATACCTACTCCAGTTCGGCCAAGAAGTCTTCTTTTGTATTTACGTACTGTAGCTCCAATACCAAATTGTTTGACTTTGTACGCCAACTCCTAAAAAAATACCTTGAACTTCGATTATTTTTTAGTTAAAGCCCTAGCGGCAAAAGCTTGAATCTGAATCCAAGAGAATGTAAATTTTACTTCATGAATATTAATTTAATTAGCATGGTTTTAAACCCGGAAGATTTTTTGTTAATTAGTTTGCACAGCGTCCTGAAATAACTTTATCATCACGTTTACACTGATAAAACGAAACTATATCTATCTACTTTGCTATTAAGCCATTAACAAAATACTCATACTAACATAGTAAAAAATATATTCTGAATTTTTCGTATGCAAGCTATTTATGTTTCTACTAAGAAATGCTTAGAGGAAAGAAAAAAAAACAAGAACAATGTAACTTTTCAGATAAGGTGTTTTACTAGGTATTCCGTATTACGAGTTTAAGGTACAGCATACATGAAGGTTGTTTGGTTAACATGTTTTTCATTAAAATAAACAATCACGGTTGTTAATCGCATTTTGTTTAGAAACTTGTTATAACCACTCTAATAACAAATAGTTTGACACCATTTTACATACTTTAAGTAACTTATGTCTTATGACTACTATAGAGTAAATTTCGTTAAATAAATACATTTATAACAACCATCAAACCTAACTTAACCTAATCGTCTTTGTAAAAAGTCTTTTTAAGAGATGGTTGGGTTGAAATTGGGTCTGAATAGACTGAGGTTGTAGGAGAAATCAAATAATACAGAAGCCGGTAAATTATTAAACAGTCAAACGCAAGAACGAGTCGTAACAACGGCCTGTTCGCCTGTGACAACTACTGTCAACCGTGTACGATATTTTTGGCTATGCGTTTCCAATATATTTTTGCGAACCTTCTATTTCCTGTCCCATAACCAAACGAGTCATTAGACCACGGAGGTATTTGTATTACTTTCGAAGGCCACATTTCCACCGCAACCCCCTCAGGTTTTCCATTGAACTAATCCCGAGGGTTAACCACCCCATTAAGTTTCCGCTGGCACTTAAACCATAAACTCCAACCCCTCATATTGAAGCAATGAATATTATATAAACGTAGCTCATTCAACTGTATTTAATATGGACCTAAAATATATCTGTGATTTAAACTTGGTGAAACAATGAACGTGAAAATTTAGCAACCCTTTTTTGAGCATTGTTTATATTCGTATTTAAAAAAACCTTAACTACGTTTAATAGTTTATTTTTATTTTTTAATTATCTCCTCACAGGAGGCCCTGGGGAAAATAATTTCCTTTAGGCCCTGTCATCTTTGAAGATGTTGTGTGGAGGGTCTTTTTGAGGAGAGGAAGGAGTGAACATGGGTCTTGAAGAGACCATAGCCGAGCTGTTGAACTCAAGAACGAGTCGTAGAAGCGACCCGTTCTAATGTGACAAATGTCAACCATGTACATATGTTGGGCGCGCTTACGGCGTGTGTTTCCCGACTATGCACCGGTGCCGAGGGGGTCGGTTTTTAAATGCAATGTTTTCATGCTCTACAGAACTTTGTATCAGTAATAAAACCACCCATTATTTACCCTTATTTAATAAATAAGTATATGTCCACAAAATACCAGAAAAGCATAGACTGGTTCACTGCTTGGTATTCAAATTAACTTCAAGCAAAGTATTTTGAAATTATTCTTTGGAACTTGTATATTAATAATCAACTTTTTACCGTGTTTTTTTTTCATAATTTTTTTTTTGCATAACTTAATATATTACAGAAAGAATTTATAATTATGATGTTTAGTCGTAAAGAGTTGGAATAAATTAATTCCTGGAAATAAAATATCAAATAGTATTTACGCAAAACCTAGCTCAATAAAAATAAAATGAGGGAAATAGTCACTTTTATTTATCTGAAATTTAAATGGTTGTTATCTCTACGTTAAGATTTTATTTTATTTATTATTACTTGTGTTATTAAGTGCTTTCGTCAGTTTTTTTAACAATACTTGACGCTTGTTCACTAGGTAAAGAATTACATTAACTTTTTTTGAAGTGTCTTCCAGTAATAGATGATATGATAATTGAAATTCAGTCGTGTTTTTCCACTGACGATGTGAACCGATAGACGTTTGTTGTGGTCATATATGTGAGCCCGAACTAAGTTCAATTTTAGCTTTATTCAGGTGAAAAAATATGATTCAATTTCTAAAATTTAAAATTTATTCATGGACAGATATTCAATTGAAATTAACCTTCTGGGGTCTATATATTAAAATGTGTTACCCTATTTTATATTATCTGTTATATAGGTACGTATCGATCGTCTCGTTGATTAGTCGGACATTTCCGAGAAATATCGAGGTTTTAATTGAGTATGCAGTTACATGTAAAAGTGTACCTCTATCTGGTACAATACTCAGATTACTTATAAACACCTAAAATCAATTATAATATAGAAAAACTTATAGAAAAAAAAACTTACTGCGGACGAAATAACACCATATTTACACTATGCATAAAATAATTTTAATAAATAAATAAATAGTGAATTAATCAAAATGTTGATGTATTCTGGGTCGCTAGTATGATATTTCAAAACTAAGAGTATGGATATTAGAGAGACGGCATGTGAAGTGTGCCCGCGCGCTCCAAGTGTGCCTTTTCGAGAATTCTACCCACACGGCTGACATTGGCTGTCACCATGTAAAATGGCTGCTGTCGGAACGTATTAAACGGCCAAAAACCAGCTGCCAATGTAAGCCGTTTGAGTAAAATTCTCGAAAAGGCACACTTGGAGCGCGCGGGCACACTTCACATGCCGTCTCTCTAATATCCATACTCTTAGTTTCAAAATGTCGTATTAATGTACCGGATGGCCTCCGGGTTTTATAGCATATTTAATTTGTAAAACTCAGACACGTATAAGTAGGTAATATTTGATTTATGATGAGCATTCGAATATTGCTTTCCTCATTATCTCAAACTTAGTATATGGAGATATCTGATTAATCAACTGGACAGTGGATGTGTAAAATAAATATAAAATAATTATAAAATGTTATATCATGTTATACTTAAATACTAATCAATTGTTAAAATTTCGTGTAAAAGCTCACTAGGGTTTTAATAAATAAAAACTAAAATAAATATAAAATTTCTATCGGTTTATATGTATAGTGCTTTTTACACTGATGTGTAAAAAGTAAAACTGGTTTTATTTTGGTATTTTTTTGTTTTGTTAAAACTAAAACTGGATTTATTTTAGTACGTCCATTTTTAGTATTTTTGTTAGATCGGTCAATTAGTTAGTATTATTTGAGGTTGTTTTATTTTCAAAACCACTGGATACGTTCGTCATATGGCTGTTTTGACATTATAGCTGGTTAACTTCAAAACAAACCGCCGCACCTCCAAGGCGCAATGCGAAAAAACCAATTTAGACACAGTCTGCTGTCGCTGGGTTTAAGGTTCGGCCTAACTCATTCCACACTATGATCGTAATGCGAGGAAAATATTATACTATATGACTTGTCTAATAGACGTGTAATAACTTTGTTACTAAGAAATACTTACTGCGCGGGAATTCTATATATTATGGTCAACGTTTGTATTTGTGTGTATAAAATTTTGGTGTAGCGTATAAATAGCCCCAACAAAGACAGCCTTTATACCCCAAAAAATGTAGCAAATAATTAACTATTATTTTTTTAATTGGTAAACTAATGTTTAAGACAAGATTTTTTTTATGCATACCACAAAGGGTAATAATTATTAGCCTGAAACACTCATCAATATTGAAATAATATTCCGAGAAAAAAATACATATCGCCGACGGGACTCGAACCCGTGCCCTTTTGATTGCCGGTCAAGTGCTTCAATTCAATTCAATTCAATTCAATTTATTTTATTATTTTAAAAACTTTACAAAATTTGATATTTTAAATCGTTTTTAAAATACATTCGTATTACAAAGTATTACAATTCATATATGGTAAGGATACTAACTACGCAAGTATTAATAAAACTTGCCTCTTAAAGGCGGCTTCACTAACGCTAAATATGTCGATATCCGAATTAATTCTGTTCAACAGCAAGATTGCTCTCCCTACCGGCATGACCATTGGCAAGTTAGTCCTGCAGGCCGGGAGATAAAACAGTCTATGCTGTCGGTGGCGAAGATAACCATCGGGAACATAGAAATGAATGCTCTCCATGATAGCCGAGTTTTCAAACCATCCACGAATCAATCTGAAGAAATGCGTGGCAATGTGTACATCTCTTCTGATCCGTACATAGTTCATTCCAAGCATACCCAAAAGAAAGTCAGTAGGATAGAGCCACGGATAATAACCAATAACTATACTCCCTCATGTAGAGAAATCTCAGAAATTTCTTCTGAACTCTCTCCAACATGAGGGAATATTTTACTTGGTGTGGACTCCAAATCACCGACCCACTTTCAAGTCTACTCCTTACTAAGGAATTGAATAGAATTATGAGAACCCGGGTATCTCTAAAATTCCTTGCAGTGCGCAGAACAAAGCCCAGCATTCTCAATGAAGTGCTACAAACCATCTCAATATGAGCATGAAATTTTAGTCTACTATCAAACATGATTCCAAGATCCTTAATGGTGGAGACACGTTTTAAACTTCGGGCGTCCATCGTATACTGGTAATACCAGGTATGGCACGCCCTAGTGAATGATAAAATTAAACATTTAGACACATTGAACTCAATCTGATTCCTTTTACTCCAGTCAATAATTCTATCAATATCTGACTGGAGTCGATTGCAGTCCTCTAGGGTTAGTATTTCTAAGAATAATTTTAGGTCATCTGCAAAAAGAAGAAACCTGGAGTGCAGAATTACTTCTGAAATATCATTAATAAAAATGGAAAAGAGGAGTGGGCCTAAATTACCATTAGTGCTCTACCATTAAGCTACGGCGGGTTACCTCCTACCCGCCAAATGACTGGTTCGAGTCCCATCGGCGATATGTATCTTTTCTCGGATTTTTTATTAATGTTTGGCAGGAAATTATTATATTTTATTGCTCAACTCAATAAGATTAGAAAAAACTACCTATAAATAGTAAGCCCATAAAGTACCTTATAAAATGCTGAATTCTTCTAAATTACTAATTTGTTCAACCCTTGAATGGAAAAGGCATAGAAGTCTCCGTGGGTAAAACCTACAAGGACGGAACCTTAATTAAAGAGTATTTAGGATAGGCCCACGCTAACAAAAAACAAAAAAAATCGCAGTAGTTTTTCATAATCTAGATTCCAGATGGTAGATTTCCAGGCAGGTTATACCACCGTAATTATCATTAGGTCTACGCTTTCCTCGGCTTTTCCTTAGTGGCGATGAATTTTTCCTGCAAACGTTGCATAGTTTAACCATGAAATGTTAATTGGATCAGTCACGCATGCCGAGTCAGTGTTTTGATAAATCTCGTGCTAGGAGCACAGAACGTACAGTGGGTACTTAATGGAAGTTAGGATAACCTCCAAAGTTTCATTATCACTCGTGTGAATTAATGTTATACAATCGATGTAATAGCTTTGCAACTTTACCGTGTTTGTTTGCAAACATTACGTAAGCTTCGTTGATGGTAACGATTCGGTAAACAAAACATAAAGAAAATGATTTTCTGGAAAAACCTAGCGAAGGGGTCTATTGTTCTGACTTTTTCATTAGATTAAGTAACGAAACCTATGGAAATAACGTTTGGATATCGGTACAATTACTACTGTGTTTATTTTATTTTGAAATACAAAGCACTCATCTTAGGTTGAATTGCTTGTGTGAAAAAAGGGTTCTCGCCTTCGCTAGAATATTTTTATAATTTTGTGAAACTCGTACGAAAAATCAAGAACGAATTTATGTTTATAATTTTCATTGCATTTCTAAGCCTTCATTGCATTGCATTGTAAATACTATAGTCGAACACATCTTATAAAAACATTTGAAATAATCGAATTTGTATTTTTGTAAGGCCAGAAAGTGTCAGGCCTATAGAAACAGCTTTAAAGTAATAAAATCTCCTATTTACAAACCACTTTTGGGTTATGTTTTTATTGTATAATGTGGAAAATTGAGAGCTTTAGAAAATTATAGCATAAAAATTAATTATTTGTGCATGAACTTCGTAAAATAAAATACACACGTAATTTTTTCTTGTGCAAATCAAAACCTGGTGTTAAGCGGGAATTTAAATCTTGTCGATATTATGTACATATTGTTAGCGGTCCGATTTAGAATTTACACGACATGGTGCATCGCCTAAGCCTAATGCCCCGTTCTGACTGGGCAAGGAATTTAGTCGAATAGCAAGTAACTCTCCACTTGACTGACCAAAATGCTTCTACTTACTACTAAATGTATGATGTTGGGACTCGTTTAGTTACTAAAATACTCGCTACTCGACTAACATACTAGCCTAGTCTGTAAGGGCCAAAGTGATAATTACAGTAAGTTATATTACGTTTAGCATATTAGGAATATGTAAGCATAAAGCATAATGTAAAAGTAAATATAGGAACAATGTCAGTGTTCACAGTCCTCTCCACACGGATTTCCTGTGCTGTACTTTTTTCCTTTCTTTTTAATATTTTTGTATTGAGTATCTAATAGTCACTGTCTTCATAATGTTTAAAAATTAATTACACTCTCAGACGTGTTTTGACTTTAGTTTTGATATATTAGTTACTTTTTTTTTGTTTGAAATAATATTTCTCTGTCCAAAATATGTATTCAAATTTGGAATAACCTCTTATAATATCTATGGTAAAATATTTATCTTGGGCAGTGGAGTATTCAGATTTATTATTCTGTACGTAATATTAATCACTCATTACACATAATATTTTAGTAGTCCATTAGTAATCCATTGAAGAAAATGATTTGCCCAAAAACATAGATAAATTTAACTTTATCAATTTGCCTTTTTCGGTTAATTAAGTTGCAAAACCCAGCTCGAAAGATTTTAACTATTTTTTTTTACTAAATATTAAGTAAAATTATTACACATAATATTTTAGAAGTCCATTCACACACTGTTCCAATTCAACCGGAGCAACTAGAACTGCGGGTCCGGTTCATAAAACTTATAGTTCATGCCATAAAATCTCGAACCGGAGAGTGGCTCAACATTTCTTTCAACCAAGAAGAAATGCTGTATGTAGATCTAACACTTATAACTTATAACCGATATGTAAAGTGGTGTACACTTCATATGTAGACATTTGCCGTACTTTTTTGCTTTAGGCCAATAGCACTTTGTGCAAACAATAGTGGCACTCAACGATCACAAAAGCTTCCTTTTAGCATTCCTCAATGTGAACAGGTTTTCCGTTATCGTGATTTATTTTTGGGGTATTATACCGTGCTTTGCTACCCCCTTCTTTAACCACAGTTTAGACAGCATTAGAGTGTCCATAATAAGGCCAGGGGTGCCAGCATGGTCGATCGATATGAAGTTATCGACAGATTGTCGGTAACTTCTCATCGTTCCCTAGGACAACTGCAGATCGCTAATGTACAAACGACAGTTGATATCGAATATATTAAGGACACTTAATCATTGTGAACTGTCACCTATTCGTTTGCGATCTGCAGTTGTCCTAGGGAACGATGAGAAGTTACCGACAATCGCTCGGTAACTTCATATCGATCGACCATGCTAGGGGTGCTGATGTGTGAAAAAAAACTTTATAATTTTTAAGATTCAATAAACTTATGGTAAATTATTATATTATAACTATCGCAGACCAGTGAAAAATCACGGGGTAGTCTAAATTAGTGAAAAAAAAATCAATTTTGAAAATTACATTAAGATTATTTTTTGTTAAAATATTGCATGTTTAGTGAATACTTGATCGCTTATCTAAATTCTACACACAATCAGCTCCAATTTTGAAAATAAAACTTAAATTAAAAGTAAATTGGAGTATATTGATCTAGAGTTACGCATGACAAACCGACAACCGAAATTAATATTTCATCCCTATTCTTGCAGAAAAAATATCTGAACTACGAACACGTTTTTGTCAGAACGGCGGTATTTTAAAAGTCACTTCGCATAGTAACAGTCACATCCTACTTTGTATTTAGTATATTCAATTCCTCCTTTGTATTTTACTATATTATGTCGTACAGCAATGGTACACGTATCAAACTTTCTCTAGGGTTACATTTCTGACGTTAATAATTTTATGTTTATAATACGATTCCGTGACATTTGGTAATAATAACAGAATGGGTCCATATGCGTGCTGAGTAACCAGCTACAGATAGCTACCCCTTGTGACCAATAAAATAATTCATCTTTTTTAGAACCCCGACAGACCCTTGCTTTAATATTACGCTCCCTCAATAATCCCATGTTAGTCAGCAGCTTTTTATCAGTCTAATTTAAACTATTCTTTCCATGACCTGTTCACTGTTTTTTTCACAAAGAGATTTTTATTTATATCGACTTCAATACGAGCGCACTATTTTACGATTTGTATTATATTTTTTTAAGTAAGGTTTTTCAGTGATGATGAGAAAAAAATATAGGTTTCTCTAACAGGCCATAGGGTTATATTGTGAAGCTGAAGGGAGTGGTGAAGGGAAAGATACGAGGAAGACGATGAATGGTAAATTTCCTGACTATTCAGATCTGGTCACCAAAAATGGATGTACCATTTATTTCCAGTAGAATAGTGCATATTTACAGAGTACCAGACACTCTCAGATCGTCCTGGTTAAATACCACGTTTTGGTTCGTAATATTTCTTGAAATGGCATTAATTATGTTTAATGATCAGATCTAAATAGCCAGGTACTTCCCAACCTTCCTATTTCCCATCTCATTATCCCCACTCTCCTCAGTCCCTCGCAACATACTCAAAATTAGGTTGCCATAGTCCTCTTGGCTCCAGATAGTTACACAGGTGTAGCATTTGGGTCTCTTGTGCGGTATTCACATTAAAAAATACAAAGCATAAATAATCAAAAACACTCTTTGGGATACAGGAAAAAAAGACTTGAAATTTTAATTCGGTAATTTAGTACCTAATCTATTTCTCGATTATGCCCGTCGTTATTATATCGATTAGACGTAAATAAATCATCGGTGGAAATGATTTTTGAAACGCGTAATTTCCTGTAGGTAAGAGATAAAATCAAAAAGCCTTGTAAACAAACGCCAGAAAAATACACAGACAGTGATTAATAAGAGTTTGGAGGTTTAAAACAAATTTCTGCTAAACCGCTTTGATAAAAATATTATTTTCACAAGCACCTTAGGAAATAATGCATTATTCAATCTAAATAATGTTTTACATTGTACCATCCAGGTACCCATATTTTTTTTAACCTTATTAGACCAATAAAATACATTATTAATTTATGATTTATTTTCCAGAAAACTTATTAAGAGTTTTGTATCATTATTCAATGTACATTTTAATTTGTTTTTTATTTGATAATATTACTAGGTTAAAATTACATTCGGAATTTTAATAAAAAATTATTAAGAAAATCATTTTTAAATATTTAAAAAACTTTACATTTATAACAATAATTATTGATATGATAAAATTTGGCATCAAAATAATGTTCGTACGTCTTTCTCCAGTCAATAAATAAATATAGCATAAAATAAAATACAAAACTAATAAATATGTGACAAAAACCAAATAACCGTACCGCTAAAGTGTATCTAAAAAATAAGTGTTGTGAGTGATGTTTGAAAAATTGTCCCCTTTCCCTCGATGAGTTTGTGGCCCGGCACCAACGGGGGAGGGGGTGGCGGAAGCTCCGTGGGCTCGGCCTCCACGGGGGACCCCTCCCCTTCGCTGAACAGCCCCCCAGATACAATGGGGGACGTTTATGCAGCCTGGCGTAAGTTATTTATCTCTGAAGAGATCAAGAAATTGTTAATTGCCTATCTATCAATTAAAAAACTATCAATTTCACATCTGCCCTGATTATAAACACTGTAACCTTGTCTGAAACGTTGGTTAGAGAGGTAGCGCAACACAGCATAACACCCCATAAACAAATAACAAAAATCGATTGCTTTACAATTATTATAAGCAATAATTGTTAACCTGAAACACTCATCCATATTGAAAAACCTCCCGAGAAAATATACATTCTACAGACTCGAACCCGCACCCCTTTGATTGCCGGTCAAGAGCTCTACCATTAAGCTACGGCGCCTTATCTCTTACCCGCCAAATGATTCAATATATACCTAGAGTTTCATTCAACAATTACCGCTTATTACATTTTGACCGTGTTTCATTCAAAATGTAATAAGCGGTAATTATTGAATGAAACACTAGCGGCCTTACTAAAAAAAAACACTCCGCGGCCGTTAAACGGTGTTTTACATGTTGCAACGCTGGAAATTTTACTTGTAAATTGGAGTTTTCATAATAATCCGCTAGGTGGTGTGATTGATGCGCCTGCGCATTGCCGAAAATATAACCGCGTACGTTAACACTACGGAAAAAAGTCGGTCGCGGATTTTTGTCTGATTAATATGATCTTTTAGTTAATTATTTCAATCTTTATGACTAATTCGCACTTATATTCATGTATTCAATATATTTGCTATTAATTTGTGTTGTTTTTTGTTAGTTTAAGTCAAATTGTGGCACTAAAATCATGTGTTCTAAATTAAGCTGTCAGAAAATGGTTCATAGGTTATGTTCAGAAATAATTTGCATTTTAAGATCTTTATTTTATTATAAATTCTTGAAAGTGATGTTTTTTGGTGACTAAAATGTCTAATACATATTTTAGTAAACGTATCAAAGAAATTAATGCCTTAAGATGTGCAAGCAACGTATTCAAACGTGAGTTTTTTTATTGTAAATTTTTGGATATGAAAAGCGAATTTCAAGACTTTTTAATATTTTTTTATTGTTTGAAGGAGTAAAAAGTGAGGTGACAGATTTATTTTAAAATCATTAAATAAAAGGACTGTGTTTTTTGAATTTTGAATTTTTCCAAATATTTCAATGTTTTAATAGAAAGTGTTTGGGGTAAGTGAGTTTTTTTTTCCAACTTGATGTTTGAATCTTAAAATACTACAGTTTTTAAACATTTAAGTATATTTTAGATATGAAAATCTTAAAGGTAATTAAATTTTGGTTCTAAAATGGTATTTGTTTTTACGACATCTCAAAAAATAATAAATATATAGGACATTAAAAAAAAAAATCGAAATTCGTTGAAAATTACAAATGGAACAAATATATACAACAGATAAACTACCCTCCTTGGCCGTGTAAGCAATGTACATATCTTTCCATGAACAATCTTTTGTCAGTTCTTAATTAGTAAGGATTCTTCATACATGGTTGTTTGACCATTGTACAAATTTTTCAGAAAGTTTATTAGTAAGGCTGGTAAAATGGCGACGTTGTCAGATCAAAACCATATATTTTGTTTAGTAAGAATTTGAAAAACGAAATGTACAGACTTTACACAACGTGCTACAGAAACACCGTTTAACGGCCGCGGAGTGTTTTTTTTAGTAAGGCCGTAGGTATATATTGAAATGTAATAAGCGGTAATTGTTGAATGAAACACTAGGTATATATTGAATCATTTTGCGAGTAAGAGATAAGGCGCCGTAGCTTAATGGTAGAGCTCTTGACCGGCAATCAAAGGAGTGCGGGTTCGAGTCCCGTCGGCGACATGTATCTTTTCTCGCGAGGTTTTTTTTAATAATTATTGCTTATAATAATTGTTACCCTTTGTGCTATGTCAAAAAAAATATTGCCTTAAACATTAGTTTATCGATTAAAAATAAGCGATTGCTTTACATTTACATTATATTTTCCGAATCAGCTTCTGTTGTGGGCCATGTTTTTTGGTTTGTTGTAAAAAATAAAATAATTTCCGTTCGTCCAAAACGGAAGTATTTTTTCCTACTTTCAATATTTTGCACTCGGAAAACAGAAGAAAACTTATCGTATGTCTGAAGATTATCCTTTAAAACCTCCACACACCATTTTCCAAGTGAAAATAAATTGAAAAGGAGTATTTTCTGCTCTGAAAATAAAGAAAATCAGATCAAAAATTGTGAACACAGTGTTGCGTTACAACACCTTCCTTTATAATGAAAATAATGGTTTAGTATTTCTAATTTCTAGTAGCTACTCTTATGGCTACGTGACATCACTTGCCTAAATATTATTATTTTTTTAGTTCAATGGGAGTTATTTTTAGTTCAAAATGTAACTTTATTACATTTATTTTCAACAAAAAAATTTAATGATTTAATTAAATTTAATTTTTTTTTACATGTATGTAAGTGTGGGATTATAGGTTAGTCAAGTGATTTCAACATCCTTCAATATATGTCGTTAGTATATTTAGTTATACGCATTTTGTGGCATCTCAACAGTTCTATCTTCGTTCGTATCTAATCTACGAACGGTTATTATAATATCCGAAGGCATATGGTGGACGGCTAGACTCCATCAGTGTAGTGAGTCCGCATCCGCAAAATAACTTAGAGGACCTATAGAAAGGACCTGTAGACCTATAGAAAGGACTTCGGGTACAGTTAAATATTACGATAAACGTAAATAAAGTAACTTGTAATCTCAACGAACCTCGTTCTTATTTGAAAGTTTCCAAGTTGGGTTTCGAAGGTTAGAAAAAAACATATTTTCTCTTTTTTTATATTATAAATAAATTATATTATTTAAAATTTTAAGAATATGAAAGTGCGACATTTAAACAAGATTTTATAAAATATTAATAAAAAAATATGAAAAATTCAGGTGATGGGACCCGGTTTCCGGAAACCCTTAAAAAGTGTCCTTCAGTGGACTTATGATAGCTTCATCTGACATTGAAAAACTTTTTTATTTTAGTAGGTTAGTGTAGCTCCTGCAACGAAGGATTAAAAAAATATATATTTTTGGCACAGTTTTATGCAAAACAGTGCAAATTTTAGTGCGTGTAGATAGCCCTGTAAAATTTTCAATTAAATTTTTTTTTACTACAGAGATATTTTTTAGAATATTTGACAAATTTGTCTAATTTTTTTTTATTAAAATATCCACAGTTTCCCTTCTGCATATATTAGCTATCTATAATAGCAAACACTTAATAGTGACATTTTTATTTTTGTGTCTTTTTAGACCTTCAGTTAAATTTTCAAACCATTAAAAACCATGTTTAAAAAAAGTTATTTTACTTTGGCTATGACATTTAAAATTACAGAAAAAATTTGTACAGGAATATTTATTTAGGCTCAAAGGAAACTGTTTGGAAAAAAAAAATATTTATTTAAATTTTTGGGCCAGACTTTTACTTCTTCAAACATAGCTTTTCCACGAATTTCATATGAATAAATACGATCAACCTAGTTTGAACCCCAGTCAAAGGGAAATTAGTTATAATAATTATTTACAAATGTTGGATAAAGACCTTAAAAATAATATGTACCTAAATACTTAGTGCTGTAAAATTCTAAATAGTTAATAAGAAATAAGTAATTGATCAAACAGCTGTGCTGTATTTGAAGTGAATGGAATAAATTTTAATATTAGCAAAAAGTAACTGCTTCATCGTGAAGTTTGTTTAAGATACTAATGACTTTAGTTGAATATTCATAAATTCTAATTAAGGCGATAAAACAGTTTTAACCACTTTAGATAATGTGTTATCAAATAATTTGATTCCCTCACACGTTAATTTGTCATTTGTGTGAATATTTTGCAAATTTCTTGCGAATAGATTAAATTATTTTTTAGTTTTATTTATTTCGTGCCCATGCCAATGACGGACCGTTTTGGTTTTGTTGGTTTTTTGTCGTTTTTAAAATTAATAAATTTTAATTAAAATATTTAAAAAAAAATTTTTAGTAGGATGATAAACAATCTGAAAAAAGACATTTAATAATTCGATACGTTTTCAAAAGAATCCCTCGTTTGTGAATATACCCTATTTCATGGTATCTGAGGCCGAGAAGTTGAAAGTTCTCATGAAAATGGCAAGTAATCTGAAAAGCTCGAAGAAGATGGCGCCGCACAGTGGGCTGAAAATCGCCTTTCATAGACATAGAGACTCGAATTTTCAAGGCTCTTTTTTTGGCTAAAAATGGATTCTGCTGATCATTACTATGCTATAAAATTTTTTATGGAGCAATTGCGTGTACAAATGAAAAAGTTATCATTTTTTAAAGAAAAAATTGTATGGCACTGACATTAAAAATGAGACTATCTCTGGAATCATGAGGTTGACCATTATATCCTTACACACAGATATACTACTATTTATTTGTATTTTTTTGACATACTTCGTATTGTGGCGCAACTTGCGTTTTTTTTTTGAATCCTCAATGTCGAAAAAAATACTTTTTTATGTTGATGATTCACTTTAATGAAAAATTTTGGTTTATAGTGTCAATAAAATATTGTAAACTAGACAAAGCATACTCATATGTAAAGCATTTAACCATTAAAATGAATCATCAACATAAAAAAAGTTTTTTTTCAACTTTGAGGATTAAAAAAAAAAGCGCAAGTTGCGCCTCAATACGAATTATGTCAAAAAAATACAAATAAATAGTAGTATATCTGTGTGTTAGGATATAATGGCCAACCTTACGATTCCAGAGATAGCCTCATTTTTAATGTCTTAAAAAAATGATAACTCCTTCGATAACGCAATTGCTTCATACGAAATTTTATAGCATAGTAATGATCAGCAGAATCCATTTCTAGCCAAAAAAAGACCCTTGAAAATTGAAAATGTCTATGAAAGGCGATTTTCAGCCCACTGTGCGCCGGTGTGATTGGCGATCATTTGCGTAATATGGCAGCAACTATATGATATGATTTATCCACTCGAGCGATCACGCGAAATAAATAAATATCCCTTGATTGGTCGCCACGTTTGAAAATTAATTTTTTAAATTTTCCACCTACGTTAAAAAAATTATTACTCTACGTAAACATATAAACAAATATAGTGCTATACAGTTAATGAATTCACAGTTATATTTTCTGGGTTTTCGAGTTAAAATCTGCCGTGTAAACTTTAATTTTGCGTCCACATTAAATATTTTCTATGGAGTTTCTTGTAAATAGTCTAAATAATAATCCCATATAGAAATATCTATAATAAAACTGAATCCAGATTTGAAATGATTCCTAAGAAATTGTATTGTAATAAAATATATTTTTAATGCATTTACCAAAAACTGCATTACACCAAATAGATGCATTCATTATCTTCATTCTAAAATAACAATTAACTCGATTAATGCTTTATTTATTGAAAATTATTCATTTGCAAACATCGCCACCCCGAACAATCTTTTGCGACATGGAAACAAAAATCCACTGTTTTTAAGATAAATCACTTCATTTTTAATTATTTCGATATATAAACAGGTTAAAAACATTGATAATTCATTATTAGACTAGTGTACAAATATATTAGAAAAAGCAACCAAAAAACATATAAATATGACATTTTACAGGATAAGATTTTGACAGCTAGCGGTTTGATAAAAATGTTTAAGAAACTATTATTTCAACTGTACACTGTAAGGTATCTAAAGCGACGAACAGTGACATCTTCTGATCATTAATAGAAATAAACGTTCAGTTCTCAAATAACTTATATGCAGGACGCGGGAACATTTGAATAAAAATCATAAAATGTTTTACGAATGGTAGGAAAATGTGGTCTAAATTTGGACCGATTCAATCGCAGAAAAATAAAAGTCTTCCGAATTTGGACCGATTTCACTCCAGTGGTTAAAAGATATTGTTTTAGGGATTTAAACGTTTTTTTAATGATTGATTAATGGTGATATGGTGATTGAAGTGTTAATGAGGTGTTAAAAATGAATTTATAAATATAAATGCAAAAGTAATTGGAAAAAAGGCAGTCCTAATCGCAAACATTTTTAGATTGTTTATCTACGAATATATTTTGAAAAATGTACACATACTTTTGAGAGAAAATGATGAGAAATAGGTTTTGATTTTTTATTTTCTCTGTCATTGTGTCGTCTATTTCTCCAAGAATCCCTTTGACTTTTATGGAAACCTTTGTTTATTTTTTTTCCTCTCTTTCAGATGAAATGCTGGAAGCCGAGGGAGGCAGTATGGCCGTGAGGGTGGGTGCATTAGAGAGGAGGGCCCTGGAACAAGGGGAACAACTATTGTGCCTGCGCTCCTCCCTTGCCGATGCTCTTAGAAGACTAGCACTACTGGAGTCCCCGAGAAATGGAACCCACACCACACCAAATACTCCTACTAGATGTAAGTAGCTAATTTGGCATCATATCCAGTTTTTTTTAAATATTAACTCCACACAGGAGGCCTTGAGGAAAATAATTTCCCTCAGGGTCCTATGCCATCTTAGAAGTTGCTGGGTGGAGGGTCTATTTGAGGAGAGGAAGGAGTGAACATGGGTCTTGAAGAGACCCATGTTGTGGGAAGGAGGAAACACAGAGGCCGGCAAATTGTTACACAGCCGAGCTGTTGACCTTAAGAACGAGTCGTAGGAGCGACCCGTTCTCATGTGTCAATGTCAACCGTGTACATATCTTGAGCGTGCGTTTAGCGTGTTTCCTGACTACGCACCGGTGCCGAGGGGATCAATGACGCTAGTTCCTCGGAGCATCTTCCATTGAAATACCGGTATAACAAGGATAGCATTCCCACCCGACGCCTGTGCTCTAAAGATTGCAATCCGTTTGTTAAGACGGGAGAATCTATCAAACGGACAGCCCATTTCTGCACAGAGTCGAGGATGGTTTTCGGGTACTTTTGGGCTCCAGATCAGAGGTGGCTGCCAAATTCAACCGTGGGACGCACTTGAGATTTGTACAGGGTTAGCAGTTGTGTACTATTATATTATTACAGTACTTTCCGTTTCTGAGAGGCTAACTTAACTCTGGCTTCACTTAGAGTCACTTAGAGTTACACCGAGCGTATCAATGGAGGGCCTATTCGGAAGAATGCTACCGTTGAAGGAGACTAGGTTATCATTTCGATCCTTTTTAGACGTAGTCAGACATGATTGGACCTTTGAAACATTAAATTCGATGAGATTATTCTTAAGCCAAGAAAAAACACTCGCGAGGTAACTGTCCATTCTTTGCTTCAAAGCCCTCCGAGCCGTTGGAATTTGTGCACCCTTTGGGGGCTTGTCAAACAAAAAGGTATCATGGACTGTACTGTCATCCGCTTAACAATGAATTGGTTAACTAACTAACTAACCATAACGCCGTTTCACCTCAGGGGTAGGCAGAGAGGACGGACCGCCAAACAACTCGGTCTTGGCATACACTCCTCGCCTCATTCACATTCATACATCTTATCACACACGCTCTTCTATTATTCTGACTTTTGACATGGCCCGACTCAAGTATCTGATTGACTTGATCGTGCCATGTCTTCCTCGGGCGTCCTCGACTTCTTCTACCATTCACATTCGCATCATATATTCTCTTGACACTCCTTTTTTCTTCATCCATTCGCTCTACATGTCCAAACCATCTAAGCGTCCCTTTTTTAATCTTACTTATGACCCTCACATCGAATTGGTGCACATGTCAAAAAGACATTGATGTGCAACAAAAACAAAGTCGGAGACGGAACCGATCCCTGTGGGACGTTAGCATTTATCGAATGCGAGGAAGAGGTGAAACCGTCAGCAACCGTCTGGATCGACGTCTTCCTCAAAAATTCGGCAATCCACGTACACAAGGATGCGGGAAGTCCGTAAGAAGGCAGTTTGTTGACGAGTCCTCGGTGCCAGACCCGGTCAAATGCCTTGAAATTGTCCAGTGCAACCATTTGGGTCTCACTGAAACGTTCCAGGCACCGCCCACAAACATGCGTCACATACGCGAGAAGATCACTGCACTAGCGTTTTCGCCGGAATCCGTATTGACGGTTGTTAATAATTTTATTCTTCTCGAGGTATGTGAGCAGTTTGTCGTTGATCACACGTTCCATCACCTTGGATAGAACTGATGTGATCACATGTACAGAGCCAGAATTCAGGGACATTTTAAAAAGCTTTGTTAAAATCGGAGCTGGTTCTGCAGCGCACCTCTGCATTACCAGGGCGGGGATTCCGTCAGGCCCGCTAGCTTTATTAACATCAAACCCTCGTAAGACTTGGAGTACATCCCGGGTGCAATTAAGAACCACTGAAAAAAGTATGTATATTATATGTATAAGGAAGATGGTCTGTGGCGAAATGGCTTCGTTTTTATGAAAATCTACAGTTTTGTTCCAAGATTGGTGAAATTTTGCACACTATAGTCCCAGAAGTGAAAACGAATTCAAAGCCCAGCGAAGTAAAAATAATTTTATTTATTAATCTATATAGAAGGTAACTACAGTTTGGTTACATGTCCTTTTCGATGCCTGTCTTACTAGGATATTCCTGTGTCGAGATAGAGGTAGGAGGTACATAAATGAGAACAAATTTAGTTACATGGATATTAAGGTTAAATTCATTTTAGTTTCAATAATATCAAAAAGAAAGGAATCGTAATTGTGGGTTAACCCTCTCTCTCTCTCTGGTTTCAATCCTGGGATTGGTTTGCAGCAATTTCCTTTATTTTTTTCTTCCATTTTTCCCTGTCTTGTGCGGTTCTTTTGAAGTCTGCATATGATGAGCAGCGCATGTCCACAGCGCAGGTCCTCCAGGTACTCTCGGCGTGGGCGTCCCCTAGAGTTTGTTCCCTCTGTCATACCCTCCATTATGGCATGCAAGAGGCCTTCTTGTCGTATTATATGGCCGATCCATCTTGCACCCCTTTCGGACAAGGTCCTGAGCAGGTGCCTTCCTCCTTCGATTCTTTGGATAACCTCCTCATTTGTAATGTGGCTCTCCAGAAAATTCCTAATAGTCTTCTATAGGACCACATCTCAAAAGCCTCTAGTCTCCGTTTATCTCTTTCGGATAGGTACCATGTTTCGCAGCCGTGCATCAAGATACTCCATGTTATTGACCCTATGTTATCTTATATGATTAGTGTTTTAAATGTTTCTTATGTACATACGAAGATAATTAAATCGTAATAGTGAGAGATCAACAATCTTGATATAATGTTTTGTTTGAAATGACTACATCTTAATAGCCAGGTTGACAGACATTTCCCATGTTTCCCCAACCTTTTTTTAACCCCATTACTTTCCACAATCGCACTGGCTCCATAAAACCAGTGGCAGCTCGTGACTCAAGGCGATGCACGACATTGTGTTATTTTCGGGATCAGGCCGCTAACAATAACACTCCTTATATAGATAACCATAAGGTTTAAATTCCCGTTTAACACCAGGTGCCTGTTATGATTTATTCAAGGAAAAAAAATCACCAAAAGGCGTATTTTATTTTATTTTGCGAAGTTCAGGCACAAATGATTAAATATTTTTCGATCGTTTTCAAAAAAAAATTATTTTCCACATTGTGCAATAAAATCATAACCGAAAAAGGGTTCGTAAATAGAACATTTTGACCTTTGAAGCAGTTTTTATGGGGATTATTCTTTATTTTTTCTAATAAAATTCACTGCATAAAACATCCAATGAAAATAGAACAACTATTAATATTCACAAATATAAAAGTAAGAAGTAATGCTTACGATTCCTGAGATTCCTCCCTTGCCGCAATTTTTCACATTTATTTAAGAAACACATAACATAGATAATAAAAATTTGGTCCCTTGTGTAACGTGCATCACATATTGTAGAAGATATAGTAGAGTTATGAAACACGAAATGGAACTTACAGAAAACAATAATTTAAAAGCAACACATTTTTTACTTTTCAGAAGACTTTCTGGTTATACATAATTAGAATAATATAACTTATGATTTCCACTTTATTGTGGATATTTTCAATATATAAAAACCAACCAGTTTCGATTAAACCTGAACCTTCATCAGAGTTACATAAAAACTTAATAAATTAATTACAGAGTTAAAATGTATAGGCAACATAAAAGAGGTAGAGAGAACATCAATTTTGGTGGTGGCCAAAGGGAAGGTTGGCAAGAGAGAGGGGGTAAAAGTATGTGTAGGGAAGGAAATATATTTAATATGTAAAAAAATATTTTGGTTTTTTTAAAGGTTTTTTTTTTTAATTTCAAGACTTATATATTAGTAAGACGTTGGACCCATCCCATTCTTTGCAGTACATATATATATGAGAAGATTTCTTAAAAAGTGATCTTCATTTATTAAGTGTGTTCAAATTCAGAAAAACCTAAACGTTTAATGCTGAGCAATCACCAGTCTCGGCCTCCGTAGTGGAGGGGCAAGGCGACTAGCGATCCGGATCGAGGGTTAAAATCCCGGATAAATTTTATTTGATTGGTTTGTGTTTTCACAATCATTGAAAATAATATATCAGGTGTACTTTCCGCACGTTCCATAATGGAAGATACTCTCGGTATCGCTCTGGTAAGATCACCATTCTCAAATTAAAGGTTTTAGCCTTGTTTCTTGGCTTATATATGATTTGTTATAGCCAGGTACTCCTCCACCTTTCTCGTCCTCATCTTCTTCCTCTTCCCCATCTACTTCCCCTCCCCACTTACCTTCAGCCTCACAACAAACCCCAGTTGGGGACGCCATAGGCTCACTGGCTCCAGACGGGAGAAGTTAGGACTCTGGTGAGGTATTAACATTAATAAAAGACGGCAGTTAAGTATTGTCAGAAATTGATTCTAGGTCAGAATTTAACATAAGATTTTGCATAATAGTTTGACATTATTAAGATAGATGGCAGGCTTCTCCCATCCCCTCCAACGGAATTGAAATTAATATATTGTTTGCAAAACTAATTATTGCTCTCTTCTGCATCAAACCACCTAGAAAAAAACACATCAGTTCCGTTGGGGGGAAATTAAATTCCTTTGGGTTGTATTATTTCGTGTCAATAAAATTTTATACTTGTACTATAAAAAACAAAGTGTATTATTAAAAGTCTCCTTTCTATTCTTAAATGAATCCTAAAACATTACAAGTATGATGTAAGAAGAGTACATATTCGTCATTTTCTTTATCTTTTAAATTGATCAAAATATTACTTCTGTTTTTATTAGTATAGAAAGCGGCTTTAATTTCTGTTTGGAAAATTATTTTGTAATTTTTATAAAACTGTAGGCAGTTGGAGTATTATTTTTTGAAGTTAAAAGTTTTATATTTTTTCATAATCACGGTACAATAAATTATCGTATTTTTGTGCGATCTTGCGCGTTATATGGCTTCCTAAAATGATAAACAACAACAAGTAACGGCCTTGTGAACTGGTTAATAATATTACGAACGTGTAAAAACAAAGCCGTACTTTTCGTAATTTTAAGTAGGTTACTTCCATTCATAAATAAATTTATAATGAATAACTAATTGATTATTCCTTTGTAGCTACTTGTTTCTTTTCACTGAGTTTCACGCTCTTCTGTGATATTTGATGGGGTAATTTATGGACGATTAATACCGGAAAATGTTTTTTTTCTAGGAGTACACGGAGAAAAATGTTATTCGAAAAAACGATAATTTTAATAAACAGTGTTTCAATGTTTATTGGCGGGAAAATGTAGGAATAAACATTGAAACCTTGTTAATTTGTTCGTAAGAACTTCAGTCCCGTTTTTAACCGTTTTTACTAATAAAATGATAGTTTTTTCGATTAACATTTTTCTCCGTGTAGGTACTTAGAAAAAGCAGTAGGGCTGGTTGTTTCACAGAATTTTAACAATTCTGTAAATTCTATTCAAGTTCTGTTATTATTTCGGCTATGTGAAACAACTGACCAATTTTTTGATTTTAGATTTTTTATAATTTGAAACCTCGAAATTTGATCAAATTATTAACTTTCAGGTTCTGTGAAAGCTCTATTCAAGTTCTGATATTATTCTAATTCTGTGAAGTAACTGGCCCAAAATGATAAAATAACAGATCTTATATTATAGATCTTGAAAAACAACTTCTAAATTTGGTGAATGGTTCAAATTCTGCGAAACAACCCGTACTTAGACTAAAAAGAGAATACAAATAAATCTTTTGTAGTTTTGATTGTATTAGCAATTTACAAAGTGGCGTTTAACTCCATTTTTGATTGCTAACCTGCAAGAGAGTCATTATGTAAAATAACTGCACCAAAAATGATTCTCACCTTGTTAACCGAAAACCTCTTATTCTTCCAATGTTACTACGCTGTCGGTTTCCTTCACCTCTGGAGCGTTAGTAGCGTTACAAATGTTAAAAATATATTAATATAATTTGTTTGTTTTCCAGCAACAACGCCATCCAACACCAAGGATATAAGATTAAGAACCCCTTCCTACCGCCAGTCCCCCGACAGCACCATCCAGCCCCCGCCAGTTTCCCGCAGTGACCCCTCCCGGAGGACCACAGTGCATGGGACCCCTAATAACTCTACCCTCACACAAAGGTATTAAACAATACGGGCCTTAATAATGACCTCAGAGTAATGCCTATTTTAAAAACTCATTAAAAGTGCTGAAAAAATAGCTAAATAATAGGTTGCTTTGGGTTATGATATGGGCTATTTAAATTTTTTTTTTTCACCACTTTTAATTACTTTTAAAAAGGGTGTTGAAATGCCACTTCGTTGAGTTTTCATGGAACCAATTAGCTTGGTTTACAATCTCAAGCTCCTTTATAATGAAGAAAAAATGATTTTAGAGGTAATTTTATGTGTTAATTGTTAGTAGAGGAGATGTACCGAATATGGGATAGCTTAGGTAAAAAAATTCTAATTAATTATATTTAAATCGTTTATTAAGTATTACATATTAAAATCATTGGAAAAATAGTTACGTAACTTAAAATGTCAACGAAACATTAAAAAAAACACACTAACGTCTTCATTTTAAACGAAAAGTAAAAACATAGAAAAAACCAATCTCCAAAAAAGTGCTCCTATTATGGGATACACCGATTTCGATGCAATAATCACATATAAAATCAATATTATCTGCTCCCGAACACTCAATATGGCACCAATGGCGGTGCCTATATATTACAAACCTCATCGGACTCATCATCACGAGGTTGGATTGCCGTCGGAATGTCTTCAGAAGAATGGGATAACAGCGACATACTAGTACGTGACAGCTCAGAAGAAGACGTAGAGTCGTATCGTAATCTCTGATGGGTTTCTTCGAGACTTCTTTTTTCACCTGGACTTCAAATATTTTCGTGCCATATTTCACAACACCCCTTTTCTTCTGCAGTTTTTCCTGCTTTTCTTCCTCTAGTGGAAACCGTCTTTTCTTGTTTATGTAGGGCGTAATTATATGTGGGTTTACGAGGACAGGCTTGGGTCAGCAGATGGAAGTGATCGGTAATCCAGCAACTGTCGCCTAAAACTGGGCCCAAGACTGAATTTCGTCCAAGCGCAGCTTCCGTGGCATCTTCTTCAGCGCTAGGCGTACACAGTCTAAATAAAGTGCTTCGAGGGACCTCATAAAGAATGGCGGCTTTCTGATATCCCATGGTCTTCGATTTTACAGCTTCCATGGTTTTCATCAATTTTTCTGTGTTTCACGTCTTCCGCTGTTTCTTCTCCGACATTTTGACCTTCGTGTAGGCCAAAATACGAACTACAATAGCAAAAAAGAAATTTAGTTCTACTATAATTTCATATTAGAAACACTGTTCCTAATATGAGATACTATTCCATATTAGGGTCATCAAGAAATCCCATATTTGGAACAAGATCAATACTATCAAATATATTCATAGAATAAAATCTACTTGTATTTAACTTCAAAACATTACGAAAACATAAAAGTTAAATAATAATTTTGCCGATCAGTGAAAGATTGAGAGTTTTGTGTAGAAAATTTTTTGAGAAAAAATAAAATGAAAATTACGTAAATATCATATCGGTGAGGCACAAAAACTTAATCACTCTCTCAGGCCCATGTGGTGTGGTCGGCGTCCGGAAGAGTACTGACTTATTCAAGGTCGGTAGGTGGGGAATGGGGAACGCTGGGTTATAGAGGCTTTTCTCCCTTACATTTTGAGAAACACCACTATCCCATATTAGGGACATATGCCATATTCGGTACATCTCCTCTATACTTGTGTTAATTGTTAGTATACTGCGGAAGATGCTTTTTTTATCCTGGAGGATTTGTTTGGACTTTTTGGGACACTTTCGTCGTACCGGGCGAGTTTATTTATAAAATTGTTTTTGTAACATTGTCGAACAAAATCGCGAATCTCAGTTTAATAATTGATAAACGTTGCTAAGCACCCAAGTATCTTTGAGAATTTACGAGTTTTTATTTATTTTATTTCTATATTAATTATATTACGAGTACCTACAATTTTATTGGTGGTGTGCTGTGCCTGTCCCACTAGAAACTCTTTTGTTGAGGCACGGAATACTAAAAATACAAATAAGGAGACAATTTTTAGAAATGCATACTTGAAAATTGGTTTTGATAAAATCTTTTAGGTTAGATCTGTCTTGACTGATGATCCAAGACTTTCCAGATCCAAGATTTATATTTAAATTGTGTTATGTTTTGTCTAATGGTCAGTGGAAGAGCTTTTTAAAGCTTTGTTGCAAAGTATCTAAAAATTTATTTGGCTTAAAGTTGTTTTAGCTAATGAATAAATAAAAGATTATAACCTTTGATTCTAGAATCACTAGCAATGTGGACATTTTCAAAAGAAAAAAAATTGTGGGAACCGCGGGAGGGTTTTCCAAATTAGTTTGAAAAACTTTTTTGACGCTTTCGAAACTTTCGGTATGCAAAAACACATTCGAACAAATCCTCCTTAAAATGCTTTTCTTGTACCTACCTACCTAGGATATTTTTTAATCTACGCGATTTTGCTTCTTGCTGATAGTGCTCTTCTACGTGATATTGTTATATTCTTTTTTAATTTGTTTTAATTTATCTTATTACAGGAGAGGAGTCCACTACCAGTCCACAGGATCACTTCAGTCTGAGAGTCCAAACAGTTCTTCAAGCCTTAGTCCCGCCCCCTCTCCTTCTCCCCGTGCCACCCCACACCCCCCTCCGACCACCACACAAAGATATTCACTGTAAGTATTTTAGATATTCATTTAAATTTATTTAGTTAGCCTAAGTACATTTTGTTCAACTTATGATTTGCAATCCTTTTAATCAACTGTTAAGCTGAAATTTTGGTTCAAATGCACAAATACGCTCTCCCCAAAGCAACTCTCCGACCCACAGCGAATGAGGGTTACTGAACAAATCACGTAGCTGATCGAATACTTAGATTGATCGATCGAAAAGTTGGGAACAACGGCTGTACTTATAACTAATAACTTACAGCTAACATTTATTACTAGTGACTTACAACAACTAAGATTTATAACTAATGACTTACCATTGAGACTTACAGCCTTCGGCTAAATATGGACACTTATAACCGGTCCCACGGCAACTCAACAAAGTGTCATTTCAACACCCCTTTGAAAAGTCATTATTTTTTTTTAAGAATAGCCCATAACCTAACCTAACGTAACCCATATAACCATTTTTTTCATTTTTTAATAACTTTTCAAAGGAGGTATTCAAGTTAATGATACCGAGTTGTCCGATCACCCTTATAACCAGTGCACGGAGAAAAATGTTATTCTAAAATACGATCTTTTTATTCGTAAAAATGGTTAAAAACGGGACTGAAGTTCTTACGAACAAATTAACAGTGTTTCAATGTTTATTGGCGGGAAACGTACGAAATTACGTATACCAACAAATTATTATCACATGTTTCCGTCAATAAACATTGAAACCCTGTTAATTTGTTCGTAGGAACTTCAGTCCCGTTTTTACGAATGAAATGATCGTATTTTAGAATAACATTTTTCTCCGTGTGACTGACAACTAAAATTTATAACTCGTAACTTACAAATAAGATTTATAACAACAGTGGCCGAGTTGGCATTGCGTTTAAGTCCTGCCCAGGAGTCCCGTGTTCAATTTCTCGGCTGGCTAAGTCCTCCATCATGACACAGAAACATTTTCCGCTTTAGATGATTATAGTAGGAGATTTACAAATACTGTCAGTTTATTCATAACCAGAAAATGTTTGTCTTTCTTTTTAAAATATAATAAATTATAGTGGTGATTTAAAATTAAGACAACCAACTAGTAACGTAAAACTAATTCATGTTTAGACCAAAATATATAAATGTTAAATGGGTTTTTTCATAATAATGTTTCTTGCTGAATCCTGAAACTGAAGCATATAATTCAATAGCTACCTCAATGAAAACACTTCCTTGGTTGGGAAAATTTTTCTAAGTGATATTTACATAAATTTCTCGTAGTGTATTGATTATTCTTTCATTACAACTAACTCTAAGTTATTTTTTTCTGTTTTCAGATCACGAAACAATTCGTCCTCGAGCAATCAGAGTGGTGGTGTCGGTGGAATGACATCTCCTGGACCAGGTAACTTGACCAAGAGATGGAGTTCAACGGGAGATTTTAACGCTCCCCAAGGGGGCATTGCAAATAACAGGTATAAATCTTTTTTATTCCATTACCGTTTACAACGTCAAAAGAAAATGCATTTAAACCAACACGACTATATAAATGCCCAGACATTGACAGCTACTACGATATTTAAAAAAAGATGTATAATATTTTTTTAAATATCATATTTGCCTGCTAAGACTCGCAAAAATGGAACGGTGATAAGAATGGCTAGCGCTATCTTATTTCTGTAATACGAGTGAGGGAGACGCAAGAAAATTATTACTTTTTACATTTCTCTCACTCATATTAAATAAATGAGATGCCGAAAATCGCCACCGTCGCCGTGCTTTTGCGCGGGAATTATAAAAGCAGCCAATATCAGAGGCCCTAGCATACTCGCTCGATAACGATCGGTAGGATAACTATCGGTAACTTCTCATCGTTCCCTAGCATGACTACAGATCGCCGACGAAAAAGTGAAAGTTCGCAATGACTAAGTGTTCTTAACGTATTCGAAATCAACTGTTGTTTATACGTTAGCGATGTGCAGTTGTCCTAGGGAACGATGAGAAGTTACCGATAGTTATCCTATCGATCGTTAAAGAGCGAGCGTGCTATGGCCTCAGATAGGAGTGGGCATTGTTAACAGACCGTTTGCCGTCTCTAATGCACTGACTCCATGTATATGCTGAGTCTGTTCTACGGGTATTTTAATGGAGCCTGCTCTAAGTATCTAGCAGCATTGATTCCGGTTGCACTGGTGCACATGTGTGAAACTCGATGAACACGATCGGAACACCTGATCACAGTTGATGGTGACTTCAAGAAAACGGATTGTTTCTTCGACTCGTTTTTGTGCACTCGTTTCGTACAAGCTTCTTGCATCATCACGCATTTAACCCGCCTCACAACACTGCCCAACCGGGTGGGGACATAATTCCCCTCTCTTTACATCTGTACAGACAGGGGCGCTTTTGAGAGGTGTTACATTTTTAAAAAAATTATGAAATTAAATTTCAAAATGTTGGGCGGCCATCTTGGCTGTCAATGTCCAGGAATTTATACAGGAATGTGTTACAACACTGGGTATCCATCATTGCTACCTAGTTAACAATATTTCAAAGGTGAAGTCCTAATCACAGTGTGTTCAATGTTTTGGCATGTTATGCATTTTGACATAAAACATGCACATTGGTATCTCAGTTCCTAATTAGCATTATTTCACAACATCAGTAATGCATTAATAGCATTGATACAAAGTCATGAATTTAATTTGGTTTGAGGGTAATTGCATGTTACATATTACCAGCATAACAACACATATAAATTGATATGATTAATTGAATTGAATTATCTTTCTGCATTTTTTGCAACTTCCACATTTTCCATGAATATTGATAACATTTACACATTAAAACATTTTTTGTTGTTTGATTTTATTATTTTTACAATTATTTGGAAACATTTTTGATCCGATTTGCAAAGTTTGTTTTATGCATAGTTTGGTTCCTGCACATATTATTTTGTTTTCTTTATTTCTTTTATTTCCTTGTAGATTTTCCACAAAATCCCTGTTGAATTTATATTCAAAACCCTCACAAAATGGATCAGTATTAAAGCATGGGTGAGTTTTTATCAGTTTTTTTATTATTTATTTCATTTTCATTTGTTTTGTTGTGAAAATTTACACTAACCTAACCATCCCTTAAATTTAAGAATTTAATCTCAGAGGGAATTTACCATCCTCTTGATAGCTTATCCACCGGTTAACGTATGAAATAAACAAATATATACTCGAAATATTTAGAAATCTCTTACTTTTCCGATATGCAGCCACTGTTTATAGTTTATAGGTTAGTGTTCCGAAAAGTGAACTTGAACTACTACAAAAATAAATAAATCGTGTATCGTCAGTCGAAAATATTCGTTATCCTAAAAATATACTATCAAGAGGATAGTGAAATACCCGATCAACATAATAACAAATATTACAAATATTATTTATGATAAAACACGACTAGGTAATAAATAACTTGGTTTTTGTAATTTGAAAGAGGTAAACAATGATAAAGTTTGATGAAGCTTTGGAGAGGAGTTCATAGATGTCTCTATATTAGCGGAAATTCACATTAATCAAGAGTGTTTGAAATATTGAATAGATGTCTCTTATTTTAAGTTACATATTATTTACAACGAATTTATTCCTATATGTTTTAATAGGTAGATACAAACTGTAATTTAAGTTTAAAAAAAATTCTATTAAAAGGTAATTGAAAGGATCTTAACTTAGCTCAATTTTTAATGCTTCGATTTCATTCCTTTATGTTTTTTTTAAACTCATTATCTCATAGAAGTAATTCTACAAAATAGAGTCATTACTGTCATTAGTAAGCAGCTAAAGAACAAAATTGAAATGAATTTAGTTGAGTTCATTGACCATAATCAACATTCAATACAGACCAAAAAGCAATTTGTCCAAAATAATTGCGTGCCTATGTCCCTCTAATTATCACAATTGTTTCACAAATCATGAACCGTCCCAGACAATAATCATAATTACTTTTACATGGTGCTTTATGAATGGACTAGAGTGGTTCACAGTAGTTCCTCCCACTTGGATGACTTCACATTATGTAGCCAATAGTGCTGTACAATCAGCTGTAAAAGTTCCAAAGCATTGTTGAAAAGACTTCATAAATATAGTAAGAAAAGTTTGCAGTAAGGAAAATTCAATTTCACGACCACACAATAGTGCCGTACAATCAGCTGTAAATGTTCCAAAAATCCAAAGCATTGACGAAAATACTACATAAATATAATGAGAAAAGTTTGCAGTAAGGAAAATCCAATTTCAACAAATTCTTAATTAGAAATACGACCATACAATAGTGCCCTACAATCAGTTGTAAATGTTCCAAAGCATCGACGAAAAGACTACATAAATATAATGAGAAAACTTTTAAGTTTATTATAAGAAAGGAAATTTCAATTTCATCAAATTCTTAATTAGAAATACGACCATACAATAGTGCTGTACAATTTAGCTGTAAATATTCCAAAGCATCGACTAAAACACTACATAAATATAATGAGAAAATTTCTTCAAACTTCGCAAAATCACTTTGTGGCATCATTTTGAATTAAATTAAAACAAATAACTTTGTTTAAACCACTAATATAATCACAATTACCTACATGTTTCAAAACCAATGGTTTCTTCGTCAGGGTAGTAATGACATTAATGTCATTACTACCCTGACGAAGAAACCATCGGTTTTGAAACATGTAGGTAATTGTGATTATATTAGTGGTTTAAACAAAGTTATTTGTTTTAATTTAATAATGAGAAAAGTTTGCATGTAAGGAAAAATTAAATTTCATCAAATTCTTAATTAGAACTACGACCATTACGAGTTGAATAAAGCGAATTCACTGTATGAAGAGTTAAGGTGAATGTCAAAATAATTCATATTCTACGCTTTCGTAGATGGCGCTCGTATAGTATTTTTACTTATAAACGCTTTTTAGAAGTTATGCTTTGAAATATTAAGAAAACTTTATGGTTCGCGAAAGTACACAAGCAATATGAATATTAACAAATAGTTTTGTTAATTAAAAAACTTTAATCTTTCAAGAAAGGCTAACAAATACAATATTTCATCGGTGATTCAATCCAATGTTGTAATTGTTAGCCTTTCTTGAAAGATTAAATTTATTAATCACAAAGATAACTTAGAATTTTCACTTTTTAACAAGATATGCCTCGCATCTCTTCTAAATTATTTGTTTTTGACATTATGCAAACCGAGATTGTGGAAATATTTTTACTCACACATCATTGATCGTATGTTTACATATTAAAAAATGCATTCTCGAATTAAAATTTATATATGTGGTTACCAACTAGGCTATAGGCAACATATAGAAGCCATTTTTTTAATATTCTCCAAATAGATATTATGTAGGTATGCCAATTATAAAGTAAATAATACGCAGAATTCATGCGCTCGTTAATTTATCAGTTTTTTATAAATTTTTTTTTTTTGTAAATTCTAAAAATAGGTAAAACACGATTAAATATTGGTGCATTCAATAGCTACCTAATACTTCAAGCAGTTTATACGTCTCCATATAAAAATTCGGAGGTATGAATTTTTTTTTTGATCAGGGCGGGAAATTTCCAATCCAACGCTCAGAAATCCATGACGTTGAACGCGTATTTTAATTACTAAAGCGATTGCTGGAGTAATCTATCACAGATATGACTATTTTTTATTAAAAATCTGCAGAATTTCAACGCCTTTCTAGTGACAAAATCCGTAAAAAAACGATTTTCCATATTCTCAATCCTTTCGGTGTAAATGGGATTCCAAACTTTAGAGGCAAATTCCAAAGAACTGCGTGCATACGCAAAATACAGCATTACAACGTGTATACTTTTTTAACTTAGAAGGTTTTGAGTACCTACAAATCCAAACACCTTGGAAGGTTTTGCAAATATGGATTCGATATGGCAGTCAAAAAGTAATTTGTGGTTTAACACTACTCCCAGATCCTTGGCCTCCATCATTTTCGGGAATTAATAGTTAAAAGAAGTGGGATTTCTATTTCCTGTCCAGCAAATCACACTGCGTTTTTTACATTTATGTAAATGTTGATCATAATATACATAATCCATTATCCGTTGATATTTTAGTTTCACTTTTTTACATCCATTTTCTATTACGTATTTTCTGTCCCGACTGTGTTAGCATATTTCGAATGCTGACTGTATACCAATAAACTTTATAATACACAGGTGTGTATACAACTTATTACTTATTGTGAATTTATTCATATCTGAGGTCTTCCTCATTCACCCACACGAGATGCTGTCATATTCATACACAAAAATAAAATGTTTCGTTTAATTAACAGCATAATAAATTATGAAATATTATGAAGTAGGTACGTGCATGTATTCGTAAATTATGAATATTTTTCTTCTGTCTTTTTATGTATGTAAGAAATATGAATCATTGTGTATCATCCGGAAATTTAAATGTTTACTCTGTGAATTATCATTTATCATCTTGTCATTATTTGATTCTAAACTCTACATTCATATTCCTACCAATGAAAAATAATCTATTATAGTACATACGTATTATGATAATGAAAAAAAAAATTGTTTGGGAAGGAAATTAGATATGAAGAAGGTGTATGGCTATTCAGAATGAGTCACTAAACATTATTAATGGACCTCCATACTAGCGACCAAATTTTGGTAAAATGGTTGGGTATGAACGAAAGAAATCTAGAAACTTAATTTTTTTTTAAAAATTAGATCGTTTAAAAATATTTTAAATGCTCTAATTAAATACTGCAAGTACGACTATGAATTTATGTATGTCTTTGAAATAATCTATTATTTTGTTTATTGATAGGTTGTTAATTTTTTTTTTAATAATTCATCAAATATTTTAAGTCAATTTTCGTGTTCTGTGAAAGTTCTATTCAAGTTCTGTTATTATCTATATCATTATATGCCAGTTGCTACATACATCTGAAATAGTCACAGAACGTGAAAATTACCTTAAAATATTTGATGAATTGTTAAAAAAATTTTAAACACCCATTTTTATAAGCCCAGAAAAAATATAGTATCAGACCTATAAAACAGATCTCCTACTTACGAACCGTTTTTCAATTGTGGTTTTATTGTAAATGTAGAATGTGAAAAATTAAATTCTTTGAAAAATTATCGTAATACTTTTAAATATTTGTACCTCAACTTCTCAAAATGAAATAAATGGCGCTTTTGGACGAATTCTTTTGTCTTGAATAAATCAAAACCGGCGGCTGGTGTTCAACGGAAATTTATCGCCAACTACAAAAGTTAGCACGACGTGGTGGATCGTCTTAATATAGTGTAAGGGTCTAAACACGTAGAAAGCGTGTTTCGGCTTTCGGACTACCCGCGCACAGCGCCCGAGCGCGCCGGCGGTATTTTGTACCGAGTTGCGGACATCTGAATCTGGCTTCACTGTGTGCGCTTTAGTACGTTTACATACAAACATTCTTGTCGGCCGTCGGCTGCCCATGCGCCGACTGCTTTACCCGCGTTCTACGTGTTTCGACCCTAAGATAAGAAAAGTTTATACATTTATTATACATTTATTTCTCGAACTTAATTCGCTGTGTATCGTTAATTGAATCCAACTCATTAATTTATGTGCCGCACTTCCTTTGAATGACTCTATATAGTTAATGAATGGACATGCCCTGTGCGTTTACATAAAATTTTAACAACAACAGTATAATTATTTACAGGTAATAAAAAGGTATTTTTAGATTTACCGCTTAAAAATAGCCCAAGGACGACCACTACAGTTGTGGAATTCTTTGTTGTTTGTGATTAAAGTTGAACACAAGTCAGTCTTTCATGTATTTTCTTGAAAGGAAATAAAGATTTCACGGAATTGTGCACATGATAATGTCCAAGTAATGACTCATGACAGAACCTACCCAGTGCTAAAGTTTCTTTACCCAAACTCAAGGACAAATTAATGCAGATCAATTATTAACCTTTGATTATTTATTAACCAAAAAAATCGGTCGTGGATCTATGGATCGTTGAAACAAAGTTGAAAAATCCAAAAAGACTAGCTTTGCAATGCCACTTGAAGAAAGATAGTGCATTTTAATTCTGGTTGTTGGAGCTTTATCTTTTGGCTTTGATTATATAAATGTCTATAATCATGTCTTTTGGATTCACAATATTTTTGTATTTCCGTCTGGTTCGTACACGAGTAAATCAGAGTAATTCCGATGCATGAGCAGACCACATATAGTGTTGTGGCCACGTATAGTAATTTTTCTAAATTTACCCCCTGATATCCCCTTCCGCTACTTTGTCTTATATCTTCTTTGCAGTCCCCTCCCTCCCGCGTTCCCCCCTTCCCTCGCCCTCCCTCCTGCGACTCCCCCCCCCCACCAAACTTCTCTCATTCTTTCCCCTCTCCCCCTCCTCCTCCCCCTCCTCCTCCCCCTCCCACCGTCCCTTCCTGCCGCTAAACTATATGAATTACACACGTTTTTCAAACAACTCGCGCGCTACCTATTGTACATTTTTGTTCAAATTTCGTAAAGCCAGCGCTTTCAAGATTTTGTCACAACTTTTTTCCAATTTCTTTCATATCACGAAATTTAAATGTGACCATAAATATGTACTCTTATAGATTATACCTACCATAATTAACCTCCGTATAAACCGCTGTCGTGTATAAAATAATCTTTTTAACTCTACACGTATTCTAGCTAATCTATTTTTAATTTGTAGATATTTCTATCTTCTTTAAAATATTTTATTATTTAGCTTACTGTTAATTTTTAGATTTGTATTTAATTTTTTCTTTTCTTCTTTCTTATATTTTATTACCTGTTTCTATAAAATATATTTTTTTAGTTCTTATGTATATGAATTATTTCATGAATGACTACCACAACACGGGCATTAATAATTAGCCTTATGGTGGTTGAAAAAATGTCAAAAAACTGCAACTTATAAAAATTTATAAAATAATAATAAAAAACTTACAAATAATTACACGATTAAAATTATAACCCAGTTAACATTCCGTCATTCCTCAGATACAGTAAAATATTATATTATAATAAGAGAAAATGACTGCCGAAATTTGTGTGTAGGTTTTGCACATCAATAGGTACTTACATAATACATAATATTTATGCTGGATACAATGCTTATTTTTTTAAATTTATTATTGATGATACAAACCATAACGAGCATGAAGTGTCTTAGAGTAATTGATTATCCACAATGGATGTCACTTGATTCCTGGCAAAAAGGTTTCGGATTAAACTTTGCTGGTGGGAGTCTAAAATTAATAATATTTTCACCGGAGCTTGGTGGACCATACTAGTATAAATCAGCCTCGCTTAGGCACATTTATTTGTATCGATTATATTGTATTCATGCCATTGTCACGGTCGCTACATACCAAAGCGTTTAAAAACGTTAAACCCGTTTTCGGTATAAAAAACCACTAGAGTGCGATAAGTGATAACCATGGGGCTCCCTGATGGTAGGTACGTGCCAAATATAGTAAAACTCAAGAAAAAATCGTCATTCATAAGCCTTCGTTTTTTGCAATGTTGCAATAAGAGGAAGCGCTGTACTTAATTTTGGTTTTGAGCCAAAATACTTAACTAAACTGAAAAACATTTTTTTTAATCGGAAGGTATGGCAAATACATAGTTTACACATGTGCTATTTTATTTTGAATTTTGATATACAGGTTATAAAATGATGAGGAGCAATTTTGACATAATAATCTTTGAGATAATAATAATTGTTAATGGTTGGGCCTTTACATAATACACAGCTACAATTATCTACATACATACATCTATATATCGTAAACCGCTGTACTTTTCGTTTACTGTTACATTTCCTAACTTAACCTTCTGTAGACCTGTCATTTTTCTTATTACCCACATCCAGTCATCATTCGATCCTCAACGCATAAACATCACCGCATCAATATTACGAAATCCGTTCTTTCGCTCTTCGCCGCCGCTGAAGAAAAGTACCGCTACAAATCAATACAAATATTTCCCCTATAAATGCAGTGCAATTCATGTATCAGCTTGACCGAAAAAAGTGTTCCGCAGTAAGTGGTTTCTATCCTTTCCTTACGTTTATGTGCATATTTTCAAGTGTTGTGGTTTCATTAAATTACGCACATTTCATACAATGAAATAACACATAAATTTCAAACCAATTTTAAAATAAGAGTACAGAGGTGTTTGGGGCAGTTTTTGACAGATTATCTGACGAACGAATTTATGTGCGACACTAAAAGCAGTAAATGTCAAGTATGTCCACTGGACTTAGCTCAGCGAAGTCTCAGTAACCAATCTTAACTTTTTAATCGTGGTAAAAGTGGAGCGTTAAGGTAATCCACTCCCATTCAGAATTCTCGGTCGTAACTCTGGTAACCTTGAACAAAACTGACAATAAAACCACCAGACAAACTTATCGACCGTGTCCAATTTTTGTTTTAAAGATGCCACCAACTGAGATTGCGAATTATCTTCAATCTTGACTGATGCGTGCTTCCGAGTCCATTGGCCTTTCCTAGCAAAATATACCATTTGATGCTGAAAACAATAAAAAAACATAAGCTATAGCCATTAATTTATAAAGACCAGATACAATATAACTTTCATTGGTATATGCTCAAAATTATATAGCATTATATTTTTTTTTAAATACTGTAAAAAATAAGTTTGTCGGTAATATTGATTGAAGTTTGTTATTGGAGATACTAGGCTACATCACGACATCAATGAACTTTTTTTTCTATACAGAATATCTATCAGAGTATTTTCTATAAGGGACATACTTGCTTACTTTATTTAACCAGTGATTCCTGATAATATTTGGAGAAAAAATGTGAATTAAATTTTAGTTTCTCGCTGATATTTTTGATGATTTTTAGAACTTAATACGAAAAGAAGATTCAGTGATGTAATTTTCTTGTGGTTCACTGTTGTTTCTACATAGCTATTACTACAACTTTTGCTAATACTCTCTACCAGTTTCAAATAAAATAATCTTTGGATTTACTTCCACCAATTATCGCTCTAATAACCACGTCGTATAATATTTGGAATCGGACCACAAACAATAACGCTCCTTAGGTAAATGGCGATTATGTTTTGTTTTAATTTATGCAAAAAAAACATCACCAAAAAGGGTTTTTTATTTTATTTCGTGAATAATGTTTTCCCTTTAATTTTTAGAGAACTTAATTTGCCACATCATAACACAAAACCGTAACCGAAAAGGAGTTCCGAAGTAGGAGATTTAGCACTTTGAAGCATATATAGGCCTGATACTTTACTTTTTAAGGGCTTATAAAAAGACTAATCGTAAAAATATTAGATTTTTTCAATGGCAGATTTATAAACGATCAAATTTTCAAACCAAAAACAGGTGATTTTGCAAAATTTCGTAGTGCTTCGGCAATTTTGAAATATTTTTATTTGATTTACCTACATGCACCATTACATTAATGCAAATATCTTTACGTGCCAAAAGATAATGAATGGCTACATGTTTATAGACAGGGTTTATGGATTTGATTATCATTTTTCCACGAAGGTGTTAGGCATATTATGCGTGTCTATTATCTCTTCATAATCAAAATTGCACAATTTCCATAACACATACCAAACGATATACCTATCTACATTATATAAAGGTTGTACAACAGTACATCGGTCCAGAATTAATATTTTTAGAAACAGTTATGCACCTTGTTCTTTTATATTAATTATAATGTTCGATTGATTACTCGAGGGAAAACAAATGGCGAAGTCATCACATCAGTAAATGAATATCATCTCTTTTTTATTAATTCAATGTATTTTTGGTGATTTTTCCGTCTAAATAATTCAGAAAACTGCGAAGTATGTACATAAGTATGTACGTTGAACATAGTATGTAATAACACGTTTCCGACGGATTCCAGCAGCACACAAAACAGCGTGCATATCACACTACCTTCGGGCGTCTAGGATTGGGATCAGTGGCGGTGTGTGATTTAAAAATATGTTTTTGTTTTTAATAGAAAAAAAAAAACTTCGGAAAGTAAAACTACATCTACTTATTGTTCTCCAAATAAGCTCAGGAATCACTTGTTAAAATCCTTCAGATTCATACTATTACACCCTGTATAATAATAATAATAATAATTGGATTATTTGTAGAGCGCCGTTATTGTGGAAAATCACCTTAAGGGCGCTGTATATTATATTATGAATTCTTAGGCTCTATCTAAATTTATTATTGACAAATAGACACAGAAAATATTCTTGCGCGGCGCGGGTCAATGGCGTTTGAAAATGAAGCTTTTTAACTACATATTTCTTCGTCATCTGTGTTGACTTGAAATGTTGTTCTTTTATTGTAAGTATCAATAGTCTGGAAATGTTACATTTGGGTCAGTTGGAATGAAATTGGCAAGATTTTTCCTTACGTTTGCAAAGGTATTAATTATGTTTGCAGCTTTTGAGGGGTTTTATTTACAACATGTTTTGGAGTTGTCATTTCGTTATTCTTGTCAATTATTTCATTTATAACCGTCCACCCTCTTTTACTATCATTTTCAGTCTGATCCAGCTTAAACTTGATTATGTATTGTTATAACTTTCTCAATTTTTTTAAGCGTTTTTTTTCCGTTAATAATCCTTCTGTCAAACAACACCAAACATTTCAAGTATGTACATGTACAACAATTTTAAAATAAAGTTCCCAGTATTTTAACAAAAATATTAATAAAGCAATATAGTTGGAGCAAACGTATCCAATTTCGAAAAAAAAAATACTGTTAATTTCGAATATTTTTTGCGATAAGAGAGACAAATTCATCGGTTGTTATCGAGTCCCTATCATGACTACAGATCGCCAACGAATAAGTGATAGTTCACAATGACAAAGTGTCCTTAACTGTTGTTTGTACGTTAGCGATGTGCAGTTGTCCTAGGGAACGATGAAAAGTTACCGATAGTTATCCTATCGATCGTTATCGATCGAGTGTGCTAGGGCCTCTGGTTCCATGACAACATGACAACTCATCAATTTTAACACTTTTTTGACGGTACGGGACATACGTCATTCCTATGTCTACCTAAGCTAAATTATCGTGAAAACAAGCTTACGTGATTAAAAAATAGCCCATGACCTAACCTAACATATTTTCGTTGTTTGTTTATGGGGTGTTATGCCGTGTTGCGCTACCCCCTTCTTTAGCCGACGTTTCGGACAGCGTTGCAGTGTCCATCATCAGGGCAGATCTGGCAGATCCGACGATGTGATGGACACTGCAACGCTGTCCGAAACGTCGGCTAAAGAAGGAGGTAGCGCAACACGGCATAACACCCCAAAAACAAACAATGAAAATGCTTTTGGCCCTGAAAATCTAAAAACGTGTCTAACCTAACATAACCTATTTACTCAAGTTTTTTTTTTCATCACTTTTAATGGCTTTTCAAAGGAGTAATAAAGTTATACATTATTGAGTTTTCCAGTCACCGCCGAGCCTATAGGCACAACCTGCTTACAATATATCTATAATCCACCTGTATCCTGTCAATCATTCTGTAAAATTTCTCTTTTACCTTTCTCGATATCATAATAATAATAATTGAGATTTAGAGTATAAAGTTACTTGACTATGTACCCTACTATATTGTATTACTGAGATTTTATTTATCAAAGCCACAAACATAACATATTATTGTAGCAGTTATCTTTCAAGTAGGTACGTACCCATTACCCACCTATGAAAGTATGTTTATTCAAATAAAATTTGTTATTAAAATTGGTATTCGTAGGTAGGTACTCACCTAAAATTATATACCCAGACATCGTGCTAACCAAACTAAAAACATATTACAACAAAACACGCGGTTACCATATTTCGAGCATGGAAAACAACAAACAAAAAAATACGATACAAGATTAAAAATTTATAGTCCGGTCTTCTGCGACCTCAAGCCCGGTCCCCTGCGACTGTTAAATGGGGGCGTGGCTTTCACACGCCCTCATTTATGTATAAATTTGTAAGCAAATGTCTGTGTCCGAGGTCGCAGGAGACCGGACTTAATATGTAAGTTTTATAACTACTACAGGGTGTTGTACATGACTTACTTTAAGCAGTGATTCCTGACATTATTATTATTATTCGACTACCATAATACAGGCACGTGTCTAGTGTGGTAGTCGAAAAGCATGTAAAAAAATGTACACAAAAGTATTTTATGAATAAAGAATAAAAATAAAATAAAAGTAAATGAAATTTTTGTCTCAATTTTTTTTTCAACTAAAAACATAAAAATAAGTAAGTATTGGATAGTTAGGGGTGAGGGGTTGGTTGGTTACTCAGCTGACCAGTGACGACAAGAAGATTTTTTTTTTGTTTGATTTTGAATGAAAAAATTGTCGTCGGAGGGCAAATTTTTTTACTCCGAATAATGTCAGGAATCACTGGTTAAAGTACCTAATTCAATGTTTAATGTATTTTTAGTTTTAAAATACCTAAATTTGAAAATAGATGTATTAAAGTAAAAATAACTTTTTTTATATGGGTTCAGTTTTATTCCCCGGGCAAGCAACTCACAGTAGTTAATTTAAAAAAAACTTTAATTTGTTCCGGACGATAAAAAAATCATTGAATAATTTATAAATAAATAATCGCCTTTTTATTATAAGCTATACACGATAAGCAATTGAATTTTTTAAATGCAGTGCTGCATATGTTCGTCCTTTACGAAATAAAATTACTGGATATTTTACCTGAATTTATTACTGTCGATATCGATAAAAAATATTAATCTAGAAAAAAAGCATTTGGATTACTGAAATGCATGTTGTGAAAATGTACCCATATCTCTGATTTTTGTCACGCTTATCTCTATACGCCAAAAGAACTAACAGTTTTTTTATGTACCATACCAACAAGACGCGCCCTATTCCATGGGTGTTGATAATATGTATTTACATTACGTATCAAGCAATATTCAAATAATTGAACCAATTGTATCTAATAGTTAAGTACACGCAATGACATTATCTGAATGTGTATTACAGCGAATGACATAAATTCGAAGCCTAGAAATTAATAAATTTATCCGTAATAACAATAGATTCTGACTATATAAAGCAACCTTAAGGTGATTTTTCACAAAAATAGGCTCTACATATTATTAAGAAATTGGCGATTGAAGAACAAATAATATTTTTATTAACTTGAGAGATTAAAAACCTCAAACATACCAAAAACAAAAAGAAACCTCAATTATTGCCTATCGGAGAATATAGCATATTTCCGGCACGTTTAAAGTGGTAGATACTGCCAGTATCGCTCTGGTGAGAGACCTAAAGAATTCAAAATCGAAACGTATACCTACTTGGAATGTAGTACAATCATTTGGTGGTTCTACCTGGACAGTTTTCCGGGAGTTTTGAAAATTAGTAATATTATAGATTTCGATGTGCTCTTTCCGAATGTCAACTTTGCCACCTCGTATTTTTGCCGTTTGCACTATTTTCGTACCAAATAACTGTACTAATGGCATGTGCCGTGTTTGGTGTAGCCATGTAGATTCGGGAAAATGTGAACAATTATTATAGTCACTCCTCTTTTCTAAAGCTGGTTTAAAGTCGTAGGTATTAACCTACCTAAAAAGGCAATAGAGTAGTGTTATTTTCTCTGTAATATTGTTGTTATTTTCCGAAACTTGGGTGAAAAATGAAGAGCGAATCCATATTCATAATTTTTATTGCATTTCTCAATTCAAGCTGCCAAACTCAACTTTTTACCCTTTAAAAACAAACGCAGATGGCAGTAATTGTACCGTTTTAGTAATGCCTGCCACAACAGTCAAATAAGTTTTACTACAAACGAGCGTAAAGTAAAAAATCAATCTACATATTGATTTAGATCAATAGATCAATCTAAAATATTGATTTAGTTTCGCCTTGAAGGCTCGCTAGAGTATGTCTATTGGACCTATATGAATGAAACCGCGCGTGTTGTCTCTGTAACATGTTTACTACACTCAATTTATCTAAGCCTCAATAGAGCATTTCTACTAAATGTGATATTGCACCTATTCGTTATTCGACGTGATACAAAATGAAAAGTCCACAGAAAGAATGATCAAAGTCACTTGAGAAGAATTTTAAGAAAACAGAATTTTTAACTCTGAAACCTTATAATTGTTCATAAAAGTGACATACACAAATGCTGTTTGACATAAAATCACTGCTGATATATTTATAACAGATATATCATTAAAAAACAAGATTTTCTCTAGTCTGATACATAAATTACATTATTGGTCAAAGTCTTACCGAAAAACGGAAATCTATAAAGGTTACACAAAAAATAATTCCATTGGTGGAACATGTCTTGCTTCGCCAAAAACTTTAAAGAAAGATCAAAGTCATAGAGACTCTGATCGTTTTTAACTTTTTCAGACTTTGATCATTATTAACTTTTACGCCGAAAATTTATTCAGGCCAGGTAGGTTTAGCATAAATGAACTAAATGGTGGTATTTACTCGAAACCTCTTTGGGGTGACTTTGATCATTCTTTCCGTGGACTCTTCAAATGTATTTATTCCTTTGAAATAATTATTGTTTGTGGTCTTTGTTTTTTTTTTGTAAAACCACTGAATATCTGAAGATTTCCTGTTGTCCAAACAATTATTTATCTGCATGCCTCTTCATACCTCCCGCATAGAACGCTTTTTGTTTTCCGTCTCACATGGGTGCTCAAGTGTGTTCTGAAAGGCGACAGAATCGCCAGCCACCTGAACGTGAAAATTAACTCGTTTCCGAGCAGCACTCTGCGTCGATCTTATAAAATCCTTGACATTTCATTAAGTACCTACCTACACACACGTTCTACTTAAAATCAAACATGAAGATCTTAGGATGATATTATTTTTTGGTGGGTTTGAAATATGTAGTTACTTATGTAAGTTCTTGGTTTCATCGTTATAATAACATCTGCCCACATCACGATTTTGACCATGTCGCATGTCAAATCGTATATAGCCACGATTTTTGTTTGGGAGAAAGCTAACAAGCCAAAAAATTATGTTTTCTTAGTGTGCCAATCGCTACAAATATAGGTATAAGAATCGCTTAGCAAACGGAGTCTAGAGGTCACGATTTCAAGTTCAAGTGTGTTTTTTATTTTTTTTATTTTGCGAATTAATTTTGTAAGAAAGAAAAGATCTTAATCAAAGGAACGGTGGAAACAACAAAGTTGTATGGCGATGTATTTCAGTATTTCAATATTGCGCCCCACGGTCGGAAGTCTAAGAAGCGATCAATTTATTCCGTTCCATCTTTGAGAAAAGTGGTTCGAATATTACCAAAGACCTCATTAACTAATTCACTCCCGTTTAGTGTCAAAAAGTACACGCGAAGTGCCAATGTATGTATATTAAAAATAGTATTTAAATTCGAAAATTTCAATTAATTAGTATTTTTAATTTTCATAGTCAGCGTTGTCAGCGTATATTGATTTCTTATTTTTATTCCCTGTCTATATCGGTGTGGCTGTCAAAAGGTATGTCGATATAAAATTATCGAAAGTTACGCCTAATTATACGATGTTGTAAAGTTATCAATTTCACTGTGATTTAGCAACAATTTAAAAAGATTTTTTAAGAAATTGCGTAAGGCAGGTAGAGGTAGAATTTATGGTGCAAGATCAAAGAAGAAGCAAGATCAAAGAAGAAGAAATATTTTTGAGTTTTTCCTCTGAAATTGCATCTTTCCACTAAGAATTTGAATAATTGTCCACTTATTATAAGGAAAATTTCTGTTTTTTTCTGACCGCAAACGTAATCGAAAAAACCATCGGCGCAGTCTATTCCGAAATACAATCATTTTCTATTCATCTCGTACAGTGTACAGTCATCGGAATAACATTATTATTCCGCTTATATTTACGTCAGTCGGGAATCGTTTTTCGCGGGAGGCGGTCGGCATCGTTTCTTTCTCACACTTCTTGCATTCGAATTAGAGTTACAAAACAACTTAGAAAAACTATTACTTTGCGAAGTGGATTGCATTGTTGAAGTGAATTAATAGCTTTGTATTATTACGTGTACAGCCGGCTACATCTGTAATAAAAGTTTGTCATAGAAGGAAATTACAACAGCCTTATTTGGAATAAATTATCTGTATAGGAACACTTTGTTGTTCAACTTTCCAACATGAGCGACCGGTAAGAGATTTTAGATAATAATTCTTTATTACAATTTTAGTATTTAGTGTACTTTATAGTATTTTTCTACGAAAAGCATAGTAAACAGTAACGGCCTTACTAAAAAAAAAACACTCCGCGGCCGTTAAACGGTGTTTTAAATGTGGCAACGCTGGAATTTTCACTTGTAAATTGGAGTTTTCATAATAATCCGCTAGGTGGTGTGATTGATGCGCCTGCGCATTGCTTTACCGCTGAAAAAAATAGCCGCCAATGCAGAAGTTAGTCGGTCGCGATTTTGTATGTGATTAATATGATGTTTTCGTTAATGATTTGAATATTTATGACTAATTCGCACTTATATTCATGTAATCAATATATTTACTATTAATTTGTGTTGTTTTTCGTTAGTTTAAGTCAAATTGTGGCACTAAAATCGCGTGTTCTAAATTAAGCTGTCAGAAAATGGTTCATAGGTTATGTTCAGAAATAATTTGCATTTTAAGATCTTTATTTTATTATAAATTCTCGAAAGTGATGTTTTTTGGTGACTAAAATGTCTAATACATATTTTAGTAAACGTATCAAAGAAATTAATGCCTTAAGATGTGCAAGCAATGTATTCAAACGTGTGTTTTTTTATTGTAAATTTTTGGATATGAAAAGCGAATTTCAAGATTTTTTTACATTTTTTTATTGTTTGAAGGAGTAAAAAGTGAGGTGACAGATTTATTTTAAAATCATTAAATAAAAGGACTGTGTTTTTTGAATTTTGAATTTATCCAAATATTTCAATGTTTTAATAGAAAGTGTTTGGGGTAAGTGAGTTTTTTTTTCCAACTTGATGTTTGAATCTTAAAATACTACAGTTTTTAAACATTTAAGTATATTTTAGATATGAAAATCTTAAAGGCTATTAAATTTTGGTTCTAAAATGGTATTTGTTTTTACAACATCTCAAAAAATAATTAATATATAGGACATTAAAAAAAAAATTCGAAATTCGTTGAAAATTACAAATGGAACAAATATATACAACAGATAAACTACCCTCCTCGGCCGTGTAAGCAATGTACATATCTTTCCATGAACAATTTTTGTCAGTTCTTAATTAGTAATGATTCTTCATACATGGTTGTTTGACCATTGTACAAATTTTTCAGAAAGTTTATTAGTAAGGCTGGTAAAATGGCGACGTTGTCAGATCAAAACCATATATTTTGTTTAGTAAGAATTTGAAAAACGAAATGTACAGACTTTACACAACGTGCTACAGAAACACCGTTTAACGGCCGCGGAGTGTTTTTTTTTAGTAAGGCCGTTAGAATATGAATCATTAACGCTTTACTTTATATTATACTAATATCATTATTACGACATTTGAACTTTTAAACTAAGATTCATAATATTTTAATTATATACCTACTCAAAACTTATAAAATTCATACATTGATGTTTTAAAATAATGTGCTGTTATATCACAAGTAATTGTATGTAGGTGTTAAGGGACATACTTGCCAGTGATATCTGACATTATTTGGAGTAAAAAATGTACTGTTTTTTTTTCAAAATATTTTTTCTTCTAAACCAATTTAAAAAAACTCCTTAACATCACTGGTCACAAAACCCATCACCCTGACTCTACCTCTCCAAGACCTGCCAATTTTTAGAGTTGTTGAAAACAAAACAAACAAAAAAAACCTGAAAAATGTCACCGGAAACCAAAATTTCATTATCATTTTTTAATCCAAATAATGTCGGGAATCACCAGTCAATTTATTTTGTCAATCAATTTAAGTCAAGTGATAAATATGTAGTTATAGGTATTAGGTATACATTTTTTGCACTCATTTTATCCAGGAAAATGAGTGTCTTAATTGGTAATAAAATAATTCTCAAACACTGCGCATTGCATTACGATACACAGTTCTGTAATATCCGGCATTAACATTTTATACCGGCATTTTTGTTTACGTTTAAGTTTTATTACAGTTTTCCGCATTCGGGAAATACCGGTTACCGACGACGCACCGCGAAAACAAATGTTATTATTTTTATTGAACATTATAACTTTCTCGAAAACGTAAAAATGCTCCAGCGGAATAAATAATTTATCTGTTGTGTAGATTTTTCACCGGCTAGTTGTGTTTATGCCTTGTGCGTTTACTTATGGAAAGATAGCAAAATCGAAATATCGATTTCTAAGTGATCAATTAATAAAAGTCAAATTAAAAATATGCGTTTTCATATGTACAAAATGTTTCATGTGATTGTAGTTTTTCACGGCCAAATGTATTATATTTTTGCGTTGATACCTCTTTCTTTAGCCGACATTTCAGACAGTATCGTCATTTCAGAAAGTCCGTTATCGTCACATACCTGCCCTGTTGATGGACACTGTGACGCTATCCGAAACTTTTGCTAAAGAAGGAGGTAGCGCAACACGGCAAAAAAAAACAACCCAAAAATAAATCACTATAAAACGTTTCATGTTCATTCAAAATATTTCGATTTTGAAATCGATTTAATTTATTTTCAAAGTTTTCAGTATAAAGTAGGTCCAAAGGGCGAAATTCCTAATTCAATTCTTCGTATTCGCCGAGACTGTAAGTTAGTTGCTGGTTCCAAAAAAAGGGTCTACGAAATTCTTCGTTTTTTGTAGGGAACCTTTGTTGATTCCGTTTTCGTTGTTTTCTTTTTCAAATAAAATTCGGCTTTGTTTTCGTGGCCGACCGACTGCTTCGGTGTTTTATTTAGCAAAATATATTTCCTTTAAAACAACCTTTACACAATGCCTCTGTATAAGTCCTTTATTCGGCTATTCGACGATGAAAGAGGAACACCTTCACAAAACCAGCTTTAATAATTACCTAATTATGGTTTTTTTTACAATATCAATGGCTGCACGCGACAGAGATCATAAATACCTCTGATTTTGGATATTTGGCAATATCTCTTTGATCATAATGTTATTATCTTATATTTGTCATGCACTTATGAGTCAAATGGTGTGTACATAAGTGATTCCATTAATAAATAATCTTTATCGCGTGCCATTATAGATGAATAATAATAAATAATAATGTAATAATAAAAGTTTAAGAAACAACCAAACACCTTTCCTTTCGCCATCCTTTCGTATTAGTATAGCACACGCCAAACTTTAATGCCGACCTGACGTTGATACATAAAGCATCGCAATAGGCGAGTTTAAGGTCAGAAAAGTGGCATGCCACCCTGCCCACACCTTTCTCGAGACAAAAATAAATCGTAAAAGTAACGAAAAGGAAAGCATAAAAATTCTAAAAATGTGTACAACTTTGGCGAAAATGCCCGTTAACACTTTTCCTCTTATTTAAATTCTTTTTTTTCTTGAAACTAGTACGCACACCTGCCAGTACAATGAAGAAGATGGGACAGTACGCATGTTCCTACGGGGAAGGCCCATCGTCCTGCACGCGCCTGCAGCTATCCTGGATACTTATGACCTCAACAAGGTGGCTCCACCTCCGCAGACCAAGCTGAAGCTCGACTGGGTCTATGGATACAGGTGATTGAATTGTTTTATATTGAATTGATTCGTCTTATATTTTGTATTGGATTGCTCTAACTTGCTGATTTTATATTAGATTGAATGATCTTGATAATTTTGAATTGAATTGATTCAATTTTGACACTTTTTTAGATTATTTTATTTGTATTTGATTGATTAATCTTTGAGGTCATTCATCATTCATTTTTTAGGTAATTTTATATTGGATCATTCACCTTGATACTTTTGTATTAAAATGATTATTGGATTGCTCGACCCTAGTCATTTCATAATGGATTGAATGACCTTGATAATTTTGTATTGGATTGATTCATCTTTCATATTTTTTTATTGGATTGATCGACCTTGATTATTTTATATTGGATTAAATAACCTTGCTAATCTTGTATTGGATTGCTCGACTTTGTACATTTATTATTTGAATGAATGAACTTATCAATTATGTACTGGATTGCTTGACCCTGATCATTTATTACTGGAATGAATGATCAGGGTCCATGAACGATCAATTATAAAATTATGTATAATATTGGTTTGCTTAACCTTGATCATTTTATATTGGATTGAATGACCTTGATAATTTTTTCATTATAATGGATTGATTGATCTTCACCAACATATATTGGAGTGATTGACCTTGATCACATTGTATTAGATTAATTGATATAAATTATTTCGTTCCAAAATAATTATTGCAATTTATTATTTAGTGTTGGCTTGAATGACCTCGGTCCTTTGTATGGGAATGATTGAACTTGATCATTCTGTATTGAATTTATTGACATTGGTTATTTTGTTTTGTGATATTTTGACCTTTCATAGAACATTATTTTCTGAATCAATCTGACTATCGGCGTATATTGATGGACAATACTATATTATCGTGGAATAATCCTGTGTTAATTATATTTATGCTTTATAATATTATATTTATATTAGCTGTGTAATTTTTGGTGATTAAACTTTGAAATGAAGATTTATTATATAAGATTTTTATTAATTGCCCGGCGTTGAAAATATAGCTTCTTTTTTTCCAAATGGTGGAGTAACAGTAAAGTTATCATTCTGGAAATGCATATTTTAATCAATCTTGAAAAATAGTACTTGGTGATACAGGGGGTTTCTCACCATCTTCCCAATAGCTTATCTACCCTAATAACGAATATTATTAAAAATACAAATAAAATACTTGCCGTTGTTAGAAAACTCGGCCAACTTAATCAATATGTAGCCACTATTCATGGGTTAGAGTACCGAATTATAAACTCAACTTAATAAATAAATAAACCGTAAATCGAAAATATTCATTATTACTGTAGATAAGCTATTGGGAGGATGGTGAGAAACCCCCACAGTATACTTTTTATGGTACAAAAGTGTAATCTAATTCCATTTGTATTATCTAGTTTCTAATCATTGATAAAAAAAATTATCAACCTATTGTGTTGTTTGTAAGAAATGTATGTTGGAATGTGTTTATTATTATAGTGAAGGATACGATGCTCAGGTCATAGAATATAATATGTATATATAATCTGAGGTATGATGCAAGTATTGAACACAATCCACTCATATAACATATCATGTAATGTAGAATAATGATAGTCCATCCTACCAAGTGAGCATTGTAAAATAGTTAATAGAGCAGTAGGCAAGCCAACCGCCAATTAGGTAATTCCAATTCTGCAGAAAGAAGTTTAATTATTTCCCTGATCTCTTTTTGATTAAATTTGTGGCAAATGCTTCAATCATGAAAATCAGGTCATTCTTGAATAATTAAAAAAAAAGGTATCCATTCAGAGTAGACCTGTGTAATTGCATCATTGCATGTATGTTTATTGTAATAGATTACCTAATGGAAAATCATACATTGGATTTTTCTGAGTTTTTTTTATTTATTTTTTATTATTTAACCATGGAAACGGTCAAGGCTGATTGATGCACTTAAATAAATAACTAAATTAATGATGCCGCAGTAAAATTATTATATATTCAATACCTGCATCGCATGTTTACTATAACATATTAGTACGATTGAGTAAAGGCATGTAAAATATCATGACAACTAAAAAAATATTGATTCTCCTACCATTAGACTGGAATTTAAATTAATCGTGGTATAAATAATATTTATTAAAATCTAAATTATTCCTAATTTGCTAGACTAAAGAACAAGCTAGAAGGCATTTTAAGGTAGCTACCCATTCACTTCAAAGTTGAAATGATAGGTAATCTTACTGTGATAGTTCGAGCTACATGACATAGATGGCTCTAGTGTAGATAGATCTTAGATGTTATAGACTTATCTGACAGATGTCGATAGATACATGGTGTAATAGCACATACCCGACAAATTTTAACCGCTTGGACACATAAGCTTGTTTTCACGATAATTTAACGTAGGTAGACATAGGAATGACGTATGCCGCGTACCTGAGTTATTAAACAGCAAATGGTAAAAAAAAAAACTGATACATGTCCGTTCAGTGGTTCAGTGGGCATCGCGTTTGGGTCCCACCCAGGCGCCCCGTGTTCGATTCCTCGGCTGGTGGTAGTAGGAGATTTTCACATGTTGTTGGGTTATTCGTGACCCGGGAATGTTTGTCTTTCTTTAAAAAAAAAAATAAAAAAAAAATAAATAAAAAAAAAAAATAAAAAAAAAAAAAAAAAATAAAAAAAAAAAAAAAAATAAAAATAAAAAAAGTCGCCACTGATCACACTGCTACACTTCGCGGCGGATTAAGTAATACGTGCTCAGAATCGTCTGTTACTGTGCTGCTGGAACGAGATGGAGTGCGTATAACGTAACCCGCTGGACTGTATCCAACTATCCAGTGGCGAGATGTGATGGAAAATTGATATTTTTTTGTTTTTAATTGAAATTTTTTTGTCAGAGCAAATTTATATCTACATTTTAAACTCCAAATATGCTGGTTAAAATCCTTCTATGTCCTACACACACATTCCTGATTACAAAAGTTTTCAGTCTAAAAAGTTATTATTTCAAGAATCAGTTCACATCTCGTTCTTCGTGTCTCAATCATAAATGGCACTGTCTTATATTATGATGCTTTTTCCAGGGGTAAAGACTGCCGGAACAACCTGTACCTCCTCCCTACTGGGGAGATGGTCTACTTTGTGGCATCCGTGGTAGTCTTGTTCAATGTGGACGAGCAGTGCCAGAGGCATTACCTGGGACATACGGATGACGTCAAGTGCCTTTCCGTCCATCCTAACAAGCTGATAGTTGCAACGGGACAGTGTGCTGGACATGATAGGGTCGATGCTCGGGTAAGGAAACTTTTATTATATTTTTATTACATATCAGTCTGTACTTTTTTCTTTAAAAACTCATAGAAGTCTGTACTTTTTTCTTTAAAAACTCATAAAAAACTTTGATAAATAAAAAGATGTTTATGCTAAAACTAACACAAAGATAATAATACCATACTTGATAAAGTAAATTTTATATTTGTCTTGACCTATCCTAGTAAAGATAATATCCATGAATCCAAAATGAATGCACAAGGTTGACACTGCAACTGTAGTTCTTCAGAGCGTGCTTGGGCACGATTCTTCAATACTGCAAATACAGGGGTCTGGCCCTTAGGGGTTATCGACGACGCTATACTCTGTGTAGAATCAATCGTACATGGAAAACTGTGAAAGATCAATGGTCATATTTATGTAATATTGTGTTTTGATATGTAATATATATATTATTACACACTTATATTTAAATTTGTGTCAACTGTGCCTGAAGGCTATTTTATAAAGACACAAATTAATAACCAACAACATAATTCTCAGACTTTAAAGTACTCCTATATTACAACAATTCAAACATACATCATAATCATGTCTGTGTGCATATCTAAGCATTTAACTACAATACAGGAATTAGCACAATGGTTTTATAAATGCTTATGAGTGTGTGTTGTAAAAATTAAATAACCTTTAAAAATGTATAATCCAGTTTTTCAAAGCTTGCAACTGGTCAGTCCTACAATTATTGCTTTCAAATTAAATTTTTTATGCAAATTGCAATGATAATAAACCAAAATTTCAAGCAAATGGTATTTTGATGCTTACTTACTATTTACATAATATTTACTTGGTGAAATAATCAACATATAATACAAAATTAATGTTTCTCAGTTTGTCCAATTGTAATTAATCGTAATAATTATCCGATGGCGATAAAACTATGGTGATTTGTTTCTATATATAATGGTGAGCTCTGGCATTATGAAATTTCTATCAAAATTTTACAGTAGGTGACTTGCGAGTAGTTCCAAAATGTTGTTGTAAAATGTGTATATTTCATACAGTTTAGTTGCGCGGAGGGATGGCGGGAGAGGGAGGGGAATCTGGGAGGGAGGGAGAGGAACGAAGGAGTGGTGTTATAATCCCTAGCGGAACCATAAATCTAACGCTATTAGCGTCAACCTTTTCTGCATTCATGCGTTTCACGCAAACACATTATTATTAATTGAAACACATTATTTTTAATTGAAAACGATTACTAAATCCAAAAATCGAATTCTTGCGTAACACATGCTGTACCCTAGGATTAAAATCTAGGTAATTCCCACATTCGGGATAAGCAGGATTGCTATTTAAACAGGAACTAACGGTTCCTACTTGTTCACTCTCATTTCTTTCGAAGCGCAGACTACACGCTGCACTTCCCTTTGATTATTTTGACATTGTTCTAAATCTAAGTTTTATATTACTTATACTTTAAATAAAGGTTACTTCATCTAAATCTTCAACTTATCATTATCTACGGAAACCTTACCTCAAGACATCATCCACCTATCTACATCTGCAACATTGATCATCGCATCTGCAGATAGTTTCCTGATTTTCCATCTTTAATCCACCGACTGAAGAAACATCTCGACTAATTGCTCGCAGTACCAGAGTTTAATTATTTTACTGCCTCCTCAACCGAGGGTCGTAGCAAAATTGGTGTCAGAAGTGGGATAGCAATCGCTATCAGGATAGCAAATTCGCTATCAACAGCTACGGATAGCTCAACTCTTCAAAAGGATCTTCTGTGACGACGGAAGACTCCACTCCAAATAGGACACGAAAGACCAGTTTGGCGGATTTTCTCGTCAGAGAAAACTTTCCTCGGAAAGCAGGGCGGCTCTCCCTGAAGTCCACCTTACGACGTCGACGGAGCCTGGAGAAGAAGATTACGGCAACAACGCAGATCAACGGAAGCCTCGTGCAGTCCAGCGACTACGGTGAACTCAGTTCTTCAAGCAGCCAAGAATCCGATCCTGAACTCCAAACTTCGAGCATCGAGATCTTCATTACAACATGAATTGGGCAGCACTCATACTAATTCTTCTGTGAGTACATAAAAATTTTTGTCCTGTAGAAATTTTTATCCTTTTCCTCCCAATTCCTTAGTTAGACTTTGTCAAATAATTTCTTTCCTTTCTCGCTAATTGTACCGTGAACCGTACATTAGTGAATATATATATGTATTGTTTATTATAAATTAAATTTCAAATTTTTCAACGCGTAAAAATAATTTTAATAAATTCGCGTAATAACTAACTTAGCTAATTTGAATCTTATCGGAATCTGAACCGAATTTATAATCATTAAATAAATAATTTTTTATCACAAAATATAATAATAATCTTTTAAAATGAATTCTGATTCAGTTTCAACTTCTTCCACATCTAATGAAATTTTATCCTTACCAGTATTGTTTAAATTTATTAAGCCTTACGATGGCAACAGAGAAAAACTCTGCGCGTTTCTTACAAATTGTGATAGGGCTGTAGTATTAGCCACACCCAATCAACAAAATACCTTATTATCATTCATTTTGACCTCATTAGAAGGCCAAGCTGAAGTTATCTGTGCCAATCACGTTATAAATAATTGGACAGAACTAAAAGATCTTCTTAAAAGATCATTCGGAGAGAGAAAACATTACGCACATTTATTGTTAGAACTTCAAAATTGCAAACAATTCCATAACGAAAGTATTTCTCAATATATATTACGTATTGAAAATTGCATTAAAAACCTTCTAGTTTCAATCAATCAAAATAATAAAGAACCAGCTGAAATGTTAGGCAGAACTGCAAGCATTCAGGAACTCGGTATGCAAACTTTTATGTACGGAACTAATCCACAAATTGCAACCATATTAAGATCGCGTAACCCCAAAGATTTGAACGAAGCTTTTACAATCTCTCTAGAAGAAGAAAGAATAAATAAATTATTAAACTCATCGAAAAATCACAATAATAATTCAATTAAAACTTGTACGATTTGTGGTAAATCGGGCCACACTAATTTCAATTGCTATAAAAATAAAAATAATAATTTCGATAAACGAAAAGTAATGTTTGTAAAAAATAAAAATTTTAATAAAACATATTCTCCAAATTCTGGATCTAATAATTATAATAATAATTTTAATAAAACTCCCAGTCCAAACTTAGGACAAAATTACAATGATAAAATGTGCAGGTACTGTAAAAAACCTGGTCACTTAATTAATGAGTGCAGAGCATTAAAATTCAAAAATGAAAATGCTAATAATTCTGCAGCTCTCTCGTCTTCCCTACCAAGGAAACATGATTCGCAAATGAATCATTTAAACTTCAGGTCTACGATAGAAACCCGAGCCGGTCTATTGTAGGTCGCGAGCGAGGCTCAGAAGTATTTTTGAAACGTTCCATGTTAAAAAATAAAAATTTGAATATTAATAAAATTATTAATTATTCGCCATCTCGTTCAGATACGTTGCGCCATGTAATTCTACAATTACCTACAAATGGTATTATTTATAAGAGGCATTTCCTCATCGATTCAGGTGCAGCCGTATCCCTCATTAAGACATATTGTCTTAGCGAAGGTACTTCCGTAAATTCGGGCAAAATTATCGAGATTAATGGCATATCACGTAGATCGAATAAATCGATTGAATCTATTGGAATCGTTCAACTTAAATTATGTCTTCAAAATGAGACTATTATTCACGATCTCCACGCTGTGGATAGTGATTTTTTTAAACCTTGGGTATGACGGAATTTTAGGGAATGACTTTTTTGAAAGCAAAAATGCTATAATCGATTATGAAAATAACGATTTAATAATAAATAATTCTGCTATGAAACTACATATTTCTGATCCTAATGAGCATTTGACTCCTATTCTTACATTATCTCCTAGATCAGAAACTCTAATTCAAGTTGATATTTTAAATCCTGAAATAAAAGAAGGGATACTTGATGTAAAAATACCTATCGAAGGTGTATATTTAGCTAATGCTATTACTAAAGTAGATGCAAATAATAAATCATATTGCACTATTTTAAATTCAACAGATGAATATGTTGATATTAATTATATGAAAGTCTATTTAGACCCTATTCCAGAAAACGTTTACCATTTTAATCAAAATCTTAATAATGATGTTAAAAAACGTAAAAAATTAATTCGTGATCAAATTGTTACTGATCATTTAAACTCGGAGGAAATAAATTCCTTATTAGATATTTGCGACAATTATAATTCTATATTTTATCTCGAAGGCGACAAACTTACGGCAACCGATGCTATTAAACATCGAATAATAACTAATACTCAACATCCAATACATTCAAAAAATTATAGGTACCCCGAAGTACATAAAGAAGAAGTCAATAAACAGATTGACAAAATGTTAAAAGACGGAATTATTCAACCTAGTGTTTCACCATGGTCAGCTCCTATATGGGTTGTACCTAAGAAAAATGACTCCTCAGGAAAACCTAAATGGCGAATAGTCGTTGATTATCGACGATTAAATGACGTCTCAGTCGGAGACAGCTTCCCTTTACCTCATATTATTGATATTTTAGATCAATTAGGTCATTGCAGATATTTCACAACACTAGATCTTGCAAGTGGATTTCATCAAATTCCTATGCACGAAGACGATATTCCTAAAACTGCTTTTTCTACCCCCAATGGACATTATGAGTATACCCGTATGCCTTTCGGTCTCAAAACGGCTCCAAGCACGTTTCAAAGATTAATGAATAACGCATTAATTGGTTTACAAGGCTTATATTGCTTTGTTTATTTAGACGATATTGTCATTTACGCAAATTCTATAGAAGATCACACTAAAAAACTTACAGCTATATTTCAAAGACTTGCTGATAATAATTTAAAAATCCAACCGGATAAGTGTCATTTTATGCGACAAGAAGTTACTTATCTTGGGCACTTAATTTCTAATGAAGGTGTCTCACCTAATCCTGAAAAAATTAAAGCAGTCTCTGAATTTCCTATTCCCAGGAATCCTAAAGAAATTAAATCATTCTTAGGTCTAGCTGGATATTACAGAAGATTCATTGAAAACTTCAGTAAAATTACAAAACCTTTAACCAGTCTTTTAAAGAAAGACATTAAGTTCGATTGGAAAAACGAACAGCAAAATGCTTTTGATTCTTTAAAGGAAAAATTAACTTCTTATCCTATTTTACAATACCCTGATTTTACAAGAGAATTTATATTAACTACAGATGCATCAAATTACGCTATCGGCGCAATATTGAGTCAAGGTAAAGTCGGAGAAGACTTACCAATATCTTACGCATCTAGAACATTAAATAATGCAGAAGGTAATTATAGTACCTCTGAAAAAGAACTATTAGCCATTGTTTGGGCTGTAGCACACTTCCGTCCTTATCTTTTCGGAAGAAAATTCAAAATCTATACTGATCATAAACCATTAAAGTGGTTAATGAACGTTACTAATCCCAGTAGCAAACTGTTACGTTGGCGATTAAAACTCGAAGAATATGAATACGAAATTGAATACAAACCAGGCAGAATAAATTCTAATGCTGACTGTTTGTCTCGTATTCCCATAAATATTTTAACCGAAGAGGAAAATTCACCCTCTCCAGACATTATTGATCAACTCTTAAACGAACCATGTTTCGGTGAAATAGATGTTGACGAATTAGAAAGTTGTCTTAATAATCTATCAACGAATAATTTAGAGATAGATAATAATTATTTAGAAACAGATGATACTTCATCAATACCTTTAGAAAATAATAACAATAATGATACTTACGAAAGTTATATAAGATTTTACTCTAATAAAAATGAACCAACTATATTTAGTTTTAATGAACATGATTCATTCTTTATAAATAATATGTCTAAAAATATGGCATATCCAACCTCAACTGATCTAGATGATCAAAACCCTTTCTGTGCTGAAATATTATCGAACTGTTCAGACACTGATGAACTTTTAGAATTACCAAAAACATTGTATAGCATACATGAATCCAAATCTTTAGATAATAAAAAATCTTATTTTCATTGCTTTACTAAAACTCATTATTTCGATAAAGCATCCCCTAAAGATATTTTCTTAACTCTTAAAAACTTAAGAACCAAACTTATAGAGAAACGGGTAACAGAAATTACGTTACCAAACTTTCAAAACTCTTTTGACTCTATTCCTTTTATAAAAATAAAAGAAATCATTCAATTTCTCTTTAGAAACTTAAAGATTAAAATCAATATTAATCATAATAAAATTATTAATCCCTCAACCTCACAAATTCCCATAATATTAAAGGAATGTCACGATAGCCCTATGGCCGGACATCCAGGTTTCCTCAGAACCTATAATCGGATCAAAGAAAGATACCGATGGGAAAATATGAAAAATGACGTAGAAACTTATGTAAAAAATTGCATCCACTGTCAGAAAAATAAAACTGATAGAAGGGCTTACAAAGCACCCATGGAAATAACAACAACTTCTACGGAAGCTTTTGAAAGAATCGCGGTCGATATAGTCGGACCACTTAGCGAAACTACTTTATCTAATAAATACATAGTCACTTTTCAAGATGATCTTACTAAATTCTCTCAAGCTTATGCGGTTAGCTCTACAGAAACAGAAACTGTTGCTGATTGCCTAGTAAAATTCTTTTCTCACTACGGAATACCTAAGTCAATCCTTACGGATCAAGGTGTTCAATTTACAAGTAACTTAATGAAACATCTTACGAAATTATTTAAAATAAAACATTTGAAAACTACTGTGTATCATCCACAAACCAATGGAGCATTGGAACGCTCTCATTCTACATTAAAAGATTATCTTACACATTATATAGATAATGATCAAACAAATTGGGACGAATATATCCCTTTAGCTATGTTTTCTTATAACACAAGTACACATTGTACAACCAAATTTACTCCATACGAACTTGTCTTTGGACATAAACCTATTTTACCAAGTTCTTTGGAAAACACTGATTCAAACCCAACATATGAAAGTTACCTTAATCAATTAAAATATAAATTCGCTATTACTAGATCACTTGCCCGTGAAAGAATCGGACACGCTAAAGAAACTTCCAAAAAATATTACGATAGAAACGTATCGAATAATATGTACAAAATTGACGACTTAGTATTACTTAAAAACACGAATAAACCTAAATCATTAAGCAAGAAGCTTACTCCTAATTGGAAAGGACCGTACAAGATTGTACAGGTTCATAATAATCAGAATGTCACTATCAAAATGGAAAATAATTCACTTAAAAGATTCCATGTAAACAGAATTAAGCCATATCGAGCTTTTTCTCCTGTTCCAGGTCCTTCAAGACAAACTTAATCTTTTCACAAGATGTCCAACCAATAACCACTGGAAATGGACTCTTCTTCGATCAAATTGGAAAACTTAAAGTATATAATGACGATTGGAAAGTTATTACTTACTTAAATATTAGTACATTTCCTAGACAAATACAAATTCTAGATGATAATTATGCTTTAACTAGAAGCACATGTTCAAAATATTTATCATACATACCTAACGATAATTGTAAAGAATTGTTAAAACCAGTTTTAAACATTATAAATAAATGTAAAATTAAATACGAATCAATAACACACCTTGTTTCAAACCAACGCACAAAACGCGGTTTAATTGACGGTGTTGGAAAAATATTCAAAGCTGTTTTCGGAACACTAGATTCTGAAGATGCACAATTCTATGATGATGCGATCGAACGCGTCATGTCTGATGATAAAGAAATTTATAATCTCATGAAAGATCAATTACAAGTTACAAAATCAACTCTCACTAATTTTAATACTACCCTTGCTAAACTTAATTATGACGAATATACTATGAATAAAAATATTATAAAATTAAATAATTATTTCAAAGAAGACTATGACAAAAAGAATATGCAAGAAATTAAAAACATACTTACTTCTCAAACAAACTCTTTATTCGAAACAACAGAATACTTTTATGATCAAATTGATTCCTTAATCAATGCTATATTGTTTTCTAAACAAGGAATCTTACATCCAGACATTATAACTCCCCAACAACTTTATATCGAACTTAATTCAAATATAAAAAACTTACCAAGCGGAAAAGAATTCCCTGTGAGTTTGAAACTCGAAAATATTCATTCATTAATCGATGTATCAGATTTAATTTCATATTATATCGATGGTAAATTAATCTTCATAACGAAGTACCTTTAGTTACATCACAAGAATATAACCTTTTTCATGTAATACCTCTACCTATTCCAAATATTGACATCCCAAATACCTTTTCCTTAATTATTCCTAAACATAAATATTTAGCTATTACAAAGGACAAATCTTTTTATGTATACATACCTTGATAATCTTAAGAATAATTGTAAAACTATTACTAATGAAAATTTTATATGTAAGGATCTAGATGTGTTATCCACTTTCTCTGATCCAATATGCGAGACGATTTTATTGTCTGCTTATATTAATGAAATACCTAATGAATGCTTTAGCAAAATTATTAAAGGCAACATACTTTTATGGCAGCCTATTAAAAATAACAAATGGATTTTTACTTATTCGCATCCATCTAAAATAACTATTGATTGTAAAAATAAAAATAATATTTTTGATATTAAATTATTCCACACTGGAATATTAACTTTAAATTCTAGTTGTAGAGCCTATGCAGGACTCACACAATTGATTGCAAAAAGTAATCTTATTACCGAATATGTTAACCCTATTTCAACTTTAAATATTGTCGATGACAATTGTTGTAACATGAAAAAATATAATGAAACTCTAAATGAACTTGATCCTATAAATTTAATTAATTTGCAACACGATGACCTTAATTTGGCATCTCATAAAATCGATCAATTTAATGACGATCTTAAATCGTATAATTCGAGACCACTTACGGTTAAACATTCATCAAAATTTCAAATTGTTACTTATATTTTATTCACTTTTCTAACTATGTTTATAATTTACAAACTATTGAAATGTTGTAGATTTTTTAGAATACTTAATTCTTATTTTTCAAATAATGACGATGATAACAAATGTTGTGTCAGGATATATAATCAATGTAATAATCCTAGACGTTCTACTACAAGAGTTCAACCAAGAATAATATTTAGAAATTCAGAAGCATTAAATTGCGAAAATGAAGATGTACCTCTTCAAGTGCTAACTTCAAGTGAAAATAATTTGAAGTATAATTACAGCAACTAAACTTAAAAAAATGTTGCTTCCATTCTTATGGAGGGAGGTATGTTATAATCCCTAGCGGAACCATAAATCTAACGCTATTAGCGTCAACCTTTTCTGCATTCATGCGTTTCACGCAAACACATTATTATTAATTGAAACACATTATTTTTAATTGAAAACGATTACTAAATCCAAAAATCGAATTCTTGCGTAACACATGCTGTACCCTAGGATTAAAATCTAGGTAATTCCCACATTCGGGATAAGCAGGATTGCTATTTAAACAGGAACTAACGGTTCCTACTTGTTCACTCTCATTTCTTTCGAAGCGCAGACTACACGCTGCACTTCCCTTTGATTATTTTGACATTGTTCTAAATCTAAGTTTTATATTACTTATACTTTAAATAAAGGTTACTTCATCTAAATCTTCAACTTATCATTATCTACGGAAACCTTACCTCAAGACATCATCCACCTATCTACATCTGCAACATTGATCATCGCATCTGCAGATAGTTTCCTGATTTTCCATCTTTAATCCACCGACTGAAGAAACATCTCGACTAATTGCTCGCAGTACCAGAGTTTAATTATTTTACTGCCTCCTCAACCGAGGGTCGTAGCAGTGGGTTCACGGGAGGAACACTGAGGAACAACCCATTTCTGTTAACTTTTATTAATGTTTTAATCTATTGCGGGTTGTTAGTGCAATGAAGTACTAAAAACACATTAGTAATTTAATTACTGATGTAATAAGTAATTATACCCAAATTGTGTTTTCATAGCTCTCATGTTCATGTTGTCTATAAAGATAATGGAGCTTTTAAGTAATTAAACATGGAAATGAGTTGCTTTTATGAAATAAAAGTTATTGCAGGGTTAGTCAACTGATAAAACATTATATTAGAGAGCAAATTAATCATTTTTACATTGAACACTAATATCTAATAAAAATTTTGTGGACGCATAAGAGGCGGTTGATAACCCTGTGGGTAGGGCCCTCAACTTATTGTTTGATACCTATAGCGGGTACGGACCTACTCCTGTTCCGAAAAATTTGTGCTAAGTGAAAAGTTATCTTATTTGTGTAAATTTGGAAGTATATGAAGATTTTCCAGTTGATTAGTTAAATATCTCCGAAAAATCGAAAATTGAGTTGAGTATATACATAGTTATATGTAAAAGTGGATCCTCTCTCTGATACAATACTCAGATTACTCATAAACATCACCAAATTAATTATAATGCAAAAAAACTTGTACTGAATTAAAAAAAAAAAGATGTTTTCTGGGTAACTAGTAGGATATTTCAAAATGCCATACTAATTTACTTCTTCTTCCCCTTGTCCTATTCGGGTCGGGTACGCGATAAATTAAAACATTAATAAAAGTTAACAGAAATAGGTTGTTCCTCAGTGTTCCTCCCATGAACCCCCTCCTTCATTCCTCTCCCTCCCTCCCAGATTCCCCTCCCTCTCCCGCCACCCCTCCGAACTAAACTGTATGAAATACACACATTTTACAAACAACTCGCAAATCCTACTGTAAAATTTTAATAGAAATATTCAATTTAATAGAGCTCACCATTATATATAGAAACAAATCACCAAAGTTTTATCGCAATCGGATAATTATTACGATTAATTACAATTGGATAAACTGAGAAACATTAATTTTATATTATATGTATGTTCATCATTTCACCAAGTAAATATTATGAAAATAGTAAGTAAGCATCAAAATACCATGAATGTGGGTAGTCATGTATCGCCGGATCGCTCTCACCGGCAATGAAACGTCAAAATAAGTGACGGCGCGTATTCGAGCGAAAACAATTCGCTTGCCACAAGCTTTTTAGCATAGAGAAAGGCACCATGAACTCGACTCTTCTCAGTAGTTCCGAGTGTCACATACTAATTTACATTAAATTTAATTTACAGGGCCGTTATGCTGCATCCCGGTGTCATTTTATAGCATATTTAATATGTAAAACACAGATGCATGTAAATAAAGTTTGATTAATGGTCAGCATTCGAATATTGATTTCCACATTATCTCAAAACTTAGTATATGGGGATGTTTGACAAATCAAATGGTCAATCGATATGTGTGTTTCACCAACGGTAAAAAAGAAAACTTCATTATCCCTTTGTTCGCCGTTCTACCGTCAGAATGCAGTACACTGCTTTCACCACTGGCAGTAAAAAGGAGAGTTCTTCACTCTTACTCTTACTTCTAACCAATTCATCCATAATACTAAACAACACTGGGTTTACAAAACCGATATACAAACTTTTAAATTATACAGGGTGTAACAAGACATACCTGAGAGATTTCAACTAGCGATTCCTGAACTTATTTGGAGTAAAAAATGTAAATAAAATTTTGGTCTCTGGCAACATTTTTGTGTTTTTTTTTTCTACAAAAACATTAAAAATAGTAGTTGTTGGACAATTGGGAGCGGGTTAAGGGGCTGGGCGGTTATTCGGCTGAGTGACCAGTGATGAGATGCCGAAGAATTTTTTGTTTTGTTAGATTTTGACAAAAAAAAATTGAAAAAATCACCGGAGACCAAAATTTTATTTACATTTTTTACTCCAAATAAGCTCAGTTATTATTATTATCTCTGGTACTTGTCTCAGTGACATAATTCATTTTATTTATATTATTCCAGCCACATATCCGAGTTTGGAATTCCGTGTCTCTGGCCACTCTGGCCGTGATTGGAGCGAATGACATGGAGCGAGGAGTGTGTTGCCTGTCGTTCTCCAGAGCTGATGGTGGAAGCCTTCTGTGCGCAGTGGACCAGGGAACTGAGCACAATATCTCTGTCTGGGAGTGGCAGCGCGGAGAAAAGGGTAGCAAGATTACCGAGACAAAGGTATGTTACCACAGTATATCCTTTTGTGCACAAAATTTTATTAATGTATTTGTATTAAGAAATTTGGAACACATGAACAGTAATGTAGAGATGATGCCAATGGGTTAACGAATATGAAAATGTAGAATGCAATATATTTGTAATGTGAAAACTAATATGAATGTGTCTCTCCAGTGTTCAGTAGACACGGTGATCGCTGCCGAGTTCCATCCACTCGACAGGAACCAGATTGTGACCTGCGGGAAGAACCACATCGCCTTCTGGACCTTGGACCAGGGCGGCACTATCTACAAGCGCATGGGGGTGTTCGAGAACAGGGACAAGCCCAAATATGTCACCTGCCTGGCGTTCAACCACAATGGTAATCACAGAATTCCTATTTACATGGTGCTTAGTCGAACAATACATCTTATCAATAGAAATCAGATCCTCTTGCCATTTTTGTTTGTGTAAACCTAAACTAAAATCTTAGCTAAACAAAGATTAATTCAACAAAAACTATTAAGTACATATTTACAGAAAGATGTCACAGGCTCAAAAAGAGTTCATATTTCTGGGATAAATAACTGTCAATACATAATGAAGATTATAAAGATGAGATCCAAACTTATACAATGCTAAAAAAGAAGACATCTTTTTATAGAATTTGGGAACTAACTTGCTACCTCTAAAATAGAGTTGTATTTATATAAATAAGGGTATCTGTGGCTTTCATTTGATTTTTATGCAAATCTACAGTTTTATTGCAAGATTGATGAAATTTTTGTGCAATTAACCTTCATATTAAGAAGAAGGTTACTATTTATTGATACATGGTTTTCTGAAGAGATGAGTTTTGTTGAGTGTGATGTTTCTGGAATGGGAGACAACGCAATGGGTCTGTGGCCCAAGTGTATATAGGGAACTGTAATCCATCTAATTAAATTAAAACAAATAACTTTGTTTAAACCACTAATATAATCACAATCACCTACATGTTTCAAAACCGATGGTTTCTTCGTCAGGGTAGTAATGACATTAATGTTAATGTCATTACTACCCTGACGAAGAAACCATCGGTTTTGAAACATATAGGGGGTTGTGATTATATTAGTGGTTTAAACAAAGTTATTTGTTTTAATTTAATTCAAAATGACGCCACAAAGTAATTTTGCAAAGTTTGAAGAAGAAAAAAAAAAAAAATGTAATCCATCTCACTATCAATCAGAGTTGTGTTTGTGAATCGAGTATCGAGCCGCCCATGGCAAAACAAAATGGCTCCCCTTCCCAAAAAAACTGCCGCTCTAGACAGCTGTATAGGTTGTGTAGGCTTAATATGGCTAAATTATTGCAATCAATAATAGTAACATTGTTATGAGGGCTTCTAATCATTCAATCATAATTTTTAATAAATATATTTGTTGTTTCAGGCGATGTAATCTCTGGAGACTCAAGTGGAAATATAATAATCTGGGGACGTGGAACAAACACCATCAACAAATATGTTCGTGGGGTGCACGAAGGCAGCATCTTCTCCATCTGCGTCCTGAAGGACGGCTCCGTCATCTCCGGAGGAGGCAAGGATAACAGGATTGTTCAGCTGGATGCGGACCTTACTCCTACGGGAATGGAAGGATCGGTAAATATCCACATATTAAAAAATATATATAATGCACCATATAAAAAATCAACCCGTAAAAAACATTTTTTACACTTAACTTTAATACACCTATTTTCAATTTTAAACCTAGTTGTGCCATTTCTTGGGTCAAAGAAATATTTTTTTTACTGAGCATTGAAACCTTCTTCCCACTATGGACTCACTAAAATTAGTGAACACCGCTTACACTTAAGCCAAATCCTGATTGGATGGTACTGACATTTGTTGTATACTGCTGTAAATTTATAAATATAATGTCAAACAATTTCAGAAAAATGCTTATGTATATAGTGCCACCAAAAGATGATAGAATGCATTGTCATCGACAACGAGTATTTGCAGAGTTTCAGTTCAATTGGATATCGGGAAGTGGGTTAATTTTCACTTCCAAGGTACCATTTCATTCGTTCATTTGAAAACCAAATCGAAATTCAAATAATTATTTAAAAAAGGAAGACAACAAAAATCGGAAATAATTATTGTTTGTGTAATGATGGAGGACTTAGTTTAGACTTTGTAAAGGGTTGAAATTAGTTCTTTTCTATCTAACCTAAACTTACTTAATCTACTAAACCATTTATTAATTCTGCCGAACAAATTACGATCTGAACTTGAATTTTCCGCAATCCGACCGTGTTTGAATATTATTACCAGGGCAGTCCCTGAGCGAAACGGTGCCTCGTGCCATTATTATTAGCACATTGTTTCTTGGCTCCTTGGCAAGTTGGCGTCAATTTTCTTTAATTGTCCTGCCACTTTCATTGTCGACTCTTTATCACAACTTCTAATAGTAAGACAACTTTAACCTAAACTTATTAGATATCTTCCAATAAGTTTAAGGTTCAAGTGATTACGAGTTTGTTTATTTGGTTATCGTGAATATTGACAATAAATATTAAACTGGACAGACGTCCTTTCTAGGCTAGTTCTGTTGTTCCGGCGGGCTGACTGAGGAAGCCCGACCATTCTCACTGCAGCTTTCGGCTATCATACCTAAGACACAAATGGCGATAGATAGTACTCTTCTGGTAATTAACTCTGCTGCCATCTATTGCAATATAGCAGAACTTTGTATTACAAACTAACCTATCGACATCTATTGCAAGAGGCTGAAACTACATAAATGGATAATCAATACACAACATTATTTAAAAGACAGAGGACAAGGTTGCAATGGTGATATTAGCACATTTAACTCAACTAACCTTATATATTATTCCATTTATACCATAACCCTAAATGTAATTAATTCAAGATGGCATTATTGATTGAAATCTGATGTTTTTCATATTTTATTACAGATTGAAGGACACTTTGGAGGTGTACGGGTGTTAGCTGAAGGACGCGGAACTCAAGTACTTATTGGCACAACTAAGAATTGCATTCTCCAGGGAGATTTAGTTCTTGGATTTTCTCCTGCTGTCTTAGGTTGGTTACTTCTCAAATTTTGACACAAGTTCATCATTAATCCTTTTTAAATTTCAATCGATATCATAAACCTGTGTGCAGATCATTTCTACATATTTTCCCGCCTCCTTAACCAGTCGAATGATGGCTACCCATTTAGGTCGCATCGCTCTAGGCCTTGAGCAATGGCTGTCCAAATTTAGTAGAAAGTTTTTCAATTTGTATCGAAATTTCCGCCAACAGCACAATTATAAAACTAAAAATGTAGGATAAATGTTGAAATGAACGTGGATTCATTAGCTCTATACAACGGTAAGTAGTTCATTAGCTCTGTACAAATACAACCCGGGCGTCGCGTGTTCGATTCCTCGGCTGGCTAAATCCTCCATCACAACCTAAGCAGTATCTTCCACTTACTGTGATGGTAGTAGGAGATTTTCAAATATTGTCAGGTTATTTGTAACCCGGGAATATTTGTCTTTCTTTTAGAAAAAAAATAAATACTTAAAGATATGATTTACTACCTCGAGGCCGACTAGAGTTCAAGCCTGGGCTCCTGACGGATTTTAAGGTGTCAAGTGATCATGTCAGTGCTGTACCACAATAGAGCATCGACTGTTTGCAAATGGCAGTGATTATTGTTTATACACATTATTACTGGTGCTTTGTGTGCATGTAAATAAACTTACTTAGTGACAGCACTGAATTCGTAATTTGGCTGTTGCGCACCCAGACCTGTACTCTAGTTGGTCTTGCATTTTCTCTAACGACGCATAAAGTTTTCGTATTGTATTACATAATTATAATAATAGTTTTTCTTCATTCTCCTCCCATACCAGGGAAATTTTGCTCTTTTTGTATTGCAATTTATTTTCAATTAGTTTTAGAACTAAAACTACAAAAACGATGGAACTACAATTGAAATTTTTTTATTCTTGCACACTTTGAAATTTCTACAGCACGTCTATATATATTGTAACTTCATTGACTCTTAGACACTTTTTAATGAATGCCTTTGTTTAATTCAGGTCATTTGGATGAACTGTGGGGATTGGCTTGTCATCCCACTGTGGCCCAATTTGCCACAGCAGGTTGGGATCGTTTGCTTCAGATGTGGGATGCACTCTCACATTCCACCGTATGGAGTAAGGATATTGGGGTAAGCAATTAATTTGCCTTATCAAAGCCTATATTATGATGTTTCTGTGGTGACAGCGCTGGCTTTGTTTTCCCATCAGCAGCACGACGACGATGGATCAATTTTCAATATCTTTATTGTTAACGTATAACATTGCACATTTAATAACGGAAAACTGTTTGACCAATTGTCCCCTGTTATACCGAGCAATGCCCACCGATAAATAAATGTGTAGCTTAGTTTAGCTCAGCTTATCATATCCTGAAATGTCCTGAATTCATAAAAATGGAACTCAAGAAGTTATATTGGATGAACTTAAGAAGTTATGTTTTCTAAAAATTATATTGGATCAGTGATGGGAATTTGTTAAAGTATTAAATTTTTATTGTAATTATATACATTTGTATACAGGAGACATCATTGTATACAGGAGACGTCATTTCCTCTCATTCCTTTTAATTTATGACTCCCATATTAAATCAAGCTCTGAAATACCTACTTTTATAAAGAAACCAACTCAAATGCAATAAATTTGTCTGACATTATAAAGAATATATTTATGTGGATAAAACGCTGCCTGGTTTCAACATCATATAATAATCTCAGTTGTACTGCATTTTTCCTTTCGAGCATCGATATGAACAAAATGAATGAGATTCCGGGTAGAACGTGGATAACTTCTGAAAACGAAAATAGATATAACACAGTTACACAATACATAAGGAACACTGAAATAACAACCAAAGAATGATTCCCACCTGCATTTTTCTCCCAATCACGAATTCTGTTTTCGCATTTCTCAAATCGCGATGCGAATTCTAAATTTATTATTTATTTCCGCTCTTTCCACTATTGCGCTGCAAGGAAATGTCAAATGCGTTCAAAACAAATGAATGCCAATGATCATCAAATGAAATTATTTTCAATGTAATAAACCAGAGAAACATACAGAAATTAAAAGATTCCTATTGGTTGCGGGGAATCGTGATGTCACACAACCATGGATATTTCTTGTTTTGAATTCGGTTGAAAATTTTGAATCGGAGTTATACCCCCCTGGACTTAGCCAGCCGAGGGATCGAACACGGAACGCCTGGGTGGGAGCCAAACGCGATGCCCACACAACCCCTGACCGTATTTACTTATGAAGTTTTTATTTTTGTGTTTTTAGGAAAGAGCACAAAGCTGTGCATTCTCTCGAGACGGATCTGTTGTAGCAGTTGGGTGCTTAACAGGAAAGTGGATGGTGTACGATTCTGTGACAAGGGAACTCATTGCTACAAATACTGATGGGTAAGCACTATAGTTTTTTTTTCTTTTTTTTTATAATTTTTCTTTATGCTATTATTTTCACCTGTATTTTAACTCAATTCTATTACATTTAAACACGGCTGCAATTGAGCAATGACGAAATGTTTCTATTCTTATATAAATGCATAATATTGACGTGTTACAGGGCGGAGCCAATTCAATGCATCAGATACTCCCCTGACGGTCATTATGTGGCATTTGGATCACGGGACAATTTTGTGTACATATATCAATTAGATGAAGAAGCTAGAAGGTACAGCCGACTTGGAAAATGCATGGTAAGACAATTATTTAAATTATTATCGTGATCCCAAAACATCAAAGTTTATGTATTTTTATTTTCTTCAAAAGTCTGTTTCTACACTACAAAAAGAGAAAACATAGTAATGTGGAGACTGACGAACAACTGAATTTGTATGAGCCATTGATTCCTAAAGATTCTTTTTGTAGTGTAGAAACAGACTTTTGAAGAAATTAAGATTTTTGCACTATTATTTCGGAATTAAAATAATTAGTCATTTTGCAGTTCCATTATCTTAACCCCTCAGGCCTCAACCATATTTTCTCAGAGGGTCAATATATTTCCGCTTTACAGTAAAATCTAAATATATGGAACAACGTAACCAAAATCTAAAAATATAAAATACACTTTCAAATGTTCTAAATCGAAATAAACATATGATTTTTGAGAATTAAACATTAAAAAATTAAAAAATGGCTCACCTTACGTTTTTTCTGACTAAAATTACTGGTAATGAAAAAAATAAAATCACAAATATATTTTAATAGACAAATACATTATTATAATTGTCATTGTCACCTCACTTTTTTATCATTCCATGTAAAAATGATTAACAAAAAATTCCCAATTTTTTTTCAAATTACGATTTGAAACTATGGTTTCATAAAGGTCTACTTTACTTATTTTGTGGTAACATATTTGAATATAAAGCGTGGTATTCTCCCTTTCTAAGACTGTTTATATCATATTTCTCACTATGATGGTAAGAGAGACAACGATTTCTATGAAACTATACGAATTGTTCCCAAAAGCAACAAATTACCCTGACGGGTTAAGGAATATTAATTTTATTTTTGATACTCTTCATCAAATTAAATATGAGAAGGGAATATAGATGTGTTTTAATTATTGTTTGTAATCATTGTGTGTTTAATTGTCATTATTTCTTGTGCTCTCGACTGCAGGCGTCTGAACGAAGAAGGAAATCGGTAATAAATAGTAAAAATGTCAGTAGATGACATATAATGAGTATCGGTAGTTAGTATGTACTATGTTACCAACACTTACATCAGTAGTTATTTAGAATTATGCTTTTTCAGTTATTATTAGTAATAATTAATTTACTTTAGTAAAGAAGTCGTAAAGTTGTAGAATGTAATAAGTATTTTAATGTTTTGTTTTTATTGATAAAATAATTTTGACTTACCTAATGCGCTTACAAGTAACCTTAATGGTGCACAAAAATTATAATTTTATTTTTTCAATTTGTCTAATCCTAAATACGTTGTGTTTAGGGGCATTCAAGTTACGTTACCCATGTGGATTGGTCAGCAGACAGTCAATATTTGAGAAGCAACTCTGGAGACTACGAACTTCTTTATTGTGAGTACATTTTTCATTGATTTTTTAACTGATCTTTTATTTTATTTCTTCGTGCAGACTTGGAGTGGAGACTTGGTGCAAGTCATAATGCCACCCATCTATCTCCTGGACCGGGAGATCTATAATAAGTCTTCTGTCCCTCATATTAATTCACATTGTGGCTTTTAGTTGTAGAATACCTACCACACTTATTTGCTGGTAGCCACTTCACCCTTGAACATTACTCACAAAGCTGATTAAAACGGACAGAGAATCGATGTTTAACGGGAACCGTTCAAGCATCAAAAATTCGAAATGGAGATGGTCATCAATATAATATTATGATGGAGGTTGAAACATCCTATCAATTTGGGAGGTGGGTCTAGGTACTGACTGCCGCCCCAGAAACCATTTATTGGATAACTTATTGGGTTCTTGGGGTGATGTTTGTCCAAGTCCGGATGGATCTGCTGACCAGCTGCGTGGCAGGCTGGATTCGGAGAGATTCGTTGAGAAGGTCTTTTTACCTCTCCTGCAGGACTCTCTCGGAACATCTTCTTGCATCGCAGCGTGAGGGATGAATTCATACTCATCCGTCACTCCTGGAGACACTGATTCCTACCCACCCGTCATACCTTTTTTCTTCCCAGAACTTCATCTCCTTCCTTTCCTCAAAAGAGCCTCCACACAGCATCCCCAAAGATGACATGGTCCCTGAGGGCAATTATTTTCTTCAGAGCCTCCTGCGTGGAGCAAATGTAACAAAAAATCCTGATCAAATTCTTTATTTTTGAAAATTTTTTTTGGAAATCATTTTATTTGTGGTGTTTAAAATGATTGTATGTTTTAGGGAATCCTTCCACTTGCCGCCAAGTGACTGCAACGTCTAGCCTGAGAGATGTTGAATGGGACACTAACACGTGCACACTGTCCTTCCAAACCATTGGGATATGGCCGGAGAACGCCGACGGGACAGACATCAACTCGTGTGAGTCTTCACACGATAAGCGAGTGATCTGCACTGGCGATGACTTCGGCAAAGTCAAACTTTTCTCCTTCCCTGCTTCACAACCAAAAGTAAGCTTTTGTATCTTACGAATATTACGATTTCTACTAAAACATTTTGTATTCCAGATAAAACAAATAAGTCTGGCCTTCTAAACCTGGAAAACATTCAGGGTGTTATGTACTTGACTTATGTACTTGACTTACTTACTTATGTACTTGACTTACTTTAACAAGTGATTCCTGACATTAATTGGAGTAAAACATGTAAGTAAATGAAATTTGGGTCTCCAGTGACTTTTATTTTAAAAAAAATCTTCAAAATCAAACAAAATAAAGTTTCTTACACAAGTTGTCACTGGTCACTTAGTTAAATAACTGCCCAAATCCTCACCCCACCCCTGAGTTTTTTTTTCTTTGTAGCTGAAAACAAAAAAAATAAACTTAAAAAATATCACCGGAGACCAAAATTTCATTTACATTTTTTACTGTCATGATACACTGTCAGGTATCACTGGTTAAAGAAAGTCAAATACGTCCCTTAACCTCTGAAGGGCCAGGTTTTTTTTTTTTTTTTTAATTAAACGTCAAAACATCACTTAAATATTTTTTTGTGTTGCATTTTATAAGTTTACAGTAACAATTCTTTCAGATTTTGGTAGTTTATACAACTGTTGTTACTAATAATATTATTTTGTAATAGAAACTCGTAAACAAATAATGCTAAAAATATATAATATAATATAATTATTCATTACGATGTAAAAAATTTGACATTTTTTACGAATTCAATTATTATAAAATTTCTTTTGTGATATATTACAAAAATTACATCACAATAATGTAGATAAAACGAACTTCCTAATAATCACTCAAATCTATGCTTTCCACAATGGATTTATATTTAAAAAAAAACAATGAAAAAATATAGACTTCGAATACGACCATGTCAAGCGGCAGCCATTTTGTCCGCCATCTTTGATGCTCGGCGTGTCATTGTGAATTAATTTGAATTATTCAGAGTGGCTAAATGCTATCCAGTATTTTCTTATGTCAAGAATGCGAATGGCCCAAGCAATTCTGACCTTGTTCTTCATACAATTTCTTTATACATAACCGTTAGGTCCGGGCCACAATGTTTTTGTTTTCCGTGACCGTTAGAAACAAAAAAACCTTGTGGCCCTGCCGTAGTGTTTTATTTTTGTCAGATGTTTTGTTAAACATTTTGTCGCAAGAGACGCCGCTTTATACCAACGTTGTTGATGTTTCAGTCTTTGCATTTTATTTTATCCCGTTCCTACAGAAAGTTAAACCACAAATAATGTACCAAAATATTATTTTCATGTGTAATAATCGCGTTATTTGTTTCTTGTAGTCTCTCTGCCATCAATACGGAGGCCATTCAAGCCATGTGACGAGTGTCAGCTTCCTCCATGATGACACCAGACTCATCTCAACAGGAGGCATGGACACCAGCGTGATGCAGTGGGCCTTGGAATAGCTATCCACACACATTCTATGTCAGAAACTATTTCTATGCCACCGAAACTTGTTTCTTTGCCGTAGAAACTATTTCTTTGCCATAGAAACTATTTCTTTGTCCTTGAAACTATTTCTTTGCCATAGAAACTATTTCTTTGTCCTTGAAACTATTTCTTTGCCATAGAAACTATTTCTTTGCCACAGAAACTATTTCTATGTCATTACGACATTAGCGCAAGCATTCCACTATGTCATGTCTAAGATATATTTATTGTGTTAAGTAACATGTATCATGTTTGTATTTATTAGTTTAGTGTTCACTTCATTGTGCTGTATTTAATTTAAATGTCACTTTTCAACCTGCATTAATTGTGTGAGAAACATCTAGTTATAGTTTTGTATTCTTAACATGTTAAGACATAAGACCAAGTATTTGACGGAAAATTAAATTTTGTAAATCAAATGATAAAAATTTTGTCAATTTGATTTGGTGGGTTTTACCCATCATTGAACAGCATAAAAACATCTTTGTTTCAGTTAGTTTATAACAGTATGTATATATAAATTATAATAATTTTGAAGTTATGTTTTTTGACTAATATAATTAATTTAATGAAAAGCTTGTAAAGTTTCTTTTAGGACATTCACTAAATTAGAACCTATATTTAAGTGTATAGCATTTAATTCATAGGTAACAGAATTATTAAATGCTACTACTACACAATGTGCAATTATTGTAGAAATTCATTTTGAATCGCCAAAATTCACAAAATGCTATGCAAACTTGATAACTTTTTAATTAGATCTGACTAGATGTGCATATTTTATCTGAAAGCACCATTGGAGTTATGTCAATAATAAAACATAATATTATTAACAATTTAGCAAAAAGTTTTTTAAATAATTTTTAAAATAGATCACGACTTGTGCTATTCCACAAATAATGCCTTCAAATCATTTACCAGCCATTTTTTTTTAATATTTACACTGCGTAAAATTAAGCATCATAAAATAGCATTATTTTATAAAAGTTTTTTATGTCTTGATACTTAAAATCTGTAATATTTTTCATAATCCTGTAACATGCAATCAAAAATATTTTCACAATATTTTTTTTTAAATGTGGTTTTCAGTGTAGAATTTAATATGTAATAACCATATAATAAATAATATAACACTAGAAGTGCCTTCCACACAAATTTAAATTGGAACAAATGTTCCACTGACTTAGTAACTTTTGGTTCTAGACCATTTAAAACACGGTCTGTCTCTCTTGCACGTGCCTGAAATTGTAATCGCCATCCCATTTGAATTTCGTAATCATGGTAAAACTAAGTTTTGTATGGAAATATAGGCCTGTAATTGGATCACGAAACAAGTCTTCAAGGCACTTCTTGTGTTATTTTTTATTCTACGGTTGTGGGTTATTAGCCCTGTTATTTATTTTTCAAAGGATGTAGGAATATAATTTGTATTTGAAAACAAATTGAAACCGTAATGGTTATTTAGTCAACATTTTATAATTTGTTTCTGAGTAATTTAATTTAAGTGTAAATACTTTATTTTTATCTTATTATTATTATATTGTGCCTCTCATATTATTTAAGTCATAAATGTATAATCTAGAGCAGTGTTTCTTAACCTTGTTGAAGATACTGAACCCCACCAGTTTCATATGCATTCACCGAACCCTTCTTGATGGACAAGTGGGGCGTGTCATCACGAATCATGAGTCGGGGATGTGTCTTGACTTCCGCCGAACCCGGGAGACTGACTCACCGAACGCCTGGGGTTCGATCGAACCGGGTTAAGAACCACTGATCTAGAGTTTTTTGCTCTCAGCACTTCGAGCATGTTTACTTATTATTGTATTTTACCGAGCCTTTTCTTTAATTACAAAACTTGTATAAATTATTTTGTGCTTCTATCAAATACAAAATTTACATATTCAAATAAAAACGATTTTCAATACACTCTTCCTTATATTTTTTACATTCCATTTTATACAGGTGGCAGAGGAAAATAATTTCCCTCAGGGCCTATGTCATCTTTAAGGATTCTTGTGTGGAGGGTCTTTTGAGGAAATGAAGAAGAGATAGTTCTGGGAAGGAAAAAGGTATGAGGGGATGGTAGGAACCTGGGGGTCAGCATGTGCAGGGTTTACAGAAATATGAATTCATCCCTCCCATTGCGGTGCAAGACAATGGGTTGGAGAGAGTCCGGCTGTATAATATGTAATTTATTGTTTATTGGTTACTCTCTGTGGAAATGCACCTGCCGACTTTACTATTACTTTTTGTAAGCTATGCAATTTTTATGATTTTGTTTACAGTTAGATAACTTAAATTCTTCATAAATGGTTATACACCAATATATCATTATTTTGCAGGCAGTTTTTTACTATTTTGTGACATGCGTCAAAAGATAGTTGCTGAACTGTCTGTAAGTGGTATTAATAATGTCGATGGTCAAAGCAGAATCTTTGAGCCATTGAGTCACTCTGTTGATAGGCATGTTCTGATAGGATGAAGTCCTCGCTTTCAGAGCATAAAAAAGTGCATGGGATCTCCCACGAATATACTTTGTTAACCAATGGAGCAACACAGAGAATTATAAAAAATCGCCTTGAGTGCTCACCACTTTCGAAAATTAATTTTGAAAATTTCCAACCCACGTTAAAAAAAATCATTACTCCACCTTTGTGTATGTGAACATATAAACAAATTATAGTTCTACACATTGAATGAATTCACCTATATTTTACTAATTATCATATATTTTTAATATTGATAGAAAAATTTAACTTTACAAATGTGTAAAATTGGTGCTTTAGTGATTTGAAATTGCTGCCAGTGGATATTTTTAATATCTAAATTCTTTATATTGAATATTGTTCTTGTTTTCCACGGCCAAAAGTATTTTTTAAACTCATAGAGCACGCCTAATTACGGAGGCAATCGAAATCCATAAAAATCCCATTAATATTAATAGACGACAGAGCTAGGCTCAATAGTTCTTGGTATCTATAATGTATGGTATGTATATAACTATGTGGATAGATAGTATGTAGGGAATTTTTCTCATTTGCAGGGAATGTATAAACCTCTTTCATACTTTTATTTCTACGATATAGTTTTTGACATAAACAAGGGTGCGGGTCACGATGGAATACCGGCGTTTTTCCTCAGATCTGCTGTGTCGTCATTGTGTGTGCCACTGACCATAATTTTTAATAAATGCCTGAGTGATGGGGTTTTCCCTGATAGATGGAAGTTGGCCTATATTATACCGGTCCACAAGGGTGACTCTCGTCATCGAGTGGAAAACTATAGGCCAATATCCATTCTCTCGGCGATCCCTAAACTCTTGGAAAGACTTGTCCATGACAATATATATCCCCAGCTTGCCGCCATAACCACAGAACAACAACACGGTTTTGTAAAAGGCAAATCTACCATGAGTAATTTACTAATTTACTCAAATTTTTTATTTACTAGCATGGATCGAAGCCACCAAATAGATTCAATATACTGTGATTTCAAAAAAGCTTTTGACAAGGTCGACCACCTCATTCTTATTAAAAAAATTATGTACAACGGAATTAGGGGAAATCTACTACGTTGGTTTGTCTCATATTTAACCAAAAGACAACAATCTGTATCATTATGAGGACACACTTCTACATGGGAACTAGTTACTTCTGGCGTGCCACAGGGGTCGATCCTGGGTCCGCTGTTATTTATACTTTTTATCAACACCGTTACTAAATGTTTCATGCATTGTTTATTTCTTTTGTACGCTGATGACATAAAAATATTTGCCATTGTTAGGAATTTAAACGATTGTCTACTTATCCAAAGCGACTTAGTAAGGTTCGAAGCATTTTGCAATGAAAATAAAATTTACCTCAGTTACAACAAATGTAAACAAATAAGTTTTACTAAAAATCACAATGCAATCATACACGATTATTGTATTGGCAACCATTTACTCGAGCGCGTTTACTGTATAAGAGATCTAGGCGTGCTTTTTGATTCCAAACTCCATTTCGATGCGCACATTGATAATATTGTGAATAAAGCTTACCGCATGCTAGGATTTGTTATCAGAAACAGCCGCGAATTTCGAAAACCTGAAACACATCTTCTTCTTTACTACACGCTAGTCCGTTCACAACTTGAATACTGCACCTCCATATGGACTCCACTTTACGGTATCTATAAAGACAATATTGAAAGTATTCAAAAGAAATTTTTGCAATTCCTCAATTACAGAATGAGCGCACCAAAACAGGGGTACATAAATATTCTCTCAAAATATAACGCCTCATGACTTTGTATAAAATCTGCAACAACGTTATTGACTGTCCTGATTTACTGAAATTAATAAATTTCAAAATACCACCCAGGGTAACAAGGCTTAATGACTTATTCCACATTAGCCGGACTCGTACAAATGTAGGTGTCAGGGATCCAATCAGAAGGATGTGCGAATCTTTTAATCAAAATCAAGACCTCAAGGATTCTGACTTATTTTTTGTTACACAAAGAACTTTTAATAGAAAATTAAAGGCTCTTTTCCTACATAGTACAAAGTAAACATTTTAGACACATCTGTATAGCATTGCTTTTTTCTATCTATATATACATATATATATTTTAATTTTTTCTTTGTCTTACCCTCTGAATTTTTCCAAAATAATTTGTAAACCTTTATAAGTTAAGTATATTGCTCATTTTCTTTCTTTTTCATCTCTAATTGTAAAATAATATTCTCATTTATATATTTTTTCCTTATTATTTATAAGTAAAATTATTTTTATCTGTTTTTATCTGCTGTCAAAGTCAATTAGTGAGAAATAGTTTGGATGCAGGTGAGTTCTCTAGTTGTTGTTTTTATGAATTATGAATTGACATCTGTATCTGTATTTTCTCCTAAATAAATAAAAAATAAAATAAAAATAAAATAAAATAAAAAAAAATAAAAAAAAGAGGCCCAAATAATGGAGCTGCGAATAAATTCTTCAGTTTGTAGATAAGTTGTAATGAAACATCAATAAACAGTTTAAATTGAGAGTATCTTTCACTTGACACCGTCCTTCATGTGGAATTATTGTAACATTCCCATAAAAAAGGTGGTAAAAAGGTTACGAAGCACCTGGCTATTCAAATCTATTCACTATTGGCATTTCAAGCAATGTCTCAATTTTGATAGGGGCCTCTACCAGGGCGTGTTACTAAGAGAATTTTCCACTCTGGAAGGAAGTACGAATGTAGAATGGTAATAAAATGATCATCTAGTAAATCCACGCTATGCAAGTGTATATAAGTACATATAATTAATACAAAACAATACAAGAACAATATGTTAACCTATCAGACTATTAAATGGGAAAATAATTCACTGACTCCAGATATTTTCATATCAGAGGGTTCGGCTCGGTGGAATTCCTAATTTGACCGATAAATCCTACTGATCCCTCAATATAAATATTTAAAAAATCTTTCATAATCCTATTATATCATTATTATTTAATGCAATAAGAGGAAGACATAAAAAGGGCAATAAGGGCACAATAAGGGCACAATCAAATAAACCATATACTTGAGTCGAGCCATGTCAATAGTCAGAATACCAAAATAATAAAAGAGTATGTATGAGACGATGAATTAATGCAAATGAGGCAGGGAGTGTGTGCCAAGAGGTGAAGATGGTTAGTTAGTTTTAGATAATCACTAAAATAAATAAAAAACATTTAGTCGATTGCACTTTTTACTCATTTTTATACATTTTAGTGTTTTTCAATATTAAAATCGTACATTTTTGTAACAAAATATACAAGATAACATAGTAATAATATATAACAACATATTAACATTAATACGTTTGGAACTGGGATCGTGTTTAGACATAGTACGACAAAGTTTCAGGAATCCATCGGCAAAAAAGAGATGCATAATTTTTTTATTTAAATGAAACCAATTAAATAAACCACTATTTTTATTTTATAGTGGTGTACGTAAAAGTAATTTGTTTCATTTAAATAAAATGATACCACAAAGTGAATTTGCAAGGATTGAAGAATACAAAATTTTTATTTCATGAAATTAAAGCTAACAATTTTGAACAACGTATTTATGATTAGGCAGTAGTAGTAAATCAAGAGTTTTATATTAGTAAACATTAATAAGCAATTTTATATAGTACCATTTTTAAAAGAATTCAATAATATGTTAAAAAACTGCAATAAATATGTACAGGAAAAATACAAATGAAAGCCACATATTTTTTGTAATCATTTCTATAAAATGCTAACTGGCTTAAACATTTAAAGCCACTTGTATTAATTTTCCAATTTTTTTGTACTCTCAATAATCTACTTCATCAAGGTAGAGTAGAATACCATGAACAATTCACTAAAAACATGCAATCTTTAAAAATAATTACATATCATCGTGGAAGAAATTTTAAATTTTGCTTTGTTTTCATACTGTCGCGTTAAGCCGCTTACATACATGTTAGCAACACAACAAGTAACCATAGTGTGTATGTCGCTGTGCGCACAAACTGCGCACCGAACGAGCATTCTTGTACAACGAGCAAAGTGTCCATTAGTCAGACATCTCCAAATACGATACGATGAGATAATGGGGAAAGAAATGAAGTAAAACCCTTTTCAGAAGTTTTCCAAGGGACCGGAAAAAGGCGGGAAGACCTTATATGTGGGGTAAATTGGGCCATTTGGTCTCCAAGGGACCGAAAAAACAAAAACTTCTTAAGCAGTAAACTTCTTAAGAGGGAACTTGTTAAGAGGGTTTCATTTTATTTGAATGCTTGCCAGAAATCAAATATTAAATACACTATAAAATAACACAGGGAGGCATAAAGGTCCGGTACATTAATATTATAGATATTTTGAAATATCCTAGTAGTTAGTGACCCAGAAAATATCAACATTTTGTTTAATTCACAACAAGTTTTTCAGCATTATAATTGATTTGGTGGTGTTTATGAGTAATCTGAGTATTGTACCGGAGAGAGGGTACACTTTTACGTACAACTGCATACTCAACTTAAATTTCGATTTTTCATACATGTCTTACTAATAATCAAGACGATGAATAAGCGAACTTTGCAACCTTTGTTGTATTGCTAATATCTGTGCACAGCTTTACATACTAAAATATTTTGATAATCCGTGCCTCATTCATGCTAAAATAAAATACAATAATTACAAATGTATTTTCAAATGTTCACTTAATAAGGTGTTAACATTCATACTATGGTCCAACGTACACTTCAACCGAAAGTAACAACAAGTAAGATCATTGTAATGACTCCTAGATATTATTATCCTTAAAACAACTCAATAATTAACAATTTCCTAATTAAACAAGTTGTTCAGTACTGTTGGCGGAAAGTTCTAGCAGTCTCCAAGCGGCTTTGGGGTTCATCTCTGTGGGATCTCTGCACAACACCCACACGTAAGTTACTCTCATGACTTTATCTGGACTTCCCTCAATGATGTTGTGCTTGGAGTCCCGCACGCACATAATCTGCTGTGACTGGAATGTTATCACTAGAACGGGTCCTTGGTCCATAACCTTCCCCATTACAAGATCTACGTTCTCTATATCCAAAATCTTAGAATCTAAATAATATCCTAACTGTTTGGCTTGCGTTAGGGGAGTCGCGATGACACTGTACGCACTTTCGTAACACCAATCTTTCAAAATTTCTAAGTTGCCTTGCACCATGGCTTCTAGTATATTTGGGATGATGTCATTTTCGCAATCCTTCAAAAATTGCTTTTGTTCGAATGAAGGGTCGATTTTGCAGATTTCAGTCATTGTTTCGGAGAGTTCTGTCTTCTGGAAGATATTTCCAAACAAGTCGCCCATTTTCTCGGTGAGGAGGCGGGATGCACGGATCACCGGGTTTTCTGATGCTTCGTATTTGATTTTCCAGTCGAGAACCTGTAAAAAAAAATTAGGACTGATAAAACATACGGTAATCGACTTCTAGCAACCAAGATCAGACAAATTAAATTTTCTTGTTACATATTAATCACATCAGTGATTGAGAAATTAACCTTAAGTTTCTTTAGCAATTATAACTTCTACACGGTTATATAAAATATATTATGGTATACAAAAACATCTCATATACTACAAATTTGTTAAGTTACAAGTTACTGGGTAATTTTTTCGTTCGTAATTTTAAAAAATTCTTAAATTTCTCAAAAAAAAATTGACATTCAACTACATAATATAAAAAATGTATAAAAAAAAAGCAATGAAATCTGAAAAAAATTTTCTTTTGCTAAAATTTATGATAGTACGAGGAATTGTTAAGAGGAACGGCTGAGTAGCATTTTTTATAGAAAAATTTAGATTTGAATTTATAGAGGACTAGTGAGATTTCCCGATATATTAATCATCAGTGCCCGAGTCTTATTATTACATGTCCTAAACTTGGACCGGGTTGTTTAATCGTAAATCCAGATTAAAATTTGACATGACTTCATATTTTGAACTCCAATCAATAACAATGCATGTCTCCGCTAATTTGAATGAAATAAACAAAAGGATGATAGCCCGCCCTGATGCAAATGAAACTAAAATGTTGTTTCTGTATTACCCGTCATTTTACTTACTATCGTACGCACAAACTACTAACAGCATTACAGAATATGTCGGGAGACCCCCGTATGTATTGTGTCCGTTAACCACATGGGTCTATCGCCTTTGTGTAGGATTTTGGTCTTAATGAACCTGTCAGATTGATAAAAAATTTGTGTTATTTCCACGTTGCAATTAAAGCTCAATAAATTAAACACTTCTGAACGTGGCCGAATACTAAAAACTGTTTTTGAAAGGTAATGAAATACGCTTTCAAATTATATTATGACAAATAAATATTAAAATTTATAAATATAAATTTTAAAATTTGTAAACATAAAATTTATAAATATTAATATTTAGAATGCAAACATAAAAATTTGTAAAAATGACACACCTGTGATGTTTTTATGTGAAACCGGTACTAAAATCATGAATAACGTAAAAAAACATTTATTTTATCAGTCAGAGTAGTGGACCTTTTTCCGATTTGGTAGTGAAAACATTCCTCTTAACCACTCAGACCCATAAGCTTGTTTTCACGCAAATATAACGATAGCAGTCAAGTCCCATAAGCTTGTTTTCAAGCTAACGCGTGCATTTCCACAGAAATCGTTATAACTCGGTTATTGTTCTAGTTACAACCCTAAAACAAAAAGAAGAGTATCTATAATAAACCACGCTTCACATCTCTATTCAAAGTTATCCATAGAAATTGATAAAAAATACTCATTTTATAGAATCTGTTTTCAGTTGCCAAAACGTAAAACGCCACCTTTGAGTGACATTTCTCCTCCAACAATTTTTGCAGTTTTGAAGTAATTTCTACAAAAATGGCCAGGTAAGTGTTTGTTTATTATAGTAATATATATTTGCTACTCTTTTGTGTTAGTTTTTATTCGTTTGAAGTGTTTTTCTTGCATAATTGAGAGCGTTGAAACTGCGCGTCATGTTCACCGAGTTCTTTGTCATCTTAAAAAGACGCCGTTTAACTAAAATGTCAGTAATTGGAGCATGTTATGGTGAACATTCATGAAAGCATATATTCTAATGCAATATTTAGCAAAAACATGTAACAACTTCTTAACAAAATCGTGATTTCTCAACGTTTTTTCAACTCTTTGTCGTTCAAAGGTAAAATCGGCCATTTTGACATATCGCATTCCGCTAGGGTTGGGATCGATCATTTTCGATTCGAAACAAAAATTTATCTCTTGATTTAGCCATTGAAATAATCATGTATTGTTTCATAGTGCTTTCATACAAACGAAATATTGAATTCTGTACAGTTTACACCCGCGCTGTGAAAGCTGATATAATTCGATTATATTGAGAATTTTTATACTTGAAAATCGAAAATATTTTGTCTTTTGTTGTGAAGTATACATTTGAGTAAACCTGTATTATTGTTCTACCTTATAGTAAATCATGGAACCCGGAAGACCCCATGCCTCAAGAATTTTTAGATATTTTAAATCACTCAGACTCGGATACCAACATCAATGAGAGCTCTGCTGAATCTGACGGTAGCTGCAGCGGTAGCTGCAGCAGCTACGATGCAGATGACACCATCGAATCCGACGTAGAAGATCCCGTCGAGATATTTGAACAGGTGAAGCCCATTTTATGTAATTTAAATCAATATTTTGTATAAAGTTTATTTTTTATGGCGTCAATAAAATAAAATGGCTGTTGATTTATTTTCAGGCTTCTTCGTTTTTTACGAGCGGAGAAGACCTAATGCTCATTCTGGAGTCGGATCCGGTGGTCGCTGATGCTACCGAAGGAGTCAGTGGAGAAATGGGGTCTTCCGAAGCAAGCGGCAGTCACGTAGAAGGTACCTTACCTACTACATACCTTGCCTAACTTACATCATAATAAATGTATATATATAATTTTATTTATATTTTGCAGCTTTTTTCATCATATTATGTAGTTATTTTCGTCATGTTATATAAATAGGTATGCGTTGTGTAACAGTTAATTATTTGCACTCTAATCGTTTTGAATGTTATTTCAGAATCGATGGACTACAGCGCCGGTGAAACGGGAAATAGTGCCGGTGGTGCAGAAACTGGCCAATCAAGCTTCAGTTACTTAGAAGGTATATACATTATAATATATGTAGAATAATTTTCTCGGTTTACACGCGTAAGTAATCCTTAGAAGGACTTTTTAACTCCTGATGTTTCGGACAGATCTCACTGTCTATCTTCAGAGGCCTTATGTCTTGAGTTTTGTATCAAACTGACCTCTTGCGCATGTCTGTTCAGTCCAGGAGTCAAGACTTACGTTAATGCATTTCAAATCTTATGTCGTGAACGAAGAGCACGGGTAGAAGGTGATTTGACGGTGGGTGGGGTGGGAGATTTGCGTGTAGAGACCTGATTGGGTGCCTTTGGGGTGGAAACGCATTCACTTAAGTCTTGACTTCTGGACTGAACAGACATGCGCAAGCGGTCAGTTTGATACAAAACCCAAGACATAAGGCCTCTGAAGATGGACAGTGGGATCTGTCCGAAATGTCAGGAGTTAAAAAGTCCTTCTAAGGACTTCGTTACGCGGGTAAACCGAGAAAATTATTCTACAATAAGATTATAATATATGCTTATACATAATTTTTTTATGTGCAGTCTTTTTCATCATATTATATATTATACTTCAATTGCAAAGTTTGTACATGATGTATAATAAATAACAGGGTTTCCTGTTCTTATATTTTTTATTTTAATTTCTTATATTTTCAGATTTCCAGTTTCTGCAGCCGCTACCCGTTTCACCGGCCGTACGCGGGAGCCGACGTCGCGGAGGGCGACGTGGAGGTAACATCGGGATGAGGGGACAACGTGCTGTCGGAGTGGGAGAGGCCTGGGTTTCAGGACAGGACCTAATAACCGTGTTCGGCTCCGATGACCAGCTCCCTCCCCAGTTCCTAGTTTCTCGGTCACAAGCCGCCCGTACGGCTCGCGGTGGACGTTCACGCCGAGCGCGTGCTACAGCGCGAGCCACACGGCCGTTGGGGCGCTCTGATCATCAGTCTGCAAATGAGACTGCTGATGACGAAATGGACGGATCCCTTTCGTCTGATGACGAAATAGAGACCGTCCATTCTTCGCCAAATGTAGCCTATTTGTTCCCTGATGATCCGAGCGCAGCCAGTTTCTCTTGGACTGGCATTTCTTCATTTGCCGGTCAAAGAGAACAGTTTTTGCCCGAGAAGGCGGGTCCAACTGCAGAGTATGTTACTCCGTATGATGCTTTTCGTGCCATTTGGACAGATGAAATTCTAGATATAATTGTTGAAGAGACGAATAAGTATTCGAGGGACTCTCGTCTTCATGGTCAACAAAGCAGTTCATGGAGGGGCACAAATCGCCATGAGATTTTAATTTTATTTGCATTTTATATGATGCTAGGCATTATCCGCATGCCGACCATAAGGTCATGTTTTTCAACTACTTGGATACTGAAGACTTCTGTGTTTAGGAAATTACTTTCCGTTACCCGCTTTCGTGAGTTGACGAAATATTTGCATTTCGCCGACAGTGATCTGATCCACACTAACCCTGAAAACAAGAAACTTGCAAAGATATTGCCAATAATTAATCACTTGAATGCTAAATTTAAAGAACTTTACATTCCTAGCCAGAACATTGCAATTGATGAGTCTCTGACAATGTGGAAAGGTCATTTGGGTTTTAAACAGTACATAAAAACAAAGGCTGCTAGATTCGGAATTAAATCTTTTGAGTTGTGTGAATCTGCGACTGGATATTAGGAAAAGATACTTCACTTGTTGGTTCATTAGTGCAAAAAGTGTTGAAATCAACACTTACGGTGGTGAATCTAATTAGGCCACTTTTGAATAAGGGTTATTCTCTGTGGATGGACAATTGGTTCAACTCTCCACTACTGGCTCGGTACCTCAAACGGAACAAGACTGACTGCGTCTGGACATTGCGCACTAACAGAACCGATGTTCCGACAGCATTCAGTCGTATTAACATAAGGGATGGACAAATTTTCGGTCGCCACGCTGGTGATGTTGCCATACTGTCGTGGCAAGACAAGAAGAAGGTGACGACAATATCGACATTTCATGGTGCGGAAACTGAAATTGGACGTTCTAGGGGCAGAGAGAATGTATACAAACCGAAAGTTGTCAGAGACTACAACCAGAACATGGGAGGTGTTGACAAAAAGGATCAGATGCTGGAACCTTACTTGATTGAACGTAAGAGATGCCGTAAATGGTATCTCAAACTGTTCAAGCGTCTGCTCAATGTGAGTATTCATAACGCGAAAATTTTGCATTCCCAGTCACAGAGTTTGGAGGTATTCACATTGCAGTTTCGGTTGGCTCTTGTACAGGGGTTGGCCAGCCATCACCTCACATTGTCACGGCCTCCGAATTCAACGCGGCAGTCATTTGTAGGACCATATACCAACCCTTTCCCCTTATCTCCTGACGCCCACTATCCTGACTACAATGACTCGCTGCAGGCTAGGGATGCAAATGACCCTGCTCCTCTTATAAGGAAACGTACTCAATATTGCGTTATTTGTAAGAGAAGCAAAGTTAGAAAATCAACGGTTTATTGTTGCAAAACTTGTAGGGTTCCGTTGTGCGTAGTTCCGTGCTTTGAAAAATATCATACTACGCTCCACTGAGGCAAGTGTGATAATTTTCAATGTGGCAACCGCGGTATGCATAACGAAATCTTGCGAGTTTTTCACATAAACTGTTTTTCACATGCCGAATGAATATTCGCTTTGAGTGGAGTAGTGTTTCAGCGTTTTCCTTGTCACGGTTCTCACGTATTTTTGTTGTTTTGATGATCAGTTTTTATAGATCTCTCTATCTTGTGAAAGATTCAAGTCTTGTTTTGCACTTTGAAATGCGGTGTAGTGGTCACAGTTCGTCCCTCATGTTTCCCGAGAGTGTTAGGTCAGTGGAGGTTAAATCAATTTACCTGTCTACGGCGTTTTCTCTTTCAATGTCGTCAAATTAACTTCACTACTTCATTTGCGACTAATGTGCCAGAAAAGGTTGTTAATTATCTTGTGTAAATAAAAATGATTGCAATTTATCTATCCCAAAGATGCCACCCCTTATTTGTGTTTTTCTGACTCTAGCTGTCTAACTTTGGTGTTCTGTGGAAACTGATTGATCTTTTCATTTTATTACGAGGTCCTTAACTTTTTTTTTGTTTTGGCCTGGTTAAAGTTTTTGACTTTTTACCATTCGGTAGGTTCTTGTTGGCAAGTATTGAAATTTTTCTTCTTGTCATGGAAAGATGGGGCACGTTTAATGGTCAAGTATTTTCTGTAATGCAACAAATCTTCAACATCCATTGGTTTTTTAACATTCCTTTGACCGGCTGCGTAATCGTCCCCTTAGTTCTTAATTGTCCTAACGACCATTTCAGTTTTTGGTCAAACTCCATTTTAAAACTAAAAATATCAAAAACAAACAAATACAATCACTTTACTGAGAATTATTTTAACTAATCAGACATTTATTTACCTTTACGGAAATAGCTTCATCTATAAATAAACATCTATCATAATGTATCATTGAAATAATGAATGAAAACCTCCTCCTGTAAAATTTGCTAATGGTTGTTTGGATAATTAAGTACTAAGGCGACGTAATGTCATATGTATCAGAAAATGCTAATAAAATTAAGTTTTATGACTTTGGGGTCTGTCTAGAAGGCTTAGGTGATCACCCGAATTAGACTCCCGCATCTATTTTGATCTACTTCAATAATAACTGTTTATTATCTTTTCGAATGGCACGACAATATTATACATGTCCTTACTCTGTGGACCTCCGCACAGGACGTTACAGTTTTTTGTTATGTGTGTTTAAAAAAAAAAACTATATGTGTAAATGGAAACAAATATTTTCGTTGTTTGTTTTTGGGGTGCTATGCCGTGTTGTGCTACCTCCTTTAGCCGACATTTCGGACAGCGTTGCAGTGTCCATCATCAGGGCAGATCCGGCAGATCCGTCATGATGGACACTGCAACGCTGTCCGAAACGTCGGCTAAAGAAGGAGGTAGCACAACACGGCATAACACCCCAAAAACAAACAACGAAAATGCTTTTGGCCGTGAAAATCTAAAAACGTATGGGAAACAAATATTGTTACATTTAAAATATTTCTACCGGAATATAAATGTAAAATGATATCCATAAATTTCACTTCGGACCCGGCGTGACCATCATGTATTTTAAATATGCTCCGCACAGTATGTCACGGGGTTTTTTGTATTTTTATATAAGTGTAAATGGATATAAATATTGTTAAATTTAAAATATTGTTACATTCAAAATATATTTACTTGCAAATAAATGATAATAGCTGTATAAATTATTATTTTTGTTGTGTTCTTTTGTTACTCTTTTATAATAAAAAAATATATATATCATGAGGTTTTATTTTTGTGTATAAACAATACCATTGAAATTTTATAAATTTGAAATAAAAGAATTAAAAATTGACACCACTATTGAAGAAGGTTCAACCTGAACAAAACATATTTTTTTCATTTCAAATTTAATTATGTCTAACCACAAAGTGATTGCTTCCTGTGGAAGTTAGTTACTAATTTATAAAGGTAAATTTATTTATTTTTATGAAAAATATCAATTATTATTGTTATATTATTGTATTTATATTATTAATACATTTGTTTTGTAAATATCAATACCATACGTAATATAATACTATTTATTTCAACAATATTTCGAACTTAGTACTTTCTTATTCGAAACAGTTCCAGCGCTGCGAATGCACATCACTAAAAGTGAACCACAACACACAGATTTTTGACAGTTTCGCGAGTTTGGCGCGTATTTTTGGTTGTGTATTTTTCTTGTTGAAACGTGTAATTACGCGAATAATGTCGGGATTTCATCAAATATACATAATTGGAAGTGTTTATAATAGTTATATATCAATGAAGCATTCATATCTGTTGCTTTTGTAATGTAACGTTGTAAAAATACGTCATGTTAATTTTTGGGGTTAGTTCAGTAAGGATTCAGTTTTGTCAAAAATAATATGTTTCAATACTCATAAATTACATAAACAAGGTGCTTCGAATATATAAAATCATAATGAATTGATTAATACCAATACCCATTGTAATTGGGTAATATAATAATAAAAAATAAATAAATTAAAATTTGGACATGTCAATGAATTTTTAAGACGCGGGAAAATTTTGTCAGATTTGGTTAATTTTTTATTAAATATTTTTGTATGAAATGGTAAAAAAGTGAGGTGACAACATTGTTTATTATACATTTGTTTGATAAAATAAATTATTTTTTTAAAGTTATCAGTGGTTTTATTACCTTTTTGTCATAAAAACATCACAGGTGAGTCATTTTGAAATTTTTTTTACGTTTGCATTAAAAATTTTAATACTTACAAATTTTAATATTTATTTGTGGTAATACAATTTGAAAAAGTATTTCATCAGCTTTCCAAAACAGTTTTTATTATTCCGCTAGGTTAAGAAATATTTCATTTATTGAGCTTTAATTGCCAAGCGGGAATAACACAAAAATTTTATCAAACTGACAGGTTCGTTAAGACAGAATATATGTACATAGGCGATAGACCTGAGTGGTTAAACAAAACAATTTTTTTAAGGGTTAGCTAATACAGCCGGGATCTGCCCATTTTTGTTTAAATACTTATTATGGTCACAGTTGTAGTTAGTAAAAACAAGTTTCTTACCTTATTAACGTATTGATTGTTATCTTTGAAGTCTTGCCATTGTTGATAGAACTTGGAGTCTTTGTGTAACTCCACCCCAGTGGCACTATCATTGGCCTCATATATCTTCTCGTCCATCGCGCTGTCCGTGTCGACGCGTTTTCGCAATCGGACGGGTGACTCGTACACTCGTCCCTCAATGCCCCGCGTGTTGATTTCGCTTTTCACAGCTTCCGTTGCCTGAAATATACAAAAGTTTATGTTTTAAGAGATACTTTGACATGTAAAAGAAAGTAAAATTTAAATAAATAACAAAAGTTAAATAACAATTTACATATATATTCTATGGATAATGAACAGAAGTCTAGGCATAATAATTATCACCAATCACAAGCTACTGGTCAATCGCTAATGATTATAAATTGATCGCCAGTGAAAATAAATATTTCATTTAGGAACAATAATTTCAAAAATATTTATGCAAACGACTGCACTCTTGGGTTTTCAATGAAATTTTTTTATTCTGTTTTGGATCAAATTATTTATGCAAATCAACAGTTACACAGTCCAAATTCAACAATCGTCAAATATTAGATACATGTTTAAGAAACTGTCTTAGTGTGTGCCCAAGGTTTGCGTATGAAAAGTTGATCTTTCAATCTATAAACAATGCTCAACCATAACATTCCAAGAGGACAATAACATATCAATAACAAATCACTCTTTTTAGGGTAAATTGCCTATTTAAAAAAAAAAGACATTAATAAACTAAAATAATTAACAATTACATACCTGAGAAATATGTCTGAAAGCTTCTGTTTTTCCAAACTTCTGACCTTGTTCAGTAATTGTATCAGTCACTCCTCTTGCGGTTTTACCTATTCCTTCTGAAATCTGTCCTGAAAACCAAATTAACTAAATTATTGGCAAAATCACGGTAAAAATATTTCAAACAAAACTTATAGATAAAACTACTGGAGCACTTTTGGTCAAATTATGGCCAATTTGCAAACACTCGAGCGTTCTCTGGCCAAAATGTGGCCAATTTGAAGAGATATTTCAAAACATTGGAATTATTTCAAAAGTTCCCGTGCATTGTATACTTTGATTAATCACAAAGAAAACTTAGTATTTTCACTTTACAACAAGAAATGTCCCGTAACTCTTCTGAATTATGTATTGGTTATTGACATTTCACAAACCGAAAATATTGATACATTTTTTCTTACAAATTGTTGATCATGTATGTATTACATATTACTCATATTCGAATTTAAATTTATATCTGTGATTATCAACTAGTTACAGACAACAGAGTCGATCGAACGTGCGGGAGCTGCTTATTTGGAGCGCGCTTTTTTCGAGCAGTAAGTCATAAGTCATGGGATCATAAATTATGAGCTTTACCAGTGTGGTCCATCGAATTTTGGAAATTTTTTCTCAGTCAGAAAGGGATAAGCATTTTATACGTCTCCATATTATATTCGGAGGTATGACTTTTTTAATGAGCCTTGAAGACATCAGTAGTCATATACACCTAATGATCTTTTGGGTATATGAGAAAACAGATTCATAGTGAGGACTTGTATGAAAATGGTTAGATGCAGACCTTAAGCTTGCTGTCCCACGGTCCAGTAAGGAATTGGTATAAACCGAGTATTGTAGACTAGACATGGGCAGATTTATTCACAGTAGTGAATCGATTCAGTCTGATTCCCTCGGCCTTTTGATCTGATTCCTTTCATTCGATCCTTTAATTCATAAAATTCCCAAAAAAAAAAAAAATATATATATATATATATATATATATATATTTATATATAGATATATATAATAATAAAATAAAAAAATTTAGACACTGATCGACGAAAACCACGACGACAGGGTTTTGAATTTTTTAATGTGATGTTATGACAGCAAAACCGATAGAAAAATGTATTTTTATAAGTAGTTATATCCAGAATATAATAAATCAAATAAATCATCAAATTAAACAGTTTACTATTTTTATTATATTTATTTTAAACTTAAAATAGTTCCGCTTCGTGTGATCGAATATAAAACGCATTCTACCCAATTTACGCAGGGCTCGAAATCGGAAGTTTTCGACCTACGATGTAACTAAATTGACGGCTCGGCCCACGGGGAAATCGCACTGAACTCCCAAACGGATTTGCGGCAGGCATTGAGAATGAATTGTATCTTTTGAGCAGTGTCTTGTGTCTTGCCTGGGACTTGTGACTGGGAACTAAATTGACGGTTCCGCTGCGCGGGGACTAACGACGAACCGATTCGCAGCGGTCGTTAAGGATTGGATTAGGAACTTCCGACTAGAAGTGTCTATTGACTTGCTGTGACCTAATTTACTTGCGTTCCGCGAACCTAACGACTCACTTCAACAGAGGCAGTACATACTCGATCATGGGAGCGGGATTTGAAAAGAGGCGATCATACTAATTCGCTCATTCGTTGAATTAGTGGAACAGAAGTGACACAGAGATTGGGTTTGACCGCTTCGGTCCGGACAGACTTGTAGGACTATGACGACACAACTGAATAAGGAATACATTTATTAATTCAATGAATGAGTGGGACATATGGGATTGTAAAAGAGAGGTGCGTTGCTCGGAACTCGGAACTACTTCGTTCGACTCGCAACGTTTTGTCGCCTGGGCTGGAGGTGTGGGGACTCTCTGACCTATGGGTTTTCGGCGCGGGATATACTATACGTGATAGAGGTAGTACAATGCATATAGCACATTACCTCCGGTATCTTCGCGGCGCGCGCTTATAGGTAACTTATCCGCCCAGTAAACATACAGAATAATATTAAATAAAATTTCTACGAAGCATTAAAATATGTAAATCGTTAACATAAAATATTTTTTTAATGTAAAATAAATAGAAATAAAAATATGGTGCCGTTTAAAAAATCTGTAAAGAATGAAGATTTAATTCCTTCTGAAAATGAGAATCAGATCGAGTGTGTTACAAGATTGAATTGATTCATTCAAATCATTCATTCAATTTTGCCCACGTCTATTGTAGACCCTGTGCAGAAAAGTAAAGTTTTTTACAGTTTGCAGCGCTGCCATTGTAGGACTTCTCTGCGCAGTGCCTTCGGTTTATGTAAACTCCTTATCGATGCCTTACCCGTACCGACCCAATGGAACGACAAGCTAATACAGAAGATATTGTCTTTCAATTGTCTATTATAAAACACAATTTAATAGTCGAATATTACCAATTGCCATGCATTAATAGCAGAAATTGCCAAAAGAAAATAATTAAAAAAATAAAACAATGTAGCACAATCTCTAACCTGCTTTCTTAGCAATGTCAGATTTCCCCGCCTCGTCCATAACCTCTTGCATTTTTCCTTTAATCCCTTCCAACCTCTCCTTGAGAACTTCCCCGCCTTTGGATGCCTCGGACTCCACAGTCTGGAACTTCTTCCTGGCGGCCTGCAGAGCATCGGAGTGTTCTAACTTGTCTGCTTCCTCTCTGAACTTCTTCAAGCTGTCTTTCATCTCTTTATTCTTGGCGATGTCTTGCTTGACATTGTCAATGAACTGGGAAAAGAAACCCGGGCGTCTGGTGGAATACTGAGTTGCCTAGAAAATATATTAATTTATTTGACAACGTACAACAGAAGAATGCAGCATCCAGAGTTGGCACCATAATTCATAAAACTAGTAACACCAACAAAAGAATGTATTTTATAGCCCTGAAATGATTTGGATAATTTGTTGATTGATTGATTTAGAAATGTCCACAAGACAATCCTGGCCATTAAAATAGTTCTACGGGTATGACTGTAAATCATTTGAAACGAAAATATCTAATGTTTATTCTATTTTCCGTTTAAATGGGTGAAGGGTAAAAAGAAGTTGACTTACGATAATTTGCGTAGATACCCTTGGTAAATTTGTGCCATGGTGGTTGGATAGGCTGGAAGTAATCTTCCCATAGCCTTTAATGACGTGTCGACAATGCTGCTGAAAACATAAGTCCAAAAGTCATTTTCATTTCAAAATTTCACAAAATTCTGTGACTTGCATAACCTCATTGTATTCGAAGTGACATTTAATATGACGCAACCTTGTGATGTATTTATCAAATAATGTATTTAATAGTGGAGCATTATAATATGTAATTACCATTTTATTTATTTAATTTCACTACTTTTATCACAATTTTTCATAAATCATTCATAATGCTGTCAAAATTCATGCTCCCAAAAATCCAAAACCGGCCTCGAGTGTTGCCAGTTGTCAGTGTTGCCGTAGGTACGCGGTCACAAATTGCCAAAAGAGTAAAATAATAATGATGTTTTTTTTATCGAAATTCAGGGTAACCTGCTTGAAATCCATTTTTGCTACGGAGGATTTGGGTAAAACATTAAATTGCACAGATTTTGGATTTTCTAAATACATTATACAGCTCCTCACCCTATTGTAGGAGAAAAGGGAATCTTATAATTAGTGTCAGGTTATGAGTGTCAGTGCGGAGCGTGCCGAGTCAATGAGGTAAGTAAAGCGACACCTAGCGTTACCTGTAAAACGATAGGCAAAACGTTACCTGTATCTGTCGGTAATAAAGTTATCGCGAACAATAATCTCGCATCTCTTTCTTCTCCGTTGAACACAATTTTACATTGCACTCTCACTCATTTGGTAAAAGCATAACAAATACCTTTACCTACAGCTCTCGGCAGTCAGCAATTACAACAGGTGTGTGAACGCTCTCGCGGTGGAAGTATTCTGTTCGGTGTTATCTTGGTGAATTTTTCGACGTATATTATTGATGTGATAAAGTTTTTATTCGTGATTAGTGAAGTAGGAATATCGCACATTTCAGCAGCAACTTTCTGATGAGGAATATTATAGCAATGGAAGAGGTATGCAAAGTTTTTTATGTAACGTGCTAATTTCCAAGTGTACCATTGTTCAAACAGCATTCTCTGATCTACTTACCGTTCTGTTGGATTAAGATAATGATCTCAAATGTTTACGTACCTACTTTATTTGAATTTCACGTTCAGTTTTAGATTCGTAAAGTTTTTCTGCGTGTTTTCCCATTTAATGATTTGAAAAGTCATTGTAAATAGTGTTTATTTTATTATTAGATCCATTTTCAGGTTCAAAATTAGTGCAATAGTTTTCACATCGCTGTTTTCGTTTTTATTTCAGTCTATCGTGAAGGACGATTCCCTAACCAGAATCCAACGAGAAATCATCGAAGTCACCGAACGTGAAAATGAGTTCAGAAAAGTTCATCCAACTTTCGCACGTAAAATGTCCGAGTCGGACATCGAGGTAAATCACACGAATGGGCACATAAACGGTGACGCGGATGGTCATCCGAAACAGATCATGCGGGCCATGTCCACTCCGTTCTTAGTGAATGGCTCACTCACTCTGAACTCCAACACCAACGGTGGAAACTACGCTACCAACAGAAGATATACCCCAAACTCTGGACAAAAGGGAATCATGCAGAGGTTTATCGCTTCAAAGGGCAAATTGAGCTTGTCCCCGATGAACGGAAACAATAATAACAACATCATATCACCTGTGTCAACAAAGCCAGTGTTCATTTCCCAGCCTTTGCTTCCACCGCTGTTGTCTACAGCCAATTTAGCGGAAGGAAAACCAATCAGAAAAGGCTTCGTACCGGTAGAAGAGAAGATCCAGAAGGAACTGAAAGATCTAAAAGATAGAGAGAACGAATTGAAAAGGTTACGCAAGAAGACTTCAACTTACCAGCTAGACTTCTCGTCTCTGGACCTAAGTGACAAAGAATCGGATTCGGAATCCGAAGAAGACATTCCGATGCCGGGGAAAATGAAGGCAGCCAAATCAATCGGAGAACTTTACGAAGCTATGGGGGATGCGAGATCTCCGTCACCGTTGCAGACGTCTGGACCAGAATCGTATGGCTCCATGAAGCCCGCCAAGTCCCTCGCAGAACTGTGTGACCTGGGACCCGATGACAGCAACCTAGCACCTAGTTCTACCAAGTTGATAGCTCAGTGGGAGAACCTAATCCTTAAGAAACAGGAGTCTGGTGCTGCCTGAGTTAGTTACGCGAGTCCATCCACTATTCCAAAGCTATACCTAGGTTTATAGAATGTATTCCTTTCCGTAATAAATCGATAATCGAAACTTTCAGTGAAAAAAATACGTTAACATCCATCAGTGTTCTGTTTTGTAATTTCAATCAGTTATTGACAAGTGCTTGATTTTTGTTTTCAATATTGGTCATTCTTTACTAATGTTTCTTTGGAATTTGAAACTTTCCAATGTTCACACGATTGGTCAAATCTACAGTCTGCCAATACCGCTTATAAAATTCCAACAATTCCTTATAATTTGTGCTTTAATTTTAAGAGAAAATTAATATATTCTACGTACGATAAAAAAATCCGTGTTTCGGAAAAGTGTTAATTTATTAAATTTATGTTTGCATTAAATTTGCCATTTTAATTGAATTTATATTAAAAAAATGATTCGAGGTAAAAACACTTGAAACGAAACTGTTCTTCAAGTAATGTATTTTATCTAATCATTCGATTGTTTATCGAGAATTAATACTTTAGTTGAATATACTTATTTATCTAAAAAAACCTTTAATCTTAGTATTTATTTCGATATAAAAAATTAAACCAATGTTATTTGTATCTATTATACATTCCATTCTTATCGAACCATTTTAAGATAAGTTGTTAAGATTTTGAAATTTTACTAAAAAAGTCATAAATTATAACTTTTAAATAAATTTCTATCTGTTTACGCAATTATTTTTAATCAAACATTTCAGTGAGATTATTCGTTTTGTTTTATTATTAGATTGATGTCGAAATCACACTCATACCCAGCTTTGATAAAATATTCCTTAAATAACAGAATTTATTTTGTAATTGTAAAATATATCAGGGAACTCGCACATTACTACTAACGCACTAATCACGTAGTGAACAATAAATATGATTATATAATTTTTCTCCATTTCTATTCCACTAAGAAACCAGTTAGAGTCCCATACAAAATTAATTATTGTAAGATTGGGTGACTTGTGACCGGGAAAAAACCTTTAGAATGGTTCAAGGTTCAAGCGTAAATAACGTGAACTTTCCCTACATACCTTCGGCTTTATTTATGTACACTACAGACGGAACCAGTTAAAAATCAGGCCAGCACTAAAAAATGTCGCATTGCAGAGGATAAAATAAATATTTTTGTAAGTAATTTATTATATTGTAGTAAGAATAAACTTTGTACATTGTTTTTGCTGTTTTTTATTCAATATTCGATCTACCTTTTATGAGCCAGCTGATATGACCTGATAGGAGCAGATACCAGATAACAAATTCTCCTCTTTCCAATATGGCACTGAATTGTATAGATAAACTAATCTAGGTAATTATTTGCACACCTTGTTTTGCCTTGAGCGTATAATGTTTCAGGTGTATTCTCTGAGACGTGACGTAGACTGCTAAATACTACTCATACATACCTTCGTAATGTCTAATGACACAACATGTGGGCTTTAAACAATTTATATCAATGGGACCTACAATATCAGAGTGAAACAGATCCCTTACATTTCTGAGTTACCAGCAAGTCCTCAACAATTCAAACGTATTGATTACAAAAATTAAAATAATAAATTCCACTGAAGGCAGAACTATAACACTTGCAGAAGTTAATAATAAACATTATTAAATTAAATTTATATTAAATTTAAAAAAAAATTAAATGGAGTTCTACGAATTAAACACAAAAACAATAAATAAAAAAATAAATAATTAATAAATGAAGGCAGAGATGCCAGAAGTATGATGAAGAAGGGATCAAGGTTGTTGGAATAAAGGCCGGTCTCTTGCGAGCAATTTCACAAACATTACCATAAACATGGGGCAGGGCCACAACGTTTGTTGTTTTCCATGGGCCACGGAAAGTAAAAACATTGTGGCCCCGACTTAACTATCCACAAAGGATTTTCGTCGGAGGAGACGCCGCTTTACACATACAAGCAACCAACTAAAACAAAATAATGAAAACACTACCGAGGATGATATCCGGCTCGAAGAACCAAATGTTGTGTCCAAAATTGCTGCTTCGGATGCACTTGAAAATGGATTATAAACACTTTAAAAAATAAAGGCTCTTTTGACCGGTTATCACTTTGTGATGGCATTATTATTTATTTATTAGTTTAAAAGACAGGTACTTAGTTTAAATCTCTTTATTTTTTTATACACAATCTACGTGTTTTGTGAACAATGTTCGCACCATCAGGAGTAAATGTGCATTTACCCCTAATGATTATAATTTCCAAGTTGACATAATACTGGTTTTACTAAACTGTGTTTCCGCCAATATTTTGACGGCTTCCGTGGTCGACGGGTAAGGATTCCGTTTAGCAGTCTGAAGGTCGCGGGTTCAAATCCTGGCGTGCGCAAACAAATTATTTTTTATTAATTTGAGTCATTTCACAATATACGTTATATTATATTTGCGGCACGCTTCAGAATGGAAGATAACCTCAATATCGTCCTAGTGTAACCATTCAGAATTGAAACTTTGCTTGAAATGGCTCTAGCCATGTTTGGTGGCCAGATCTGAATTTTCAGGTACTTTCTCTTCCCATCTCTTTCCCCTTCCCACTGCCTTCAGCCTCACAACAAACCCTATTGGGGATGCCATAGTCTCACTTACTCCATCTGGGAGCAGTTAGAACTGTTGTGTGGTATTCGCTTTAAAAAAACTTACTGTGAAATCCCTCGTGATTTATGAACTCATGTGACTTTTATTAATGAGCTTTAAATATTAAATACATGCATCAGTTTGAATAACTACATACCACATAAAAAAAATTATGTTTGAATGTTGTCTCAAAAAAGAAGTATACTTATTTGTGTAAGTACCCGTATCAATTCCACCAATGCACTTTTTGACTGCAGTGTTGTCAGTTGTCATATGTGTTATTTGTACAAATGAATAATACCAAACACTGAGATGATGCAATGGAGTCCATGTTAGTTTAAATTTCGAATTCTATTGGAACCAGACACAAACCATAGAAATATGTAAGTACAAGTCATATAAGTAGTAAGTAGCACATTGGTATTCGTACGGATTTTTTTACTGCTCATGTAGTTTGTTAGAAATATCTATGCGTTTTACTTTCGAAACGCATCACATTTTTTGTTTCAATTTCTTATCTTTTCCTGCAGATAATGTGGCCATGTTTGGGTACTTATTACTTTCACGAAAAATTAATCTTTTAAACGTCTGAATTATAAGCAAAAATTGTAAACAACTTCATAATGATTTTTGAATTAATTGTAGTTGAGATAAAGACGCAAATCCATTTGTCACAGAACGAGGCCAATTTACCGATTACCGACCATTTTTATTGCCAAATAATTATTTGCCAGAAGAGAAATGCTGCACTCAAAGCCTTTATTCAGTTATGAAACCATCGATTAACTATTGATTATACTTACATAATATAACATTCAAAATCATCTTACAATTCAAGTAATTCAACTATTGTTTTTATTTTGGTTATGGATGGGTAAATCGCCAAAAACCATACTTTCAAAAATACATTCTCAGTGTAACTTGTAGGTCAATTAATCAAATACTTGCTCTTAGCAAACTATTGGTATTGGAGACCAGAAAATAGGTAATGTAATATTTTTAAAGAAATGTTTTCTAGTAACCCAGAGGTATTAAATTACCAGCTTTTGCAAGAAAGTTCATTTAATTTGTGTTATAATTACTTCTTCAATCTTCGGAAATTCACTCTGTGGCGTCATTTTAAATTAAATAAAAACAAATCAACGGTGTAGGTATACGAAGTGATTTGTTTATTACACTTTTATGAAGGCGCTACTCAATTTCACGATTTCAGTTTATTATCTCAAATTGTCTAACCATAGACGAAGAATAATCAATCATCGTAGCAACTAGCATCGAGTTTCGAGTCACTACTTGCGTTTCCATGGACAACGAGTTTTTAGGAAATTGTGACATACACAGGATAGCGAGTTGAGTTGAAAACTGTTTTTTTTTTCAGTTTCCCCGTCAGCGGATGCGCTTAGGATTTCCTTCTTCGTCTTTCGTGTATGTAATAAAATAATACGGATTCATATTTGTTTGGTATTTAAATTAATATTAGAGGATCCGTAGCTCAAAATGATGCTGCGGCTGAAAAAATGTTTAATAAAAAAAAAAATTATTGCGAATTTTTGAAAATAGTGCTAATTTCACTTTGTCAGAAGATGCCTTTAGCAGAATAAAACTGCCCCAGTACAATACACGTAGGAAAAGTATTATAAAAGTACATGTTTGAATGCATTTATGCACACCGATATTACCGAAAATGTCTAAAAAGTTTTTTGAAATAGTTTGGAATACTTGCCTGTAATCCCCTCTTACCAACACATACTGGGTGCGTAGAAAAATTAATCAACTATTTCATTTAAATTTAGAAAAAATTGTTTTTTTATTCATACACTACACAAGAACTCAGCCAAGAGCCTCTTTGTAGGGCAAGCTTTACACTTGTAAGTTTTTTCGTAAGTAAGCGACTTCTGGCCAATGGGCGCATAGAATTTTCAAAATGCAATTTGCCCATTAGCCAGAAGTCGCTTACTTACAAAAAAGTGTAAAGCTAGCCTAATGACATGATTTACCCGTAGGTCTCTACCTTCCTTCATAGATTTTTTTACTAATTAAATTATAGTTGTAAAAACGCCTTGTCGTAGAGAGTTGCATTGGGTTCATAGTATTGCATACATACAGAACCAATGTTTACCTTTTAAGTAGTTTTTGGACACAATCTTTTGAATTTCACAGGTTTTACTCTGTGTGTGGTCGCTAACGAAGTTTATTGTAGATAGGTACCGACCTGCCAAAATTCTGATAATAATCCAAAAGTAATGAATGCTAATCGTTTATAGAGGCAGATACCTACGTACCTGGATACCTAGTCTTCAGTGATATTGCTGATTTTGGCAAGTCGATGATTGATTATCTTTTACTATGTTGACTCATTAGTGCAGAGAATTTACGAAACATCTTCAAATAATCTCTCTTAATCGTATCGATATCTTGCTTGTATTATTTTCTCGATACCGGGTATAATGTGTATTAAAAAGGTATAACCGAAATGATAGAATACCGGAAATTAATCCGTTTAAATCAAATTCTATTCTAGACGTATTGACTCTTTAAAAAAAACAACATATAAATTGATTTTGAAAGATTGTTATTTTATCTGATACACGCAGTTTTAAAATTATGATAGACGAAGTTTATATTTAACATACTAAGGTTATAATATGTTGGTCGTTGGCAGATATGTTCAATTTTCAAACGACATATTGTTTATTTTTTTTAATTGATAAACTACTGTTTAAGACAACATTTTTTAAGCATAGCACAAAGGGTAACAATTATTATAAGCAATAATTATTACCCTGAAACTCTCATCCATATTGAAAAAACCTCCCGAGAAAAGATAATACAACACAAATTTCAAATTATATAATCATACAACAAAATAAATCAACGGGATGAAATTTTTGAAATTTTGTGTAAATAGTGACCTTTCTGTATTTCAATATTTTCAGTTTTAATAAAAATAACAATTTCAATGCACTTTGTATGTTATATTCTCGCGGGTAGTGAGATTACACTATAGTAGATAGGTACATGAAAACAATATCGGTCCCCGCCAATCCCACCATCAAGGAAGTGCTTCAGTCGCCACTGCTGTGGACCAACTCATCGGTTAAAACCAAACAAAAGGAAATGCTTGGTTTTTGTGACTTGACACTCCATATTATTTTGCAGTAATTAGCACAAGTCTTTTACAAATGGAAAAATTCAAGACATATCTAGATACTATTCAATAAAACAATACTAAACCATTAAAGTGACATTGACATATTTTTACATCAAGAAAAGCGTTCAATGGAACTGTTGCCTTGAAAATCAAAAACGGTAAGAACTCGTGGAAAAACCGATTACTTTGAGACAAAACAGTGTCAATAAACACCAAAACTTTGAGAGACGAATCGATGATTGCGGTTCGCACAGAAGGTGACGTAAAATAATTTTGTTTATCTTTATGTTGATGTATCGATATATTCATTATCACATTGTATATACCGAATAGCCCTCATAACATACCTTCAACCTAACCTAGCCCAACAACGTTACTTTTCTTCATGTATTGCCACTTAGTTAGTCGATGGTATTGCCCCATACAGGCTATTCCTATATACGATCTATCTCTCAGGTTAGGTTAGGCGTTAGGCCATGCTAACACTTGCACATTTATATACGACTAGCGCAGACCAGTGAAAAATGACGGAATATTAGATATAATTGTAAACTTGATAATTATTGCAAGTCATCAAAAAAGCGGCCGACCTTTGAAAAATCTTGATATGTGACTTTACTTGTCATTTACTTGATTAATTTATATTATTTCACAATTATTTCAGTAAAAATAATATATATTATATTTACGGCACGTTCCAGAGTAGAGATGTCCTCAGTATCGCCCTGGTGTAAGACCACAATTCAGAATTGAAACGTTGCTTGAAATGGCTTTGGCCGTGTTTATCGACTAGATCTGAATAGCCAGGTACTTCCCCACCTTCCTCTTCCCCATCTCCTTCCCTTCCCCGCTTACCGTCAGCCTCACAACATACCCCGATTGGAGATGCCATAGTCTCACTGGCTCCAGACGGGAGAAGTCGGGACTCTTGTGAGATGTTCACTATAAAAAAATACAAATAAAATTAAAATAACATAAAAAAATTACAGTTAAGTCTCCTATTAAAACTCTAGACTTATAAAATCTCCTATTTTCCAAAACTGACATTTCCCCACTTAGACAAATTAATTTAAAATGTCATTGCATAAACTACATGTGACATTGCGTCTACCGATTATTTAGGTATTATATATAGACACAAAGCCTAGAATATACGGAATAGCATATTAGTCTACATAATGGTCATTCGGTGAACATTAAAATTGGATTATCTTTTTCAAATGTGAAATCCTCTTATGTCGAAGAAAGGTAGTTTTAGGTCGTGCATGAGGCATTAACGAGTTTCACGTTTTGTTTTACGATCCAACACGATTCGTGGCTAAAGCAACACAATGGTATGTGTTTTACAAGATTAAAGACTTTTCCAGCTTATTTTAGACGAAAATCGTCTAAGGGTTCAGACTTAGACTGACCGGAGCCGGTGGGATTATGTTTTTAACACAATGAGATGGAAAAAATGAACAACAAATAAAGGAAAGTTCAGTCGCTCGATGGCTTCGAATCCGGAGGTTATGGGTTTAAAATTATTAACCCCGATACAGGCGAACCCCAGTGGGGTTAATAATTTATGTTAAACAATGACAACAATGTATTTTAATTGTAAAGAAATAATAAATAAATTTATAGTTATGTCGTATTATTTCATACAAAACCTAAATTTGGATTTGAGGCCAAAATACCCCACCAAAATGAATGATTATTTTTTGTCAAAAGGCATAGGCACAATAAATCTAGTATGATTATTATTTTATTTTTTATAATTAACTTTAAAAAAATACCAAAGTTGTCCATAAAATCATGCAATATTGAATTTTTTATTGTCCTATATAATAAATCATAATTTAAAACCAAATAAAAAAATAGCATCAATTCGTATTATATACTAGCTGGTACCCGGTTGCAATGCCAATTAAATAAATAAATTGTTTCTCCCTTCGTGTCATTTCCCATTAGTCCCCGTTCCCCTTCTAACTCCTGTTCCTTTTCCCATTCCTGCGTGTCCTTCCCCTCACGCATCCCCTTTCACTTTCCCGCGTTCCCCCTCCCCTCTCCCGCTCTCCCCTTTCTCGCGAACCCCCTCCCCCCTCACGCATTCCGTTTCCACCTTTTCGCCTTCCCCTCCCCCTCGTCCCCCCTCCCGCGAAGCCCTCCTTCTTACCTAATTCCCCCAACCGACCCTAACACAAACAAACAAACATAATTTTTATATTATAGATTTGCCAAGCCTTTCTATGAGTATTTTGGCCTCAAATCAAAATTTATGTTTTGTATGTCGCGCCACCGTTCCACACACGAGGTTCTTGCCTTTAGCTCTTTACGGCACATTCCAGAAGACCACCACTCAGGACGATTCTTAAATGGTAGCCGTAGCTGGTGACCAAATCTGGATAGCAAGGCACTTCACAACCTTTCTCTTCCCCATCTAAATTCCATCCCCACTTCCTTCAGCCTCACAACATACTTCAAGTAGAGATACAGTGGCCCCACTGGAAATCCAAATATAACCGGGGATAATTATTGTGTCGGCACGTATTTACATTAAATATTGTTTTCAGTAAAAATATAAAATACACCTATTGTATCGTTGCTTGTTTTGCTGAACCATTTTGTTAAATATAAAATACAAAGTGATACAAAGTTGTATGTCATGTTTATTATAAATATGTATTAATGTTTTTTTAAAACAAAATTAAACGTGGCTTCAAACAATTTCGAAACCATTGTCGTCAATTCATAACATTAAAAAATAACATTGGAAATATTTAAATAACATATTATTTTATAAATATGTCAATCGTTACCCGCGAAAAAACATTGATCCAAGATAAAAACTGAGAAATTTGTTTTCACATTTTAAATTTAGAATAAAAATAATGATTTCTTCAAACTTCGCAAAATCACTTTGTGGCGTCATTTTGAATTAAATTAAAACAAATAACTTTGTTTAAACCACTAATATAATCACAATTACCTACATGTTTCAAAACCGATGGTTTCTTCGTCAGGGTAGTAATGACATTTATAACAAAATAAACAAACAAGTATAGACTAAAAAGAACTATGGACAAAAATATTATAGAGAGAGGTGATTAATTAATTCAAAATATCGTAAAAAACAATTATTTAAAATTAAATATAAAAATTATTTTAAAATATGAAAAATTACATTATATAAATTATCAAAACATAATAAAGATGTTTATACAACAAAAATAAATTATTTTAAATATAATTATTAATAAGAAAATAAATTTAAGAGATGGCTATTTTAAAAAAATAAAATATTATTAATAACATTTAATAGTAAATTAAATATTAATAACCAAATATTTATGTTTATTTATATTTATTTATGATTATATTAGTGGTTTAAACAAAGTTATTTGTTTTAATTTAATTAAAAATAATGACCCCGAAAAATTTATTACAGGTAGGTACTTTATATCTTTGTATGGATTTGAAAAGATTATTTTCACAATTGTCTTAATACACACGTAGGTACCTATACCTACATAGATCAGTTCTTATTTTGAAAAAGCTACATTTGCATAGAGAAATTGCATTGTAATTTTATACCGGAATAACAACCGCATAACTCCACAAAAAATTAACAAAGTGTTGGAATTTTTGTTATGAAATTCCAATATTGGTTCTAGCGAGTTTCTACGATTCGTTGGTGCCGCCTTTAACTGCTTCTATGGAAATGTGTTCACACACACGCGGAGAGGCGGCTCGGCTGTTGAAAAGAAAGAGGAACACACACTTATGTGTATGGCTATATTTTTCAAATGCGTCCAAATTATTAATGGCTTGACCCACTCCGCTCTTCTGTTCTCCTGACGGCGATCAACGGTATATGGCATTATTTGACTACTCTTTGTTTTAGTTTTTAGTTAGATACTTCTATGTGTGAGAAGGAAAAACAATATTGTTCGCGTTCTTTTTTATTATTAGTAAGTACCTACATACACATCATTAGAGAATTTATTTATCTTGGTAGGTATAGCTGATAATATTTTTGAAGTTGTTTTTTACGTTGGCATTAATAGACGGTAGGTACCTACCACAAATTGCTAAGCACATTGCGGAATTTGATTTTGGATAGATGCGCGCTCAACCAGGGTATTTTTTCGAGAAATTTAAACAAATTACCCTTGAAAATTGCCCTCCAAAACGCAAGGGCTCTCCCAGCTTAAAGGTATACAATCTCTGCAAATATACAATATACAATCTCTTCAAATAATATTAATAATAATAATTTATACCAGAGTATGCAGGGTTAGTAGTGCAATGCAATACATTCCATATTTCGGAAAAAATAACAACAAATTAGACAAAATAACAATATATAGGTACGAAGAATAAAAACAGAAAAAAAATTAGATACACAATTTTTTGCAAAGTAAATTTATGGTAAAATATGCAGGGTGGTAAGGGTCCAAGGTAGATAATAAGAAATTATTTAGAGTAAAATAATGTAAGTAAAATTTTTGATGAGATTTTTGATGGTTTTTTTTCAACTAAAACATAATCAAATCCACAGGTATTGGACTGTCAGCGTCGGGTGAGGGGTCGGCCGGTTTCTCAGCTGATTGACCAGTGATGACATGTAGAAGATTTTTTGTTTGATTTTAAAGAAAAAAAATAGAAGAACAAAGAAAGGCATTCAGAAGGTCTTCGAAACCAAAATTTCATTTACAATTTTTACTCTAATGTCATGTAATCAGTGTAATCACTGGTTAAAGTAAGTCAAATAACGTGCGTTAGTATTATACCCTGTATTCTAATTGAACCAATAATATAAAAGGTATTTACTGATGATTCTTAATTATTAATTATCTAAATAGAAAAAGAGTTAAAAATAGTCTTTGAGGAAGGGATGGTGGGAGGGAGGGGAAGATATGTTTCAATTAATGGTGGTCACACACCAGGGCGTTACTGAGAGTATCTTCCACTCTGGAACGTGCCGTAAATATACTATGTAATACTTTAAATTAATAAATTGTGAAATAACACAAATAAATCAAAAAAAAATTATTTGCGCACGCCGGGATTCGAACCCGTGGCCTTCGGATTGCTATTCAAGATCCTTAGCCCTCGACCACGAATGCCGTCTGATGGGACTACTTCAGCTTCAGAATCCAGTGGCTTCAGTCAAATACAGTCCCAACCTCTCCTCGCACATTTAATGCAGCTACTTTCTCCAGCTTAGTTTAGGGTATTCTGTCTGGAATCTTTCCAGTTTTCACTATTCTTTTTTTACTAGTCTAAGAAGATACCATAAGTATCATTAACTTAGTTAAAAAGGCCAACATTAGCGATTACCTTTCATAGACGTTATTATTTTTATTTTTATTAAATATTATTATTTTTACTAGACAAGCTAAAAATGCCTAGGAACCTATCTAGAAGTGTGTAGGTACCAACCTAGTTGACTATTTTCTATTTTTTTTTATTCCGCTACGCTCTAAAAGATCGTGTGTGTTTGTGAACGTGGCGATTACAGTTCATAGAATTATAATGGGTAATATTGTCATTAATAAAACTGCCAAATTACTTAGGACCCATTTGCTCAAATGCCGTAAACCAATTTGTAAAACTGCTTGAAATTTCGCCGACGCCAAAATTTTTGTTGTACCTAACACAATTATTGTGTTACTAGGTACCTATCTTATCATTATCATTTCAATAAACAGGGTAAACATACACTAATAAACAGATATTTTTCTACAATAGCTCCACACAGGAGGCCCAGAAGAAAATAATTCCCCTCAAGGCCTATGTCATCTTTGGGGATGCTTAGTTTATAAATTTATTGCAGGTATGAGTTTGAAATAATATTCTAGATTTTTTTATTACTTTGGAAAGCATGTAGGTAGATACTCACGTTGCCTTTTAAATTTGTTTTTTCACGTTAAAATTTGTTCTTCACATTGTAATTTATTCTTCACATTGAAATTTGTTTTTCACTTTGAAATTTGTTCTTCACATTGTAATTTATTCTTCACATTGAAATTTGTTTTTCACTTTGAAATTTGTTCTTCACATTGTAATTTATTCTTCACATTGAAATTTGTTTTTCACTTTGAAATTTGTTCTTCACATTGTAATTTATTCTTCACATTGAAATTTGTTTTTCACTTTGAAATTTGTTCTTCACATTGTAATTTATTCTTCACATTGAAATTTGTTTTTCACTTTGAAATTTGTTCTTCACATTGTAATTTGTTCTTCGCGTAGTAATTTGTTCTCAACCTCGAAGAGAATGAGTTTCCGAGAGAAAAATATGTTAAATAGAACAAGATGTTTTAAGGGAAAAAAATGTATTTTTAGTACGTATTATTAAATCTTAAACAATAATTTTTTTGGTTACGTTTTTAGATTTTCACGGCCAAAAGCATTTTCGTTGTTTGTTTTTGGGGTGTTATGCCGTGTTGTGCTACCTCCTTCTTTAGCCGACGTTTCGGACAGCGTTGCAGTGTCCATCATCAGGGCAGATCCGGCAGATCCGTCGATGCATCGATGCCGTATTTGTAAAAAAAATAACCTCTAAATAACATGTAGGTTATGGACACCTTTTCGTATGCAATTATTAACAAATTATCATTAAATATATAAATATTATCATTAAATATATAAATAAAGTTTTCTTACTATAGAAATCGTTTCATTTTTATTACAAACTAAGAAACACCTGTTAATTTCAAATAAATTAAATATATTTGGATATGTCCATATGAAAACATATTACTTGCTGATTTTGGTATTATTTACTGCCCTGAAGAAACTACGGTTTTAGCGAAACCCGGTCGGCATTAAATATAAAAATGGTATATACTAAGTTATTGTTTTATTTTAAATTAAATATACAATACCCAAATAGATGATACATAACCTCATAATAAACATTTTTAAATTGTTGAAAGCTATCACCATCGCAATCTTTTACGTATAAACTATACTGAAAACGTAAATCGTTACCTAAAAGTATTCATTCATAATATAAAATTCACACATCAGGTTGATTATAACATGTACCTATAAAATATTTCGTTTGACAAGCAAAATCACTTTCGATGACGTTTCAAGACTATGCATTCGAATTCTGACAGAAGCGAGAATCGATTCCAAGTTCGATGACGTTTAAAACCGATTGTCAAATACCGCCGCCCCGCTCAGTTGGATTCCATACTCCTTTACGCATATTTTTACGGACGTATACGGTGCGGTCATACTCTCCATTGAAATTTGTTCTTCACCTTGAAATTTGTTCTTCACATTGTAATTTTTATTTTATTTATTTATTGTTTCTTCACATTTTAGGTATAATAGTTTACAATACAATTTTTAACCTCACTAGGACAAGCCTGTGTTGAGGTTTGTTTTTGAGTCAAAATTTGTTCTTTACATTGTAATTGGTTCTTCACATTGAAGTTTGTTCTTCACGTTGATATTTCTTCAAGTCAGTTATCAGTTTTTTAAAAACAAGGAAAAACCACATTACTCTTTTTTAATTTTTGATAATTATGATCTGAGAATTAAATTTTTTAATACATCTTCATATTTGAATTTCGATTATGTTTTCTTGAATGAATGAAATTGAATCTTTGAAGTGGAAATTAACCCACTTTCCGACATCCGATCGAGCTCAAACTCTGCAGATAGACTTATTGTCGATCACAAATCAAACCTTGCAAAAATTGTTTTTCCTAAAATAATTAAACTCGCACCATCTATGAAAGAGCAGATAATGAATTCTTTTATGTAACACCTTAATTTCTGTCAGTCAGTTTTGTCGTTTTCCCTAACAAATAATCTTGGTCCATTGGTTGTAAGAATTTTCCCACACATTTGTCAGAATGATACGAAATTAAAGTATGGGAATGTACTGATAAAGAATAGACTAGTTTTATCTTAACACAAAAAACCTTATTTCGACTAGTCTGCCGGGTATGAATACAAGACTTTAGAAAATAATAGTAGATATTCTATGCAAAAATGCATACTTTTTTCTTCCAAAAAAGGTTTTCAAAATGATATGAATTCATGACCTCTGGAAAGCCAATAAGCTTTCCACCGAGTAAGGTGAGGTCTCTCCAATTTTGGATGCGGGTATAGGTACCGCCGCCCCGTGAACCATTCATTGGATGGTGACCAGAATGTTCAGTGGAATCTTTTTAAGTGTATGAATATTGAGTACAAATGTTTCATCGGATGTTAATTCCTCACACGATAATTCATCATGTCTCGAAGCGTCGAAAACTGATAATTGGGGTTTTTAACCTTAGGTTGGGTTAGGTTGGGTTAGGTTAGGTTAGGTTAGGTTAGGTTAGGTTAGGTTAGGTTAGGTAAGGTTAGGTTAGGTTAGGTTAATGTGAGTTATGATGTGATGAATTGTCATGTGAAGAAGTATCGTGTCTGAATAAATTTACTATGGAAATTCAGACGCTGAGATCTCATAGTCTGATTAGACATGGAACCTTATTGGATAACAAACACTTCTGACATAGGTAATGGCCTGCCCACTAGTTGCGGAAGACCTTTAGACCTCTCAAGCAGGACTCTATCGGAACATCACCTTACACCGCAGTAAGAGGTATGAATTCATACGCTTGTCAGTATTGGATCCACTGATCCCCAGATTACACACCCCTCATACCTTTTTCCATCTCAAAACTTTCTCTCCATTCTTTATTTTAAAAGACCCATGGCACAGAATCCTCAAAGATGACATAGACCCTGAGGGAAATTATTTTCCTTAGACCTCCTTTGTGGAGCTATTGAAAAAAAAACTGCTCGTTCTTTGAATAGAGAGTAAAATATCTGCTCTGTTGATCAATGCGTTATTAACATAATTATTGTAATAATTACCATTACATTAATAACTTTACTAATCGAAAGAGAATCCACTTTTCATAAAAACGATAGGAATATTAGCACATTGTAACAGTACAATGATTCACGCTTCGTATAATTTCTTCCCAATTAATAGTATTTCCGTGGATTCATTCATTTTTAATATCATCAAGTTAATGTAGACATAATGGCTTTAATTCTTTAGAAAGTTGATTATTATTTAACACGGATCTGACCAGATTTTAACCATCCCATTAGGACTGAACAATGTGGCAAACATCGAACATAATTCTGTACCTTAAATGATAAACCACGGAAATCCACTTTTAGGCGGTTTTGAGTTAAATGTGCAAAAAAAATCCCTGTATTTTTTTAAATATTTTATTTTATTGAAAATTTTTGATACAATACAGGTACATAAAATAATAAAAGGTATATAAAATACTTAATATAATACTGTATGAACAAAAAATCCCATAAAGGCAAATGTCTGAGCGGGCGGGTATAATATTGATTTTATTATAATTTTATGGTTAAAGTGGAGATTTAAGAGTTAAATATAATTTTGAAGAAAAAGAGTAACTGTAGATGTAAATGCCATAAAAATATCTGGTGTTATCGCATTTGAGAAAGTTAATGAAGAATTGATGTTGTAAGTGTAATTAAAAACAAAACAAAAAAATAGCAGCAATATAATATTTCTACTTTAAAAGTTTTCTAATGATAAATATAATTAATGGGTTTGTTAAATCTTATAAGAAAAAAATATTTCTTTCAATGTTTTTAGCCAATATTATTTTTATTTCATCACATTATTGGATGAAAAAATGAAATCCATAAAAAGTACAATAACTGATTTAACTAATTACAAAACCACTGGAGTCCAATTTACTTTAGAGGAAAAACCAAAATATATTAATAAATTGACATATTGGTCTTAACTATGGCCAAAAACGAATGAAATTACAAAACATGCCGTTCACAGATCTTTTATTGTAGTAAGTAAAAAAGGTATAGACCTTCAGACATTCAGTTCACAAACACAAAAATCGCTTTCCTGAACAAATGTTAAAAGTGGACTCCCGTGGTTTTTCCTTTAAGGTACAGCATTATTTATCGTTGTTTTAGCTTTAGCACTGTCGATGTCGGTCGGTCCCGAAAAAAACCATAAATCATTAGTGCGAGTTGACCTCATTTTAGTTCCCATTAAATTCCATGTTGAATCTCTGAATTTTGATCATTATTCGGGTCTAGTTCAAAGTCATCAAATCGACTTGTTTTTTTTTTTACTTCATTAAAGTAAAACAAAAATCAGTATGAATACATTCTTTATTACGTTTTGGTGTATTATAGTATAAACATAAAATGCGTAGGTACTGCTCTTTCTTAGAAAAGAGTTCGTCATCAAAATTATATCTACGTAAAAAGCCCTGAGAAAAATAATTTCGCTCGGGGTTTATGACACCTTTTCTTTTTTTTTTTTTCTTTCTTTCCTTCTCACCTTTTCTCATCTTTTCCCCATATGGGATGCTATGTGGAGGGTTTTTTAAGGAAAGAAAGCAGATGAAAATCTAAGAGTTTAGGAGTGATGTACTTATAAATCTATCCCTCCCATTGCGGTGCAAGGTCGAGAGAGTCCTACTGGAGAGATCAAAAGGTCTCCCTCAACCAGTATTTCCCGATCCGGCCTGCCATGCAGTTGGCAGGCAGACGCATCCGTCGCCTCAGAAAAACCTTACCCCACTTGGAGTAATCTGTGGCAGGGGTGTTGGTTATCCAATTAATGGTGCAATAGTGCAAGGTGATGGGTCGAGAGAACCCGGCTGAAGAGATCTAGGTTAGGTCTCCCTCAACCAGTCTTAATAGACGGGCTAACGCATTCGCCATCAATACCTAGACAAATCTCACCCCATGAACCCGGGCACCCCTGCTAAGCCACCAAATATAGAAAATCTCTTGTGGCAGAGAGGTTGGTTATTCAATAAATGGTTCACGGGATGGTGGTACCCATGCCCATTGAAAATTATCAACATAAGTAAGAATTGTAAATTGTAAATTTGTAATTCCTCCATCGTGTTATCAGATACATTGTTTAAGTTTTTTACTCTGTAAATCTGAATAGATAAATTATTTGTTACCAGGTTAATTCGGTATATCCGAATAGCACATATTATGCTACCAGATTACTTTTTCTATATAGTCACAAAAAAAATGTATGTATGTATTTATATATTTCTTCAACACAACTCAGTTTCAGAGAAAAATGAAATTTCAGTTTTTTTTTTAGTTTTTTGTTTTTGTTATGCAAGTATGTACATTACGTATGAACTAAACTTGTCAATTTGTCTGCCCTGAGGCCCTAGCACGCTTGCTCTATATCGATCGGTAGGATAACTATCGGTAACTTCTCATCGTTCCCTAGCATGACTACAGATCGCCAACGAATAAGTGACAGTTTACAATGACTAAGTGTCCTTAACATATTCCACATCAATCGTTGTTTGTACGTTAGCGATGTGCAGTTGTCCTAGGGAACGATGAGAAGTTACCGACAATGGTCGGTAACTTCATATCGAGCGACCGTGCTAGCACACCTGGAACGGGAAACTTTCCTAGTTGGACAGGCAAAGCTTCCTAATAAGTAACTTGTAAAAAATAAAAAAAAATAAAAAAAATAAAAAATTAAATCAAGAACTATATAAAATCACATTATTTTTTGACAACATACGACTGCAAAATTATTCAAAAAACAATATCCTTTTCTCCATTACTATTATATTATTAATTGAATGATTTATATTAATAGCAGACAGTCCTTTTAGCATTGAACTGTTGTTTTTCATGTTTCTTTTTTATGAATCGGCTTTTAGATTGGCAATCAGTGCAGTCTTATACGTGTTAGGCTTCGACAGAACATGTTATGTCCTTGCAAAGTGAGTTTCAGCGGAACAAACCGGTCATTCGCAGTAACCCTATAACAATAAGTTCTTAGTACTTACTTGCCCAAGCACGCGATGTGAGAAATGTGGGAATCCATAACTAGGCCTGATCTCTAGACATTATCATTATGAAATTAACGGTTAGCGGCCTAAGTTTTACAAGTTATGAATTAACAGCGATCTGGCAGGGAAAAAACTCATTATTTATCCTGTAAGTACAAGAAAAAGGTGTAAAATGAATTGTTTTTTATAGGTTCTTTATTTTAACCTCTAACTGTTTGATGCTAATGAACTGCGCGAAGCTGTGAGTATATTTACAAGTTTCTCATAACAATAGCTTCACGTCTACAACATACTGAGCAAGTGTACGCATAGGTAGGTAATTGCTTACCACTTATTTAACCTACTTGTAATAAGCGATGGATAAAAACAGGGGTCTACCAAAGTAAAATCGGTATACAATATCGGATCGATAGATCTAATAATCGATGTTTTTATACTCGCTGTTGATACCCAGACCGATATTGACTGGGAAAAAATCAGAAATTGACATACGATGGCAACACTGGCGAATCCGTCTATGGTTTTACTTTCCGAAATTAAAAATACTAATAAATTGACAATTTCGAATTAAAATACATACCTTCGCATATCCTTTTGACACTAAACTGGAGTTAATTAGTAAAATCATTTGTCATATTTCAACAACTTTCATTTCTCCAAGATCGAACGTAATAAATAGATCGCATCTTAGACGAATTAATTATGTCTATGGATCGCATACACGATTTCTTTTAATTTTGAGAGCTTCGTTAGTTGACCTCTTGAGGTGATTTTTTACAAAATCGGCGATAAACCATTCATCAAAATTATTATTATTTTTAAGTGTATATCTGAAATACGTAAGTAGGTACCTATTAATAAAATCATATTATTTATCATTAATATCGTAATATTTTTTTTTATTGATTGTATTTTATTGACATAACACTGTATAATATTATGAAGTTGTCAATAATGTAAATGGTTGTGTAGATCGTATATCCTACCTATTTAGCATTAAATTTTTTTTTTTTTTTCAATTTATTTATTTGGCTTTCGCCCATCAAGGGTGATCTTGGCCATATCTTAAAATTAGTTACATTACATTAGTTACATATAAAAATGAGAAAAGACAAGGAAGTTGTACAGGTTCCCAAAAATATGAACCCGTACAACTGTACACAACAACATGACAATAACAAATGCATATATAGCATTACATTTAGGACAACAACAAAAATAAAAATTGTTTCGAAAAATTATTAAATTATTGAAGTGTTTCGGAAATACCCAACACTACAAATGGAACAAACACAGACTTCTACCTACCTACAAATGTCGACAATCTTTTGTTTTTATTTGTAGTACCTAACTACCTACGTAAGTTTATTTTTTACTGCATATGTCAGTCAATATTTAGATACTTAAATATACATAATAAAAGTATTAATGTGTTTGTATGATAAAATGGACATGTATTATTTTGCCACCTGCGAATTAGAATTAATTCGCTTTGTCGATATAGCCCGAGGTATTGCCATAGTGTTAAATCGTCTTGCCACCGTTGACGGCCGATATTTAATAAGTATCTAACCACCTAAACGCACCACGGTGTTCCGTTTCATATAGCTAGACGGAAAAAAGTCACTTTGGAATTTTTGAAAAATGACGTCATGAGGGTATTAACAGGTAGTTAGTATGACAAATACATTTTTAATTACGGTAATTAATGCACGGGTTGACTCATACCAGAGCTCCAAAGTTAGGTAAATTAGATAATGAATTATGAGTTGCTTTCATTTGCATTTCGTCGCGCGAGCTGTAAGGTTGTTTATGTGTTTAAAGTGTTTTGTTTCGGTTCTAAAAAAATGGAGGCTACTTTGGAAGGTATGTAGTATGTTTTTATTGTAAAATTTTAATATAAAACATATTAGTTTTTTTTTTAAATAATGTTTAATTTAAGGTTTTTTTCTAACTACTCGAGAATTTATTTCGGATAATATATCAATAAGGTCGCGTAATTTTTTTTTTGTAGATAGAACAATTAATACTCTATTTAAATCCGTTTCGATATTTTTACTCATTAATGCTCACCAATCATATTTTGTCATTTCACAGGCACCACATACCAGATTTCCAGGCAGGAGTTGTTGGATACATGGAGGAGTTTTCCCAATAAAGAAAGGTTTCATGGAATTTACAATCATATTTTAAGTAAATTTGAACTTCAAAATCTCAGTGCAAGTAGTGAAAAAAAATTGAAAGCCAAATACAGTTAATAACTTTGAATATAAGTAAAAAGTGGATCGCAGCCTCTCGGATTCTCGAAAGATTTGTTGTTAAATTTTGTGAGTGGCTTCAAGGTAGTGAAAACGTTTTCATAATTGAAGATTTACGTGATAATTCTCAATTGGACAGAAATCAGCCATCTACATCTACTGGAAGGTCCGCAAAGGATTTTGTGGCATGCAGTGATCGGAGTAAAAGAATGAAAGTGTGTGATTTAGTGAGTACGAGGACATCTGTCGAACTTTCGTTTGCAGCCCAGATGTCGGTTCGAGCATCTGGAAAACGTACCGTTGCCGATCTCTTGAAGGAAATTTCGGAAGCTTCTTCTGATGAAGTGGCAAAAGTATAAGTAAATGGACGGAACGTCGACAATTAAAGGAACAGCGCACATTAACCATCGAAGAAGCGCTAAGTGTATATGTAGATTGCAAACTAACTTCGCACTCATACAAAGTCATTCGTAGAAATGCCATAAAAGCCGGCCTTTCCCTGTATCCGTCATTTTACAGCTTAAGGAAAGCAAAAGAAGCATGTGGCCCGAGCGAGGAATTCATTATAATTAGCGAAACTCGTGCAGAAATTCAATTACAGGCGATATTGAATCACACTGTGGAACGTTTACTTAACGTTCAATCGCAAATTATAAAAGAAAGAGTTCCTTCGGGTTCTATTCTAACCCTCATTTGCAAGTGGGGTGGAGATGGAAGCTCAGGTCATAGTACTTATAAACAGAAGTTTAACACAGAGCACGCTACTGATGAATTTTTATTTGTTATGTCATTCGTTCCCATTCAACTGAGACTGAATAATGACCCGAATGCAGTAATTTGGCAAAATCCAAGCCCTTCCTCGACTACTAATTGCCGTCCTATTAAATTTATTTTCGCTAAAGAGACCGACACTCTCACAAAATCTGAAATGGACAAGGTACAAGAAGAAGTAGACAAATTGATAAATTTTAGAATTAACATTGAAGGTGTAGATTTGAACGTAAAATTTAAAATGTTATTAACTATGGTAGACGGCAAAATTTGCAATGTTATGACTGGAAACAAGTCGACTATGTCGTGTTATATTTGTGGTGCCAAACCCAGTGAAATGAACAATATGGTTGTCAACAGAGTTCCACGACAAGAATTTTATTCCTTCGGCTTATCTACACTGCACGCCTGGATAAAAACTTTTGAATGTTTTTTGCATATCGCTTACCGAATGCAACTCAAATGCTGGCAAGTCAAAGGGGATGCAAATAAACTAATTTTAAGTACTAGAAAAAAAGAATTACAGGAACGGTTTAAAAGTGAAATGGGATTAGTTGTAGATAAGCCGAAACCTGGTTTTGGCAACACAAATGATGGTAACACGGCAAGGCGGTTTTTTCGGGAGCACGAAAAGAGTGCCGAGATAACGGGTGTAGATGCGGGGCTCATCAAGAGGTTTTGCATAATTTTGAGTACAATAGCTTCTGGGTATAGCATTAACATAGAAAAATTTGAACAGTATGTGCATGATACTAAGGAGTTATATCTGAACCTGTATGATTGGTATACCATGCCACCAACTGTTCATAAACTATTACACCATTCCTTTGATGTGATTAGTTCGTGCATTGTACCAATTGGGCAGCTGTCAGAAGAGGCGCAAGAGGCGCGAAATAAAGACTGCAGATAGCATCTAGTTTCGATAAGTATTCTGTTTAGGTACTTTATTTTTTCACAAATCTATTAGTCCTGTTCTTTGCCTTATAAAAAAAATAAACATTTATGTACCCGTAATTCATTTCTCTAGCTTTGTTTCTTTACTTTAAGTTCTTGTACATTTTTTGAATAATTTTTTTTTTCTGACTGTACTTTCTACAATTAGTGCTTATTTTATTAAGTTCTGTTGCTAAATATTAATACAATAGTTTTCCTAGTTAAGTAATAATTGTTTTGTTTATTTTTTACCAATATCTATACTTTCAATTATTTCGTGATTTGTATTATATTTTCTGGCTGTGCTTTTACCAAAAAATTATTATCCTCAAAATACACTTTTTTTACTGTTTAAAGTTGTTTTCATTATAAACATTTAAATACCCTATTAATATTGGATTAATTATTTAAAAGATTTTTTTCGTTTTTTAATTATTTTTTTAAGAAAAAAAATTATATTAATCACTTTCAACTCAAATTTTCAAAACATTCGGATTAAATACTCTCCAAAAGAGGCTTCTAAATACTTTATTATTGTCTAAGAGTTTTTTCCGTCTAACTTGTATGAAACGAAACACTGTGCGCACCTGCTAAATGATTCGATACAAGTAGGTACCTGAGATTAATCTATGGTATAAATTCAAAGTTGGAATTTTATTTCTCCCACCGAAAACACGAGAATGGAACTATCTGGCGTTTTGATTTTTCAACATAATTAAATGACAATTAATTTTATGAAAATAAATAACTTTTTTTACTATTTAATCAAATAATACATTTTTTATTCTAAATTTGAGATAATGTTTGCTTTTTGCCCAAATTCCAGATGAAAATGGGATATCTTGTTTTAGGTATATCAAACAAAAAGTAGTGCAATATAAATCGACGGTCCCGAAGAACAGTGTCGGACCTGCGATTTTGTACTTTTGCAGTAGAACTATTAAAGTTTCTTTTCTGGATTTTTACTGTTTTTGAGATCAAGAAATTTAGCTATGTTTATATATTTCGAATTTCATCCAAAATACCGAAAAGACACATTTTTTAATAAACAAAGAAAATTAAAATAAGCCAAAAAAACGATTAAATTTTTTTAGCAGATGTTCATTCAGCATTGTTCTTCAGTACCGTCGAAATAAATATTTATAAAGCAGTCAATAATATTTTCATTAAATACGTCATACGGATATGGTTGAATTTCCTGTTAAAGTAGGTACCTACATAGATAAAAATTCCCTTTATCACATTCCCCCAAATGAAAGCCTTACGCACCTACCTACTCAACTTACAATTCCTACCTACTTGAACGACTAGAGACTCTTTTTATAGATAAGTTATATTATTGTTTTTTGTGAATCATGGCCTGGAGTAGATGTTCCACTACTCTATTTTATTAAGAGTTCAATAAAGGTAGAAGTTAATCGATAACGTAACTATATATTATGAATTATGACCCATAAACCTTCGCGATAACTGCCAAATTGCTTGCTGCCTATTGGAATTTTGACACGGTTGTTATCAATTTTGGGCTGAGCAGTTATATCGTGAAATTGGTTATTGATTTTCACGTCTGTCGAATTTTTTAATTATAAGTGAAAATTGAAAGGGGTTCTCTCTCGCATTTATTTCCTCGTATTAATAATTTGCAATGGCTCTATATTAAAGAAACTGCAGTAGGTAATTGAATAAATTGTATCTAACAGAAAATATGTGGCATTTTCTTTTTTCATGGAAAAGAAGCGGTCAAAAATTGAACTTTTTTGCATCGCTCCATACGTGAGGCCCTTAGATAAAAACTTCCCTCTTCCCTTATCTTTGGGGATGCTATCTGGAGTGTCTTTTTAGGGAAATGAAGGAGAGGAAGTTCTGGGAAGTAAAAAAGTATGAAGGGTGTGTACGAATCTGGGGGTCAATGTGTCCATTGAATCTATCCCTCCGATGGATCGAGAAAGTCCGGCTGGAGAGGTCTCGGTCTCCCTTAACTGGTCTCTATAGATGGGCGAATGGATTTGCCGCCAAGACCTAGAGAAAGAACCCGAGCACCCCTGCTAAATCACCAAACGAAACGAACCATTTGGTGTGATCTATGGCACACGGAGAAAAATTATTTGTTGGTAAATTAGCATAATCACATATTATATATATTAATAATTTAATAATTCTATTTATTTTTAATGGGCAGTCTGGTTGGCCTATAGAAAAACGCAAGAATATCATCAAAATTATCATCTGTTGACGTTGACAATGACTCAAGTTCTTGTGTAATGATGACTATCAATTATAAAAATCGTGTAATTAGGGAGACGCAGAGGTACACTGATAAGATAAAGAGGTACAAGTATAAAAACACGCGACGTTTTTAATGCTGAAAAAAATGGAATGATTGCTCATTGTCGTAAAGATAAAACATTCAACATCCATACAGGCGAGTTTGCAACAACAAACTTGTCAAGGCGAAGTTACTGCTTGGATAGGTTTCCGATTGAATATTGAATAGGCTTTATCTTATTATTAGTTTCATATCTACTAAGCCCGGGTCACGTGTTAACCCCTTAGGTCTCTGGTCTATTTTGTCGGAAGGTCAAAATATTTCCGCTTTGAAATAAATGGTTTTTAGACGTTGATGAAATACGCTTCCAAATTTTAGTTGAAAATAAAGATATATTTTTTTTAAATTTTAAATATCAAATAACATAAAAAGTTTTAAAAATGGCCCACTAACTAAAATTACCGATAACGAAAAGTTTTTTTATTAGGCAAATATATTATGAACGTTATCGTAAACTCACTTTTGTCGTTCTTGTCAAAACAATAATTAAAAAATTTCCCAAGGTTTAAGGTAATTTTTTTCCAAACTTTGGTTTCATAAAGGGGTACATTTGAAGTATTTTGAGGTTTTTTATTTTAATTTAAAGCGTGGTGTTTTCTCTTTCTAGCAACGTTTAGATCGTATTTCGAACCATGATAGTAAGGGAGATTGATTGATCTTTGTTTTTTTTAAATTATGTATATTTGGGTGTTACTTGTGACTGCTACATGAAATGGGATGTGGATACACATTACTAATGTTTGTAAATGTCTACGGGCAATTGTGGGTAGGATTTATAAAATAAAATAGTTTGTGCCTATAAGTACTAATTCTTCTTCTTCTTCGATGGCGCTACAGTACATATCGAGCTTTGGCCTCCAGCAACACTCGCCTCCCACTCCTCCTGTCCTCAGCGGCCGACTTCCAGTTTGTTACCAGGAGAAGCTGTGCTACATCACCTCTTACCTCGTCTTCCCACCTCAGTCTGGGTCTTCCCACTTTTCTCTTTCCACCTGGGTGTCCAGTCATAATTATTTTTGGGACGCGTGTGTCCGGCATTCTCTATACATGTCCAGCCCATCTCAACCTGAGGAGTCTCATACGGGCTGAGATGTTGAGGGCCTGAATTAATCCACTTATATCTGGCTAAATTAAGAATCCGATATGGAATCACCTCATGGATAAATTCTTATAAAACTAATATAAGTTAACAACATTAAAACAAAATTCCAAACTACCAAAAAAACACGAAATTTACGCAACTATTAGCGTTGTTGCAAACGCGAAATTTTCAGGATTCTAATCGTATTGTTAGTTATAACTAAAAAACTAAAAAAATATATCGGTTGGGATTTGACTCCCAAAACCATCATCACCCGTTTACCGGAAGGGTAGGCAGAGATGATAGATCACCCTCTTTGTCTTAGCACACACCTCTTTCTTCATTCACATGCATACATCAATCACCTCATTCAATATACTCTGCTGTTGTTCTGACTCTTGACCTGACCCCACTCAAGTATTTGATTCACTTTCTCGTGCCATTCCATGACCTCACAAGCTTTTGGAATCCAACTTTGACTAAAATTCATCAATCAAATTGTGAAGGTTACTTTCTAGAATCACTAAAAAACTGTTATTTTACTTGTACGTGCCTATCAACCTTCTTTTATTAAATTATTGCCTCTGTCATAATAATATTAAACATTTACTGCAGTAAGCGATTCAACCTACTTATTTTGTAGTAGGCAATAAAGAAATCAGTGTTTTGGAACCCCCGTTCTCAATAATTGAATTGTAGTACCTACATAATCATGTTTCCAGATAAAAAGCGACAGGCGGTCTACTGAGAACAGTGTGAACCGAGATGGGGTCAGCTCTCAGCAGTCAACAGTCAACAATCAACAGTCATTGCAACTTGGCTGAAAAAATGACAACACGCTTGAGACTTTTTGTATTGATACCTTTAGTTAAGACATATCATGTGTGATAAATGATTCCGACATTCCATTATATTGTAGACAGGTGTATATGGGTATACCAAACTTTAATGTTGCGCAGTTACTGACTTTACAATGAACGTAAGCGAAAGAGAAAGATGGGTAAAATTATATGTGCGACAGAGAAAGGCGTGGGTGGGGAGGCATTCCACCTTTCTAACCTTAAACCCGCCTATTAATAAAAATTTACGAAAATATAAAAGGGACCAGTCACAGAAAAATAAAAAAGGTAACGGTCGCAACTGGGACTCAAACCCAGGCTCTCTTGTCTTACCAGAACATCAACTCGGCCATTGGGGTGTATTATTTAAGTTATTTTTGTCGAACTCATATTTCAATTAAATGAAATAAATTACTTTGTGGAACCACTGTAATCACATGTTATAATATCTACATGTTTCAAAACCGATTGTTTCTTCGTCATGATAATAACACGAATAAAAATAATAAAATTAACAAACAAGTATATCTAGACAAAAAGAACAATAGACAAAAAAAAATACAGATAGAGGTGATTATTGATTAATTACCTAAAAATATCATAAAAAACAATTATACAAAAGGAAATATTAAAAAAATATTTAAGATTATGTAAGCATTACATTACATATTTAAAAATTAACAAAATTTAATCAGTTTGTTTAAACAACAAAAATAAATTTAAGAGATACCTGGCTATTTAAAAAAAATATTTTATAATATTTAATTTACTATTAACACTTTTTCTAATTTATAGGTTTGCTAATTGTAAATCTGTTGTGTTTGTGTGTAAAATTTTTAACCCTTTATTTATATCAAAAGAATGATTTGTTTCTAAATTGAATTATTATTATTATTTAAAAACCTTAGATGTTCCTTAACTCTAAAATAAAAATATCTCGAAGTCTTACCTATATAAAAAAAGTCACAATCGTTCCAAATTAATTTATAAACCCCAGATTTGTTCCATAAATCACCCTTGTCCATGTTATTTAATACATCATTTTTAAATTTGTTGATATACGTAATACGTACGAAATTACGTTTACCAACAAATTATTTTATTAGTTTATGGGCTATTTTCATTTTTTTTCATCGCTTATTGGCTTTTCGAAGTGGGTTGGAATATCACTTTGTTGAGTTTTCATTGACAAATATTTGATATATTCACGGCTAAAAGTATTATCGTGATTTTTTTTTTGGGTTATAACGCCGTGTTACGCTATCTCCTTCTATAACCAACGTTTCAGACAGCATTACAGTGTCCATCATCGGGACCGACGTGATTGCACATCTGGTGTGCTAGCACGGTCGCTCGATATGAAGTTACCGACCGATTGTCGGTAACTTCTCAACGTTCCCTAGGACAACTGCAGATCTCAAACGTACAAACGACAGTTGATATCGAAAATATTAAGGACACTTAGTCATTGTGAACTGTCACCTGTTCGTTTGCGATCTGCAGTTGTCGTAGGGAACGATAAGAAGTTACCGATAGTTATCCTACCGATCGTTATAGAGCAAGCGTGCTAGGGCCTCTGGATGATGAATAACAAGTCAACAACCCTAAAATAAATCACGATAATCATATTTTTTTAAACTTTTTCTCATGTATTCAAATTAAGCATTAAGGTAATTGTAAATTAATTAATTGTATTGCGTATGTGTGGTAAAACCATGTATGATCGTGTGAGAAATGTGGAGATTCGATAAGAATGCAAGGCATGTAAGCGTAATGAATGAGTAAAATTAAGAAAGGACCCCTCAGATGGTTTGGGCATGTAGAGCGAATGAACAATGAAAGGAGAATGATGCAAGTGTGAATGGTATAAGAAGTAGGGGACGTCCGAGAAAGACATGGCACGATCAAGTGAATCAGATACTTGAGTCGGGCCATGTCAAGAGTCAGAAAAATAGAAGAGTATGTATGAGACGATGTATGAATGTGAATGAGGCAAAGAGTGTGTGCCAAAGCCGAGGTGTTTGGCGGTCCGTCCTCTCTGCCTACCCCTACGGGGAAACGGCGTGATGGTTAGTTAGTTAGTTAGTTAGTAATTGTTTTAGATTTATAAATGAAGTTGGTACAAGACGTTTTGTTTACGGTCCATTCTCGAAAACAAGCCTCGTAATTAGGTTGCAAAAAATGTGTCGTTATTTAATTTAACGGTGTTTTTTTTTCTCATTCGAGGTAAAGTTCAAAGAACGACTTATTCGACATGATTGGTGATCAGTGCGTCACGGCCTCTACAACAACCTGTATTCTAAAATACAACCTTTATTTTATAATACAGCCTGTATTTTATAAGATTCCGTGAATTACCTCAAGCATGTAATTAATTGGTGTTATAACAGATGATATTGTTGATAGGTTACGTATTTCTTTCAGTTTCTAACGAATCGAGTTGGATCTTTGCTTGTGATCAACACATTAAAAAGTTGTTTTTAATTTCCAATTATCTGTGTGAAGTGCTGATGACCCACGCTTCTTATGAAAAACGGTAAAATAATTCTGGATAAGCCTGCAAGATATTTCATTTCTTTAGTGATTGTAAAATAATTTAATGTGAATGGTTTAGGAATAATGATTATTTATTTAATAGATAACTAATTGATTTGATTCTCTGCATTTTTTAAAGCTTTATCTATAACTTTGAAAAACAGTTACAATTTATTATTGCCATACTAGGTATTAAACCTGTTTTGAGGTCCACATATTAGAGTTATAGTTTTATATAGAATGTTAAGGGTCGTACTTAACTTACTAACTAGTGATTCCTGACATTTTAGATGCATTTTTTACTCTAAATAATGTTAGAAATCAATGGTTAAAGTAAGTCAAGTACCTACCTACGTCGTTTAACACTCTTTACTACATTTCAGAATGATAAATTCTCACAGTGCCGTTCTAGAAAACTACGATTATCATTCAGAATTGAAAATTTGATTGAAATAGAATTAATAGTAGCCAGCTCTCTACACCAAGGTAATATAAATATATAGTCATAATCATCATTTTACGCATTTTTTTCTTTCTTTCACCACATCCTTGAGCCTCACAACAATCCTCAAATTAAGGATGCAATAGTCCTTTTGACTCCGGGCAGTAGCGACTTTGTGCGGTAATCAGAATAAAAATTGGAATGTACGCAATTTATGAGATTGTTGATTTGAAGTTCTGAATGATTATGTACATTCTTCCTCGTTCCTGTTCCACTCCTCCCCTCCTTCGTTCCCATTTGCCATTCCCGGATTCCCCTTCCCTCCCTGCCGCTAAACTACATGAAATACCCATACACATTTTTAAAACTACTTGCTCGCCACCTGTTGTAATTTTTTTATAAAAAATCTTAAAACCAGAGTTTATTCAACAACTCACCAAAGATAAAAAATTGTCTGTGATCTCTGGAATTTTTTTTCATTCATTTTTTCATTCATTCATTTTTTCATTCATTCATTTTTTCATTCATTCATTTTTTCATTCAAAATTTTTCAATCGATTGCAGCGATCCCGTCCCTAACCGAAATTATTGAGATACGATTTTAGGCTTGAGTGCTTGGATACCGTTTAGATGAAAAAACTAGATTCGCTTGCGCATGCACTAACTAGTCTCGTTCCCGCTGTCTATTTCATGAATCATGGCATCTCTAGAAGATGACCAAAATGGCATTTCGATCTGTCAAAATCGATGTCGTGAATTACGTGATATATATATGTATGGGCGGCAAGCAGTGCGCTATTTTAGATTCATATTTAATTGTTTTTTACAGCGAAAAAGAGGTTGCAAAATACTAATAATTAAATTTCTTACATCTTTTCTATCACCGTCATTGGTTCTTTTTTTCCTCTCATTGAAAAATTCTTTGATCTCAGAAATAGGATATGGATCAGACTTTATCCTATCCTATCCAGATAATAATGCATCTTTAAAAAAAATATTTGCAATAACCTTTTTCTAAGACAACAAATATTGTAAAGTAAAAAGTAATTTAAAAAATTCATAATGGCACTAGATTTATTAAATCTCAATGTGGTGGTTGAATTAAGTTAGAGAACTTGTGAATTAGACATTCATTTTGTCCGTTTGGACAATTTTTTGTCCGACTGATCGTTCATTTTGTCCAATTGGACATTCATTTTATCGGTGTGGACAATTTCTTTGTCAATGCGGAATGTGGACTTCATATAAATGTCCAGTTGGACATCAATTCGTCCAGTTGGAAATTTATATGAAATAAATTTGTAATTGTCATTCATTAACATTGAAAAAATATTTCATCTCAGAAATAGGAAGTGGGCACACCCTATCAATTCATACATATATAGGTTAGAGAACCTGTGAATTAGACATTCATTTTGTCCGTTTGGACAATTTTTTGTCCGACTGATCGTTCATTTTGTCCAATTGGACATTCATTTTGTCCATTTGGATAATTTGCCTAATTTTTTGTCCAATTGGACATTTATTTTATCGGTATGGACAATTTCTTTGTCAATAAGGAATGTGGACTTCATATAAATGTCCAGTTGGACATCAATTCGTCCAGTCGGAAATTTATATGAAATAAATTTGTAATTGTCATTCATTAACATTGAAAAAATATTTCATCTCAGAAATAGGAAGTGGGCACACCCTATCAATTCATACATATATAAGTTAGAGAACCTGTGAATTAGACATTCATTTTGTCCGTTTGGACAATTTTTTGTCCGACTGATCGTTCATTTTGTCCAATTGGACATTCATTTTGTCCATTTGGATAATTTGCCTAATTTTTTGTCCAATTGGACATTTATTTTATCGGTGTGGACAATTTCTTTGTCAATAAGGAATGTGGACTTCATATAAATGTCCAGTTGGACATCAATTCGTCCAGTCGGAAATTTATATGAAATAAATTTGTAATTGTCATTCATTAACATTGAAAAAATATTTCATCTCAGAAATAGGAAGTGGGCACACCCTATCAATTCATACATATATAAGTTAGAGAACCTGTGAATTAGGCATTCATTTTGTCCGTTTGGACAATTAATTGTCCATTTGGACAATTTTTTGTCCGACTGATCGTTCATTTTGTCCAATTGGACATTCATTTTGTCCATTTGGATAATTTGCCTACTTTTTTGTCCAATTGGACATTTATTTTATCGGTGTGGACAATTTCTTTGTCAATATGGAATGTGGACTTCATATAAATGTCCAGTTGGACATCAATTCGTCCAGTCGGACATTTATATGAAATAAAGTTGTAATTGTCATTCATTAACATTGAAAAAATATTTCATCTCAGAAATAGGAAGTGGGCACACCCTATCAATTCATACATATATAAGTTAGAGAACCTGTGAATTAGACATTCATTTTGTCCGTTTGGACAATTAATTGTCCATTTGGACAATTTTTTGTCCGACTGATCGTTCATTTTGTCCAATTGGACATTCATTTTGTCATTTTGTCCATTTGGATAATTTGCCTAATTTTTTGTCCAATTGGACATTTATTTTATCGGTGTGGACAATTTCTTTGTCAATATGGAATGTGGACTTCATATAAATGTCCAGTTGGACATCAATTCGTCCAGTTGGACATTTATATGAAATAAATTTGTAATTGTCATTCATTAACATTGAAAAAATATTACATCTCAGAAATAGGAAGTGGGCACACCCTATCAATTCATACATATATAAGTTAGAGAACCTGTGAATTAGACATTCATTTTGTCCGTTTGGACAATTAATTGTCCATTTGGACAATTTTTTGTCCGACTGATCGTTCATTTTGTCCAATTGGACATTCATTTTGTCCATTTGGATAATTTGCCTACTTTTTTGTCCAATTGGACATTTATTTTATCGGTGTGGACAATTTCTTTGTCAATATGGAATGTGGACTTCATATAAATGTCCAGTTGGACATCAATTCGTCCAGTCGGACATTTATATGAAATAAAGTTGTAATTGTCATTCATTAACATTGAAAAAATATTTCATCTCAGAAATAGGAAGTGGGCACACCCTATCAATTCATACATATATAAGTTAGAGAACCTGTGAATTAGACATTCATTTTGTCCGTTTGGACAATTAATTGTCCATTTGGACAATTTTTTGTCCGACTGATCGTTCATTTTGTCCAATTGGACATTCATTTTGTCATTTTGTCCATTTGGATAATTTGCCTAATTTTATGTCCAATTGGACATTTATTTTATCGGTGTGGACAATTTCTTTGTCAATATGGAATGTGGACTTCATATAAATGTCCAGTTGGACATCAATTCGTCCAGTCGGACATTTATATGAAATAAATTTGTAATTGTCATTCATTAACATTGAAAAAATATTTCATCTCAGAAATAGGAAGTGGGCACACCCTATCAATTCATACATATATAAGTTAGATAACCTGTGAATTAGACATTCATTTTGTGCGTTTGGACAATTAATTGTCCATTTGGACAATTTTTTGTCCGACTGATCGATCATTTTGTCCAATTGGACATTCATTTTGTCCAATTGGACATTCATTTTGTCCATTTGGATAATTTGCCAAAATTTTTGTCCAATTGGACATTCATTTTATCGGTTTGGACAATTTCTTTGTCAATGTGGAATGTGGATTTCATATAAATGTCCAGTTGGACATCAATTCGTCCAGTTGGACATTTATATGAATTAAATTTTGTAATTGTCATTCATTAAAACATAGAAAAAATATTTCATCTCAGAAATAGGAAGTGGGTCACACCCTATCAATTCATACATATATATATATAGAGAGTTATATTATAATTTTTTAAACAATTTATATTTACAACAACCTTTTTTTACGATAGGTTAAAAGATAATATAAAGTTAAAAGGTAAGTTTAAAATATAGTGGGTAACTAACAAAATAACACAATATCTACACTATGTATAAATTTCTTTTAATAAATAAATAACTAGATTTTTAAAATCTCAATGTGGGCGGTGGTCTAAATAAGTTTGAGAACCTGTAACTAGACTATACGGGAGAATTAGTTTTTTTTATCTGTTTATTGTTTTTCAAAGTACAATTGAGTACTAAATTTGGGAGGCGGGTGTGGGTTCCGCCGCCCCGGGAACCATTTATTGGACGATCAACACCTCTGCCACAGGTCACCCCAAGTGGTTCGCTACGTTTGGTGACTTAGCAGGGGTTCCCGGGTTCATGGGTTTAGGTTTGTCCAGGACTTAGGGGAGGATGCGTCCGCCGACTATTTGCGTGGCAGGCCGGATCGGGAGAGACTTGTTGAGGGAGACCTTTTGATCTCTCCAGCCGGACCCTCTCGACCCATCGCCTTGCACCGCCGTGGGAGGGATGGCTTCACACGTCCATTACTCCTGGACATATTTATCCCCAGATTCCTCTCCTTCCTTTCCCTTAAAAAATTCTCCACACAGCATCTTCAAAGATGATATAGGCCCTGAGGGAATTTTTTCCCTCAGAGCCTCCTGTGTGGAACTAATGCAAAAAAAAATTAAAATTGAGCAGTACGTCAACAGAATGTTAATATTCAACTACAACGTTTGTTAAATTACGTATACGTACGTACATAATATTATTACTGTTTATAATATAACTATACAAAATGTCACAATTAACACACATGACTTAGTATAAATTATCTCTATTTGGTAGCCATGTTTTTCGCATCTCGTATTTAATTCCGATTGCTGAATCGAATTTTTTTTATATATTATATTCCAGGGTTCGCTGTCCGTATTTATTGTTATATTTTGAAACAAGCATTCCTTCATTATTTGTGAACTTAGTAGATACTTTGTTCGTGTTCCACTTTTCTCTTATATTTAAAGTCAGATAACATATTGCTGAATCAATATTTTTTATCATAATACAGCTTGCACCGGTAAGGTATTTAAATTCCGATAAAACAATGATACGGTTCGTACCTGTAAAAAAATTATGTTTGATTGCCAAAGATACTAGACACATCACGTATTAATGGGAAAGCAGGTATTAAGGGAAAGTGTAAAGAGTTGAAAATCGACATACTTACCACAGTCTCAGACAAAGAGCAACTACATTCCAAAATTGGTCATGCAAGAAGAAGTAGTGTAGGGTGTAATGTAGGGTGTACAGTAAGAGATTTTGAAGGCCAGCGTATCCATCAATGAATGTATTTATGACTGTTTTTATTATTAGGTGTATACATATATTATATTATGTGAATGTGTCTACTGCACAAGAGCCCGACAGCTCCCAAACGTCCATCTGAAGCCAGTGAGACTATGGCATTCACAATTAGGGAAGTATGTTGTAAGGCTGAAGGTGGAGGGAAGGGAAAAGATATGAGGAAGTAAGGTGGGGTCGGCTATTCAGATCTGGTCACCAAACAAGGCTAAAACCATTTCAATCTAAAACGTATCGATTATACAATACATGGTGGTTTTTTCACCAGGGTCTTTCCACGGAGAAAAATGTTATTCTAAAATACGATCATTTTATTCGTAAAAACGGTTAAAAACGGGACTGAAGTTCTTACAAACAAATTAACAAATTAATATTATTTGGCGGAAACATGTAAGAATAATTTGTTGGTATACGTAATTTCGTACTTACTTTCGTGTTAATTTGTTCGTAAGAACTTTAGTCCCGTTTTTAACCGTTTTTACGAATAAAATGATCTTATTTTAGAATAAAAATTTTCTTGTGTGGGAGTAACTAACTACCACATTTGATAGTGTGTGAAACATTTGATTATTCCACCTGTTGGCTATTCAGATCTAGTCACCAAACAAGGCTAAAACCATTTCAACCTAAAACATAGCGATTATACATAGCGGTCTTTCACCAGGGTATTTCTGGGAGTAACTGACTGCCACATTTGATACTGTGTGAAATATTTGAGGTATTTTGAATAAGCATTGGCGTGAAAGGAGTGATATTTCTGAGAAAAGTAAGCAAAGAAAAAAACCACAAATCAATCAGCTTGATTTATTGATGTGCAGATATATCATAAATATACATAATCATGCTAATGTTTATCGGACTGTCATGCTGTGTTAGTTTAATTAACATTCGTGATGGATGAATTTAAATAATATTCGTTTCCCATACATTTTAATTACGAAATGACGTTAGAAAAATTATGAAAATGATTCAATTCAATTAGATTCAGTTTATTATTTCAAAAATATTGTATTATATTACATTCATTTTAGTGCGATTAAAATATATTTGTAAAGGATAATAATTATATAAATAGAAACATTGGGTAGTTATATTAACTATACTAGTAATAACTTTAAATATGCCGGACACACGCATCCCAAAAAGAATTATGACTGGATACCCAGGTGGAAAGATAAAAGTGGGAAGACCCAGACTGAGGTGGGAAGACGAGGTAAGAGGGGATGCAGCACAGCTTCTCCAGGTAACAAACTGGAAGTCAGCCGCTGAGGAGGAGTTGGAGGCGAATGTTGCGGGAGCCAAAGCTCGATATGGGATGTAGTGCCATCGAAGAAGAAGAAGAAATAGTAACTTTTAAATGCAGCTTCATTGAATCTAAATATATCGACATCCGAAAGGGTGGTCTTCGGACGTGGCATCTCCGGAATTGATTTCGGATCTTTTAAAGATAAGGAATTATCCTTAATCTCAAAATTAGCCACTTTTTCGTTAACTGCGATTCCAATTCTGAAAGAACAACAATTCCTTATCCTTAGGTACAACCGGTATCGCCCTTAAAGTCACTAATTTTAAGGTTTAAATAAAACCCTAGTCGCCCCTCAGAACTATATATCGGTTTCTTTCGACATCCGCGGATAGCTGATTTCGTTGCTGAAATTGGGATGGGATATATACTGCTCTCCCATGCCTGTGGGTGACTGACATAATCATCGGAAACGGTTCCGTGACAGTTGATCCTCAGATAGTTGGACCCTTGACATCCCTTTATTCAATATGCTGTCGATTTAGGGAAAACACGAAATACCTGTGTATGTGTAAGTACACAAAATATAACTTAGTATCTTTGAAGGGGGGTGCAACTGAATAATTGCAAAAATTACAAAAGAACATAACAAAGTTTCATTCAAATGCATCAAGAATATTACTACTTTTCTGTACAGTACAGTACATACATTAATAGCGTATAAGTACAAAAAATCAACACTGAAAATAAATTCGTTTGATATCCATACCAACTTATTTTTAAATGTATTTTTGAAGTCGATTTTAGGTGAAAATTAGTAAATAATGCAAAAATATATAATTTTACATTTAATTAAAGTAATGTTTACATATATAACACAATATTAGCGCCTTCCAATGGAATATTTGAAAAAGAAAAATCACAACTAGGAATCACATCCAGAACGCGAACCTTGCCGGGGCGGTGCTCCCATTATTGAGCTAATGGGACCCTATCCCCTTCGGTCTTATTTAACTGTCGATTAAGAACTATTTTTTTGTTTACGCACCAGATTTTCAGGTCCGGGTTTAGTTTTTCCCATAGGAAAAACTAAACCCTTTCATACACTTTTCCATATAAAAGATCATCTAGTAAATCCAAGTTATGCAAGTGTATTATGTAAGTATAATAATACAAAACAATACAAGAACAACACGTTAATCTGCCAAACTATTAAATGGGAATATAATTCACCGTCTCCAGATATTTTCATATCAGAGGGTTCGGCTCTGTGGAATTCCTAATTTGACCGATAAATCCTACTGATCCCTCAATATAAATATTTAAAAAATCTTTCGTAATTCTACATGTATTTAAAATGACTGATTTTTGCATTTTTATATACAAATTCTTAGACAAATCTAATATGCCTAAATTTTTAATAAGAGAGCTAGGTATAATGCCAGTAGCCGAAATAACAAAAGGTAATATTTTTATAGTCTGAGAATGCCAAATTCTTTTAATTTCATTTCCTAAATCTGTATATTTTCTTATTTTTTCAGAAACAGATTTTTCAATATTACAGGAATTTGGAATAGCTACATCAATGATATAAGTTATTTTTTTAATTTTGTCATGTAAAACTATATCGGGTCTATTGTGACTAATTGGTCTGTCTGTTAGTATAGTTTTATCATAGTAAATTTTAAAGAAATTATTTTCTAAAAATGAATTTGGTTCGTATTCATAATATGGTACTATATTATGACAGTCAATCAAGTTATGTTTAATTACCAAACTTTGGTGAATTATTTTTAAAACCTGATTGTGCCTAAATGTATACTCAGACGGCGCTAATATAGAACATCCTGATATAATATGTTCTATAGTTTCCGGAAAAAAATTATTATCGTCATTTTCTTAAAGCATACTTTTATTGGCTGCTATATTTATGTGTATAAACTAAAAGCTACGTAAATAGTTTATTGGATAAATTGAATCGAGAACATAAATGAATACTCTATCTATACGATAGCCGAGTTTTGAAAGCTTAACCAAAAGAAAGTCGCTAGGTTAGAGCCACGTGTAATAGCCATTCTCCCTCATGTAAAGAAATCTCAGTAATAATATCTTAATCGATGACTGTAATAAAACTATTCATTCAATTTTTAGATTATTTCGACAAATAATACTTGAGTCGCTTAATTTATCCGTCTTCCATCAATATAAGCGGAAAATATTGTTTGTTCATTGATGGAGAACTTGAAGAATGGGTGGGAATTCATGGCTTTAAATTCACTCTATTAAAGACCGGTCACTGTCAATGTCACGGTTGTCATTGTCATGTTCATGGTGAATAATTGTATTCTAAATTCGACTTGCTTGAATTTTTAACTAAACCTTTCGATCCTAAAAGTAATGGTTTATCTTTAAATTAATATCTAATTGATTATTGCTTACCTCGAATGGAACTAAAATGGACTTGTGGCTCGACTTAGAAACACAGATTCTTTAGACAGCGTCTTTAGTCGGGGACGAGAAGCAGAGGTCGCAAACCGATAGGAAGGGCTGACGATTTGAAGGTAAATGCAGGCTCCGGATAGGTGGGAACCGCAATGCTTCGGCATTTCTAGCACACCTTGTCATCTTTCCCTAGTATGTATGATTCGCCAGCGAACAAACAACGGTTCACAACAACTAAGACTTCCTAATATAGGGGGTTTCTCACCATCCTCCCAATAGCTTATCTACCCTAATAACGAATATTATTAAAAATAAAAATAAAATACTCGTAGTGGTTAGAAAACTCGGCCAACTCATCCAATATATAGCCACTATTCATGGGTTCGAGTACCGAATTATAAACTCCAACTTAATAAATAAATAAACCGTAAATCGTAAATAGAAAATTTTCGTTATTAGTGTAGATAAGCTATTGGGAGGATAGTGAGAAACCCCCTTAGTCGACATGAACTGTTGTTTGTAGGTATGTTAGCATTCTGCAGTCGTGCTCGGGAACGATTAAAGTTTATCGAAGTTATCGACATTATCGATTAACCCTTTGCTAAATTCCTTGAAAGAGTTGAGAGAGCCCTATGTTCGTAGCAGGATATCAAAATATTCATTTAAAAAATTTGCATTTTATCTTACATCTCCAGTTCTCCTGATTTTCTCATATGCGGCAATCTAACTCTATTTATATTTGTGGTTTCATAATTACGATCTCCATTGAAAACAATTTCATCGTGGTATTTAAAACCCAATGTATTTTGATATTTGTTTTTTCATAACTTTGTTCACAAAAATTTACACATTCAAAAGCAGTCTCTTTTTTAATGGAATCTAATTTAGCTCCTCTCTCATTTGATCAGCCCTTACAAACTTACCTTTCCCCAGTATTTAAATATCTCATAGTGACCAGACAACTCAGAATTGTGCAACTTCAACACCTCATTTAAAAAGTCATAAAAAATGGTTAAATGCGGTTACATTAAGTTAGTTTTTGGGATATTTTTAATTATTAATTTTATGACTTTTCAAAGTGTTGTTGAATTTGAATGATTGTGAGTTTTCTTGGAACCACGTCGTATAGCTCTTTTACATATAACTTCTAGCTGGTTCATGAAGAAAAAAATAATAATTTAGACCCTCCTAACACCCTAATCCACATGACAACACTCAAACTCATTTTATTTGACATTGACCTAAATTTTATCAAATTTGGGGGCAGCCCGTATAGGGCATAATATTCAGTAATTTCCTGAATTGCACCCCTATTTCTATGCACCGTTTAAGTAAGAAGCCAGCTTTGTGCAGTCGCTCAGCTGTTGGCACAGAGCTAACTTCTGTCATAATCCCAGAGTAGGTCCGTAACCCGAGTAGATACGACAGTAGTTACCTGTGCAACAGGAAACAGCGTAAGCTGAGAAGGGGAAGGAAGCCTCAACCCTAATTCGTTACAGTTCAGTGCCCTGAACGAGGTCAGGGGCGGAGTAGTGGGAATTACAATAAAACCCATTCACCCGAAAAATAGTTCTTTGTTGATAAAATATATATATATATATATTCGTCTTTAAAAACCTATTTATTCTTGTATCAGATATAATAGTGATGAAACCAATCATATTTTCGTTATTTAAATGGAATTTTTTTTTAAATTTTGCGCATATAATAATATAATGCAACATGGTAAAAATAATAAAGCAGAAATTTTCGATATTCACACGGTAGCTAAGAATGAAATGTACACACTTCTATCTATTTATAGTATAAGAACATATCGCACATTTCAAAAGAACACATGTGCGAAAAACGCGAGTTTGTGTTAAAGAAAACCCTGTTTTCCACATAATCGTATTAACCAATTTCCTCTCTAGATTTTGATACTACTGCAAATGTTTTTTTAAATTATAATATAGATATCGACCACTAGTATGTCTGTAGGTCTTGCTATTTTTAAATAGTTACTTTTCATATGATTTAGGATATTGTTAAAATTGCATGGTTTGAAAGCCATCAAAAGATTTTCAGTATTCAAATTTGTTTAAAAAAACAAAACCTACAGATAAAGTGTATTTTCTTCTAATACAGTTAGTAAAAAAATTCTTCAAAATACGTCCAGTTTTGGGAGAAAATACAAAAAAAACTTGATTTTGAAGATTTTATTTTGGTATTATCAGTCCGAGATGCATTGTACCTTTCGCTCAGTATTCAAGAGAGTAAGAGCGACAGCGACAGCGACAGTTTGGCAAAATACCTATTGTTAAATTTTCTCGTTGACCAGATCTCCTCTCAAAAATGCAAAATACTCCTGAATCCATTAACTTTATTGTGTAAAAAGACCGTGCTAATTATATAATTTCAGCGTTATTTTTGGACATTTTTAGCATAAAAACAATCATCACGGAGGTGAGCGTAGGTACAAAACATAAAATAAAATAAAATACCGAATTTTCTAGTTAGTCCCCTGTGTCAGTGCGCCCCTGTGCAGGGTATCCAATTGCCCCGCGGCCATAGGGCACTGACGACCGAAAAAACCCGCATAAACACCGTTAAACGTTTCTGATCCCCTGGTACCTAATTATCATCGTGTGACGTCATGGGCTGGAGTGGTGTCCGTCATATCCGTATCCGAGAAAGTGGCAATACCAAGGCGATTCATGTTAACGGAACCAAAAACCGGCATAAGTACTCACAACGTACATTCCCAGACATGCTCTGAGCTTCATGTCTCATGCTCTATGCCCCAACAAAGATATATCAATAATTATACTTACCATGTCTGGCCGAAATGTTTAAAACTGGTTGATCATCTTTAAACTTCTCTTTTGAAAAATGAAATTTTAAATAAGAAACAAAGTGTCATTGACACCAGCTTTTTGACAGCTTCCTTTCTCTTTTTGTTGCTGGTAATTTGCATTCTCAATAAGAATAATATAATGCATTGGCGATTCTGCCATCAATGATGAGTTAGATTTATAAATCGTAATGGATAGCGACTTCCTCTCATTCATTATTAACAGGCAAGTTGATACTAGACCGGTTTATGACTGGGTGATTCAATGCATCGAGATTGCACACAGACGTTTTGGATCCAATAATCTGCAACTTCGAAGAAAAACTAACCCTTTCTACTGTCGCTATTCCTGTCATCTATGAGGATGGATACATTCCTTGCTTACCATTCTTCCATCTTACATTGTAAATTTTTTTTTAATGTTTGTTTATATGTTTTTTTTACAAAAGCTCTACACTGAAGGCCTTGACTGAATGTCATCTTTGGGATGCTTTGTGGATGGTCTTTTTAGGGAAAGGAAGGAGGTCAAGTTCTGGGAACGAAAAAGGTATGAGAAGTGGGTAGTAGTCTGGGTCAATGTGTTAAGTAGATCCATTGCGGTGCAAGGCGATGGATCGAGAGAGTCCAGCCAGGGAGGTTATAAGATATTTCTCAATACGTCTCTCCCGTTCCGGCCTGCCTTGCAGTAGGTGGGAAAACGCATCCGCCGTCAAGACCTAGACAAAACTCACCCCATGATCCCGAGCACCCCTGCTAACTCGCCAAACGTAGCTGACGGCTAGAGGTGACCTTTTGCAGAGGTGTTGGTTATCCAATAAATGGTATTGATGGCGGTAACCATTTTTTTTATAGTGAATACCTCACAAGAGTCCTAACTGCTCCCGTCTGGAGCCAGTGAGACTATGGCATCCCCAATTGTGGTATGTTATGAGGCTGAAGGTAAGAGGGAAAAGGAAGGAGACGAGGAAGAGTAAGGTGGGGAAGTACATGGCTATTCAGATCTAGTCGGTAAACACGACTAAAGCCATTTCAAGCAACGTTTCAATTCTGAATGGTGGTCTTACACCAGGGTGATACTAAGAGTATCTTCCACTCTGGAACGTGCTGCAAATATACTATATATTATTTTTAATAATTAATTGTGAAATAACACAAATCAATTAAATAAAATTTATTAGCGTACGCCGGGTTCGAACCCGCGGCCTTCGGAATGGGAGTCTAACGCCCTGCCACTGGACTATGCCGGCCGTCTTCCGAATTTATAGGTATCACTTACGCACGTGGAAGATTTAGATGCTTTTCCAATAAATTATTACTAGAAAGCGACAATACCGACAATGTTTTTTTCTTTTTTAAATCTAGTGTTAATGCTTTATTTCACATTTACTTACATTTTTACAAAATGTAATATTTTAATGATATTTCAATGATGTTAAAAGCAAATGACGATATATGGATATGAATGAAGCAAGGAGTGTGTGCCAATACCGAGTTTTGTTTGAGTTCATGTCTGCCTACCCCTACGGGGGAAGGATATGATTGTTAGTTAGTTACTTCAAAATTGTAATTAGTAATTGTGTTCTAGAATTATTGGATTAACCATTAACAAAATCTAGGTCTATAAAATGGCTTCACGACCCTCGAACGAACTGGGAAAGCTCCAGGAGACCTCTCTTCGAAATGGCACACATAGGGCCGGTATATCAGTTGGTCTAAAGCTCGGCTTTGACGGAATGTGGAGCTCAGCATGGCTTAGCACACAATCCGTATATCAGTCGTAATCCTAGAGTTGACCAATTTTAAACGTTTAGTCTATGATAATTTTAGTCATTTCCAACTTTTTTTTCTATTTCTAAGTATCTATGGACTATATGGTTATTATCAAACAACCAAACGTCAAACATGTCTAAATATGGTCTAAATCTTCATAACTCGATGAAAGTTCGAATTCCATGTTGATAGGTAAACTAATTCCTCCAATGTAATTTATTGCGTCCGTACGTAGCAGATCGAAACCGAAGCAATGTGAGATCTGACAGATGGCAGATGTGTTTTGGCCTATAGCGCTACAGCGTCTAGCAAAGGAACTATTCTGCGGCTTACCAGGGCTTAAGCGGCCGATTTCGGCGGTTTAAGTTGAGCGAGGAATGTGCTCCTTAGCAAAGACTGATATACCGGCCCATAGTCAGTTTAAAAAAATACATTAAAATTGTTAAATTGGGTGGATTCACTTTTCTAATGTATCACTTTCTACACAAACTAAACATTTCATTTCCGATAGCGTGTTAGTTATTTTTACTTTTCTTGCTGAATGAGGTCGGATGCATTTCCGGATTAATTACAATATTTCAAACTATCGCAATTTCCTTGTCTATGTGAATGCATTATTTGACCTTCCAAAAATGTTGGCCTTTTGTGCAGTGAGGTGTTGCGTTAGGCACCATGACCTTGAAAAAAGTTATATTCATACTAGCCTGGTTAAACAAGTTTGCCCAAGGGGGATTCTTATCATGATAATTTATTTATTAATCATTAAATCATAGATCAGAATTTTATAAACAAAAGCTGTAATGAGAAAACGGGATGTATAATATATTAAAGAAATAAAAGTTCAAAACAAAAACAACAACAGAAAAGTTATACATATTATTTATACCAGTGGCGTGTGGTCCTTGGAAAAATATACCTACCTGCTTTTGAAGACAATTATTTATATAAAACTAGATGACCCGGCAAACTTCGTACCGCCTTGGAATCAAAAATGTTGTGTTTAATTTATTAACTGAAATAAATTATATTTTTATAAGTTAAAATAAATACTCTATGTTCGAAAAATGAAATTGAGCTGTTGACTAAGCACGAAATGTTCGGCACACTACACCATTGATAGTTCGAATTGATTCAAATTATGTCGACAAACGCACATTATTTGAAAAGCCGTTCCATACAAAATATATGGAAAAATTAGTTTTCTTCGTAATTATTTTTCCCGTAATTTTTTCCGATGTTTTAATAGTTATTCTGTTAATCGGGACGGAGACAAATCCAACAAATCAAAGATCATAAAAATCGGTTCAGCCGTTCTTGAGTTATAAATGGTGTAACTAACCCGACTTTGTTTTATAGATATATTAAGATTTAACTGCTACCAATCTAAAATTTATAATAATAATAATAACAATTGGATAATTTGTAGAGCGCCGTTTTTGTGGGATTATTTACAAATAGATACAGAGAACATACTTACCTGGCAGGTCACTTCCGATAAACACACTTCAATTTGAAAGTTTATTCTTGGAGGAGATACGACTTTGCACGCGGAGGACACTATACTAAAACACTGGACAATGCATAACTTTACATTTGCTGCTTATGATTATGCCTATGCTTATGTATACGATACTGCCGCCGTGGGTCAAACCACGGTGCCCTTCTTGACAATATCAAGGAGGCCACTGAGTTCTTACTTATGTCGAAATAATAACACTTAATCCAAAACACGCGAACACCTCAGCACAGGTTCTCCCAGTGAGGTGTCCACAAAATGCTACTACTAACCGTTTTACGTACTTTTTTACATCTAGTTACTGAATATTAACATATTTTTGTACCAACTGCTATGTAAACCACTGTATCATTGATAAAGTGTACGTTCAAGAATAGAAATAAATAAATAAGCATGTCAAAAATTTATTTTTTATGGACTTTTTATTCAGCTTGCAATTGTTCTTGTTCTGATGTTTTCTTTGTATGAATGTACCTACCTAAAATTGATTTGATTTTTTTTTCAATTTACCACAATTTTATTTCAATAAAAAGTTTTAAATTTTCGAACAAGTTTAAAACATGCTGTACGCAAGCAATCCATCTGTATGAGCATGTTTTTGTTTTCGGGTCAAATCGGTTTGAAATACCTAAATTCAATGCTAAGAGTAACCAAATTCAATACCGTTATGTAATTAATGACTGACCAATTTAAATAGTGTGTCATCATTTTTTCAAATACTGGAAAATCATGTACATACATATACAGTATACATGGTGTCCAGAAACTAGTAGTAAAACAAGAAAAAGTGAATATATCACTATAGGAGAAGAACTTTTTTTAAATTTGATATATCTACTATTTTACTAGTTATTTTTTTAAACGCTCCAAACTAAACATGCAGACATGCCTTCAAGAGTTTTTTTGTAATGTATTAGTTGTCGGAAAAAAATAAAAAATCTAATCGGGTGTTTTCACAAACAAATGAGTGGGAAATTTAAAGTTTATTTTTCTGCTTCTGATTATGCATCGTACTAAAATTGTGTGGTTTAATACGTATTTTCATTCACAATGATTGATTTTAAAAACGCCACATTCCGAAACGGTTCCAACAAAACTGGCTACAACGTCATTGTGACGTAGAAATCGCTACTGACTGATAAGACGGCTGTCACCAAAGTTGGCCGGCGTGATTAAAAAGGAACATGTCGTTTAGGCGGCACATCGAAGATGTCGCATTTTAAATCGTCATATAAAGTTTATTCGTCAACGAAAAAATAAAGTAAAAATACCGCCAACATCGAGAATAAAGAAACATTAAAAAAACCCTTTTATTTAAAAATTAATAAAAAAAATTGGCTTCTCTATGTGACGTAGATTCACAAGTTTCGCGCTTGTACCTTGTTAAACAATTTCCATATACCGTGTATTACACAGACATACGAATATTGAGTGTATTATGTATTAATTTTGTGTATGCAATTCCGCAAAGAGCTATTACGACTTGTTAGGGTTTTTCTGCCGCCAGTTTTCGGGTGATTGTTTTATGGTGGTTTTAACAAAGCACCATGTCAAGGTACAGTAGTCCATTCATTAGCCATATTCGTGTATTGGCCCAGTGTCCCAGTGTACCAGCCACAATGCCAACGATGTCGTAATTTACGGTGATGCAAATGTGGCAAACATGCATTATTTAACTGCCGCTCATGCCAAAGAAAGGCTCCGAAATGATCCTATGATGTTCGTCTCACGGCTGCTTTATTTGGCACGAGAATAATAACAGAAGGTTAAGTAGGCTGGATTGTCAATTAATTTTTTTTTAAATTTTGATACTTCAGGGTTCTGAGAAGTTGCCCATTCGAAAATTGAGAGCGTAAATAAAAAACAGATACGCCCGCAACACATCTCTCCGAGTTGGTCTTCTAAGTAGATAAACGAATACTTTTTTCTTACTGCGTTGAGCCACATAAAGTGCACTATAGTCATTGAATAGTATATACCATGGCGATGGCCTATATATACAAGCGACAAGTATGATGCAATTTCGTTATAATTCAATAGAGGACAAACTGAAATGCTGCCTAATTTTACAGGGATGGAAAAATTTCTGTAAATTAGTTTGAAAAGTTTAATTTTTATTAAGGTGAAAGAGAATCTAGACATGATTCATGATTCATTAAATTAAGAAATTCTGTGATAAAAGTCAGTTTTTTATTTAGTTAGAGCCACGTGTTTTTTAGAAAACTGTGATTTTTTAGATTAATTTAGTGTTTTTTTAGACATATTGTTTACAATTTTATTTTTAACCTCACTAGGACTAGGGTTAGGTACCAGATCCAAAAATGAGTTTTCCTTACAAAATCCCTGACAGCAAAAATAATCCTATAAACTAGGGGTGGCTAGAGAATTTCAGATTGTGAATTTTTCTGGTGTTTTCGCCTATGAAATCATGTTTTTGTCATTTTATTCGATTCTGCCAGGAAATCTGTCATCTTGTAAATTCCGTTACACACAAAATTCTATTATATATATATTTTAAAAAATTACTTACAATTTCCAATTTTTCCCGTTTCCCTGACAGACAGCTAAAATTCCAAAATTCCTGTCATCTGATAACCCTTACTAGGACAAGCCTGTGTTGAGTTTAATAATTTTTTAAAGTAATAAAAATGACTAAAAAATGTAGGTATAGAAAAAAAATGTTACATTAATGTTTCTTAGATAATATTTATAACATAAAATCATTTCTACCAAGAAAAGGAAAGGAAGGCAATTCATATATATGTAAACATGTAGGGTGACTATATGTTGCAATAATATATTACGCAATTAATTTAAAAAAGACTAAGATTAAATGAGGGTATATAATATATAATGATATTAATTTAAAACCACAAAGATGACTAAGTACAAGTCTCTAATATAAACCAACAATAGGCGAAAGTTTTTAAAATTTGTAATAGATATTTTTTGGTATGTCATAAATTCAGTGTAATAAAACATAGGTAATTTTCGGAAAAATTAAATTATAACATAATCAATAAACCAGCATATAAGATAATAGAAATTTAATAAGTTTTTTTTGTTCAGTAGGTTGGTACATTAGAAAACATTTTTTCAATGTTCCTTTTAATTTTTTCTATGATTCAAATCCAGATACGTATTTTGAGACGTGGAAAATGAAGAAAATAATGCGCCAAAAAATAAAATATACTACTTCAATCGTGCTGAAGTATACATATATCATTACTTTTCGCAATATCACTCCAACTACCAGAAACGCAAGGCCAAATGTACAATATCTTTATTTAAGATTTTTTGATCATACCCAAATTGTGTGACTGCCAAGTGAAAAAACCGTACATCGACTGTCCAGCCTTAATAAACTATAATATGTCAATATTGCTTGCTTATTATGTACTTACTTCGAAATTGTTCCGTTGCAAATTAACTGTGTTGTAAATTCCAATCGTGTGACTTGTACTTTTTCCACAATTTGTATTGAAATAATCAGTCGATTTGTCTGCTTATCTGAGATAAGTGCTTACAAATTTAATTGGCAAAAGTGTGAATTGAAAGCAATGACTGTTCGAATGAGGTTGCCTATTCTGTTTATGACACTAATGATCCTAAAATAATCGGGTTCTAGGAAGTTCTGTGTGCCGATGACTGATTTTTTATGTTATTTCTTTGTAATGTGGTGAATCAAAAATTCTTAAATCACTATTTATCTACTGAGGATCATTATGATTCCATCGTTTAATTGAAATAACAATTTCTACGTTACCAAAAAGGTAAGCGAATGTTGCTAAATGCTTAGAAAATACCAGCCGTTAGCGGAAGATTTAGCGAAGCTACTCAATTCTATTTCACCGATATTTTTGATTGAGCTTTCGTGGATTTAAAATAGACATCAGCAAATTAATCAAAGTAAAATTTATATATTTTTTTATTTACTTGTTTAACACGTTAATTAAAAATTTTGACAAAATTTTATATTTTAAAATTTAAATGCTGGAATTGGCTAGATTCAGAAAATTCGCGTAATAAAATCATAATGCAAAAATGACAATTTAAATACTTATTGTGTTTCATTTACGAAAACTCGGGCGTAACATAATGATGACATGTACTAAAAAAAGTATTTAGTGAAAATTGTGATCAGTGGATTTTGGTAACACTGAGATGCGATTTGAAGAATTTGGGGGAATTTTGAATTTTGTGACAACCTTAAAGATAATATCTAATTCATTAAATTATTTACAACAAAACATTATAAATTCCAATCGGTGAGCGACAGTTGATCCCTCGACATTTGGCCCCCCAAAACTATAATAATTATAAAATTATAATCTTTTGGGCATTATTTACCTAATTCAATCTTAAAATTGATTTCCCAAATATAGTAAGTTAGTATGGATAACTAATGAAATTATTTATAGTGTTGATTTTTTGTACTTATACGCTGGTAAATACAATATACAGGGTGTAACAGGACGTACCTGAGAGATTTACCCATCGATTCCTAAGCTTATTTGGAGTAATAAAATCTGCATATCATTTTGCTGTACGGTGACATTTTTTCAATTAAAAACATTTTTTAATGTTTTTCCACACACCGTCGCTTATAAAATCAGCTGACCCCTCCCTCCCATCCGCCAGCCAACCCCCCGCAGGTTGGCAGCGCGCTCCCTTGCTTTCCCTACCTCGCGTTCGCTCATTTTCTCTTGTGTACACGCCACATGCACGTGTGGAAAAAAAATATCATCGGAGAGCAAAACTATACCAAATAACCTCAGGAATCGCTGGTTAAAATCTCTCGGGTACATCCTGTTACAGCCTGTATACACAAGTAGTTTAATCTTTGCATTTGATAAAATATGTTTTATACTTCTGTTATTCGGCGGTATAACCTCTCTGCACACCCCTTCGGGGACACTTAGTTATATTTTGTGTAAGTAGGTATACCGTATTTTTCCTAAACGGACAGCATATCGCATATAAGTATGTCGGGGGATAAATGATAAAATGCATTAATTCATTAGTTGATATAAGTACCTACTTATTTTTACGGTTGTTTGTCACCGATTTTCTATAGTTTAAGAAGTTTGAATTTTCTAGTTTATTTTCTTTCCTAATTCATACATAACGAAATGATAGAGAGAAAAAAATGTAATGCTTCTGAAACTCTATTAAAAGAATTCTAAACACATTTTATTTTCAGCAAACACAATACTACATATTAATTATTTATAGACGTGGCTAGATTACGTGGGCATTTTTTTATCCAAGTTTCTATTCTCAAGAACAATAATTTTTACCTGCCTTAGATAACGGTTTTATCTACGTATGAACGTTGTTTTCCTAGTCGTGAAAATATAGCATTTCCTCGTAATATTACATTACATTATCCAGTGGTGCGTTGTATTGTATGTCATACTTTAATGCGAATTTCAATGTTTAGCTTGCTTATTGCTTCGATTTCACAATTGTTATGATAACTGTTGTCCGATTGTATTTTGTGCAAATGAAACAAAATTTTAACACTATAGTTTTACATTTTTAATTTTATACTGAGATTGATGAAACTTTTCATACTTGACCTTCAAATCCAGACGAAAAACCACGGGGACTAATGCTATATAAAATACAAAGAAATCGTTCTGACGTTGCACTGGAAACAATGATCAATGATCACTACTAATGATTCTTACAATTTCCACAAGGATCACTTTTTAAATATTATCTACTTCCTGTTTGACAAAATTCCAGTACCTAAAGGTTGGCTTCGTTGAATCACTGTCTGCTACAACACATACTATCTTAGAATATATCCCAGTTTATTTATAATCCACAATGTTTTGTTTCATAATATGGTAATCTTCTTCGATGACGCTACAGCCCATTTCGAGCCTTGGCATCCTTCAACATGAGCCTCCACCGCCCTCTGTCATCGGTCGTCATCTTCCAGTCTGCAACATGGAGTAGTCCTCTTGCATCCTTCCTGACATTATCCTCCCATCTCAGCCTAGGTCTGCCCGCCTTTCGTTTACCTCCCGGGTATCCTGTTAGAATATTAGAACCTTTTTTGGTACTCGAGTGCTTGGCATTCGGAGCACATGACTGGCCTAAGGTCTTTGGAGTCTTAAATGGGAAGAGAGTCTGGGATCTTGGTAGATATCATAGAGCTCATACTTTCATATTTCATATGCTAATGATTCGCGCAATGTGATTTATAGCACGTTCTTTAGAATCCGGGATCTGTATTTGAGTTTTCTTGTATAGAGATAAACAAAGATAGATAGAATATACTCTATTATCTTTGGAGTTAACTAAATAACGAGATTCGAAACAGAAATATTGGCAACTTTGCTCATGTTTTCAATGATGTCGCGAGCCTAAAATTCCGGACGGTGAGTTCGCCTTTTGAGATATTAGATTAAGAAAAAACAATGTTTGCTCTATAGTTAATTTGAAATCAAATGAATGTATTAATGATGTGTTCTTACCGGGAGTCCAAAGGCAACTAGTCTCTTTCTAGACAATATCTCAGTAAAGTTTCTCCATTTTTGCCATCGTTTGCCAAAGTTTCTCCATCATTGACTAGAAAAAAACTACGAGTTTTTTGTCAGTCTTCTTCTTTATAGTGGAGGTAGGTTAGGGGTCGTACATAGTCCATTCCAAATGCAATACTGAGGTAATTCAGCCAGCCGAAGGCATTGAGAGGCACTTGACTTAGACCATATGAGCCTCTGGAAAATTAGTAAATAGGAAATTCTCCTATGATATTTTTACTATAATTTTTATTTTATTTAAATAGTTGTACAATAGATTAATCATTTGTTAACAGTAGAAGTTTTAGAAATACCATGCTTTGCTGTGCTAGAGTTCTGTTCTGCCTTGTAGTATCTTAAACAAGTCGTGGTGATGGCTATTGCTGAAGTTTTCATTATTCACACAATTAATAATCAGTTGATTTTTATTTTAACTAATCAATTTCGAAATTTGAAATAATGCAACATTTTTTTAAGTAGATAAAGCAAAAATAAGATAAAATTCAATAAATAACTCTAATCACTAATCATTCATACGCATTCAACATCGAAATATCTTGTATCAGCCGATTGCAATAAGCATCGCCATAATGGTACACAGATAACAAAGAGATATCACCAGATATTATGCAGAAATTATCATTATTATTGTATCTCGATTAAATCGACGATCAACATGCAATGTATTCCCAAACGATGTTTGCTGTTGTCGTGAGAACAAAACAAGTCAAGTAGAAACTAGGATTAAATATTCCGGGGTCACCATACTAATGAATGCTGCGCTTTTCCATTACAGTGCCATTATTTAGTCAATTAAGACACGTAAAACTTGTTCATATTTACGGCAGGCAGCCATGAACTAATAGGAATGCTTTATTATCATTGTTAAGCGCGTAAGTACTGATTACCAACAATGAATTATTGCAGAATCGCAAGTTTATGAAGATATTAACCTTCCCGAACCCAAGATGGCAGCTATTTTAAATTGATTAATGTTCAATCTAGATTAAAGGCAATAGCAATAATCAATATACTTATTTTATTTGATAAACCCTCCTTTGAAATAATTCAGTCACTTTCTTTAAATCTTTTTATGTCTTCGGAAAGGCAATTATAATGTATATTCTGCTAATAGATTCCTTGCTACAGGAATCGTATCGTATCGCATAGGTATAGAGTTTAAATTTATGTTATTATTTTTTTGTGTTAAGTGTGTGTACGTAAATACGTATACAAAATATATTTCCGTAAGCTTACAACACTTTAAATTATACATTACAATTAAATTGTTTATAACTTGTCACGAAATAATTATTTTAGCACGTGACCATAAAAAATATCAGAAATGATTTAAGATTGCTGATGTATCAATCAAAGCATCGCTGCAGACTGATTAATCATCAGGGCAGATGTGATCTCTGCCCTGATGATGGACACTAGACGTGGGCAAAATTGAATGACTGAAATAAATGAATTAATTCATTATTGTGACACACTTGATCTGATTCTCAATTTCAAAACGAATTAATTCTTCATTCCTTACACCCTAAATAATAAATTTTAATTTGCATTTATTTTACTGTAATATTATTTCAATGAATGTTGTGTACCGTAAACGATTTAAATATTACAATATTTTATAGATATTATTATTCTATAGGATGCGCGCCGCGAAGTGGCCGAAGTATTGTGACTCCGAACGTATTGTAAATCACTTAAAGTATCCCACCCCCGCGCCGTAATTCATAAAAAATTCTGTAGATCCGTCTAGTTCCCGGCCCAATACAAGCGAAAAACGGCCGAAACAGTTCGCGAGTTATGAACGACCGGGATTTCCAAGATACAATCACGCTCATTCTTGGTTCCTGGGGTCCGAGATCGACGTACCTAGTCTATCGGTACTGAGTTTGTCCGGAGCGAGATCTCTGTTTCACTTATTCAGGAATCAAAACAATATTTCTTTTTCAGTTGTGACGTCAAGATCCCAAGATCCATTTCGCTCTTATTACATTCAGAATCTCAGTTGTGACGTCAAGATCATTTCGCTCATTATCGCTCAGTTGTGACGTCAAGATCATATCGCTCTAATTTCACAGTCATAGTCAGTTAGTTTAGTTCCATTTCTGACTAGGTCCGCAGCTCGCGACTTAATAAGTCACTGCAAGGCAAGACACAAGACACTGCTCAAAAGATACAATTCATTCTCAATGCCTGCCGCAAATCCGTTTGGGAGTGCAGTGCGATCGTCCCTAATGGGCCGAGCCGTCAATTTAGTTACATCGTAGGTCAAAAACTTCCGATTTCGAGCCCTGCGTAAATTGTGTAGAATGCGCTTTATATTCGATCACACGAAACGGAACTATTTTAAGTTTAAAATAAATAAAATAAAATTAGTAAAACTGTTTAATTTGATGATTTATTTGATAGCCTTATAAAAATACATTTTTTCTATCGGTTTTGCTGTCATAATATCACACATTAAAAAATTAAAAACCCCGTCGTCGTGGTTTTCGTCGATCAATGTCTAAATTTTTTATTTTATTATTATTATTATATACATATATATATTTTTTATTTTTTTATTTTTATTTTTATGTATATATATGTATAATTTTTTTTTTTTGAGAATTTTATGAATTAAAGGATCGAATGAAAGGAATCAGTTCAAAAGGCCAAGGGAATCAGACTGAATCGATTCACTACTGTGAATAAATCTGCCCATGTCTAATGGACACTGTAACATTGTCCGAAACGTTGGCTAAAGAAGGAGATACCTCAAAAATAAACTACAAAAATCAAATATATCACACAGAGTCGTTAGATATATGTAATTAAAAGTACCCATGACAAATATTTAGCAAATGTGTGCTTTTTTAACCATATGGATATAGTATAATGTTATATATTTTTTTATTTAAAGTTCTTATGCCAGTAGGACTGAGACGAAAGTGCAATCCTATTCTGCCATATTATATGAGATTGATATAATATAAGAAAAATAAGAATAATAAAAAAACTGAAATATATTATGAAAAAAAAAAACGAATTAGGTAGGTACTTAATGACAACTTAAATATAAATAAAAATTTTCGCATAAATAAGTTCAATTAACGAATTAAATTAAATTAATTATAATAAATGTCGAAATAAATAATGAATGAAAATGAATTAATTGTATGTATCGCATTAAATTATGTTAGAGTTGTTAAGATCATTTTCAAAGCTTTTCCATGGGGATACGGGTAAATATCTCAAGAATTATAACGGATAAGCTGACATGTCATTTTGGGATCGACTGCGTTACTGAGTCTCTCAGTTTTTGAACTCGGTAACGGAAAGGTTATAAAAACTCACAAGTCATTATAAATACATAGGATATTATCTTGGATTAAAATGTTTATAATCCGATGTATATATGAACTTATACCTAGATATAGTGTATATATGATTATGGACATAGACTATCATGATATATAATATGTATATATATATTTATCATGCTAGATATATAAATAATATAAGAGCCCACAATTCCTAAAACGGAATCAATGCAGCCTTGAAAATGTAGTCAATAGATTCTTTCAATGAGTGTAAGTCATTTTAAGGTCGTTTTAAGTGTTGACGCATGCTCCAAATATTACTGTTTCTTATATGTACCCATATTGTTTTTTTTTGTATCCAATTGCATGCATAATTTCATAATAAACGCCGATTTATCGACACCGAAACCGAACGAATTAACAGGCTAATAATAATAATATTTAGCGCTTTCTTTTGCGCCGTTTTTATGAAAAAAAACATAAGTAAATAACAGTAGTAAGTGTGATTATATCGACTTGTGTGTGTGGTGGTCCATCTTTTCTGCATACCCCTGCGAAAAAATTGTGTAGGTTTTTTTATTTTTTATTTGTAAATACCGCACAAGTCACAGTCCCAACGGCTCCCAAATGCCTGGTGCAAATGAGACTATGACATCTCCAAATGGGGTATGTTATGGGGATGAAGGTAATGGGGAGGAGAAGGATATGGGGAAGAGGAAGGTGGGGAAGTTCCTGGCTATTCAGATTTGGTCAAAAAACACGGCTAAAGCCATTTCAAGCAATTTAAAAAAAAGTAACGTAAGTTATTTTTTTTCATATGCAGTACAATACACTTTGTGGATATACATAATTATAATAATAACAATAAAATAACTTTGCTTTAATTCCACTTTATTATATATCTTTAACTAACCGGTTTCGGTTCAACCTGAACCTTCATAAGGGGTGAATAAAATATTTAAAAAAAAATTAGTTACAGAATATTTAAATAAAAAGAAAAGAGGGAGAGAGAACATCAACTTAGGAGGGTGGCGTGGGGCAGGTACCTAAGTGGAAGAGGTAAAAGTGGGCGTGGAGTTATTAAGTAAATTAGTAAATTATTTTTCTTTCTATTTGTTCTGTTTCATGTTTCGTTTAGATTTATTAAGATTAGGTATCTTCTTCTTCAATTATACATCAGAGATTCTTTTTAAATAAATATGTGATCAAGATTCAGATTGCCTTATTTTCACACCTAAATGCAAGCGCGATAATTATTATGTTGATTACTTGCAGACAGTAACAATTATTATTGCAACATGGAGCGACCAAAATGGAACGAAGATTATGCCATTCTTATCCATAATCAACCGGTTAGAATCGTGGGACATTAATAATACAAATTAATACACCGTTTGTCACTTCAAAATATCTACTGTGTAAAAGTGTCTCACTCGTTATTCTTATTACATTACTCTTTTAAATTTAGGTTAAAATTAACAATTTTATTATTTATTTTGGTAGGTAGGTTGACTGTTGCAAAGATGCCAAATAATTCACCCAACCTAATCTAACCCAATATTCACGTTATATACATGATGTTAAAGGGCGTACTTGACTTACACCAATGATTCCTGACATTGTTTGGATTAAAATATTTAAATAAAATTTTGGTCTCCGGTGACAATAAAATTTTTTTTTTTCAAACTAAAACTAAAAAATCAACGGATATTGGATAGTTGATGAATTAGTCATTTATTTATTTAAATTATTTATTTATTAATTTTCAACAACCTGATGGGCTTTTACATGATATAGTGTATGAATACATAATGTTATTTGAGTGAAAATGATATATAAGAAAAATGAAAGAAAAAAAAAAACAAAAACCAGTTTTTAAATTTTAGAAGAAATAAAAATAATAATGTAGTCTAGGTTCAAGGGTAATAATACAAAATGTATAGGTAATACATGACAAAGTGCAAGAGAGGAGGGAAAAAAGAGAAAAACAAGTTATTTCATTGTAGATTGTAGAAAGAATACAAAAATCTATGCAAAAGCTCATACTCGATGTTCCTTAGTTATAAATATATGCTACTTAAAAATATCATTCATTTATCTCTTAAATACTGATAAAGTTATATTAAAAAATATATCGATATTTGAAGTGAATTTGTTTGCAAGGGTGTGAAAGCGAGGAATAGGTATGTAAGATTAACGGGGCAAATGTTATGAAAAGTTTAAATAATGGGTATTTTCACAAACGATGGAATCTGTTGAAAATGTATGAAATATTTAAAGATCAGTTTTCTGATTTTAATCATCATACTAAATGTTTATTTATTATGTTTTCATTCAAATTTATTCATTTTAAAAACGCTCAAAAACCCACAAAACCAAAACGGCCCCTGGTTGCCAACGACGCCTCATAAGCACGTCAACAAACAAACTACTGTCAGAAATTTGGACGTCACACGTCCAAAATACCGTTTTATCGGGATAAAACGTAGACCTCTCCAGCAGGACTCTCTCGGGCCATCGCATTGCACCGTAGTGGGAGAGATGATTCATATTTCCGTCATTCCTGGACGCATTGTCCCCCTGATTCCTATACACCCCTCATACCTTTTTCCTTCCCAGAACTTACTCTCCTTCGTTCCCCTAAAAAGGCCTTATACACAGCATTCGCAAAGATGACGTAGGTCCTGAGGACTGAGCGATTTCTTTTCCTCGGGGCCTCCAGTGTGGTGCTAACGTAAAGAAAGATAAATTAAATTTTAAAAAGAAGCAAGAAATTCCCTTCAGCCATTCCACAATCTATATGTAAATTATGTAACAATTTCCTACATGTGTTATTGTAAACGTGAGGTCATTCCAGCGATAAACGATAAAGATAGCCATAAATTATCTGAAAAATGACATCTACCTACAATGTCCTACACAAGTATTACTTCATGTACATACTTGCGTAGATAAGTATGCAATTTTACCTACACAAAATGGCGCCACATCTATTAGGTGCAAATACATTACGAGACATGAATACATAATAGTTATAAAACAAAGCTTGATAAAAAAAAAATATATATATATTATCTCTACGCAGTAACTTCTCATCGTTCCCTAGGACAACTGTAGATAGCTGATGTACATTACTACTAACTGATGTACTAACAGTAGAAATCAGTCATTGTAAACGGTTATTTATTCGTTTTCGATCTGTAGTCATTCTATAAGAATAAATCGATAAGAAGTTACCGAGAGTTATCGATACAATCGTTTTCGATCGACCGGACCGTGCCAGGGATGCTAGCATGGTCGATCGATATGAAGTTACCGACAATCGGTCGGTATTTCATCGTTCCCTAGGACAACTGCAGATCGCAAACTAATAGGTGACAGTTCACAATGACGTGTCCTTAATACATTCGATATCAACTGTCGTGTGTACGCTAGCGATCTGCAGTTGTCCTAGGTAACGATGAGAAGTTACCGACCGATTGTCGGTAACTTCATATCGGTTGACCATGCTAGCATCCCAGATACCTAGATCTAAATAACCATGGTACCACCCGACCATTCTCTTATCTATACACATCCCTTCCCCATACTGACGCCGGGCAGCTAATACTCTTGTGCTTAAATATTGTGAATATACATTTAAAAAATGACACTTAGGTATGCCAAAAAATTATCACTAATTATTTCTTCCACGAATCCCTACCATCTGGCAACACCAAAACCTGAAGTTCCGCTATGTAAATCATTATATTTTATCAACTGTGCTTTATGCATTCTGAATCTGGAACCGGAAAGATCGTAAAAAGGGTGAGTTTGGCAATTATTTCGAGAAAAACAGGTTCAAATAATATCCTTCGATTCACGCTTATTACCGGTGGCGGTAATTTTTTTCGTTCGTAGACCCAGAGATACTACAGCATCTCCAACTTGGAGAATATTCCGACATTGGTGGAAGTGGGGTGGGGAAAGAAATTACGAGAAGAAAGGTTTAAGAGTACCGGCTGTTGGCAGATCTTGTCACGAAACACGGCTAAAGATATCTCAAGCAATACTTTGATTTTTTTACTGTCGATCTTTTTTTACTAGGGTGATTTTTTGGAACGTGGTAAATCTGTAATTTTTGTAGTGAAATAAATTAATAATAACAGCAATCTACCTAATGATATTCTAGCTGGGATCTATGGGGTAGGATTTACACAATTAAAAATATTTTAATGGTGTACTCGTAATGTTGTAATTATTCCTAAATTAATTATTTAATTATGTAGGCACTTACATTAAAGATTTGTTTTCTGTAGTGATATAAAATCATTGAGTAGTTAAGCTTATCAACTTTTATACTGATATTATGACATACGATATAATTCAGTACAATTTAGACCTTTTTAACCCTCCGCATGCCTTGTGAAATTATTCCACAAGTTATTCCTAGTAGGGTCTGTGAGACGCGGCGAATCATCGATTTTTAATATTTGTAAACAAAAATATTACATTTATGTTCTAATAAATAAAAACATAACATTTCATAAATTATAGTTGTTTTATTCTCCAAAAACCAACCATCTAATTATTTTTTTTTTAACAATTAACCAATTTTTATAGTCGCATAACACTTCATTTAGATAAAATTATCAATAAAATAACGCATTATATAGGAACCTTTTTCAACGTTTAACTTGAAAAGTAATACATATTGTGATTAAACGTAACAGAATGTTAAGCTTGGAAAATGGCATATTTTTGGCAGGTGACAATTGAGTGCTCTAAACTCTAAACAAATGTAAGTACCTACTGCAAGGGTGACATACATGTTTTTCTTGCAATCTTTTGTGTTGGGCAATGTTGTAATTTATATTAGGGATTTGATTGAGTAACATCAAGATAAAATGTAAAAAAAGCATTTGAATTGGAATGTAAGAGAATCAAACTTAACGGTTTATTTGGAATGTTGGTTTTCTTCAATTAATAGTGATTCGATATCCTCCGCGGTTAGTTTGGAAAACACTGGAAATGGTGCGAATTTAAAAAATTAAATAAATCTTTAGAAAACAATAAACTTTGATTAAAGAAACAAAAAAATTATAGCTCCTTAAAAACAATTATTTGGTATACTTTATTTATTTATTTCGTATTAGAGATTCGTAGAAGCGTGAGTAGGTAGGTTCTCTTCATGTACCTAATGAGAAACTCATTAGCGGCAGCTACTGCAGCATGACATTCGCACACAAAATTTAAATAGTTGCTATTTTAAAATGCTCTAGATCTGTCAGACCCCACCAAGCATGAGAAGGGTTAAAATCATCATCAGATCCATTGATATGTGTTTCAAATCAGAACCAATTTTTTGATCCAATTCCACACCAGTGCTCGCGAATATTAATTATTATAATTAATTATTATCGTCACTATTATCTATTACCATGATCACGTGTAAGAAGCGTAGGTAGGTTCTCTTCATGTACCTAATGAGAAACTCATTAGCGGCAGCTACTGCAGCATGACATTCGCACACAAAATTTAAATAGTTGCTATTTTAAAATGCTCTAGATCTGTCAGACCCCACCAAGCATGAGAAGGGTTAAAATCATCATCAGACCCATTGAAATGTATTTATAATTCTTAATATCAGAACCAATATTTTGATCCAATTCCACACCAGTGACCGCGAATATTAATTATTATAATTAATTATTATCGTAGTGAGCCGAGTCCAATCTAATTGAAAAACTAGAGCAGTTATTCCACTGCTTCATAATGCTAATTTCGTTTTCACAATCATCCAAGTAGGTACACAAAATAATTAAATAACGCACTATGCCGTAACGGAGATCGCTCAGCGGCGAGAGTAAATAAAGTAATCACTAATCAGTAATCACTTTCTTATTGTGAGTCTAATTCGAATTCATCGCCACATCCCGAATAAATTGATTCAAATTATTCAGAATCGCTCGAAAGAGTTTGTCGATTACCAAACGTGTGATATAATAGTCGAAACGCAGCACAATGAACTAGAATAGGTATACCTAAGGTAAGAGATCTGAAAAAAAATCACATGGTCTCTAGATGATCCTCAGACGTTCTTTTTTTTTTTTTTTCTTTATTAATAATTTTTTTTGTTACATACAAAATAAGTATAATTAAACTAAAAATATAATATATTGATATGGACATCATTTTAAACAACTTTGCAGTATATATCTTTTTTACTTTAACTTCACATAGAAATGTGTATCGTACATGTGAATATAATCAATCATACTATATGTCATATTTGGGGAAGTGTGAGGAGGGTCTATTTGAGGAAAATAAGGTGTGATGAACTCATAAAAGAGTGGTAGAAACGACCCTTTCTCGTGTGACGAATTTCAACTGTATACAAATGTTGGGCGCGCTTTTGGCCTGTTTCGCGACTGTGCACCGATGCCGAAATAATCAATGACGTTAGCTGCTCTGAGCATCTTTCATTGAAATACCAGTAGAACAAGGACAGCATTCCCACCCAACGAGCTCTAAATATTTCAATAGATAGGAGAATCTATTAAACGGACCGCCTGTTTCTGCAAAGAGTCGAGGATTTTTCCGCTAGAGTTTCTGTTTCTGTTGAAGGAGACTAGATTTTCATTATCCCTTTAGACGTAATTGATAGGGTCTTTAAAACATCAAATTCGATGAGTTTATGCTTACCCCGAGAGGAACTAACCATGTAACATCTAATATCTGCCCTGATAATGGACACTGCAAGGCTGTACGAAATGTGGCACACGCATAAGAAGGAAACAAATCACGGAAACGCAGTCGATAGGTACCACAAATTTCAAACATCATATACTGTGTTCCTATCACTGAGAGGTTTATTGCAACCACTCTTTTTGATACATTCGTCATTTATGAGAAAGACGAAGAGTTTGCAACGATTATATTATTCCTATGGTTGTTGTTGTGGGGACACAAATAATGATATTTTGGTTGATCTTAGTTAAACCTCATTGCCAAAAATTCAAGATAAAGTGGAGTATTTACGTCATATTTGACATTCAGTTTGACAGCTTGATATTTGTGTAATGTAAAACGCGAAATGAGAATGTCAAATCAACAGCTAACAGTGTGAATGAACGAATGGACGAACGCCAAATTCCGCATTTTACGTCATTAATAACGGTCCTCCATAATTTACAATCAAATTTTGACAGCTGGTAACAAAACAGGTAGTGTGGAATAGTCATAGGTGTATTATATAACTATATGGGAATAGGTTCCTTTTTTTATATCTACTTGTAATCATTGGAGATGCTGTGTGGAGGTTAATTTGAGGAAATGAAGGTGATAAAGTTCTGGGAAGGAAAAAGGTATGAGGGGTGTGTAGGAATCTGGGGGTAAGGAGTTCAGAAGTAACGAACGTATGAATCCATCCCTACTGGCAAGGCGATGTTCCGAGAGAGTCTTGCTGGAGAAGTCAAAAGGTCTCCCTGAATCAGTCTCTCCCGATCCGGATTGCCACGCAGTTGATGATGGGCAGACGCATTCCAAGTTTTGGTCAAACCTCACCCCATGAACCCGAGCACCAAACGTAGTGAACCACTTTGGGTTACCTATGGCAGAGGTGTTGGTTAACCAATAAACAGTTTCCGAAGCAGCAGCACCCATACCCGCCTCCCAAATAGGAATTACGTATATTAAATGAAACAAATTACTTTGTGTAAACCACTAATCACATGTTATAATATCTACATGTTTCAAAACCAATGGTTTCTTCGTCAGGATAATAACATATATTATAACATGTGATTAGTGGTTTATACAAAGTAATTTGTTTCATTTGATTAAAATGATGCCCCAAAGTAAGTTTGCAGAGATTGAAGAAATTATGTTTATGTTTGTCATTATTATATTTGTTTTTGGTAAATATAGTGCCGAAACGTTACTCAGCGAAAGATCTTCTAGTAAAACTTGTATCGATGGTGATGCATAATGGAGTAGATACATTTTGCATTACGTTTTGTTTATTGGCGCTAGGTTGTTATCTTAGGCAGGTCTTGATCCTTGGGTACTTACACATATTATAAAATTGGCCATCCTAACTTATTATTTGGATGATAGTGGTAAAATTATTTTCGAATTCTGAATCAAATTTAGAGAAAATGATTAAGGTAGTTAAAATTTTTTCAGATGATATTAAAATGACTTTTGGTTTAGATAAATGTAGAACGATCCATATAGAGAAAGGCAAAATTGAAGATGGAGACGAGGGTATATTTAAAAATTTCAAAATTAAAAGTATGAAAGGGGATGAGGTTTATAAATACTTAGGATACCCGCAATCGAATAGATTAGATCATACTAGTATTCAGTTCAGTTTCAGTTTCAGTGCCGGCAACCCGGGCGTTTATTTAATATAAATTGGTTGATTTACAATTTTCTGTTCTTTTACCTGCCTCACTAGACATAGTCTGTTCCGAGGCGGGTAAAAAACATAATAAGTATATTTATTTAAAAAGGATATGAATCAGAAGAGACATGCATTAAAAATATGTATTAATAATATGCATTAAAAGAGATATGTGTTAAAAAGATATGTGTAAAAAAGTATATATATAGAATAAATATTTACATACCTTCTTATTTTGATTTTATTCTTTGTTACACTACCATCAAAAGCTTACACACGTTATAAAGATAAAAATAAAACCAAGAATAAAAATAAAAATAAAAAACTTAAATTTGCAGTTAAGAGAATATAAATAAAGCAGGAACATGTTATTTAAATTGCAAACCTGCAGTACCCTATATAATTGTTAATTGTTTAGAATATTTCGAATGTCTGTTCTTTCCTTTTCATTCAACCATATTACAAATCTTTTGAACAGCCAATTTAAATTGTTTGGGGTGACGTAATTTTTTGTTTGTGAAAGGAAGATATTGAAAATGTGCGGTGCCAAGTAAGATTCGTGTTTTTTTGCGAAAGTTGATTTGATATGGGGAACTTGAAAGTGTTTATTAAAAATGATATTAGGATTAAATTTCAAACTAGGATAAGAAAAATTTTAAAATGCAATCTATCTGCTAAAAATTTAGTAAAGGCAATAAATAGTGGCAACTTTTCTCAATTAAAAACGGTGAAATTTTTTATATTCAGTTGATAATAATTTTCTACTGGTGTAAAGAAATGGACAACTTACTAGAAAATGCACAAAGAGCCCTAGAAAAAATTAACATATGGTTCAAATCAAATATCCTTACAATGAATAAAAAAAAAAAATAAGATATGAGATCAACCCATAAAAGAACTCCTATTCTTGCACCCTTAAAATTGAAAATCATCATATGCTCAAGATGCTGCGCATTGATAAGCACTTAACATTTAAATAGCATATTCAAGATTTTAAAGATAAAATCACCCTCTTAGTTACCAAATAAATTTTTAAAAAGTTATATTATTCCTCATACATTTAAGTGACGTGCTTTAAATCTTAGGAGACGTATGTGGAACATACGTAAATGAATAGCGGGTAATACAAAACAAGATAAACCGAAATAGATCCAGAACATATAAAAAAAAAATGTTTGGAAACAAAAGTGTAGGTATATAAAGTAAATAATAAACGCATTACCTACAAACACATAATTCATTAATGTATACCCTTTACACGAAAACACCATAAAATATATTTAAACATACTTACTATGGTAAGCATACAATCCATTGGTTAGGAGGAGGGCAATTTAAATACAACATTAAAAATGAAAAAAAGTTAAGATACATTTTAAACAACATTTTTCTATTTTAAATAATGAAAGTTAAAAATATTGAATTGTGTAAAGTAATGTAAAATGTATTAATTTTAAATAAGTTAACATGTAAAAACTTTAATAAAAAACTTTTTTTAATATATCAGATGTAAGAAATACAAGAAAGATTGGACAAGAAAGCCAGCATTACTATATTGGACAGTTATGGCGGTTAATAGCCTATTTCATTGATGTTGGAAATATTAGCGTGATTAATCAATACGAAAGTACAATCAACTCAAATATTGATGGGTTATTCGGGCAATCACATTCACTCTACAAAACGCAAGAATTGCTGCATAGTTCAAAGCAGATTGGCGGATGTTAAAATTTCAGTATAAATTTGTATGGATTCTTTTGTTAATGGAGAAGAAGCAGTTGGTGTATAATTTGATTATTGGAACAATGCACTCACTCTCTATCGCTCATCAAAAGATAATGCATTAAAATGTGAAATGAACATGAATTAACTATTACTTTCGAGAGGTAACATGCAAAGTATTGCACAGTGATGATGACGATGATTTCGAAATATGTACATTATTTTATAAATTTCAGCGGAAATATTTTCGTAAAACCTTGTATCAATTTGGGAGGCGGGTTGGGAACCATTTATTACCAACACCCCTGCAATAGTTCAACCTGAGTGGTTCGTTTGGTGACTTGGCAGGGGTTCCTGTTGTCTGAGTCTTGGCGGGGATATGACAGGGCGCGTTTCTACACTATACGTATTCACGAAGAATTTACCTCAAGCCTCCGTAGTACAAGTAGTAAATACCTTTATCATTTTATTTTATTTTATCTTGTATTCAAGTTTATGTAATAACGTCTCGTAAAATGTAAACTTTTATATAGCAGACAGAGTAACTGCATTCACTTCATCTTCATTTTAACGCATATTTTTATTGGCTGCTATCTTTTATGTATGATTGCTAGATTCAAACTAAATTTCTAGAAAATGCTTCCGTTGTAGTTTTGCTAATATTGTCTTCATTAATTAAAATATTATCTACTATTAGAGGTTTAAATCATAAGTTAAAAATAAAATATTCATCCTAGACTTGTAGAAAGGTCAATGGATGTCGCATATTAAAATAAAAATGAATAAATTTATCCAAGACACTATAATAAAAATAATATTTGGCTGATTCTAAAGCGCCGTTTTTGGGAAAAATCATCCCAAGGGCGCTGCTATCTACATTTAGTTCGAGTGGAATCTTACAATCATACATAAAAGGTAGCAAAAAAATGCGTTAAGAAAATCAAGATAATGTTGGAGCTCTCAGTCGAAGAATGATACTGTTAAGTATGGCCGAATCAGATAGGGACACATTAGCTAAGTTGGTAGAGTCACGGCCCGGAAAAGCAGAAGGTCCTGGTTTCGAGACCCAGATATGACCGTATCTCTTTCTGATTTTTCTGTTTCAGATTTTTCAAAATATTATTTATTAAAACTTCATTTATTAAAACTTTATTATTATTAATTTCAGCGAATTTTACGCTCTTTTAATATCGCGATTTGTGATCAGCGCCACAGTTGTCACTAACTCGGCACGACTCTGCTGGTTTAGACAGATATCTCCTACTTCTAGATTCGAACCTTGAAAACCAAGCTAACTAAATGCAAATACCTGTCTAATATCGCTGCCTAGGCTTTTAGTCTTTTACATCACATTGACAATAGGTTTATTTTTACCTAGGCTTATCACTAAGATTTCAAGTCTAGCGACATTTATTAGACTTAATTATTTACTTAGTAATGATGTGTCAAAAGTATAATGGCATGACATTGAGATATATTATACCAAACAACTTTTTTATATTTCAAGGAAGAAGTTTATGTATATATATATTTTTTATATATATATAAAAAATTCTATTATATTCGGAATTTTTAACTTATCTGCTATCTATGAGTACATTAGAAATTTCAGCGCAGATGATAATCGTGTATAAGGAAGTTGTAAGAAATACCACGATTCAGACACTAAGGAAATATTTTCAAATGCATGTTTTTAATCTAAGCTTTTTGTTCTCAACTTGATTTGCTCCATAAATTTGCGTGAAAACGTATTAAATTGGGATTTATAGGTTAGAACAGCTGATATAGGTCTCATTGGAGTCCTTGTGTATAATAACTATATAAAATGTTGAGAAATATAATCTATATGGTTTTAGAAAAAAATAACAAACTTTAACCACAAATGAATAAAAATGTTCAACTCTGTGAAACCAAAGTTTCTGCCAGAAATTAAAAAAAAATATTCTTCGCGATTTGTTGAAGAATTATTTTTACATGTGACGATGAAAAGGTGAGGAAACAATAAAGTTTATTTATAATACATTTGTCTAAAAGTTGTGAGTGTGTTTTTTTCGTTATAACTTGTTATAAGCTTTGATTATATAAATTTTATGTTAATTTTAGTTAGGAAAAACTTAAGATGAGCAAATAAATTTTTATTATTTATTTATAATTTTAATCTTTAATACTTTATAATATATATTTCTAATAATAAAATTTGAAGGCGTATTTTAGCACCTTTCCAAAATAGTTTATAATTTTCGGAAACTTTCAGAAACCTCTAATTTATTTGGATTTTATTGCAAAGAGGAAATATTCGGACCTCAGGCATATTCTGACAGAATATGCCTGAGGCCTGAGGTGCTAGACAAAACATTAATAGGTCCTAATAAATTATTGATGAATCTCTTACGATTTCTAAGTATCGTGACCACAGGTTTTATAGCCGATTATCTGAACGACGATCCCCTAGAATTTCTATGCGAGAACTAGTGCCAATAAAAACACTGGTAAATTTCCATAATACCCGGGAATCCCGTATTTAATGCCAAACTGTTATGACTTGTTGTTTTACAGAACTTGAAAAATTTATCAAATAAATAGTTAGTATTCAAGTTTTGTGAAAGTTCTATTCAAGTTCTGTTGTTATTCCAACATGGGCCAATTGTTTCACGGAACCTACACCACCATTTATAGAGATAATAAGTGCCTATGCGTTTACATATAGTCTTGTTACAAAATAGAAATTCATTCGAGTCACTACATCGTAAAATTGGTTTTAAAAAATAATATAAATAATGTTAGATGCAACCAATGAATAAAGAATAACACTAGAAATGCGGTGTTGGAATGTTTCCTGATCCAAAAGACTGGCCAATTGAGCCTGAAATTTAACAAAATATTATTTAGTTAATTTAATTATTGTATTGAAACATTTACAGACTTTACTTACATAATTTACATTTAATTTTATTTTATTTACATTTACGTTTAATTTACATTTTTACTAACATGAAAAAGTTACAACTTATAAGATTAAAATATTGTGAAGAGCGTAAATATTAATAATCCACTTAATCAGAATTGTTTGTATTAGGTATACTGTTGCTTTTTTTATTATGGTCCTGTATCTAAATGTCGTTATTTTATTGGTCAATGACGTTAACATACTTATTCACTGTCATATATAAATGTATAGACTGTTTACAACGTAAATAAATAAAATAAAATAAAAATGTTCACAGAATGCATAGTTTAAGTTTTTTTCTCTCGGTAGAGATGATTGCAGTAATTGGAAATTATAAGGCTAAAATTAGAATATAAAGAGAGGTAAGAAAAATAAAGCAAAGAGATTTAAATATGACATAGAAAGAGAATAATAAATAAAGTAAATAAGAACCATTCACATTCGAGTTAAAATATAACTATACTCCATGAAATGAAATTTTAGTAGATAGGTTATTTGTTTGTTTTTTTAAATATTCAAGACTGGGACCATGGTTATCTCTATATAGTCACATTCAAAATTTTAAATAGACGACACATTCGAGACAGTGCATTTAAGTAATATTGTTATTAAATTATTAAAAAACTATGTTTCAGTATCATTACGAAAATCAAATGTGATGGGGATACATGTTGACAAACAAGCCTAAAAGAGACAGAGCGCTTGCTAAATGACTAGAAAAGCAGAGAGAACGGACCTCAAAACAGTTTGGTCTTGGCACACACTCCTTACCTCATTCACATTCATACATTGTCTCATATATACTCTTCTATTATTCCGACTCTTGACATGACCCGACTCAAGAATCTGATTCACTTAATCGTGTCATGCATGTCCTCGGGCGTTCCAGTGGATTCCATTCAAATCTACATTAAGAGGATACCCGGCGGTGATTTTTCCATACAAACGTATTCCCTATTTATCTCTCTGGATTTTAACCCTAGAGAAAATATTGTTTTTGCATAAAATAGATATCAACTACTAGCGCGTCGGTACTTTTTGTTTTTTTTGATAAGTTACTTTTTATAGAAGTTATGACCTTCCAAAAATCAATAAAATTGACTGGTTTAAACGCCGTCAAAAGATGTTCAGTATACAAATCAGACAATGTTTTTTTAAAAAAAGCAAAACGGACAGACATAGAATAGTTTTTTCTTATGTAGTTGGTAAAAAAAAATTGAAAATCAGTCCACTTTTGGAGGATTAAAGTGGGGAATACAAAACCTCCATTTTAGTTAGGTGTCAGTGCATTGTCCCTTTTGCTCAATATCCGGTGGAGTAAGAGCAACAGTGACAGCAATATTTTAGTAAAATCTATTTCTGCACCACCGGGTATCATCTTAAAGGCATTTCTGTTCTGTTATCTAATCAGTGAATGCAAGATGCAACTTAGTGCGAGACTGTTAATTGATTTTCGTAATTTTAGGAAAAATATTGACTCTTCGCAATCATGTAATAATTATTATTGATCGATTAGTCGTAATCGTGAAAGTAAGTCTCGTTGCATCAGAACAGCCAATATCTCATGTGCATGTTCGTATATTGTATATTTGCATGAGTATATAACATTAATAAAATACCAATCAATGACACCTTGCATGCAACTTTTTCCATTGAACCTGCCTGATTGATTAGTGTGAGGTTAACTAGACACGGAAATAAATTTAGAAAATAAAACTAACACTTCTTCGGAAGTTGCGTATCAATTACTCATTATTTCAATTCAGTGCATAATATTAGGGTGTGTATACACACGTGAGCCGATTAGGAGAAAGGAACGATTTAACATTAAGAAAAGCCGCTTTTTTTAACATTAGCTGCACACAGGAATATTTCTTTTTTGGGGATAATGTGTGGAGGGTGTTTTTAGGGAAAGGAAGGAGAGAAGTTCTGAGAAGGAAAAAGAGGTAGAAATCTGGGGGTCCATGTGTCCAGGAGTGACAGGCGTCTGAATAAATCCCTCCCACTGCGGTGCAAGGCGATGGATCAAGAGAGTCCTCCGGGAGAGTTCAAAAAGTCCTCAACTAGTAGGTGGGCAAACGCATCCTCCGCCAAGACCTTGACAAACCTCACCCCGTAAACGCGGGCACCCCTGCCAAGCGACCAAACGTAGCGAACTACTCGATTTAGGCATATTTATTGTATTTTCTATTTTATGTATTTTTATTTATTTAAGTTTTTTTTCCAGCAAGACTGGGGTAGTGCAATCCCAGTCTGCCATATTAAGTGAGAAACAAACTGCCATAACAAATGAGAAGAATTATAAAAGAGAAGCAATAAATAGAGAATATACATTCGGCAGGTACCCAATGAAAACATAAATTAAAATAAAATTCATCACATAAAGAAGTAAAATTAAGAATTAAATTATAGGATTATCCATCAGGGAGGTCGCTTCATCATCTCCACCTATGGTTAGGTTTAACGGCGGTACCCATATCCGGCTCCTAAATTGAATTGAATTTGCTTTGTTTCTTTCCCATAATTCGTGGCTCGGCTCGCGCTTATGTTCGCAATTGTACACGCAGCATTAGATTGCACGCCATACTGATGGTGAAGTGTTGAACTTCCCAGAATCTTAATTGATAGATAATAAAGAACTACATTAGCGAACTAAATTGGAAAGAGGCTATACTAGTTTTCTTGTAGAAGGTTCTTGGAATTTTAATCGGACCGGGATCTGGTTATTGTTGAATAATATAAAAATAAGACAGTAAAGCAGGGCCGGATTTTGTGCAGAATAAATGGAATTCCACCCAAGGAACCCAGTTCGAAGCCTAATAATGCTGCGTATAAACCGGAAAAAAAGCGGGAGCCGAACACGAAACACCGTCCGCGGTTGCTTCGTTACTTTATCGTAATTCGTGGTGAGGCTAGCGCTTTTTTTCTCACCTTTATACGTAGCTTAAGCCGAGATGTATAGAAAAAGAGGTTACAACGGAGCTCTCGGTGTTAGTGCCAATACGACAATTATAATAAACAGCAATAAGTTTTTACTCATAGATGGAATCTAAAGCAATGAAAAAAATTAAACCGTTGCAGCCTACAATTTTTACTAATACGATTATTCGTACCTTCGCAGTGGAATATAGATCCCCAAAATGTTTTTTTTTTTCAAATTAAATAAAACAATTTAATATATTATAATATACCCTCCTCACTAATGACAGTGTTTTAAATTTTGCACAACTAATAAACAACGATTTACCCCACATTAATGGCTGTTTATCAGTTACATAAATATTAAAACATGTTTATGAGTAAGGCCCATAGAATAAAATATATGAAGTTGTATGTAAGGCCTATCAGATGGAGTCCTTGGATATTTTTAAAAATAACCTTTCAGGGTCTCATTTGAATTTCTGTGTCAACAAGTTTTATGCAATTTTCCGACCCATGTTCCGAACGTTTTTTTTTTTTCAAATTTGATTTTTTTACAACGCATGTCCCGGTGGCGTCGCAATCGCTGCCAATGATCGCTCGATTTTATTTTTCCAAGGAAACCGGCAATTTTTGGAATCGGGTCCTTTTGGCTTTTATAACTTTCCAAAATTTGAGCTGTGCCTACGAACAAACAACGTATCTAAAATAATATTATATAAATGGTAATCTTGAAATTTTGGAGCTCACAAGCTGATTTGTTTAAAAATTAATATATGGGAGGTTAGGAGGGAGAAACTCGAATTTTATGGCAAAATACCAAATTTCTATTTCTCGAGTTCTGATTAGCAGTAAATTTCTAAGATAATGGAAGAATAATACGAAATAAAAATTAGTTTTTATTCTAGGTGAATTTCCGCTACTTCGGATTTTTATCTACGAATAATATAACCTAACCTAACGGTATTTCAGGTGCTTACAGCGCCGTTTATTTTTTGTGTTTTAATGGCAATACCAAATTGTAATGGTGCTTTGTATTACCATAATATGGCAAATTTATTTATTTACCAGCTTTTCAAACAGCTCGCTTTTCCCTATTGCAATGTATTTTTGAAAATTCCATAAGTCCAGAGCTCACCAATATATAAATATTGCTATATAGAAACCTTCACAGGCATGTTCACAATAACTCACCAATTTTTTATCGCAATTGGATGAATAGTATAGGAAATATCTCTAAATATATCAAACGCGCTAACTGTCAAACGTATCGTAATAATCTTCTGAACATATCCAATTTTCTTAATTTTTCTTTCCGTAAAAACCTTCTACAAAGTATTAGAAATCTTGAAAAAATTATGAATGAAATAATTAACAATAAGTAGTTATGGCGTGTCCAAGATTTAATATTTTTTACAATAAATATTTAATTTTTACATGTTATATATCCAGTGTTATAAAAGAAAATTAGAATGCTATGGAAAATATATAATAATATGGGAAATAAGTGCCTTTACTCACCATAAAGTGAAGAGGCTCTTGTGTTTGGTGATGGAACTCTAGGGCAATTATATAAAATATAGACAAAAATTTTAGGACTAATGTTGGAAAAAAATAATGCAAATCCTGGCGCCTTTTTCTGATCTCCGCCCTGGTGACACCTTCCATCAGCACCTATGCCAGATCCGACACTGCTATGGAGTGCAGTTCCATAAACGGAAATATAATCAATTTTATAAGTAATACAGCGAAAGGGAAAGTTTGAATGTTCACTTTCAATTTTATATCTTATTTGCCATTACATGGGCACTGCTTGATATCATTAGCCATTAGTATTCTGATGGCATTCTCCCCTTTCTGAATTAGGAATGCGTAGACCTTGTATAAGAGATGTTTAACAAAAACAACAACGTTGTATAACGTGACATCAATGAACTGTCATAATATACCAATAGGAAAACAGACAGCCTCGGTTAGCTCATGGCAATTTCGTTTATGTACAAAATCTATTTGTACATTGTTTATTTTACCCATAAATTTTGACAAACTTTTTAGCTTACATAAAGGCTATTTGTTGTAAGTTTGACGTCGTAGCATGGTTAATGGTTATACAGGGTATGTTATGGCGTGGTCTAATTTCATAGCTTACTTTGTTCATGGAAATATATAAAAGATAATGTTAGCGAAACTCAATCGAAAAACTGAAACAGAAAAGTCAGTAAAAGATACGGTCACGTCTGGGATCCTGGGTTATGGGTTCTGGGTACTAGGTCTAGGTTATAGGTTTCTAGGGTCTGCGTTCGTGTCTATTGTAATGTTGTCTTCATTAATTAAAATGTAGCAATTGACGTTTTACTCATTAAGTTAAAAATAAAAATTAACATTCAAAATAACAGAAAAGTCAATAGATGTCGCATACTAAAATAAAAATGGATAAATTTATCCAAGACACTACCTAGATGGCATTTTGTTCGAGTTGAATTTTGCAATCATATATAAAGATAGCTGCCAATAAAATATGTGTTAAGAAAATGAAGATAATGTTTAAAAAATTATTATTTTGTATTATTTAACTAAATTAATATAAATGGAGGTTTCAGTTGATATTAAGGCATTATGCAGTGTGTATGAAAGAAATAGGACTGAGTGACGCAAATCAAGAACATGGGTAACAATCAAGTAGGTAGGTAAATGCTTAAAAGTTTATTAACTAAAACTAAATAATAGAAGTCCCGAGGAATAATGTTTAAACTAGTTATTTGTAACTAGCAATGGTATACCCGGAATGCGTTGAAATGCTAAATAAAAAGATAAATTATTTCTCTCTTCGTGTAATTTCCCATTCGTCCCCGTTCCCCTTCCGACTCCTCTTTCTCGCGACCCCCCCCCCCCCCCCAAGCGAAGCCCCCCTCCTTAATTCCCCAACCGACCCTCCCGCATACCCCTCCCCCCAGCCTTTTTCCCTGCCGCCTAACTCCATAAAATACACCCATTTTTCCAACAACTCACGTGACCTATTTATTTTTTAATGCAAATTTCATAATGTCAGAGCTCACCAGTATAGATATAGAAGTATTCACGGGCATGTTTACAACAATTCAAAAAAGTTTAATAGCAATCGGATGAAATTTTAATTGCAATCGTGTGAATAGTATAGGAAATAATTTCATAACGCCAGAGCTCACTATCCTATAACCATCCCGGGTATGCGCACATTATATTCCCAATGTTTCATCGCAATCGGATGAACGGTATGGCCGCCCATAAGGTACGAACCAACAAACAAACAAACAATCAAACAAACATTATTTTTTATACTATAGATAAAACGTAGCATTTGACTACAACACCTAAACAGAACTTACTGAGCTAACTTATTGGGCGACAGAAAGCACACCCGATTTTTTGAAAATTTTATTAGGTAGTATTTTTAAAGTAAATACTTCTTTATGCACGCTTGACTTGGGGGGTAAGCTGGCGAATGTGTAACGGAAATTGAAATGCGTTGCGAGGCGAACGGGCTCACTGTAGAAGCAAGAGAGAGCAGTGCGCGCGCACATTTTCTTTCTCTCTTCCTCTCATAGCCAGTGCATGAAATATTTCAGTCAGTTGTTTCAATACCAGTGACGCGCCAAACGAGGGGGAGAGTGGAAGTCGATGCTCCAAGCTTGATCGGGCGAGGCGAATGATAATAAATTTAAATAAATATTTGTAGAAAATTAATATATACATGTATATATTTTATACACATAAACATACATATAGATGGAGCTAAAGAAATATTTACTTCAGTCGTGTTGTCTAAAGCACACTCGGTTTGCTTTTTTACACATTTTACATAATCAACAGATTTTGCAGTGCTCAGTGATAAGAAAATCTAGATAGGAAAACTAAAAAAAATTAAAATGTTTAAACAAAAGAATGAAAAGTATGCAGAGTCGAGTATATGAGTTATGGTGCATAGAACCATAGTGTATACATTCTGTAGCTGATAAAATAATCAAAGGTTAATAATAAAAACCAATTAAATAACAAAAATGTCAAGCAATAAAAACAGGAAGTACCTACGCATTTGTCAATTTGAGCGCCTTATAATAGATCTGTCAAACCATTATATAATAGTTAATAATTTATGTAATGATTTCGAAACCTTTAAAGATCAGTTGTTTATTTGGTGAAAGCGTCCAATCCCAAAATAATAGTTTTCTTCGATTCAATTATTTCTAACACACTTCTGAGTTTGAAGAGCGATTGACCAGCGGCTGGGAATAAAAGTTTAAAAATGCTTGCAACTGTACAGGGAGGTTCCAATTAGAAAGATCGATTATTCCCCGTTTCAAATTTCTTAAATAAAAAATTTAATATCGATTTATTTCATTCAAAACTAGGTTTAATATATACCTACATTCAAGTTAGCAATAAAAATGCTCAAAACGCAAGGTGATAAATTATTAAATATTGTGTTCTTTTAAGTATTTTTTGATCATAAGTATTTTTGATTTTCAATAATTTTTAAACAAAATAAGTGTGTAAAAAAATTTTGAAATATTTTAGTTTGTAAGACCTTAAATAATTAGAAAAACTGAGGTATATTTGTCACAAAATACGTTTTCGGATTTATTTTTTAATGATTTTAATTTAAAAAATTTAAATTAATAACTGTGTTGACTAGATTACGTATTGATTTATTTTGTTGTATGATTATATGATTTGAAATTTGTGTTATTTAATAGAATCTATCGTTTGAAAATTGAACAAATCTGCCAAAGTCCAACGGTATAACATTAGTATATTAAAAATACACTTAGTTTTTTAAATTTTAAAACTGCGTGTACCAGATAAAATAACAATCTTTCAAAACAATTTATGTTTTTTTTGTGAAAAAGAGTCAATATGTCTAGAATTTGATTTAAAAAGGACTAATTTCCGGTATTCTCTGGTAATTCACTCTGAAGCGCAAAACTAAGGTTAAAATATTCATGTTTTTTTTTTTCAACCGTTTCCATTTTATAAAATGTTGACAAATATTGAAGGATATGGCAGAGGAGCGATGAAATTGGAATGAATGCAGGAGTTCCCTGAGGCATAGCAGGGGTGACCGGGTTCATTGGGTTGGGTTTTGTCTAGGTCTTAGCGGTTGAAACTTTTGCCCATCTACTGTGTGGCGGGTGAGATGGGGTGAGATCGGTTAAGGGAGACCTTTTGTTTTATTTGAGAGGAATATATTCATTCATACGTCACTCCTTAACACTTTTCCCTTGAGGTGTTTTTCTCACGAAAACGGCGCAATATAAATTATCCGAACATTATTATTATTATTATTAACTGCAGATTTCGACACACCCCCCAACATATTCTCCTCCCAGAACTTTCTTTTCTTCCTTTCCCTAAAAATACCCACCACACAGCGTCCCCAAATATGAAATAGGCCCTGGCAGATTTTTTTTTCAGACAGGTTGAAGCTTTTACCCATCTATTGTGTGGCGGGTGAGATAGGGTGAGACCGGTTAAGGGAGTCCTTTTGATATTTGAGAGGAATGTATTCATGTACGTCAATCCTTAACACCTTAACCCGTAGATTTCGACCCACCCCTCATACATTTTCTCCTCCCAGAACTATATTTCATTCCTTTCTCTAAAAAGACCCTCCACACAGCGTCCCTAAAGATGAAATAGGCCCTGACAGATTTTTTTTTTCAGTGAAGCTAAACTAAAAAACAACTTCATACTTAAAAGCATGTACTTGGGTTAAAAAAATAGTAGTTGCGGTTTGCGATAGAAAACTTTAACGTGATGTGATTTACACTTTATGTAGTATATCTTCAATCAAAAGTAGCATAAAAAAATCAAATTAAATTAATAGGTAACTAGTAAATTACAAATTCGTCTCTCCTTTATAAATTCCCAACTAAACTTTCTGTACGTAGTTCCCCCGACAGAAATAATTACTATCCGCGGCAGAATTCTCTTTTGATCTTCACAACGTTCATAAATATGTATGCCGTCAATACGAATTATAAAACTAATTGCTGGAGACGAACGCGTTGCATGAACTGTTTCTAATAGAATACGGAAATCTTTAACAAAAACTGTACCAGAATAATGATTATCGTTTCTTTTTTAACAAGCTTAACGAACATTTTAATGTCTAAATTAAAAAATAATGATAATTTATAAACACACACAAACACGTCATTTATAACACATAAATCAATCACATTTCTCCATTTCCGAAAGTAACGTATCGATAAACGGGTTTTAAAGATATAACTGTAAAACGTCTGCCCACTTTTATATGATTTCGGTTCAATTTCTACTGATAAAAAAACTTTGTGTTTTATATGATTTTGATTAATGATTGTAATTTGACGATCAGCATTTTGGAGAAATCAGATTGTTTCAAATTTCTTTTATAGCTGAATGATATCTACTCTCATAAAGTAATGTGGCAGACTGGTATTGCACTATCCTCCCTATCCTGCTGGAATAACAACTTAAATAAAAAATAAAAATAATAAAGACCTTCGTGGTCTGAATCGTTCAATCGCTGACTATAAAAACAATTCGAAGAATTTGGGCGCAAATAAATTTGATTTATCGTAATTGTAATAACTAATAACAATAACTGTATAGGGTCCGCAGATACTTTAATAGTATGCAATTACTAACTCTGTACAAATCGCAAGTGCGCCCCACGATTGAATTTGGCTGCCAACTCTGGTTTGGAGGATTAAAGTACCTAAAAAACATTCTCGACTTTGTGCAGAGATAGGGGGTCCGTGTTATAGATTCTCCTATCTTAACAAAAGAATTGTAATCTCTTCAGTATTTATAGTACCCGTATTTCAATGGAAGATGCTCCGAGGAACAAGCGTCATTGATTCCTTCAGCACCGGTCGCGTATTTCCAAATCCTATACTGTCAGAGAGGATAGACTGCCAAACAACCAGTCACAGTGGTATCGAACCCTAATACCATCACCGGGGCCTGATGGTATTAGACACTGGTATTAATATATTAACCGGTATTGGTTTTGTAAGGCGATTTCGCACAACATTTCATTACCCCATTTCAGACTCCGCTGTGTCTGAACTCTGAACCAGTATAGGATTTGGAAATACGCGCACCGGTCCGCAGTTGGAAAACACTCCAATTATGCACCCAACATTTTTCACAGTTTACATTTGTCACGTCAGAACGGATTGTTTCTACGAGCCGTTCATGAGTTCAACAGCTAGGCTGAGGAACGATTTGCCTGCCTCTGTGTTTCCTCCCTCCTACAACACGGGTCTCAACAAGGTTCACTTTTCAAAAACTCCTCTTCCCAAAAAACCCTAAAGATGATAAGGGTTGATGACATGACATGTGTGGAGTTATGGGGGTGGTAACGTATTTAACTTTATTTTTATTTTTTATTTCATATGATCCATCTTGTCATCATCCAGATTGTTGTGTCAAAATTTGAAACAAATCGGAGCAAAACTAAATATGATATAGAACTTGTATAATCAAATTATTCATGATTAGTAATGGATTTTCTGGTATTCAAAACTTTAAAGCGATTTTCTGACACTTGTCATTTTTGAAGCCGGTGAACAGTTTAAATGAAAATCTACTCTTTTCAAAAGCGATTCTTTTGAAATTTTGTAACTGCTTCCTTACATGAATGATTAGGGCTGGGAGTTTTTTCTTTATTTTCCATAATTATGAATTATGACTTTTACAATAACAAATAGGCCCATTTTTTAGACGAAAATCGGTCGTTTCACTTCTAAGTGTCACCAAAAATTTAATAATCAAAAAAAAATTCCTACCAGGATTTACCTTAGGAAAGTGGTTATCTATTTTATTCACCAGATTTACAGGAACGGGTTTAGTTTTTCCCATGGGAAAAACTAAACCCTTTCACACACTTTTCCATATAAATGATCATCTAGTAAATCCACGTTATGCAAGTGTATTATATAAGTATAATTAATACAAAACAATACAAGAACAACACGTTAATCTACCAAACTATTAAATGGGAATATAATTCACCGTCTCCAGATATTTTCATATCAGAGGGTTCGGCTCTGTGGAATTCCTAATTTGACCGAAAAATCCTACTGATCCCTCAATATAAATATTTAAAAAATCTTTCGTAATTCTACATGTATTTAAAATGACTGATTTTTGCATTTTTATATACAAATTCTTTGACAAATCTAATACGCCTAAATTTTTAATAAGAGAGCTAGGTATAATGCCAGTAGCCGAAATAACAAAAGGTAATATTTTTATAGTCTGAGAATGCCAAATTCTTTTAATTTCATTTCCTAAATCTGTATATTTTCTTATTTTTTTCAGAAACAGATTTTTGAATATTACAGGAATTTGGAATAGCTACATCAATAATATAAGTTATTTTTTTAATTTTGTCATGTAAAACTATATCAGGTCTATTATGACCAATTGGTCTGTCTGTTAGTATAGTTTTATCATAGTAAATTTTAAAGAAATTATTTTCACTGTTCACCGGCAGACAACTTTTTTCGAAGCGCCTCGGAAGATTTGCTGCCGTCGCGTCGGCTTAATTATTTATATTTGGTTTTAAAAAATTTTGGAAATTTTGTTTGCATTTTGTACTATAATGTTATGATCAATTAAATAAATTTGTATTACCTGTAGCGTCTATAAAAATCTTAAAAATAAGCATTTTTTACGCCGAATTAACATTACCATTAATCAATGTAAAAAAACTTTTTTTTAATTACTTAGGTATTTGAAATTTTCAGTTTGAACCCCACCCCGTGTTATGGAAACTGGATGGCATCAATTTGTTATTGTTGCTGTTTTTTTTTGCACTTAGGTACTAATTTGAGTAGAACACTTTTTGTGAAATTCATAATTTTATTACAAAACCATGAATTAATTAATTTTAATGCGAGTATTTCATTTTTTACTTTACTGCAAACATCTGCATTAAAGCTCAATCGGAGTTTCTAGTTCTAGAACCATTACTTTTTACGACTTTACGTTAATCTATAATTTTCCATGGTCATGTAGATATGTAAAGAGTAGGTAGTGAATTTACAAGTTTACTTCACTGCGCTAGGCTCTTACCTCAACCAAAACGTCAATGAATTATTTATGGAGCATTTCTTTGAAATATCAACAGCGCAAGTAAAGATAAAAGTGTTCAAAATATTGTTACGGAGCGATGAAAACAAATTACGTTTGTTTTATAAACACGCTGGGCTCATTAATTTTCTGCTCGTTTTCACGCAAATGCTCAAAACCGCAAAATGCACGTTGTGCCTTGCAACATCGTAATAAAGCAATTTTAGTAGAATGCAATTAATGTAACCATTATGCAGATTGTAATTTTAAAACAAATACAATCAAAATTTTAAATAAAAAACTCTTATATAATATGTTAATAGTTAGTAAAGAATAAACTTGAGACTTTTTTTTTTACTAAGAAAGAAGTTTGTATCAAGGCGACAAGCGCACTTAGGTGAGCACAAATCCCTTTGTGCATAGAAGAAGAAGAGAATAGTTCCTATTATAAAAAGGGAATACCTACAAAAATGTTAGTTATACCAATTAGTATATAGAGGTCAAGGTCCAGAGGTCCGGTTTTCTTTTCGGGGATGCTGTGTGGAAGATGGACTTAGTCTTTAGCTGCAGAGACTCATGCGTGGAGAGACTGGGCTGCAATGGACTGAGGCAGCTAAATAGGCGAAGGACTCGGATCAGCTTTGATTTAAATATAATTTTTTAAATTAGAAATGCTTGTGCAAAAAATTCAGACTAGAGATAAAGATACCTTCTTTTATTTTTTTATTTTATTTATTTTAATATTTATAGGTTTTTTTTTACAATAAATCCATAATTTTTACATTTTATACAGTGTTAAAATAGTAGATAAGAAAAGCTTTTCCTCACCATAAAGAGACGAGGCTCTTGTGTTTGGTGAGGGAATTTTAGTTCAATTATATAATATCATGTGTAATAAAAGTAATAAATGTGAATTTGTAAATTTGTAGTATTGAATATTTTTTATATATTTTGTCTATTGTAGGTACAGCGCCCTTGAGGTGATTTCTCATAAAAACGGCGCTATACAAATTATCCAATAATAATAATAATTATTATTACATTGAATATTGAAAAGAGAATTTTAGTAGAAAATTTTGATGGTTTTTTCAATATTACTTTAATTATCAATCTTTGAACAATTTAGAGTGGATTTAAAATATTATTATTAATTATTATACCTACCCACATAATTATAAAATCTCAATTAATACGTACAGTGTGGGGGGTGATTCTGGGACTGTGGAAAAGAGAAACTGACAGGAACACAATACCAGCACGGAAACGCTTGCGGGTAATTTTCGCAGAGGCACTAAAATCACACATATAAAATAAATAATTAACGTTAAAATGTGAACCTGCTGACAAGAACATAGGACGGGTTCCTAGCACACTCGATCAATAAGGATCGATAGGATAATTGTCGGTAACTTCTCATCGTTCCCTAGGACAACTGCAGAATATATTAAGGACACTTAGTCATTGTGAACTGTCTGCACTTATTCGTTTGCGTTCTGGGGTCATGCTAGGAAACGATGAGAAGTTACCCATAGTTCAATCCGTATCGATCTAGTGTGCTAGGGGGCCAGGAGCACAGAAACATGGATGGATATTTGTATTTGCATTTGGTTATTATTATAAAAACGTATTTGCTCATTGCTGAGTGACAGTACCTAGATGTTAAAAGTCATGTAATGAGAAACCGTTTATTTTTTTTTATTTTTTTATTTTTAACTTAAAGAGTTAAACCTCAAATTATAATATTTTAATTAATGAAGATAATATTAGCGAAAGTCAAACGAAAATCCGAAACAGAAAAATCTGAAAAAGTTACGGATACATCTGGGACTCGAACCCAGGACCTCTGGCAATCCGGGCCAACGCGCTATCCACTGCGCCAACGTATCCCTATCCCATTCGGTCATTTTTAGTTCGAGTTGAATCTTGCAATCATACATAAAGGTAGCTGCCAATAAAAATATGCGATAAGAAAAATGAAAATAATGTTGGTGGTTCTCAGTCGAAGTATGATACAGTTAAAAATGACCGAATGGGATAGGGGTACGTTGGCGCAGTGGATAGCGCGTTGGCCCGAATTGCCAGAGGTCCTGGGTTCGAGTCCCAGATGTATCCGTATCTTTTTCTGATTTTTCTGTTTCGTATTTTCGTTTGACTTTCGCTAATATTATCTTCATTAACTAAAATATTAGAAACCGTTTAATTTAAAAAATATGTATAGATATAGATATATATAAATATAATAATTTTCCTTTTATTTTTCTATGTCTGTTGAATGATTGCTTTATCTCATTCTCGTGATTAATGAATTTTGTTAGCACCTGCACCTACAAAAATTATCTTGCATTCTTTAGTAATTTTGTGTGCAACATCTGATTGGTATCGTCATGATTTCATCATTAAAATTAATCAGGTTTATCCGATATAGCATAAAATATGTATAATATTGTTTACATCAGTAATGATTAACAATCAAAATTTAAGGTTATAACTCTTGCAAAAAGACAACATGAAAACGATATGTTTATCGGAAGAGTTATTTCAGTTTTAAAGAGATAATTTTATCTATAGGGTCTTTAAAGGACGCTCGGTTTTAAAATGTAAATAAAAGAAGTTGTGTGTGAGATATCTTTTTTTTAAATTATTTTTTTATTATTTAAAATACATATACATAAGATTTAGAAAAATAAATACAGTTGGTTCATAAAAGCTATTTTTACAAATAGATTTTTTTTTAACAAACTACTCAACTCAACGGAGAAAAAATTTATCGTGTTTGAGTTGAGGAGTAAAGCCTCTTAATTAAAAAAAGTTAGAAATTATAATGTTTTAATTATTGTTTACAATAATTGACTTACAATTCTACTCTATTCAATACTTATTATAATATTACTTATTATAATATTACTATCTACTCAATTTATTATTTAAAAGTATATTATATGGCAATAAGTATGGAATATAACTTATTTGAAATGTCCGCCGTGGCTTAATTTGGTGGCACGTATTCGGGAGGTCCAATTTTCAATTGCTTTGTCGCATAAACTGGCTGAATTTGCTGGATGGCGTTTGTTATGTTTACTTTGAGGGCGTCAGTTATTTGTGGTTTATTTGCACTGCGATTTGAGATAGCTTCTAAGGAAGAAGTCTAAAGGCATTAAATCGCACGATCTCGGTGGCCAGTCGTGTCACCGCCGCGCGAGATTCGCAAAAACGCGGCGGACATTTGAAAGACGTAATGTTGTATACTTATTGCCATAAAATATACTTTCAAATTTAAAAAAAAAAATTATATCTCACACACAACTTGTTTTATTTACATTTGAAAAGCGCTAACCAGCTCAAAAAGAAGAAGAAATATTAGTAGAATATTAAAAACTATAAAATTCAATCGAAAATTGTGAAAATGTTTAATAAAAAACGACTCGTTTGAAAAAGAGCAAAAATCTCGCGGAGTTGTGTCAAATATGATTTAAAGAAACATTGTGAATTTTTTCACAAATATAACTTGTATAATAACAGAAACAAACGTGTAAATAATAATTTTCGGAGCATACTTTGCGATTTATTTCTATCGAGGGAATTTCAAACAATTACAGTTTCGGCATGGAGAATGTATAGATACTATCTTAAAGAATAACATACATTATTTTTAGAGCTTAAACACTTCAAACGTTTAAGGAAAATATGTAAGAAATCGGTCGAAATTGGGAGAGCGGTCCCTTATCCTTGAAATAACCTAAACATACTTTACATATGCCTACCCAGGATATCTAACATTGTCGATCGATAATCGAAAAAGTCGGTAATATAACTTGTCATCGTTCCCGAGCATGACTGCAAACGGCTAACTAAAAAACAACAGTTTACAACGACTAAGTATTCTTAATTTAATTGAAGTGAACTGTTGTTTGTTCGTTGGTGTTGTGCAGTCGTGTTCGGAAACTGCGACGAGTTACCGACATTATCGATTAATCCTATATCGATCGACCGTGCTACGTACCCAGGTACCTACATCTTTGCCTTTCCCAACGTTTGATCTAGTTCCCTCCAAGACTCGCCTTGACCGACAAAACTGTTATAAATTATTTATGAGTTATGACGGTAATAATCCATTATACATGTTCATATCCATAAAACATTATAGATTTGATAAGTAATTTTTGCAATATTGATCTTTTTGTATTTAATTTATTGTAAATTTTTACAGCTTATCTGAACTTAACATTTTACATTAGGTCCACACAGGATTCCCTGAGGAAAATAATTCCACAGGGAAAATAATTCCCCTCATGGCTTATGTCAGTACTGTGTGGAGGGTATTTACAGGAAAAGAAGGCGAGGAAGGTCTGGGAAGGAAAAAGGTATGAGGGGTGACTAGGAATCTGGGGGTCAGGGTGTTCAGGAGAATCCATAAGTCACTCGAAGTGGAAGATACTTCCAATACCGCCCTGGTCATCATAAGACCACCATTTATAATTGAAAAGTTGTTTGAAATGGCTTTTTGGTGACCACATCTGAATAACCAGGTACTTCCATACCTTCCTCTTTCCCATCTCCTTCCCCGCCTCACAACGTACCCCACTTGGGGATGCCATAGTCTCACTGGCTCCAGACGGCAGAAGTTGGGACTCTTGTGCGGTATTTATATAAAAATAAAAATAAATCCCGCCCACTGCGGTGCCAGGCGATGTACCGAGAGAGTCCTGCTAGAGAGGTAAAAATGTCACCCCCGATCCGGCAGTTGATGGGCAAATGCATCCGCCACCAAGATCCGAACAAACCTCACCTCATGAACCCGAGCACCCCTGCTAAGTCACCAAACGTAGAGAACCGTTTGAAGCGACCTACGGCAAAAGTTATCCAAAAAACGTTTCCCCCGGCAGCGGTACCCAAGCTCGCCTCCCAAATTGCAGATCGACATATACAGGGTGTCCGAGGGTAAAGGGCCTTAACTTAGGGTGGTGATTCTACGTGATGGTAGGAGTAAAAAAGATTAACAACTTTTTCGAAACTCCAACTTCTTTTTCCCATACAAAAAGACGTAACTATTAAAAATCCTTAGTGTAAGGCACAAACTTACCCGGTAAATTTGCTGTGAGCCAGCCTGGCGCGTTGTGACGAAGTTGATTTTGATTGGCGCGTATCGTAATAGCGGAAAATATCTAATAGTGCATGCCGCACACGTCGCGTCGTACTAATTTTATCTTTTTACCAAAAAAGTACCCCTAAAAGTTGGAATTTCGAAAATGTTACTTATCTTTTTTACTTACACTATCACCTACAATCACCTCCCGAAGTTAATGCACTTTACCCCCGGACAACCTGTATATTAAAAAAATAAATCTTCAACAACTTTATTAAGGTGATTCTCAAAAGAATTCATAATCTACTCTTTCATAGATAAGGCGAGTGTTATTTTTTTAGGGAAAAACGCTTTTTACCAGTTATACTGTAAAATATGAAGACGAATTAATTGTCCCAGTTTATAATTAATTAATTAATTGTCCCAGTTGCGACCATTATTTTTTATTATTTTTCTGTGTCTTGTTCATTTTCATACTTTAATTTAGATTATTATTGTTATCTTCTTCTTCAATGATGTATTACATTGACAGGAATAACTTTCAAAAATAAGCAATAATTATTTGCGCCCGTACACATCATGCAGTACGAAGTATGAATATGATTAAGGGGGTTTCTCACCATCCTCCCAGTAGCTTATCTACCCTAATAACGAATATTTTCGATTTACGATTTATGGTTTATTTATTTATTAAGTTGGAGTTTATAATTCAGTACTCGAACCTATGAATAATGGCTATATATTGGATAAGTTGGCCGAATTTTCTAACCACTGCGAGTATTTTATTTTTATTTTTAATAATATTCGTTATTAAGGTAGATAAGCTAACGGGAGGATGGCGAGAAACCACCTAAATAGTTTTGTCCGTAAAAGAACTTAAATCTTTCAAGAAAGGCAAACAAATAAAATATTGGATTGAATCACCGATGCTTTGTTAGCCTTTCTTGAAAGATTTTAGTTTTTTTATGGACAAAACTATTTATTCACGTTCTTGCTGCGTAAGTACGAGCGCAAACAATTAATTCAACGTAATATCTTTAAGCGTAAATTCTATAAAGCTTTATAATAATAATTAAACTTGTGCCATCTATAAGTGAGAAGATTGTGAATTCTTTTATGTATCATCTTAAATCACTAAAAACACTAATGTAGATGTTATTAACTTGTACCTAGAGTGAAAGTTTTTTTTAATACACAAACAAGCGGGTTAATTAGATTGTTTACGTACATCTCGTTAGCAAAACAACAAAAAAACACATTAAAGATTTTAATGACTTATTCTGTGGTACAGAAGTATTATTCTTTAATTGGTGTTAGGTGTTCATACTTTTAGCTCTGCATAAAACTGTGTCAGTAATAAATTAACAAGATTTTAATATTGGTATTAATTATACCTACTGTGTGAAGTAATGATAGTAATAATGTATAAAAATAACAGGCATTTAGAACAAATTAACTAAAATAGGAGTGTAGAAAGAATATAGAATAAGTGAAATATATGTACAGGATGTACAGGAGTAAACTCAATTTTGGATTTGATGCCAAAATTTCCAATAAAACTGATTTTTATTTTAAATCAGAGGGTATAGGAATTATCTAGTGCTTGCATGTAGACTGTTTTTTTATGCACAAGGGCGCAGGGCTGCCTTAACCCGTGAAGAGGTCCACGGGTACACTGAGTTTGGGGCCTATTTTAAAAGTCATTAAAACAAAGGAAAGCAAAAACACAAAAAGTATTAGGGGCAGCAAATATATATTTAAGTCTAGTTCTATTTTCTGATATAATATACTCTTATAATTCAGTGTATTTCTATATTATTTAGTGTTTATCTTTTTTATTTTATGATTTGAATAATTGGATTATTCACAAATAAGTAAAATGCAATTTAGGTAGGTTGTCAGATCAGTAATCTGGGTATGACTTTGGTAAACCATAACACACATATACAGTGTGCATACATTTTTACCAACATTAGACTGGTTTTATAGGTGATTAATTTCATAGGTTATCAAATAAGATTCATGTTATCTTAACCTCTTGCAGGCCGCAATCCCCGGCGGGTCCGGATTTTTGAAGCGATTTTGCCCCATATATATAAGTAAATTGTATGAAGAACAAGGTCAGAATCGATTTGGCCATTCTCGATCTTGACATAACGAAATACTGGATAGCATTTAGCCACTCCGAAAAATTCATATTAATTGTCAATGACGCGCCGGGCACCAAAAAATGCGGACAAAATGGCTGCCGCTTGATAATATGTTTATTGTTTTTTTTTTATATATAAATCCATCGTGGAAAGCATAGATTTGAGTGATTATTAGGAATTTATCGTTTTATCTACATTATTTTGATGTAATTTTTGAAATATATCACAAAAAAAATGTTATAAAAATTGAATTCGTAAGAAAGGTGAGTGAGAACTGTCAAATATTTTACGTGGTATTAAAAAAATATATTTTTTGTATGCTGGCTTAAAGCTGTCAATATTATTTTATTACGATTTATAATCCAAGGCGTATTATTAAAAACAAAAAACGTTATATTATCTGTTATTATAAGATTAAATTGTGGTTTGGATGTGGTAGAAATTTAATTGCATTAACGTGTTTTCCATTATAATCCAGTTTCTGTTTTATATAAATTGTTTGTATTGTGCATTAATGAATCACATAAAAAATGCAATAAATCTTCAAGCTCTAAAGTTTACACCTAATTAATATTCAATGAAAAAGTGACATTTTCGTTTTCGCTTTTTGTATTAGGCCTCAATATATCAGCTGGACAACATTATAAACGAATTTCTGGTTCGAAAGTGGTAATAAAGCTACTTAAATATCAAGTTGACCTGACAGATAATATCTCAAATAATGTGACAGGTCTCGCTGGCGCGTTGGATTGAAAGGTCGAGGACTTTATCGCACATTTTATAAGTCAATCTGCAGAAATAAATGTTGTGTTTTTAATGATGGTTCAGTATAATGTGTATTTCTAAGGCGTTCAAAATTTAAAAAAAATTATTATATTATTGATTTCAAGGCGTCAAATTTTTAAAAAGATTTTTTTTTTTTTTAAGAAACAAGGTAAGCACATAGAATATTATGAATTACATAATTTTTCTTTACGTTCACATATTTTAAAACAACTCTTCCATGGGAGGAATACCTTGTGGTTGAAGAGGAGTGCGCAGTATTTTATTGTAGATATTAAAAAGTAATTCATAATTATAACGTAGTAGTTACATGTATTACGTACACATTTATATTACAAGTACATTTGATATTAATATTCTATACATTTGCACAATATTTTTGTTCGTTTAGAGGAAGTGGTCCAGGTGGACCCCCAGGGGTCCACGGGAGACTCGATGGGGTTTATGGCACGATAACAAAATGGGGGTCCACAAGTTGTATGTGGGTGTCCACGAAAATTTATCTGGTTTCGATAGTAAACAACAAAAATGATGCCTTGGCTATACCTATCAATGTAGGCCAGTGGTTCCCAAAGTGATTTTTATTAATAAAATATAAGTAAAATACAAAATTCATAACCTGAATGGATGGTGTAAACCGGGTGCCTGGCGGCAAATAGTTTAGAGTTTAGATAATAGGTATTTTAATAGATTAAATTTTAACAATAGTTTTGTTCACTTCAACAATATTTGAAAATGTTTTACTTTTATAATTTTTTATCAAATTTAACTCATTGACTTTTTCGTTTCAACTCAAAAAGTTTCGAAGGTTTACCTCGACCACTTTGCGGCATTCGTCTCTTTAAATTTTTTTGTGTGTTCCGTATCCAGTCAATCCTGTCAAGATGGTAGCCGTGTTTGATAGCTCCTTTTTTATTTCTCTAGAGCGCATGAGCGACCTTGGAGCAATCAACGTTAGTTGTTTCGCGTAACTATGATACTATACAAAACAATTGCCAGCCAGGAGCACTCCTGTCCCAGCTAAGGGAGGCGGGTGTATGGTTTCCTTGTGAGTATCCCGCGATAGTGGAACAAACTGCCCTCGATTTCTTTATTTTTGTATACTTACACCTGTATTGTTATCTTTCTTTATTATTTCACTCTAATTGGATGCTGAACCAACAGTCGAATACACATCTTCATAGTTGTTAATTACTATAAACGTAAGTATGCATACATTTGTCTATCTTGCTAACAACCATGCCTGCAGGGATATTGGAGGGTCCAGATTCGTAATCCGTATTCCTGTCTAAGGGACGTGGATGCATGGGTTCTCCTAGTCTCTTCTTCCTGCCTTTTTTGGTTTCTAGTTTATTTTGGTATCTCTCTTAGTCTCTCCTTAACTCTTCTAGTATTATTTGAACCACATTTTACCATATTTGTCCAATGAATATAATGTTATCTGTCTATTAGCCCATTAGAACTGAACATAGGATATTATAATCACAGTGAAGATGTGAGTTACACTCACCATTCACAATGTGTGTGTTTTTATTACGCGGAAACATAATAACAAAAAAGGTTTACAAAATCAAATCCATAATGTTTACGATCGAACATAAAGCGTTATTTCATTACTTGACAGTGTTGCAAAATAACAAATATCACACCAATGGAAATATAATAATATTGTCGCATTTAAAAATAATAAAAAAGTTAAACAACTTAGTATTTAAAATGAAGAAATAGTAGGTATACGATACGATTGTTGCACCCCAGCCAGGAGCACTCCTAATTTGTTGAGACTTGGAACACTAGCTCTGAGGATGGGAAAGAGGTTGGAATTCAATCGACAGGTAAACATGGCAACCTCATAAGTCAATATTGGAATTTAGGACAGGCAGGAAGAAAGGATATGACTAAGCGATGTTTCTTCTTTATCTATACCTTTCGTCTCCTTGCCTCTTCTTGGCTCTTCATGGTTCTTCCTGGTCCATTTTGTCTCTTTTTGGCTCTTCTTGACTCTTCTTAAATCTTCTTCAATGGTCGTAACTCGCCTTGATTCTTCTCGCTTTTATTGGCTATTCATGGTTTTTGTTGATAATTTCTTCTTGGCTCTTTTTCATTCTTTTTGGCTTTTCTACATTCTTATTGGATCTTCTTCATTCTTCTTGGCTCTTCTTGTATCTAGCGAAAAAATGGGCAAAAATTAATTTATTGATTTACTGACGCCCTATTGGGCCTTTACAAATCGAATACAAATTTCATTTATAACAACAGTATAACATAAATAAAAAAAATACAAAGTATACAAATAAAGCATAAACACAATATAATAAATAAGAATATATCTAATTCTAAATCCACATGGATGACTTGACACGTGAAATCCGCATAGAGAACTCGTAGTTACAATTCATTTACCTATGAGAAACAAAAAATAAATTAAACACATTAATTTTTTACTTAATTAGATACTCGTTGTTTGCATCTCGAATACGAACAATAAAAAAAAACAAACAATGGAAAATCGAAATAAAATTAAACGATTTCTCAATAATTATTTACATTTAAAAGTGGTGGACTAATTTGGCTTTAAATGTGTCTAAGTTTAAATTAAATATGTCAGCGATAATAATATTAATTATTTTTTAAAAATGTTTAATAAAAATTATTGATTGATTTAACTTCGTGTGTAGATCGGAGACCTTCATGGAGAAACCATTAATTTCTCTTGTCATGGTTACAAATCCCGTTAAATGCGAACAAGTCGTTACTGTTTATAAATATATCTAATATGTCTTTAATATCAAAAAGAAAAAGAAAAATGCGAACAAGTCGTTACTGTTTATAGATTTAAAAATTTAAGCGAATGTCGTTAACAGAACCGGAACAATATTTTACACCCGATGCAGACATATTTATAAATTGTGACATTATGATTTGCCAATATAGTCTTTATCATGTTAGGCAAACAGGGTAGATAAACGCACTAAAACTAGTGTTGGGATGGTTCGATGCTCTGTAGGAAACCTGTTTGCACAGCGCGGGTGAAAACTGTCATAAATTATATTATTATGTATAAATATTAATAACTTTATGTGAACACTGTAATATTATATAAAAAAAAATAAAAAAAATTAAAAAATACAAAAAATAATATTTTCATTAATGACAAATTAAAACACTTTGTTTTTACCACGATAATCTTTATTTTAACAAATCAACATGTTTCGAGAACGATGTTCTCTTCCTCAGGACATAAAATGTACTAAAACTAAATAATCAAGTATACAAAGCTATGCGTGGGTAGAAATTGAAGTAGTGGGGGGGAGGTGGAAAGGGGAGATGCTTAGAACATCAAAGACAAAAAATTACAATAAAAATATGTTTAAAATAGGGTATGTTAAAATATTCACAAAATTGATTTGATTATTAATAATATTTAAATTTCTATTGACATTTTTCCTAATTTCTAAAATTTCTAAAAGATCTAATTGAAAACCACTAACGTTAGTAAGTATGTAAAATTTTAAAACTAGTATTTATATCAAATGAATGGTTAAATTCAATAAGATGGTTAGCAAATTCCGAATAATTATTGCTATTTAGACATCTCAAATGCCACAAAGTGAATTTGCAAAATTTGAAAAAATAATATTTTCATCCCATTACAAAAAAAAAAATACTAAAAATAGTTGACAGAGTGTAGCGAAGTCCCTTTTCCCGAAGTTTATGTTTAGTTAAGTTTATGCTCCCTCAACCAGGCTCTCCCGATCCGTCCCGCCACGCAGTAGGTGGGAATTTTATACATTACTGTAATATATTTAAAATAATCTTTCACAAAACAAAATCGGTGCGATTTCGAATGGATCCTATTTTATCTCGAAATAATAAATCACATCTTTCAAATTAATTTATAGGTGTTAACAAATAATTATGTAGCTACAGGTAGATACCTATACAAAAACCAAATAATGGATAAATATTTTTATCATATAACCCATTTGTTTAATCTATCTACTATTTGTTTAGCCCATAATATCATGCGTTAAATTATCATTAATCCTCTGCATAAGAAATTTTCTTCTTAGATCAACCACGCTTTTTATGTACCTAGTTAGATAAAAAAAATAATGAAATATTTAGATAGAATACTCATTTTAGGACATCTGAGATTCAAAATTCTTTATTGTGCAAATGCAATGGAAGTTATAGATTTAAAAACCTAAGTGGTTATTTTAAATTTTATTTTGTGAATATTTTTGTAAGTAATAATAAGTACGTAGCAGAACTTGTTTATAAATAAACTGCTTTTTATAAATTAAACAATAGTATTTTTTAATATATAAAAAAATAAATAAATAAAGAAAAATATAGATGCCTTAAAACATTATTAATTTTGGATTTTTTTTTGTCTTAAAACAATTCTCGTGGCATTGTTCTGCAAAACTATTACGACGGGTTGTTATAGGTTGTTTCACAGATTTTCAAATGTAACTTTGTCATCAAATGGCCTTCACGCCATTTCGTTTTTTTTTTGACATTTAATTGTCCCCATTAAATTGCGATTTTAAGTCCGTTTCAGCTTTTGAACAAATTGTCATCAGCAGAAGAGGACAACTATCATTATTACAATTTGATGAAATGCACCTAAATTCGGCGTTTAACGGGCACCTTTCAAATGTCAATAACAAAAAAAATAACAAAATAGCGCTGATCGTACATTCATTTGAATCTCAGTGTAGCGACTGCTCCTTCTTCTTCTCCCTTGCACTGTCTCAACTCATTGCCTAGGTAGGCTGTTGGGACCGGCTCTTCTCGTTCTCAGGTTATTTCTTCGGTTCTGGATATTGCTTCCATTCAGGCCGTTTCTATGTAGTATTTTGGAGCTCTGTAGTATTAAGTCATCCAGGACCAGAAGTTCTTTGGTCCTCCTCTGGATGACTGTCGATGAAGCCATGAAGCTCCATAGACACTGCCTGCTTCACCGTGTGTTCTGATGGTATCCGTCTTATGTGCCCATACCATCTCAATTGTCGTTCCTCCAGCTTAATGTTGATGTCCGTGACACCCAGGCTACCACGAATGCTCCTGAGTCTTCTAAAATCCTCCTCTTTTGCTAAGGGGGCATACATTAAATACGTGAGCAAAAAATTGGGAGGGAGTCCAGTAAAATCTCACCAAATCCATTATTCCGAGGTGGGGTCAATAAAAATCTCACATCAACTTTAAAAGAGAATAAAAATAAACAAATGTTTCACTTCTTTTGAAGTGTCCCATTTTGCCCGCTGAAAAAATTACTATTATGAAAAACATTTATTTCGAGAGTAAAAAAAAAATCTCACTTGAGGGGGGGGGGTCCCACTAAATCTTACTTAACCTCACCAAGGGGAGGGTCTAAATTTTTACGTAATTAATGTATGTCCCCTAAGCACAAAATACTGCTACAATTTTCCGCAACTCGCCGTGATTTTAACCCGAATCTGAAATCAAGTAGGTCACCGATGTCGTATTGTATGACTATTAGTGAATGGGTGTATGTGCCTATTATAATATTGTCGTAAGTCAGTTTTGATTTATCAATAATTTACCTATGTGTGTGAGTGGGTCTTGAAAATTCCAGTAATTTTGGACTGTTGTACAAAATTTATACACCTAAATTATGCACATTGCAACAAAATGTACGTAGGTAGGCAATCAATTATAACAGTGATTAATCATACATATTATATCAAAGTGTGATAATAAATCATTTAAATTGAGACAAATAAATTATTGGTTTTGGGACAGAATCTTATTTGCATCTAATCTGAATAGAATCAAATAAAAAATTCAATTTCTTGTAGGCATCCGCACACGATAATAAATACGGCAGTGTTATCAATAATAACCATGATTAAAATTGTTCAAAATGTTGTTGGTGTGTTTCACTGAATAGATAATGCACCCTAGATGCCTTAGGTACATGTAGATTTGAATGGAAATCAATGTGGCTAATTTTTGTTCTACTCCGTTTAGCACGCGCATATTTATTTTATAATGTAAACGTACATTTTTACATTTTAATTTAGACTTATTTCTAATAATAATGTTTTCTTTAGGTCTTGTATGTTGTATGTGGAAGTCTTTATTATTTTGTAGTTTTTTCTTTAAAGTAAGTTGGTAGTAACTAGTAAAAAAACTCTGTTTATAAAAATTAAAACCTTACAGTTTTTTTTTCTTATTTTTGTACTTATGTTTATGTATTAGGCAAATTTATATTATTTCTCTATTCTGCATTATTTTGAGCTTCTTAATATACCTACATTACTAATACAGAGAATAGTAGAACAGTAGGTAGTGTGGATTTGAGATTACAGACAGAAGATATTATGTTGTTATCTTTTGTGATAAGTACGAATTATTTGAATCTTAAAGGCCATGGGTTTTGGTCATTATTACAGATATCTTGTATTATTCGTCTGTAAAAAAAATTCTTTTATGTAGATATCTAGATTTTTCTTGCAAACACTTGACCCAAAAATTGTATCATTCGCAAAGTTATTAGGTTACCCTATGGGTTACCCGTTACCTATACAATAATTGTTACCTACAATAAATTTAAGGGTCTTGTGTTCACTCAACATAGACAATAAATAACATTGACATTCTTGTTATTGTTATTATACTAGTATCTTGATTTGAGACCTTTATCAATTAGGTATATCAAGAGGTATTTGGTGGATGTTAGGTGATCATATTTTTTGATCTTATTGATTTGGTAACATCTCATTTCCTGCAATCTAATCAGAACAACTGATTGTAGATTGTAGAATAAATAAAAGGACGCAGATGATAGATTTAAGTAGGCACATACCTACATTCTACGAACTATAATGAATGAAACGATAAATAATTCTTAGGTTGGTACCAGATACTAGATCTATATCAATCAAATTGATCTAAAACAATAAAAGAATGTTATATTGAAATAAATGGCACATATCCAGTTGATTAGTCAGATATGTCCAAATACTAAATAATTAATTTTGAGACAATGAGAAAAGCAATATTCGAATGCTCACTATAAATCAAACATTATTTACACGTGACTGTTTTATATAATATTAAATATGCAAAAATAACACCGGAAGGTACATTAGTATGACATCTTAAAATTTCCTAATGGTAACCCAGAAAACATATTTTTTTTGTTTGTTTACACTAAAAGTTTTTCTGCATTATAATTGATTTAGTGGTGTTTATGACTAACCTGATTATTGCACCAGACAGAGGGTTCAATTTTACATATACAAACTGCGTCCTCAACGCAAATTTCGATTTTTCGAATATGTCTGACTAATCAACCGGGCGATTGATAATATATTTTAGAGGTAATTAAATAAGTGGGTAATTCTACGATGAGAGGTTTGAGGTCCATAGAGGATACGGCCAAGGAAAAAAGTTGGAATTTTTATATTATGATTTTTGTCCCGTTTATGAACCTTCTCACGTAAGAAAAGTCACTTTATACATATTATGTTACTTTTTAGAAAGCCTTATTTTTATTTTTAGGGTAGACACATCAGCAATATGGCAGTTATCTTGCCAGGGGAAATACGGCAGGGGATGTTTTAATTGACTTTAAAAAAATTAGGTTATTTATATATCACACTTTAACTATTACTGTATTATTAAATTAGGGCAGTAAAGATAAAATAAATTAAATTAATATTATAACTTTTATAACTTACCAGGGGAGAGAATGTCGTATGTTTGGTATTGCTAACTTCACGCCTTTAGATGTACTCGAGAGCCATTTGGAATATGGCCGTCTTATATTTATGTTTGTAGTAGCAGAACGAAATTTGCTATGGTAGATACACAAAAAAGCGGAACAAAAGTTAAGTTAAAAAATTATTGAAAACAAACAAATATTGTTGTATTTTTCCTTAATAATAATTAAGTATAGTTATTTAAATTCGTGCGAAACATACTTTAGTTTAGCAACTGATACAAAAGAGGTTTGTACTGTCTGCAAGTTAAACTGAAACCGACAAGGGGACAGGCCAGGGTAGATACTTTTTTAGACTTTATAGGGAATTTCAAATGTGCTTTAATTGGAAGTTTAATCGTGATGTATTATATAAGGAATACATTAAGATGATGTGATTCATTGAAAAAAATAACAACATATTTATAGAATAAAAAAACTATTTTAAACTGATTGCCGCACAAGTTACCTCTTATCGTAGAATTACCCAAGTAGGTAACCCACTGATATTATTTAATCAAATTGTTCTCTCTTCTTCAGGCTGAGAAAAATTAACAATATTTTTATTCAATAATATAGGACTTTATTGAGGATTTATTTTCGGTACCTACGCACCTACCTATTGCAATTTAAATAGATTAAATGTTTCCTTTTATAGAAAAAAAAACTTTAAATGTATCGTGGAAACAGGACACCTACCTAATGAGAGAATTTAAAATATTTTGATGGGGGCCATTAGATTTTGACCCTTCATAGGGGAGAATCACAAGAACATTTCTCTGCACAACTACGAAAAATAATGTTGGTTTTAAGATTTCGCTCTTGGGAATTCGTGTACGTAGGTATTCATATCGCAAACAGTAACCCAAGTTGAAATGAAATTGCTATCACATCAAGATAAGATAAACTTTTAATTGTTTTGCGCGTACTCGTTCAGATCGTACATGCATTGCATATAAATGTTTTATTTGTTTCATCATTCGTTCATTCTACTAGTTTGTTATCATAGTAGGCAGGTACCTACAAGATAATAATATATTATGCTACATATCTTCTGATACAAACATGTAACATTCATGTTACATTAATTATTACACAACATTGTTAACTGCTCATTATGATAATGAAACTAAAACGTTTGAATGGTTAAATATTGGATATCCTTGGCCCAGGAAGAGTCATGGAATCATCTGTTGCACATTTTTTATAGTAAAAGGGCCTGTATTTGCTAAGTGTATATATTCGATAGGGTGCGTTAAAAGCATGGAAAATCATTAATGATATTACAATACATAAATAATTCAGTGAAAGTATTGAGTTCCTACTTGAAATCATGTTCATGATTTTTTTAAATTGATAGGCGAAATAAATAATTTTTCGGTGAAAATGAAAACGATAATTTAATCAAAGGTAAGAACTGGTGTCCAAACATAAGCCTTACATGGGAATAATTGTTTAAACGTATGGCAACATTGTCCTCGATGAAAGATATTGCTATATTGCTTCTGTCAAAAATTCGCCGGTGATTTGATTTCATTCTTCCATCGACTAAAGAATATTTATATCGTATCTAGAAAGCAAGAAGACCTATTTTTATATCTAGAACGAAGGTGGGTACAGTTATTATATTTGGCTTTTGTTTTGTTTTTGTAAATCCTTAACCTCATTTTTTTATCCAGGATTTTCTTACGTAAACATTTATTGGTTTGTAAATGCTGTTCGCTATGTAAAGTTTATTAATTATTCCACAAATCGCCGCACTTTTAGGCACATATCATGGAAATTACAGTTTAATTACTACAATAAACAACTATTTCCTTGCACAAACTAGGTTATTGGTTTCTTATTTTTGGTAAACTAAGTAATTCATGCGTATTTAGGTTGAAACAAAACTCACACAAATGTCAACCCGTGCAAAAAATTAAAATGGCGGCAAAAAAATGGTTTTATATGGGAAATTTTGAACTTTGAATAAAAATGGTATATGCGTATTTTACCATCCATCCAAACATAATCAATCGTTTCTTGGGTAAACTTTCGATCGAACTGGCCGCGATTACGAATATTTTTTTCAATAAACCTTTAGATTTACCTTAAAGGTAGCGACAGACTCGCAGCTCACATCAAAAAGATACTGTGTTATAAAGTATCTTTTCTACTGACACCCTATGTTATAAAATATTTCTTCCTACGGCAGGAGAAGGGGTCAGTTAAAATCGGAAGCGGTCGAGAGAATATCATTTCTCTGTTCTGGATATGTCAACTTGACGGCTCCGTGCATGCTCCGTGTATTCAAAATGACCCCCTCTATTTTGAGGGGGGGTCGCATAACTTTTCTGATATCGCGATCGTAGCGGTCATGAAAAATAAAGCCCATTAGCGAAGATTCAAACCACGCTTATAACACATGATCTTTTTACGTCTGGCGGGTCTCATGGGATTGTATGGCGAGCGCTATTGTGTTATAAATATCTTTTTGATGTGAGCTGCAAGTCTGTCGCTACCTTAATTGCTATAAAAGATAAATTTTTGCATTGAGGTGGAAAATATTGCAGTTAAAATTTCTACTGCGTAAAATAAAAATTTGCTTTTGAGATATGAAAAAAATCATAAAATACGTAATTTATATAAAAAAGCTTGTTTCGCGTGAAGTCGGCTACGATCTAGCACCATAGTGGCCATACATTAATTACATGAGCAAAAAATGGGAGGGAGGGGTCCAGTAAACTCTCACTGAGGAGGGGTCAATATAAATCTCTCGTCAACTTTAAAAGAATATGTATTATTATAGAGATAATAAAAAAATAAAAATTGTTTCACTTCTTTTGAAGTGTCCCATTTAGCCCGCTGAAAAAATGGCTATTATGAAAAATATTTATTTCGAATAGGGGGGGGGAATTTCGGGGGGGGTCCACAGGGTCCACGTAATTAATTGTCCCCATACTCGTAAATTGAAAAAAATATTTGTATTAAGCGTGGCCAGTTTGATTGAAATTTTACCGTTTCTTGCAGTAATTAATTTGAAACGTAGTGTAATTTCCAAAATCTTGCCTATTAAAAGTGTGGCGGCTTGTGGAAAATTTACCTCAGCGTTTTATGTGCTAATAAGTTTTTTGATTATGATTACTAATAACTTGTGAAATACAGGTGGTTATGCCTATTACCATGTCTATCCTCTAATCTGATTCATCTAATAACATGACAGCTGTTGATATTTATTGTATGACTTTACTGATATAATTTGAACATAAAATGGATGATTCATCTCAAAAGATTTTGACAGATTGTAAACAAAGCATAAAGGTGTAATAAATAATAATAATTGGATAATTTATAGAGCGCCGTTTTTGTGAGAAATCACCTCAAGGGCGCTGTACAATTTATTATGAATTCTTAGGCTCTATCTAAGTTTATTACTTACAAATAGATACAGCAACCTACTTACCAGGCCGGTCACTTCCAATAAACACACTTTAATTCGAAAGCTTATGCTTAGAGAAGATACCAATTTGAATGAAGAGGACATATTGAAATCACTGATTACTGGTACTGTCGGACTACGCTATAAAGTAGCGAGCGTTTTTATTAAGTATAGCGTGGTTTGGGAATTTCTACATATCGCCAACTGAATTGCATATGCAAAACAAAAGGAAGCGAAAGCTCCTCTGCCTGAAAAATCCCGATAGATAAAAAAGTTATGACACATAAATGTAAATACTGAATGTTCAACCTATCTCAAAATCTTTATGACTTGAATCCTTTGGCCAAGTATATAAAGACAAGCCGTGTGGGTCTTAAAAATGACACCCGAACCAAAAATATTGATTTTTGAAAACATTTATCAAAAAGAAAGTGCACCATCTCTCAGTCAAAAGATCACACGAAGCCTTGGTTTGTACCTTTTGTTGGTCTCCGTGGAGCAAATTTGTTTTTCGGCAAATTCGCGGCAACGGAATCACCAGCTTTGTGAAGATCATTTTTATATAGATTAGCACCTTGAGCAAGATGCAATTCCTGACAAAAATAGCCTAATTGACTCTCTTAATGGTTTGTTGGACAAAAATGAACTAAAGCGACGATACGTAGACCTCAGAACAGTTATACCTAATACTTAGTGAGGTCCGTAGGTATAGAAAAAATCTTTTCTTCTTTTCAAAGTAGTAAATTTTAAAAAACCTATAAACTTTTCGGCAAATCTCACATCATACTAAGAAGAGAATCGTGGCGGTAAAATACATGAAATTTGAAACTTTTAAAATAATTTGAACTTTAATATATTTTTTCATCTCCCCTGATGTAAATAGTTGCTTCTTTTAGTAGTTAAGTTGAAACAAAGTGATATTTAAATAATTTGTGCATATTAAGAAGTGAGCGTCGTTGAAGAGAATATGAGACCATTATTAGGAACAACTGAAAAGTAAAAATATATACTATACTTTCTGCTCTAATCTTACAAAACATGTTTTCTATCAAGGCGATTGAGCAGGCGGTCTGTGGTATCTGCTTTATTTTCATTGTAAGAAGTTAAACAATATTTTATCCTAAAAGTTATCACTATTCTAAAATCTCTGATTTTGTAAAAATATTTTTAAAAAAACTTGCTGACAGATTGTAGTTTCTTCATACCCTGTGATTTACAAAAAATATCACAGATATCGCAATAATTCTTTATTTATTTGAAAAATGCATAGAATTGCAAGCAGCCCAAGGTTTCATTATCACAAAAGAGAGTTCAAAGTTTTCCTGATTATACTCATATACATAAATAAATAAATCGACGGTCCCGAAGTACGATGTCGGATGTGCGATTTTGTAGTTTTGCAGTAAAGCTATTTAAAGTTTCGTTTCTGTATTTTTACTGTTTTTGAAATCAAGAAATATAGTGTTGTTATGATAAGGCGACTTGAGGCATTCGAGAAGTGAATCTATAGAAGAATACTCGAAATAAGCTGGAGGGACAGAGTTATAAATGAAAATGTTATGGTTCGGATGAATAAAGAAAAAGAAGTTATTAAAATAATAAAAATCTGAAAACTTCAATATCTACGCCACGTGATGAGACATCCGGAGAAATATGAAATCTTACACCTCATAATGTAGGGAAAGATTGCCGGAAGACGGGGCCCTGGAAGAAGGAGGACATCGTGGCTGAAAAACCTGAGACAGTGGTTTGGCCAGTGTACTGTAGAGCTATTCCGCCCGCAGTTGGCATATCCAACATGATGGCCAATGTCCGTTGAACGGACAGGGCACGAGAAGAAGAAGAAGTATGATATTTAGAATTTCATTTCATATCATTCAAAATTGCGAAAATACAGACTTTTAAATTAACAAAAAAAGCAACAAAGCGCCATTCAATTTTTAACACATCCAACATATTTCTACGGGACCATCGATATTATAATACTGAACTCATTCCACAGTATTAATTTTTTATTTAATAGTGATCCACCTTGGCGTGTAACATTGAGAATTAGGATAAATCTTGTGCATATAGTGATAATGTGGAAATTCCAACTTACTTCATTTATGCAAAAAAAAAACATGCATGGCAAAATAAATGTTTTATTTTATTTTGTGATGTTCATGCACAACAAATTTTCTGATAAAACCATTCACAGAGATTTTACACTTAAAATATTTTTTCTTGGCTTTTAAGACTTGCCAAAAGTGTTTGATTATAGCAGAATTTATACTACTCGCAGCATTTAATTTATTAAAGCTTCTATAATATTTCTAGGCGGTACTCAGTTCTTAATTTTTAAATACACTAGTCCCAACAGGAGCTTGAATGCAAGTCATTGACCATCATTCTTTTCCTTTTCACGCGCCTTTAACGGAAAAGACAGAAGATACTAGAATGATGATGTCACAAACGATCTCTCGCTAGACTAGTTTAATGTTACTTTAGTCTCGTGGGTATACCAATCTAGAAAAAATACTATCTCGGTAAACCTAATATTTATTAAAAAAACTGAATAATATTTATTTATTAAAGTCCCTGGTGACAGCTTCAGTGCCATTAAACGTTTCCCCCTCCTTTTGGGCCAAAGTTTTAAGAGCCTCGCAGTGCCCATAATCAGGGCAGATGATGTGCTCCAAAAGTCAAAGCTGGAATCGAACCCACAACCCCCTAATTCAAAGTCATATGTGTTGACAAAAATCTATTCAGAAATGCTTAGAAAATTTTCCAATCACAATAATATTTACATCACTTTATTTAATTTCCCCGTGGAAGTTATTCTGCATTATTTCAGTTTATGAAATGGTCTGTGCAAGCTTTCATTAAATCTATTTTAGAAAAGCGTGACTAAGTATGAATATTCATGTCAACAGGGAGTTCTACTAAAATAGATTCAAGAGATTATTCAAGGTAATCTAAATATGTTTCGGAATGTTTCAGATGCTAAGTGTTTTTCATTCACCTATCAAATTAGATTACAACATTCTTTGATTTAAAACGGGACTGGGAAATATCACACTTTTTCATTGCTACACAAGTGAATAGCTGCTTTCTTTCAAATTCTCATTTACAAAAGAATAATTTGGAACATTATATTTCTTCTACTGTTCTTTTTCTAACTACATATCGACGCTATAGGTGCTACAGCTCTATGGCGCATTAGCCATTTTACCTTAGAAGCGTCGACATAACGTTTCAAATATGTTTTTGTTTCGTGACAAATCTAAAATCAGCCGTGGAAAATTCCTCCAGTTATCTATATAGCTTTAGCTTCATGAAATTTGCTTAGTTTTTTATTTTGGATTTTCTAGATCGACAACCATTTTGAGTTCACAATCTCAATCTTTTGATCATGGGCATGGTGTTTAGAAAATTAGAGAAGACACCATATTTGTGTACCTTTTTATTGCTCTATTAACCTTTTGAAGGCCAGCATAAGAAAAATATATTTTTTCATAACGACGTAAGAAATTTGACATTTCATACGAATCCAATATTTATAACATTTCTTTTGTGATATATTACAAAAGCGATCTTTCTGATAATACCTGAAATCTATTCTTTCCACAATGAAGTTATGTATATTTATTTATTTATTAAAAGAATTTTATACATAGTGTAGATATTATGTTATTTTGCCCGCAATTATTTATTATTTACCCGTTATTTTTATCTAAAACAATGAAAAAATATAGAGTTTCTAAACCATCTCCGTCCATATTTAGACGCGGCGGCCATTTTGTCGGCCATCTTTCTTGCCCGCCGCGTCATCGACAATTTATTAAAATTATTCTGAGAGGCTAGACGATATGCAGTATTTTGTTACTGGCCGAATGGTTGAATGGCCCAAGCGATTCTGACCTTGTTCTTGATACAATTTTTTTATACATAAGGGACAAAATCGTTTCCAAAAACTGGTGATCGTACGACCAACCAGAAGTTCAGCCATCATGTTCTATTAATCGAGTAATAAGCAAATAGAAGTTATATAAAGAAAAGTTATCATAATATACCTCTCATTTTTAAGTATGTAAAATTTTATCATGATATATTTTTGAATTATTATGCCGTGTTGCACTACATACCTCCTTCTTTAGCCAATGTATCGAACAGCATTACACTGCAATGCTGTCCAAAACATTGGCTAACGAAGCAGGTAGCGCAACATGGCATAAATACCCCAAAAATAAATCATGATAAGGCTGTAAAAATCTCAAATCATGTAAAATTTTTGTCTGAATAATTTTATAGAAAACTTTAATTGCCTATCTTCTTTTTTAACCGTAGCTGCAAATATGTATATAGCTTGAACAATAAATCACAAAGATATTTCAGATTGAACATAATTTTTAACGACTTATTTGATTTTATTTGCAATAATCGAAATAGAATCCACGCCATTCGGCCAATAAATAGATGAAATATGTAAACTTTTCAAATTTGTTCATGTCAATTTGGCCACCCGCCCACCGGGCATATTTAGAATGATCTGCAGCTATGATTAATATAGTAAATTGTGTTTCCTATTATTTTTCAGTGTGTTAATTCGATCTAAAGTTTCCTGGTGTCTGCCCATTGGCCGACAGGACTTTAGAAGAAACACCGGATTGGACGAAGCAAAAGCTATTCTGGACGCCGAAGGTCTACCAGTTCAATTCTGTCTTGCCTTCAGGTCAGTCGCACAAGCTCGCTGATTCAAACCTGTCTTAAGTTATGATAATTCATAGTGAAGTGCTGCAATAATAAGATGTATTAAATAAAGTATATATTTAGTGTGTGATTGTTTTCTATATAGTTTTGAATTTAAATAATGTCGTTCCCTAATAAGTCAGATAGAAAAACCTGCTGGGAATCCCGCGATAAGTATTGGGAATGTTTGGATAAACACAACGTAGGCATGGACCAACCGAGTCCTGAAGAGTGTCAGCAAGTTAGGAAGCTCTACGAATCTATGTGCCCTAATCAGTGGGTTAAACATTTCGATAGGAAAAGGAATTACCTGTTATTTAAAGCCAAAATTGAAACTGAGGGCTACGATCCCCTTCAAGACAAGTAATTATTATCATTTGTGTCATTTTTTAAATGTTTTTTAACACCTCTTATAATTAAGCGCTACAAAATAACAACTTAAAAACTAAACGCTCTGAACTTTTACCTATTATATATATATATAATATGGTATATATATAATTTTTACATTTTTCTACCTAATTGATGATTATAACATTTCAGGCCTCGGGCATATTTTGTCAGAAAAAAACTGACATTTTTATTGCAAAGTGGCTTTGCAATAAAATCCGAATAAATGGAATATATCCAAAAACTAAAAACTGTTTTTGAAAAGTGATAAAATGTGCACTCAAATAATTTTTTAAAATTTTTTTATTGCAAACGTACAAATGTATAAAGTATAATTACTGATAATGAAAAAAATATAAACACACATATTTTATTACACAAATATGTTATAAATGTTATAATCACCTCACTTTTTGTCAAAGTTTCATAATTTTCAATTTGCAGTCGGAAACTTTGGTTTCATAAAGATGTACATTTGAATTATTTTGAGTTTAATCTTTAGATTTGGACATAAAGCTTGGTGTTTTCTCTTTCTAACTTAGATCATATTTCTCACCATGATAGTAAAGGAGACAAAACAATTTATATGAGACCTATAAAAGCGAACAAATTAGTCTCAGGGGTTAAATGAAGTTATGACATTTCAATGACTAAAAACAAATTTTGTTTGTTTTTAAATTGTGCATTCTTTATTGAACAATATTGTGAATCAATTTGACTGTTAAAATTTATTATTTGCACATTATTGCCCGTTTTCCATTGTTTTATAAATAATGTGCATTTGGGAAACTTAAATATGCAAAACATTCCCGTTGTGTATCAGATTTCAACATTCAATAAATGTGCTGTTTCATTTCAAATCAAATAACCATTTGGGCGATTTTTGGCATATTACGGCAATTTTGTAAAACATCTTGAGCGATCGCTTGCCATAATGGGCTAAAATTTGTAGATCATAAAAATATGGGACAAAAGGTGAAATCTTTAAACTGCAGTGAGCAGTTTATATGTCTCCATATTCATATTTTGAGGAATGATATTAACTAAATCGAATGGCCAAATCGAAAACTGAATACCCATCGCTCAAGTGAATAATTAATTAATTTTTGAAAAACTTTAAAGTGTAAAATTACCCAATAATTACAGTTTCTGTTGTTTGTTTCTTTACTAAATTGGTAACCATGACTTTAAGCAATTATAACAATGAATTTTTTTTAAACCTTTCAAAATTTTAACCAACTTAAATATTGTTTACCAAATGCATCCTATTATATTTATGTAATATTATATTCTAGATTTAGCATGTTACTGTTTTTAATAAACCATTGAAAAATATTATCTTTTTTTATTTAAGATTCCTTGTCTTCCTACCTAATACATAGAACAATATTTTTCAGTGCGGCTAGCTCAGTAGCTCCCCTGGGCACTGCCAGAAAACAAAGGCCATTCAAACCAGTGGTAAATATTACTTATATAAACATTTCAAATGAATGAAATCATAAGTTTAATCGATACATAATAAAATACACATTTAAAATTAAACATGAAATCTTTTTTGTCATTGTTTGATAGCTGTTTCATATTCTGAAGACTTTGTCTTTGTTCTAATGATGTATTTATAACAATACTGTCGTCATTTATGCAACAATAAAATATTTAAATCGCTTAAATTTGGGATAGTAGGTTATGTACCTACACAGATTTCTGTATATGTACTATCAAACAATTATTATTACACTCCAACTACCGAGAGATTGCTTATGATGAAAACACAAACTGCAAACTACAGTTAATTTGGTATTAAAATATTGAAAATTTTAAAGTCTTTCGTAACTTTCTGTAGTTCTTGTTCTCACCACCGGTAATCTTATTGGTGACACTATAATCCTGAACATTTTAAATTTATTTTAAAGATACCCAACGTTACAACAATACAATAAAGGCAGTCAATTAGTGGTAACTAGTTAATGTCTAACATATAAAATGGAATTAACTTTAAGTGTAATAGAAACGTGGTGCACCAATTTGAAAAAGATTGCGGATGATATTGATCTGGAAGATCTAAGGGTGAGTATTACATTAAAAAAATCTTATTATGTATTATTGATTCAAAACAACGATCTTAAATTACTGACCTAGCATTCTAACATCAGCGTTTAAACAAATTTCCAAATTATTTGTTATAAATTTAATAAATTCAACTCAAAATAGATCAATCAAGTTTAAATTGTTTCTGCTTCACAAAATTGGAACAATTCATCAAATTTCAAAGTTCATTTTTTAGTTCTGTAAAGTTTTTATTCAAGTTCAGTTATTATATATCATTATTGGCTGATTGTTTCACGTAACTAAAATAATAACAGAACTTGAATAGAAATTTCATAGAACTTCAAAATTAATTTTGATGAATTGTTCAAATTGTGTGAAACAACCTGTTCAGTTTAACCACTTTTATTGTTTAAAAAATCAATGTGATTCGTAAGCTTACTTTATCAGGGTTTACCTAAAACTAATTGAATTATTTTGTAATTTTATCCCAGTGAATCAATTAATATCTTTAAACATTTTTGTCAGCATTGTGTAACTGCCTAAATACCATTTTTACTTGAGAAAATCGAATCAAAAATCAAAAAAATCAACAATCAAATCCAGTTGATTAGTCAGACATCTCCAAATATTAAGTTTTGTGATAATGGGGAAAGCAATATTCGAATGCTCATCATAAATCAAAGGTAAATATTTACAAAATAGGGACACGCTTAGTTTTTGTAGTAATTAGTTAGATAACAGTAGTAGTAAGTAACTCAGCAACCGGAATTGAAAAATATTGCATTTTAACTTTCAAAATGTGAAATGCCATTTTTCAAGGACCGCCATGTAAAGGCTCATCCAGATTATGCCGCGATTTGCCGTTGGTAATGTCAATTGGCTAAGCCAAATTGTCAAAGCCAGCAACTGTAAAAATGTCTACATATGTGTTGGCATCAAATTAATAATATATATAACTAATAACTTTCTCTTTCATCTAACTTGCATGACAGTCTAAATTACAACTGAAGCCGCGAGAGGCCAGTGGTTGGCACTTCCCCACTCTCCGTTCTCATTGGCTTACTTTGAAGGAGACCAACACTTCATCGATTTTGGCACGATTTACGTTGGCTTTGCCAACTGACCTTCCCAATTGGCAAACAGCGACATAGTGTGGAAGCGCCTTTACGAATTACGACGGTAAAAGTTAAAAAATAACCATATTCTTCAATTCTGTTTGCTGAATCACTTACTACTAACTATTAAATAACTACGATAATTTTTTTAAAATTTTTAAAGTGCATATTAAGCGTGTCCCTATTTTGTAAATATTTACCAAATCAAATAATATTTTCATGTGTCTTTGTGTTACATATTAAATATGTTATGAAATAACACCGGGAACCATAACGGTCCGGTACATTAGCATGACATTTTGAAAATAATATCCTACTACCCAATTTAATTCGCCACAAGTTTTTCTGCATTATAATTGATTTAGTTACGTTTATGAGTGATCTGAGTATTGTACAAGATACAGGGTACACTTTTACAAATACATAACTGCGTACTCAATTCAAATTAAATTTTTTTGGAGATGTCTGACAAATCAAGTGGTTGATAGATATGCTAAAAGGAAAAGCAAATCTGATTTTTATTTATTTTATTGCATTTTTATTTAACGCCTGCAAATTTTACCATGAATATGTAATCTGTTCCCTTTGCAGAACATAATACGCGCCTGCCACCATCTAGAAGCAAAAGCCAACAATGAAACTGAAACTAAGCCGTATTACGAACCTAATGTGGTTAATTCTGGCATTAAACTCTCGGAAAGATTGATTGCTCATCTCCAGTTCGGTTTGAATTCCATCGAAGGACAAACTTTGTGCTCAACTGCTTATTGCGCTCTTTTTGTCATACTCCCTGAAGAGTACTGCGAAGTGCGCCTCAGGAACCTTAAAACAACCCTGTCATGTTTTCTCCTACAACAAACAACTCACATGGAAAACAACCTAACAAATACATTGATGATTACCCACAGCTTGGAAGAGCGTAGAAATGAAACAAGAATTGCAACTCTAATCAGTGGTGTGTTTCAAACCAATCTATTGGACAAATGTCATTTGCCTGAAAATTCCAAGATACGACAACTGGCAGAAGCCATCATGCTTGTGTCTTTTAAAATAACCACAAAAGCGTGTTTAACATATTCATGTAGCACTTTCGTGCATTTTAGAAATCTCCACTCAATTTTAGTCAAACTGACCGATTGGGAATGCTGCGATAGAATAATCGGCGATGTACAGAATGTTCTTTTATTTGTTATATTTAACAACTGGGAGAATTTGCTTACTGGCATTCGAGAGATTAATTTGAAAATCTGGAAGTTGTTTTTAAACATTTTAGATAAAAGTAATGCTAAGCATCAGGATTTATTCAGCAGCATTACTGATAGCATTTTTAAATTTCCATGGAACAAGGCCAAGTATTTCGTTCTTACTGAGATCATACCTCACTTAAAATGTGACATTGTGGAGTTTTTAAATAATAACCCAATGTGTTTTAGCGGTGTAGAATACAGTCTGAGACAGTCCTCACTCGTCTCTGCCGGATGTGATTTGTACAAAACCATCCTTAATGAATTCAAAAGCTTCAAAGATTGGAGTGATTTTTTCTTGGCGCTGTTTTACGATGTCATGAGTGGAAATAAAACTGTCGCTCAAAGTAATCTGTTGAATTATTGGATACCCGTAACCATAAAAAAGTATCCAGAGCTAATCGAAGACTTGCTTGATTTTCTCTATGAATGTAATGTAAAGAATTCTAATTTGTCTCCGTTGCTCAGTATCATGACGCTGGCCAGAAAATCAGGATTGATTTTAGCTGATTGGGACAGTAATGAAATGAAACACGATTACAAAAAAGTTATTGAAGTCGGTTTAGTCCACATTAACGAAGATATCCGATCTCGAGCTATTCAAGTAGTTTGTGTTGCACAGAAGAGTAACATGCCCACCGTAGATGAATTTCGAAAGATGAAGGTTTTCTTGGAGTATAATATAAACAGCGATTCAACTGGTTTTCGACAGAATAATTTAAACTGTTTTACTATTTTTCTCACTCGAATTCGGGATTCGTGCTTAAACATATTGAAAAATGCCGTGATTGTTGAAAAGGAATCAAACGTACAATGTCTGAATGAAATAGAAGCTTTCTTCATTTGGATTCACGAGTTTCTCATCCAGAATTTAGGCAATGATGGAAATTATCAAAGGAAAATTCTGTCTCTTCAAATTTACGATGTGATCTTAAGATATCTGTGTGGAGGTTATAAGGATAGACTGAATATTCAGAAGAGCTTGTGTCGTAAAGGGAACTTGCGTGATCAAGGATGGAAAGTGGCCGCTTTCTTAGAAGACCGCAAGAAATGGTTGTTCAATTCTCCTCCAAGTATAAAAGCGTTGATTTCATGCATCAGTGATTCAACCAATGATATCAGAGAAATAGCTGTTGATATTCTTGTACAGTATTTCATCAACGAAAAAACATTTAAAAGGTCCAGAGAAAACTTTTTCATAAATGGAATTATATTGTGTAACAGTAGAATGTTTTACGAGGCGGAGTGCGGATGTTTAATGTTCAAAATGCTCGCATATCTGAACAGAGGGAGACCAGAACTGAATGATCCGATACAGAAAATAATTCACCCTTTTGGTGTTTGCGAATACCTGCTTAACAAAGCTTGGGAGCAGTTTACTTACCAAGAAACTGATTTGCTTCTGTCCATTTATAATAACCAACCACTGCACGGGATGATAGCTGCCATCGACATGTACATCACACATTCTGATCAGCATTTGGCTTTCAAATTCATCTCTGCCTTGAAAAAATTCCTAGGAACGGTAACGAATCATTTTATAAATATATTGTCTTGTAAAAGTGAGGCTTGTAATATGGTGACCCCTCCGAGCTTTGCAGAAATGGGAGAAAGCATCGAATACATTATCAGATCTTCAGGATTAAAGCCGGACGATGGTGAGAAGGAAAAAACTGAACACCTCTCTAATGCGCACCAATTGTTACTCAATAATATTTGGCTCAACTTAAAGGTGAGTTGTAAATCTATAATTTACCTTTACAAAAGTTTTACCGTCATTTGTTATATTTCATATTTATTTTCATTTTAAGTATTTTCTTGACTCCCATTCGGAAGGTCGCGGGTTCGAACCCGGCGTGCGCAAAGATGACCGTCCGTGGTCGAGTGGTAAGACACTTGACTCCCATTCGGAAGGTCGCGGGTTCGAACCCGGCGTGCCCAAATAATTTTTATTTGATTAATTTGTGTTATTTCACAATTAATTAATAAAAATAATATATGTTATATTTGCGGCACGTTCCAGAGTGGAAGATACTCTCAGTGTCGCCCTGGTGTAAGACCACCATTCAGAATTGAAACGTTGCTTAATAATGGCTTTAGCCGTGTTTAGTGACTAGATCTGAATAGCCAGGTACTTTCCCACCTTCCTCTTCCCCATCTCCTTCCCTTCCCCACTTACCTTCAGCCTCACTACATACTCCAATTGGGGATGCCATAGTCTCACTGGCTCCAGAAGGGAGCAGTTGGGACTCTTGTGAGGTTTCTATATAAAAAAAAAAAATCATGTCTTCTAGTTCCTCAACATGGACCAACTGGTGTTTGTAAGCCTTCTTCTCTTCAAGGAGGGACATCGACATTGTAGATGAATTACTGCTTTTTATTCCTTCACATTTTTAGACCTATTGTGATGTCCACTCTCAAAACTGCAAGTTATCTTTTGAAAAGGCAGTGTTCTTTTAATACGGTTTAAGAGGGTTTCACTGTAGTCCTATAACTCCCTTGTTTTCTTGATTAGTTATGTATGTAATTTTGAAACCTTCAATCATAAAATCAAACCTATGCAGAATTTATTTAGCATTTTTAGCAAATTAATTAATTCATCCTTTTCTAGGCATGCTGTGATCTTTCAAGCACTCTGATAATCCATCAAACTGGTAGATTACAAGATTCGGACATAGCGGCTTTGCTAGACATCAACATATCCGTTTTGACAAGATGTCGCCACAAAGGAGCTATTGAATCTGCAGGAACTTCCTTGGGTATTACAAATATTTCTTATCCTAAAAAATGTAAAATGCACTTTTTGTGTCCCCACTCGAGGCTTGTTTGCAGTGAGAAATTTAAAAAAAAATGAGGATTCGAGGAGGAGGAAGAGTAATTTCATCAGAATTGGATAGATATTATTTAATAAGTTAAAAAATTGTAACGGGATAATTTTTTAAATCGATTACTGAATACTTTTTCTAGGATTATCTAAATTATAGAGCACTAGTTGAAGTCCCCAGCGTTGTCCAGGCTTTATGTAGAATTTTTTGAAATCATACTTAGGCAGTGACCTTCCCCTTGTTTTGAAGGACAATTGCGCAAAATTTAACTGTAGATTGGTTCCCGGTGTCCGCCGTGCGGTCGCCCACCACAGACATCCTTCTTTATATAAATATATATATAGAGATGATGTTAAATAAAATTTTGATATCGCACAAAACTCTCGCTTGGAATATGTGCATTACCCCTCTCCAGTGAAAGAGGGTTAAACAATAAAACACTATAATTTAAATGCAATTCATTGTATAGTAGTATTCTAATGCATCTCTTTTTACATTCTTCTTTACATAAATATATATAGAGATGATGTAAAATAAAATTTTGATATCGCACAAAACTCTCGCTTGGAATATGTACATTGCCCCTCTCCAGTGAAAGAGGGTTAAACAATAAAACATCATAATTTAAATGCAATTCATTGTATAGTAGTATTCTAATGCATCTCTTTGTACAAATTCTTCTTTCAGGTCGTTCGGTGAAACACCTCACGTCACTGGATAATCTGGTTTACGATAAAATAATTTCCGACATCCTGAGGGAGTTCTTGGCTCAGTCTACATCGGAAAACGTTCACGGAGGGTCTGTCACAAGAAAGAGTGCGGGTTTAAGTATCTTGGTACACAGGATAGTCAGCAATGATTCGGAAATTGGAAAGGTAAATATTAAAATACATTACAAATGAATCTTTTGTTCACTAAAATAAATACATACATACTTACTAATTTTTGTGAAATAACAGAATCAGAACGTTGCTTATTAACTAGCTTTCTTCTTTCCCTACCCCATTTTTCAATCTTTCCCCAATTGGGGATTCCATAGTCTCACTAGATCCCTCTTCTAGTGGTACTCTTTCAGTTTACACATAAAAAACAAGAAATGAATACTTAGGACTGTCTTTTAGCAAATACATATTTTGAGAGTTATAATATTTTATGTGGGTGTATAATTCAAAGGCTTAAAGTCAGACAATGTTATCCAAAAAAAACATGGAAATAATTCTACTCTGAAAGTCAAATAACATTATCTACAAAAAAAAAATACCAATAAATCGTGGGCCTAATAAAGTAATAGGCCTCAAGCATATTTTGTAAGAAGGTATTTCCGCTTTGCAATAAAATCCAAATAAATGGAATATTTCTAATGTATCTCAAAACAAAAAATATTTACTAATAATAACACTCATATTTTATTAGACAAATGTTATAAACATTATTGTCACCTCACTTTTTTGTTGTTTCATGTAAAAATATTTAATAAAAAATTTGCAAACTTTGATAAATTATTCTTAAATTGCATTTGGAAACTTTGGATTCATAAAGGTGTCCATTTTAATTATTTTGTGGTTAACTTTTAGATTTGAATATAAAGTGTGATGTTTTCTCTTTTTAACACCGTTTATATAATATTTCTTACTATAATAGTAAGGGAGACACAACGATTTCCATGAGACCTATATGAGTTATTCCTAAAACCGAACAAATAGACCTGACTGGTTAAGCTCTCGAAATTAACTAACTAGAGACTTGCCTAACTTGCCTGGGGCAAGTCTCTATCTAAAAGATAGAGACATTTTGTTTCTCTACAAGAATCGATCCGGAATCACCTACTAAATTCAGAACATTAATTCTATCATTTTCCCTTTCAGCCATTGTTCTATCTCGCCATGGATGTTCTCCTGAGAGTTCTAAGTAAATCTGAGGTGCACCACGAACCAAGCAGAAACGTAGCTGCCCTGCTGAAGGAAAAAGACACAAGTGTTATTTCAGATGATATTCCGCTGGACATTGCCAATGAAAGGGATGTCCCACTGGCAAGGGCCCTGCACCTGTTGTGTCGCACTGTACTAGAAAGTTCTCTGGCCAATAATGTGATACAATTTGCTCCGCAGCTAGCAACCGTGTGCTTCAATCACTTAATAAATGATCAGTGGCAAGTGAGGTAAGAATACACATGATTATTTATTAATAAAACTAGGCATATACGCGTATTATGGTGGTAAAATAAAACAAATAATCAATTTGGTAGGCGGGTATCGTGAACTGCCGCCCCGAGAACCATTTATTGGATAATTAACACCCCTGCCATAGGTCACCCCAAGAGGTTTGCTATGGTGATCTCGCAGAGGTGCTCAGGTTCATGGGGTGAGGTTTATCTAGGTCTTGGCGGCGAATGCATTTGTCAATTACTGCGTGGCCAGCTGGGTCGGGAGGGACTGGCTGAGGGAGACCTTTTGAACTCTCCATCTCCTTGCACCGCAGTGGGAGGGATGGATTTGTACGTCCGTCACTCCTGGACACATTGACCCTCAGATTCCTACCTGCCCCTCAAACCTTTTTTCTTCCTAGAACTTCCTCTCATTCCTTTTCCTAAAAAGACCCTCCACACATCATCTCTAAAGATGACATAGGCCCTGAGGGATTTTTTCCCTCAGGGCCTCCTGTGTGGAGATAATGTAAAAAAAAATTAAATAAAAATTAATAACAAACAACAATAATACAATAGTAAAACTAATTTTAAAAAAAAGTATTATTATTAATTTGCATATTTGCAGTTATCCAAATTATGGCGGGGTGTTGGTTATCCAAATTATGGCAGGGGTGTTGATCCAAATTATGGCAGGGGTGTTGGTTATCTAAATTATGGCAGGAGTGTTGGTTATCCAGGCAGGGGTGTTGGTTATCCAAATTATGGCAGGGGTGTTGATCCAAATTATGGCAGGGGTGTTGGTTATCTAAATTATGGCAGGGGTGTTGATCCAAATTATGGCAGGGGTGTTGGTTATCTAAATTATGGCAGGGGTGTTGATCCAAATTATGGCAGGGGTGTTGGTTATCTAAATTATGGCAGGAGTGTTGGTTATCCAAATTATGGCAGGGGTGTTGATCCAAATTATGGCAGGGGTGTTGGTTATCTAAATTATGGCAGGAGTGTTGGTTATCCAGGCAGGGGTGTTGATCCAAATTATGGCAGGGGTGTTGATCCAAATTATGGCAGGGGTGTTGGTTATCCAAATTATGGCAGGGGTGTTGATCCAAATTATGGCAGGGGTGTTGGTTATCTAAATTATGGCAGGAGTGTTGGTTATCCAAATTATGGCAGGGGTGTTGGTTATCCAAATTATGGCAGAGGTGTAGATCCAAATTATGGCAGGGGTGTAGATCCAAATTATAGCAGGGGTGTTGGTTATCCAAATTATGGCAGGGATGTTGGTTATTCAAATTATGGCAAGGGTGTTGGTTATCTAATAAATTAGCGGCGGCGGTACCCATGTCCGACTCCTAAATTGAAGAGATGGTGCAACTAGATTCAAAATTAAATATTGATGTGTTGTATAACATGTGCTGAAAAAATTAATCATTTTTGAGTCAACAAATACAGATTTACTATTAGTACATAACAAGTATTGTCAAAATTTAATTTCACCTTTTTTTTCAGGAATGCCGCCTTACAATTGTATGGAGCGTTAGTTCCCAAACTGATCGGACAAAGAAAGAGTCAAGGCGAAGATAACTTTGTGAAATCTTGTGTATCTCCAGATGAACTCTTTTCACATGTTCCCTCACTTTGGAATTACATCAAAGATAGTCTGCAAGAGGCTTCTATTGCAGCAAACACACTAACTGCCCACTCAAACATTGTTCCAATACTGAGTCTACTCTCGAGTATGGCAAACAGGTACGCTGTCAATCAATACTGCTTAGAAGAAACTGAGAAATTCGGTATAAGCGTCGCAAACCTTGATGACATCTTTCCAAATTTGATCATGTTAATCGGAAGTCCAATCTACAACATTAGAAATATATCTGCAACCATAACGGCGTCATTTTATGACTTGACAACCTTTGTAGATCATTGGAATGTTATCAAAAATTGTCTTTTAAGAGAGAATGAACTTCACGGGTACATGCTTACACTGAAGCAGCACGTAATGTACTACATTAGTTTCAAAAACTATTTGTTCAAGCAGGAAGAGCAAGACGAGATTTTGAACACATTAAAAACCGTCCTTGATAATATGAACATGATAAGTGTTGAAAAAAACTCTTCATTCATTGTGAAAGCTTTGCATTTAGAAATTGAACAGTTGTTGAATGAAGACCAAAGAGATTATGTCAAGTTAGTTGGAGATGGCTTTGAAACTTTGACAGAATACAATGATAATGTAGATTTCCAAATTGGTATACATCATTGGATGCAGCTTAATGTAGTGCATGCCATTCAAAATTGCCACGAGTTTGAATTATTACCCATTTTGAAACAGTGTGTCAACAGCAACAGTGCTATTCTCGTCGATTTAGACTTCTGGTCAGTAGTTAAAGGACGCATCGATTGTTCACTAAGCTCGGATCACAAAACACTTCAAGAAATATTTGAATATTTGATTGAATTATCGTGCGAAAGGAAGAAGCGAGTTAGCAAACTTATTTATGAAATTTTGTATGTGCTTTCGGCCAATTGTGGATCCATTACATACACCGGACTGCTTGGAAGGATCTATTGCAACTTATACATCGAAGATGTTATGCAATCTTATCATTATGGTTATTTGCTACCGCTAATATGCTCGATGGCTTGTGATAAAGACATTTCGTGCACCAACACAGACTTGCATTTAGAATTATCAAAGGTTTGCAAGCAGTTGTCTAAGCCTGAGCGTTTTGAAGCGGCGAATCGGAGAATGGCAGCAGTCTCTATGAAGCATTTGGTTAAACTTTTGCAATACTATCGTCAGAAGAACATTGATACTGAAAATGTGCACGAAATAAAGTGTAATATATTGGTGGCTTGTCTGTGGCTATTGCAAGATGAGGACAGCAGCCTGAGAACTGAATGTTCCAGAATGTACCTGTTGCGAAAAGACAGTGATGTGTTAAGCTTTCACCCAAACATACATATCGGCACTATCCTCAGTGCATCATACCTTCAAAAGATATTCTGCGGTTCGAAAAGCCATATTATCTCATTCTTGCAGACTTTATTAAAAGAGATTAACGCAAACACCTACAAAAAGATGGAGAATGATCTGCAGAATCCCTTTGATCACAATACTCCTAATGTATATTGGGAACCCATGTTAATGTATAAGAATGCTATGAAATTAAAAATGGCTTTGTAAGGATTTAATATCATTATACTACATAAGATGAATCAGGTCTTTAGTGAATTTTAACCATTTTTTAAGTTTAAGACAATTTAATACTATTAATAATTTTATTATAATATTTGAAATGTTTTTAAAGTTTGATATGGAAAATGTACGCAAGATTGGCCTTTATAAGACGGCTACATCATAAATAATGAGATCCTTGAATATTCTATAATAAAGCTGTCAGTATCTTGATAAGTGTTTTGTCAAATCTATTGGATACATTCAGAATTCTAGTCGATACATTTTGAATGTTAGAGTTAACTAAATTGGATACTCATTAATTATAAAAGATTTATTTTATTAAATACATAACCTACATAAAATGTAATCTTATTTTTGTAACATTTTTATCAATAACATCATTAGTTTAGTTGCCATATTTTTTTATCTTTATATTGCTTCTAATTCAATCATCTATGTATAATTATTATTTTAAATGAATATGTATTTAATTTAGGCTTATCCATTGCACTACTACTAATAAATAATTATTACAAAAATAAAAGATTTTGAGATTATTTTTCCTTTTATTTAATAAAATGCTATAACAAAAGTATTTCAACTGACTAGAATGTTCATTATTAAAGGATAATATGTTTTATTTGGATATGTAAAATGAAATAAAATGTTTTTGAGTACAGATTTCATTGATGAAAGAATAATTTATAGAACCAGTTACATCATAATTAATACACATTAATAATAGCTCATGATTACAGAAAAATTATTCAGCCGAGGATCCAGTATTTCGATTGCTGAAGAAAGAGTAAGAACATTATTAGAATATGTCATGACTCTACGTTCAACTAGAATAAAATAAAAATTACCAACATAAATAATATAGTAATATGTAATATTATAAGTTTTACAATTTACAAACAAGAGAATGCATCTAGTGGTAGCAGATGCGCAGAAAACAATTTTGGAAGGAGATGGAGTCAACTGAAAACATCACCATTATGGATTCCTGAATAGCTTTGTCAAAGCTGCACATTATGCAAAGAGCAAAGCGCATTTTCTAGTTTGCCAAGATCTGTGTGCATTCAGAAGTATATTATCAGATTCATCTATAAAATTTTCAATTAAAAAAAAAAAACATAATAATATATCATAGCCATACAAGCCACCAACCCTCATGCAAGAGTGTTGAGATGTCTAAATTTGAATGTTAGACAAATAATTAAATTTGGAAGCTTCAAATTTTTTTCTATATTTATAAGTTTATGTAACATTTTTGGTTTCAAATTTGCAGTATCTCAAAAATGTGTGTTGTGGTTTAGTGACTTTTGCCCGAACGGCGACGTTGTGAGGTGTTTAGGATAAAAAGTGGTAAAAATATTAAATTAATGTACATAATATCTAGCAAGACGTTGCTTCCAAATTAAGTCAAATAAAACAGACATCCATATAAAATTGAGTTGAGAGAATACACAACTCCTTTTGACTACCAGGCCCCTAGGAAATAAATTATCTGAGGAATTCAAGAAAGAATTTTTCAAGAGGAATTTGAAAGAACTTCAATAGATTTTGTTAGTAAAGTTAGTTACACAAACTCTTGTGATATGTCAAAAGAAGTCAGGTTAGAGGAACTTCTGCACGGCCGGTTTTGTACAAAATGTAGTTTTGGATTTGAGGCCAAAATACCCAAATAAACTGAAAAATTATTTTTGTAATAAAAGATATATGTCAAATATCTATTTCGGACAGGAACTACTTTTTTTTTGCTTTTAAATGATAACATAGGTAATTAAAGAAATCAATTTTGGTTCATTTTGGAAGCAACTTTGGAATTTTTTGTGAGTTATTTATAATCATTAAAAAAAATGTACCTAATCCTTGGTTTCAATATAATAAAAAATGTTAAAATGTAAAAAGTGAGGTTCTCTGGGTAGTAAATTTTAATATATGAATGACAAGCTTTTCTTCAGATATAAATAGGTAATTTATGTAATTTAAATTTACACCCATCAAAATAGTTTCTATAATAATATTTTTAATTTTATATTTCATCATATTTAAAAATGATTATAGTAAAATTATTTTTTTAAATATTTACATTTATTCACAAATAAATTGTCCACGTTGCCTTTAAAATCAAAAAATATTAAAAATTTTAATAGCTTATATTTTATAATTTAAAACAAATATAAATAAAGTAGCTCCTGTCCTTTGACATACCTTTTTATTAAAAAAATCATTTTTCAGTTTGGTTGGGTATTTTGGCCTCAAATCCAAAACTACATTTTGTATGAAAACACATTTTGAGAAGTATTAATCATTACGATTAACAGATGCTACACTTTTCTATCATTTTATCTCTTCAGTGCTCTAAAGTTACCTTTTTTATCCCAATGGTCTCATGTTATTATAAGTTTTGTATAGGTATTTGGTACTTACTAGGTGGGAATGGAATCATCGAACTGTATTGAAACTATATGCCTTCCTGGCACCATCACCAGTCCAAGAACTCTGGGTTCTTCTCCATCCGATTCTGCTTTCAAATATTCCGAGCATGAGCCTGGAAAGAAAATTGAGAGGTTATTTGGTTTCTTGTTTGCATTAATTTCAGTTCCATGACAAAACAGAAATTAAAGAAGTTATATTATTTTATAAATTTTGTGTTTTGTCATACTAAAAGGCCCCAGACGGAGCTATTCCGTTAGAAACTTCTGGCAAATGTCACATTATACTGACAAAATCAAACATGCATCCAAAATCAAACATGGCGAATTTCATTGGTCTTGTATTGTAAATTTTAACTTTGAACAAGAAAAGGAACTTTAGGACATCTTTTACTATCTCCCACGACTTAGATGATTGTTTGCTATAAATTAAGTTGAAACCAACTGTTATTAAAATAATTTGTGTTTAATTAATAGTAGTTCCAGAGTGGAAGATACTGTCAGTATCGCCCTGGTGTAAGACCACCATTCAGAATTGAGACGTTGCTTAATAATGGCTTTAGCCGTGTTTAGTGACTAGATCTGAATAGCCAGGTAATTTCCTACCCTCCTCTTCCCCATCTCCTTCCCTTCCCCACTTTCCTTCAGCCTCACAACATACCCCAATTGGGGATGCCATAGTCTCACTGGCTCCAGACGGGAGCAGTTGGGACTCTTGTGAGGTATTCTCTATAAAAAAAAAAAAAAAAAAAAAAAAAAAAAAAAAAAAAAAAAAAAAAAAAAAAAAAAAAAAAAAAAAAAAAATTAAAATAAAAAAAAATAAAAAAATAAAAAAAAAAAAAAAAAAAAGCAGTGTATGGAATTCATAACTTGGTTTAATCTGAATGGTGGTCTTTCACCAGGGCGCTACTATAAAGTATAGTAAAGCGCTCATGTAATCACCACTCGATTCCACCATCCAATGGTAAAACAGATTATTTGTACACTTATAGACATCATCTGGCGGTGTTAACTTTGATTACACAATAAACATTCTCATTAACATTCTAGCCAAAAATGCACTTGGCTCAAAGTTAACCATTCATTGTAGTTTTACAGTGCCGATTTACAAATTCTTTTCATAGGGAATCAAGCATTTAACATAACCTTATTATTTGATTAAAATGTAAAGATTTCACCTTACCTAATATAACGTTGGCGTCTCTATCTGTGCAAACGAAAACACCAACAAGAATTCTGCCATCAGTCATTTCTATTCTGAAGTTTTTATTCAGCCATTGTTTGAGTTTTTGTTTTCCCTCCGAAACGACGGGAGCCTGGAAAATATTAAAATAATTAGAGACCGAACAAAATATTGATTGTAATTTAGTATATTACATAGTCAACAAGCTTACAATTTCAGATTCAATATTCTCTTCAGCAAGCGTCTCATCATTTAAAGTTTTCATGGTTATGTGATTATAAACTTGATGAATTGAGCTGAATTTACGTTAATTTGCGAACTAGAAATATATTTATTTGCAGAAAGCGTTTAAATATCTAATAATTCATATTTTTGGTCATCAAATCGAATCAAAACCAAATCCAGATTGTCAAAATTTTGACAGCTCGAAGCAAAACAAAAATGAATTTGCTTAGAAAATTTTATGACATCGTCGCAATAGTGATGGATATTATCGAAACATTATGTTAATCGGCATATTCGATTCCGAAACATTATTAATCGAAAAGCATGACTTAAGACGATAGACTTCGCTTTTCGGCCCATACAAAAAGGACGCCCGGGAAAAAACACTTTTCTACATCGAAAATTGCACAAAATGAATAATTTTTTTTATACTGCCTTCTAGAGGGTGAAAACTATGTCGGTATGTTTTCGAATTTTCGATGCGTTTCGTATTAACGTAAACATTCACTGTCAATAATGTACGATTTATCAAAAAATATTATTTAAGGAAAAAGTGTTGCTAACGCAACTCTCATAAAGAATTATAAAATTATAAAAAGCTACCGACGTAACTTCTTCTTTCTAAAAAAAATATATATTTTTTTAATTTTAATTTCGTGAAAGTTTCGGTGTAGAAAAGTGTATTCTCCATAAACCCCTTTTCGAGCGATTTCTGTAGGTAAATTTGAGCGTTGTCTCATTCGCACATTTCGCATTCGCATGTATTGTAAGTGTGCGTGAGCTTATTGTGAGCGGGACAGAATGACAGACGCGGGTGTTCCGCGTGTCGTTCAAAGTCTAGCCTCTTAATCATGTGCCTATAAAAAACATTAATTACGTGATATACAATCTTGGAGTGATTATTGAACTGGAATTATCAGAATGTATTCAAACAAATAATAGGAACATGAACAAATTATAAATATATTTTTTCAGGGTCTGCTAAAGTATTGTTTCTATTTAAATTAGTTGGAATATTAGTTCAAAATGCTTGGTGCAAGTTTCCGAGACTCCAGATACTAATATCTACAGCCTGTATGTCGGACAAATATCTATGACCTTCAGAGTGAAGACTAATATCTACAGAGCTAAGGTCGGATTAATTTCTATGATGGTCCCAGTGGTGACGAATATCTATGGAGTGTAGGTGGGACTAATATCTACAGAGCAGAGGGCAGCTGAGCAAGAGGTTGTACGGAAAAGCATAAATTACGTAAAGGCTTAAACGTTTAAAGTACGTACATGAAGTTTTTGCATAATATGACGTATTTTGCTGTAATGTTGAAATTGGCGTAGCGCCTGCTCGTGTCAAGGCAAGAAAAACATCCCAGTATTCAAGTAGTTTAGCGGCTAGTCTAGCGGTTTGTGATACAAAAGAAAGTACCCCTTCGTAGCGCCTGCTCGCGTCAAGGCAAGAAAAACATCCCAGTTTAGCGGCTACGCTAGGTTTGTGTAACATGGTTTGTGATACAAAAGAAAGTTCTTTAAACTGCAAACGCAATATTACGTTATGCCAATATGCTATACATAATTGCCAATCCAACCTCTGCCAATACTGTAGATATTCGTCTACATCACCTGTTCCGTAGATATTAGTCAGCAGTTTGAGCTGTAGATATTCGTCCTCACTTTGGTTCCCATAGATATTGTTCCAACGTACCTCGTATAGATAGTTAACACATGGATTCTCATAGATATTTGTCCGCTTTGTTCAGTTTTTGAAATTCCTGTAGATATTAGTAGACGCCTCATTACAAAACATTCGATTGCACCCACCACTAATTATTTGTGACTAGATCATAGATCACATGAAAAATAGAAGTTTTTTCTATGTGTCAAACGTCAAACGCAAAACTGTCAAATTCTGTCAAAATGCGTGGAAATATGAATGGTCAATAATGTCAAGTGATATATTTAAACTGGATTTTAAATACTATAAGTCAAGATGTCCTCCACCAAATTTTTCAAAGGTCATTGATTTTTCATATCCGAAAGGACTGCAAGATGTAAGTGTCACAGAATTGGCAATTTTAAGGTTATATTTTGTGTAAAAATATAACAACATTGTTTTGAGGCACTGGTAACTATTTTTACCAAACTGTACCTACAATCAATTCGCGCTTCTTAAAGTTAACAAAGAACCATTAAAATGCATTATTTTTCAATTCCGGTAACTGAATTACTTACTACTAGCCATTATCTAACTACTACAATTTTTTTAGAACTTAGTGCATATTAAGTGTGTCCCTACTTTGTAATTATTTACCATGATTTTAATTTGCTACTTTTTCAGGGTATTAAAGAATTACAAATAGACAAAAACTGTAAATCAGATGATTTGACATTTAAATATGGCTTACGTCCCTTAAAAGAATGGAAAGGTTTTACTCTCGATAGAAGAAAAGGTTTGATATTCATTAGAAACCCCTTTTTAAATATCGGCCAGAGATTTTGGATAACAAAGTGCTTGAACGACTACACCAAGAAACCCAATAAACTTAATCTAGATGTTCATGGCGATGTAAAAGCCTCCGAAGAATGGTGGGATGCTTGCAATCAGGATATTAACATTAGAGACAAGGATCTTCAAAAGAAATTAAGATGGTCAACTCTAGGATATCACCACAATTGGGACTCAAAGGTAGTTTTTCTTTTACCTAAAATAGTGTTTTAATAAAATAACTGTTTGGTTTACACATTAACTATAATTAGCCAAAGGAAATCAACGTTATTTTGCTGACGAACAATGTTTTTTCCGTACTGAAATTGTTTGTATTTATAATATCTGCTTGATTAGATGATTTTTTATCATTATAAAAGTTTTGATTAGTTTAATATGAATATGTTAACAATAAACTTACGCGTGGAAAGTAATTCTGCTTGATTTGTTATGTATTCCTGACCTTGAATTGCATTCTTTCACAATGCATTTACGCATTTTGGGGATCGTTTTGATCGCGTGTCGTTCGGTCTGGTTGGCGTCACTTTGAGCACTGAACTGACATTAGGCGGGAAGGCGACTGTGGTCGAATGTGCAGTGGCAATGCTTTGGTGCGGAAATTGTCGATCTATAAGTATATATCAATGCTTGCACCAATCTTACTAATATTATAAATGCGAATGTTTGTATGGATGTATGTATGTTTGTTACTATTTCACGAAAAAACTACTGAATGGATTTTAATGAAACTTTACAATAATATAGCTCATACATCAGAATAACATATAGGCTTTATAATATAAAGCTAGCTATTTTCAATATATTATAAATAATAATTGTTGTTTAATAGAAAATGTCAAAATTTGAGAATGACATTTTGCAAAACAATCAGATTTCATTTAAAACATAATTCTATTTTAGAAAATTAGAGAATTTATTGGAAGTACGAGCCTAATACATACTTTGAATGGAATCAAGAATTATCGATATTTTAAATAAATAGGTTTATAGAAGTACTAATCCTGCGCAGACGAAGTCGCGGGAAGAAGCTTGTGTATTTATAAAAATATTAATTTGTACTTCTTTTTTATATTATTTATTCCAGGTCTACACAGAAGACAATAAAAACAATTTTCCAAATGATCTAGCAGAAATGTGCAAAATTGTTGCAAAATCAGTTGGTTTTGAAGATTACACACCGCAAGCGTCCATAGTGAACTATTATCACATGGATTCTACTCTGGCCCCCCACACAGACCACTCTGAAGTCAATTTAGAAGCGCCTCTGATCTCTATCAGGTATTTAATATTTGATTTACTAATGACATAATTTTTTTTTTTACGCACCAGACTTTTAGATCCGGGTTTAGTTTTCCCCATAGGAAAAACTAAACCCTTTCACACACTTTTCCATAAAAATGATCATCTAGTAAGCAAGTGTATTATATAAGTATAATTAATACAAAACAATACAAGAACAACATGTTAACCTATTACACTATTAAATGGGAAAATAATTCACCGACTCCAGATATTTTCATCTCAGAGGGTTCGGCTCGGTGGAATTCCTAATTTGACCGATAAATCCTACTGACCCCTCATTATAAATATTTAAAAAAATCTTTTGTAATCCTACATGTATTTAAAATGACTGATTTTTGCATTTTTATATACAAATTCTTTGACAAATCTAATATGCCTAAATTTTTAATGAGAGAGCTAGGTATAATGCCAGTAGCCGAAATAACAAATGGTAATATTTTGAGAATGCCAAATTCTTTTCATTTCATTTCCTAAATCTGTATACATAACCTGTATTAACCGCTTGGACACATAAGCTTGTTTTCACGATAATTTCACGTAGGTAGACATAGGAATGACGTATGTCCCGTACCTGAGTTATTAAATAAATTGTATTAAATGGCCCGGATTGCCAGAGGTCCTGGGTTCGTGTCCCAGATGTATCCGTATCTTTTTCTGATTTTTCTGTTTCGGATTTTCGATTGACTTTCGCTAATATTATATTCATTAATTAAAATGTTATAATTTGAGGTTTAACTCATTAACAACTCAGGTACGGGGCATACGTCATTCCTATGTCTACTTATGTTAAATTGTTGTGAAAACAAGCTTATGTGCCCAAGCGGTTAAGTTAAAAATAAAAATAAAAACATAATTAATTATATAAATCGATTGTCCAATTCATTAGTCAAACAACTCTGAAAAATCTAAATTATGGTTGAGTATGCAGTTGTATGTAGAAGTGTAACCTCTATCTAGTATAATATTCAGATTACTCATAGACACCACCAAATCACTTATAATGCAGTAAAACTAGCAGTGAATTAAACAAAATGTTGATGTTTTTTCGGACACTAGTAGGGTTTTCAAAATGTTATACAAATGTACTGGAACATTATGCCGAACATTATATATTAGGCACATGTACATACATTTGATTTATGGTGAGCATTTTAATATTGAGCCAAACTTGGTAAAACTTTGCTCTGCAAAGCAAACTCAATGGTCACATTGACTGTATGTTAACATTCTATGATTGATTAAACAGGGGATTATTATACATAAAAATTGGGCTTTTATTTTTAATAAACTTTTTTCTACAAAATTTGTGAGGTAAAAAACATTTATCCTTTCCTCTCAATACACTTTGTACGTTTGGAGTTGTGTATGGAGAACATGAATTTTTATCGAAAATTTGTTCATTTTCGCATGTATAACCCATTAAAAATGCCCGAAGTCGTGTTACTTTCTGTATATAGCTACATTTATTGTATTTTTATTTTATTTAGTAAAAGATTACACATATTATATTTTACAACATTTATTAACTAGGAGGAATCCCGAATTTGTGTGACTTGATTGTTAAATTCATGTAATTTTTTTTTTTTTGTATTCTTCATTTGAACACCCCCTAAACTGCCAAAGCAGTTTGTCAGCAGGTCAATTTAACAATAATTACAATATAATGCTAAAGTACACATATTACAAGAAACCACAATATGCAAAATAAGTACAGAACAATAACTTATGATATAATAACAATACAAAGGCATATGGAAAATACATACAGAGGACTTTTAAGTAATTGCAATACAACGGCATAAAATATTCAGACAGACAGTTTTAACACAGGCAAATTACTCATATTTATATTTATTTATATGTAAGATAAGATTATAAAAACTATCAATATAAAAAAGCTTGATCTACTAACCATTTTTTAATTTGGTGGTGCAATTTGATTGATCTTTTATGTGCATTGGAATCTTATTAAATATGGTAGGCACAAGATAAGAAAAAGTCCGTTGTCCGTATTTATTTGCAATTTTCGGAATGGACCTACCCTCATTTTTACTAAATCTTGTGCCATGTGTATGATCTACTTTTTCTTTGTAAATTGAATCAGACATTATGTTTTGGCATACAATTTTAAACCATAATATTCCTCGAATGGGTAATATATTAACTGACTCATATAATAATTTTGTGTCTCTTCTTTGTGCATAAATATTTTTGCTTACCAAAAGCTTGATCATGGAGTTTTGGATTGATTGAATGTAACCTATATTTACATTAGTCTTGCATGAGTTTGCCCAAGATGTTATTCCGTATCTGATTGTAGATTCCGCTAGTGATAAGTAGATTATTTTTAATGTACTTGTAGGCATAAAATATTTAATTTTGTAAATTCGACCCGCAATAGCTCGTAGGCGTTTGCAGATGTTGCTTATATGAGTATCCCATTTCATATGTGCGTCTACAGTTATCCCTAGATATACATACGTTTGTACTAGTTCAATGGTTCCACATTTACAGGACTGTGAAGAATTGTGTATAATAATAATGAGAGTGTTAAAAAATTACAAATGAAACACTTCTTTCATTAGACGTGTACACAAGATATATAGGCGGCACGGGGTACAATGAATTTGTAGTAAGAGTCGAGGGGTATGCAGGCTCAAAAAGGTTGACAACCGCTGCTTTAATGCTTATTAAAAAGTACGCAATTTTTTTCAAACAATTATGTTTTTACTTGAAAGCCTGGATCTTAATTAAGTTTTCAACATAATTGCCACCTACATTAACCTTTTGTATGTTGGATGATATTTGCCCATATGATGACCGTGTACCGTAGAAAATTAATTACAAAGAATTCCGAGAAGCTACATTATTGAAATTAAAAGCAATGTCTGGAATGATTGCATAACATCATGGCTGATCTACTCTCAATTAACCAACTACTATTCATTTTCTACTCAAATTTTACCAACAAATTTTACTGTTCTAAATGTTTTTTTTTTTTTATTATACAAATTATTTTAACTATTTTACCAACAAATTTTACTGTTCTAAATGTTTTTATTATACAAATTATTTTTATTATTTTACCATCAATTTTTATTGTTTTAAAGGTTTTTATTATCCAAAGTATTTGAATTATTTAACCATCAAATTTTATCGTTTTAAAGGATTTTATTATTCAAGGAATTTTATTTATTTTAACATGAAATTTTATTGTTCCAAATGTTTAATCTATTTATTTACTTATTTTTTATTTTTACCATCTAATTTTATTGCTCTATTGCAATCAATTGTGATGGTTCACAGACGCAAAAAGGTTAATATACTTGCCATATAAAAATGAATTTTGTAACCAATAATATGACACCTAACAAATCAAACCTATCAATCTACCATCAAAACATTAGATCAATAAACAAAAATTTTGACCAATTCCTCATCCAGCTCGAACTTACTAAAATCAAATACGACATAATTATCCTGACAGAATGTTGGCTAACACCTTCTTATACCCCCAAATACATCCTCAATTACACCCACAACCAAACCACAAAACACTACAGACAAAACGACGGTATAGTAGTATACACATTAAATGACGCTCATAACTCGTATAATGTCAAAGAAATTACCATTAATAATTCAAACTGTCTTCTAATTACCCACAACGTCAACACATGTATCATTGCACTTTACCGCTCTCCATCTAAACCAAATATCTCCCCATTTTTGCACGACTTAAACTACTGTCTCACTGAGCTAAACAATATAAAAAACGTAGTTTTAATTGGAGATCTCAACATCAACATTCTTAAAAACAATGAACATCCTCAGTGCCAAGACTACTTAAATACAGTAATGTTTCATGGTATGGAAAGCACAATAAATACACCAACAAGATGTACACAATACTCCTCCTCGTGCATCGACCATATTATGGTAAAATCAACCAACCAATACACCTCTCAAATCCATACGTCATCAATTACAGATCACTACGCCACTTCCCTCACAATGGGTTCCAAACACAACGAACAAACCAAAGCTTCAACTGCAATAACTAAGAAAACAATTGACTATGACAACCTCAACAAAATGATTAATTCCAAATCCTGGGACATACTCCACAATATAACAAACACAGACGATGCTTGGAACTACTTCTCTACCTACCTACAAGACACCCTTAACCAGAACACCAATTTTACCACCAAAACCTTTCCTAGGGCGATCAAACCTCTGAAACCATGGATAAACCATACTATTATCAATTGCATTCGTAAACGGAACTCCATACATAAAAAATGTGCCACAAATCCATACGATATTACACTCCATAATTTCTACAAAAGATACAGAAATATTTGTACGCAAGTCATCAGGAAAGCCAAGAATATATACTATAATAAAAAAATCTCCGAATGCAACAATGACCCTAAAAAAATATGGAAAATCCTCAAGGAAGCTACCAACTCCCACAAAGCCACCGACGTCTTAAACACTCTCAATATCAATGATAATACGGTAGATTTCACATCGAACCCTAACACAATCGTCAATCATATCAACAATTATTTTGCAAATGTAGGTTCGGAACTAGCAAAAAAAAATAAAACCAAATAACTATTCACTTGGCCCTGGCGACCGCCCAACCAACAATGAATTCCCAACACGTTTCGTACTTAAAACGGTTACAGAGAACGAAGTTTCTATAACAATAAACTCTCTCAAAAATTCTTCATCTGCGGGCATAGACGAAATACCCAACACTATTCTTAAAAAAATTGCCCCTGGTATAATTCGCCCTTTAACTCATCTTCTCAATGCTAGTATCCGACATGGCCATTTTCCCACCATTCTAAAACAAGGTCTTATTATCCCTATCTTTAAAACAGGCTCCAAACTTAACATTAACAATTATCGCCCTATAACGTTGCTTAATTCCCTTTCCAAAGTATTTGAAAAGATCGTTAATAAGAGTCTGATGGAATACCTGGAAACCAACAACCTACTATCGCCTTGTCAATTTGGCTTCAGAAAACACAAAAGCACCAACGATGCCATAGCCACGGTACGGTCTCTGATCACATTTCTGGCCACCTAGATAAAGGTTCAAAATGTCTATCTGTATTTCTTGACCTCTGCAAAGCTTTTGACACAATCTCACATATCAAATTAAAACACAAAATGTTCAACATGGGTATTAGGAATAAGGAAATAGACCTTCTCTCCAGCTTCTTATCTGGCAGATCCCAATGTGTTAAACTCAGATCAACAAAGAGTCATAATTTACCAATTAGTTATGGGGTTCCGCAAGGCAGTGTGTTAGGCCCAACGCTCTTCCTAATATATATTAATGAATTGTGTAAGCTAGATATCGACGCCACTATTGTCAGTTTCGCCGATGACACAGTCCTACTATTCCAAGCGAAAGACTGGCCTACCGTATACGCCAAAGCGGAGATAGAAATTCAAAAGGTGAAACACTGGCTTGACTCTAACTCATTAACTCTAAATATATCGAAAACCAAATATTTACTGTTTAGTCTCAATAATATTCTAAAGTCAAACCTAAACCTAACACTAAAAATACACGAATGTAAAAATTCATCTCCGAACTGTAATTGCGACTGCCCATGCCTTGAACAAGTTAACAATATCAAATATTTAGGATTAACCTTTGACACACACCTTAATTGGAAACAACATATCCATAACATTACAAATAAAATTCGTAGATCTATATACTTCTTCAAACAAACACGCAATTTCCTAAACCTAAATCTTTTAAAATCTGTTTACTACGCACTATGTCAATCACACATAGAATACGGAATTTTAGCTTGGGGAAATGCTGTTTCTAGTGCCCTTGACCCCATTATTAAAGCACAAAAATTAATCATTAAAATAATTCTTAAACTCCCTCTCACTACCAGCACTGATACGATCTTCAATACTTTCAACGTTATGGACATAAAACAGCTCTTTGCAAAATCCATCTTGATTAATTTACACAAAAACGACAAAACGCTATACCAAACAACACAAGCGGTACACAATACCCGAACCAAAAACAAAGAAATTCTCCAAACTCCTTTTACTAAAACCACCTTTGGACAAAGACATTTTAAATACATAGCTTGCAAACTATACAATACACTACCAGCTACGATTAGACAAACAGAAACAATGACCAAATTCAAAAGCGAAATAAAAAAATGGCTTGCAAGTAAAGGACGTTTCACTATAGCAAACATATGTAAAACCAATTGCACTTAGACAAAAATACCCAATTACGTACGACCTAATAAAAAATAAATAAAATAAAAAACAATAGAATCCCGTCAAATAAACTAACATAATTATCATTTTAATATATATTTCTATCCATTTATTCCATTTCCAATTCATTTTACTATAATATCATTTTAATATATATATGTAATATCATGTATATTTCTATCAATTTATTCCATTTCCAATTCATTTTACTGTAATATCATTTTAATATATGTATGTAATATATGTTTAATAACCTTTCCTGTGATTTGTAAGATCAAACTCTTTAGAGAATTAATTCACACTTCCAATCAACTGCCTTTTATTGTATTGAACCTAAAATGTAATTAACCTTCATATTCAAATAACCATGTTTGTATACAATTTATGTAACTCTACGTCTGTCTCGACACAGGTTTACCCTAGTGAGACAGGCATTGAAAAAAATAACATGTAATTATAATATATGTATAGATTAAATAATAAAAAAAAAATATTGGCGCAAGCGATTCTGACCTTGTCCTTCTACAGTTTCTTTATGCATAAGGGTTAAAATCGCATTTAAGCAATTAACCGCTCATGTGCCGCTGGCCTATCGGCGAGCTAGCAACAGAAGAGAGGTTAAGGCTCTTGTCATACCCTATGACCAGTTCCTGTATACCATTATTATTGAAATCTGCCACCTGATTTGCCAATGACTGCTGTATGGCCATTTTGACATAGTCATCGGTGTCTTTGCTCTGATCGACAGGGGAAAGGTAATGCAGAGAGGATGGACCATCACAGAACTCTGTCTTGACACAAATCCCTTGTCTCACTATTCTTCTGTTATTTTGACTTTTTAACATTTTGAACTTTTGAACTTTTTATTATTTGTAAAATCCAATAAATGACATTTTCTTATTTTACAGTTTTGGGCAGTCTGCATTATTTTTAATCGGAGGCGAGACTAAAGACATAAAACCAGATGCGCTATTTCTTCATAGCGGGGATATTTTGATAATGTCCAAAGAGTCAAGACTCTGTTACCACGCTGTTCCAAGAATCATCTCTGCTCCCGGAAACCCATGGGATGACATTGACTGTAATGAAAATATTTTGTATAAAGCTAATGACTTTTCAAAGTTCTATGATGAATCATTTTGGAAACCCTTTGGGAACTATCTTACTGGATCCAGAATCAACTTGAATGTTAGACAAGTTCTTTTTAAAGATCAAAACACTCTTGAAGATGGCAGATGATGGCAAAGAATTTGATCCTGATAGAACTGACAGCTATTGTGCAAAATCTACAATTCGTTGGCCATTTACAGAAAACCAAACAGTATGTATTGAGAACTTTTTCATTGCCTGCTGTAAATAAGGTACAACAATACGTATTAAAGCTACTAAGCTCTACATATTATATACTTATATAAAATATCAGGGATGTATCAGTACCTAATAGGAGACTGATGTGGAATCGATTGTTAAAAATAAATATACCGAGAAAAAAAGAGACCGGTGCTTCTGAATATCCAGTTCCAGTGAAAGCAAAGAAAAATTTTAAGCATCTCACTCAACCGACCTGTGCACACAAACCCAGATAACAGATATTAACTAACTATTCTCCAATTTGAAGACTTTTTGATCTAAGAAAACAGATTCCATTGGCCGTGACAAAATCCAGGCGCTCGAATGCTCTGTACCTCAAGCACTTCAGAAGCGAAGGCTTCTCTGTGCAAACATTAAAATCTACAACTGCAACCACCTCGACCGCAAACCACCTCAACCGCAATTGTGTATAATAATAATGAGAGTGTTAAAAAATTACAAATGAAACACTTCTTTCATTAGACGTGTACACAAGATATATAGGTGGTACGGGGTACAATGAATTTGTAGTAAGAGTTGAGGGGTACGTAGGCTCAAAAAGGTTGACAACCGCTGCTTTAATGCTTATTAAAAAAGCATGCAATTTTTTTCAAACAATTATGTTTTTACATGAATGCCTGGATCTTAATAAAGTTTTCAACATAATTGCCACTTTCATTAACCTCTTGTATGTTGGATGATATTTGCCCATATGATGGCCGTGTACCATAGAAAATTAATTACAAAGAATTCCGAGAAGCTACATTATTGAAATTAAAAGCAATGTCTGGAATGATATTGGCGCAAGTGATTCTGACCTTGACCTTGTACAGTTTCTTTATGCATAAGGGTTAAAATCGCATTTAAGCATTTAACCTCTCATGTGCCGCTGGCCTGCCGGCGAGCCAGCAACAAAGGAGAGGTTAAGGAACTCGTCATACCCTTTGACCAGTTTCTGTATTCCACTATTATTGAAATCTGCCACCTGATTTGCCAAACATTGATCTCCGTCTCATATATATCTTTACATCCGCTTCTACTGTTCCCACCACTTTGACCACTGCCGAAATCACCGCCACAACGATCATGAATATCACTATTGCCGCACAACCTCGATTATGTAATCAAGGACATTTTATTTGCTAGAATTTAACAAACTCATGTAATATTTCACCCACTACCTTTCAACGTTTTTTGGTATCCTGAAAAGCGACTTACAGGGTGAAAAAATAGCAAAATTACTTTTTACTTTGTTAAGTTTTAAAAGTTTAAATAAAAATATATTCATAAAATGCTTATTACAGACTTCACCTATTTTATTTATTTAAGTTTTTATCTGGCAGAACTGAGTAAGTGGTGCACAACCAGTCTCCCATATAACCTCATACAATAATTGATGTCTACAATTGCACTGAAAGAAAAATAATAAAAAAAAATATATATGTAAATGTAATTGGTAATAGTAACATAACATAATAGAAACTTGATTAAAGGAGCGTCCTTCATGGAGGTGGCCCCACTATCTGTATACAGAGCTGATTCACTCGGATGCAGTCACGACAATGACATTGGCTGACTCCGCTGAAGCTGGCTAATTGGTGGCGAAGTAAGACGGGGAATGAGTGCACCTCCCTTCGGTGAATATTGTTGAGGGGCTGCAGAACATTAGAAGTTGCAGAAGTTGCCTGTAGCACATTCTCAGCTTGTCCTCCACAGCTCAGATGTGTACACAGCAGGGCTGTATGCCTTAAAAAGTAGTTTACTGGCATCGTCACTACAGTGATGGAACCGCATTGAGAGCATTCCTGCCCATACATTAATGCAACGATCGGCACTGCCCGCGGGTCGGATCTGGCCCTTTCTGGTCCCCAGGGCCAAAAGGGAGAGTCCCTGAACTGTTGATGATTTATTCCCAAGATGGTTGGCGCACCATCGGTCACAATCATATTTATTTTTTCACATCTAAGTTTTATAAAGAAAAAATAAATGTAAGGTTTTCCGTCATCTAAGAAATAGAGTATTGTTTTTCTCTATTAGTTCTGCAAAAGTTTTGCCAACTGCATGCAATCTAGCTCAGAAACAAGACAATCGATATAATTACAAAATAAAATATAATAAATGGGAACCTCTGCTCCATAACAGTGCTGCTAGGCACAACACAAAGCACAATGTCGATTAGCGATCACAAGCTCACTGACTGACTAGACCCGCAAGCGCATGAGTAATGTCGACAGTTTCACGGCCCCCTAAAATAAAATTGGCATATTCATACTGTATCAATGACTTCTGTATCATTTAAAAAAAAAAATTCCAACTGCTCCCGTCTGGAGCCAGTAAGACTATGGCATCCCCAATTGGGGTATGTTGTGAGGATAAAGGTAATCGGGAAAGGGAAGGAGATGGGGTAGAGGAAGGTGGGGAAGTACCTGGCTCTTCAGATCTAATTACTAAACACGGCTAAAGCCATTTCAAGCAACGTTTCAATTCTGAATGGTGGACTTACACCAGTGCGATATTGAGAGTATCTTTCACCCTGGAACGTGCCGCAAAAATAGTATATATTATTTTTAATTAATTAATTGTGAAATAACACAAATTAATTAAATAAAATTTATTTGCGCACGCCGAGTTCAAAGCCGCAAACTTCGGATGGGAGTCCAAAGCCTTGCCCCTGGACTACACCGGCCGATCATTCCATACCTACTACATATTTCATTTTGTTTTGAAGAATTTTAATTTTCAATGTACTATCGTTATTAAAATTTTAATTTTTCTGCTACCGGTTTCGACACATCCGTGTCATTCACTAGCAAACTTAAAACTAAACTTCAAATTTAAAACAAGTACAGAAATGAATTAGATGTTATTAGGTGGGGGTGGTGGGAGGGGTGATTTTGGGGGAAGGGGAGAACAGTGGGCGGAATCAGTATCACACGGGAACATAGTCAGAAGGGAACATATTTCATATCTTCTGCAAGGAGGTGTTTAACCTATGAGGCCACAAGCAGTTCATTTCCTTCTAGCGAGATTGGTGGAATATTTAGTAACTCTTCGTTGAGTTTTAAAATTATGAAAAATACAATGAAAATGTGATAAAGATGAAACATACTATGTGGCTGTGAGCAGTAGGTAGATAATATGTAACTATCACATTAAAAAACCAATAACATTGATATGGCGTATAATTCTAAAATTAACAATTTATTATCAAAATACCTTCTTACTTCGATTAACTTGCATATCTTTGAAATCAGCAGCCATTTATGTACAGATGTTATTATTCTATTCACAATTGGAGAACTAAGTAGCCATAAAATATATGCTAAACTTATATTTGAATAAATAATAGCATTTGCTGTGACTGTGGTTGAACGTTAATGGGAAACGTTAAAATGTTAGTCATTAAATGCCACACTAACGCCATTACAATTTTGGTTTTTGCTATCAAAGGCAGTCTTTTAAAGAATTTAATATGATATTTAAGTAGAAACAGCTATTTGTAAATTCACCCATTTAAAGACTATATAGACTAGTTGACTTTCATACCCAAATAGAGCGTCCAATTTTTTTAATCTTTGATATTTCTATATTATTTGATAATGTTTGCAATACTGATTATTTATTTTATGTATAATCAATGGACATACTTGACTAACTTTAACCGGTGATTCCTGATATTATTTGGAATTAAACTAGTAAATGAAATTTTGGTCTACTTTGACATTTTTAAAATATATTTTTTTAAAAAACAAAAAAAATCAATAGGTATGGGTTAGTACAGGTCGGGGTGAGGGGTTAGGCGGTTACTCGGCTGGGTGACTTCGACAATGTTTTTTTGAAAGCATCAAAAAGGACCAATATTTTAATTACAATTAATTTCAGTAAAATAGAACATTGTAAAAATATTTTTTTACATTTGTACAGCGCTCTTGAGGTGATTTTTCACAAAAATGGTGTTATACAAATCATCAAAATACTGTTATCATTACATCTTTTACTCTAAAAAATGTTAGGAATCACAGGTTAAAGAAAGTCAAGTACGACCCCTAACACCTGTATATGAAATTTATTTATGTACTTATTAAACAGCACAAGAAATACAAAATAAGTTAAACCTGAGAATGGAACATCACTAGAAACAAATATGTTACACCAAGGAAGAAAACAATGAAGGAAATTAAATAAGTTACTCTGAGGAATATAATATCATATTATGATTAAGTACTACATCCTTCAGTGATTTTGATAGATGCCGTTAGGCTTACAGCCTATGACAAGTTCCGACAGATGTCCAGTAGTAATAACAGGTACACCCGAGCGGTACAACCGGTCGAGGAGGGCAGGGCAATTCCTAGGCAGTTGGGTCGGTCGTGTGACCCAGAAGTATAATATATTGTGAAAACGTAAAGATAAATAATAAATAACCAGATTGAACAAGGACCTAATTATTCTTGAAGAGCCAAACACAATTACTAATAAATGTCTGAAGGTACAATAAATATAAAATTTTACCAAATGCACATTAGAAAAGTGATTTCCACTGGGGTTTTTTGTTCGATAGTAGAGATGGGAGAAATTAATGAGAATAGAATGAGTAGTGATGCAAGCATTAAGGTTTGATTCAATAATAAAGGCAACACCTTAAAGTTTAAACAAAAACGCATGGTCACCCTGCCCATGTTATGTATGACGCCGGCCATTACCGGAGCTTGTTTACGATAGTTTGTGAGGCTCCCTGCTGTCACCATTGTGGTACCTGGCCGCGGGACACAGATTCGAACAATTAAAGCGAGATATATTTGACATTTTTACTATTCCGAACAACAAGGTCTACAATAAGAAAATGGCGTACGGTGCCCGTTAACGATAAAGTGGCAATTGAGGCTCAAAGGGGCCCGTGACATTTATTGCATTTGGTAAGTTTAAAACACAATCTTTGGTGGGTAGGTACCCGCTGAAGAATACCTATATAATATCCACCGTTGTTAGCCGTGATCAAACCTCTTTGTATCATGTTTTGAATTGATTTTGATGGCATTAGATCGACATTATTTTAAACCATAACCATCAATTATCCTCTTTTTGTGTCGCATTTAAACATATTTTTTCATTCAGTGATTAAAAAATATGTTATTGGAAATTCTAAAGCAAACGTCGTAAAGTGTACGAAAAAAGACTTCCTACATTTTTAAGCTGTCGCAATAAATTCAAAATGGCGTTTGTTTGCTTATTTTTAATGGTTAATTTATTACAGATGAGTTAAAATTATAATGTTTTATAATAAACCATATTTTTATGTAGGTAGGTAATAATGTTATAAATAATTCTTTTTATTGCGCTTCTCATGGGTTCCCGTATAAAAAATTATACCCACCTTTGAGATGTGCTATGCTTGAATAGCTTGACGAGGTTAACTTTGCAGTCGATGGTGTACATTTTGTGAATGAATTAGTTCTTCCTTTGGCCGCATGCAAAGTTAGGCGTGTCGAGCTGTATAAATAATCCCGCTCACATAAAACTTATGATGGAAAAGCGTGCGACAAATCACCACGAAGAACCAATATCAGTTTGGGAGGCGGTTATGGGTAACGCCGCCCAAGGAACCATTTATTGGATAACCAACACCCTTGCCATGGGTCACCCCATGGGGTGGTTGACTTTGCAAAGGGTGAGGTTTGTCTAGATATTGAAGGCGGATGCTTTTGAGGTTGAGGGAGACCTTTTGACCTCTCCAGCCGGACTCTATCGACCCATCGCCTTGCCCCACAGTGGGAGAGATGGATTCATGGATGGATTCATAATTCGTCACTCCTGTACACATTGACTCCAGATTCTTACCCACCCCTCACATCAACATATTGAAAATAAAACTGTAAAAAATAATTCGTCAGTAAGGTACGGAGACATGACCATTGTATGAATCCTAATTCATATGTCATAATATCCAAGGTAATGAAATCGTCATGGGTTTATTAGATAATATAGTATTAAAAAGAAACCCGGAGCTCTGGCCCAGTAAAATCGATAACTTTACAATATCGGATCGATAGGCGTAACTTCCGACGATTTTATACCGATCCCAAGCACGATTGCACTATAGACAACCTGACCGATATTGTCAGGGAATATAAAACTGTCTATGAATTCAAATCCCGAAACGTCAAACGCCAATCAATGACGTAAAAATATTAATCAATTGGTAATGTTAAATTTAAATATCTACTAACCTAAATATGCATTGGCAGTCTGCATCTACTCTTTGACACTGAATGGGTGTTAATTATTTATTTTTATTTTAACTCAATAGGTAAAAACCCCAAATTATAACATTTTAATTAATGAAGACAATATTAGCGAAACTCAATTTAAATCTGAAATAGAAAAATCAGATAAAGATCGGGTCTCATCTGGGACTTGAACCCGGGACCTTCGGCTTTCCGGGCATATGCTCTAACCACTGAGCTAATGTCTCCCCATCGGATTCGATCATATTTAACTGCTTCATACTTCGACTAAGAACTACCAACATTATCTTAGGAGTTAATTAGTTAACTAGGTATTTATTTCAGCCATTTTCGTTTCTCAAAGATCGAACGGAATAAATTGATTGCATTTAGGTGCATTATTTAAGTCTGTCGATCGCGTACAATACTTCTTTCATTTCTAAGAGCTTCGTTAGTTCAATCCGTTCATTACGAGGCGGCTCTCCAAATTTCTGCCGATTTCTTACATGTCTTCCTTAAGAGGCTAGACTTTGAACGACACGCGGAACACCCGCGACTGTCATTCTGTCCTGCTCACAATAAGCTAACGCACACTTACAATACATGCGAATGCGAAATGTGCGAATGAGACAACGCTCAAATTTACATTCAGAAATCGCTCGAAAAGGGGTTTATGGAGAATACACTTTTCTACACCGAAACTTAAACAAAATTGAAATTTTAAAAAATATATATTTTTTAAAAAGAAGAAGCTACGTCGGTAGCTTTTTATAATTTAATAATTCTTTATGAGAGTTGAGTTAGCAGCACTTTTTCCTTAAATAATATTTTTTGATAAATCGTATAAGTTTGACAGTGAATTTTTACGTTAATACGAAACGCATCGAAAATTCGAAAACATACCGACATAGTTTTCACCCTCTAGAAGGCAGTATAAAAAAATATATTCATTTTGTGCAATTTTCGATGTAGAAAAGTGTTTTTTCCCGGGCGTCCTTTTTGTATGGGCCGAAAAGCGAAGTCTATCGTCTTAAGCGTTTGAAGTTTTTAAGCTCTTAAAAATATATATATGTTATTCTGATTGTATCTATACATTTTAGCTATACACAGCAACTCTTATTTATCTTTCCCTTTTGCTAACACTTTTACGTACATTTTTAAACTATCTTTTTCAGAAGAATTCTTCCACGAGCAGGTAGTTTTATTTCTCTCTCGTATTATGTCAATGTAAGTACTTGCATACTGCTTACTAACCTCGTATGCATGGACATTGGAGGGTCTAGAGTCGTTCAAAATAAATGTAGCTTCGTTCAAAAAAAAAATTAGAGTCTTGGCGTGTGCGGTAAAAGAGGAAACCATATGTTTCCTTATAATGCCGTTGGGAAAGTGGCGGGGTCCCCTCCAATAATAATAATAATAATAATTGGATAATTTGTATAGCGCCGTTTTTGTGAGAAATAACCTCAAGGGCGCTATACATTCCCCACGCCGAAACGGTAATTATTTAAAATTCCCTCGATAGAAATAAATCGCAAAGTATGCTCCAAAAAATTATTATTTATACGTTTGTTTCTGTTATTTTACAAATTATGTGTACTTTGTTTTACTACAATGTTTCTTTAAATGCTACTTGACACAACCCCCACGAGATTTTTGCTCCTTTTCAAACGAGTCGTGTTTTATTAAACATTTTCACAATTTTCGCATGAATTTTATGGTTTTTAATGTTAGCGCGCTCGCTCCAACATTCGTCTTGTCATATCTCTCCATCTGCTTCTTTTTGAGCGGGTTAGTGCAGCCTTAAATAAGCCAGTATTTTTTCCTAATGAACGATATTATTCAAGAATATGTGCATATTTATATTTAACCGAAACTTATCTGATGCTAAGGAGGCCGCGCTAAAATTCACCAATCGTCGGTCGGAATATCTGTTAACAATCTTAGACCGTGTTCGCAAATATTCATAATTGACCAAATCCGTCATCTTTAGCGGCTTCCTTAGCATCAGATAAGTTTCGGTTAAATATAAATATGCACATATTCTTGAATAATATCGTATTGATATAGGGTTTTATCGCTCGATATCCTGCACGTTTCAATGATCTCTAGTCGAGTCTAACCTTTCTAGCTCTTCCAGCTTCCACTAGAACTCTGTGGACTCTCTTAGCAACGGCTAATTTATTTCTACCGCTAGTTGAGAAAATTACCATGCACTTCGGGCAGCGGGGGGCATCTCTCGCCTCGCTTTATTAACATAAACACGGGTGACATTATTTTACACCGCTGCTCTTGTTGACCTCTGCGCTCTGAGGGCGCGTCCCGTCCTAAGGTTTTGGCTGCAGATTTATCACCGGTCCACGGGCGTTAAAGGTTAAAGAATAGCTTAGCCTCTCAAGTAGGTAAGCACAGCCCGTCAAGAAAACGTAATAAAATAATAATATAGAATTTAAAAAAATTATTTCTGTGGCAACACCGATTTTAGAACAAATAATAAATTATTCTCTCTTTAGGCTATATTTCTTATGGTATGAGTGTATACAATATATTTTTTTTTATGAATGTAAACAATTATATCTTAATAATTAATTTATTTTTTGTTATAATCCATTCAGTTAAAATAACCCATTGACAAACTACTTAAAAGTAGTTTATTGGGACGTTTTCTCTGTTTTTGTATTATGTTTTTATTTGATATGTATGTATTATTCTTTGTTTTAAATGTTTCTTTAAATAAAAAAAAAATAAAAAAATTCAAATGTGAGGTTATGATTGATTCGCAAGTATTAAAATTGGAAAGCAGGTACCAGCCATGCTAAAAGTGCACGCTTTTTGTACATTTTTGAAATTTAATTTAACTAACTAATTAACCATCAGGCCATTTCCTCACAAGGGTTAGGCAGAGAGGACGGACCGCCAAACAACTCGGTCCTGGCATACACTCCTTGCTTCATTCACAATTGTACACCTTCTCATACATGCTCTTCTATTATACCGACTCCTGACATGGCCCGAATCAAGTATCTGGTTCACTTGATCGTGCCTAGTCTTCCTCGGGCGTCAACAACTTCTTCTTCCATTCTCTTTTGCGTCATATATTCTCCTTACACTTCTTTCTTCGTTCATTCGCTCTACCTGCCCAAACCATCTGAGGGTCCCTTTCTTAATCTTACACTAATATTTTAATTTAATACCTAATAAATGACTTTTTCTCGACTCGCTATCCTGTGTACGTCAATGTGGTGGCCCGCACACTAAACAATTCCTCAAAAACCCGTTGTCAATGGCAACGCAAGCACTAACTCGTGACTCGCCCTGCTAGTTGCCGTGGCCGGCCGTTGCCAGTTTGCTCGGTTGTCATGATTGCGCCAGTTTTGTTGTCAGTTTTCTAGTTTTTTCTTGTTTTTTCAATTTGACAGCGACAGATGACCACGATGACAGCTGATTGTTCTTCGTCTATGGTTAAACAAGCTGAGCTAATTACAGAAATCTTGAAATCGTAAAGGCTGTCATGGAAAATAACAATGCATTCAAACATTAAAATGTACTTAGGTACTTATACTATATCATTTCTTTTCAGAAATTAGTGGCAAACGCCGCCGTTTGATGTTGATGTGAAAAATATTAAGGTAACAACTTACTTAGATCATAGTGCTTCAGTAGGTAACATAATTTTTTTATTGGAACCATCTTTGTGTTGCCATTTAAAACCATTAAAACGATCTCAGCTCCCTCCATTATCCACACTTTCTAGTCGGACTGTACTCCTCTCTTCTTATTTGCTTCTTGTAGGTAAGTACCTAATAAATAAGATATTATTCGTTGACTGCACAGAGGCTTTGTCAAATATGACAAAATGCCGAGGAATTCCAAAACAAGATAATCACGTGCTCGGTCAATAAATGTTTTCTATTTTATCCACACTTACTAGAATCAACCTAAAGTACTTGCTTACTATGGGCACCGAATATATAAACCGTTAGAAGTGTGTTGTGGACGTGTCCGTGTTCCTGAAGTTTCTTCATTTTTTTTTATCAAATATCGAAATTATTTCCTGAACGGTGTGGCAGATACTCTCAGTCTCGCCACGGTGAAAGATGACTTTCATTATGATACCGAATCGAAACGCGTTGCTTGTATTGACTTTGGCTGTGTTTGGTGACTAGATTGGAGTAGCCAGGTACTGTCCACACGGAGAAAATTTTTATTCTAAAATACGATCATTTTATTAATAAAAACGGTTATAAACGGGACTGAAGTTCTTACGAACAAATTAACAGTGTTTCAATGTTTATTGGTGGGAAAATGTAAACATAATTTGTTGGTATACGTAATTTCATACGTAACCTTCCTACACCCCATGTCCCTTCCTTTCCAAATCCCTTCAGCCTCACAACATGACTACGGTATTTTCACAGTATTATTTATGGTCGAAAGAAGTAACGGTATTGATGGATATTTAATTCTATTTTTATGCTAACGAATAAATTTTCTATGACGATTTAAAATGAACCATTTTTGATTTGCCACCAAAACGGCTTATTTGTAAATATGGAGTTGTTAACGTCACGCCGACAAACAGAGGCCTTATCTACTTTAAAATGACATTGTAGCCAGTGCAGAGAATCTGGTTACCCATGTACAATGTAACAACAGAGTTCCGTCGGTTCTGCATTGGTGACGCAGTTGGGACTACGGTATTCACCATAGACATTCGTGTTCACTTATAAAATATAATGAAAAGATTAAATAACTTTGTTTACATCACTTTTTTTAATACACAATCTACGTGTTTCATGAACAATGTTCACATCTTCAGGATCAACTGTACTCATATCAAATGTATACATTTGTTCCTGAAGATGTGAATTGTTTATGAAACATGTAGATTGTGTAATGTAAACAAAGTTATTTAGTCTTTTAATTAAAATAAATAATGACATCACAAAGTAAAAACCTTCCCAAAAAAGTTTTATTCGAAAAATTAAAAAAAAAAACTTTTAAAATAACAGATAATACATTCAATTGGCCTGTCTGGGTCTTGAGTCTGGGACCATCGGTTTTTTTCACATCGGTATAGAAATAGACACATTTCTATATATTACCCGTTCAGTGGTAAGGGTACTAGGTTACGATCTCGGAAATCTTTTCTTTCTGTTATGTTGGACATTTATAAGAGAGAGAGAGAGAGAGAGATGTTACAACGGATCTATCAGCGGAATGCCTGTATAGAGGAACCGTTCCTTATAACAAGGTGTGAAATATGAAGGTATTTCTGTATGTCACGAAGTATACAATTAAACGATCCATCTTCTAATTCTAACCCTTCTCAGGAATACTTAATAATATATGTAATTTTATAGTCTCTTGGAAAAAGTGTCAACCCGACAACTATATAATTTTTGAAAAATGACGGAATGTGACGACTTTAAGTGGAAGGTTTAATCATCTTCCTCTATTCCTGAAGTTGTAATTTTTTTTATTGTCACAAGATAAACTCATAGAAGTACGAAGATGTATTTATCATTAAACATAGTGTTTTATTTGTCTAGGTCTTAACAGAGAGACAGGAAGTCTTAGAAATTGCCTAGATCTCTCCAGCTGGACTCTCTCTACCCATCGCTTTGCACCTTCAGATTACTACCTACCCTTCGTACCCTTTTCCTTCCCAGAACTTCCTCTCCTTCCTTTCCTTACGAAGACCCTCTACACAGCATCTCCTAAGATGACATAATGTAAAAAACATAGGTAGTTTCTTTGCTGAAGTAGTAGGTACATTTTAATTTCTGAATAGGGAGACCCATGTGCATATGTTTGTTTAATTAAGGTAAGGAACTATAAAGTAATGCAAAATCGCTTTAACATATCCGCTTCGGTCATATTTATCTATGACCCAAGCGGCGAGGATTCCATTAGCTTGGCTAAGGTCCTGTGTGCAATAGGGGTTTTCCACGTTTTTTTTATTGTTTAAAAAAATTAAGCAAAAAATTACAATTATTATGGCAGTATAATAAAACAAATTTAAAACTTTTTCCACTTTTAATTTATTGACCGTAACCGGTTTCAGCTTGTCAAAGCCATCTTCAACCAGTCTGAAGATGGCTTTGACAAGCTGAAACCGGTTACGGTCAATAAATTAAAAGTGGAAAAAGTTTTAAATTTGTTTTATTATACTATTATAATGGAATTCCACCACGAATTATCAGTTTCAAAAATAGAAATATTAATTATTATGGCATTTTACTACTTTGTTTGTTTGATGACGTGAGTGCGAAGGTTTCCGTGCCGTTTTGGTTTCGAAGGTTTTTGAGAGTTTTTAAAATGAATAAATTTGAATGAAAACGTAAAAACAAACATTTTTATTGCGATGATTAAAATCAGAAAAATGTATCCCTCATTTGTAAAAATACCCTATTCCTAGATGTGACAGTATCTTTTTCTAATTTTCCAATTTCAGATTTTCCATTGAAAGTTGCTAATATTGTGATCAGTGGTTAAATAATTGTATTTATTTAAACGCCCATAAGGCGTTTTACATATAATGCAGTACATGTTTAAAAAAAATTATAACACGGAATATAAGTTAAGTAAAAGAGATAATCTGCCAATATCAGATCGATAGATATAATATACTCGAAATCAGCAATAATATTCATAAAAATAAGCACCAACTATAATATTTTATGAAAACTTCAACAGTTGTTTAATTTGGAAATTAGAGATGGCAGCACTTCCGCTTGTATCTGATACGCGGAGCGATTGTGTGCGACAGATGTTAGCGTATTAAGATAATATTGTTTAAAATTGGTAATCACAAAATATTATGAAATAGGTAGGTATAGTTGCCAATTAGTTAGAATTTTAATACATAATTTTGGTCCCAGATATATAACACTGTATGTGTATACGAGAACTTCGTGCGCTTAGTGAAATATGTATGAGTACCTGTCTACATTTTATTTTTTAAGTTTATCTTTATTTTTTAAATTTTCATGCACATGCTCCCCCCTCCCTGCTTGGTTATCCCAGAGTGGATCAGAAAAATGGCCCTTCAACTTGTTAATTGAATTCCAGCTTCGATGGGCTAATTCAGGCCCGACCAAATCCTTACCAAGATGAATGCTCGACCATTTGATACAGTCAAAAGAGCGCTATCTCTTCAATACGTTGCATTTAAATCCTTTAGATGCGACACTTATTAATCGAAGTATTAACTCGGACGGCGGCGTGGGTCTGCCAGGGCTGCAATATCGATAACTTTACAATATCGGATTTTATATCGATGTACCGAGCACGGTATCACTGTTGACAGCCGAGCCGATATTGACAGGGAACAAATATGAAAACGATATACGCCGGCAAACAGGCGGGTATGTATATGAATTCACGCCAAACGCCATCTTATTAATCGAAGTATTAACTCGGACGGCGTGCGTTTGCCAGGGCTGCAATATCGATTACTTTACAATATAGGATTTTATATCGATGTACCGAGCACGGTATCATGTTTTTATTGATCGTCCATGCCCTCCTGAGTGGAAAATATACTAATTATCGACCTGGTGAAACTCCACCATTCAGAATTGAATTATTGCCTGAAATGACTTTAGTCGTGTTTGGTGATATGAATAGTCCTACCATCCCCTTTCCATCTCCTTTCCGTCCCACTAAAGATAAGTAAAGACGCAAATTCAATCAAATAAGTAAAGATTATATTTGTGTTCGCAAGTCCCCAAAATGTGAATTTTTCGCCTTTTTTAGACAAATAACCTATAGATTATTATCGAGGCGAGATTACTTCTCATAATTTTTTAAAATTCGGAAACAGATCGCTAACAATAACATTCCTTATGTAGATGGCGGTAAGTTTTAAATTCCCGTTTAACGCTAGCCGCCGCTTTTCTACGCCAGGTACATTTTTTTTTCTCGGCTTATAAAAAGACTAATCAACAAATACTCGATTTATTCATAGGCAAATGTGCGTTCTACTGGCAGAATTTAATTAAATAAACATAAATATTTCTAAGCGATTTAATTTTCATGGATAAAAGTAAATAAATAAAAATGGGCCCTAAGACCGGTATAAATATACCAACGCTAAACCGGCGCATAAGAATCTAATTAGTAAGTGTAAAAAATGGTAAGTGAGGCCCTGCAATGGAGTCAAGCGGTATGGTTTCAATTAGAATCGCAGATCATTGGAGAGATTTTATCTGGCGGGCTTCACTTAGTAACGCAGCTTCCCTTCTGCCCAAATCCCTGGCTGAATGTGTTAAGATTTCTGATAAGCGCGATGGTCATCTAATTCTAACATTAAAAATACCTGCATTTTTCACTCACAAATAACTTTATGCTTCCGATTGTCCTTGAAATTTTTTATATTTAAAAAAATCTACCCATGTCAGGTGAATATTCAAAAATTTAAGTTTTCGCGTTAATCTTGTTCAAATGTACTTTTACACAAAAGAATCTAACATAAAAAGGAATAACGGTTATAGCCGTAGACATATTCAGCCTTACTAAAAAAAAAACACTCCGCGGCCGTTAAACGGTGTTTTTGTGAATCTTTAGATTTGGCAACGCTGTATATAACTTGCTTAAATTGAAGTTTTCATAATAATCCGCTAGGTGGTGTGATTGACGCGCCTGCGCATTGCTTTCCCGCTGAAAAAAAATTGCCGCAAATGCGCACTCTACGAAAAAAAGTCGGTCGCTAATGTGTGTGCGATTAAGATGATGTTGTAGTTAATGATTTCAATCCTTGTGACTAATTCGCACTTATATTCATGTACTCAATATATTTACTATTAATTTGTGTTGCTTTTCGTTGTTTTAAGTCAAATTGTGACACAAAAATCGTGTGTTCTAAATTGAACTGTCAGAAAATGGTTCTATAGGTTATATTCAGAAATAATTTGCATTTTAAGATCTTTATTTCATTATAAATTCTTGAAAGTGATGTTTTTTGGTGAATAAAATGTCTAATACATATTTTAGTAAACGTATCAAAGAAATGAATGTCTTAAGATGTGCAAGCAATGTATTCAAACGTGATTTTTTTAATTGTAAATTTTTGGGAATAAAAAGCGAATTTCAAGTTTTTTTTATATTTTTTTATTGTGTGAAGGAGAAAAAAGTGAGGTGACAGATTTATTTCAAAATAATTAAATAAAAGGACTGTGTTTTTTGAATTTTGAATTTTTCCAAATATTTCAATGTTTTAATAGAAAGTGTTTGGGGTAGGTAAGTTTTTTTTTCAACTTGATGTTTGAAGCTTAAAATACTACAGTTTTTAAACACTTAAGTATATTTTAGATATGAAAATCTTAAAGGTAATTAAATTTTGGTTCTAAAATGGTATTTGTTTTTACGACATCTCAAAAAATAATAAATATATAGGACATTAAAAAAAAATTCGAAATTCGTTGAAAATTACAAATGGAACAAATATATACAACAGATAAACTACCCTCCTTGGCCGTGTAAGCAATGTACATATCTTTCCATGAACATTTTTTTGTCAGTTCTTAATTAGTAAGGATTCTTCATCAGTTTCAATTTTTCAGAAAGTTTATTAGTAAGGCTGGTAAAATACGATATTGTCAGATCAAAACCATATATTCTGTTTAGTAAGAATTTGAAAAACGAAATGTACAGACTTTACACAACGTGCTACAGAAACACCGTTTAACGGCCGCGGAGTGTTTTTTTTAGTAAGGCTGTTAATGTATAGACCTGCCCTAAGTGATAAAAGCGTATTATTTCCCCCTCCTTAATTCTGGGTTCCATGGAACCGGCTGGGCTGGCGTATAGGTTCGCGTGAATCTAGAAAATGTGACGTCATCATTCTTGTGCGGACTAGCGTCGAGCTCTCATCGGTACATTTTTCGAAATATCACGGCAAAAATGGTAACTTGTGCTATCAAAACGTGTAAAAATAGAAGTGAAAAAGAGTATAAACCCAATTGTCGTATTACCTTCCATAGGTAGGCATTATTTGTCTTTATTTTAAGCTTATTCACATCATATAATATAATCACTATGATCAGTTTTATCACACCGAGAAACATGAAGCGTTGGCAACCGAAATTCCCAGTCCCGTCGTGTGCACGTGGTTGTTTACTGGGGTAAGTAAATTATGAAATATTTGTAAAAGTGTCTTAACTAAACACGGTAACAAAATATTCGACTTTCAAAACAAGCGAACCTTTCTTCCATTACGCAAGTTTGTTTAAACAGGGCGAACAATTCGCACTCCCATGTAAAAAGGTCTATTCATTCAAAAGCAGATTTTACTTTTAAGAACTAAATGGTGATATTATAATGCGAGATGCCTATATACTGTCAGATTGAATTATTAACGAAGCACATATCGTTACAGTCAACTTATCCCTCTGCGCCCCGCTACAGTTGGTGTTTACCCCTCTCCCTTATTTTCTGGTCTATGAATATTCATATGCCTATGGGTATAGCCTATAGTTTAATACAATTTTTTTTGTTCTGTTTTTCATTTTTGTTTAATTTATTTTTGTATTATTTAGAAATATTGAATGTATTGCATTGTACCTACTACCCTTGTATACATTTTGGAATAAATAATATTTTTTTTTACGTAGGTATTTTCTACGAAAGAAAGCTTTATTCAACAATGTAGTTAATGGTCTATTATAACATCGATATTTTGAAAATGAGTAGAATTATCATTCATACATATTAAAAATAAATGTACGGTGAACATTAAAAAAAATTTCATGAAAAAATAAAAAGGTAAAATAAATATAAATAATTATTGTTTATTAGCTTACCGCTTATATGGAAATAGTGTCAAATTTATATGTTTGTTTGTGTTAATAAAATACGTCCAGACAACACGTTAACTAAATAACATTATCCATTTAACATCGACATGTAGTTCCACCACAATCTACCACGAACGATTTCACTGAGAAGCTTTCCTTCACCGCACTTCTTACGACACGAACTAATTTAACATTGTTTAATATTCAGAATATCGTTATTTTTGCCAGAAAATCAAACACGTTAAGAAAATTAAGACCCTCAAAGGCGCGTGACAACATTACCCTCGCGATTTTAAACACAAAAACATAATTCGTCAACATTTTGGGAAAATTGGCCAAATTGAAATTTGTAGAGTTGACGTTAATTTGACGGCCTGATAGGAGTAATCTATGAGGTTGTCAGTTGTGTCGGTGGATCTTTAAAATGTTTAGCCCTGACATAATATAGTGTTAAGGGATGTAGGTACTTGACTTACTTAAACCAGTGATTTATGATATTATTTGGAGTAAAAAATGTAAATAAAATTTTGGTCTCCGGTGACTTTTTGAAGTAAAACTTCTTTACGCACGTTTGACTTGGGGAGCAAGCCAGCGAATGCGTGACGAGAGCGTTACGAAAAGTGTGATCGGGCGAGGCGAACGATAATAAATTCAAAAATTTGTAGATAACTATTAAATGTATATGTATATACATGTATATATTATACATGTAAACACATATAAATGGTTTATTTATTGTTATTAAGTTTATTTTGTAGAACTCCATTTTAATTTTTTTAAATTTCTTAATATATTCAATAATATTATTAATCAATGTATTAAAACAGTTTATTATAAACAAGTTCTGCTTCGTATGTATTATTATGCGTTACAGCTGTTTCTGTCTAAATTTTACTATAGTCGCGTGGTCTAAAGCACACTAGTTTTTTTATGTTTTTCCAATTTTTTTCTTCAAAATCAAAAAATTAAATTAATCTTGTCGTCACTAGTCACTCAGCCGAGTATTCGCCCAACCCCTCACCCCGCCCCTAACTGTTTAATAACTACTGTTTTTTTAATGTTTTTAGTTGGGAAAAATTATGTCTCCGGAGACAAAAATATCACACTGGTTAAAGTAAGTCAAGTCCTTTTTTCATCAACGCATCAAAAATGTTATGTACAAGTATTATGCAGAAAATTAATATCCATGGAATCAACACATTTATATCTCTCATAAAAAATACAAAAGTCTAGCATAAAAAACGTGTATTTTATTTAGTACAATGATCCGAGTGTATCAAGAGTATCTGATTTAGTAAGATGATCTGAGTGTATCAAGCAAAGCGTATCTGATTCGTCTTTTGATGCCTTATTAATTTGAAAATCGTTTAAAAGAAATATATTCTAGACTTCTTTTTTAATTTCACACGTTTCAAGTAAAAAAATACATCTGCAAAAGGAGATAATTATCCGTATCGAGCATTTTAAACTGAGTATAATTTTTTTTCTTATTTTTAATAAGTGGCTCAAAAATACTCTAACTTCGTTTAGTAGCATTTTGAGCTCACGTTTGAACATGTGACAGGGTACGTAGTAGGTTTTGTTTTCTGAGCGTGTTCAAGTAGTCATATTTTTATTTACACTCGGTAAGAAATATCTACTTCAACGTCTTTGGTCTCTGAATTTTACGATCTTCCAAAAACTCAATTTGTAAAAAGGGTACACACTGAAGACGAGTTAGCGACAAACGACGACACCAGTGGATCTTTAAAAGCATTTAAAGTTGTTGATTTTTTCTAATATCTTTATCACGTCAGAGCTTTATGTTCGTAGATTTTTAAAATTGTTTTTTTTTTGTGTTTGGATTTTAAGCCTTTCTATGCCTATCGATTGAAGATTAATTGTGTTGAAATAAATAAATAAGGTTATTTAGGTAGGTATATATTTGAAAATTTTGTGAAAATGGACAGAATGGAGAGTTCGAACTAAGAAGAAAATTGTTGTATGCCATTTCTTTTAACCTCAAAATTACCCAAATTAGGTACATCAATAACCTTTAATTTTAAAATAACTTTGTTTAAACCACTTTTTAATAAAAAATACCATCAACATGTTTCGAACCCGATAGTTCCCTGTCCCGTCATTTATTGTGATAATTTTGTTTATACTCATATTTTACATGTTGGTAAAGTACACTTGTTACATATTGTTCGTAGTAAAAAATTTTTGGTACCTTTGGTATATTTTGTTGGTAGTAAAAAATAGACACAAGTCATAATAATAGAAGAATAAAAACTGAAAAATATAAGGATTAGACAGATTTACAAAAATACGAGATTTGTTTAGGAATAGTGTTGGAATAAATATTTTACTTCCAGGATCCACAAAACTCTCTAAGTAGATATTAAATGTGTCAACATCACTTAAGCATTGATTTCCCTAAATCGTTGAATCGGAGAGTAGGCAATGTAGTTACGCTTATAAATACTGCACTAGAATAGTATTTTTTGTCGTGTTGTTACTGTGGGTATTCACATTATGTATGATGAAGAAACGTAGCGCGCTCGGGTTAATGGGATGAGCTTTGTCTGGGTCTTGGCAGCAGATGCGATTGCCCGTCTACTGGGATTGGGGGAGACTGGTTGAGGAAGACCTATTGACCTCTCTTGACCCATCGCCTTGTACCGCAGTAGGAGGGATGGATTCATAAATCCGTCACTCCTGTACACATTGACCCCCAGATTTCTACCCAACGCTCATATCCTTTTTTCCTTCACATAACTTCCTCTCCTTCCTTTCCCTAAAAATACCCCTACCCAACGTCCCCAAAGATCTCATAGGCCCTAAGAGAATTTTTTCCTCAAAATAACTTTCCTTAAAACAAAAGCATGGAAAATGGATTTATGTATAACTAACTATTTTTATTATTATCTCCATGGCAGGGAGATAGTTAAATTTGTATAAATAAACAGTTATTGTAATACAAAATTTTAATATGTCCATATTTGAAATTTTAGAGTGCGGTATTCCATTGTAATATTATGGATTAAGACAATGCACCATGTCGTGTAAAATTCTGGATCAGGCCGCTAACAATAACACTCCTTACATATATGGCAATAAGGTTTAAATTTCCGTTTAACACCAGCCGCTTGTTTTGATTTATTCAAGAAAAAAAACATTGCCTAATAGCGTGTTATTATTTTGTAAAGAATTTAATTTTCCACATTATACAATAAAAACATAACCGAAAATGGGGTTTGTAAGTTTTATTGATTTTGAACTAGTTTGACTTTTAAGCAGTTTTTGTAGGCCTGACATAATTTTTTTCTGTGCTTATAAAAAGACTAATTCAAAATATACTCGATTATTTCAAAGGCGTATGTTCTATTCGCAGAATTTAATTAAAGCATCTGAAAACACATATATAAATGAATTATTATGAGCAATAATCATTAGTCTGAAACACTCATCCATATTGAAAAAAACCTCCCAAGAAAAGGTACATGTCGCCGACGGGACTCGAACCCGCACCCCTTCGATTGCCAGTCGAGAGCTCTACCGTTAAGCTACGGCGCCTCATCTGTTAACCGCCAAATGATTCAATATATACTAGTGTTTCATTCAACAATTATCGCTTATTGCATTTTTTCAATTTTTTCATATCTAAATGGGTTGAAATTTTGCTGAACTGCAATTTCTAATGGTATATATCTTTGGTGCATGACTGTATCGAGGCAACTTCGCTGTTATACGTTCCTGATTTAAAGAATAAATTTCAATTTTTCAATTTGGGAGGCGGGCATGAGTACCGCCGCCCTGGGAACTATTAAACGAATAACCAACACCTTTGCCAAAGATCACTCCAAATGATTCCCAGCCCAGTGCAAGGGATGAATTCATGCGTCCGTCATTCCTGGATACACTCATCTCCATATTCCTACCTACCCTCATACCGTCTTCCTTCTCTGTACATCACCTCTTTTCATTTAACCACTCGAGCGTTTTTTGCCACATTATGGCACTATTTCCAAAACCTCGGATTGCTTTGTTGCCAAAATGTGGCAAATTTTTTATTTTTTTTTATTAAAACGACTATATAATATATTTTACACTCAAAATATAACAAAGTAAATATTCTCTAGATTCTTTAAAGTGTTTTAAGGTTAAAGATTTATTCATATATTTTTTTATAAATCCTACAAATATATGATAATAGACAAAAGATGGGAGAATTCATTGGCCACATAGAACTATAATCAGTTTGTATGTCTCCATATTCAAATTCGGAGGTATGATTTTTTTAATGTGGGCTGAAAAATTTCCTTTAGCAATCCGAGAATTTTTTTTTAATTGCTCTGTCGCTCCAGTGGAAGCATCCACACAGCATCCCTAAAGATGACGTAGTACAGAGGTAAGATAAAAAAGGTACCTTATTAATGGGATTAATTTTATCTTATAATAAAAAAGATTTTCTAGTCTATGTAGCGAGAATTTTTAAAATATATATATTTTTTTAAACGCTTTCAAGCCTTTTTTATCTTGTTTTTTCTTTGTTTTACTAACGTAAATAATATAAAAAAGTATCACTGCTCACAACCAAGAATTAAGCTTTAGACTAATATTAAAAATAACACTCTTTAATTATTCAATCTTGACTTTTATCGGATTTGTACCACGCAAAACCAAAGAAAACACCGAGTAGAGGACTTAGAACATAAAGCAAACACATCGGGTAAAAACTAAATTGACTAAATCCGAACAAATATTAATAATTCTTACGAAATGACTCCTTGAAGATACGTGCGTGTTTACCATGCCATTTGGTTCACCATCTGTGGGCACAATGGTAGTACAATATTTACAGGGGGCGATACCGTCAACGGTCAACAACCGTCAACTTGACGGCTGACGGTCAAACGGGACAAACTGTGTCGGAAACACCTCAAATATAAATATCCAAAACGGAAAGGGACTTCAAAGACGGGGCGGTACAACAAGAAACGCGTGGTAATAAAAATAAGAATGTCGCATTGACGACTTCTTTCATGTAATAATTCACACGCTCGCTGTAATGTCAGGTCAGGTTAGGATAACATAGTCAAAAGGTGAGATTTATAAAATAAAACAAAAAACACTTAAACATATAAAATCAATTCGTACTGCACGCCGCCCTGGGAACCGTACAGTGGATAAGCGACGCCTCTGCAATAGGTCACCCCCAAATGGTTCACTACGTTTAGTGACTTAGCAGGAGTGTTCGTGTCCTTGTGGTGAGGTTTGTCAGGTGGTAGGCCGGATTTGGATGGATTGGTTGGGGGAGACCTTTTGGTCTCTCCCGCAGGACTCTCCCGAAGCATCTCTTGCACCGAAGTGCGAGTGATAGATTTATACGTTCGTCACTCCTGGGCACACTGATCCTTAGTTTTCTACCCATCCGTTTTATCTTTTTACCCCAGAACTTCCACTCCCTCCTTTCCTCAATATACCATCCACACAGAATCTTAAAAATGACATAGACTCTGAAGGTATTTATTTTCCGCTGTGTGAATGTAAAAAAATTAAAACCTATTTTTCTTTTGAAAATTTACGATTTATAAATATGTACTTAAAAACCTACCTACTTAATATAAACCATATATTTTATGAAACATTTTATTTTATTTTTTAACGTCACAATTTTTCAAACTTTCTTCAGACAGATGGATAGGTAGATACGTATCTACCATCTACCTACCAAAGAGTATGGTACAATTATAGTTCCATGCTACCTACCATGTATAATATTGAAAAATTGCGAACAACAAAGTCCATAAAAACGTGACGATTTCACTTTTCTGAACCAGTTAAAACGGCCACCATCTTAAACCGGAGACGGAAAGTATAATCAAATTTGCAGACAGAAAAAATGCAAAACGGTAGAGTTTAAACATGACAATTATAATACGATCTGCGCAAAAATTGCGTACCTCCCACCATTTTCATTCTGGATTCCAAAATAGATACATAATATCTATTGAATATGAAGATAATACTAATAATCTAAACTAAAATATGAAAATGAACAAGACACAGAAAATAAAAGATAACGGTCGCAACCTTGTCTCGAACCCAGAACCTCTCGTCTTATCGGGAAGAACGCCTTTACCAATTCGGCTACTGCCACCATTTATTTTAACTCATTTAAGATTATTATTTTCGGTAAGACGAGAGGTTCTGGGTTCGAGTCCCAGTTGCGACCGTTATCTTTTATTTTTCTGTGTCTTCGTCATTTTCATATTTTCGTTTAGGTTATTAGTGTTATCGTCTTCTTCTATGCACATTATTTTTTTTTCTTTATTCGTTAATTTGTTAGTTACATGTTTTGAGGATTTTACGACCACCGTTGTGGAGGTTATTGATGGGATTAACCTTCAAAAGTTAAAAAAAGAGAGTTGTTCTAATAAAAATTACATTATACAAATTTAGTTTATGATATGAACCTATTAATCCCTTTGTACTTTATGTGGATAAAATTCACCCACAACCCAATAATAATACAGTATTTATTTTTAATTTGATGCATTAGTTTCATAGTTTCCTGACAAGAGGCCAGAACGAGTCTTGATCGGAATACTTCAGGGTCTACAACTGGGTCCCCGGCTATCTTCTGTTGCTGGTTTGTACAGATCCTAAGAGATTCCAGCCTGCCATAATATAATTTTGTTACTTCTTTAGTTACAGCAATTATTCTGCTTTCAACGGAGCATTGTTTGTTTTTGTAGTGCGGGCTGACAGGCGCACGCCTCGCAGGAAAGTTCAAGCGAATTATATAATGTTAACTTTTCTTCGGACCAAACCATTTTAATATCACGTTTAGGGGTTTGTGGTGTGTAGTTTTTATTATGGCGTTTATTATAAGAAATGTGCACAATAATAACAATTACCCTAATTCAGAAGTTGTTTTATTATAGGTAAATATGTCCAGATTGTTATGAGTTTAAGAGATTCGAAAAAATGGGATATACACTTTGGAATATAACGATTGCGACGCACAGTACGTAGGTATAAGTACTAGAAATTTTAGAACTAGAATCAGGTAAAATGAAATCTGTTTACGAAATAATAACTATTCTGAATTCGCCAATCATTCAATAGAGACAGGCCATAGCTTCAACAAGGAAAACGCAACATTTAAGCATATAATCATAAATTCAAACTTTAACTGGTGCGCTTTAGAAACTTTAGAAATAAACAAGAAAATTAAATTAAATTTGTATTTATTTAACAAAATAATAGCACCCTGCAAATCTCCCCTTTTGACCTTGTTCCCATATGATATTGACTCATCCCACTGTTATCTCCCTCCCCCAAAATCACCCATCCTACTACCCCCACCTAAGAACATCTAATTTATTTCCGTAATTGTTTAAATTTTAAGTTTAGTTTTAAGTCTACTAGTGAATGGCACGGATGTATCGAAACCGCTGGCAAATATATATAAAATTAAAGTAACAAATGGACATAGAAAAATAAAACATTTCAAAACAAAATGTCTAGAAGTTGTTACATAGTTAATGCCAAATAAATACAAAAAATTTAAGAGACCATCCTGACTTAAATTAACCAGAGTTTCTGAAATTATTGGGAGTAAAAAATGTTAATGAAAAGTCCCAAGTGATTTAAAAAACATAATTTCCAAAAACATGCGCAATTTTGTTGTTGTCATAAGTAAACACTGGTCCTTCTTTCGAGTAACTGAAATGATTTAAATGGAAAATCCAGGTGACCAAAATATCCTCTACACTTTTCGCTTACTTTAATTTTCTCTCTCCTACACCCATATTTTAAAATAAGCTTGTACATTTAAAAAAGCAATCTCAAAAAAAAAACTTTTTTTTTCAATAATACCTTTATCAAATTTTCAAATGTCTTTTTAAACATAAAAAGATAAAATAATATGAGTTTGACTGAGATTTGAATCTTCCTTTCAAGCTTGCCAAATTCCAATTTTTAAATCTGACATTTATGTACTATACATATAACGATATAACGTGCTTTAATGTCTTCGATTTTAAGAAAGATGCGTATGTGTCCGTGTGTTTATGCGTAATTGATACCACGCAATGCATTGTTACCGACAAGGAGGCTATTTGCCGATTTTCAGCTCGATCGGTTGTCGGGAAGTGGGTCATTTTTCACTACCAAGATTCGGCGTCAACCAAACAAAAGTGAAATTCAAATATATTTAGGTATGTAGATATAAACAATTTTTTTTATTTATTTGATATATTTATAGGTTTTTTTTTACAATAAATATACAATTTTTACATGTTATACAGTGTTAAAATATTAGCTAAGAATAGCTTTTCCTCACGATAAAGAGACGAGGTTCTTGTGTTTGGTGAGGGAATTTTAGTTCAATTATAATATAATATCATGTGTGAAAGTAAATAATACAATATGGCAAAAACAAGGGATAATTAAGAAAATGCAAGATTTATCAATAACGGATTTCAATGTTTAAAAGAAATAATAATAATAGTGAGATATAGACTATTAGGTATTTTATAAATGTTTGCTGAAATTTCTGAATATTTTCGATAACTTTTAGATAAATTTATAAATGTCAAATATCTTTTGCAACCTGTATCGTAATTATTTGAACTTAAATTAATTAATGAATAAACTTAAATTTTCGATTAAGGTTCATATAGGCAAACTGATTTCTTGAATAAAACAGTGATATTATTTAAAAGTCAATTAATTCAATATTTTATTTAATACATTTAATATTGTTCTTCCCTGTGCAGATGTCTACTTCTGTCCAATAAACCGCCCTGAGCTCATGATGAAGTCAGACATGAAAATGTTCAAAGATATACTATGCAGTTTATTTCTTTTTAATCTCTGACAACTTGTTTAGAATTACGAAATTCAATACTTCGTTTGTGTGAAAGCACAGTGGAATTATACATTATTTATTATTTAAACTGTTTGCTGTATATGAAGTTTTCTTTGATTTATTTTACACGTGGTAGGAATGAACATATATATTATGTTGACTCCACTACAGTTGATTAAACAATACGCAATCGGTTCAGGGAAAATACGTTTTACCTATTTATATAAAATATAACTAAGTGCCCAAAGGGGTGTGCAGAAAGAATATAAGAAAATAAAAGTATCGCCGTATAAGAACAGTATAAAACATATTTTCATTTAATTGCATTAAGTATAAAACTACTTGCCTATATACTGTATATACAAGGGTACAAGTACAAAAATCGTAAATAAATTGGTATGATATCCATACCAACCAGTTATTAAACTAGAAAGATATAAATTTTTATTTATGACAAACATTTCATTCTCGTGGGAAAATTTCACAGTAATTCTTAAATTTCACAATAATTTAATAAAATTTCACAATAATCTCGTACACAGTAATTTCTCCCTAAGGGGGCATACATTAATTACGTGAGGAAAAATAAGGGGTAGGGGGGGGGGGGGATCTAGTAAAATATCATTATACTGAGGGGGGGGGGGGGGGGGGTAGATATAAAGATCTATATATTATTATGGAGATTGGAGATAATAAAAAAAATGTTTCACTTCTTTTGAAGTATCCCATTTTTCCCGCCGAAAAAATGGCTATTATAAAAAGCATTTATTTCGAGAGTAAGAAAAATATCTCACGTAAGGGGGGGGTCCCACTAAATCTCACTAAGAGGGGGGGGGGGAGAGTTTTAATTTTTTTTTATTGGTAACGTAATTAATGTATGTCCCCTAATACCACACGGGCGAAGGAACGGGAAACAGCTAATATTCAATAAACAATCATTTCTCTATTAAACAATAACCAGTGTTAATCTATACTGACCTTCCAGGTGAGTAGTCTTATATATTTTCTGCCTGTACCGAACATAAATTGAACAATATGTCTACATTTTAAAGCATCATCACGTTCTTTGGTAAAATGCATTGTACGTGGAGTTTTATATTGGTGATCGACGATCCGGTGAATGTAACCTGTTCGCCATAAATTGTTACAATAGTTTTTCTAGTCTGTAGTTAGAAGTAAGATATATCATTGTAGAAATGTATTATAAATTTGTACAGCGCCTTTAAAAATAAATAAATTCTATGCATTGTTAAGGTTTAGAGATTATCTACTAAATTTGAAACTATCAAGTTCGGTTTTCGGAACAATTCAACAATTCGTAAAGGTCTTATACAAATCGTATCTTACTATCGCACGGTAGTTCCCTTAGAGGAAACTAGCTAGACAAAAAGATTTTAACGATGTTTTTATTTAGGTTCAAATTTATACTCACAGCATTGAAAACAGTCCATAGTATTATGTTCTCATTGATAAAAAAATTAAAACAATACGCACTATACGTGGCAACGTCGTAAACACGACACTTTGGCTGTGCCAGTCGGCCGCCCAGCGGCCAGTCGCTTTCGGGTGCTCACGTTGCTCGGTCCCTAGTGGTGTTATTTGAAATCGGAGAGAAATTATCTACATATAAAAATTGAAGTATACAGTATGTTCTTTCAAATGTGTTTAAGCATTTAATAATTGGCCTATTAAACATTACTTTAATTATTAATTTTAAAATGATGAAACTAGTGATAATATTTACAATTATTTGCCTAACTTTGATTAAACTCTCAATTAATTGTACTAAATTGTGCCTCCGAACGAAATTATTTTCATATAAAACCATTCTTTATCTATGTTTTCTTATATAATTTGTCTGCACATACTTGCACTTTTGTCTTTTACAGAGCCTGTTCCAACGATCTATCGTTCAGATATTTTGGACCTGTTAGAAGAGCGAAGCACTTCAAAGATGAATTGTGTTGCAACAAGGGAGTGTATTTATGAAGATATAAAAATTTTACCAAAGAAAAAAAATTTCACTCGTTTTGAAGATAAAATATTAAAGAAAAAAATCGCTTCATTTCCGTTAAAAATGGATTGATGTCGGAAGAAGTACGCTAAAATTCAATTAAAAAAAAACACAAAATGGCTTAAGGCAGCTTTTGTTCTTCCTGTGTTGATGTGTGATGAGGGGCCACGCGGTAGACCAGAAAAATAATTTAATTTGTGTTCTTTGAAAAGTAAAACCAGAAAAATTGAATGTCTTCCGAATTCTCGAAGTCCACAAGAGCTCTCTCATGCTGCTCAAATCAGCTTGAGGTTACATGGAAAGCGGGATACTGCCAAAATTATTCATCAGGCAACAAACTTTTCACCCAAATGAGCTACAAAGATTAAACACATTATGAAGAATAACAATTTAAAACCAATCCCGTATTCACCCCAGGAAGATTTAGCTTTCATAATTAACAATAAATTCACCAAGCAGCAATATTTTAAGTAGTATCAGCAAGTATCCATAAAATTTTGGTCCACGGGGGAGACCATATTAGTTCCTGTATTCTTCCGATTGGACAAATGTCAGAAGAAGCTCAAGAATCACAAAATAAAGACTTAAAAAATCAGGGAGTTTCATACTCGAAAATCGTCGCAAGTTCACACGAATGAATATTTGTTTCATACGCTAATTATAAGTTAAGATCCTATAATATCTAGAATATCTACAATACCAAAGAAACATCCGGATGTCTTACCGAGTGATGTATTAAAATTATTATCGATATCTATATATATACAGTGCCAGCGAAGGAACTTCAGAAGTCTGTCAACAGTGCCACTATAGGTGAATTATCATTTAATAGTAGTGACGATAGTGACGATACTGATGATAGTGACTCGAGTAGTTCATAAAAAAGTAATCTTATGTAGGTTATAATTTTTTTTTAAAGTTATTGCTTAAAATAAGCACATTGTCGTAACTTTTTTGAACCATTGTACGATAAAAATTTTATTAATATTTTATTTTATTTGAAAATTCTGTAACAACGGTTAAAATAAATGTAAATTTTTTAAAGTATTTTTTTAATTATATTGTGATCCTTTTGCATCATATACAATGGAAAAATATTTTTGTCTAGCTAGATTGGGATTTGGGACCACTGTGTATCGGTTAGAAATATGTAACACCATGAAATAGAAAACACCGTGCTTTATATTCAAATTTAAAAGTTAACCACAACATAATTAAAATGTACACCTTCATGAAACCAAAGTTACCGAAAGCAATTTGAATATTTTGGAAAATTAGAAATTTTTTTAATTAGTTATTTTTACATGAAACGACAAAAAAGAGAGTTGACGATCAAAATACATTTTCCTAATAAAATGTGTTTTAATTTTTATTCGTTATCAGATCAGTAATTTTTGTTAGAAAAAACTTAAGGTGAGCCATTTTTAAAACTTTTATATGTTTGCATTTAAAATTTAAATATAAAAAATTATATTTTTATTTTTAATTATAAAATTTGAAATCAAATTTCGTCATTTTTCTAAAACAGTTTTTAGTTTTCGGATGCGTTCAGAAATGTTCCGTTTATTTTGATTTTATTTCAAAGCGGAAATATTTTGATTTTCCGACAAAATAGGCACGAGACCTGAGGGGTTAACTTTCGGTAAAAAATATATGTTATTCTAATAACAAGCATGTCGGAAATGGAGCTATTTCCAAAGTTCATTATGTTTCCAATTGTTTGTTATATTTCACGGACTAAATATTGGATAATAATTTAGTTATAACATCCGAAGCGAAGTAAAGTGAATCACGTCATTGTATTGAAATGAGAGTTTGTTATTCGGATTTGATATTATTGTAAATACAGAGAGCGTTGGATCGCCGCGCCGCAGTAACCGTAAACCTCGCTTGTGTTATTCTGTATTCTGTGCTGTTTAGTCACGGGACTACCTATTTAGCGTTATTAGGAAACGAATCGATACATTCATGGGAAAGAATTTAATGAAAAGCATTATTGTATCCTAGGTATATATTATTTGAGTGAGAAGGAAAAAGAAAAAAAAATATCTGGATAGTTTTGAGTTTAAATTAGTTTCGTTGTGAAATAAAATGAAACATAAAATGCAACACCAGCTACAAATAATACTAAAAGGCTTTGTGAAGATAATAAATATGTAGTAATAAACAAAAAAATAATATAATGTTTTAGTATAATTATTATTTAGTATAATCATCCCCAACTTTACTGAATATTTTTTTTTTTTTTTAAAATTTGGAAAACTGAACATTTTTTTTGTTGTTCTTTATCTTATCTTACTTTTTTTATTTTTCTTATCCTACTTGGTTCTGGGATCCATGACTTCGATAAGACGCCTTGAGTTGTTCCTGTCCAGAGGCCCTAGCACGCTTGCTTTATAGCGATCGGTAGGATAACTATCGGTAACTTCTCATCGTTCCCTAGCATGACTACAGATCGCCAACGAATAAGTGACAGTTCACAATGACTAAGTATCCTTAACATATTCGACATCAACTGTTGTTTGTACGTTAGCGATGTGCAGTTGTCCTAGGGAACGATGGGGAGTTACCGATAGTTATCCTATCGATCGTTATAGAGCAAGCGTGCTAGGGCACGATGATGTTATAGAGCTAGCGTGTCGTAGGGAACGATGAGAAGTTACCGATAGTTATCCTATCGATCGTTATAGAGCAAACTATCGGTAACTTCTCATCGTTCCCTACGACAACTGCAGATCGCAAACGAATAGGAGACAGTTCACAATTACTAAGTGTCCTTAATATATTCGATATCAACTGTCGTTTGTACGTTTGAGATCTGCAGTTGTCCTAGGGAATCAATCAATCGGTCGGTAACTTCATATCGAGCGACCATGCTAGCACACCAGTGTCCTTCTGCGACTTTCGTCCATTGACATACAACTATATACAATGTCTGTTAAAAAAACAAGGGCTACATACATTACATTTTCGAAAAAAAAATTGTGTTGGTAGTTGGTACACATGTCATCAACATATTTTGACATCATCATCCATTTTGCATCATTAGTTTGTTTTTGACAGATATAAAGGTAGACGTGTATTGGTGTGCATGGAGATTTTTTTTATCGATGAAAATGGATCAAAGAATTTCTATTAAATTTGGTGTGAAAAATAAAGCCTTTAAAATGTTGACGGTGGAATTTGGCGAGTCCACTCTGAGCAAAAAAAATGTTTATAAATGGTTCACAGAAGACTGAGAAGATGTTAATGATGATGCTCGCCCCAATATTCAAATTGCTTGTGTCCTTTGGCGAACAATAAATTTTTCTTAATATATCATAGCATAACTTGTAAAAAGCGTTTATAAGTCAAAAATACTATATATTCTTTTGACATTCACCTTAATAATTTAAAGACTGGGTAAAATTCAGTAACAATGTGAAATCTTATGTGAACAAGCGTAGGCGAAAGCTCCGGAATAATGTTTAGTAAAGGTTCTGATAGTAGTGCACGTGGCAGTGGAGGGATAAACCTTTTAACCTTTGGATACGTGGGGAGATACGCACCCACTCAGATGTGCCAATCAAAAGCTTCGTTGAACCTCTTCGTGGAATACTGTAAGGTAATTAAGAAAACATATAAGATTAGAGGATCGTGCGATACAATTGGCTATGTTGTACACAAGTTATATCGAAATCCTTCAGTGTGATTTATTTATTTACTAGTGAGTAGACTTTGCGTGCGTTGCTAAACCACTAAAAAAAAATGTATATATTTCTCCCTGCATGTTATTTCGCAAGCGTTCCTGTGTTCACTCCCACTCCACTTCCTTCCACTCCCGCATCTCCTTTCCCTCCAACGTTCCCATCCCCTCCAGCGTCCTTTTTCCCTCCTGCACCCCCTTCCCCACCCGTGTTACAATTTTACCTTCCCTGCAACCTCTCCCTTATTTTCCTCCCGTTTTTCACCCTCTCTTCCGGATTCGCCCCCCCCCCGCCTTCCCTCCGTACCGCTCTGCTCCGTACAATACACACATTATTCAAACATTACTATGTTAAATTTATATTCAAAAATCACCAATTTTCAATTTATATCGTCGTTGCACATTTAATATGAACAATGTGACGATTTCGACAAAAATTAGTTAAATATACAGTTTTTTTTTCTCCATCTCATACCACGATACAATCCAAGATATCACCACGAAAATAATAATACTAAATAACATAAGTTTAACATAAAACAGCAACAACAAAAACTCTAATATAAAAGTAATACTTCAGAAAAAAAAAATTCAGTGCACATACCTATAGTCACGGTTGTCATTTATTGGTAACTATAAAAAGACAGGGTGTTCACAAAACAAATTCAATTCATAACAGAATTTTAATTATAAAAACCGAAAAGTTACACTTAATTTCGTCCTTATTATATAAACACTTTATTTAGGTATGTTTTCAACTTTCACTTTGTTGTGATTTGGCTAATGACATAAGAAAAGCTATCAACGTCGTGTGACGCGACGCGTTTCGTCTTTTCAAATGCATAATATTATCTTAGAAAGTCTATTCCGTTAAGTCACTATGGTGAGATAAAAGGCCACGTGCATGTAATGTGGAATATCCTATTTCACTACTTCGTTAACCAGCCTTTGTTTTTCATCAAAGAAATCGAGGGATTTTCAGCTCGTGACTAAAATAAGATACATTGTATTATTAGTATTTATTTATTTATTAAAAGAATTTTATACATAGTGTAGATATTGTGTTATTTCGCCCGCCATGCTAGGGATGTCCCTGTGTTATGGCGGGTGAAGTATGCAGATTATATAATTTAAGGTAATGAAGTACGTTTACTGATAATATAATAATTATGATAATGAGGTTTACAGTTAATGCAGCAATGAATTTATGATAATGAAATTTACATATAATATAGTAATATAATATAGTAATGATGTTTACCAAGGAATTTATGACAATGAAATTTACAGATAAAATAATAATTGATAGATGAAATTTACAGATAATATAACATTGAATTTATGTTAACGAAGTTACAGATAATATAATAATTGATGATAGTGTAGTTTACGGATAATATGACAATGAATTTATGGAAATGTGGGTTACAGATAAATAATAATTTATTTATAAGTTACATAGTATGATGGTTGATAAATTGAATTATAATTTACTAAATTATACAAATTAAATTAAATTGAATTACAAATAATATACATCGAGGTTTCTAAATATTTTGATAATAATAATTTATAATAATAGGTTAAATTTAATATTGATAGATATTAGAGTTATACAAATAAAAGTAGGTACCTACTTCCTACCTACCTAGTTGGTTCTCTGCCCAAGAGATCGCAACATATTTTTTTATTATTTTTATTTACGCCTTAAAGGCATTGGTAAGTTGTACAGGAGCATCGTAACAATATTTATAGTACATAAATAATACACTGAGCATGAAAGACATAGCAGACACAACAAAGGTATAAGTATTCAATAAGTAAGTTGTACAAAGGATTTCAACAAGGAGATTCGTATTTGGGCTCAGGCCTACAGTATACGATTCAGCAATTATTTTCACAGAACTACTCAAAACATGATTTGACCCAATGATCCAGTGCAGCTCAAGTACTAGAAGCATAAAGTGTTGTTAAACATTTTTTAGAAATTAAATATAAAAATAGTACATTTAAAGTTTTTTTGGTAAAAATCTTGTAAATGTGTAATACTGCGCTTGCTTTTGTATGGATTTGATATTTGCGAAATTTAGTTTTAATCTAAATACGCATGAATTACATACTTTACCCAAACTAAGAACCTAATAACCTACTTTATGCACGTAAATAGTTGGTTCTTGTACATAGTAATTTTTGAAATGAAGTGTAAAAGGCCGCTTCACTTGGCCAAACATGGCGTCAAACACTTTCGTAAAGTGAAAAAACTTATACAAAACGCATATTTTTTCGTCTAAAATGCATAATTTTTAGTCTCCCCCGACATAAATACTTACTTTTCGTAATAATGAAGCTAAATCTAACTGTACGAGTACCAGTAGGCGGAGGACGACACTATTAATTATTTTTTTTCGATTATTGGATTAGTGTTTGTAAATTTGTTATTATTATTATAAAAATAAAAGGTACATAATAATTACATACATAAAAGAAGTTAATAGGTACTATGAAAGTAGTTACAGAGCAGTGTGTATTGAATTTGTTACTGTTATATGAAATGTAAATGTAATTTTATTTTTTTATTTGGGTTTTTTTTGTTATATAATTTTTTTATATACTTAATAGTTTGGCAGTGGTAGAACCCAAAATATCATATACATGAAAACCATATACCAATTTATTAGTCAACGATGTTGAAAAAAAACGTTTAATAAGATAAGATTTAAGATTTTCACGGCCAACATTTCCAACGAAATAAAAAAAAAAAAAAATTCCACTTCTTGTCACTGTCCACAACTCTACCCCCACCTCGCTAATCGCACCAATAGCGCGAAAGAGCATCGCGGCAGGTGGCGAGGTGGGGGTATGCCAAACTTGTGGACAATGACGGGGTGTGGAATTTAAAAAAAAAAAATTTAATTAGCAAAGTCGCAACAACATTTTTTACTCTAAATATGATCACGAATAGCTGTTTAAAGATTGTCGGGTACGTACCGAAACACCTTGTATATTATTCACGTTGGTATTATTGTCGGGTACGTACCGAAACACCCTGTATATTATTCACGTTGGTATTATTGTCGGGTACGTACCGAAACACCCTGTATATTATTCGCGTTGGTATTATTGTCGGGTACGTACCGAAACAACCTGTATATTATTCACGTTGGTATTAAAGATATTTATTTAAAAATTAACATTTTAATTATCTGCCGTTGGTTTCATAAAACATTATGGATAAAATATTTACCAGAGAGAGAGAGAGAGATTTGCATACGCTTCAAAGATGACATGACGTGAAGATATAATGAAGTCTTCATGAGAATAAACAGCTATGAATATTAAAAATCTTTCAGGCAATTTTATATTTGTGATTACGATTATTTAAATATAATTATGTTTACTGTACAGATTATTTTTCGATTAATCTTAGGTGGTCCCGTATTTAAATACACACGGTAATAATAACATTGGCAGGTGAGGCTTTGGAGTCATTAATCATCATTTAGCATCAATCATGAAACGAAGTCAATAGAACATCACACTTTTTGATGGCTTTTAGTAGGCTCGTGTTGATTTAACTTGGTATTAAAATGGTTTTTTTAGACATATTAGGAATCGAAATGAAGATATAAATATCAAAGACAGAGTTTCACGCACGAACACAGTACTCATATAGATGCATTGCTTGCTTACAGCGTGTTTAAACTTGTTATTCGCCAATGAAAAAAGTTCATTTTTAATATAATAAAAAGGGCACACTGTTATTTTCGAATAACCGAATATAACGACCGGTTAGTGGTTGAGTGGATATCGCGTTTGGTTCCCACCCAGGCGTTCCGTGTTCGATTCCTCGGCTGGCCAAGTCCTCCATCACAACACAAGCAACATCTTCCGCTTAGTGTGGTGGTAGTAGGAGATTTTCAAATGTTGTTGGGTTATTCGTAATCCGGGAATGTTTGTCTTTATTTAAAAAAAAAAAAAAATAAAGATATTCAGATTCGAACAATATACACCTATACTTGTTGTCTCCTTCTTGCTACGGACAATAGGAGGTCAGAAGCAAGAGAAAATGCTGTTTCTCAGTGACGTATCGCAATTAACCAATTGAGCCCTTGCCCGGAATAATGTTGTATCCAACCAAACTATCAATGTTGATTAATTCATGGAATAATATTAGGTATATTAATATGCATTTTTACCGCTTGGGCACATAAACTGGTTTTCACGACAATTTAATGTAGGTAGAGATAGAAATGACGCATGACCCGGATCTGAGTTATAAGGTAGCAAATTACGGTAATGAATATTTTTTTAGGCCTGTGTCAGTATTTTAAAGTTATTTTGTGGAAGTACGAGATATAATGCCGTTTATCGAAATCACGGAGAATGGTTTAATTCAGCGGAATAAACGAAGAAAACAAACGTCTTATGGCTTCAACTAAAAAGGCTTCAAAGCCAAGAGGCTGAAGAATGCAGGAAATTGTCCAGAAAAAATATTGTTAAGGCTGCTTTTAAGACGTTGAAAAAGTTTGGTGGAATAATGTTGTAAGTTGATCTCAAGACAATATCTTTAATAGTTAATTTAAATTAAGGTAAAATTGCATTAGCTCCACACTTCAGCCTTGAGGGAAATAATTTCCGTCAGGGCCTGTGTCTTCTTTGGGGATGCTATGTGGAGGGTATTTATAGGAAAGGAAGGAATAGAAATTCTGGCAAGAAAAAAAGGTATGAGGGGTGAGTAGGAATCTAAAAGTAGGACGTAGGAAGGGGTCAGTATGTCCAGGATTAACGGACGTATGAATTCATCCCTCCCACTAGAGGAGAGGTCATTAGGTCTCTTAACCAGGCTCTCCCGATCCGGCCTACTACGCAGCTGGTGGGCAGAAGAATCCATTGCGAAATTGACTCATCCCATGAACAAGAGCAATCCTGCTAAGACACTAAACGTGGCGAACCATTGTGGATAACCTATGGCAGAAGTGTTAGTTATCCAATAAATGGTTCCCGGGGCGAAGATACCCATATCCGCCTCCAAAAGTGAAAAATATTTCTTACTTTAGATTTTAGATTACTTTCCACTTTCCACTGTGATGAACAATAATATTATTGTTAAGCAGAGGGCACATGTTTCAATTTACACGAGTCAAAATGATTGTGGTTGTATTGTGTTTTGACTCGTGACCCTTGTCAAGATCATGACACGTGTAAACATCGCTTAAGTTTATATAAATTAAGCCGGTCTTTTTTAATACGAAGCAGTAATAAGAAATTTAAACATCGCTCGCAATAAATTAGAATTGTGGCTTAGTCAGATGTGCAAACTTCCAGAATGCTGTACGTAAAAGTTATTAAGTGGTATTTAAAAATACACGGTTTTACAGAGGGTACTTAATTTACTTTAACCAAAGATTCCTGATAGATTTATTTTTTTTATTTTTTATTATTTATTAACCAAAAAATACATGTTATGTACATTCTTTTAGGTATATGCCACCTCACTAGGCTGAGCCTGTTCCGAGATACTATTTAGAGTTAAAAATGGGAATGAAATTTTGGTCTCCGGTGACTTTTTTTGATGTTTTTTTTTTCATCTAAACCAAACAAATGTTTTTCTTTCACATGTCGTTTTTGCTCCACTGGTCATTCAGCCGAGTAACCGCCCTAACCCTCACCCCGACCTTAACTGTGCAATACTTACCTTTTTATGTTTAAGATTGTGATGCTTTAAAATCAAATTTGAGGTAATTGAATCAGATTTCTCGTAAGACTAATAAACAGCATAAACGCCATAGGCAACCGAAATATGCAGGTATGTTAAATATTAATGGTCAGTTTTTTGATAAAATTTGAACAATTCTAAAGGTTATTTTTGACACGGGGGGTGCCAAATGCAAGGGTGGAAACCACCGTGGGTGGAAACCTTCATATATGAGGGTGGTAGAGCCTCCTTTCTCAAGATAGTGGGAATTAAAATCTACTATATGGGATGCAATTTGCTGAAATAAAAAGATTGTATGTATATAACTGTGCGTATGTTTCTAGGAAAACAATCCATTAAAAAAGAAGAACAAGAGTTAACAAAAATTACATTGTTGTATAAGACGTACCAGCGGACCGTATTTCTTATCTACGCTACTCCTGACTAACTAAGACGACGAGCCGGAACACTGTTGGCAGTAGGTGGTTCCCATCACCACGAGGAAAAGGCACCGGAGGCTATCAATCGGGGATCATCCTCACATCATGGCGCAGCTCGTCCGGCAGCTTCCGTCCGTCTCCGAATCCCGTTCCTTCCTCAATCGTCGCGGTTAGGGGGACGCCTCGACATGGCTTCCTCGACCACAACGACCCTCATACGGTTCTAAGTCTTCAAAAAACCTCGGGAGTCGAGAGCAATAACTCTCTAAAACTTCATGGAGGTTGATAGATGGTCTGCCTTTCCCGACGCGGATCCACAAGGATCGACACGATAACTGCCGATTATAATTCGGTCTGGCCGGACACAAATGCCACCATTTTATTAAAATTCGTAATCACAGCGGAAAATCACAATGAACTAGATCCTGATCTGATGTTCAGCCCACAAATTCAGTTTCTGTGAATGTTCTATTGACGTTCTATTATCATTTCAGTTATGTGGTGCAAATGGCTAATATTGATATATTAAGAACTTGAGTAGATACTTTATATAACTTGAAAAAATAGTTTTCAATGTGATGAATTGTTTAAAATCTTTGAAATAACTATTGTAAAAATGTTTAAATCAAGAGTTAACACCAATTATATCTGATGGAAATTTACTTTAAAACTCGGTTTCCTGTTTTGATGTTTGGTTATTCAACGTGTTTAATTTGGTATTTCACAAGCATTTTCTATTTTTATTCACCAGATTTACAGGAACGGGTTTAGTTTTTCCCATAGGAAAAACTAAACCCTTTCATACACTTTTCCATATAAATGATCATCTAGTAAATCCACGTTATGCAAATGTATTATTTAAGTATAATTAATACAAAACAATACAAGAACAACACGTTAATCTACCAAACTATTAAATGGGAATATAATTCACCGTCTCCAGATATTTTCATATCAGAGGGTTCGGCTCTGTGGCATTCCTAATTTGACCGATAAATCCTACTGATCCCTCAATATAAATATTTAAAAAATCTTTCGTAATTCTACATGTATTTAAAATGACGGATTTTTGCATTTTTATATACAAATTCTTTGACAAATCTAATATGCCTAAATTTTTAATAAGAGAGCTAGGTATAATGCCAGTAGCCGAAATAACAAAAGGTAATATTTTTATAGTCTGAGAATGCCAAATTCTTTTAATTTCATTTCCTAAATCTGTATACTTTCTTATTTTTTCAGAAACAGATTTTTGAATATTACAGGAATTTGGAATAGCTACATCAATAATATAAGTTATTTTTTTAATTTTGTCATGTAAAACTATATCAGGTCTATTATGACCAATTGGTCTGTCTGTTAGTATAGTTTTATCATAGTAAATTTTAAAGAAATTATTTTCTAAAAATGAATTTGGTTCGTATTCATAATATGGTACTATATTATGACATTCAATCAAGTTATGTTTAATTACCAAACTTTGGTGAATTATTTTTAAAACCTGATTGTGCCTAAATGTATACTCAGACGGCGCTAATATAGAACATCCTGATATAATGTGTTCTATAGTTTCCGGAAAAGCCATACATTTTCTACATAAATCATCAATTTGATTTGGATCTTTGATTATATGCTTCCTATAATTTTTGGTATTAATGACTCTATTATATTATATTGTACCTAATATTATTATTACTGTCTTTAAAACATTTGCAATTTCGCAGATGGTTATAAAAGTTCCGTCAAAAAGTTTAAAAAAATAATATCCGATTTTTTCCCGATACACAGAACCCAAAATAACCCAAAATATAACCTGCGTGTGGCTCTTACTTTTATACCTACCATTTTTATAATGTTAATTGCTATAAGTTTAGATTTCTTATTTAAACATATATATCACTGTATTATATATATATATATTACATATATATCACTGTATTATATATATATATTACATATATATCACTGTATTATATACTTATTATGTAAAAGCCCATCAGGGCGTTGAAAATTAATAATAAATAAATAAATCAAAATCCCACAATGCTTAATAACTTATACAAAACGTCCTTGTATTAGAGGTGTATTTTTTCAGTTTCCTAATTGAATCACTGTACGAGCTTTCGTTTTATCAATGTCGGCAAATATTATCAATCTCTCTGTTGTAAATCAATCAAAGTAATTCGCGAACTGCCGAAGTCTCGTCATTATTCCGCGACTCTGAACCCGGGTCCTTTCTTAACCAATTTATGAGTGCGCCGCGGAGCCGTAAATAAATCAGACGTAAATGTCACTATTTAGTGTTTTTCGGCTCTGGGTTAGCCAGTAGCTGGGAGGAACAATTATTACATCTTTGGAAACTTTGAAGTAAATTGTACGAGATGAACTATGCTGTAATTAACGTAAACTTTTTTATTTAATTCATCGAAAAAATGGTGACCGGTAACTAATAAGTATCGAAAACTCATCCGTTTGACTTAAACATAAGCTTTAGTCTTCTTTAGACAGTCTGTTTTCTGAAGCAGTGTAAACTTTCGAACGTCGAAGTTCAATGTGAAATTGTCTCAGCTTTTTGAAATTGAAAATTCCGGACTATTATTTTTTGCTGCCACTTTTCATCCATGCATCATGGCACCGTTGAATTTTCAAGCAATCTGTAAAAAAATAACAAGAATTTATAATTTTTTTGATCCATACAACAGTAGGATTTGTGAGGCTGGAAGTATGCAAGCATTTTCATACATACGATACGTGCTATTGTTTCTGTTATATGTCTATTCTAAGTACATATTTGTATCTTGTGTGATTTTTTGTATTTATGATTATTTCTAAGTAACTCCTCAGAGCTGAGAAATGTGAACAAATTGTTGGCTTGTGACTTGTGACCAGTAATTAAGTCTCAGAAAAATTCCACCACACGAGAAATAGTAGACGTTTAAGATCACCCGACGTTGTTGAGGTTTGTAGAAATGCAACGTTCCCAACTACAGAATCCTTCATTACCTAACCTAACCATATGAAAAGAAAGAACTCTAGCTAATTGAGGGATAGACCAGTTGAAAGGATGTACTCACACGTCACTATTGGACACACTTACCCCCAAATTCCTACTCACACCTCTTACATTTTATCCCCCCCAGAACTTTTTATCCTTCATTTACTATAAATACCTTCCACACAGTATTCACAGAGATGACACAGGCCTCCTTTGCTGAGTTGACGTAAAACAATCCAATAAGACTTATTGGGAGAAAGTTTGATAAACCGATAATGTTTTCACTGAATTATTGCAACTATTTCTGATATTTGTGTCATTTAGATTTAAATAATGCGTGGGAGTTTCCTACAAAACCAACAACTGTTGTTTATTTATTAGTTGGTAGAAAGAAGGATCTTGATAGTTGAATGCAATAATAAGAACATCCAAAATACTGGAGGGCTGGCAGACAAAAAATGGTCCTACGAATTCAAAAATCATCATCTGTATAAGCTATCGAAGGACGCGATGACACAAAAGGCAGTCAAATATATATATAGCAGGGCAGTCATAATACAATAATAATAAAATTATGATCACTTTATTGTCATTATAAAATTTAACTAAAATACAAGTTAAATATATTGTACTGTGGTTAATAAAATAGATGTACGAAATTAAGAATGGAAAAGAATAAATAACAGTAGGTGTACTTCGCAGTGCCGGATTAAGACAACTTGATGCCTTAAGCATAAGTAAACTAGTATCGGTCTTTAAAAAAAAAAACCTATTTAATACAACGAGATAGATCATTACCTACCTTAAAATATGTATGAAGGGATTACATACAATAAAAACCAAAGCTTAATATTTAATTTTTTCATTGAAATGCGCCTTGTTACTTTTTCGAGCATTAAACGAGCGGAAAATAGTTTATAAGTCCAAATATTTTAGCATATCTATATAATATTGATAAAGCATCGACCCTTTCCTGCAGCATTGTCGTTATTTTTTTTTTTTTTTATTATTTTCAATTTCGAAAAAGATTATTCCGCTGTGCAGTTTGATATCATCAGGCATCAAAATATACACAGGGCTGTGTCCACACTGGGAACGCCGATTTAATTTTATCATAGTGAACTATTTTGTACAATTGTGCGTCAGTTTGATATGAACTTGTGCGAGGAAAATAATTGGAACAATTTTTTATGATATATGAATGAAACAGTTGAATATCGGTTCCTAAATCCTTAATTTTGCATCACAAATAAATTAATTTCCAAATGCTGCCGACGATAAATGAGCGAGCCAGTAGGCGGGAGCGGGGGTTATGACTCCGAACGTCAACGCTCTTGTTTAAAAGTCAATTAAAAACTCGCGAATTGTCAAACAACCTTCCTTACCTTTCATGTGCTAGCAAAAATATTTTTTGGTGCGGTTTCTGGTGCCCCCCAAGACGTGATGCCCTAAGCAATTGCTTAATTTGCTTAGGGGCTAATCCGGCACTGGTAAAACGCAATGATTAGAAATGCATAGATACCAAGTTTTATGTTAAGGTTCCTCATAACCCACCTCAGTTGGATAGCTTGTGTTGAGGCAATAATTTTGCATTTTATTATTCAAAAATACCTTTAATAACACCTTTAAAATACCCACAATAATACATTTATAATAATATTTACAATTTGGGAGATGGGTATGGGTACCCCCACCCCGGGAACTATTTATTGGATAACCAACACCCCAAGGCTCAGCAGGGATTGCCTGGATTCGTAGGGTTAGGTTTGTCTTGGCGGCTAATGTGTTTGCTCACCTACTGTGTGGCGGGCCGGATCGGGAGAGATTGGTTGAGGAAAAGAGACAAAAAGACAACAAGAAAAAGGAGACCTCTCCAGCCGGAATCTCTCTATCCACCGCCTGCACTGCAGTAGGAGGGGTGGATTCATATGTCCGTCACTCCTAGACACATTGACCCTCAGATTCCTACCTACCCCTCATACCATTTTCCTTCACAGAACTTCCTCTCCTTCCTTTCCGTAAATAAACACTCCACAAAGTTGCTATGAATAATAATAATAACAAGAATTTTGAGTAAAACTTTAAAAGTATTTCGAGTAGAGCGAATATTTAATCTTTTTTATAGTGTGAATGTTGTTGTTTGTCAGGACAGCATGGACACTGACCATCATTAGGACAGATGTTATATCAAATCACTATAATACTTTTAGCCGTGAAATCCAAAATCATTTATGAGTTAGGTTAGGTTAGGCTGTTTTAGCCATTATCAAGCACTTTCTTAATAGATTGAGTTACGGCCGTCGTTCCCAACTTTTCGATCGATCAATCTCAATCTCCGATCAGCTAAGTTGTTGTGAAGAACCTGTTTGTGCATTTGAGGAGTATTGAGCCAAAATTTCGGCTCAACAGTTGATCAGTAGGATTGGGAACAACGGCTGTTAGAGTCGTTATAGGGCTAACTTAAGGGTTATTATTTATTATCCAACGGCTGTAATAGCGTAGTAGAAGAGGATTTGGACAGGACTTGAAATACCGAGCACTGGAGGCGAATGGTGAAGGATATTATCTTGTTGAGAAAACCAAATCCCTCGATGGTATGATAATGATAATAGGAAAATGAGTGCCTACTTTTGTCTTTCCTTTTTTATTATTTGGGGGCTTCTCTGGTGTTTTCTATATCTGCTACTGGGCCGCAAGTGGCAGTGTTTTGCAGGGCCCTGGTTTCATAAAAATACAACCGTGGCAATACGCTAAGAAAAATCCATGAATAATGGATAATGCATCAATCGTCGGTGCGAGGCTCTTGGAAAAAACCCTGGCGTGTTCTGCACTTTTACTGCTGCAGTTAAGGAATAGCGTACTTGTAAGAATTAAACCCGAAGGCATTCATTCTATTACCCCACTGAAGAGATGAAACCATAGATGTGGATTGTGGGCATGTCCGCGTGTGTTAAGTAAGCTCAATTTTTCCTTGCTTCAGGAGAAATTGATCAAAATAGCAGGTCCCTACCTCACTGACTCATTGCCTATTCAGATCATTTTATTCGTTAGTACGTAATAGTAGTTTTTATAAATTTAATAAACTTGTGTAGTTGTTTATCAGCAGGTACCCAATGACAATATTTTATTTATTTATTTATTTATTAAACGCCCTTATGGGCTTTTACATTTTAGTTAAATAGATGAGTATAACAGTTATTTAAAAAAAATCTAAATTAAAACAATAAAGAAAGCATAATAGAGTGAAAATAAAAGTAAAACAAAAGGACATATCTACAACAAAATAAAACAATAAATGTATATAATAAAATTAGATACATAGGTAAAAAAATATAAGAAGTTTCACAAAAAAAAATATTCAATATAGACAAAAATTGTAGAGATTATAGACGTCTATGAAATAACATGGTAAGTTTTCAAACGGGATTTATTAGATTACACCAAAAGAGAAATGACGCACCGCCAAACAACTCGATCTTTGCATACACTCCTTGCTTCATTCACATTCGTACATACTCGTGTATTATTCTGACTTTTGACATCACCCGACTCAAGTACCTGATAAGTATAAAAAATGTAAATAAATATTAGTATAAGCCTTGTACAATAAACAAGTAAAATGAATAGTCACATCAATAGTTTCATATATTATGTAGGTAGTTACATGAAGTATTACAAAATTTTATTGATTTACCATTTCCTTATAATGTGAATTCCAATTAGGAATACAAGGGCTTCAGTAGGGCATCAATATAAATCACCTGTATCTAATAGCCATTTCTCTTGATTATATTTGACTTTAGCAGTATAAATGGTATTATTTTTAGTTGTCTGTGAATCCTACGTAAGCTTAATTTTTTGCTGACTTCGGGAGAAATTGATCATCATTTTTTCAAAACTCTAAATTTCTAATTGAACAGATAATATTTTCCTTCACCTGACTAAATCGCTACCTAGGCTGGTCTATAAGTGACAAAGAACAAAAGTGAAATGAAAAAATTGAAAAAAGTGTAAAATACAACAAGATGAGAGTCCTCCTGGCATTGATTTCCCCTGTGTTTCTTTACAGTGTGGAAACATGGACACTTAGAGCCATCGAAAGAAAACGGATAGACGCCCCCAATATGTCGTGCTGGAGAAATGTGTTCAGGACTCCATGGTCAGCCAGACGCACAAATGTGTTCATTCTGGAAGAGCCAGACATCCACGATAGGCTTTCAATTATCTACCTACAACGTATCTTAAGATACTTTGGACTCGTTGCTCGCCAAACAGAGGTCTCCATCTTGGAGAAACTCATAGCCACTGGCAAAGTGGAAGGCAGAAGAAGCAGAGGACTATCACCAATGCACTGAAGTGATCAATCATTACTGGCTTCTGGTACTAAGCTCGGTTCTCCACGCAGCGCAAAAACGATAGGAAAAGAGGAGCCTTGTACACCATTGAAATTGGAGTAGGAATCATGATCCTAAGCAAGGAGGAACTTGGGAAGAAGTCTTGGTTGCAAGGTAGCTCTAATATAATCTGGCGATATCAGCTTATAAAAGATTTGGTAAAAACACTTCTAGGGATAATCTGTTCACTGTTTTACCCATTACCCATTACTAACAGGGCCAATTATACACCAAAGACGCAAAATCCACTCAAGTTTACAATAAGCAAATAAAATTTATTTCCTTTATAAAAGTGTATTCGTAAGAACACTATTCCAGTCTTATCAAAAACATGTTTCTCATTAGTGGTAATATAATAAAATGTTTTATAAGCTGGAATGGAAAACAGCAATGTAATTCAGAAGACCATTATAAAAAATGTGAACTTTTCTGTCTTTGTATTATTAAGTTCCTGACATTAGATGATATGTGAGTTTACTTTTAACGAATATTTAAGTTTTATAAAACCCTTCCCTTACGATTCCATGACAATTCCTGGCATAGATACTCATATACAATTTGCAGTCGGTTTAGGGAAAATACGGTATACCTACTTACACAAAATATAACTAAGGGTCCCGAATAACAAAAATATAAAACCTATTTTTATTCAAAGACATAAAGGATAAAACTACTATTTTTTGTTTTCACTCTCCTGTAAAATTAACGTTTTTGGCTACGAAACCTTTCTGCGGGAACTAACGATTATTTCCCGATTTGCCGACAAAATATTTTTTTTCTGTTGCGTTCGATAAATACTTACATATTGAATTATTTTATCCAATATGTAAACGTATTTCTGAAGAACATATATGTGTTCAGTATATTTACAGAGATTTTGAAATAATTATGGACATGTCAAATCAGTTGACAGCAACGGCAAGGAAGGGGTTCTCGTGTCAAATTTTTAAAACAAATATTTACTAAGGTTGGGACTGAGGTATTTTTAACTATACATTTGATAACCATCGAATCGACGATCAGCACCATTTCAAGTTGTTGACATTCGAACGGTCCCCTTTAAACACCGATTTTCGGTTCGTTCTAGCTTTGATGACACTGTGAACAACTGATAGCATAATAACACGATGGTTGCTAAATTTAATCCAACAAGGTATCCCCCAGGGAAGTGAGCTGGGGTCGGGGTATTATGTGTTTTAACCGCCCTAGGCCTACGAACGTACGTGATACGTTCATGTTGATTGTACCTTTTTGCACTATCCCGCATCACAAACGCATTTTTTTTAAAATTAAAATTTTTTTTTTTTTTAATATTTCTTATGTTTTAAAAACTTTTATTTTAATAAACCTATTGTAAATGCATATATTTTGGCAAAATCTTATCAGGTAAGTGTATTTTGCAGAAAAAACCCGAAGGTAGGGCGGTTAAATCAAACATCGCCACTGATCACACTCCTACACGTTGAGATGGGATCACGTGATACGCGCGCTGTTTCATGTGTTACCGTGCTGCTGAAACGAGACGAAATGCTTATGACGTAATCCGCATGGGTAGGTAAACCCGACTTCTCAGTTGCGACACTGACAGGATCACGTGATACGGGCGTTGTTTCGTGTGTTACCGTGCTAATGGAATGAGACAGAGTGCTTATCAAGTTAACCGCTTGGCTATACCCGACTACTCAGTTGTGACGTTAGATGGAGAACTATGTTTAAGATGAAGCTATACGCCAAATTACTATGAATCGGTTTACATTATGAATATGAAAAAATATGCTATGGATGTTGAAGCTTTTCCTACTTTCTCTATTTATTCGAATTAAAATAAAATTATTAATTTTGTCACAAAAAATATAAACGCAAAGTATTAAATAATTTTTAAATATTTCTGGCGTTTATATTCCTCTGTTATCGGAGAGCAAAATGATATCTACATATTATACAACTAAACCAGCACAATACCTAAAATAATTAAAATTGTGGCTGAGCGATGCTGATATTGAAGCATTATTTATTTAATTTTTTTACTTTATTTTCATTTTTATTTCTGTATTAATATTATTATTGTACTTTCTTTTCTTCTACCATATATTTATTATCTTACAATTTTTGTTTCTAATGCAATCTTTTAGACAATTTTTAATTATAATCTAACTTTTTTTTATTTGTTCTAGATTTTAATCTTAGCCTTTTCCTTAGATACCCCCTGTTTACTTTTAGGTATAATAACAAAATGTAAGCACTTATATTACCCACGCACAGGCTGCGCCTGTGTGGGATCCCTGTTTTGTTTATTTATATGTAATATAAAATGTAAAAAAAAAAATTATAAAAATAAAGGAGAAAAAAATAAATAAATAAATGCTCAGAAATCGCTGGTTAAAATCCTTCAGGAACATGCTGGTAGGCCCTCTGTATTTATATATGCATATATTCACAATAAATGGGCATATATTTCTCTGGCTTGCCATTGAAGTAAAATCATGTATTGGTTTCATATAGTGCTTTCACACAAACGAAGTATTGAATTCCGTAAGTCTAAACTTAAACTTTAGGTCGCACAGTTTATACCCGCGCTGTGCAAGCGGGTTCCCTACAGAGCATCGGACCATCCCATATATTCACAATAAATGTGCATGTATTCACAATAAATGAGCATATATTCACAATAAATGTGCATATATTCACAATGAATGTGCATATATTCACTTCTATTTGTAAGTCACCACTTCTCACACCAATAAACACATTCACAATCACACACACAATATGTACACACGCGTCACCTGGTAACAATCAATTTATTCATTATATAAAAAGACTTTGCAAGGAAACCTAGGGTAGTTAATTTAATTTTTGTAGATTTATTGTATTTTATTCTTGTAATCAATGTACCGTTTGCTCTAAAAATTAATAAAATTAAAACGAGGGGAGAAACACAAAAGCCGGAAAACCGTTGAATGAATTTTTAAGCGCTTTTTCACAGGTACAGCTAGTTACGAGTTTATGTTAAAACTAGGTCACTGTGTATTTACAAATTAAACTATGGTTCGTTAGTAACAAAATGTCATTAGCCGACCGGTGAAGAATTTAAATAAAAATCTGTTCTCGGCGTAGAACAAATAAGAGTACCTATCTACAAGCAACTCTTAAAATATTAAAATTTTCAATACATCGTAGTGTTCTAATTTTCTCGTACGAATTAAAGTAAGAACATTCTAGGTTTCGACGTACGCTACGTAGGCGAAACATTTCGATAACTGGACTACTTACAACTTACAATACATACATTTTCTATCGAAATAGATGCCTCAAAATCACACTTGCAACACGTTGCGATGAATGTAGTCAGTGTGATTCTGAAGCTTCTATTTCCATCGGAAATGTAAGGATTGTAAGTAGTACAGATATCACAGTGTGTAGATTACGTAGTGTACTTAGAACCAGTATGTTTTAAACTTTATATTCGCAGAATTCACAATTATTTGAAAGATGTTCGTTTTCAATCTTATCATTTCCGAAAAGAAAAATCTTCCGCATTTTTAGTAATTAACACTTGACTATTTATTAATGGAGGAAACAAAAAAAATATTTTAGAAACAAATCCAAAGATGGATTAAAGAACAAAAAAGGTAATATTACAAAAAATTTACACCGTACAAGAATAAAATATATATTCGTAATACACACTTATTATTAACTGATTTTAAATATTTTTAACTGTTTTTCATTTTATTTCATCTAAGTATTACTTTATTTTATTTTTTCACTTTGTTATAATATGTTATCTTTTTATTGATTTTTATTAAAATTTAAAATAAAGTGTTATCAGCACGAGTAAAGCACAGAGTGAAGCCCATATTATCACATATGGATTTAAAATATGCATATTTGATGTGTTTTTGACAATGTATTTCATACCTTTTACGTCGCAAGCTGAAAATATACCTAAGTTAGTTCACTTTTTTAAAATGGATTTTTATGGCACGAATTCAAGGCTTCGTGGGTCACCAGTTCCTGCTACTTTTCGAAAAGCTTTTCGGATTTGAGAAGCACTGAACTAGTGTGTTATGGCGATTAAAAGCAATAAGGAAGTTGAGTCCTTTTTTTATTTTTTTAGCAATGTTCACATGTAAACTTAAATACTAGTAATTTTTATTTATTTTTTAAAGTTCGTTTTCATAATTAAATTAATTCTACAAGTTTGAATTTTATTATGCCCGCGAAAACACCGGCAAGAGCATAATACCGTGCGGGAGAGTTCGTGACGTAACCCGGTCCTTGATTGTGTGAAATATAAGGTAAACGAAAAAAAATAATTATAAAAGATGTAGTAGTTAGATATTAACTAGTACTAATCAATTCATTAACCGGAATTCCGAAAAAAGTGCATTTTAATGGTTATTTTTTTAATTTAAAAACACGAAATGTCATTTTTCAACGAAACTTGCAACAGTTCCTAACATAGCGGTCGGTGGGTCTTTTAAGAAGAGGAAAGAGTGCACATGGATATTGAAGAGTTGAGCTTTTAAATATTGCTTCCAAAACTGTCGACATCTGTCAACAGTACACGAATAAAAATGTTATTCTAAAATGCGATCATTTTATTCGTAAAAACGGTTAAAAACGGGACTGAAGTTTTTACGAACAAATTAACAGGGTTTCAATCTTTATTGGCGGGAACATGTAAGAATAATTTGTTGGTATACGTAATTTCGTACATATACCAACAAACTATTCTTACATTTTCCCGTCAATAAACACTGAAACACTGTTAATATGTTCGTAAGAACTTCAGTCCCGTTTTTAACCATTTTTACGAATAAAATGATCGTATTTTAGAATAATTTTTTTTCTCCGTGTAGCCTTGACGAATTCAAGAGACATTTAAATGGCACACATTACCTGCTATAATGTTTATCTTACATTTATATATCCCTTTTTCTTTTTTATAAATAATGTATCTAAATGTATATAGTTTGTGTTACAATTATATCGTAAATAGACTCACAGTCTGTAAACATACAAAAAAAAAGTAGGAGGAAGGAAACATGGAGGCCGGCAATTGATTCCGCAGCCGAGGGGCTGAACTCAAGAACAAGAAAGAGAGAGTCGTAGAAACGACCCGTTCTCATGTGTCAAATGTCAAACTGTGTAAAAATGCTGGGGCGTTTGACGTGTTTTGATAATCAAAATCGTCGAGCTGTATCTTGCGAAGTCCCGGAATTCCGAGATTGTTACATGATGCAGTTTCGAGTTTACGATGCAATAAAATGCAGGCGGAGAGCGATGCACTCGAAGCAGGCGATTGTTTCGATTATTCTTCTAATTAACGGCGGACCAGCTCGAGATGCATTAAATTGCCCATAAAATTTACTCTCGTATTTCTTTGCTAAACGACTGAGAACTGAAAACTCCAAACTACTAATAAAGATATGCGTGAGACTTGTTGCAAAAGCGATAAAAGGGTGAGATTGTTTATAGGTTGGTTTTAATGACTTTGGTTTGGTTGATGCGTTAAATGTTTAATTATTATTGTATTGAGAAAACCAACATGTCCTTCCAATATCCTGCTGATACTAGTCGAATACCCTGTGCCTCCAGGCGTCCTTGCTACTTCAGCGGCCTCCGTCCATCGCAGGCACAAACATTGTGTAATTTTTTTTACATTAGCTCCACACAGGAGACCCTGAGAAAAACCATATCCCTCGGTGCCTATGTCATCTTCGGGGATGCTGTGTGGAGGGTCTTTTTAATGAAAGAGAGGAGAGGCAGTTCTGGGAAGGAAAAGGGTATGAGGGGTGGGTAGGATTCTAAGAGTCAGTGTGTCCAGAAGTGATGGACGTATGAATCCATTCTTCGAACTGCGGTGCAAAACGATGCGTCGAGAGAGTTCGACTGGAAAGGGCAAAGGGACTGCCTTAATCAGTCTCTCCTGATCCGGTCCGCCATGCAGAAAAACCTCACCCCATGAACCCGAACTTCCCTGCTAAGTCACCAAACGTAGCAAACAATTTGGAATGACCTATGGAAGGAGTGTTGAATATATAAAAAATGGTTCCCGGAGCGGTGGTACCCATACTCGCCTGCCGGCCCGCAAATCAAAACAGCATGTTTTTGGTGTAAATTCAGTTTTTTTTTAATCCCGAAAATTCGGGGCATCAAATATTGCTGAAATCCCACTTTGGGATTATTGTATTCGTGATTGTGGGATTCGGGATTGTGGGATTCGGGATTGTGGGATTCGGGATTGGGGGATTCGGGATTGTGGGATTCGGGATTGTGGGATTCGGGATTGTGGGATTCGGGTTTGTTGGATTCGGAGATGTGGGATTTGGGTTTGTTAGATTTTTAACCCCTTAAACGATGTCATTGCAAGTTTACCCAAATTATTAAGCAGGTGACATCATTCTCTCTTTAAGACTTTTGTTAGCAGTTGTACACTGTACACCTTGCTAAAATGTTTAGTTCTTCCCAGGGCATCCGGGAAGCAGAGTCTCGAGGAGGTAAATGAGTAAATGAGCCAGAATCAATCTGCCCAAAGAAAGGGCGGTGTATGAACGTCAGGACCTCTGAGTGTGCACTTAACTCGTCACTCACACGAAGCCAATTATTAGCGAGTTCCCTTCAAAACTTGCCGGAGATTTATTACTCGGTCTGTACAGATCTTTAAACAAATGGCCCACCTCGGCATGAGGCAATTTAACCAGACGAGAGTAAATTGATTGTTATGATAAATAACGCCCACTAGTCTGCGAGGTGATCATTCTTACAGTATTAGCTTTCAAACGAGAAGCGGTTTACCTAGGAGCTTACTTAGCGAGCTTAGTGAGGCTGTTATGACTTATTTATTTATTTATTAAAGAATTTTATACATAGTGTACATATTGTGTTATTTCGCCCGCCATGCTAGGGATGTCCCTGTGTTATGGCGGGTGAAGTATGCAGATTATATGGGTAATGTAGTACGTTTACTGATAATATAATAATTATGATAATGAGGCTTACAGTTAATGCAGCAATGAATTTATGATAATGAAATTTACATATAATATAGTAATTGATGATAATGATGTTTACAGGTAATAAATATAACAAGGAATTAATGACAATGAAATTTACAGATAAAATAATAATTGATAGATGAAATTTACAGATAAAATAATAATTGATAGATGAAATTTACAGATAATATAACATTGAATTTATGTTAACGAAGTTACAGATAATAAAATAATTGACGATTGAAGATTGAAAATAGTTTACGGATAATATGACAAATACTTGAATAATTATGTTGGCTTAGCATTACCTAAGCCAACATAATTATTCTATTCTAAAACGTGAAGAATAGAATTTTGAGAAGGTGCATTTTGGATGCAGGTGGATTTTATTCAAAAGGAATTTTTTAAGGTCTAATTAGCTCTAGTAGAGCTTTCGGCAAGGAAAAGTTTATGAGTTCAATTCCATATGCGAGAATCTTGTTCTGATTTTTCTAAATTAGATTTTTGTTTGAGCTAATATTGTCTAAAATGATTGTAATTGTCTTCCAAAATTGTTAAATATGTCTGCGAAGTAACTTAAGACTATTATATACTACCCATCCAAACTGAAAAATTATATTTGAAGTAAAACTTCTTTACGCACGCTTGACTTGCCTTAGCTGGCGAACGATAATAAATTTAAATAAATATTTGTTGAAAATTAATATATCTATATACTCGTACATATTATACACTATAAACATATATTTATACACATACATATAGATGGCCCTAAAGAATTTTTACTTCAGTCGTGTGGTCTAAATTAAAAACTCGTATTTTTTGTAATCAAAAGGTATGTCAAATTTCTATCTGGGACAGGGGCCATTTTATTTATTTTTGGTTTAAATATACGCTATTTTTGCTATAAAATATAGGCATTAAAGATTTTAACATTTTATGATTTTAGAGGCAACTTGAACAATTATTTGCGTGTGAGTGTAAAACTTTAAAAAAATATTTTGCTATATTAAAAAAAAAAAATTAAATATAAAATTAAAATTATTTTTTTTTTTAAAAACAATTTTGATCGGTGCATATTTAAACCTATTTACATAGGAGAACAGATTTATTTAATTACTTTAATTCCAAAATGAACCAAAACAGATTTCTTTAATTACCTATACGTCATCATTTAAAAGCAAAAAAACTCCTGTTCGAGATAGCTTTGACCTGCCTTTTTATTAAAGAAATAATTTTTCAGTTTGGTTGGGCATTTTGGCCTCAAATCCGGAACTACGTGTTGGTATGAAACATATTAACACGTTAAGTGAATATTTATTCAATACCTACTAGGAGATTTGTGCAATACAAGACTTGTATTTGAAATATCTACTTATATTTCTCTACAAAAACAATTTGTCTAATAATATACAAGTTATTTACTCTTGACCGGAGTCGCCTCAGGCTCTTTGCACAAAGAGGCAGGCAGTCCGTGCAGTGTGCAATATGCACTATATGTACATTTCCACCCACGCATTTCAACTAGTGCCAGTTAATGTAGTGTGTGCTAAGTGAAAAATGAACGATTGCACAGAAAATATTTCTCTTGAGCATCCACATAACTTGTACTTGGATGGATTCAGGAAGAAGGTTGTTCAGAATCACAAAAAATTTATCATAAATTAAAATTTAATTAAAAAGAAAAAAAAAATGAGTGCTTTTAACCTTCATGGTGGTTAAAGTAAAATTTATTTAAATAAAAACTTAAATTTTTTAGGCGGCGACATTCGATTAGGTTGTTTATTTTTTCGTTTATAATTATTTATAGACGAAGGGGTACAATTTGCGTGCGATTCAGCTATTTGAATTATAAACAACACTATTTTTGATGGTCACACTACTGCCACTTTTTACTTCAATACCTAGAATTTTCAAGAATCAGATAGAAAAAAGGGTTAATATTAATCGTAAAAATTAATACAAGTCAAAAGGTTCAACTAAAATTTTTAGTTAAACCAACAAAACAACAAAAACCTCTTATACATTAGTAATAAAAAATAAAAGGGTGAAGTCTGACGTTTGGGTTTGCTTTGACGTTTTGTTATTCGTTGCTAGGCTTCGCATTCTTTACACCATACCTACGACGTTAATATGATGAAATATAAATCGAACGTCATTTCTGATTAAAAAGGTTACTTCCGTCCAAAAAAGATTTGAGTTACTCCTCGTAATGCCCCTAAAGAAGTCTTACTTCAAAAATAAAAAAATGAGGTGGCCTTAAAAAGTATTATGAATCGTAAAAGAAAAAAATCGAATACTAAAGAAACTGATCCACACGCCCTTTGACGTTATTAGGCTCCGATCTCAGCGCGATTATGAATCATTTTGTAGAGATTAATAACTATTAGGATGATAAATTAATTATTTGTTCAAACATCGGATATAGTTCTTTATTTTAAATTATATCAATCGGCCAGATAGCTCAGGCAACTTCAAATATGTACTAAATTTTGAGATAATGAAGAAATCAACTTTCGAATGCTCGCCATAGATGAATTATTATTTAAATGTGTCTATGTTTTACATATTATATCTATAATATGAAAATTAATGTTTGTTTGTTTGTTTGTACCTTATGCGCGGCCATACCGTTCATCCGGTTGCGATGAAACTTTGGGAATATGATGTGCGCATACCCGGGATGGTTATAGGATAGTGAGCTCTGGCGTTATGAAATTATTTCCTATACTGTTTATATGATTGCGATTAAAATTTCACCCGATTGCTATTATTATTTTTTTGAATTGTTGTGAACATGCCCGTGAATACTTCTGTATTATTAGGCTAGGCATTAAGAGGCTATAACCAGACAATACCGGAAATCAGTCCTTTTTAAATCAAATTCTAGACGTATTGACTATTTTTTACAAAAAAACATTAATCGATTTTGAAAGATTGTTACTTAATCTGGTAAACGCACTTATTAAATTTTGAAATATTATATTATATTTTAATATAATAAGGTTATACCGTTAGTCGTTGGCAGATTTGTTCAAATTTCAAACGAAATATTGTAATATACAACAAAAATTTCAAATCATATAATCATACGGCAAAATAAATCAATACATAATCTAGTTAAGACACTTTTCAGAATTTTAATTTTATTTTAATTGAAATGATTAAAAAATAAATCCGAGAACGTGTTTTGTGACGAAAATACCTCAGTTTTTTCTATTTATTTAAGGTCTTACAAACTAAAATGTTTTTATTTTGTTTAGACATTATTAGAAAAATCTTAAATACTTATGATCAAAAAATACTAACAAGAAGTACACACTTTTTAATAAAATAAATCGATATTAAATTTTTAGTTTAAAAAATTTGATACGCGGAATAATCGAAGTTTCTCATCGGAACCTCCCTGTACATTAATTTAGATTATTTATGAAAATATATATTAATTTAGTTTATTAGTATCTATTATCTTCTTCTTCAATGATTTTTTTTTTTTTTTTTTTAAAAAGAAAGACAAACATTCCCGGGTTACGAATAACCCAACAACATTTGAAAATCTCCTACTACCACCACACTTTATTTTATTTATTTATTTATTGATACAATATTTTTACATTTAATAGTAAAATTCAATAATGTTGGCCTCACTAGGTGGTTTACCCGTGCTGAGGCCTCCATTTTATCTACAATTTAATTTTTACACAGTACATTTAAAAATATATGAAAAACATAAGATGATATACACTAAGCGGAAGATGTTGCTTGTGTTGTGCTGGAGGACTTAGCCAGCCGAGGAATCGAACACGGAACGCCCCGGTGAGACCCAAACGCGATGCCCACTCAACTACTGACCGGACTGATATATTACATTGATGGGAATAACTTTCCAAAATTATGAAAAGAGGATTGTTCTCATAAAAAATAATAATTAAATTGTTTATTAAAACAGTAAAATATTTACATTCCTGTTCCAGCGGACGGGTCCTCAAAAGAAACCTGGTATAGTTTCACAGGGTTGGAACTCGGAACGCATTCTCAAGTAAATGAAAACGTCACAATAATTTATATGAAAGTGGCCCGCCCCTACCCGCTAGGCGCGAGGGTAGGCGGAGAACCCAGATTAAACATGCCATTAGTCCTGGAATGGTGGTCGTTAAAACAAGAAAGTGAGTAAATCTTCTAGTCGTTTTTTATGCTGATTCTAATTTCAGTTTTACAAGCTTATGTTTTTAAGGGATGCTAACTTTAACCGATAATAGAAAAGAAGAGGACGGGCGATGAACCGTATTAGTATGACCGCGCACACAAATTTGTTCACCACAGAATATGTTGCTTTTAATATTTCCACGGTTACGGAACGTCGACGGCACAAAAAAGGCAAACGTACCTTTTTATCACAATAATGCTGCAGATCACAATAATGCTGCAGTTTGACGGCCGGCGTGGTCCAGCGGTAAGGCGTTTGACTCCCATTCCGAAGGTCGCGGGTTCGAACCCGGCGTGCGAAAATAAATTTTATTTAATTGATTTGTGTTATTTTACAATTAATTATTTAAATATAATATATACTATATTTGCGGCACGTTCCAGAGTGGAAGATACTCTTAGTATCGCCCTGGTGTAAGACCACCATTCAGAATTGAAACGTTGCTTGAAATTGTTTTAGCCGTGTTTAGTGACTAGATCTGAATATGCAGGTACTTTCTCTTCCTCGCCTCCTTCCCTTCCCCACTTAACTTCAGCCTCATAACATACCCCAATTGGGGATGCCATAATCTCACTGGGAGCAGTTGGGACTCTTGTGAGGTATTCACTATAAAAAAAAGCTCATTCCTACACATTAAGTAACGGTGAGACAAAAGATGAGACCGATAATGTACGTATGTCTGTTTCATCCTAAGGAAAAAAGTAATCATTTTCTTACCTCTCTCTCACCCGAATTAAAGAAATGTGATGGCGCAAGCCATTACCGTTCCCGGGGATCAGGGCGGGTACGTGGGCACTTGGGAAGGGACACGCAAGGTGAAACAATTTATTTCTTTAATTGGCATTGCACAGCATTCCGGGTACTCTCTAGTTAAACAAGTTTCCTTGTGCTCTTGACGATACAACCAAAATTGTTATTGATTACTTATTGTTTTGGATACCGACAAGCAAATAATCACTGGAAATCAGTAAATTAACAAGTAGGGTAAAGTAAAAACTTAGGTATTATTAAATATCTAATATAATTTCTAAACTATAAAATTTGGCTCTATTTGATTTACAAAGTTATGCCCAGATTTACAAGGCTCTTAATTTTGAAAGCTAATAGAAGGATAAACAATAAATGAGTAAGCTTATAACAACATTGTATGATTTAGACTTCGCGTAAAGCATACAATATTAAATACATCGTTAAATTAACAGCTTGCCCATTAGTTATAAAACAATGAAATTTAAATACGTTCCCAGGGCGGTACTCGCGATTATAATGCAGTTTATTATTGAGATAGTGTTGAATGAAGGAAGAACTTCTATAATTGTGGTATTAGATTATTCACTGATTAGGATTCCAGTTTTGATGAGCTGGAGATTTTCATAACATTTCGGTTCGCCGAGATTACGACTTACAGTCTTACTAAAAAACTTTCTGAAAAATTTTAACAATTGTAAAAAAACTTTACTAATTAAAAATTGACCAAAAATTGTTCATGGAAAGATATGTTTATCTGTTTTACATATTTGTTTTATCTGTAATCTTTCAACGAATTTCAAAAATTTTCCAAGGTATTTTTTTTAAATGTCCTACATATTTCTTATTTTTGAAAATGTCATGAAACCAAATGCCATTTTGGAAACTAGATAAAATTATCTTTTAGATTTTTGTATTCAAAATATACTTTAATGTTTACAAATTGCAGGATTTTAAACTTTAAACGTGAATAAAAGGTTGCACTAAACATTTTATATTAAAACGTCGAAATATTTCTGAAAATTCGAAATTAAAAAAGCAGTCCTGTTATATAATAAATTTGAAACTAAACTATCACTTCACTTTTTATTTCGTTAATACAATTAAAAATTATAAAAAAATAAATTAATAATTCCCCAAGAGTAATTGAAAATGCCTGACTTTTCGTCGATCTGCCCTGCCGGATCTGCCCTGATGATGGACACTGCAACGCTGTCCGAAACGTCGGCTAAAGAAGGAGAACAAACAACTAAAATGCTTCTGGCCGTGAAATACTAAAAACGTATCAGAAGAGCTAGTTGTTTTTTTGGTGATAAACATTTTTTTCTCTGCTATTCGAATGTTATTTTTATCAATCTCATATTTAGACACTATCTAGGTAACAAATACATTCTTTGAATACTCGTTCGTGGTCGAGTGGTAAGACACTTGACTCCCATTCGGAAGGTCGCGGGTTCGAACCCGGCGTGCGCAAATAAATTTTATTTGATTAATTTGTGTTATTTCACAATTAATTAATAAAAATAATATATGTTATATTTGCGGCACGTTCCAGAGTGGAAGATACTCTCAGTATCGCCCTGGTGTAAGACCACTATTCAGAATTGAAACGTTGCTTTATAATGGCTTTAGCCGTGTTTAGTGACTAGATCTGAATAGTCAGGTACTTTCCCACCTTCCTCTTCCCCATCGCCTTCCCTTCCCCACTTACCTTCAACCTCACTACATACTCCAATTGGGGATGCCATAGTCTCACTGGCTCCAGAAGGGAGCAGTTGGGACTCTTGAAATTTAAAGAAAATACTTGTTTCCAATGAAAAAGGTATATTTTAGCAACTGTCTTTACACATATAACTCAGTCTCAGTAGCTAAATTGGTAGAGGCTTTAGTCCCGGTAAGACGAGAGGTTTGCTACTTGAGTAATACTCAGAAAAAATATGATTTAAAAAATTTTCAGTGAAAAAAATAATTTCGAAATAAGTTGGATTTTAGGCGTTTGGACAGGTAGCCTACGTATTATATAAAAATATTTGATTGAAAGTGGTTTGATATCCAATTCTTCAGAAATTCGCCTCCAAAAAGTTTTCCATCGTTCGTCACAAGATAAACACAATCTAAATATTAATTAGAATGTCTAGAAAAATATTTGAATTATATCCAAGGTAAATGCCGCCCATCCCGATTACCCCGATTGCCCCGGGCGAGAGAGGGGCCAATTTACAATTCTTCCTCGGATCGTACTTTTGCCAGGGCTCACCCCAGTCTCCCCTATTTCTGACAATGTAAATAATTATATAATTTAGACCTAATAGCTTTGCCAAAGGGGAGAGGCGGAAAAATCGAAAGGTAGACGACGGGTAATCATAACTTTTTCACATTTAAACGATTTCAAATTTGACTTTCATTGCCGATTCGCAAATCTCGCCCAACAGGAAGGGGATGTTTATTTGAATTATTTCAAGGCCTATTATTTTAATTACGGAGATTCCTTGAACATTCTTTGCAGTCATTTCAGAATGTTTAATTTCCAGAATTCGTTAAAATTTTCACAGCGATTTTAATTATGTGCCCTAGAGCTATGGAATGTTAATGACTGATTTTTAGGAACTTGTACAGCGGCTTGGGGTTATTATTTTCCACGCCTGAAGAACATTTTTCAAAGGTCTTTGAAACGGATACCTTTCGTGTAAAACTCCATGCGAGGGGCCTGTTTTCATTCATTTCTACTGTTTTTTTAAGGATTTTAAATTCGTTACATCTTAAAATGCTTACCAATGGAAATGGACTGAAAATAGTAATAATGAAATGAAACAAAATGGTATTTGCTGGAATTGAGTGATAATATGTGTAGGAAAAACTAGGGATGCAAGGAAGAAGGATAACCAACCACTTACAACTAAACCTCTGCCAAGGATCACACCACACAATAACTATATGGTATTTATAGTTTGACCGTGATAACTCGAGGTAATTATCGCCACAACAATACGAAAGAGTATAAAACAATATTGTTTACATTCGAGGTGATCAAATACCTTCTTTTTAATTCAAATACGAGACTTTGAAAACGAAAAACACCAACAACTTGCTTCCAAAGTAGTCCTAATTCTTCTTCTGCTTTTTAAAAAACAAATGTACTCGAATTTGTTATTGAAATAAAACTTCTTTTGGACGGAAATAATGTTTTATTTATGAAATGACGTCCGATTTATATTATTATAGTTCATCGTTTTAACGTCGTAGGTGTGACAACAATTATTGCAAAATCTCAACGAATAACAAACAAACTCAAACGTCAGACGTCACCCATTTATTTTTGTAAACGAATGTATATGTTCAACAGGTTTGTGTTATGTTTTGTTAATTATTACATGATTTAACTACAGATTTTAGATGAACATTGAACATATTGGTTTATTTTATTTATCTCTATGATTCTTGTGAATTCTCTTGGCAGAAGTGTGACAATAAAAATAGTGTTGTTTATAATTCAAATGGCTGAATTGCCGGAAAATATTATAAATTCGTCTATAAATAATTATAAACAAACAAAAAAAACCGAATCATCTTCCTCCGCCTAAAAAAATGTAAATTTTTATTTAGTTTTTAGTTAAAGAAGTTTTACTTCAACTGCGCGTAAAGGTTACACGTACTAAATTTTTTTCTTGTCATTGTTCCAAATTCGAAATGATTTCCCAGCAAGGTGATGTGGTTATGGAGATGTAGGTACTGGATAAATGACATCCCGATAGGAACTATGCATTTCAAAACCAAAAACAATATTTTTTGTGATATCTATCGATGTTGATGCTGTCCTTTTCTATGAGTATTATTTCATCCACTTCTTCAGGCATCCAGCTTTGTACATAAACCTCCAACAATTCTTTGTTTTAGCGGGTTTTTGTGATATAAATCAATTAACTCATTGATATTATCCTCCTTTTTTAGGTCAATACCGCACAAGAGTATCAACTGCTCCCAACCACCTGGAACCGGAGAGACTACAGTTGAAGATAGTATGGAGGAATAGGAAATGGGGTAGTGGAAGGCGGGGAAAAACTTGGCCATTCCGATCTAGTAACCAAACATGACTTAAGCCGTTTGAAGCAACATTTAATTTCTGAATGATGGTTTTACACCAGGGCTGCACTGAAAGTATCTTCTACTATGGAACGTGCCGCAAATACACATTTTATTACGAGTTGTTTTAAGCGATTAAATTGTGAAATAACTCAAATTAAGCAAATAAAATTTAGCGCACGCCGGGATTTAAACCCGTGACCTTCAGATCGCTAGTCCGGAGCCCTATCTCCCAACTACCATGGCCGTCATATATTCATAAATTAATCATCGTTACATTGAATACAAAAGAAAAAAAAATGTTAGGATACGTTAGATTGGATTATGGACTATTTAAAAAAAAATCAGAGCTTTTAATGACTTTTCAAAGAGGTGTTGAGTTCAGTTGATTCTGAGTTATCATGGAAACGCATCCCCCATACTTCGTGTACGTAGGTACCTATTTTCATCACCGAGTTTTTTGTACGCCCTGTGTTGTGATTCTACCCTGAGAACGCGACCTGTCCAAACAGCGTGCGGCTCGTCGTATGAGGCATGAGGCATGGCTTGAAGCGCAGACGAAGCATTTCACGTTTACAATGTGTTCTGTGTTGGTCGCTTCGGGCATACGTCGTCAGACACTTGAGAAATGATCGTGCTTGATTATACAACTGGAAAGGATGTACAAACAATTCATAAAATGCATTGAATTTGTAAGGCGGGAAGCGGGCGGAACGATTTGTTAAATAACCAATATCCCTGCCATAAGTCTTCCCAAGTGGTTCGCTACGTTTGGTGACTTAGCAAGATTGCGCGGGCTCGTGGGGTGAGGTTTATCAAGGTCTTGGCGGCGAACACGTCAGCCCACACGTGTTCTGTGTTGGTCGCTCCGGGCATACGTCGTCAGACACTTGAGAAATGATCGTGCTTGATTATACAACTGGAAAGGATGTACAAACAATTCATAAAATGCATTGAATTTGGGAGGCGGGAAGCGGGCGGAACGATTTGTTAAATAACCAATATCCCTGCCATAAGTCTTCCCAAGTGGTTCGCTACGTTTGGTGACTTAGCAAGATTGCGCGGGCTCGTGGGGTGAGGTTTATCAAGGTCTTGGCGGCAAACACGTCAGCCCACACGTGCCGAATCGGGAGAGATTCTTACCCACCCCTCAGGCCTTCCACATTCTCAGAACTTCATCTCTTTCCCTTTAAAAAAAACCCATCACACAGCATCCCCAAAAGTGACACAGCCCCTGAGGGATTTTTTTTCAGGGCCTCCTGTGTGGAGCTAATGTAAAAAAAACCACACCATTTTTTACTCAACATCATCGGTAATTAGTCGACTTTTGTCAGAGCAGTATGACATAACAATGTCATCTGACATCGAATAATTGCTGAGGTAAGTAAAGACCATAGAAAAAAGGAAAAATTTCAGACTGATTAATTTTTTACAGGACTGAGAAACTGAGACCCCTGTGCTTGGGGAAATCGAGTTTCTGCAATAAGCTGTTCTAGATTATTTTATCTATTGGTTATTAAACCAGCAAAATGTATTTACTTGAGTTTGGGTTTCCAAACAACCAAAAATGAAATATTTAGATAATTAATAGAGTACTTTTAACCGACATTAATAAAATGATCGATATATTATGCGGCTCCCTGTGTCAGCGGTATTGATAAACTAAGGTAAAAACAAATTTTGTCTTGTCAATTCTGCTTAGTTATCTATATGGCCATGCTAAGGCTTCAGGGTGTGCACGGTAGCGATGTCTCGGTTCAGCTGGAATGGGCTCATGTACTCGGCTCCTTTGCGTGAAGCGGATCCTACTCCTACTCCCTTTTCAATTCGACTACTCCAAGGGTACTGCTCCCGGACTCAAACCCAGACTCAGAACTCGGAATCTGCCCCAAACCCGGATCTCGGAGCCGAACCGGGAACCCGAATGGCTTCACCGGCCTCCCCGTATTCGCGGTCTATGCCGGTCGCGAGTTCTTCCCATTCTCCTGGTACTAGTGAAAGTTTAGAGTGAGTGGTGATACGTCACAGTTTTTGCATATCTAACAGTCGATTCTGTTTACGAACTTTACGTTTGAGTTTTGGTGAAAGTTTTGTTTATTGTTTAACCGCTTGGACACATAAGCTTGTTTTAACGATAATTTAACGTGGGTAGACATAGAAAGGACGTATGTCCCGTACCTGAGTTATTAAGTGTCAGTTAATACTTGATTGAATTACGTGCTTAATAATAATTAGAGGTGGTAGGGTTTTTAAAGATCAAATCTTACCCCATTATTGTCGATAGTTAAAGGAAGTTCAGGGAAGGAAAAAGGCATGGGTACCGGTGCCCTATTAAATTTATAGTATTTCTACAGGCCCCACTAAATTGTCCCACTTACACCACAAATCCTCAACGACAATCCAAATTTTCATTATTGTATTTGGTTTGTTACTGCTTACGCGTGTGCTAAAATTATCACCTTTTTGAATCACCGGAACTTGGAACCCAATACGCAATCCCAGACAGCCGGACATGTCTCGAAACGAACGGATTTCGTTGAACTTCTGAGTTCTTGTGCGGGTTCCATCCGGGTCTGGCTCCGAGTTCTTGGCATCGGTGCGTCCCGGCTCGGTGCGCCGCAACTGCCGGTACTCAGTCCGTTCCGTACCCAAGAACTCAAACACGGGACCTGCTCCTAGAACTCCAGTTCTTTTAAAACGAAGCACTCCTCGGAGGCCTCCGGCAAAATGCAGAACTTACCCACCTCTAGTGCACGGTCGATCGATAAAATATTTAGCGATAATGTCATTATTCCTGAACATGACTGCAGATTGTCAACTAACAAGCACAGTTCGCAACCACTAAGTATTCTCAATTCATTCGTCGTAAACTGTTGTTTGTACATTAGCGACCGGCAGTCGTACTAGGGAACGATGACAAGTTATCGACATTATCGGTAAATCCGTGCTACACACCCAGGTTGTGCCCTTCACCGACAGGGTAACTCTTGATTTGTGCCTCATAAAACAAATAAAAAATATACATAACCTCCATATTTCTTTCATTCTCTCTCGTCATACTCCGACGGAGCTTGGGTTTCACGTTAAACAAATATAATACAAGAAAAAACATCTGACAGCATAATTAACCCGTTCGCATCCAGCGGCGGCCACCTGTACGCTTGCAATTGATAATTTGCATAAGCCTTTAACCGCGCTGGGTCCATAGCCATAGACAATGCACCTACTCTACCCGCTACCTGCTAAGTAGTATCTATCTCCTATCTATTTAATTTGGTTTTGTCTATGGTCGGGTTCGTATTGACTGTATTAGAGCAACCTGGGTAAAGGTACTTTGGCTAAAATTCTCGGATACTTTTAGTGAGGTTTATGAAATTAAAAGCAGAACCGTACTGTGATGCGTTTCCTCAATGTTTTTTTATGTGAATATTGCTCAAGATTCTGAATTTTCTGAAGTTAGTAGGACTATGGTATTCCCCATCAGGGTATATTGTGAGATTGGAGGAATTGCACAAGACGAAGGTCGAGAATTACCTGGCTACTCAAATCTGGTCATCGCAAACGGTGAAAGCCACTTCAAGCAGTGTTTAATTTCTAATTAACTGTTCACCAGGGCGATACTAAGAGTATCTAACGTTCTGTTGATCGGTTACTTCGTATTTATAATGTTTTTCTGCATTTGCTCACAACATGTTGTACACAAGCTCACACGTTTTTATCTTCGCATAAAATGTTACTAATATTATCACTTTAAAAAATCTGATATATATCTACCTATTTATTGATTTTGTGTTTAATTCGTAGAACTCGGCTTACAAGGCCACAGTTTGAAAATGGCCTTGTAAGACGAAACAGCTGTCACAATAATAAAAAACTAAAACACTTGCAGAAATTAATAATAACATTATTAAATTTAATTTAAATGAATGTGTTTATAATTATAAACTTACTACCTATTTAATGTTCTGTAACCACTTTCATAGTACTTACTTACTTCTTTTGTGCCCTTATACTTATTGAACTCCTTTGAACAACTTTCCTTGACTTTTGATATAACGGCACACAGTGCTCCGGGCCAAAAAGGCCCCCTTCTCTTTCATCAGCATGAGTTTATATTATTTGGTTTGTTGAAAATATGACATTCTTTGTGGTTTTTTTTATTAATTATTTGCAAGGGGACATGGCTGCAATATGGGGAAGAACAAATTTCCATGATAATGAAACTACTTACTTGCATTGTACCTTGTACTTCCTGATAATAATTTCCATACTCAGTTTATTGTGTTATTATACACTTATTATTAGGTACACTCCTTTGTAAACTTACCTGTAATAATTTATACTTATAAAGCCTTCAAGGCGTGAAAAAACATAAATTAAATCGGTTAAATTTTAGTTTCCGTAAACCTTAAAAATAACGATTTAATGAAATAATTTAAAACTTTTATCAAATAATTAAAGGTGCATGTACTCGTGTTAAAATTAATTAACTTCTTCTAAAATGTCTTTCAAAAAGGTGAACTCCAAGCCTGGAGGACATTATATACTTGTCATGTAAAAATAATTTAAAAAAATATGATTTTAATATTATATAAAATAAATAAACGATGGAATAAGATCACGAATTATCATAATCTGAAATAGTAAATTACCATTTTTTTGTTGAAATCAAGCTGATACTTAAAGGTTTCATAATCTTCTCGTTCATAGATGTCGCGATATTAATTATTTTATAGAAATACACTTTTTACAAGTTATGCTTTAGAATATTAAGATAAATTAATTTTTGCACCGTACATAAGTACATATGCAAGATATATATTAATAAATAATTCTGTCCATAAACAATCTCAAATCTAACAAATACAATACTTTCTTGAAAGATTTGAGTTTGTTTATGGACAAAACTATTTATTCATATTCATATTGCATTAAATACGGCGCAAACTATTAATTTATAAATAGCAATAAATTTATCTAAATATTGTAAAGCATAACTTGTAAAAAGCGTTTTTCCATACAATAATTAATCTCGCGCCATATATTATGAAAGATTGGATTATGAATTATTTTAAGTATCACCTTATACAAGATGAATACAACATTTACAAGCTAATAAATAAATCATTTTGCCAACTTCTACAAGTGATCTGGAGGAAGGTATTCCTCTCTCTAACCCACAGAATTGAAGACATCCTGCATCAGCTACGGATTTCAGGTTTATATATTCTGCCACATAATTAAGGGTCGAGCGTGCCGAGGAATAATGTCCTGGAGTCGAAGGTGCGAGGGCGCCATTGGAAAGCTTGAGGCTTGGAGATTGAAGCTTGAGGCTTGAGGTTTGGATGCTAACGCTATTTTATCCCAGACTTGATAGGGTTAACTAGGCCAGGAAACGTCAAGTTTTAAAAGATCTTTTGCAAGCGTTCTTGGAAAGTATGTACATTTGTACAGAAGAAATATTGTTTGGTTATGGATCCCGTTCTTTGTTATTAAGTATAAGCTTTATTTAGATTTTTTTGGTACCACTTTTTCAAAATTTGACGAGGGTGACGAAAAGCTAAAAGAATTTAAAATAACCAAATAATAATAAATAAACCAATTGTGTTGGGGTAGGACATTAAAGGATTACGGTTATAGTAGGATCTTTGACAGTTGTCAAGAATAAAATAAACTAAAAAAAAAAATCCCTAGTTGAACTTCTTCAATTTTTTTTACATACGATGAAAATATTAAATTAAATTATAACTTACGTAGGTAAGTTTAATTTTGAATATGTTGTAACTATGTTTTTTTTAAGAAGAAGACAACACAAATTAAAATTAATAATTTCAATTAAAATATGAAAATGAACAAGATACTGAAAAATAACAAAAGATAACGGTCGCAACTGGGACTCGAATCCAGAACTTCTCTTCTTACTGGGACGGCGCTTTAACCAAGTCAGCCATTGCCACCAATTATAAAACCGTCACATTATTTATACCTTTTATTTTTATTTATTAGTCTTAAAACGAACAAATTTTTAAAAATTTTAATTTTTAATTTTCGTAAGATTTTCATAATAATAAGATTATCAGTAATAATATTATTATATGCAGATGATAGTAAGATTTTTGAATTCTAAATTAGTTTTAACGAGCCCACTATTGGTCCAATAAATTAAATATAGGTAGATTGAAAATATAAAGGGTATTTAAATAAGCCTTAGCTTGTTAGAGAGTTAAGAAATAATCAAATTAAATCAAATCAATTATATTTTTTATTACTTATTCTTATCTGTGGATTGGTTCCCACGGTTTTTCACAACGGTTTGCCTTAAAAAAAAAAACATCCTTAAAAGGTCCTGAATATAAATTGAAAATATCAGGAATGCATAAACGAGCAGACGATAGTGCTGAATTAATATTACGGAGGGATAGAGAGCTCATTAGCGCAGAGATGACTAATGGGCCATTTCGCGATGAATAAAATATTTAAGTGGTGGAAAACTGGCCGTACATATACCAGGAGAGCAGATTCGGGGGGAGGTGGTTATGATTAATGTGGTGCCGGTGATTCGTCCGGAAAAATAATGGGTTTTCACCGGCCGGGGGCGGAAATGAAAGAAGGGAAATTGACCCAGAGGCACCCGATAAGTAAAGGCATGTCGAACGTTTGACCGTTCATAATGAAACCGATAATACGTCGAGATTATTTATTGATTCTTCCCCCACCCGCGATGGTGCCCGTATTGGCTGTGCTGGCTATGACTGGAAGGGTGGGTTTGTAGGGGGAGTATGTGCGTGAGTTATGTTAGTGATTGCTTACAACTCCGACCGATCCGTCTGTAATAGAACGAAAGAAATTCGATGCTTATTTTGATAACTTTGCTGTAGAATAGGCATTTAAGAACATCGCTTTTTTAACATCGTATATTTAAAAAATGTATTGTGGTACCTCTTTTCTGATTGTAAGAGTCCTAACTGCTCGTAGCCATTGGGGTTATAACAAAGCCAATTGGGGTATGTTGTGAAAATGGCTAAGAATAAAAATTGATACAAGAAATGTCATTTCGTCATCCAAAAGTCTGACCATTCCTTTCTTAAATTTCAATTGCAGAATAATGTTCCATATTTTTTTACATTAGCCCCACAGAGAAATTTAGAAAAAAAATCTCCCTTAGGAAAACTTTTTCCCTCGGGCTTGTGTCATCTTTGGGGATGCTGTGTGAAGGTGTTATTTGTACGAAAAGGAATATTCTAGGACGGAAAAGGGTATGAGAGATGGTTAGGAATCTTACATTAAGTGTTGGGCGTTTGAATCTATTCCTCCCACTGTGGTGCAAGGTAATGGGTCGAAAGAGTCCGGCTGGAGAGGTCAAATGGTCTACTCGACCTTTAATTTAGGAGGCGGGAATGGGTATCGCCTCCCCGGGAACCATTTATTCGATAACCATAGGTCACCCCAAGGTGCCCAGGTTAATGAGGTAAGATATGTCTAGGTATTGGCGGCGGATGATTTGGACCCCCAGATTCCTACTCACCCCTCATACATTTTTCCTTCGCAGAACTTTCTCTCCTTCCTTTCCTTAAAAATTACCTTCACACAGCATTTCCAAAGATGACACAGGGAAATTATTTTTCTCAAGGCCTCCTGTTTGGAGCTAAAAAAAAGTTGGGAAAAAGCATCCGCCGATGAGACCGAGACAAACCTCACCCCACGAACCCGGGTAGCCCTGATAAGTCACCAAACGTAGCGGACCACTTGGGGTGACCTATGGCAGGGGTGTTGGTAATCCAATTAATGGTTTCCGTGGCGGCGGTACCCATCCCGGCTCCTAAATCATATATTTTTTCAGTATTGTCGCCTTGTTTAACCCGGTCGGACGTGCGTACGAGTGACCACCGGTGTTAACCCATAATGGACGTGCTAAAACTAATCGAAAACATAAAAATTGATTTGAAAAACATAACAACCGTTAAGGATTCTAAAGTGAGGAATAACCTTGAATTAACCATAAACCTCCTAGAAGAAACATGGAAATGTGAAAAAAATAAGTTCCAGGAACAGATTATTGACCTTCAAAAAAAAGTGATCACAAAACTAGAAAATAAAAATGAACCAAAATCATATGCAATGGTTTTAAAAGAGCGGACTGTGCAAATCGAAGAACCGAAATTTGCTGTCATGATAACTGCTGACGGAAAAGAAACTGCAGAAGACATAAGGAACATTATAACTAAAACAACTAAAGCACCTAACTTAGGAATTGGAATAAATGGAATTAAAAAAGCATCAAATAATAAAATAATCATGACCTGCTCGAAAAAAGAAGATGCAGAAAAATTGAAAACAGAAATAAATAAAAATAAAAGTGGCATATCTGCAACAGAATTAAAAAAAAGAGACCGTGTATGATAATAAAAGGCGTAGGCGGAGAGTATAATGAGGAAAACTTTCTTACCGACCTTATTCTACAAAATGCTGAATTAAATGATGTCCCGAATGAATCAATTAAAGTTACAAAAATTTTGAAAAACAGAAAAAGTGATCAACTTCGAAATATAATAATAGAAACAACAGGCCAAATCCGAAAAATACTACTTGATAAACAAAGGATTAATATAGGTTTTGTACGAGCGCACATAGAAGATTGTAACCCACTAATGCAATGTTATTATTGCCTTGGTTATGGCCACACATCCTTAAAATGCCTGAACAAAATGAATGAACCTAGATGCGTACACTGTGCGAAAAACCATTTATTTAGCGAGTGCGAAAAAACCAAAGACATCGTAAAATGCTACAACTGCGAAAAAAACAATGCAACGTTTGGATCTAAAAATAATACGGAACATAGTGCTAATAGTGAAAAATGCCACTTCCGAAAAAGAATGTCCATCATTGCGCAACAGCGAATCGACTATGAATAATCAATGGATGACTTTCTAACCGAGGAAATTGATAAATTAAAGGATGTTCCACAGTATGTTTGCGATGATTCAAACCAATGTAACAACCTATTAAATAAATCAACAAGTGCATTCGTTGTTCTACACCAAAACATTAGAAGTTTACAAAAAAACATGGATGAATTTGTACTAACATTAAATCTTCTTGAGACATTACCGGACCTCATTGTGTTAACAGAAGCGCATTTAAGTTTAAATAATGCTACCGCACGGTACGATATACCTAACTACACATACCACTCGTCCACAATTCATGTAAACAAGTGCAGCGGTATTGCGGTATTCATACTAAAGAAACACAACAATGTCACAATAACAGAAATTACAATGCAACTAACAAACTGTCTTAAATTGCGGGTAAAGGTAAATCAAACTATCTACCATATCATTACTATCTATCGCACACATAGATCTGATCCACATAATTTTATATTAGAATTGGAACAATTATTACTGACAATGAAAGACACCTGTAATATCGTCATTGGTGATATCAATATAGATATTGGAGACAATGCATATAACAGAACGAAAGAAGATTATATAAATGTAATGACGTTACTTAATTATAAATCTTATATAAATAATGATACAAGAAATGTCTTCGGACAAACCCCTTCCTGCATCGATCACGTATGGTGTAACGCAAATAACATTGAAAAAACCATGTCAATTTTATGGAAAACCAACATAACCGATCACTACACCTGTATTTTTGCCCACAACGTAGAAAAAAAAAATAACACTAACTCTAAAAAAATTTGCGAAAAAAGTTATGAAAAAAAATATTTAAATCTGGAAACTTTAAAATAAAATCTTAAAATGGAAAGCTGGTCATCAATATTTGAAACGGATAACCCAAACAAATGCGCAGAGGGTTTCGAAACAGTTTTTCAAAATCACATAAACATATCTACAATAACAAAAGTTTTCAAACCTAAATCTAAACATAGATTGATAAAACCATGGATAACCAAAGGATTAGTAATATCAATCAGAAATAAAGAAAAATACCATCTCCAGTATAAAAAATTCCCGAATGACCAACAAATCATGCATTTTTACAAAAAATACAGAAATAAACTTACGCTCTTAATTAGACTAACCAAAGAAAAGTACTTTCGTGATAAAATAGAAGATGTTGGCCAAGATAGCAAAAAATTCTGGAATATCATTAACACAATAACCAACAAAAGCACGAAACAAAAAGTACCAAAAGAAATTTCATATCGGGGGAGTACCATTAACACCGAAAAAAACCCACAAATATGTGGAAATTTATTTAATGATTATTTTGCAAATGTCGGCACGAATCTAGCTCGTAATATTATCCCAGACAACAAACAAGGTGACCAATCAGAACAAAACTCAATTTTCAAGGAAGGTTTCCACACCTTTGCCGCAATAACTGATATAGATGTTGAAAATGCCATAAAAAGCTTAAGAGGATCAGCAAGCCCTGGTTACGATAAAATAACAGTAACAACATTGAAAGCCGTATATAAGGAAATCAGCAAACCAATTGCTCACATAATAAACACCAGTCTGATAAAAGGTTTATTCCCAAACATTTACAAGAAAACTATTGTCACCCCAGTTTTTAAATCTGGTGATGAAGAAAATATTTCAAATTATCGTCCCATAGCGCTTACATCAAACATTGCAAAAATATATGAAAAAATTGTTAAAATACAACTCAACAATTTTATAAAAAAGAATAATATAATGAGTCCACACCAATTCGGCTTCAGGGAAAACCTCAGTACCCAAGATGCAATTGCAAAACTAACAACAACAATAATTAAAAAGTTAGACAATGGAGAAAAGTGTCTTGGCATCTTCATTGACCTCCGCAAGGCTTTCGATAGCATTTCCCACTCCAAACTCACCGTAAAACTAAAACAAATTGGAATAGATGGAATAGCACTTTCATGGTTCCAAAGCTATCTAGAAGAGAGATTACAATATGTAAAAATAAATAATACCCTGAGCGAACCCAAAACCACATTATTTGGCATTCCACAAGGAACTGTCATCGGCCCAATCCTCTTTACTATCTATGTAAACAAAATGTTCTCTCTACCCATAGATGGAGATATCATATCATACGCAGATGACACTGTACTGATCACAAAAGGAAAAACATGGGAGGAAACAACAAGGATTGCAAACTCAAATATAAACATACTCAAAACATGGTTCGACCAAAATTGTCTGTCACTAAATACTGAAAAAACTTATTTCATACCATTCTCACTCAAAGAAAAAAATGTCGATAATAGTATTATAATTAAAATTCATTCATCACAGTGTAAAAATAAAAAAGAATGCAACCATGTTAAATGTTTACTCATAACAGGCAAAAAAAGTATTAAATATCTGGGTGTTATAATCGACAGTCAATTAAAATGGAACGAACAAGTAAAAAATATGATAACTAGAGTAAGAAAACTAATTTACATATTCATTAAATTAAGAAACATCCTGTCACATGGTATGATTAAAATAATATATTTTGCCCTTGCCCAATCTATCTTACAATATGGTATAATCGGTTGGGGAGGAACTTTTAAAACTAACCTCTCACCTGTAGAAAAGGTGCAGAGGTTGATTCTAAAAGTCATCCTGCGAAAACCATCAACATTTCCAACTACACAACTATTTGATACTTTTAAGGTTCTGAGTTTAAACAAGATCTTCCAAAAGAATGCATTGCTACAAATTCACAAAGACCATTTTAATACAACAATTTCCGCAAAAACAAGTAATCGACCTAGATCCCGAGGTAACTTAGAAATTCCTAAATATAAAACTACTGCTTCTCATCACCATTACACTTACCAAGGTATAAAGTTTTTCAACGCCCTTCCAGATAAAATCAAAACAGAAAAAAAGTATAAAGTTTACAAATCTCAAATCAAACAACTATTAGATAAACCAAACACTAATTACAAATTTTAATTTCATAGAAAATAGTCTACATATTTTTTATTGTATGTACACTTATTAGTGATAACTGATTAAGTTTTAACTATAATGTGTAACTATTAGTATGTAATTAATCACTTAACATAATTACTAATTTATATTTAAAAATATTCATATTTTTCCTTTTTTTAACATATCCTCTAAAAATATTATATCAATCTTTTGACACAGTGCCTTACCTTACCAGTACTATACTTATGTACTGTCGTATTGGTAAACGATAATTGTTGCATTTCATTATTATGTACCTTCAAATAAAATATTTATCAGCGGCTGAGGCCAATTTCAATGTTTAGAACCAACTATATGTACCTATCTATTAATTAGTTTATTAATATATATTTATTTCTACATTAAATTCAATTTGTAATTTTTATTTTTCACTCATGTAGATTGTAAGTCAATTATTGTAAACAATAATTAAAACATTATAATTTCTAACTTTTTTTAACTAAGAGGCTTTACTCCTCAACTCAAACACGAGAATTTTTTTCTCCGTTGAGTTGAGTAGTTTGTTACAAAAAAAATCTATTTGTAAACAGCTTTTAAGAACCAACTGTATTTATTTTTCTAAATCTTATGTATATGTATTTCAAATAATAAAAAAAAAAAAAAAAAATGTATTTGAGTTTTTCACGGCCAACGTGGGGTGTATTATATTTGGGGTATCTTGCCGTGATGCGCTACCTGCTTCTGTAGCCAACGTTTCGGGCAGCCTTGCAGTGTCCGTCATCACCTGTTGATGGAGATTGTACCGCTATCTGAAACGTTGGGTAAAGAAGGAGGTAGCGCAATACGGCATAATACCCCCAAAATAAATCATGATTATGTTTAATCATCATTATGAAATGTAAATTAGATGTACGATGTCATGCAAGTGTAAGAAAGAGAGAGCGCTTGCTAAATGTACTGTGTCGGTGAGACATTCTATTCAAATCTACACGGAATGCATTTCTAGTGTGAATTATCTATTCAGTATCGAGCGGAAGGACATATTATGTGCGAGAGTAAGGTTACTAAGTACTTGGCTATTTAAATATAGCCATTAAGCAGTGCTAAAGCCATTTCAAGCGACGTTTTGAATCTCAATGCTTGAATTTCACCATGACGATACCAATCCAATTCCAATTATCTCATCGGTGAGAAAATAAACATTTTTATGGAAAAAAAACATTAGTCGAAGATAATATTGTTAATTCTGAAATTTGAAATATGAAGTTGACAATTACGACAGTCTCATAATATATCGCAGTAGCCCAATTGGTAGAGGTGTATGTCCCGGTAAGACGTAAGGTTCTGGGTTCGAGTCCCAGTTGCGAACTTTATCTTTTATTATTTTTCTGTCTCTTGTTCATTTTCATATTTAAAAAAATTAGATTATTATTGATATCTTCTTCTTCAATGATATAATAAACATTGAATATGAAATAGCTTTACACGATTAGTGATATGAATAACCAGGGACCCTAGCACCCTCGATTGCTAAGGATTGTATCGATAACTTTCGATAACTTTTCATCGTTCCCTAGGACAACCAATGATCGCTAACGTACAAACAACAGTTGACATTTAATAAATTAAGAACACTTAGTCGTTGTGAACTGTCACTTATTCGTTAGCAATCTGCAGATCGAGTGTGCTAGGGGTCCAGGTACTCTCCTAGCATTCTTTGAGTCACGCAAGAATTACAAATTAATAACAATAATTACTTAACTCTAAATTCAACTCTTGCGCAATCCTGCAACTACAGATTTACGAATACCCACAGTAACAACATGACAAAATACACCATTCTACTGCAGCATTCATAAACGTAACTACATTGCCCACTCTCCGAAACAACGATTTCACACTATGGGAAATCAATACTTAGGTGATGTTGACATATTTAATATCAACTTGGCGAGTTTTGTGGATCATCTAAAATATCTATTCCAACACTATTCATGAACTGTGTATTCACACTCCTAAACTGTGAACATTCCGTCAGGAATTCCAAATTCAAATTTATACAGCTATTTACTCATGTATTTGTGTTTCGAAAATTATAATTAATTTGTTTTTTCCTTAATTGTTTTTTTTTCTAAATTAATAAAATAAAAATTATTAATAAATAAATAAATTAATAAAATAAAAATGGTTATGTGAAAGTTCCTCTGGCTCCGGAGAATTAGAATTCTTAAAAATAATACTTTTTTCTAGAAGATATCTATCTAATGTTTGTTTACTAAAACTTTTTAGCGATAATAAATCGTTAAATACTGTTTTTTTTTGGTAGCAGAGCTGCAACTTACAGCTTATGTTAAATTTTCTATTGGGTCTAATGGAGGCGTAAAAAAGGATGCTTTTTTTTCTTCCAGTTTCCTTCCGGGTTGTTTTTTTTTATTATTACTTCTCTAATGGAAACAATCTGCTTAATGCAGTAAAACTTAATGCTTAAAGTATTAAAATAATAACAGTATACAGCAAAGAATTTTCTTATAGGCATCGATATATTTTCCATATGGGGAAAACGAAAAAGAATCTTGTGAAACGCCCATTAAAGTGCCCACAAAATTTTGGGGGCTGTTACGAAATACGCTAAAATCGTAACTTTTAAATATATTTTAAAATAATATCCGAATCCACTGACACTGCCACGACTCCCTGTAACCCCCCTCCATTCATTTGTAAGTGCAACTTATTCATTAATATGCATTTTGTCTCATGAATATGCAAAGTGTTCTCAAACATTTTTGTATAATTTCAAATTAAACGCTGGAGGTTTTACCTGAAGCGCGGGGGCAGACGATCATTAATATTACCGATTCATTATTACAAAAAGGGTGCCAAACGCAAAAGGCTCATATTTTAGTGGGATTTTAAATTATTATTTGGACGGGTAAAATATATTATCTTTATTGCTTTAAGTGGGTGGCCCATTGGAAATATATACTATTAATATATTAAGTAAACTAATAAATTTAAATACATGACCCTTCTTCAGGTGTGCCCAACCATTGTGTTCAGCAAAATTCTGAACTTGAAGAAAACACGCCGTTTTGAAGCCACGAGGAAGTTGTCTGTTTCTTCTACGTCTTCCAACAATATCCCCCTGAATAAAGTCAATTTTAATATAGGACTAAGAAATTAAATAAATAGAAACAGTATATATATTATTAACACTAGGTATATTCAAATTACTGATCTATGATGTTTTACGAGAATATGGCCAATGAAGGAAACTTGAACAAACTAGAAATTATACAAGTCAGAGCTGTGAGATGTGTACTAAAGACAGGAAAATATGCAAAAATTAATCAAATTAAAGAAGAGCTAAATTGGATTCCGATAAAAGAGAGATAATTGATGTCTCAATTTTTATACACAAAATTATGGAAAACTAAATTCCAAAATGCTTTATAGATGAAATTTTTTTAAATAAAAATTATGAAACCGGAAAGGTAAATGTAATTAGATTGCCGCACAGAAAAAAAAACAGAGTCACAGAAGTGACCAAAAATGTTTGATGAATGTCTAAACGTCTGAAGAATGAAAAATGTATTTAAAAAAAGTTGTTACGCTTGAAACCCTATCCTTATTAGTTTATATACAAATAAGTTTAATAAATGTCTGTTGTGCTCGAAGTGAGGTTACTTTACTCTTACTAGTCTTACTACATGTGAAATTAAATATACTTTTTCAAATAATGAAATTGCATTTTGAACAGGTTACCAATTTAATTTGCCCCAATTAGATTTTATACTTAAGGGGATACTCAGCGGTGATTTTTCCATACAAAGGTATTCCCTATTTATCTCTCTGGATTTTAACCCTAGAGAAAATATTGTTTTTAAATAAAATAGATATCAACTACTATCGTGTCAGTACTTTTTTTTTTTGATAAGTTACTTTTTATAGATGTTATAACCTTCCAAAAGTCAATAAAATTGACTGGTTTAAACGCCGTCAAAAGACGTTCAGTATACAAACTAGACAATGTTTTTTTTTAAAAAGCAAAACGTACAGACATAGAATATTTTTTTCTTAGGTAGTTGGTAAAACAAAAATTGAAAATTAGTCCACTTTTGGAGGAGAAAAGTGGGGAATACAAAACCTCTATTTTAGTTAGGTATTAGTAGCCTGAGGTGCATTGTCCCTTTCGCTCAATATCCGGTGGAGTAAGAGCAACAATTTAGTAAAATCTATTTTTCGAATTTCTCCACCACCGGGCCACAAGCAGTTGCTTACCGGGATCACCAAATCATTTAGTAAAAAGTAAATCATTTTCCCATTTTAACATTCAAGGCGATGCGCCACAAAGTAATAAAAAATCAAATATTTTTGGTTTAAAAATGTATTTGCTTAGAAGTAATTTAGATGTTTTAATTAAAACATCTTGGCCCAAAAAGCCTTTTTATAACCCCATAAAGGTATCAGACCTATAAAAGCTATTTTATAGTTCAAAATCTCCCACTTATTACACCTTTTTCGGTTATGGTTTTTTTGTATAACGTGACAAATTAAGTTCTTTAGAAAATAATCGTATAATATTTAAAATTTATGCCTGAACATCGTAAAATAGAATAGCACACATACTTTTTGGCGATGTTTTTTCTTGCAAAAATCAAAACAACCGGCAGATGTAAGCGAGAATTTAAACCTTATCGCCATTTACATAAGGAGTGTTATTGTTAGCGACCAGATTTCAAATGTTACACGACGTGGTGCATCACCTTAATAATAATTAATAATAAGCGTCTAATATTTTGTTTACAGAAAACATCAATATTTGAAACTGGCTATATAGCTCACGATGGAAATAATGTTTCAAGCTGAAAATGTCTAGCAGTTTTAAAATTCAAAAGTTCACAAATTTACAGTTTTGATAAAATTAGACATTAAATATTTTAATTTTTTTTGTGTGTTTGTAGTAAGGATGAGCGAAAATGTCCAAAATTAAGTGATATTTGTATGCAAGACAAGTAGTAGAGGCTCCCTGGTGTTTGCAGAAGTTTGATTATTCGATAGGTTCCGGGAGGTATTGATAATCAAGCACGTATCACGTAGTAACTAGGAACAAACAGGTAGATGTATTCTCAAAATTAGGGAAACTTGTGTCGGCACGTGACGCCTAAGTTTATTATTGGGCGGAACCTGGATCTAATTTCAGAGATGTATAATGTGGTGATTACTTGCTAGAAAAAATAACGTGCAAGTGTTCAATTCTCCAATAACGACCAAGAGTTATTCGTTATGCGTCATCTGCGAACGAAAAATTACACGTCGTCTCGACGAACTTTGTCGAATGTTGCATTTTTACGTATTCTTGAATGTCGAATGGTTGAATGGATAATGATTATACGAGCGTATCGATCTGGGTCACTAGTAGGATATTTGAAAATGTCATTCTAATGTACTGAACCATTATGCCTTCCGGTGTTATTTTATAGCATTTTGAATATGCTAAACACAGATATATGTAAATAATATTTGATTTATGGTGAGAATTTCAATGTTACTTTCCTCATTATCTCAAAAATCAGTATTGGAAATGTCTGACTAATCAACCGGACGATCGATATATTGGCAGCCCTGTAAGTACGGTCTTTTTTTATGTTTTTGGCGATTCTATGGTGTGAATTTGAAATTACGACCCCATTCTTTCCGACTTAGCTAGTGGGTATATTACTCAAACCAAAAACAGCCGGTAAGCACTCGCAGAAAATAAATTTAATGCTGCTTTTATCTGCAAAACGGCATTGCAACAGATTAATTAGGAAGTTAATGTTCATGTGAAAACTATCTACCCTCAGGCGAAACGTTCTTATTGGTCTCCAAACATCTGCTCCAGCTTGTTCTACATTATGCATTGCAGCCAACATCGTCAGTAAATTAGCCATTGTATGGAACCTTATAACAGCTTTGTAAAAATATACGATGACTGTCCTTCGAAGAGCGCGCGGGAAACGATCTTAGGTATGGATACAATGTACTAGATTTTACAGTTTTGTCGGTGTCGACTACTTCGACCCACCAGTTGTTAATTTGACATTAAGTATATTCCTTCTACGAGACTCGAGAATAATAAAGTCGACTAATGTACGTAATTTCGACGGGATTACGAGCGGCCACGATTGGAGAATTGAGACCCTGAGACGTCGCAGGTCGGAGATTTTGAGTCACCTGCGACAAGTACTTACACCGTACTAGGAGTCCCGGATGCAGTAATCTCAGGAGGAGATAAGCATAAAATATAATGGTTAAAATAATTCCAAATCTACTCTTTCACAGATGGCGATAGTTTAATTATTTTATGAAAAAATCACCTTTTGAACGATATGCTTTTAAATATTAAGATAAAATAATTTTTTGCACCCGTACATACATAATAAATAATTTTGTCCATAAATATAATCAAATGTTTCACGAAAGGCTTACAAATATAAGATTGAGTCATTGGTTAAATACAAAAATGTATGTGTAAGCCTTTTTTGAAAGATTCATGTTTGTTTATCATATGGATAAAACTTATTCATATTGCGTATTTACTAGACAAACCATTTATTCATAATTTTTAAAAATACATTTTGTAAAATAGTTTTTTTTAATAATTCAACTAGCACCATCTATGAAATAGCAGATTACGAATTATTTAAGTATCACCTTAATAATTTTATTAGATATTGCAACATTTTGTACTTTTCAGGTAAAAATGTTGTTTTTTTTTACATTTGCAAACTAGCATTTTAATGATTGTTTGTATGACGTTTCCATTGATCAAACACATCTGTACAATGATGATCCTCTCAGCATTCCCAAAGACGACGTAGGCTTTGCATAAAACTTCAGGGCCTCGCTTAAAGAGTTAACATTAGGAAAAAAGGGGTAAGTTCTAAAAACTTTTTCAAAAAAGCTACTTTATTGTTGGTTTTTTCAAGGTATTGGACTATAAAAAAATATAAAGATATCTTTTTTTTATCAATATGAATATGTTAGAACTGAATTGGGAACTTTCTAGGTCAAAAGTACCTTTTCACATCAATAAAATAAATTGTAAAACTTTCCTATATGTCAAAGTAAGGCCAAAGAATTTCGGACTCTTTTGCTTGTACCTAAAAGTATTAAAACTCAGTTGAGAAGTGTAATAAAAATAATATTTGAGAATATAAAGAAACGAGAAAAAATAAATGTATGTCTTGTTTCAGAAACAAACCGTAAGTGGGTATTTTCTTTCTTTTATTAATAATTCATTTCTGGTACAGATCTTCAACCGTCCTACGCTCTTAAATATAAGTAAGACATGGAAAGGGATTTACCATAACAACCAACAACAAAAAAAATAAATACGTTCATAAATCCAGCAATAAAATTCCCATCCTAATCTTTATCCCTTAGCTCTATTCATACCAAATGTTAACAAAAAAAAATCCTAATTATAATCGATTTTTTTACGTCTCAAAGTATAAAAGAAAAATTGGGCCTAAACGGTTGGGAGTAGTCGAGAATTTGTGCGGTACGCACGTAAAAAATAAAAATAAATTATGAAAAAATTTCCAAAAATTTAAATGGTTTTATTGTGTTTGAAAGTAAGTGATAATATTAGTTAATAAAATGAAACCAATCACTCTCGTACACCACTATATAAAATGACGCCACAAAGTGATTGAGCGAAGATTTGAGAAGAAGGTATTAATTAGGATATAGGTATTTATTTTATTTTTTTCTCCTTTATAATCTTAATAATGATGAAAAAATTATTTTGTGATCTTTATTTTCTTATTAAAAATATATCACTCCAGGGGTACTTTTCACAAAGTTTGAAAAATGTAACACTCCAAGGGAACTTTTCATAAAGCTTGAATCACATCACTCCAGGCCACTTCTGGGGAATTCTTCACAATGCTTGAAGAATATATCACTCCAAGGGAACTTTTCACAAATTTTGAAATATTATACTGAAAACTTGAACTGAATCATGTCAAATAAAACCAATGTAATAACACCCCCCATACACACAACCCCTGCTTATTTATGGAGGTACATAAATACATACAAGTATATAATGTAATTAATCACTGTAAATAATATATATTTGTAATTTATGTATCCTTTTGTAACCAATAAAAATTTAAAAAAATAAAAAATATATATATGTATCACTCCAAGGGAACTTTTCACAAAGCTTGAAAACATATCACTCCAGACCAATCCAGGGAAATTTTTCACAAATCTTAAAAAGTTTAAACGTAAAATTCCCTAAATTAAAAAAAAAACATGATTCTCTAGGCTTTTAAATAATAAACGATGTAAATTATACATATACATATGCACACGGGTAAATGGAGAGGGTCAAACGCCACAAATACTCCGTACTGATATATTTGATCACATTCTTACATATCTTGTCTTCAAACTTAATCTTTCATATTATTCTGAATTCTTTTTTCTAATCGGTTCGACGTTATAAAGAGATGGGGGCATTTCGCTCAAATGAACGTTGAATAATAAATGGACACTGACCCAAGGAAGCGAGAAGGGCAATACAAATTTCAATAGAACTTTCAGTAAACAAATAATCAACAAAATATTAATAACAACTCTCGAACCAACTTGGTAGGTACCACCCGTACCTGCCTATTGTGTTTCCTATGTTGATACTATCGGTAGGTACCTGTGTTCCTAGTAAAAGGTAAAAGCACTGATCTTATTTTTCAACGCGGGTTGCACTGAGCACCTCCGCGGCGCGGGAAGCGAGGTAAGTCTCTCGGCGGGAGAGCCATCTGTCAGACAGATAGGAAATTAGATTGGGCCGCCATGTTGAAAACGGACGTAGGTCGTGTACTAATTTGTCATCACCGAGGGCGGCCCGGCGGGAATTCTACTCTGGGCACTGATAAGCCCAATCCAGACTAACAGAAAACACCATCAAGCACGAAGACATATAATAAAAAGGTTTAACCATTTCAACGCTCAATAATAACACAGCCAATTGGGGATTATTCCTTCATACTTGGGGTGTTAATTTAAGGGTGCGTTTTCTTATTGTCCAGTTGAGCTGCGCTATCAAAGTTGCATCGCAATTTCGAATTAAAAATTTAATCCAAGTTTGTTTTTTTTCGTTGGCTTTTGTGGCGAATTAAGACATTTAAATGACTAGATCATTTATGAAGTGTCAAGAAGCGTAGCGGGAATTTGTGTGAAAACAACACATCAAAAGCATTGTAGTTTTAATATGATTGTTGTGATGAATAATCTTCTTATAAATATTATAGATATACTAAACAAAGGTTTTACGCTATATGGGCCAATTTATTGATCTGTGACAAAATCAATATTGGGTATTTTATTTTTATTTTTTGGGTATATTTGCAGCATAAACATAATACATTATTAATTTAAGGCTTAGGGAAAGAAGTTGCAATAACCTGAAAACGAAGAATCGAATAAACAAAATTACCTGTAGGTACCTAATGCAACTTAAAGTGGAATAATTTTGGAAGATATTATATAAAACTGTCATATTTTATGAAAAAATATAATTGTTATAATATTACATATGTAGATTTGAATTATGTAATGAATGCGAATATTTATGGTGCTTTAACTATAATAAATAATAAAGATAGTCTGGAGTAGAAAATTATATATTTTTTTTATTTTAACCGGCCTAGGCCTACGAACGTACGTGATACGTTCATGTTGATTGTACCATTCTGCACTCTCCCGCATCACAAACGCATATTTTTTCAATATTTTCTTTTTATGTTTTAAAAACTTTTATTTTAATAAACCTATTGTAAATGCATATATTTTGGCAAAATCTTATCAGGTATGAGTATTTTGCAGAAAAAAACCGAAGATAGGGCGGTTAAACTTTTTTTTATAAGAGAAGGTGTCCTTCCTGGGTAACCCCGTTCTAAAATCATATTATACATAGTTACGTGATTAAATTAAAATAGGTATAAATAATACGAGAAAAAGTAATAACCTACACTAACATTGACCGCGTTTTCTAACCAGATCTGAATATCCAGGTGCTTTCCAACTTTTCTCCTCCCTTTTGGACTACTTTCACAAAAAAAAAAACATTATTCATTACAATTAAAATTACATTAATTACTACAACATAAAAATATATTATTCACTACAAATAAAAATATATTATTCACCACAACATAAAAATATATTCATCAAATCATAAAAAATATTTTATTCACTACAACATAAAAATATATTAATCATTAGAACATAAAAAATATATTAATTAACACAATATATGAATATTTATTATTCACCAGAACATAAAAATATATTATTTACCCCAACATAAAAAATATATTATTCACAAGAACATAAAACGATATTCACCCAGCATAAAACGATATTCACCACAACATACAAAAAACATTATTCACCAACATAAAATTATATAGAAAAATATTTAAAAAAAACATTGTTCACCGCAACATAAAAAAAATATTATTTACCACAACATAAAAATACATTACTCACCACAACATAAAAATATATTATTCACCACAACATATAGATATATTATTCACCAGAAAATAAACATAATTTATTCATCACAACATAAAAATATATTATTCACCACAACATAAAAAGTATAATATTCACCAGAACATAAAAAATATATTATTCACCACAACATAAAAATACATTACTCACCACAACATAAAAATATATTATTCACCACAACATATAGATATATTATTCACCAGAAAATAAACATAATTTATTCATCACAACATAAAAATATATTATTCACCACAACATAAAAAGTATAATATTCACCAGAACATAAAAAATATATTATTCACCACAACATAAAAATATATTATTCACCACAACATACAAAAATAAACATTATTCACCACAACATTAAAAAAAAACATTATTCACAAACAAAATAAAAACATTACCCACATATATACATATTTTATTGGTATATGGAATGCGCTGAGTCAGCGGTAGTCTGTCGGGTGCCTCCTCAGCGTCCCGAAACATCTTTATCTGTGATATTAACTATTCTGGTTAGTGTATATATATATATACGTACGAGTATATATAGAATATTTAAGTGGTAGGGAGTTGAAACCAAGCAGCCGTAACAATCCTATTTCCTTCCACACAAAACCCTGTAGCCCCACAACGTACCTCGAATGAGGATGCCATAGTCCCACTGACACTATCAGATCTAGTAATTTACCATTAAACCAGTGCGAACAACATTTTCATCCTAAACGGCCATCTTGAAGTATCACATAGGAATTATCATCCACTCTAAATGTTGTAATGACTGAGTTTTAGTTAATGGCTAAGAGGAGTTCGCTCGCATAATCTGGCCTGTTAATATACCCCGTTAAAATATGTAGTTCAGATTGTACTGTCATTCTGTTCTAAGTGTAGCCCTGAAACAGGGCTGTGAAACTTAAATATGACTCTGACACTGAAGAGACATTTCCTAGAAATACAATAACCTTAATCTATTCAATATTCTTAAAACAATTAAAATCCTTTGGATAAAGATATTTTGCATATGTCCGCAGCTTACTAGAATACGCTTCACAAGTATGGAACCCGCAATACAAATATACGTACACAATCTGGAACGTGTTCAAAATCATTTCATACGATGCATACATTTCCGTAGTTATCGTCGCCACTTAAATCACCAAGATTCGGCCGCATACTTCAATATGTTATCATTGGAAGATCGAAGGAACTCGGCTGATGTCCTCTTTCTACATAAAATATCCAGGTCCATCGTAGATTGCCAGGAACCCTTACAACTTACAATGAATCCAACTACGGGTCCAACAAACGAACCAGTTCAGACAAAATTCTTAGCTTCCCTCGCAACCCAATTCTAAGCAACACTCCTACGTTTGTCGTGCACACACTTTCAATATACACAATAAACAATTTGACTTTTTAAACTCTGCACCACACCCTTTAAAATCACACAGGCGATTTCTCGATACTTTGTAAGATATTTTATATTTTTATATCAATACCGCACAAGAGTCCCAACTGCTCCCGTCTGGAGCCAGTGCGACTATGGCATTCCCAATTGGGATATGTTGTGAGGCTGGAGGTAAGGGAAAGAGATGGGGAAGTACCTGGCTATTCATATCTGGTCACCAAACACGGCTTAAGTCATTCCAAGCAACCTTTTAATTCGGAGTTGTGGTCTTACACCAGGGCGATACTGAGAGTGTCTTACACTCTGGAACGTGACGCAAAAATACTGTATATTATTTTTAATTAATTAATTGTGAAATAACACAAATTAATCCAATAAAATTTATTTTCACACGTCGGGTTCGAACCCGCGATGTTAAGATTGGGAATCGAGAGCCTTACCCCTCGACCACGCCGGCCGTCGATCTACAGAAACTCGTCAAATGCTACCACCATTCCATGAACTTACTTTTTCTGTTATGCATATTAATATTAGTATACATACTATACTTCAACTAGATCGACCCCCATCGACCTCCCAAGACCTCCACCCTATTCCCACCGAAAAAATTGTTACATAATCTTTCTTAGTTTTCATCTTTCAAATCTTTTAATTCACTATTATATTATAATACCCAAGTGGAAATCTTTAAACGGTAGGTACAATTAAATATTATCATTAATTGAATGACAACGTTAGTCTCCAAAATGTAATAAAATAAAATTAATATAAGTTATATTGCACACCGTTTTCGGACTCTCTTTCAAACACCATGACTTTAGATTTACTTACATTCATCATTAATTCATTCTTCATACATACTTCGAGATGCAGATCTTCTATACTGTTAGCAATCAGCACCGCATCATCAGCATACAACAGGCAACATTCTATCAGATGATTCAATTTCGCGCCCAATCCCGCCTCTTTCAATTCTTGCATACAATTGTCCATGTATAGATTGAATAACCACGGTGACATTACGCAGCCTTGCGTAACACCTTTTATGATGTCTTTTAGCGAATGAATGAAGAAAGGAATGTAAAGAGAATTCATGACGCGAATGTGAATGGTAGAAGAAGCCGAGGACGCCCAAGGAAGACGTGGCACGATCAAGTAAATCAGATACTTGAGTCGGGCCATGTCAAGAGTCAGAATAATAGAAGAGTATGTATGAGAAGATGTAAGAATGTGAATGAGGCAAGGAGTGTGTGCCAAGACCGAGTTGTTTGGCGGTCCGTCCTCTCTGCCTACCCCTGCGGGGAAACGGCATAATGGTTAGTTAGTTAATAAGTAATAAAGAAAAGGTGACCAGACAAATCAAAAACAACTTGCAACTTCATCATCTCCCTTGAAAAGTACAAAAAAATGGTTAAATAAATGGGTATTTTCCATAAAACAAAACATCATAACCAATGCCCCACAAAATTTAACTACAGCTCACAATATAATCTCGACTCCATTGAGCTCATCCGTTTGCGAAAGAATTTCGATATTTAAAAATGTGTTATCTATTGTAGTGATTTATTTGTGTCATATTATGCGCTCCCTCTTTATTAAGCCAATATTTCAGACAGCGTTACATCGTCCATCATCAGGGCAAATCCTTAATCAGTTTATGAAGTAAGGAAATATTGAGCTTACTCCAGAACACCTCTATCGGTTTTATGATCAGTGGCTCTGACGCATAACTAAGAGTGTATATTATGGGGTTCTATAAAAGCGAGTCGTGCCTATGAATATTAAACAGAAATAAAGCGGCATCTGTTTTATTTCGCCGAAGCAATTTTCCCTTCGCGATAGCACACTCTCGTGCTTTATGCGCTATATTCAGATCGTTCCACTTATTTGCTCGACAATGAACGCGATAAATTTTCTCCAGTGCGTGAACAAGCCTGATTCTGCGATGCGTGAATTTTTTTTGCAGATATTTAATATAGTAGCGTTACGACCTGGTTTCGCACGCATTCTAATATCAGTAACATAATAAAAAATTTAGGCACTTTAATTAAAATTATTAATGTAAAAAAACCCATCGTTACTGAATAGGAATAAATAAAGATTGACAGTTGTCATGATCCCCGACTACAGTAGCGACAACGGGTGATTTGAACACTCCAGATTACCTGCCAATGTACTAGCTATGAAAATAAAAGTAAGCTTCACGGCGGGAATGTGTACCGCTGCGCCAGGAACCATTCATTGGATAGCCATAGGTCACCCCAAGTGGTTTACTACGTTTGTTGACTTAGCAGGAGTGCCCAGGTCCATGGGTTGAGATTTAAATAGATCTTAGAATGATCTGGACACACTGAACCCTAGATTCCTATTCACCCTTTTTACCATTTTTCTTCCAGTATTTCCTCTCCTTCCTTTCCCTAAAAAGACCCTCCACACAGCATCCCCAAAAATGACATAGTCCCTGTCTTTTTTTTTTCAGGGCCCCCCGTGTGGAGATAATGTAAAAAAATGGCCACCAAGCAATATGGAGTGAACTTCATCGAAATTTATTTTTTCTTCTGTTTTTGCCCTATTAAAATATTAGTATTCTCATGTTACGTCCAGTTTAGCCCTGTACCAGGCACCCCGTAGAGTTGGTAAATAGTAATTCTCGACATAGTACCTAACCCGTTGATTTTATTTGTTCACCTTGTTGTAGAACCTCCGAGGTTAGAAAATTAATTCTAGATGAGCTATGGGCTCCGCGGTGGATGAACACTTTTTGATTGTCTTAGAGTCCTAATGCCACAGGTACAATAAATAATAAAGTTTCATACTTCATTTATACATTACGTTTACCCACGAAGATTTAGTTACATTTTAAAATTTGATATTCAGAACAGTTGGTAAAATATTATGAATGCTACGAGCTTCGAGGAGACTAAAAATTATAACACTTTTTTGGTTGTTTTTTGTCGTTTCCTAGGACATTGAAATCGACAACTTAAATCGTAACCATTAATGATTTTATAACTTCATATTTTTAATAACTTTATATTTTATATCGATCACCGTTTTATTGTTGACAGCCGAACCGATATTGACGGAAAATAAATAAGATATCCATATAAACAGGCAACAATGTAGGTATTTTCCATGAATTGACATTCCGAAATGCCAAACGTCAAACGCCAATCATTTACACCTTGGAGCCTGAAATGCACCCTTTGAGACTTATAGTTATTTAGTTAATGAGGTCTTTAGCCGTATTTCAAACACATTGGTTTCTCCAATTAATTGATCGTATTTTAGATGTTTAAGTCTCTACTCGCGATTTCTGTCAATTCTAAGAGCTTCGTTAGTTCACCTCCATTGTTTAAAAAGGCAGTTATTTTGCATAATGAACGACATTATTAAAAAAATATTTTGTATATTGACAGCTTATCTGACACTCAGGAGGCCGCGCTAAAATATATCAATCTTCGGTCGGAATATCTCTTTATAATTAAATATCTCGGTTTTTATCGATCGTCTGTGTTAGACCTTCAGATTTCCGCACTGCACGGAGCTTCCCAACCGTTTGTTCCCGAAAAGGTTGGACTTGAAATATCACGGCTAAATCCAAAATTTCATCAAAAACTTTGATTCTGAACCGTGGTCTCTCTCCATGGCGATACTGGAATTAATGAGGTGCACACACTGCACTCTTACTGCATATTAGTTTTATTAATTCATGTATTGAAAACACATAATTTACTTTCCAACGCCGGGTCTTGAGTCCGCGATTTACTGATCGAGAGTCAAGAAACTTGCCACTCTGCAACGGAGGACGTCATAAGTAAAATTAAAAAAAACAATGTTTAAAAAATTCCAATAATCCGACATTTCTGGTTTAGACTAAAGACGCAACTTCTTGAATGTCGTTTGATAGGTCGAAACTAATATGTGAAAAGCATGTTTGCGACAAAGGCAGAAAACCTGTTGGAATCTCTAAATTGGCCCAAAAAGTTAGGCAGAGTTAAGACCTGAAGATTGTGCGTGAGAAGGCTTCCCAAATTTATTTGGAAAGGTTTAAACGTTTAGTCGTGGAATCCATGCAGAACCGAAATGTGTCGAACTCACCCACCTATAAATAAATATCTCGTCTACCTGGAGCACGGTGAAATTGATAACTTTACGATATCGGATCGACAGGCGTAACTTCCGATGTTTTTATATCGATGTCCAGAGTACGCTTTCACCGTTGACAGCCGAACAGACGAACAGCCGACAGACGAACCGATATTGACAGGAAATAAATAAGAAATCGATAAACGCTGGCAACACTGAAGATATTTTCTATGAATTGACACTAGGAAATGTCAGACGCCAATCATTTACATAAAAATATTAATAATTTAACAATGTTGAATTGGAATACTAACCTAAATATGCATTGTCTTCCGCATTTAATTTGAACACTAAACGGGAGTTACTCAATTAGTTTTAGATTTTTATTCACATTTTAACCATTTTAGTTTATAAAAAATCGAACGTAATAAATTAATTGCGTCTTTGATGCATTTTTTATTTTATTTTATTTTGTTATTATTTTTTTATTAATAATTATTTTGCCACGTACATGCAATATAAATTAGAATATAGGTAATGCTGTTTTATAAATAAACATTTAAAAAAAGACAAAACAATACTACAATTATATAACTTTAAAATATAATAAATACAAAATGGAAATTAAACAGAAAATAAATTAAAATATGTAATATTTTAATGTATGTTACCGCCTGTTTATGTATGTTACCAAAAAAATCCCACATAGGCATCGCTAGTTCTATACTTTTAAATGTATATAGTGGGTATACTGTTTTTTTTTAAGGCAGTTAAAATTAACTTTATTTAAGTCCACAGATCAATTTATTGTATTTATTTCTAAGAGCTTCGTTAGTTCAATGCGTTTATTAAATAAGCGAGTAATTTTACGTAACGAACGATATAATTAAAAAATATATGTATACTTATAGTTAACCGAAATTTATCTGATACTTTGGAGGTCGCCCTAAAATTTATCTGATACTATGGAAGTCGTGCTAAAATTTATCTTATACTATGGAAGTCGCGCAAAAATTTATCTGAAACTGTGGAGGTCACGCTAAAATTTATCTGATACTATGGGGGTCGCGCAAAAATGTATCTGATACTATGGAGGTCACGCTAAAATTTATCTGATACTATGGAGGTCACGCTAAAATTTATCTGATACTATGGATTCACGCTAAAATTTTATCTGATACTATGAAGGTCGCGCTAAAATTTATCTGATACTATGGAGGTCGCGCTAAAATTTATCTGATACTATGGAGGTCGCGCTAAAATTTATCTGATACTATGGAGGTCGCGCTAAAATTTATCTGATACTATGGAGGTCGCGCTAAAATTTATCTGATACTACGGAGGTCACACTAAAATTTATCTGATACTATTGAAGTCGCGCTAAAATTTATCAATCGTCGGTCGGAAATGTGTTAACGATCGCAAATCATGCTCTCAAATATTGATAACTGTCCATAGATGACTTTTATCGATCGACCATGCTTATTACTTCTGGGGTAGGTTCAGACGATTGCGTTCGTTGTATTGCCTTCGTCAACAAACTTTGTTTCTAGTCAAAAATAAGAGTACGAAATAAGTTCAATTTGTTTTCGATTGAAAGCAATGACATGTGATCATATTCATGGGATTGCAATCTCGGCTGCTCAATAATTTTATATTTGGTATCGTTGGATCTGTCATAACTCAGTATCAAATCATAATAAATAAATAAATACCATAAGGTCCAGAAGGAAGCCTCTTTTCTGGGTTGGACTGGGGATAAAAAATAATTTGTGAAAACAGTTAACTTATGAATGCAAACACTGGCTACTCAACGATTGTTAGTCAAAACCAGGGTCTAATGGACTGAGTTTTGGGGCTAAGCACCTGCTTAGAAGATGGGAAAAAGATTGGTTTGTAATCAGTCCGTGTAGTTATAAACACAGAAAAGACATGGATTAAACGCAGTGGTAATCAATAAGACTAATTTGCTTACTTAACGCCGTAGGTCTTTTATAAACATACATAACACAAGTCGAAATTTTTATTTATTTTATATAAAATTATATTAGCTATTTCCCGGCATGCGATACAATGCCACTTAAATAAAGAAACTGTTTCTTTATTTAACTGAAACTATCCCATTCGTACCCGTTCCCAGATCCTCTCCCCCTCCCGCCCTCACTCCCTGCCGCTAAACTATATAAAACACACATTTTTTTTCAAACAACTCGCGCGCCATCTATTGCAAAATGTTCATTAAAAATCATAAAGCCAGAGCTCATCGGTATTTATAGAAACCTTCGTGAATGAGCTCACAACAACTCACCAAAATTTCATCGAAATCGGATGAAAGGAATAGGAAATAATTTTATAAAGCTAGAGCTCCGAACTAAACATAGAAATCTTTAGGGGCACGTGTACGACAAATCATAAAGTCATTATAAAATTAAAAGTTATGAAAAAGCCCATAACCTAACCTAATGTAACCAAACCACATTTAACCGTTTATATATATTATATATGTTTTTCATCACTATTAATGAATTTTCAAAGGAGGTGTTGAAGTTGCATGATTCTGAATTGTCCGGTCACTATAAATCAGTTCTGCTCGATGACAAAAAGCATGTTAAAGCCAGCTTGTATTACATTATTATTGCCTATGATATTGCTACGTTGAGGAACATTTTTACAATAATATGGTAGGTAGGTACTGACTTGTAACTGCCCTGCCAGGCACATGGAACGAAAATGAATATAGTAACTCATGGGTATTCAACAACTTATTAATAATTTTTAAAAAAAACATATTATATCCCAATTTTTTTTCAAATCTAGATTCTAGATAGTTCCAATTCCATTTGCATACGCCGGTGGTTCGTTTATCTTCGAGTTCATTTAGTTAGCTATCCTTTTTCTAATCGGCAATCTCAATCAAAGTGTTTACCTTGTACTTTTTCTCTTCTGTTATCTTGTCGTGCCATGTTCAAAAATCTTTATGCTCATAAATGCTCTTATAGATCTGGGTTTAATTTTTTGCAATTTCGCTAAAACATGTCAGATTGAGGGACATTCGCGATTACATGAGAAATTATTCTCAATACTGCATCATAGGAAATATATTGTAGCATTCTGGAGACTCTTCGTAGTCCGCTCCTGTACGTAAACACCGCCAATGTGTCAGATGCGGCGTATTGTTACGCGCTACACCCCCGCATTTGATTGGCTCGAGATTGGCTGTTCACGGTAGCCGAAGGCGTTGATTGGACAGTGAAGCAGTAAACACGGACCACGGACGGATGACTTTTGATAATAGCTATCTCAATAAGCATGAAAACTTGTATACTCAGACTTTGGCCCGTCTGGTGATTGAACCTAGATGTTTATTTTCTAATTGGGCAAGACCATGTAATTGGTTTTAAAATTAATTCAAATATTTACCACGTTCCTTCCATTCAAGAGCGATCAAAATAGCTACAAACGGTTCGACGGTCCCGAAGAACAATATCTGCTAAAAGTTGAAAAACGTTTAGTTGGCTATTGTAATTTCCTTTTGTTGATTTGGGCATTGGGGGCTTCAAAATAAATGTAGCTTCGTTAAAAAAAATATAGTCTTGAAGTGTGCGATGAAGGAGGAATTCCTTACAACGCCGCCCGTTGAGAAAGTGGTGGGGTCCCCTCCAATGTTGATTTAATAAATTTGTATTTTCGGAATTTTAAATGAAATTAAATGTATTTTTCATATATGCTATATTTTTAGATCTCAAAAACAGTAAATATTCAGAAATGAATCATTCAAAAGCTCTACTGCGAAACTACAAAATCTCACATCCAACATTGTTCTTCGGGACTGTCGAGATCACCTATAATAATTTATCTATGGCATTCATAGTAAACAACATAAAGTAATAATTGCTCTGTTAAGTTTTAGCAAATATAAGCGATATAATCAATGAAAGTTAATAAAAAGTGCACAAATCGAAGCAGAATTTCACTTTACACTATCTACAAATAATCCAGTTTTGTGTTCTTGTGAATCCATTGCATCAAACGTAAATAAGAGACAACATTCAGTTCATATTGCATGTATAAAACTGAAAACTGCATTTACACTCATTACATTAAGATAAATGTGCTATTAACTATTGAAGAACTGATTTTTTACCGTGTTTGTGTAGTATCATAATTGAAAAAGGTTTTTATCTTAAATAATTGAAATAATACAGTTCACTGATTAACTGTCATAATATAACTGTGTCAATAACATTATACCAGTGTCAACAAGCTTGAACCTAAAAACCCACTACCCGCCACTCTCCTCTCACTGTGCAGGGCTGCTCAACTAATTACAAAAAAAAAAAAAATAATATATATATATTGAAAATAATAATTTGAAACCAAAATCATTATGACATCCAACGATAACGCTCAACAGTACTTGGCCAATGCCAGTGAATGTGTGAATTTTTTAAACACGACAATTATGGACCCAAACAATCGATTCAATAAAGAGCAAATGGCTAAAATATTGCCCAAACTGTCGGAGCTGCTGGGTACAATTGGGCAAATGGGAATAAAATTGGGTATTATGGAAGGAGAATTAAGTACATATAAACAAATCATTCAAAACCAACCGCTCCAGCACGATACTCTAAATATTCAAAATGAAAACGCCCCCAGTTTATGTGAGGCTCTGGAAGAAATGGAGGACAGGAAAACAAGATCAAAAAACTTAATCCTATTTAATGTTCCTGAGAGCCAATGCCCATCTCAAGCTCAATGTATAGCTGAAGACATAAATCGAGTTACGGATATCTTAAATAAGGTCACCACTATAAATAAAAATAATATAAAGTTATACAGATTGGGAGCCAAGCGTGGTGACAAAACTCGCCCTATCAAGATGGAGTTTGCAGAACCATCACAAGTGAAACTAATATTACAAAACAGACGCGATGTTCCTGATCAAATAAAGATCAAATGCGATCAGACCTTACTACAGAGAAAGCAATTGTCAGACCTAAGAAAGGAATTGGAAGACCGTATGAAAAATGGTGAAGTGAATTTAACCATTAAATATATAAACTCCTCACCAAAAATAGTTATTACAACGCCAAAAAACTAAGGTCACAACAAACAATAAGAAGCTTTTATCAAAATGTGCGTGGGTTGCGTACAAAATTTCATCAGTTTTCAAAAACTGCACCAACTCTTCCACACGATGTCCTCTTCCTAACTGAAACTTGGCTGGACTCTAATATCAACACAGCGGAACTGGGGCTACCAACCCACAATATCCACAGATTGGATAGAAACAAGAATACCAGCTCTAAATCAAGAGGTGGTGGTGTCTTATTAGCAATCTCTAAGACATTAGTCTCCAGGAAGCTTACTACAACTTACAAAAACGTGGAACATATTTTTAGTGTGGTTAACACAAACAAAAAAAAATAAAATCATTCTAGGTTGTGTTTATATCCCTCCCTCATCTGATCAAATTATTTACAGAAACCACATTGATGAGATCCAAATACTAATATCTAAATATCCTGAAACAAAAATTATCATTGCAGGCGATTATAATCTACCAAATATTAATTGGGACCCATTATCCTCAGAACTATCTAGGACTAATAACTCCAGCATATCTGACATTGAAAGAGAAATTCTCGAAATGTCTAACTTTTTAAACTTAAATCAATTAAACGATAACAAAAATAGCAATGACCGAACTCTGGATCTAGTTTTTTCTAATGTCAAATCTGTTACTGTAACTAAATCCGCAGAAATTCTTCTTCCTTTGGACAATTACCATCCTTCCTTAGATATAACCATAAACAACACCATATGTGAAAATCCTAAAACTAAATTAACGTTTCATAACTTCCATAAAGCAAATTACACTGAAATTTGTAACTTCCTACTCAAAGTTGATTGGTCATTTCTGAATGATGGCGAATTAAATGACAATATCGAACATTTTTACAGCATCTTAAAACAAGCTATTGAAATTCATGTACCTGTTACTTCACGTAATACATCAACTTTTCCTAAATGGTTCAACAATGATCTTATTAACTTAGTTTTAAAAAAAAAGATTGCCCACCATAAATTCAAAACAATGAGAACACTCCATTATTATACTGAATTTCACAAATTGCGTAAGCAGTGTGCTGTAAGTTCAGATAAATGTTACAAGAACTATATAAAAGAAGTTGAAACCTCTATAAAATCTAATGTTAAATCTTTCTTTAATTATTCTAAATCATTACAAAACAACTATGCATCTATCCCTAGTATTATGAGCTATGGTGGTAAGACTTGTACCAAAACTGAGGATATTGTCAATCTATTTGCTGACTTTTTCAAAAGCGTATATGAGGACGATATCTCTGTTGACAGTGTTCCTGAATTTGTCACTGATATTAACTTGCAACTGTCTGATCTATTGATTGAACACAATGATATTATAGCCTCTATTAAACTCATGGAGCCAAAAACAAGTTCTGGTCCGGATAATATCCCACCCATATTTCTAAAAAATTGTGTAAATAGTCTATCCTATCCATTGTACTTAATATTTAACAAATCTCTTAAAACAGGTCAGTTCCCTAATAGCTGGAAATCTAGCTATCTCACTCCAGTGTTCAAAAAGGGTTCTAAAAATGATGTATGCAATTACAGACCTATTTGTATTCTATCTAGTATACCTAAGCTCTTTGAAAAAATCATTCTAAGCAAAATATCCTCTAATATTAAACATGTTATTACAAATTGCCAACATGGTTTTGTCTCATCCAGATCTACTCTCACAAACCTTACAGTATATGCTAACTACATAAATACAGCACTGACTAACAGGAAACAGGTAGACTCCGTATATACTGATTTTTCCAAGGCGTTCGACAAGGTCTGCCATAAAATACTAATCAATAAACTTGTAAAATTGGGGATAAGTGGCAATTTACTGGCATGGTTGATCAGTTACTTATCGGATAGATTACTCTTTGTTAAGATTAATGACTGTCTATCCTATGAATTTGTTGCTACCAGCGGAGTCCCACAAGGTTCACACCTGGGACCTTTATTATTTATCCTATTCATCAATGACGTTACCAACATTTTCTACAATGTCGAAGTTTTACTTTTTGCCGACGATATGAAGTTGTTTAAGGTCATTAATGATGCGTACGACTGTATAATCTTGCAAGAGAATCTTAACAACTTTTTCAAATGGTGTTTTAGTAATAAACTGCAACTAAATATTAACAAATGCCAAGTTATGAGGTTCCACAAAATTAAACATCCAATAATGTATAATTATTCATTGTGTAATGTTGACTTAATCTCTGTAATCGAAATACTCGACCTAGGCATCATGTTTGATCAGAAACTCTGCTTTGTATCTCACATAACTTCTATCGCTAACAGGGCTATGAAAATGTTAGGTTTTATAGTAAGAATTTCCAAGGATTTTAAAAATATCAATACATTAAAACTTCTGTTCACATCTCTCGTTAGAAGTATTCTAGAATACAACTCTTCAATTTGGTCACCTGTCTTTAATAATCACATTAATACCATTGAAAGAGTCCAACGCAAATTTTTGAGGTGTATTAACTTTAGACTTGGAATTCCTTTAGAAACAATAGATTATGATTTTTTATTACATTCATTGAAATTGCTTAAGTTAAGTGATAGAAGAAAAATTTTTGATCTTATATTTTTATATAAAATTGTAAATTATCATTTGGATAGCCCTGATATATTAATGTTGATTCAATTTCATGTACCTACCATTAGATCGAGGTCCTCTAGTATGTATTATTGTGACAATTATACCACAGTCTCAGGATATAACTCAGTTATAAATAGGTTGCAAACACTTGGTAACTTTTATGCTAAAATCGCCGATATTCTTAATATACCCCTTGTGAAGTATAAAGCTACACTAATTAAACATTTTAATGAGGTCACTGTATAACAGGTTTTTGTTTTTGCTTCCGTCTTTCTTAAAGTCATTATTATTTTATTTGTTATGTGTTTCAATATAATTATATAATTTTCACTCATCAAAATATAATACTGTACTATCTATGTCTGTGTAAAATAAAAAAAAACTTATGTATGTAAATGGCACTAGTGCCGTAAATTGTAAATAAATAAATAAATAAATAAATAAATAAATAAATAAATAAATAAATAAATAGATAATATGTAGAGGCGAGTGCTTATATCTGCGATGTACTAAATATTCACCCTGTAAATTGCCCCCTTCAAACCTTCTATGGCATGATTTTAATGGCGTTTACCATGGTTTTAACGTATTTTAGATCCTTCTGACTATTTACGACTGCCTAACATTCATATCTCTTAATCTCCAATTATTTAGGTTGCAAGATATCTCTCATGGTTTACAATGTCAAAAGCTTGCTTCAATATAAATGGTAATACGTGTTGTCAACAAGCCATCGATAAGACTTTCGTATATAATGTCTCAAATATATGTCAACTCCATTCAAAATTTATAATACCACATTTATTTTATAAATATAAGCAGATATCCTACAAAAAGGCATTACAAATATTTTTTGAAAACAATTATTAATTTAGATTTTGTTTCCAAAATTTTAGTTAATTTGAATTATGTGTTTAAACTGAATGATTGTTTTGTAATCCATTTTTACGTTAAAAAAATTGTATTCTGTTTTTAAAGGTATTTGTACCGGAAATAAATAAATATAACAAAAAACTTGCTTACAACATATTTACACCACCAGAACTATAATCGACCGAAACTGCAAAGTACCTAAACTACTCTACATCTTATTTTTTTATAAGAAAAACTCTCTTTTTAACTTTTGAAGGTTATTCCCATCAATGTAATATATCATTGAAGAAGAAGATAATTGAATAATATATTTTTAAAAATTAGATTATTATTGTTATCTTCTTCTTCTGCAATGATACTCTACATCTGATTAAAGAAAATTCATCTACCTAGCTCCTAAAATCTTCAAACCTTCTAACTCTTCGAAACTCCATAGCTATTAAAAACTAATAACTCTATGAATCCTTGAATTTTGCATTTATATCTCAATCATATAACCCATATATTTCACACTCTAACCTATACATACCCTTACCTTATTTAATTTTTTTAAAATTATTACATAAAATATTTACAAATCAAACATATAACTATCGTGTATTATCAATATGAATTAATTCAAACTGAAAAAAATTTCTCCAGCCAAAACACAGGGATATCTCTAGCATAAAGTAATGCAAAAATATATATTTACTGTGCAAAATTTTTCTCTGTAATTAAAAAAAATCAATAAATAAAATGTATGGTGGCCAAAGCATTTCCTTTTACCATGGTTTTGCATGAAGTAAATCAAGTAATATAATTGATAAGTTTTAAAAAAATCAAAAAAATTTCATTTGCGTACAAGCGAACTGTGAAAAAAGGTAAAAACCATATCATTGAAGTCTTATTTGTAGGAAATTATTAAATTTAGCAAAGTAAAATAAATATCGCTGAAATTTTTCAACCTTCTGCTTTCCCCAAGGAAAAGCTAGCAGTTTCAATGATTTTATAAACTTTTCGCTCGGTAACCCATGGGATATTGTACTAAACATAAATAATATACAAGATGCAGTCAGAAAAGTGCACAAGCTTTGAAACTTTCTACTTTGGAAGATGCCGTCAACCGGAATTCTTAAAAATACAAATACAAATAAAATGGCATTTCAACAAAACAGCCAAGGTGAAGTTAGCCACCAATGAGCTCACTTACAACTTATAATTGATACATTTCCGGCCGAGGCGGTTATCTTGGAAACTTCCGGGATCAAGTTTGATCCGGAAGTTAGCGACTTATGATCGCAATTATTTACAGTGCACTCAGACCCCAAGAATATTCTGGATATAAAAGTTTTCAGTGCATCTCGAATCTATGAAACTTTTCGAATAATATGATTTTCAATTCACGAAAGGTGAATTGCTACTGTTGGAATATGCAGCATAAAACATTTCGTTATCTTTAACTATTCGTGGATCATATTCTAACTACCCCAAAACTTCAAAATCATTTCAAATTAAAAACAGCACTTTGACAGTTGTTTGATATTTGTGTGTGTTTAATTAAATTTTATTTAATTGATCAAAAACTACATTAACAGTACAAGGAAGCTTTGACTGTCCAAATAAGAAGGTTTCCTTTCAGACCAGTCAAGTTGACAGGTTTAGTTCATATTAAATAGGTACACGCTGTTATTTATAAAACTTAATACTTTATAAATTAAGGCACAAGTGCCATTTACATAATTATCAGACTCACAATCAAATACTAGGTTTTAAAAGTAATAAAGCAGGTAAATAGCCTATTGGTAAGCAGTAATAAATACTAAGTTTAAAAAAATTATTATGGCCATGAAGAAAAATAAATTCATTGATTCATGAAACAGAAAAATAATTAAAACTTATTTCTCTATTATAATGTTCGGCTGTGATTTTATAAAAATGCTTGATAGATTCGGGAATAGGTAATCATAAAATTTAAGTGTAATATTTTTTTGATCTAGCTTCTGTTTTCTTATAACCAAAAATATTATTTAGCATAAATTTGCACTATTTTCAAGTGTTCAAAATAGCCGAAGCCAGGGGAATTTTGGCATTCCACGTGATACTCAAATATTCTTAAAAATAATTAGGTGCTTTAAACATCTGTTTACAAAAATGATAAGTAAAATAACATACATAAACTAACATTACTGGGCACGCGCCGGGAGAATCCCGAACCGAGGAGTTTATCCCTCTACGACGAAGATCACGGTTAATTCTTTGGTCTAAACCAGGGGTGAAGAATCGTTTTATAGCATAAGGGCTATTTGTATTTATAACACTTTTGGATTTGTTTTTGTGATAATTTTTTTTAAAGTTATTTTTAATATTTTAGGACAAATTTGAACAAAATTGGTCGCGAGGGGTTTTAATATCAGCGTTTTAAAAACATTAGTTCCCGAAAAAAAGTTTATAAAAAAATCAAAATGTTCAGATCGAAATTTATTACATATTTCATTTATTATAGTATATTCATCATTTATATGTGTAATCCTCGATAACATATTATTTTATTATCTATAATCTATGTAAAAGCTCCTATGGGCGTATAACAACAATAAATAAATAAATTCACAAGTTTCCAGTGTCTACCGCACGTTTCTGGACATGGTGTAGATCATATATACATATATAAATACTATAAAAAAAATAAAAAAAATTGTGTGGAGACTAACATTTTAATTGCCTGTTTTGCACCAAATAAAGTAAGGAGTCGTTTGATTAAGATCGTCAGATATGGTCCTTAACACCCTGATAAAAAATGCTGTTGAGCTTCGTCAAATATTTAATCATAATGGGATGATTGGAAGTAATCACACACAGACACGCAAAGCTTCTGGATTTATTGTATTCCAGTTTGCTGGTCGATGATTTCAGTCCTTTATGCGGTTGCGGGCTAGATTAAATAATGTTTCCGCGGGTCTTATACGGTCCGCGGGCCCGAAGTTTCCCACCGCTGGACTCCAAACGATTTAAAATGAGATAAATACTTTATTATAACATTTTATTTTATAATAATTTATTATTTCATTTTAAGGATACCTGCAATACTTGATCCATTAACTTTTTCACAGATGAATTTCATTAAAGACCGTAATCATTTGATATAAATTTTACGGTCGCTTATAAAAGGTATATGACGCTTGTTTGTTGTTAGAATAAAACATGGTAATTTTCATACGTAAAAATACATATATAAATTGCAGTAGTTGAAGTACGAGTTTAGTTTATAAAATCTGAAGAGCTGTGTCTACCTAAGAATAACAACCCATCAAAAGATTTTTTTAAATATGAAATAAATCAGGCGCTTTTAGTATTCCTGCGGAAATTGGACAGTGACGAGAATGACTCGCTCCATCTCATTTCTTTAAGACGAGTGAGGGAGAAGTAAGAAAATGATTACTTTATTGCATCCCTCTTTATATCTTATTAAATAAATGATTTTCCGCGAGCTATTATCGTCGCCGTGCCATTTCCGTGGGAATTTTAAAAGCAGCCGTTTCTAATGAAAACGCTCAATCAGAATTTTGATTTTGTTTTCTTGAATCAATAAATGAAGTGTAAGTGGATATTATCAAACCTCCCGACATCCGATCACGCTGAAACTCGGCAGAGGGACTCTTAGTCGATGGAAGTGCATTATATCATGTTTTGGTGGAACTAGTGCATACACGCGTGCGCTCACTTGCCTTTTTATGTAATTGGTTGACAATATATTTTTAAAAATTACAGCAGTTAATATATCTACGAAATAAATGTCAGTCTTACCTATCCAATTTGCTTTTGCTCAGTTTTTAGCAGTGTTGACTCCAGTACCTGGGCAGGAAGGTTCAATCCTCAGTCAAACCAAAAAATAATAATATTTCATTGAAATTACTAAAAGTTTTTTTTTACATTAGCTACATAAGAGGTTCTGAGGAAAATAATTCCTCGCAGGGCTTATGTTTTCTTTGGGGATACTGTATGGAGAAGCGAGGGAGAAGAAGTTCTTAGAAGAAAAAATGGAACGAGGGGTGGATAGGAATCTGGGGGACAGTGTCTCCAGGTTTGACGAACCAATGAATCCATCCTTCCCACTGCGGTTCAAGGCGATGTTTCGAGATAGAAGAAGTCAAAAGGTCTTCTTCAACTAGTCTCTCTCGATGCAGATGCATCCACCGCCAAGACCCTAAAAAACCTCACCCCTTGAACTCGGGAACCCCTGCTACGTCACCAAATGTAGCTACTTTGGGTGACCTATGGCAGATGTGTTGGATATCTAATAAATGGTTGTTTCCAAAAAGCAACTGTGTTTTTAACGGTTTTTTTTTTCATGAAATTGAACGTTCATTTATTCAGCGGAATCAGCGGATGATCGGTCATAAAATAATTGCCTTTGAAAACGTCAGCCTCCATTATATATAGTAACAAAACTGTTATTTCCCTTATGAACTCCATTAAGTGTCACGCGCCTGTACGTGTAGCAGAAACTGTCAATTCTGTACAATCTCACCGCGAAAAGGTCATGTAGGTACGAGTAATTTTATTTTAAATCTATAGTTTCAGGGTGGTTCAATTCTCCGTCCTCTCAGCCTCCGAATCAGATTAAACGAGAGCTTTGAACGTCATGGCCGTAAATTTAATGAACCCAGCCAGATACTGGATACATTGTCGCCATTTTAGTGTGCCCGTTCCGTTCATAATTGATTACTCATTTGAGCTTTCCGTACCGCAGGGGCGCGCTGGAAAGCCTCTGGTGGAGTGAATATTAAATTTTAAACCTGAAAGTTACGTCGTTGAATGAAATGGGGTTCATTATGACGTCACTAGTGTTAATTTTGTGGGAATTTTATGGAGATAGCAGATAGTGTTCCTCGCCACAAGACCGCGACGTGTAAGTATTTTAGTTTGCACAGAGTTTCTTAACCGGTGTTTCGCTAAATAATTTAGAAGACTGTGAAAGGCGTAAGAGAAGAGTAAGGTATATATAATACGTAAGGCACTGCTGAAAACTAGCTGCATTCCAGGAGAAATCCTGAATTGCAGCTGAGCAGTGACCTTTTCGTCAATAGAATCAATGAGTAATCAACATGTGTACCAATATTGTAAAAAAAAATCTATTGATGAATAAACGATTTTATTATTATTATATTATTAAGAAAAGGTTTGGGTTTTTCACTAATTTACTGTTGAATAATATAAGGTATTGATATACAAACAGGGTTCATGGCCATTGATCTGTGTACGAAGACCATAGTTGATTTATATAAGGTAACCTGACATTTGATCTACCGCCTCTAAATTTTAAGTATTATAAAATAAACTAAATTAAACTTAAAATCGTTTTCAAAAATACCTTTAATTATCAGTTGGAATGATCATCAAACGAATTTATTTACAGTGTCCATGTTTTGTTCTTATACGTTGGTATATATGATTTAAAGACAAGTAGTTTTGTCCTGGATGCATTCGAAAGAAAATATGTTTCATACTTTTGTTATTCGGCGGTACATCCTCTTTGTACACCCCTTCGGGGACATTTAGTTATATTTTGTTTAAGTAGGTGCACCGTATTTTCCCAAAGCCGACTGCATTTTTTTCTGTATTAATAACAAGCTTCTGCCCGCTACTTCGTTTGCGCAGGATTAGTACTTCTATTCGCCTATTTTCTTTTCCTATGTCCCATCTATGTTTATACCAAAACTCTTAGCCTATTTATTTACAATATCTATAATTCTTGATTCGATTCAAAGTATTATGCGAGTACTTCAAATAAATTCACTAATTTTGTAAAATAGAATTTTGATTTAAATTCTACACACTTTCTCAATCTTTATTAATATTTAGTAAGATAATTAGGTATGCCGGGTTCCAACTGTAATGGGTTCAACTGTCATGGAATCATAAATTAGGTTAAGAACATAGAGAATACAGTTTTTAGCGAGACTGCTCCTCAGATATTATTAGGAAAAAAATATTATAATTTTTTTAAAATTTTGTGCTCTGATCGGATTTGTGCTATCATCAGGGAATATTATTTTTTGTTCACATTGAAGACAGCCCGGAATAATTCGTTTCGCCATGGCTTAATGAAAAGAAGTACGACGTATTTATTTATTACATAACCCATTAATCTTCCTCCAAATACGGTCTTATCACTGTTTTTTTCTTATTCCAGAAAAACATATAATAGTGAACGCATTATTTCTTTATGCCGATGAATATATTTTCGACGATATCATGTGCCTTTTTTAATTTTCCGTCAAAACTGCGTGTATGATTTTGTTCGTGAATACGAACACACCGACCAACATCTGTAACAGCTGTAATACCAACCATTAGCATTTTCTACGTCATAAGGTTTCTCTCAGGATATCGGCTTGCCCCGCATTGGGAAGAATAGATTAATATGTCCGTCACTCCTGGGCACATTGACCCCAGATTCCTACACACCTCTCAAACCTTTTTCCTTCACAGAACTTTTTCTTCTTCCCAAAAAGATATCCATACAGAATCCCTAATGACACAGTCCCTGAGGGGATTTATTTTCCTCGGGACCTATTGTGTGGAGCTAATGTAAAAAATGTGATTGTAGTCAGTTGGAACCGTTTCGGAAAGTGTCGTTTGAGATCATTTATAAAATCAAAAATCAAAGTAAAATTACTGAAAAATATTAAAATTACACATTTGTAGTTCGATGATCTGAATCAGAAAAATAAATTTTAAATTTAACAATATTCATAGTTTGTGAATATACCATATTATGAGGTGTGTAAAAGCAAAGGCAGCAATCTCCATTTCGGCCAGATTGCTATCTTTGCTCAAAAATAGATATTGCTATCTTTGCTTAATATTGCTATCTTTTTTATAATTTTATAAAATTTAATATTAAAAGTAAGTATACGATTTTTTTCTGCAAGCCCCTGAGCTTTCGCTGCCCAAAAGTTCAACCTTAAATTGTCGTGAACGATTTAACATCGTCTTTAGTGTCAGCGATGTGTCACATTATTTTTTCTGGAAGCTCAGGGAGCCCGGAGCGGCCTCTCGCGGTTTAAGCTTCCTCTTTAAACTTTAAATACAAGGCATGTTTGCATGTGTAAGTCCGGGTATTCACGTCCAACACGGGGAATGCGCCAAACATTCGTCGAATATATTCGTCCATTGTTTGTCCGCTCGTACGGCGACGAAACATGGAAAAGTCAGTGGGAGAAATGTTCAAAGTGGAGGTTAAGTGAACAGAATGACGGAGGAAAGAACCGAAGTAGAACTCTTCTTTATCTCACGTTTTTATTGTTGCAAGGAATGCCGCTAACTGCTAACTGCGACCAACTGCTGCTGTTTTTACTGTATTCGGTTTGCTTTGGATACATTCTACGTCCTTTTCAGAGCATTTGTAGAATTAAATAGCCTTATATGCATATTGAGAAATTGCTGCATAATTTCAAAGTTTCCAGAGCAAGACTTTCATTGTTGTAATTCATAACACCTGATTCTATAATAGTTGATTCCCCGACGGTTGGCCCCTATGTTCAATAGCTATCGTCCTGTTGATCAGTCGGACATCTCCGAAAAATCGAAATTTGAGTTGAGTATGCAGTAATATGCAAAAATGTCCTTATTCTGCAATAATGAACTCCAGACTTTTTTTTTTTTTTGTATGATAATAACCTTCTAACTTAAATAACTACATATTTATTTTTATTTTTATAGTTAGTTTAAATAGTTAAAATAAATGTCAAATTTTCATTTTTCAAGATCCCCTGAAAACACTGTATCTATTGTGGATCGTGTGACATCATCATACTCCAAAAGTTTAATTGTTTTTCAACAGGTGTTGTCATTTTGTATGGAAAAATCTAAGGAGGAATGATTTTTAGATCTCAAAATCGAAGCGTTTTTTATTCAAGATTAACTGCTTTTAATATAGAAAAATGTCAACATCTCATCGCTACTGTTAATATATTCAAATACATTATAATTATTGTTATTTTTTCCAAATACAAATGACATCGTAAGCCGGGTTTCTAAGTTTGTGTTCACTGTAGAAGAGAATAAATAATGCTTATAAATCAAACAGGCCAAATGCATATAACCTCAAAAAGGCCAAAATATATGTTTTTAAAAATCCCTTTTCCTTTATCATTTTAATTGTTAAGGGCCTAAATAATGTTTCTATAACTATATTATATTATGCCTAAATCTCTTTAGACAGTATGTAAATAAACCCATAAACAAACCAATTATATGAAATGTTGATCATTTCACTATAACTTCAATAGGCCGCTCCGGGAACCATTTATTGGACGACCAACACCTCTGCCACAGGTCACCCCAAGTGGTTCGCTACGTTTGGTGACTTAGCAGGGGTGCCCGGGTTTATGGGGTTAGGTTTGTCCGGGACTTGGGGGCGGATGTGTCTGCCGACCATCTGCATGGCAGGCCGGATCGGGAGAGACTGGTTGAGGGAGACCGTATGATCTCTCCAGCCGGACCCTCTCGACCCATCGCCTTGCATAGCAGTGGAAGGGATGGCTTCACACGTCCTTCGCCCCTATATATATTTATCCCTAGATTTCTACCCACCCCTCAAACCTTTTTCCTTCCCAAGACTTCCTCTCCTTCCTTTCCCTTCAAAAACCCTCCACACAGCATCTTCAAAGATGACATAGGCCCTGAGAGAATTTTTCCCTCGGGACCTCCTGTGTGGAGCTAATGTAAAAAAAAGGCGAATGAAGAGCAGTAACGTCACCACTAGCAAATCAGTCATACCAACTTGACAGTGTGTTTTAATGACTAACTAACTAGCAGTTTAATGAATAAAGAAAAATTAATCGCTTTTATTTTTCTTTGTTTGATATCGGTCCAAATCAAGGACCACATTTAACGAACCTACAAATATGAGATAAACTGTGAAATACAGGTGGATTCATTAGCTTCAAACCGCAGTAAACAGTTTAGGTGTTTATATTCATATTATGAGGAATGATATTACCTAAATCGAATGGCCAAATCAAAAACCGAACATCAATCGCTCTAGTGGTTATTCATCCATGGATTTATTACAATATTACACATTTTGTTCTCTTATCATTGATTCTATTGACGAAAAGTTCACTGCTCAGCTACAGTTCAGGTAAATAATGCACGAAAAATATAATTTTATAATAAGTGTATTTTTTTCAATCAACTGTCGGATCACCATGTCACCCATCACCCTTCTTCATCCCAATACCTCTCTTTTTTTGTGTTAACTGTCTTGAATTCCTTACAAAATCACTAAGACGAATAATTTATATATTCAATTTTTTTTAAAATACTTATCACCAATTCCCCAAATGCTGATTGATCTAATCTCGGGTGATTGCCTCTAGTCTGTAATTAATTAATTAATTAACTAATAGTAGGTACTCAAACACATCTATGTTTGAGTACCTACTCGGCTCAAGAATATCAGACTTTTTTCACATTAACTCCAAACAGGGAAATATATCCCCTCGGGCTCTGAAAAGCGTTTTCATGGAAAGGAAGGAGCAAACCGGGGTCTTGAAAAGACCCATGATGTAAGAGGGAGGAAACGCAGAGACCGGTAAATCATCCCACAACCGAGCTGTTGAACTTAAAAACGAGTCTTAGAAACAATCCTTGCTCATGTAACAAAATGTCAACTGTATACATATTCCACATCAGTTGTTTCTTGCTGTTTATTACTAGTAGTAATTAATCTCGTAGCATAAAATAATAAAACATAAAGTAACACACAAAACCAATATAAAACACAATTACCCACAAACACACAACACATAAAATAAATATACCTATTTAAATCTTATATAATATTATTTATTTTTAATTTTACTTTAATTTCAAATCTCTGTTTTTAAATTTAATTTACCTTAATCTTATGTTTTTCATATATTTTTAAATATATTGTGTAAAATTTATTTGTAGATAAAATGGAGGCCTCAGCACGGGTAAACCACCTAGTGAGGCGAACATTATTGAATTTTATTATAAAATGTAAATATATTGCATCAAAAAATAAAAAAAAACAGTACACCTCCGTCCATAAAAGTATGTTTTTAATTTTCTCTTGTTTAATAAATCAAAATCAAAACTTCTTCTGAAATCTCTGATTTGTTATGTAGTTGCTTATTTAAATACTTATGCAATTGTTAACCATGAATTTTATGTGAGAAACATTTTTAAACAAAAAAAGAATTATGCAATTTGCATAAGAAACGTCACTATTTTCATGACAATGCTTTTTAAAAACTTTCTTTAGGCCTAACATTGAATAAATACTATAGAGAAAGACCAAATAAACCCGAAGATTTCATATATAAAAATTTTTTTTTCTTGGACAATTAAAACCGCCTCCGCCATCTTGATACAGAAACTCAACATACAAAAATTTTTTGAGATATACAAAATGCAAAATGATTGAGTTAAAACGGGACATTTCTCCGTTCAGTCAATAATTCGTTTCCTGAGTAATTTGTAAAACTGTTGCAGGTCTTCTCGTCTCCGTTAGAAAGAAATGTTCATTTTATGCTATTTATTATTTTTTCCTGTTCTTTTTTTCGCAAGGAAATGGGGAATCACTGATTTCCGTCAGTTTGTTTATTACCCTTCATAGAGCAGTAAAAGTTTTTATTCGAAAAAAAAATAATCAAATATTGTCACGAATTCATTACAAAACTGTCCCCGCCAATAGCGAACCCTCAGCGATTAATTTATTTTAGAGTTTTTTTTATGTTAAATCGAATAATAACACATTTATAAGTTGGAAGGCAGGTATGGGTACCGCCACCCCGGAAACCATTTATTGGATAACAAACACCTCTGCCACAGCTCACTATCCTAAGTGGTTCGCTTTTGTTTCTAAGTTTGGTGACTCGACAAGGGTACCCGGGTTCAGGTTTGTCCGCCTCTTGGCGGTAGATGCGTTTCCCCACCAACAGCGTGCCAGGCCGGATCGGGAGAAACTGGTTGAGGGAGACCTTTTTATCTCCCCAGCCCTCTCTCTCAAAACATCGCCTTGCACCGTGGTGGTGGATTCATATGTCCGTTACTCCTTAAGGGGACACCCGGCGGTGATTTTTCCATACAAACTTATTCCCTATTTATCTCTCTGGATTTTAACCCTAGAGAAAATATTGCTTTTACATTTACATCAACTACCAGCGTGTCGGTACTTTTTGTTTTTTTTGATAAGTTACTTTTTATAGAAGTTATGACTTTCCAAAAATCAATAAAATTGACTGGTTTAAATGCCGTCAAAAGAACTTCAGTATACCCACTAGACAATGTTTTTTAAAAAAAAGCCAAACGTACAGACATAAAATAGTTTTTCTTATGTAGTTGGTAAAAAAAAAAAAATTGAAAATCAGTCCACTTTTGGAGTAGAAAAGTGGGGAATACAAAACCTCGATTTTAGTTAGGTATTAGTAGCCCGAGGTGCATTGTCGCTTTCGCTCAATATCCGGTGGAGTAAGAGCAACAGTGACAGCAACAATTTAGTAAAATCTATTTTTCAAATTTATCCACCACCCGGGTATCATCTTAATACACGGACGCCCCGGTTCCTATCCACCATATATGTTTCCTTCCCTGAACTCCCTCTCCTTCCATTTCTAAAAAGACCCTTTACAATTTTACATAGCATCCTCAAAGATTCTGTGAGGAGCTGAAGTAAAAAAAACGTAATAATAAGTTGGACTATGAATATGGTTGCCCAACAAGAATTCAAATCGAGTCCGGAGCCAGTAAGACTATTGTAAACAAAAAATTTTCTGAGTAATATGGTATTATTTACGTGAATACCGCACAAGAGTCCCAACTGCACCCAAACGTTTGGGACTAGTAAGATTAAGGGATCCCTTATTGGGGTATGTTGTGAGACTGAAAATAGGAGGGAGGGAAGAAGAGTGAACGTTACGAAGTGAGGAAGTATCTGGCTACTCAGATCTTGTCACCAAACACGATTAAAAACTATTTCACACAAGGTTTAAATTATGAATTTTTGGTATTTCACCAGTGCGATACTGCAAGTATCTAGTGCTCTGGAAAGTACCGCAAATATAATTGAAATGAATTAATTGTAGAATAACACAATTAAATGAAATAAAATTTACTTGCTTATGCCGGAATTTGAATCCAGGATCTCCGGGTACATGCCACGGTTTGTAACCACTCTACCGCGGAGGCCGTAGAATATTATGGAAAGTGTGACGATTTTAGGTACCGCTGCCCGGTAAATATTTATTGGCTGACCCCTGCCATTGGTCACTTCAAGTGGTTCGCTAGTTTTTGTGGCATAAGAGGGCTACCCGGGTTCATAGGGTGAGGTTTGATTTGGTCTTGGCAGCGGATTAGTTTGCCGACCTACTGCGTGGCAGATTGGTAGAGACTGTTTGAGGGATACCATTTGACAACACCGGACTGACCCATGGCCTTGCATTAAAGTGGGAGGGATGGATTCACATGCCCGTCATTCCTGAACACACTGACCCCCAGATTCCTACCCACCATTCTCCAGAACATTCTTTCCTTCCTTTCCCTAAAAATACCCTCCACACAGCATCCCCAAAGATGACATTAACAATGAGGAAAAAAAAATAATCGTAAGTGATGGTATTTTTTTCGGATACAATTTTATTTACAGCTGACTCATTTTTGGAACATGAAGGCCATAAATCACCATAAAATACCAGCGTTTAATACCTATTGTTAAATACCAAGAAGCAAACTAAGTGAATCGCAGGACATGCCACATTACACACGAGATGAGTAGAGTTAATACCCTTGCTGGGGGTTTAGGGGATGCTGTGCTTTGACTAAGAGGATTGGGGATGTTGGATATAAGCTCCTGATAAGATCAGCTGAAACCTGATACTAAAGCATGTATATATTTTTTACTACCGTACCGGAAAGAAAACATTCACATACGATCCGAAGGGGGGTCACTCGGAGCCCCAATTTGTTTTTCTTATTAATGGGTGTTAATGACAAAATTATATGTAATTTTTTTTTATAATAATTTAAGAAAAGTATATTCAACACATTCAAGTAATAATTATGTAAATCGTTCGATAAATAAAGTTATCATTAATATTCTAATGAATATAGACCATAACGCATATTTTTTCATAAAAAACAGAGAAGGCGGGCCGATAGCGAGCATCACTTCTCGACTGGCGATTGGCGATTACAGCGTCCGCGAACGTGGCTAGTTTGTTGCGCAAACTGGTAAGGCAAAATGGTAAAAGCGATAATAAGGAAGCTAGCGTGACTTACTTATTACGATACAGCCCTTTCTATTAAAATGCAACATTTACCGATCGGCTACAAGCTATAACTAGAAGTCCGGTATATGGTGGGGATACGAACGGGGAAATTTCAGGCGACCCCATAATATGAGGTGGAGCGGGGGAATTAAATATTTCGTCGGATTTCGATATAATTTATTTAATATCTAAAAAAGTAGAACTGTTATATACATTTTTTAAATGCAGATCGATAACAGAATAGTGTTTACAGGATTACCTAAACTATTGAGTACGTGGTTTAAAATATAACTCAGATACAGGGTAAAACTCCAGTTAATGTAGATGTGTAACCCCGGTTCGGTGTGGAAGTGTTAACAAAGATTTTATAAAAAATATTAGCAGTGATCTGGGATCATGCTCATACCGCGAACTTTTGGGTGGTGATCATTCACGAAAAACAAAGTAAATAATGTAGATTTTTTTCATTACTGCAAAAAAAGGTTATAAAATTCTTATTTTTGTGTGTTTTACTAAACTTTCCAATAAGAAATCTTTATAATTTTTTTTTTTCACTCGGTTAACTGTTCTAGTTAAGATTTGAAATGTTTGGCAGATTAACTGAAAAGGTTTTTTTTTGTATATTACATACAGACTGTGTGTCTATTTACAATAAACACGTAACATTAACTATTTAATACATTTTTTAAGTGATACGACCAAAATAATAATAGAAACAACAAGTTATAACTGGTAATTATTGGGATTTACTTGCCTCTTGAATCCTTCAAGGATACACGGAGAAAAATGTTATTCAAAGACACGATCATTTTAATAGTAAAAACGGTTAAAAACGGGACTGAAGTTCTTACGAACAAATTAACAGGGTTTCAATGTTTACTAGCGGGAACACGTAAGAATAATTTGTTGGTATACGTAATTTCGTACGTATATCAACAAATTATTCTTACATTTTCCCGCCAATAAACATTGAAACACTGTTAATTTGTTCGTAAGAACTTCAGTCCCGTTTTTAACCGTTTTTACTATTAAAATGATCGTTTTTTCGAACAAAATTTTTCTCCGCGTACTGTTAAAAATGTCGATAGTTATGGAGGCGTTGTTAAATAACTCAGTCATTCCTATGTCTACCTACGTTAAATTGACGTGAAAACAAGCTTATGTGCCCAAGCGGTTAACGTTGTTTAAGCGTTGTATGACGGGTGGGTAGGAATCTGAGGGACAGTCTGTCCAGAAGTTAAATCCATGAGGCAGCGACGCAATGTCTCCCTCATTTGGCCTCATGCGATCCGGCCCACCCACCGTCCGCCATCCTCTTGGCATCCGCCACCAATATCTGGACAAATCTCACCTCTCAATGTTCACCCTTCCTAAGTCGTTAAACGTAGCGAAACTCTTGGGATGATCCCGGAGCAGCGGGACCTATGCTTTTTTATTTTTTATAGAGAAACCTCACAAGAGTCCCAACTGCTCCCTTCTGGAGCCAGTGAGACTATGGCATCCCCAATTGGAGTATGTTTTGAGGCTGAAGGTAAGTGGGGAAGGGAAGGAGATGGGGAAGAGGAAGGTGGGAAAGTACCTGGCTATTCAGATCTAGTCACTAAACACGGCTAGAGCCATTATTAAGCAACGTTTCAATTCTGAATGGTGGTCTTACACCAGGGCGATACTGAGAGTATCTTCCACTCTGGAACGTGCCGCAAATATAATATATATTATTTTTATTAATTAATTGTTAAATAACACAAATTAATCAAATAAAATTTATTTGCGCACGCCGGGTTCGAACCCGCAACCTTCCGATTGGAAGTCAAGTGTCTTACCACTCGACCACGGACAGTCGTCTGCTTACAATTTTTTAATTCAAAAGAAGTCAATTCAAATCTGGAACCATTCTACTAAGTATATCTTAAATCTAGAGCAATTATTTTATTAAAATAAAATTGTTTTCTCATTTGTGTGATTTAAATTAATTAATTAACCCATGAATTGAGCGAACAAACATAATATAATATGAATTAATATCGTCCTCAGAGAAGCATATTTCTTTTGTGACATCCAAATGCCGTTCCCGTTCCAGTTTCATGTTCTATGGATGAAAGCAGTGTTAATTATTCTAAAATTGTCGTTAATTATAAACATAACGAGTCCTTGTAATATTCTGGAATAACTTTCAACGTATAGAATGCTTTAGTTAGTCTGGCGGAGAACTAAGCGAGTCCTTTAAGGCTGTATAACGTACCGATTTAGTAATGCCTGAGAGTTTCGCCCAGGGAATTCGTCTGCAGCCTGGTTTTTCAATCCAGTCTTAGGATATACAGGGAATTATTATAAATATACAATGATTTATATTCGTGCTTTTTTGTATGTTAGCAAATGTTCTACGCGTTAAACGGTGCATGTAAATACCGGAGGATTTTAACCACCGATTACTGAACATATTTGTGGTAAAAATCCGGCTTCACTTAGTCGATATGTCTTGACATTTTTTTCGTTGTCCGATGTCATTTTTTCTCGCTGTCCGATGACATTTTTTTTCGTTGTCCGATGTCATTTTTTCTCGCTGTCCGACGACATTTTTTCTCGCTTTCCGATGACATTTTTTTTCGTTGTCCGATGACATTTTTTCTCGCTGTCCGATGAAATTTTTTTCAATAAAAAACCTTTTTTACCATTAGACGTCGCAACTGAATGGGTGGGTACAGCCTATCGGTCACGTGATACGTACTCCGCCTCGTTCCAACAGCATGGTAACAGACGAGACAGATCGCACATCGTGATGTCGCATACTTCTGATGTTTATTTATTTATAAAATACATGAAAACATTTACATATATAATATATTAAATCACCATACTAGGCGGCTGCCTGTTTCGTGGGGATCAATGGAAAATAGTTACTTTGTGAATTAGTTACTTTAATGGATATTTTAAAAATTTCCTAAATTATCAAAAGCAATGAAATTGGTTAAAAGTGTTAAATAATTTTATTGTTATAAGTGTAACTTCATTTTGTTATTTAGTGCAGTCAACTTTTTGAATTTTATTTAAAACATAATAAAGATTTGGTAGCGTAATTGTAATTGTCAAAATCTCGGTCAGTTAAGGTAGATTCAGACTGGACGACTTACGTACGCATCGCTACGCCAAACAATGCTTAGCAACCCATACATTTTCTATGAAAATGGCCACAGACATCGTACGTCGCGATGCGTGTGGCCAATGTGATTCTAAAACATACATTTTCATTGAAAATCTATGGTTGCTAAGTAGCCCAGATATTGTTAAGCGTAGCGATGCATACGTACGTTGACCCAGCCTGAATCTACCATTATTGTTTACACGCGGTTCCCATGGATATTGCCTAATCAGAAATGTGCGTTGTTACGTTGTATTTATGTGTACTTCACACTAAGGATTTTTAGTGGGAACATCTTTTCGTATGGGAAAAAATTTCTGAAAAGGAATTTATCTTAAATTAAATAAACAAATAACTTTGTTTATTTAACTTTGTTGTTTGTATCAATTATTTGTTTAATTTACTTAAAAATGACGCCATAAAGTGATTTTGCGAAGTTTGAATTTTTTTTTTACTCCTACTATCAGTAGAATTTATTCTCCCGAATTTAATGCGCTTTACCCCCGGACAACCTTTATATTTGGATTTTAATGCAAAGCGAAAATATTGTGATCTTCTGATAGAATATGCCCGAGGCCTCAGGGGTTAAGAATGAAAATTCATAATAATTATGCATTTAATGTAAAAAATATACAAGCATACAAAAATATTCGTATCAACAGAAACGAATTGACAAGCCCACCCTTCAGGAATACACTTAGTTTTATGATGTCGTGTTTACAACTGCTTACCTTTAAGTTAAGAATATTAAGAGCGAGTCTTATTAAAACATTCGCCCGAATGCGAATTTCCCCTTTTAAGCGAACAAATACGATTTTGTTCGAGAATATTCTACGTTAAGTACGGAGTTTAGTCAGCGGGAAACTTAATGTGGGCGAGATGGGTCAGGAGTTTCGAAGGCTAAGTCTTGCAAGTCTGATGGGATTTAACCGGAAACTGTTAGAAATTAATAAATAATTAATTTTTTAATTAATGAAGACAATATTAGTGAAACTCAATCGAAAATCTGAAACAGAAAATCAGAAAAAGATACGGACACATCTGGGACTCAAACCCATTATCTTTATACCCATATGGTTTTCCGGGGCACTGCGCTAACCACTGCGATATGTATCCCTTTCCAATTCGTTCATATTTAACTGTATTATACTTCGACTAAGAACCCCCAACATTATCTTAATTTTTTGATTGGCTACTATCTTTATGTATGATTCCAAGATTCAACTTGAACTAAATAGATAGTGTCAGGATAAATTTATTTATTTTATTTAATATTTCTGTTGACTTTTATTTTTAATTCAAATTATAATATTTCTCTTTTTTTTGTTCATATGAAGCAGTTACTTTGTGATGTGACATTATAATTTAAAATAAAACAATAACTTTGTAAACATCACTTTTATTTTTTTATTTTTATGCCGATCGGATTTCGCTACAACCGTAGCTTCTTCAGGGCAGTATAGTAGAGATTATAATGGGGGGTGGGTATGCCTATGGTCAAGTGGTAACGCTTGGATCGAGAGAGTCCGGCTGGAGAGGTCAAATGGTCTCCCTCAACCAGTCTCTCTTAGTCCGGCCCACCATGCAGCAGGTAGGAAGACTCATCCGCCGCCAACATTTAGAAAAACCTCACCCCATTAACCCGGGCACCCCTTTTGCTAAACGTAGCGAACCTCTTGAGATGACTTATAGCAGGGGTTTTGCTAATCATATAAATGGTTCCAGGGCGGTGGTACCCATGCACGCCTCCCAAATTGATAAAGGTTGATAGTGTTTTTTTATTAATGTGAAAAGTTTAGCTTTCCTGCCAATAGACTACCCCGCGGGAACCAGGAGCACAGAAGTAAGAGCGGGTGACGGGCTCATTCATTCTATTCCCGGGCGGTCCCGTCTCGCGGGTCACATTTTCAGCAAACATATTTTAAATTCTTAATTGATTTCTCGACTCGAACCAAGTTCTGCGACTTCATACGGCGGCCCATTCATACAGGAGTAATTAAAACAGGCGGGGTATATCCGAAAGTGCCTGTCACGTAAGTGCTCCGGAGAATTCGGCACGTCAAGTACCAGGACGGTGTTTGACGAGAATTAAGAATTTTGTTAAATTGGAGATCTTTCGATTGGATGGAAGTTCTCTTAAATAATTATTCGAATGTTCTGGATTAATTAAAAATGTACTTATAGCATATTGAAAAAATGAAGTAGGCTTTTACCTAACAAAGAAAAAATAAATGTTTTTAAACATTTATGTCACTGCCTAATTCAGAAATTTCGAACGATTTATAACATATTTCTCCAGAACACTTAATTTTTTTAAGTTACTAAAAAAATATATGTTATTGTTGCGAATAATATCTACACATTTGTAGAGCCGAAACGGAAATGATGAAATATGAAAATTCGTCGATAGAAAAAAATCGCAATGTATGCTTTGAAAACCACAAAAACAAAGTTTATTATTATACTTGACATGTTATACGTATGACAAAATTTGATTGTGCAACGTTGACATTATATTTAACACAACAGATTAGACGCTAATTTTTAAAGTTCCTAAAGTAATCAAATATAACGATGAACGTAGACATATCCATGCCTTACAATGCACAAAAATAACAGTGAACTGAGACACGTCCATATCTAACAACGATTAAACATAACTTATCCATACCTAGTAATAAACAAACACAACAGTGAACATAAGCGTTTCCATACCTATCAATCATTGACCTTCGTCAATGCTATCAATGAATAAATATAACAATGAACATAGAAACATTTATTCATTCATGAACATAGACATAACCATAACTAACAATAAACAAACAAAACAATGAACATACACATATCCATACCTAACAATGAACTCAGATATATGTGGAAGCGGCACACATATGTTAATTTTAAAAATAACCAATAAATAAATAATAATTAATTAGAGGTATCCAGTTGCCCAATATTAGGTCTGTTTCTATTAAACTATTAAAATTTCCCTTTGTCTCTTTTGATAACCCATTAATCTGTAAATTATCTGTTGGTTTTTTCCGATTTTATTTGTATTAATATATCCCCACTGTCTGTTATAATTGTATGTGTTGTCTCCATCTGTATTTATACATAAGCACTCATTTTTCATTTAATAATAATAATAAAATCGTTTATTCATCAATAGATTTTTATTACATATATATACATTTTTGATTAAACATTGGTTCTATTGACGAAAAGGTCACTGCTCAGCTGCAATTCAGGATTTCTCCTGGAATGCAGCTGGTTTTCAGCAGTGATTAAAAGTAAAACAATATTACTAATCGGTTACTTTGTATTGAAGAGTTTTTATGAAAAATTACCTCAAGGGTGAATGCATTATGCAACAGTGCAGAATAACAAAAATTAAGAAATCCAAGGAATTACGCACACTCTTTCCTTAAGAAAATAAATGATAACGTTCACAGCATTCATAATATTGAAAATATAAAACCATCTAATGAAAAATTTCAATATTAAAAAAGTAATATTTTATGATTTCATTTTTCTATTAAAATCATTAATTCACCTATTAACAGACCTGCACTATTGCAATTAATTTCATATTATCATGTTCCTAATAGAGTCAAACGAACTAAAAATATCTTTCACTGCAACAAGAGTGTCGATACCAATTGGTTTATGTATGATTTACCTATTAGAGCTCTTTCTTCGCATAAAATCTGTATGCAACATATCCTAAACAATGGTGGATCACGTGTACAATACTTACACAAAATAAAGGGTTGATAGTACCTAGATTTTCCAATAAACATGGCCAGAGAACTTTTGAATACATTGTACCTACCACTTATATTTAATATGCTGCCATATGATTTGAAACATAGCTATAAACATATTGAAACATAGTTAAAAACATAGCTATTGGAATCAGATTTTCTGTATTGACTGACTCCTAGTGCACTTTAAAATTTTTTAGATGTATTCTAATATTTTTTATACTTATTTATGTTTTTATTATGTATTTTATTAAATTGCATTTTTTCCTATCGTATTATAAGATATTTTAATTGTACAATGTTTTGTCCACACTGTTTTCCTACAGACAAGCTACTTGCAGTAGCTTTGCAAGTATATTGTTAACATGAAAAAAAATCTGTTTTTCTGTAATAAAAAAAAACTCCCTTATACCACGCATACACCATTTATTTAACCAATATGCAGAAGTAGCAGATATTTTAATAGCACTGAAAGAACTTGGAAAAAAGCATTTGACAATTTTTTTTTAAAACAGTTATTAGTTTACATTTTGTTTCCAATAGTCTGATTGTAAATTTTAGTCAATTTAAACCCTATCAATATGTTTACACTGTACAATTGTTTCGTAATCCATTTTTATGTATAAATATATTTATCATGTAAAGTTATTTGTACAGTAAATAATTTAAAAAAAATATTATGATGCAACTGACTAACTAACTAACCATCTCGCTAGGTAGAGGAGAGGTAGGCAGAGAGCTTATGCCGCCACACACATCGGTTCTGTCCCACGCTTCTTGCATTGTCGCATCCGTAATATGTAGTACTAAGAGTATAACGAAATCCGATCCAAGTAGATAGCATTTGAGTCATTTGGTCGTGAATAAAAATATATATTTTTAAATGGAATGCTGTCAGAAGCCAGTGAGGCTATGGCATCCCCAATTGAAGTATGTTATATGGCTGAAAGTAGTGGGGGGTAAAGGGGTGGGGAAGTACCCGGTAATTCAGATATGGGCAAAAATGGTTCGATAACAATTTATTATCACTTAACACAGAAAAAACATATTATATCCCATTCTCTCTACAAGAAGAAGTGCCAAATAACTTAATTAACATAACAATTCATTCCAAAAATTGTGTAAATGACGGTACATGTAATTCGGACTGCGCTAAGCTAAATCATAAATCAAATGTAAAATATCTTGGAATCTTAATAGATCAAAACGTTAAATGGAAAGATCATATCAATCTCACCGTAGAAAGAGTAAGAAAACTTATCTACGTTTTCTATAACATACGAAACATCTTAAACAAGAAAACTATCAAAATCGTCTATTATGCATTAATTCAGTCCTTATTACAGTACGACATTATTGGTTGGGGAGGGGCCTTTAAGGCTTCCTTACAGCCCATAATTACAATACAAAGAATAATTATTAAAATCATCCTGAGAAAACCATACGACTTCCCTACTTTAGAGATATTTCGGGAATTTAATGTACCATCTATCACAGAATTGTATAAAAGAAACGCCTTATATCAAATTTATAAAGAATATTTTATTTAAAAAATTCACCCCTCAGATAACATAAGCAATAGATTCAAAACTAAAGGCTTAATAACCATCCCTATGCTTAGAACCACCACGGCTCAGCATCACTACCTGTATTTAGGTGTAAAATGGTACAATTTATTGTTGTCCAAAAACAAAATTAGTATAACCGAAACTTTGAAATATGAACAATACAAAAAACAAATTAAGTCCCTGAAATTGGATAATGATATATTGTAACCTTAATTTACACTTAGTTTACGCTTAGTTTAATCTGCACTATTCAATGTAAAAAAAATATATATGTATTATTGTCTTTCAATAAAAATTTCTTTCTAAATTGTAAACCTATGTAATAATGTTTGTATTTATCTTATAAGTTTTTGATTATTGATTACAAATTTAATTAGAACGTTATTTTTTGCTGTAAATACTCCTCCCATAAACACGAGCTCTTTGAGCTCAACTTATGGAGTTGTAGAATAATTATGTATAATTGTATAACTTGTCAATATATAACCACCTGTATGTAAAATCTTTTTCTTATTAATAAATAAAATAAAAAATAAATATCGGCTAAAGGCAAATTTTTAAATAGTTTTATTTTTATTAATATCTATATAGATACCTACAAATTTACAAAATGAAACCAATACTTTGTTTTAAACCACTTTATTCTAATTCATATTTGTCGACCGGTTTCGGTTGAACTCAACCTTCTTTAGTTTATATGTTGATTGTTCTTCGGGACAATATACTCGATAACTGAAGAAGGTTGGGTTCAACCAAAACCGGTCGACGAATATATGTAAATAAAAATTAAGTGGTTTAAACCAAGAATTTGTTTAATTGTGTATAATGTCAAGCCGTTTGTTCGATAACAAAGTAATTTATTCAAGGTCCTCCTCTCCAGGGTTTCCTGTTCCGAGGCGGGCTTTAGGTATTTGTATTGGTTCATGATTTCCTAATCTTAATGTTCGTGGACTATGTGTGTTGATTTTCTCATGTTAATGTTTGTTGACTGTAGGTTGCGTTGTTGTAACTTCATTTTTTGTTGTTGTTTTTATGTTCAAAAGTTATTTAATTTTGGGGTTTCAAGCAATATTCTGTCTTCCACTCTGAAACGTAGATATTGCAAACACTACTTTTTATTTGTAATTACAAATACAAAAAAATGTAAGTTAAAAATATAAACTAAATAACTAAAATTATCTTCAGCACGACGGGACTTGATCCCTCGAATTCTGGATTCGTAATCGAAAGCCTTACCCTTCGACCACTAGCATTCAAATTGAAGAATTATTAATTATAAATTGCAGTAAATACAATTTTAATACCAATGCTTATAGCGTTGGCACCCAGACCTTAAAGAATTACAAATTTTATGGATAAATGAATTGTTTAGTACAAAGCGCGAACTGCCAAAGAATGACCTATTTTTTTTTACTTTAAGAAAGCTTTCAAAGAAATTCACAACTTAAAAAAACAAAATAGAAGCATTAATAAAAGTTTATTAGAAAAATAAACCGTCTACGTTATAACCACATTATGAGCAGTGGCGGCTGCTGTCTGTGAAAATGTGGTGGTTCACTGATAAGCCGTAATTAGACAAAAAAATTAATAAGCAACGTAAAATTAATTCCACTTACTTTATTTGTAGATACACCTTGTATTCTAAGCTGTTTTGAAAGGGCGATTTTTTACGATGATTAATTGATTTTATGTTATATTTTATTATACATAGTAGGTGGGCAAAATATTCAGAATTGCCTGTAGATATTTGCTGTATATTTTGATTTAAAAAAATATTATTCGGTTTGGTCATGCATTATTGCCTGAAATCAAAATTTAAGTTTTGTATTATAAAGGCTGCGCAGCCGTTCGTGTGACACACGCTGTTAGCTTAATTTTGATACATATGGCCAGCATGACGCGCCAGCAATGTTTGAGATGTTAAATACAAAAAAATAATTTGTTCCCCTTGCAACCGGTCTGCACACGGGTGAAATCGCGCGGTGCCCGGCGGCCCAGCTATCTTGCTAAGAATTCGCTCTCCCTGATAATATTCATATTAGGTATTATATGGGTATAGGTATTATTTTTAACGAGTTTCATAGATTTTATAGATTTTAGGCAATATAATTTAGTAGTGCTGCACACGAACAAACTGTGCAACCAGCCGCCTATGATTGCAGACAAAGCCAAGTATTCTATAAGTAAATATTCCGGCGTGCCTTTTGGGCAAAGATAATAGTATTTAATTCCGCTCTTCAAATAAGTTTGTCTGGTAAAATGGTCTGCATCTTAAGACAAGGACCTTTACAAAGACCCTCTCCGCGGAATAAATTATTTTTTGATTTATAAAGTATACACAAAAGGCCTAATGATAAACATTCCGGCGGGAGAATTAACATTTTACCCAATGGGGTGTCGGGCGTTTCGTTCCCGAAGGATATTTAACAGTATTTCATTTATTATTCCACTGTAAAGGATGCAGCCCAGTAGTTAATAGTTTAAGTTAATTTATTTTTTTTATTTTTATTTTTAACTTTTTAACTTAAAGAGTTAAACCTCAAATTATAATATTTTAATTAATGAAGATAATATTAGCGAAAGTCAATCGAAAATCTGAAACAGAAAAATCAGAAAAAGATACGGATACATCTGGTCCCAGATTAAAATATTATAAGTTAATTTCGTTAGAAGGGAGGGAACCAAATAGATAGTTTGTGATTGGAATGTGATAAAAAAACCTTCGTGGCTTATTTATTGCCTATATTATTTATGACTAATTATTTATTAACATTGAATAAGAGGACAACAATAATAATCTAAATTAAAATATGAACTTGAAAAAGACACAGAAAAATAATAAAACATAATGGTTTCAGTTGCGACCATTATGTTTTATTATTTTTCTGTGTCTTGTTCATTTTCATATTTTAATTTAGATTATTATTGTTGGTCCCAGTTACGACCATTATATTTTATTATTTTTCTGGGTCTTGTTCATTTTCATATTTTAATTTAGATTATTATTGTTGTCATCTTCTTCTATGGGAATAACCTTCAAAAGTAAAAATAAGAGAGTTTTTCTTATAAAACAATGAATATTTATCAACAGTTATTATTTTTATTTCATTTAATCATATTAGCGAAAACAATATATTAGCGACTCTCAATCGAAAATTTGAAACAGATAAATCAGAAAAGATACGGTCACATTTAAGAATTCAACCCAAGACCTTAGGATTGCCGGGCTCTGCTCTAACCAGTGAGCTAATTTTCGTCATATTTCGACTAAGAATTACCAATATCTTTTCTTAACGTATAGTTTTATTGGCTTCTATCTTTATGTGTGATTGCAGGATTCTTTTCGAACCAAATACAATCTAGATAGTGTCTTGAATAAATATATCCATTTCTATTTTAATGTGAGACTTTTCTACAACTTCTAGGATGTTGCTAGACCTAATATTTTTAATTGGATACTTGGTGCCTGCAACAAGAAGATTCATTCGTCAAATTTATAAGTTCACGTACACTTTGAACAATAAGTTTTTTTTAAAGTTAGTTGTTAAAAAATATATAATATCACATACTAAGTAAATTTCCTGAAACAAAAATTATCAGCATGAAATATCAAATACATGTAGAATCTTGATATTTCTTTTTAATTTGATACTTTTACAATGGGTATTAACACCATGGTATTCATATTAATCGTAGTATGTATATCTATCACATAAATTAAAAAGAAATAAATAACAATTATTTTAAGCAATAATTATCAGTCTTATCCACATTAAAACAATCTTCCGAGAAAAGATACATGCGGCCGACGGGACTCGAACCAGCGCCCTTCTGATGCCCGATCAGGTGCTCTTAATCCACTGAGCTACCGGTGATTCAGGCTGATAATTATTGCTTATAATAATTGTTACACTTTGTGCTATGCATAAAATCTTGTCTTAAACATTAGATTATCAATTAAAAACAAATAAGGACTTCGTTAAACAAATCAATTTCTGCATTAAACGATGTCACACATCCTCTATCTCTTTCTTCACGACATTATTTACACAAACGTTAAAGTGATTATATTTTATAACAAGTGAGCGCTATGATGGATGAAATGAATCAATTTTTGCCGTATAAAACGCCCTGCAGTTAATCTTTTTTTTTACATAAACAACCTTGATTAATCTGAGGACATTATTCAATTCCTCCGGCACTTATTATATTCATACGTCAAGGCTGTCGAGTATTATACCCCGTCGTTACCTTGATCGACTTTTGTCGAGATCGATTACTTGCGAAGGTACTTTTTACGGGTCGATATTACTCCAACGGCACCTGTGATTGGAGAACTAAAGGTGGGAAACAAGTGGGTAATTGAATTACTCACAGTTACTGAGAAGATACACCGATAGAAGCGTTTCCGATCGTGTGTGTGATCGAACTTTTCAAAAATCGAAATTATTTCTAGAAGTAATTCTTTCCTGAAATAATTATTTTTAAATTATTCTTTCCTGATCATTTCATTCTTGAATTTTTTTTCTAAAATAATTATTTTTGAAATAATTATTTCTTGAAGTAATAATTCTTTATAATAAACACAATAATATTTTGTTTTAATTCCACTTTATTAATTTTTAATCCAACTAGTTTCGGGTCAACCTGAACCTTCCTCAGGGATGAATAAAAATATACTAAACATAATGCAGATATACATGGCATTTAAAAGAAAATTATAAGAGGGAGAGAGAACATTAACTTAGGTGGGGGCGATGGGGGAGGTAGCTAAGAGGGAGGGGTGAAAGTGGGCCGGGGTAACGGGAATATTTAAAAAATGGGGCTATTCGATAAGTCTAATTGTTAACCGAAACTAGTTGGATTAAAAATTAATAAAGTGGAATTAAAACAAAATATTATTGTGTTTATTATAATTATGTATTCCCACAAATTGTTAGCTACAAGTGAAAAATTAATAATTCTTTCTTGAAGTGATAATTATTTCTAGAAACTTTTCTTTCTTCAACCCACATAACCCTACCGTATCAATTTTGGTTCTGAACAAAAAATAATAACGGCTTGTGTTACTGTAGATGTACTAGCCTTTAAGATTTAAACATCAAACAGCATTCTTGTTTTCGTTATTTGATTTTTTTTTAAATTATCAAAGTTTGCACGTCACAAAATTGAAAAACATGTATTTTAGAACGTGTAAGACAAAGTATACTTGCCTTACAATATTTTAAAAGTTCATTTCCTGATATATTTTTTTAAAACTATCTAAGACTAGGAGTCGATATGAATTATGTAAACTGGAGATATTAGTAAGGATAACTCTCCCATCAGTTAGCAAATTATGTTTTAGATAAAGTTTTAGATAAACATATGATTTTTTAGAATTTTTTTAGGTCGGTTGGTATAATTGCTGATGTGACTAGTCTTGATAATATTAAAACCATATTATTAACTTAACTTAACTTGCAGTAGAATTAAGCTCTTTACTCCTAGGTGAACCTGACGCATTTGTCCATTCAATTACTAGCTCAATCACTTCTATTTCCCCGCCACTTGTCCTTCATTCTATATAGAAACAATTGGGATGTCATGGTCTCAACGGTTTCATTTAATGAGACAATGTTTTAATGTATTTTTTTTTCCTAAAATCGTTTTCTAAATATTAATTTGAAAAACTTGGGCAAGTTTCCACGACATAATGTTAAAGTCGTTTCTCTTTGAGTCCGCATATTAATAAAAAGCTTCATGGAAAAGGTTGGTGTAGGACAATTTTCCTTGAACAATTAAATTAAAATACTTTGTCGGTCCGTAAACACAGGTTTTTATCGACGTAAAGGGGCATTTAGCGAGAAATTTACGACAGATATTAAAGGCATTATTAAAAATGTAATTATTTTTCGATACCATAATATTGTTTAATATGCCCCTTCAAAATAAAGTTTGGCATATTTACGTCGTCCCGAAAGCATTAGGTTTGTCAACACTGTGCAATTTGGATGCAAAACGCCATTAAACGTAGTTATTAAAAGCTCTCTACAGTGTGCAACCAAGTGGGGTAAAATGTAAGTAAAAAAAAATACAAAAGCTCGACCGAATTCAGCTGTCAATACTAAAATCAATATTCAGTTTTAAACTTTTTATAATAATTGCACAAAAAAAAAATTAAATCTTGCATTCAAATGCACCTTTATTTGAAAGCAGTTATCCGCACAATTATCAGAACATACCTTCACCTTTGTTTTTGGGCCTTTTCGTCAACAAAAATATTAATATTATATTATATTAACATTACAGTTAAAAAAGGCAAACTTAAGAATAAAAAAATTTCACCCTTACAATACACACTTCATTATATAATGCTGAGAATACATTCGTGAACCAAACACGAGCCGAGCCAAGAGTTATGAGAAAGAAGCAACCGCAAACGGAGCGAAACACGGCTTGCGGTTGCTTCGTTCCTTTCCCTTAATTGGTGTTTGACCCGCAGCTTTATGTTTGCCAAAAAAAAAATATTGCTTTATAATTGCAAATTATATTATTACACCTAATTTAATTTAATTTCATTAATTCATATAACCCTTTTTTGAAATTTCTATTTTAAATTTTTATTCTTATTTTTTTAAATACATTTTTTAAAATTATTAATTATTTAATAAAAAAACGTGGCTTTTAAGCTATAGTACATAATTATTACCATAAAATACAATATACTTGAATGATTATTTACCATAATTTTTATGGTTCGTAAATACTTATTAAAAAAATTTATAATTTTCCTTGACAACCTGTGAAGACAGCTAAAACTTAATTTTTGAAGTTTATAAAATTTATTGGCACACATTAAAACATGGCAATACATATAGTTCAAAAAATCTATGGTTTCTTTTTTGCTCTACTCATGAGTCATGACCTACCTATCCAAATTCTTTAACCACTACGTCACGAAGGTCACTTATTAATAATTTGTTAAAATCATTCAAATACGTTCGTTTCCACCCGAGCAGCAGAAGGTGAAGGGGTAAGAGCAACACAAAATAAAATGAACTTTTATTATGTTCATTAACTTGGGGCACTTAAATGTCTGTAAGTTACTGAGCAGGGCATAACGAGCCCTAATTAACTCGGGACGGACAGGCCGGGTCCTTTAGCCGAGTGCTAAGGACGAAGGACTAAGGACCGGGGACACATGAAGTGAAGAAGATGCGAACATAATATATTGCACAATACAGGGATAGTAAGTTTATAGTATTTCAAAGAAGAAACCGACAATATTCACCAAACAGTAAAAATTTAACGCTATAGATTTTTTTTTTAAATGCGTAAAACCAAGTACAAAGAGTTTCTGTAACTAGTAGTTCTATGAACAGTAAGTAGACCTCGCGTCCAATAAAGTAAGTTTCTAAATAAAATAATAATAATTAAATCAAAAACAAATATTCTCCTGAAAACATAAAATTTGAAAGAAGATACTTAAATCCATTCCTACTTAATTATAATCCACATATTTTACGAAGGTAATTTTTTTTTTTAAATTTTAAATAAAGGCTGACATAATATATGCCAAAAGAAAAGTCACAATCTCAACGACATATTTTTTTTTTTAATTTTCTTCCGGGGGATACCAAGACATTGTTAAAATTCTAATAAGAAAGTTCAAATAGACAATTTCACGTTCGAACGAAGAATCAATACTGAACCATTAAAAAGGCCACCATGTTCAAGCGGAAAGGGGACGTACAAACAAATTTACAGACAGACTAGTTGGAAAAATATTGGGCTTCGCAAGCCTCTGTTGACTTGATAAACTTCCGAAAATTCTATTTTGTTCATAGTTTAATATATTTACAAAGGGTGATTTGGCTTTGCATGGTGAAAATGCGACCAATTTGAAAAGTGCTCAGTACGACAGATGACGCCACAATTGTTGTCAATCTCTCCACAGTGCTGCAAAATAGCGATATTATTATTTGTAGGTTATTTCTTAATAATTTATCAGCTTTTTACCTATTAAAAGGTAGTTTGTTGTTGTATCTGACCTACACATATTTTATAAAGATTCTCACTGACGTTTCTCTTATTATTTATTCTGTTTTCCTCGGTTACGCCTTTGTATTGAAATTTTGGATATTCTGAACACAATGCAACAAAGATATTACGTATACTACCATTATGTGATTTATTTCGTTTTATTATTTATTTTACACTCTAGCATAATTCATATTAAATACAATCAAAACTTACAAACTGCCATAATTAAAAAGAAATTGTCAAACCTAGCATTTATAAACAAAGAAACCACTTAAAATTACTCTATGGTCTGAGGGCCTACTTCCAATTAAAGGGTTTCTCTGGTACATTATAATTATGGACATTTCGTGAGAAAGCGCGTTTAAAAAGTTATTGGTGCATAGTAACACAACAAGATTTTCCGAAAACGAAGGCTTAAAAATACCACGAATATCAAATAAGTATGGTAGCAAAACGCTCGAATATACGATACCTTTGATTTATAACATATTTCATAAAAACATTAAATTAAAAAAATAATGAGAAACCCTGCCCTAAACTGACAAAAAAGTGGCTAATAAATGAACAACACATTTATCTATCCTAAATCTAATATTAGGTATAAATATTGTAACTTAATCTAATTTGTATTATGTAATAATATTAAATGGTAGAACCTACAGACAAGCTGATCTGTCACAGCTTTGTGGGACTACACATATTTTATGTTGTATTAGATGTAATTATATTCAAATTTAATAATAATTAAAAAAAATAATAATAATTTACTTTTGGAAAAACAATCGTCATGAATGAATACTAAAAATAATAGTAAATTGTAAAGTCATGTAAATTAGCAAGTTAAACCTTGCTTGTGTGTGTACGATATTAAAAATGGAGAACGGTAAGGATTTTACACCTGTTGACATTGGCCTAATTTAAACGAATCACAAAAAAACCATTTATTCTACAAAAGGATGAAATATTGTAATGCGGTGCCGAAAACCATAAAAACTAAATCAACTAAGTTCAAAATATATATTGCTCGACGCTCGTGTGCAAGAACCACGACAAGTGAGATAAAATTTAATAGTATAAAAGTTAATATTAGTAATTTGTAAACTTAAATGCGCAAAACACTAAAATAAATTAAGGATTTATAATGACGATGTTGCCGCAACAAAATTGTACTTTAAAATAATATATGGAATATTTGAATACAATTAAAATTTATTTCCATGGAAAATGGTCCCAATTAACCTAGTCGTACGCAGACACAACGCGTTGAAATCAATTTGCTCGTTACGAGCAATTTCCCCGTCACGCGGTAACGCTCGACTTATTTTAGTTTCCATGTAAAAACAAACTTTATGTAAAACTACCGCAAACCGTGAAAGGACGAGTAAATAATTCCTTTTTACTCATTCATACAATATTAGTGCACTGTTTTATTTATTTAATGAGAATGTAGCCATAAATAATGAACGTTTTTATTGACGTTAATTCCTTGGGCAGGATGTTCCGTAGGTTTTTTAACTATCCGGCGGCGCTGAGAGCAAACAAACCAGCGAACATTTCGTGTTAATAAATCACTATAATGATATGCCCTCTGACGCCTGTATTTGTAAATTAAAAAGGGAAGCCGTAAAGGAACACTCCATTATTGTTGCTGGGCCGTTGGCGAGGGTCGTCATTTCAACAAACAATGGAAATAATATCTTCATCTTGTTGTTATTCTTCTTCAAACGAGGTTTTTAGTAAGTTTATTCAATTTATCAAATCGGTGCTGCAGAAGTAATTTATCAAAGAGACGGCTTTGTTTAAAGCTATCAAAATGGCCTCAGAGGGAGAGGGATGAGGCTGTACTGGGTAATAAATATACCGTGAGAAATATTAATTAAGTAGATACGATTATATTTATACAAATATAGCCGAACGCCAACCCCTTGACGCAGAACGCAGGAAAAAATCATAGCCTTTCTAACTGCTCGTCAGATAATGTAACTATGGGGGCAAGTGGAATAGATAGTTATTAAGTATTACTTTTAGTAAGTATAGCTGAAGTTATTGAAACTTGCTTCAGATTTTTTTCCAGAAGAATGATTCTGTATATTTTACCTCTCTGTTAAGAGAAGTCAGTTGCTGGAAAATTTGCGAATCGACTGTCATCGCATACAAAAACCAAAATAATACGACACACAAATAGTCATTTATGAATGCATATTAGGTTTATATGTAAGTAGTTTCAACAACGTAAATCGTGTTTTAAATAGGTAATTAATCAGGCATACACAAGCCATAGAAAATCACAGTGATTTGACACCCGATAACACACGACTGACGCCTTCCGTTACCGATGGATTTCTTCCTTTTCGTCTTAATTGTCTCGTAACGCTGACTTAATGCAAAATATAACACAAAAGATACAAAATAATCATCCCTGTGGGCGATACTTAGGAATGAGTAGAACAATTTTTGGTATTTATCTTATTCAGCTATGCTGAGCTTTGAACTTGCGAAATTTGTTTACGGAATCGGGTAGCTTGCATCTCTGCTACGGAAGTCGTCAAATAAACATCGATATATTCGTTAGTGGACAGGTGTTCACTGTGTAAGGAAGGTGCCTCGAAAAGCTTTTCAAGAATGTTGCAAGTATTATTTGAAGAAACGCAGTGGGCATTCGACGAAGAAAAGTATTATTTAAGAACTTTATTATTTACGAAGTTAAAGGAACACCCAGGGAAATAATCATAAAACCGCAGGTATTTTGAATGCATTACCGTTTTACTTGTTGGTGGTTCGAAATTATAATATGCACAATATTTAACCATTTATAGCTATTATTTAATTTTTTTATAGCTTTCCAGTCAGAGTGTTATTTATTATCCTCTGAATACCTACAGTAACATGAACAAATACATTCATCGTTAAAGTATTATTCCTCACCTTCTCTAGATAGTAAGTAGATAAACAGTCTTTGATAAATGCTAGAGGAATAAAAAAGAGACGCTAGAAGAATAAGAAACAAGTATCCTATATTTCACGGGCAGATTAAACCAGGAGCTCAGCTGGATGGGAGGATAAACCGAGTCATTTCCGGCATACGTCACTTGTCGCGGGGCGAATTGCCCTTTCTGCGGGAATATTTGGATTCCGAGTAAGGCTGTCCATACAAATACAAAAACACCCCCGGCCCCTTATACTCTCCCGGCAGTACTGGCTCTCCGGGATTATCGTATTTCCTCTTTTATCGAATTTTGTCGAATCCTCCGAGTCGGATGCTGGGGCGAATGATTCATTGCCCCGCCGTGATTTATATCAGAGTGCTTTTTATAACACATTTATTTCACGGCTTCTGCTTTCCTAATACGTCAGTTTCAGAGTGGGTATAATGGAAGGAAAAAATCAACTGAATAGAAAAAGTCTCTTTCATTACAGTCAGCGATATATTAAGGCGATGCCCATTAAAACTAGATGGTTTTGTACCCCGATTGTATTATGTTAAATTTACGATGAAGCCGTTCACGCAAAATTGAAATTGGACAAATGGAAGACAAAAGGAGCATTGTAGCTTGACGAAATTGACTGTGTGTGACGAGGTTTAAGTATAGACGTGCTTTTTCTACTCATATCTGATGTAATCAAGGGTAAGTCAAATACTTACTCAACCTTATGATTTATAACATTACATACGTTTTATATGTAATAAAGAGTTAGTATAATATGTAGAAGGGTACTTACTTACGAAACACTTTATGAATATTAAGTATACAAGGAGTGAGTTATCCCAACAGTGATGTATGGTGATTAAACATTACCTTAACACAGGAGACCCTGAGAAAAATAATTCCCCTCGGGGCCTATATCTTATTTGGGGATGCTATGTGGGGGGTCTTTTTAGGAAAGGAAGAAGAGGAAGTTCTGGGCAGAAAAAAGTACGAGGTGTGGATATAAATCCGAGGGTCATTGTGTTCAGGAGTGACGTACGTATTAATCTATCCCTCCCACTATAATGCAAGGTGATGTTTCGCGATGTTGGAAAGATCAAGGGTTTCCCTCAACCAGTTTTTCCTGATCCAGTCTAACATGCATTTGGTGAGCAGAACCACCCACCATCGAGACCTAGTTAAACCTCACCCCCTGAACCCGGGCACCCCTTCTAAGTAACCAAACGTAGTGAACCACTTGGGGTGACCTATGGCAGTGAGGTTGATTATGCAATAAATGGTAACCATACCCAGGCCTTTCTAAACATTAGATTTGATCGGAAAATCCATTAAAATCTATATGAAAGTACGAAAATAAAATAAATTTCTCATCTGTTGCGAACTACAATTTAATACATAGCGCAACAAAGGCATAAAACATGTGCTTCTATTTAAATTCAACGCCCGGGGAGAGTTCAGGGCTGTAGTAATATATGGCCGTAATTTTCTCAATGCCAGTGAAAATGCACAAAGAATTCCAATCCCTTTCCCGGCGTCACACGAGTGCAAAGGGCCTCGTCAGCAAGCCGGTATGCTGTTTGCTGTTTTCTGTTTTCGGTCGTTCATCTTGTTGGCTGTCATTTGTTTTTTCATCCGTCCCCTCTGACGTCATTTCTGCCCCAAGCCCCTTGATTCTTCCCCACACACCCCACCTCCACGTCCTCCTCCCTCTACTCCAACTTTCAGCATATTTCACGGTTGATACGACAAATCAGATTCTATAACTTATGGGAGGTTGACACACAAGTAAGATGGCACGAAGTCAATAAGATTGGCAGAAACGTTTTCGGGTTTTTATTATTATTAATTAGACAGGTACCTTCAATGGATTAAGATTTCTGCGCGGTCGAGGGGTATGGCCCTCGTCAGGCAAACCGAAAGTCACGGTTTTGAATCCCGGCGCGCGCAATTTTTTTTTATTGATTGATTTGTGTTAGTTTCAGAGTGAAAGATACACTCATTATTTTTATTTTATTTATTTTTTAATATTATTTATTTGAGACACAAACAGGATATTTATAGAACATTCTTGTAGGTAATATAAAACAAATATAAATATGCATTTTGCATATTCACAGAAGCAAACACATGAAAAACAATTTCAGTTTTTTATACATATTTAAAAAACCTAATACTAAATTTGATAGATATAATAAGTAGAAAATATTTATTAAAAAAACAATTTTTTATTTTAACAAATAATATTAGATTTTTTTTTAGATAGATTTTTCTTAAAATAAGTTATATTATTCACAAAAACATATGTGATAGTGTGTGTTTTAGCAAGATCGTCGTATGATCGTGACATTTTAGACATAGGATTAAAATATCCAGTATTATTGGTAACAATTTCGGTCCAAAATATGTTATGGATTCTGCTAGCTTTGGGCCTTGCATTAACTTGATTTGATTGACTAAATTACTATATACGCGGTTATTCACAATTTTGTAGAGCATTAAGAGGTCTTTTATGTTTCGTCTTTTAATCAGACTCTCTAATTTTAAATATGTGAGTCTTTGTTCGTTCCCGTCTAGAAGATGGTAGACACCTGCTCGAAAAGACAACATCAGTTTACATTTTCTTTGCTACCTTTAGCCTCACAGCATATCCCAATTAGGGATGCCATAGACTTATTTGCTCCAGATGGTAGCAGTTGGGCCTCTTGTGCGATATACGCATAATGTATATCTTTCCAGGTATCAAAACAATTAATAAAACAAGGTTTATGTGTACAAAATCCTTAATCTTCTGGTGCCAGTCGAACTACGGTGATCACAATTTTGGCAAATGTTACGAGGATGAATAGGAAGGGAAGGGCAGGAATTATCAAAGGAAGGGTTAGAAAGTACTTGGCTATATGGATCTAGAGTGTTAATATGATACCATGACAACTCAGAATCATGCTATTTCAACACCCCATTTAAAAATTTATTAAAAGTGAAAAAAAAGAAAAAGCCCATAACCTAACCTAACGTAACCTATTTAACAATTTTTTCTTTTAATGACTTTTAATGACCAAAGAAGGTGTTGAAGTTGCATTATTATGAGTTGTCAGGTCACCCTAAATAAAGTTTAAAATATTTAAACAAATGTATTTTTGGAAAAAACAAACATTTCTAAATGGTGGTCCCAAAGTGAGCTGATTCTAAAAGTATCCGACGCTTTACAAAGTACTCGTACTTTATCCAGTAATCTGCTATGAATACAGCAAAAAAAGTAATTTAAATATATATTTTAAAATATTGCAATGTGTCGTATAAATTTTGGATTCAGCTTGTGTGTTTCCTCCATCAACATCAAAGTACCTACCCGTTTTTCATGGAGGTTTTTTCAATCCGTCATATGAAACCCTTCACCACAGGGGTGGCTAAAGGGCTCCACTCATGGCGAGACATATTGCACACATTTAGAAAGAAAACAAATTGATGAACCCTGGGTTTTATCAATTAATCAACCCAACCCAACCCAAGGAGATCTTCACCAGAGTGATGAAAAAATGAGTATATACAGTGTTATCAAAATAAAACATAGTCGAAAGATTTACCACGTAAATTGAAATCAGGGAATTCTATCGTGGAGTAAAACAAACTTTATTATTTGTACTGCTGAAAGATGTGTTGATATTTTTATTAAATTTTTTCACTACTTGCTATTTTAATGGTAAAAAGTTTATTCTTCGGTGTACTGACTCATACACGAGAACATTTTATACTAATTTTTATTGCTTTACGAACAAATTTAATAAAAATAGATTCGTATGAGAGAACATTTTATATGTGTCGTCGAACGCTACATGATAGAAAAAAGTGCTTTAATTTCAGAAAAATGCGTATATATCTATGTGTGTGTGTGCGATTACCACCAAGTTGAAAAAATGCATTGTCATCGACAACGAGTCTGTATGCCGAGTTTCAGCTCGATGGGAGGTCGAAAAGTGGGTTAATTTCCACTTCTAAGATTCAGCATTCATGCATTAATTTAATCACGAGATCAAAAGTGTAATTCAAATAGGTATTTTATAAAAATAGTTTTTTCTGCGAATAAACAAAAAATAATCTTAACCTACTCTTAATAAATTACCTACTTAATAAATTACATTCTCAATAAATTACCTTCTAAATATATATACACTCATACGTAATCATATTATGAAGTAACCAATAATTGATCAGATTTATATATATATAAAGTTGTTCACATCCATCCCTTTTGATCGAGTGTCCAGACGACTAAGTCTTGCTAAGATGTCCCACTAAGTACCAACCCGTCTCGTTTGTTCGGACGCTCAGGGGTCATCCCTGACACGAGGGTCAACCGATCCCCAAAACGGTATCCAATAAGAGTGACACGGGACATTTGTAAATCGAACACCATTGAGCGAACCGGCACAGTCCAATTTAGACATAATTGTCATATATTTTGTCGTTATTTCGGGTTAATGATTAAAGATAATTAAGGAATTTGGTTAACACATAATGGCTTATTTGGGAATCATATTATAGTGATAAACATTTTTTACCCAAAGTTACCAACTGCTCCCAATCGCCTTTAGCCAGAGAGACTATGACATCCCAGATTAGGGAATTTTATGAGGATGAAGGTAGTGGGGAGAGGGGGAATTTTTGTATTTCACTAGGACTGGTTGTCTCTGTATTACATAACTCATCACACCAGTGAATCGCGGCCGGCCACACGAGGATATATGATCTGATACTTTGCAACGCAGTACAATAATACGCTAGGGAGGCAGAGATACGACCCGCCTCCGAGACCCGCTGATTTCATGAAGACGGAGGGGAGTGGGGAAGTCACATGGAATTGAAATGAAAGGCAGCCGTTGTACGGTCGAGCGTAGTTTAGTTTGAGGCGCGCCTCAAAAAACGAAAACTTCCGAAGAAGAACCGATCATTTGCGATTAGCTCTGACGCTATAGCGACCAAGTTTTGTTCTGTGATGTAATTATTTGTGATAGTATGTGGCAGTAGGTACCTATGACGTACGGCCATTTGTATTAATTTAATAGGGCGAATTTGCATTTGACGATCTATCTTGTGTTTGCACAATATTTAAGTTATTTAAAATAACCTAGACTATATAATTATTTATCCATCTTCTATTTAAAAACTGTTTCTGTTTAATTTATTTTTATTTTTTCTCTTTTCTTACAATATATTATTTATACCTTCGTTTTTTTTAAAGTTTATTTCTACTAGTTATCTTTCTTATTTTAACATTGTTATATCAATGTATTATATACTTATTACGTAAAATCCCATCAGGGCGTTGAAAATAATAACTAACTAACTAACCATCACGCCGCAGGGGTAGGCAGAGAGGACGGACCGCCAAACAACTCGGTCTTGGCACACACTCTTTGCCTCATTTACACTCATACATTGTCTCATACGTACTCTTATTTTTTGTTTTCAATGAGAAACTTAAAAAAGAATAGAAAACATACTTTAATTAGTATTTCACTTTAAGAAATGTAATGTTAACTTTAAGAAAAACCAGAATTTATTTCTTTCATCTGGATTTTCTATACAGTCTTTTGGTCTTAAAAATACTCGGCGATAAAAAGAAATATCTGTTATATTTCACAATAATTGGAAAAATCACTCTGCCTTAATAGCGTTGTTGTGGCAAAAGCCTGGATTTCTATAGATTTTCCTAATACAAAGAGATGAGCAATTTCCTATAAAAGGTGAAAATATAATTAGTCTTTAATAAGTATTGTTACCTACCATTTCTTCCGAGAGTGATTATTATAACAGATGGGTGGGTTCAGCCCAAACCACCCCAAGCGAGGCCAAGACACTATAAAAATCGACTTTTTATTGGTGTACATCTTCTATTTTAAAATTTATTTTTAATTTTTTCCACACAAAAGTCCTGAGTAAAATAATTCCTCTCAGGACCTATGAGTCATATTTGGGGATGCAGTGTGGAGTTTTATTTGATAAAGAAAAGAGATGAAGATCTGTGATGGAAAATATATGAGGTGTGGATAGGAATGTGGGGGTCAGTGTGTCCAGGAGTTTGAATCCCACTGGGTCCAGTTAAACAGTCTCTCCCGATCCAGCCTGCCACGCAGTTGGTAGGTAGATGCACCCGCTGCCAAGAACCGGTCAAACCTTACCACACGGAGAAAAATGTTATTCTAAAATACGATAATTTTATTCGTAAAAATGGGACTGTAGTTCTTACGAACAAATTAAAGGTTCTTACGAACAAATTAACAGGGTTTTAATGTTTATTGGCGGGAACATGTAAGAATAATTTGTTGGTATTCGTAATTTCGAACGTTTTTATCAATAAAATGATCGTATTTTAGAATAACATTTATCTCCGTGCACATAAACCCAGTCACCTCTTCTAAGTCACCAAAAGTAGCGAACTACTTTGGGTGACCTATGGCAAAGATGTTAGTATATCCAATAAATTATCCTAGGGCGGCGGTACCCTTACCCGCTATCCAAATGACAACAATTTAAAAGTTGTTTTTAACTTAAATATTTTCTCTTATAATAACATAAGAGGACGTACGGGAGGTAACAAAGAACTGCAACAAGTAACAAGCATCATGAATACCCCTTTTGATGATGATGATGGGCGAGTTTACTTTGATCTCTGAAATGTCTAAAATCCATTCATTAGCCTTACGAATTGTTTTATTTTCATCATGCCTTAAAAACATTGATTTATACATACATGGAGTTTCATCATCCTTCAGTAGATGTCGTTAGTAAAGATAGTTATTTGTATCTTAGAAGTGACTCAACAGTTGTCAGTTATTCCGCGCTACCCCGCTCAAAAGAAGAAGATGGAGAGTTACGACAATACGAATGTGGGAGCGAGGGCGATAACATTAAAAACCATAAAACTCATGCGAAAAATGTGAAAATGTTTAATAAAAGACGACTCGATTGAAAAAGAGCAAAAATCTCGTCGGGGCTGTATCAAGAAGCATTTAAAAAAACTTTCTGAATTTTTTCATACATATAACTTGTAAAATAACAGAAACACACGTGTAAATAATAATACTTTGCGATTTATTTCTATCGAGGGACTTTCAAATAATTACCGTTTCGGCGTGGGGAATGTGTAGATACTATCTTAAAGAATAACACATATTTTTTAAAGAACTTAAAAACTTCAAACGTTTAAGGAAAACATGTAAGAAATCGGTAAAAAATGGCAGAGCGGCCTCTTAAGAACTATCTTAGAAGAGTGGCGATGGTTGTCGTTCGTGTCTAATGCACGAACGGTCACGGAAATTTCCGATGATACACGATAGATAGCGGAACTCCAGCAGTGTTGGGCTGTTGGGTTCCATAGCTTCAAAATATCTTAGAGCATCCAATAAGACGGACGACTGGTCCAGTTATTCACTGTAAACTTTGCGATAAATAAACCAATTTGTAATCTCGACGAACCTTGATCTTTATTACATCTTACCTTATGCATTTTATTAGTTATGTAGGTATGTATATAATTTTTTGTTAAATTACAATTTTTTTCAAAATTTTATTATTTTTTATTTACTGTTTATAAATCAGCGTTTTTTGTAAAATGTTTCTATCATTAGTATGTAGGAAAAAAATTATTAAGAAAGAAGAAAAAATGCCTTTTTTAAATTTTTAAATGAACAAAGTGATTCTCCTAATGGCCCATACCATCTTTGGGGATGCTGTGTGGAGGGTATTTTTAGAAAGGAATGGTAAGTTCTGGGAAGGAAAGAGGTATGAGGGGTGGGTTGGAATCTGGGGGTCAGTGTGTCCAGGAGTAACCGACATATGAATCCAACCCTCCCACTGCAAGGCAAGGCGATGTTTCGAGAGTGTACTGCTGAAGAGATTAAAAGGTTTCCCTCAACTGGTCTCTCCCGATCCGGCCTGCCACGAAGTTTGTAGGCAGACGAATCAGCAGCCAAGACCCGGACAAAACTCACCTCATGAACCAAAGGAAAAGTCACCAAACGTAGCGTACCACTTCGGGTGATCTGTGAAAGAGGTGTTGGTAGTCCATTAAAAGGTTTCCGGAGCGGCGGTACCCATACCCGCCTCCCAAATTGCAAATCTGCCTTAATATTTGTTAGTATCGATCATTTTTTCATGCTCTGACCTTTGCCTTTACTTATATTTTCCTACCTTCGGGCAATGGAAATAATAGTTCTCGTTTTAAATGAAAATGGTGAAGACCGATTATAATAAAATATTTCAAAGGATTAGTTCAGGAGTCACTCAAGTGAAATAATGCTTTCATTCCTTTATTATTATTGTTATTATGACGAAGTTGAAATTCTGAATATTTTGTGAATTCTGATAAATTATTTGAAGTTCGTGGATTTGAACTTTATTTGATTGTTTCTTTGAATAGAATTATTTTGATGATCTCAAATCTGACAAAGTATTGTTATAACTTCGACAGTAGGTAATATTTTACCATTTTGTCATGACTGTTTAGTGACAACTTTGATAAACCAAAAGGAATTTTTCATATTTTGCTTATACGCGCATTTACAATGATTAGATGTTAAATCTATAATATATATACCCTTACCAATCAAATATCGACAGAACCCATTATTCGTAACATACACTACTATGTATATTATGAACACGACGTAATATACATTTATAAACTGCATCCTTTTTTTGTAACTCGTTGTTAGGGTCCTGAAAAAACGACGAATTCGAGTTGTCTTTACGGAAATATTTTGCAAAGAAAGTGAGTTTTATGTTATCTTTTTGATACATTGCACCCAAAAAAGTGGCAGAGTCTGGTTAAAAAAAAAATATTCTTCACGTTTAATATTCACTCTCTTATCACCAGAAAACCGCGTTAAAAATAAGAAAACTAGTGATAATGGTTGAATTCGCGTTTTTTTTTTCGAGTAAAAACAAGAAATTTCGCGTAAAAAATCCGTTAAGGGAAACGCGATTATTTTCAGGGGTGCTAGCATGGTCGATGGATAAGGATCGGTAGGATAATGGTAGAATCATACTGGGTCGACGTACGTAACAACAATGCTTAGCAACCATACATTTTCTATGAAAATGGCCACAGACATCGCACGTCGCGATGCGTGTGGCCAATGTGAATCTTAATAATAAATTTTCATTGACATTGTATGGTTGCTAAGTAGCCCAGATATTGTTAGGCGTAGCGATGCATACGTACGTCGACCCAGTCTGAATCTACCATAATTGTCGGTAACTTCTCATCGTTCCCTAGGACAACTGCAGATCGCAAACGAATAGGTGACAGTTCACAATGACTAAGTGTCCTTATAAGTGAACTTATTGTATTCGATATCAACTGTCGTTTGTACGTTAGCTATTTGCAGTTGTCCTAGGGAGCAATGAGAAGTTACCGACAATTATCCTACCGATCCTTATCGATCGACCATGCTAGCACCCCTGGTCTACTAATTATTTTTGTTATTGTTGATTAATCTACCGTATACTGAATAGAAATAAATAAAATATTTGCTTTATTTAATGGTTACTCAATAGATACAAAGGTATTATTTATTGTAACGAATATGTGAATTAATTCCTCTCGAATAAATTGTCCTGGAGAAGAATAGCCAAAACAGTCCTTTAGTGGGCAATAGAGAGAAGAACCTGAATAATGTATAAGTTGGTAAACTAACATTACCCCATCAAGGAGGACCCTGAATATAAAGGACCATTCCTCACTCTTTGAAGATGAGGTGATTCTATTTCTCATCCATACTTCATCATCTGCCGGCTGCAAAGAAAGCCCTTAGAAGAGCCGAAATACGAAAAGACTTCAGAACGTAATGTGACGTGTATTGGCTCTCAAATCCGACAGAATAAAACAGAAAACTCCGTAGACAGATATTAATAAAACAACTGATAACGTTTTTACATTCCCCGCTGAATAGGAAAGCGAGCACTTCATTCAATGAGGCTTTGCTTAACCCTTGACCACTAACCTTCATTTATATGTGATTTTTACAAAAGATCGTCGATTCGGCTAATCGTTAGAAAATTATGATACAACGAAGTAGATATTGCAAAAAAAATGTTTTTTACGTGTTATTTGTTAATTGATTTGGCTGTTATACTAAAAAAGCATTGGTTTGTTAGACTATTACATTAAACTATTGCCTTATAGTATAATATATGACCATCCTACTTGAATTTAATGATAATGATGAAACACAGTTTTGCTTTGAAAATTTAAGCAAAGAATAGTCTGACTTTTAAATCACGAAAAACGTTTACATCGATTTTCTTTATGCTATGTTCGGAAGAAAATACAATATTTATGTATACATTAAAAAATCTAATTTAAGAGTTTGTTTGTTTGATTTTTCGCAACTTAACCAACCAATAATATTATTCAATAGAAAAATGCACACTTGAAAAGTAACGTTATTACAATATTTCGTCGATGCGAAAATGCGCGCGTTTGAACCTTAAAAAAGTTAGTAATCAGTGCCCTAAAAAGGTGCACCAATATTAAATAATATATTGCGATTGAGATTCTGAAAAGTTCTGCCAATCTTTTTTTTTAATTTTCAAGAATATTATTATTTAATTTATAAAAACAGTTTATTTATAAATAAGTTCTACTTTGTAATTACTGTTACGCGTGACAATTTGATAATGCCTTCAGAAGGCGAAACGAATGTCATACGCAATAATAATTACATAGTAGAACATATTTATAAGAATCTGACTTAACAATTAAATAATAATATTATAGCGAAATATAAATTATAATGGAGTTCTAGACATTAAACTTCATAACAATAAATACTGTTAAAAAAACTTCAATAATAATAGTTATTGTAGTCGATTCGACGACAGTTTGTATCCTAGGGTTAAAGTGAAGAAGTTATTGAAATATGTAGATATATTCAATCGAGAAGCGGAGATTTATTAATACATTAGTAATATTAGCATTACAATCAAATATTTCAGAATTTTCTTTGATTTTATATATCGCTGACTCGATTTCCCGAGAGCATTACTTTTTTAACTTTTCCATAACAATGATTCTTCGGCGTTTAAAATAAACTATGTTATCAACCACACTACCGTCTTATATCTTACAAACAAGCTATCGTCTATCTCTTATACAGATTCTTATCTTATAGATAAACGAGATTCTCCGGCTTCTGCATCTCTTCATACCACATTCTTACTACGGGATAAATAATTCGCTAGTTGGAGTTTAACGTACTTACCTACTCTAGCAGTTAATTCCTTAGTGGGTAGTATACGAGTATTCCTCCATAGCTTTAACATATGGGAATAGTACGTTTTCATCATTAATTAATTTAATTTTAAGTAAAGTGTAGGTATCGCAGCAAATATTGACTCCAACATTCATTCACACAGATGCAGTGCTTGCATTCTGCATGTTTCAAACTTGTTATTCAGCTTCAAAAAAATCCAAAGGTTACCATTAAACGAGTTTTCGAATAATTGTTAAAGTTTTAGAATATTCTAATTTGATGATTGCATAGATATTATTCGTCCGTAAGTATTTATCAGTGAAATTAGGCGTGAGTCAGGAAAAATGTTATTTCTCAACTACATTCGGGGTGAGCTTAATGAAGACAATTTTAGCAACACTCAATCCAAAATCTGAAACAGAAAAATCAGAAAAAGATACGGTTACATATTGAAAATGGGACCGTGACAAAATAATATTTCCTTAGTGATATTTGGCTGCGCTAGACAGTATGCTATTTCTCAGTGACATTTGGGGTGAGCTAGACAACCATATATTTCTCAGTGATATTTGGCGTGAGCTAGACAAAATAATATTTATCAGTGATATTTGGCTGAGCTAGACAGTATGCTATTTCTCAGTGACATTTGGGGTGAGCTAGACAACCATATATTTCTCAGTGATATTTGGCGTGAGCTAGACAAAATAATATTTATCAGTGATATTTGGCTGAGCTAGACAGTATGCTATTTCTCAGTGACATTTGGGGTGAGCTAGACAACCATATATTTCTCAGTGATATTTGGCGTGAGCTAGACAAAATAATATTTATCAGTGATATTTGGCTGAGCTAGACAGTATGCTATTTCTCAGTGACATTTGGGGTGAGCTAGACAACCTTATATTTCTCAGTGATATTTGGCGTGAGCTAGACAAAATAATATTTATCAGTGATATTTGGCGTGAGCTAGACAAAATAATATTTCTCAATGATATTTGGCGTGAACTAGACAAAATGATATTTCTCAGTCATATAGACTACTAGATTTTTAAATATCGTCTAGTAAAAAAACGATAGGTATATAAGATATATTATAAATAAAGAAAAAATATTTGGCGTGAGCTAGACAGTATCCTATTTCTTAGTAACATTTGGCGTGCACTGGACAAAATTATATTTTTCAGTGACATTTGGCGTGAGCTAGACAAAAGCTAGTTCTTAGTGACATTTAGCATGAGTTAGAAAAAATGATATTTGGCGTAAGCTTTTTAAAATGCTATTTCTTAGTTAAATTTGGCGTGAGATAGACAAAATGCTATTACTCTGTCACATTTGGAGTGAGCCAGACAAAATGCTATTTCTCAATAAAATTTGGCGAGAGATAGACAAAATGCTATTCCTCTGTCACATTTGGAGTGAGCCAGACAAAATGCTATTTCTCAGTAAAATTTGGCGAGAGATAGACAAAATGCTATTCCTCTGTCACATTTGGAGTGAGCCAGACAAAATGCCATTTCTCAGTAAAATTTGGCGAGAGATATACAAAATGCTATTCCTCTGTGACTTTTGGAGTGAGCCAAACAAAATGCTATTTCTTATTAACATTTTGCGTGAGTTAAACAAAATGCTATTTCTTAGTGCCGTCTTCACAGTCGGAAGTGTACGCATATGGATCTGTACTAACAAAACATAAACCAAAGATTAAGGGTTTTGAGCTAAGAGTATGGATATTAGAGACACGGCATGTGAAGTGTGCCCGCGCGCTCCAAGTGTGCCTTTTCGAGAATTCTACCCACACGGCTGACATTGGCTGTCACCATGTAAAATGGCTGCTATCGGAACGTATTAAACGGCCAAAAACCAGCAGCCAATGTAAGCCGTTTGGGTAAAATTCTCGAAAAGGCACACTTGGAGCGCGCGGGCACACTTCACATGCCGTCTCTCTAATATCCATACTCTTAGGTTTTGAGTAAATCTTTTTAGTGAATTGGTCCAAAAACAAATTCTTAAGTCGTCCTAAATCAAAGACATAACTGTGATGTTCCAAAAAAATGATTATAAAAAGAAGTAAAGATATTGTAATTCTCACATTCTCCCACATGCCTTACTTACAGAGTAATATTTTATGCCTAAACCCACCCTGAGCAGGAAATTGGAATCAACTTATTAAATGATTAGTCAATCAAGAATGATGAATGACAGATGCAAAATCTGCAGTCTTTAATTAAAATTGTTTTAAATGATTCATCCTTAATATATGGGGAATATAAAGCACTTATAGTGTAGTCAAGCATAAGGCCAATAGCTCAGAGAAGCATTCTTCCGTTCTTGTACGTTAACATATAGCAATTTCTCTATCTGTTGGGCTGAAATAAGATGTTCCATAAAGATGAGATCAAAGACGCGGTGAATTAAACATCCGAGTTGAATGTGAACTTGTCTATACTACACGGAGCGGGCATACCAGTTAGAACGGTTTTTGGTTTGTTTACTACTGTAGATGAGGCGGAATAATTCCTTTATTGTATGTTATTATTATGTACTAATAATTATTATTAATAAATAATAATATAATGCTGTACTTGAGCCGGAACAATTGATTTAACTCCATCATTAGAATTGTGATGTGTACTCATTGGATTGTACTACTTACATAATAAAAATGTAGAATTGTCAAAATACGTACTAACGAATCTATAATATCTATGCATTAGCAATGCCAAAATATGCTCAACACCATTAAACAATTTGAAAATGGCTTTGTAAGCCGAAATTTATATATTGTATAAATTAATCATCGAAGACAACCTTAGCGATTCTCAAACGAAAATTTGGTGTCGCTATTAGTGTTTTCCATAATTAAATATTTCATTTTGAGTTTTACTACAAAAAATAATATATATTACTGTAGTGTATTGGACTAGCAGGTTAAGCAGGTTATCCTCAGATGGCGGGAGTTATTTAGCTTCGACTGGTTTCCGTCAAAGCGCGGGATAATAGAGTTCTCGATATGTTGGCTTATAGGCGATCAGCACAGGGCCGCCAACTATCCTACCGGCTACGCCAGTAGAAGGGATGGAATTATTGACCCCCATATTCCTACCTACCCCTCATACCTTTTTTCTTCCCAGAACATCCACTCTTTCCTTTCCTAAAAAGAACCCTCAACACAGCATCGCTAAAAATGACATAGATGAATTATTTTCTTAGTTATTGTAAAAAAAAAAAAATTAAGTCGCACATTTACGTAAATAAAAATGGTTATGTTTATCCAAGACACTACCTAGATTGCATTTAATTCGGGGGGAATCTTACAATCATACATATAGATAACATCCAATTCAAATATACGCTAAGAAAATGAATATAATGTTGGTAGTTCTTAGTCGAAGTATTATACAGTTAAATATGCGAAAAAGCTCATTGTCTAGAGCAGAGCTCCGGCAAGGTTAAGGTCCTGGATTCAATACAGAATCTTTTTGCAATTTTTCTGTTTCAAATTTTCGTTTGAGTCCTTCGGCCTCACGTGTAGTTAATAATTTGGAAAATAGAACTCTATTTCAGCTAGGATTTTTGGATCAGCAATAGTACGAAACCTCTTCTATATTAGAATTAACTATGTTTTCTAGTAAAAGTTTAAGTAGTAAAAGTTCGTGCGGATTTATAGCATTCTAGTTTTGACGCCTTCCCGTAAAGTTGTAAAATTTTATGTTTTCTCAGATGAGATAAGGAATAGTTAGATATCTTTAACTGCACGTGGTCCTCAAATCGAACCATTTTGGCTTTGAGACTGCACACAAAGTCTGCATTGTACATTGTAATAATAATCGATTTTTGATCTTTCCTAAATATTGCTCTGAATCTGAATTTTTTCCGTAAAACTTACCTAACCTAACATGTACCGTTTTTTATTTTTTTTAAATGCCTGGAGCCAATGTGACTAGGATATCCTTAGATGGGAGAGTTGTGAGGCTGAAGGGAGTAGGGAGAGGAAGGAGATAGTAGGAGAGGAGAAGGGGAAGGAAAATTTTCAAACGTTTTCTTTCACTGAATCTATTTTATATGAATACCGCACGAGAGTCTCAACTGCTCCCGTCTGGAGCTAGTGAGACTATGGCATCCCCAATTGGGGTATGTAATGAGGCTGAAGGTAGTGGGGAGGGGAAGGAGTGGGGAAGAGGAAGGTGGGGAAGTACCTGGCAAATCAGATCTGTTCACCAAACATGGCTAAAGCAACTTCGAGCAATTTTTCAATTCTAAATAGTGGTCTTGTACCAGGGCGATACTGAGAGATACAATTAATTGTGAAATTACACAAATTAATCAAATAAAATTTAGAATTTGCGGTCTCTGTGCTTCGGTAGTTTGTGTATAAGCTTTTAATAACCCCTAACCACCTACCACCGGTCTCAGGACCGCAAGGTATTTTTAAATTTAATTTTTTCGATGTGTGTGTCGTCCAGCAGACCGCGACTATGTACCTTTTCTACACATCGAAAAGTACCGAGCTTGCGTTTGGCAGACAAGCGCGCGTCTGGCCTGGGTAAGTCAAAGTTTCATGCCAGCGGTCTGTGTGACCGTTGCACGTAGGTTGTTGTGTTGTATTTACCTATTTTTGTTGTTTTATTATCAAAATGAATAAAGACGATGGAAAAAAATCGAAAAACGTGTTTCATATTGTTTAGGCGTAGGAATTTTGTTATTTTTTTTTTATTTTACGTTTAATATTTTTGTTTGATTTTATAATTATTTCAAAAAAAAATAATATAGAGAAGTCTTCAGATCCCAATGCTACAGATCTCGCTTTCTTACTTTTTGTGACAAAACTGTTGTTTTATAAAGATTTTAAGAATAGTTCGAATGTTTAAAGTTAATTTTGTTATTTTTATTTCTTAAATAAAGTTCTAGAGTATAAATAAGTAATTCATTCAATCAGCTGTTGCAATAGATTCCGAATTAAAAGTAATAATAATGGTCTCACGGACCGCACATAGGTGCTCAAGAGACGAAATTAAGTGATAGGTAGTTAAGGGTTAATAAAAGAATTTCGATAGTTGAATCAATTGCATCAAGTAAGGAAAAAATATCTTTATTCAGGTAAACTGACATGCCCACAACACCGTTCTATCAGCTCAATTGGGCAGTGGTTCAGATCGACGTGCATATTTTTAAGCAGAATAAATCATCCCACAGGTATCAATCAGCCTCCGTTGGTATATTGGTAGCGGTTGGGGGTAGGGGCTATGTGGGTTGGTTTAATGAACAGGGGTGCATCCTGAATTGGTTCCTACCCTAACGAAGACGTGTTTTGTGTGACTGCATTCACGCGAGATGGAGCCAGCTGCGCGTGTCAGCCTGATTGCTACACTGGATGAATGTGTGGGTCTATGGGTATGTGGTTATGTTTGTGCATAGATACCTACCCTTATAACGTTATGGGTAGTTCATTGATAGTTAGCCACCGTTAAGTTAAATTTTATGAAGGTACGTTATAACGCAATTTTTGGTATATCGTAATCAGAGATGATCTAAACAAAGTACTCACATAGATGCATTACTTGTTTTTCATTTTTCAAAGATATTATTTATTCTACATCGGAAAAAACCTTTAAGACAAATAAATTGTAAGTAAATTGTTATTCCGACATGTCGTGTTTTTCTTGCTCTACGGAATTATTTTTATGTCAAACAATATATAAAATTGATTTCACGTCATATATTCTCCTTGCACTTCTCTTCGTTCTCTTCTCTTCGTTCTCTCCTTGCTATTCTCTTCGTTTATTCGCTCTACATGCCCAAACCATCTGAGGACCCCTTTCGTAATGAGTAAGTTAAGAAAGGGAGAATATATGACCCAAGTGTGAATGGGGGAGCCCAAGGAAAACATGGTACGATCAAGTGAATCAGATACTTGAGTCGGGCCATGTCAAGAGTCAGAATAATCGCAGAGTGACAATGTATGAATGTGAATGAGGCAAAGAGTATGTGCCAAGAACGAGTGTTTGGCGGTCCGTTCTCTCTGAACACCCCTGTGGGGAAACGGCGTGATGGACGTTAGTTAGTTAGTTAAAATTGATTAGACCAGTATTTGGTCCAATCCGAATGAAAATGTCTCAAAATAGGTGATTTAGTTATAGCTCCGTAATTTGATTATGAAATTTACTTTTGCATTGTTGCAATAGTGCTAAAAATGACCAAATTTGCCAGAGAATTCGAGCACAAAGGATTTGACAAAGGCACCACATGGATTAGAGATACTCACAAGATAAGACCTCTTTTATTCACTTTTGTTTATATTTTAGATGATGGTTTAGGTTAAAAGAGAAAATAACAATATTTTCTTATGCTCTTGTATCTCTTCAATTGATGTTAGCTTTCCTTGTTCGTATCTATAACTATCCATCATAAACACATCATTCGTAAACACTACGGGATATTATTATCTAAACACGTGTTCCTACAAATGTATCTTAAACTGATCGTATTCACTTGCAATCGCTCATACGTACTTTGTAGTTGATCATTGTCATTCGCGGCAAACACCTTGTGACTTTGGTCCATACTTTGAGTCCATGAAAGTCGAAACAACGAAAATAATACTCACAATTATTTCACAGATATGCACATATCATGGTACACAATCAAATGGCGAAATTTCCATAGGTTTTAAACGAAATTCAAAATAATTTTTTAAAGATCATTGAAGCCCAAAACACAAACAGTTGTTTTTTTAAAGATTTATTGCAAACATCTCAGATTATACTATTTTTTAATGTATGCAAAAGGGTTTGCTTTTGGTATCGATTTCAACAGTGGCCAGCGTACGAACTGACCCAAGTCACACCAAGACCTGCCGCAGGGATAAAATCAAACATAATATTAACATATTCGGAGAAACAAAAAACGATACGAAGTTGGCGCCCAACCCGGATTCATCACCTTATTCAAACATACCTAATTTCACGATGTTTGAAAAGGCAAGTACAAGTGAAAACCCAAACCAAAATCAATCTATCATTCGGAATGCTCACTCGATTTTTAATCCAACGCGCGCAAGCCCACGCCGAACCAAGTATTAGCATAAAAAGAAATAATGACACGTCCAAAACCTACCCGGGGATCAGAGCATTCGAGGAGACACGCGATGTCTTGCTCAGACATTAGTATGCAAATTCAAAAGTAATTTCCAGATGGGGAATTCGCTCTCGTATGACCATACCTGCGCATTTACGATCATTAATTCAAACTTTTATCTCGCATAAATGTATGCGCGCCTGGTGTGTTTGCCGATTTGCAACCAGACCTGATATGGATCATTTAAATCACGGCCCGAATAACCACGACACGTTGTTACTTGATTGTCGCTGAACGGACTGTAATTACAGTATGTGTGTATTAAATTATTACTCGCTTTACTCGTAAATGTAATTAGCCTTTTTTTAAAATAAAACCATCACATTATTCCCGAATTCTAGAGGTCGATACACTTCGCGACAGTTTAAATAGAGGCAAAATTGCTATCCAAATACGTAAATTTTAGATATCGCATAGATAAGTGAGTTTGCATACAGATAGAGTGCAATTTATCATTAAATGAAACAATTTCAGTAAATAAACATAAATATAAATTCAGTTCCTGGTATAAACAGTCCCCTGTCAACAGAAATGTTCGTTTTAATAATTAGTTTCGGAAAATTTGAACTATAATCACAAACTATTCTGAATTGAACTATTCTACGTACAGCCGGCGTAGTCCAGGGGTAACGCTTTAGACTCCCATTCCAAAGGTCGCGGGTTCGAACCCAGCATGCGCAAATAAATTTTATTTGATTAATTTGTGTTATTTCACAATGAATTAATTAAAAATAATGTAAGGTATATTTGCGACACATTCCAGAGTGGAAGATACTCTCAGCATCCGATGGTGTAACCCCTTCTTCATCCCTATCTCCTTCCCTTCCCCACTTAGCTTCAGCCGCACAACATTTTATTTATTTTATTTTATTTATTTATTTAACATACCCCAATTGGGGATGCCATAGTCTCACTGGCTCCAGACGGGAGCAGTTTGGACTCTAGTGAAGTATTCATTATAAAAATAAAAATAAATAAAATTCTAACTCATCGTGATTTTCAACTGTCATAGCTAAAATTAATGTAAATTTGTTTATAAAACTTTCTTTACAACCAAGGCTGAATGGTTTTATGTACGGAGAGTTTAAAAAAAATTTTTTTTTTTTGAACTGATTTATATTCTGTTTTACCGATTCTTTGTATGGCCGCATTCAATAAATTTTGATCAATGATTCCCTTAATCGTGCCTGTCTTCCAAGGCATCATAAATTTTCCTTATACTCCTTTTTCCGTTATTTATTAAAGGTACTTGTCCATGCAATTTTTGTTGTTATTTCGTAATCTAATTTAGATTGTGAAATATTTTCGGTTTGAGTTTTGAAACATTCAAAGCCAAATGTTAAGCATCGTACTTGAGTTACTTTAACCAGTGATTCCTGACATTATTTGGAGTAAAAAAATTAAATGAGACTTTTTTGATGAAATTATTTTTTTAACCTTTTTCTTCAAAATCAAAAAAAAAAAACTTCTACATGTCGTCACTGGTCTCTAAACCAAGTAACCAACCATCCCCTCACCCAAAATTTTCTCAAAAATTTTATTTACATTTTTTTACTTAAAATAATGTCAGGAATCACTGGTTAAAGTAAGTCAAGTACGATGCTTACACCATGTATAACAAGTAATAAATTATAACCTATAGATACGCTTAACTAACTAACTCCTCTGCCATGGGTTATCCCAAGAGCTTCGCCACGTTTGATTGCTTAGCAGGGGTGCCCGGGTTCATGGAGCGAGGTTTGTCCGGATCTTGATGGTGATGCATCCCCCCACCAGGATGCTTTTTGATCTCTCTAGCAGGACTCTCTCGGAATATCGCCTTGCAACGCAGTGAGGGGGTGGATTCATGGACACTGACCCCAGATTCCTACCTATCTCTCATACCTTTTTCTTTCTTAAAACTTCACCACCGTCCTTTCCTCAAAATACCCATAACGCAGCATCCCCAAAGAAGTTATGGGCTCTGGGGGGAATTATTTTCTTCAGGTATGGATATAATGTAAAAATATATATACGGGGTTCTTTTGTTGCTTATTTTTGGGATGTTAAGGATCTTAAGGATATATACAGGATGTTAAGGATCATACTTGACTTACTTTAACCACTGACAATATTTAGAGTAAAAAAATAAATAAATTTTTTAATTTCCGATGAATTTTTCGAGAACTTTCTATATCAATTTTTTTTTTCTTTAATATCAAAGAAAAAAAATCCACTAATCGTCACTGGTCACTCTGCCGAATAATTGCCCAAATGTACCGGAGACCCAAATTTTATTCACATTTTTACTTAAAAAAATGTAAGGAATCACTGGTTAAAGTAAGTCAACTTAACACCTTGAATATAGAGAATAATTCCATCTCTGCATGCATTCAGCAGTTCCTGTAAACTACGTGTGCAAATAATACCTCTAAATTTATCCGATAATATTCGTGATAATCTGAAAATCTCTTGCCGCAAAATCACCTCGTTCTCGCATAAAGCTCCTTCGGTCAAGAAAGCTCTCCCGTTCCTGATAGTCGGTTTAGTTGGGTCGTTGGGCGCCAATCGCATCAGTGCAGCGCCGCGTCAAACCACCTTCATTCACTTCCTACTTCCTACCTGTGGTTTCGATTTCGGTTATTACTATTCTGCATAAAGGACGATCAAAACTGCTGGCTCCTGGATACACGAAGAAAAACGCCATAAATCAAAATTATACTTATTGAAAACTTATTTCATTAAATTGCCGTTTTTGGGGTCGATTTCGGTTATTACTATTCTGCATATGACATATATATAGGAATAAAAGCGTTACAAATCAAAATATGGCTTTCGAGGAGATTCGTAAAATTTTGCAAAAAAATAATTTCTTTGATTTGTTTACAGTTTTCGGAGTCGATTTCTGTTATTTACTATAAGGGACGATCAAACCTGCTAGCTGCTGACATTTACGGGAAGAAAAACGTCTCAAATCAAAATAACATTTTAGAGGAGATTTATGTTAGTATTTTTCGGAGTCTGTTTCGGTTATTACTATTCTGCTTAAAGAACGATCAAAACTGCTAGCTACTGACACACACAGGATGAAAACGTTGCAAATAAAAATATTATTTTTGAGGTGATTCCGATTCGGAAAGGGATGCATTAGCCCAATTAGTATTATCTTCATTAATTAAAAAAAAAATAATTCTTGTGAATTCTATATTTGCAGGTTTTGTAGTCGATTTCGATTATTACTTTTCTGCAAAAAGGACTATAAAAGCTGCTAGCTCTTGACTATAAAGAAAGAATTTTTTATTTTCATTATTTCTGGCTTTCACCTTTCAAGTTCTATGCCATCATTTAAAATTATGGGGAAATGTAAGGTAATTAATAAATGTAATAATTTTATTTAAATGGGCAAATTTCAAAATTATAATGTCGAAGATTGGAGTCGAGTTCAGACTTAGAAGAGATGAGATATTGAATGGAGGAGAGGAAATTTTAGATAAAGCTTGATAGAAGAGAGGATATTTGTTCAGAGAGGGACAACCAAAAATATGTAATCTAAAGTTCCCACTTCGAGATGAAAGAATGAAGAATCTGGGAAGTCAAAGACGTGAATTTTAAAAAAGGTGAGAAGGAACGGAACAATGTCCGATTCTCATTTGAAGTGAGGAAATTTCATTTTTGAACGTCATAAATCAAAATATTGTTTTTGAGGAGAATTGATTTCATTAAATTCTATGTTTGCAGTTTTCGGAGTCGACTTTGGTTACTACTGCTAGCTGATGACATACACAGAAAGAAAAACGTCACAAATCAAAAAATCGTGTTCGACGAGATTCGTTAGAAATTTGCATAAGAATTTTATTTCTCTAAATTCTATATTTGCAGTTTTCGGAGTAAGTGCATTATTAATATATGTACTAATTTCGGTGTCTACTTTGGTGCAGCTAACATGTATAGCAATCAATTTAACTTTCTTCCCTTTCTTTTTTTTGAGAATCTAAACTTTGATTTTTGAAGTTCCAGATTTACCTTATTTTTTCACTTGTTGTATTTTTTTTTGCATGAAAACGTCATGTCTCTAATTGTGTCTGATTTTTTTTCAAATGACTTTACATTTCTTAGCATTTTGAAATTCTTTGACGACGGGTTGAAAAAAGATTCTTAAATTTTGATGTAAATGTTTTTTTTATGGTACAGTATCAATATCTTGAATTTTGTTTTGACTTGAAACGTTTTTATTCCAAACCAGCGATACTATACTACATTACAGCCTATATATTGGAAATGGTAATGTAGTTAGGAACTTGTGGCTTGTTTGAGAAGGTTATTAAATCGACCTTCGCTAAATTAGACATCTATTCGAAAATGTCCGGCTGTTCTAACAAATTAGTTAATTCTATGATACAGCTTTGTTACAGCCATTATTGTGCCGGTTGCAATATTTATAATAATCGCGTAAAGACGTGTGTTTAACTCTGAAACTACAGTTTATTTTGATGTAATGTTATGGTTCAGATGAATAAAGAAAAAGAAGTTATTAAAACAATAAAAATCCGAAAATATCAATATCTAGGACACGTGATGAGACATCCGGAGAAGAAAAAAGATCTTGCATCTCATAATGCAGGGAAAGATCGTTAAAAAAAAGAAAGAGACGGTGGTTTGGCCAGTTTACTGTAGAGCTATTCCGGGCCGCAGTAAAAAAAGTCAGCATAGCCGATATGATAGCCAACGTCCGTTGAGCAGACAGGGCACGAGAAGAAGAAGAATATGCAACTAAGATTTTCCCGAGGACACTCATTCAAAGCAGGCTTAAATTTAAATGTTGTTTTAATTTTAAAACTAAAATATAAATTTAACCATTTTTTCCATTGTTTCTCTAGAGAAACGTAATCGTAAACGGAATCTAGAGATGTTTGACATTTGCGGTTTTAATTATATAATATGGGTTACAAAATAATTCTACTTGTAAATAAATTGATAATATTTTTGACAAAAAAATTAGCCTTGGAAATACCAATAAATATAAATAAAATAACATAACATAAAAAAATACTTTGTTAAAAAAATATTTTGTTCGTTCGGTATTAGAAATTAGTTGCGATAAATTTTCTTTAGAACGCAAATTTGTGGCTATTTAATGTAATATGTAAAGAACGCAACGGTAAAAAATCTTTTGAATGGGAAAACTTCTGAAAAAAAAACAATATAACTTTGAGAGTGTGGAAACATGGACACTTGGTATTACAGAAAAATGAGGATTGACGTTGTTAAGGTGTGTCTTATTGGCCAATAATTTTCAGGAAATCATGGAAAGGGAGACATACCAATCTATCGATTCTGATAAAGCTAGGCTTACAATTGTCTCTATACTTGATGTTTTGAGCATTTCACTCGCCAAAACGGAAATTACATCCCAAAGATATTATGATTACTGCCAAAGCGGAAAGATCGCTGATTGGCTGGAATAATTAAGTCTCATCAATATCCGGGCATCAATGTCCAAAAATATGTATGGAAGAATGGAAGAGCCTATTGTACCAGGGAAATAGACACGGTGATCGCGATGAAGGAACGACCACAGAATATTAATAAAATCAATAGAAAAATTTAAACTTAAGAAGCAAACCCACAAGAAATAGCTCGAAAAAACACAAAAAATAATAATCAAAACAAACCTTAAAGTACCGATAAGGGTTCAATCAAAATATTTTTTTAGAAATTTGAATTTTTTGTGTATCATAAAATCTAATGAAACGTGATCTACTCAACTTTAAAGGAGTACCTTACAAACACATGCATAAAGTACAGACCAACACACTAAAATTAAATAATATCTAAATTCCATGAATGCGAAAGTATAATGCCCATCTACATTTAATTAAAAATTGCTTTAACAAGTTTCAATACGACGTCAATCTATGACTAAGTTGAGATAAGGCAGTCATAAAAATTAAGGCAACTATTCTCTTGTGTACGTGAAGCAACAACAACACAACCTACAGTCAATAAACATGATGATGAGAAAATAATGAAAATTATCATTTAACACATACACAACAACCTCGGAAAAGAAATCCCTAGCGAAGAAGGTTGTGAATATACTATTATATTATACTTTGTATCTTAAAAAGTCGTAATAAAAATAATGTAGGTGTACAAAAATAAATTCTCCTTAAAATGAACTACATTGAATACCACGGAACCCAGAACCATTCGTTTTAACAGAAATAAATCATAACAACTCATCAGAAAGGTAGAAGAAAAAACACGTTAGTCGGATGAAAAAATACATTTAGTCTTAATTTGCTAGCATTATTTATGCTCAAAAAAACTATAAGAAAATGGGGTGAATTTAGCTGTTTATAGAGATATTTTGTAAACTTTGAAATATGGTAAGTCGTTTGAATAATGATAAAACTAGACAATGAAATTTTTAAGACATTTGAATACATTAACTTCTTTGTCATTCACTAGAATTTGATCAAAACAATGACGCTCACGAGATATAAATACGATAAATTTATTACACCAAAGGCTACGTATCAAATAACAATGTGGGTTTTACAAAAATCCAGCGGTGGGGTAAACGAATTAAAAGGGATGAAATATGGTAACGATACGGTTATAAAAAGCCGTGCTCCGGATCGCCCACACATCATGGGATGCATCTCCAGCTGAGATTTTTATAGGGCAGACATGCTGCTACAAGCAATGTGAAATAATGAAACCATATTTTTTATAAAATACACCCATGCAACGGTGCCCACACTACCTACTGCCTTCCCATTCCGTACACGCATCGAGAATTTATAGCTGGAGGGTGTGCTTTAACAAATGATAACAGAGAGCATCATACTAGTTGGTAGTAGAATGTCCACTAATAACACTAACGTTCCAAATATCAAATCGTAACATGGTAAAGCGGTAAACTCTTTTAGAAGCTAAATGTTGCCAATCTCGATTCTAGGTGGGCTTAAAAAAATTAAAAACAATAACAAAAAAGATAACACAGATACACATAGTAATTACCAAGACAATTTATGATAGTAACTATAGAATTCTATTTAGTTATTCTACAGTAACTATAAAATAACTAACTATAACTCACGGATATAACTTTATATATTTTTTCTTCAAACTTCGCAAAATCACTTTGTGGCATCAATTTGAATTAAATTAAAACAAATAACTTTGTTTAAACCACTAATATAATCACAATTACCTACATGTTTCAAAACCGATGATTTCTTCGTCAGGGTAGTAATGACAATTAGGTTTAAACAAAGTTATTTGTTTTAATTTAATTATATATTTTTCATCTTACATCAGGTATTTCTTTATACATCTTTAGTCCTCTGTATATTAGCTGTTCTGTGATTTGGATTACTTTATATGTGGCAATCTAATTCTATTTACACTTCTGGTTTCGTAATTATGTACATCTCTATTAAAAACAATGTCATCCTTAAAATATTTTGGCATTTGGTTGTTCAAGACTTTATGGACAATAATTAACACATTAAATAACAGTCTCTTTTTTATTGGAATCCAATTTAGCTGCTTTAATTAACATTTAATTAACCCTTGCGTATTTGCCTTTTCCCAGTATACATCTCATAGCTCTATTCTGTATAACATCTAAATTGTTCAAATTCCCTTCATTGACCAAAAATAGCATTGTAAATTCAAATGCCCTTCATTGACCAAATAATAGCATAATAGCAAATCGTAACATGGGACTTGCGGAGCTGTTCTTTGTTAATTCTTCGAAAACAAACTACGCTTTTCATTCATTTCCAGTCCAAAGGCTACCACAATCTTGAAAATAAATTTTGTTTCGTTGATACGAAAATTCATAACACAGATTTAAATTTGACAATAAATAATTTAAAAAATTGAAAAATTAAATGAGATCAAATACCTGGGTGTAATATTGGGATTCAAAACTAACGTTCACAGCAAATTTTGAATACGTGCTAAAGAAGGATAAAAAAGTCAATTTTCTTAGAATCTTCTTGAAATAAACTGAATGTAAACACTATAGAGCTCATTTATAAAACTATAGTGGCTCCACATTTAGTTTATTGCTCTACGATGTTATATGTAGTCAATGAAGAAATTTTAACAAGCTAGATATTATACAGTATAGAAAAGGCAAATACACAAAGATTAAGCAAATGAGAGAGAAGCTAAATTGGATTCCAATAAAAAAGAGACTGTTATTTAATGTGTAAAATTTGTCCATAAAGTCATTAATTCATTAATAACCAAATGCCAAAATATTTTAAGGATGAAATTGTATTTAATAGAGATGTACATAATTACGAAACCAGAAGCGTAAATAGAATTAGATTGCCACACATGAAGAAATCAAAATCACAAAACTGCCTAATGTACAGAGGACTAAAGATATATAATGAAATGCCTGATGTATGATGAAACATATTTAAGTTATATATACATAGTTAAGTTATATCCGTGAGATATAGTTAGTTATTTTATTAGAATAACTAACTCTAGAACTAACTAACTAGAATTCTATAGTTACTATCATACATTGTCTTGGTAATTACTGTCTGTATCTGTGTTATCTTATTTGTTATTGTTTTTAACTTTTTTAAGCCCACCTAGAATCGAAATTGGCCACATTTACATTTAGCTTCTAAAAGAGTTTACCGCTCTGCTGAAATGAGTTCGCCAAAATAAGTGTAATTGAAATCTAAATCCGAAAGGAAGATATTAAATAAAATTCAGTTTTTTTATCAAAACAAACCTTGTATTCCAAACGCGCAAATATAATGTTTATTTAATTTCTGGCAAGGCAAAAAACCAATCTATCAAATTTTGATCTCAGCAATTTGTTTCGAACGTCATAAAAATAACGTTATATAAATATTCAAGAGACATATCAGATAATTCGGTTCACCCAGAAGAGTGCGCACGATAAAATATATGACACTCGTTTATCAAACAGATGAAAAGATAACTTTTACTCACCGGTGACTGGTTACTTTAACTGGGGTAACTAGGTACCCCACGCTGGAAAGTTAATATTAGAGGAAGGCGTGAAACGACGAAATGACTTCCGTCAAAACTGTCAGCGACTACTGTGGATTTAGAATCAGAGGAAAGTTTAGGATTTCAAGGAACTTTTAAGACAGTGATGCACTACCTTTTTAAGATTAGGAACAATTTCTCGGTCACAATCGTCAAAGTTCAAGACAAAATTTGGCTTCGACGATAGGTCGTAGGTTAGAAATCTACATGAAATAACTTTTTTCTACTTTTTAAAACAGACGAAAAATAAACTACCTAACTTTTTATTAAAATTATTAAACTCTAAGTACGATTGTTGTGAATTGCATTTAATAAATCAACATCTACCAACACGAACAACTAGGCAAACAATAACATTTTGTATACATACATCTCATTCCAATTATAGTTTGCATTCCCCAATACAATGTTTTCATAGTCTTGGTAACAAATACTTGATAATAATTTGAACTTGGCAAACTTCAAACGCAGTATGTGCCAACTATTTCTACCTATTTCATAAACTATCGGAAATACCAATTTTAAACATTTTCAGCCTTACTAAAAAAAAACACTCCGCGGCCGTTAAACGGTGTTTCTGTAGCACGTTGTGTAAAGTCTGTACATTTCGTTTTTTCAAATTCTTACTAAACAAAATATAGGGTTTTGATCTGACAACGTCGCCATTTTACCAGCCTTACTAATAAACTTTGTGAAAAATTTGTACAATGGTCAAACAACCATGTATGAAGAATCCTTACTAATTAAGAACTGACAAAAAATTGTTCATGGAAAGATATGTCCATTGCTTACAAGGCCAAGGAGGGTAGTTTATCTGTTGTATATATTTGTTCCATTTGTAATTTTCAGGGATTTCGAATTTTTTTTTTAATGTCCTATATATTTATTATTTTTTGAGATGTCGTAAAAACAAATACCATTTTAGAACCAAAATTTAATTACCTTTAAGATTTTCATATCTAAAATATACTTAAATGTTTAAAAACTGTAGTATTTTAAGTTTCAAACATCAAGTTGAAAAAAAAACTCACTTACCCCAAACACTTTCTATTAAAACATTGAAATATTTGGAAAAATTCAAAATTCAAAAACCACAGTCCTTTTATTTAATGATTTTAAAATAAATCTGTCACCTCACTTTTTACTCCTTCAAACAATAAAAAAATCTTGAAATTCGCTTTTCATTTCCAAAAATTTACAATAAAAAACTCACGTTTGAATACATTGCTTGCACATCTTAAGACATTCATTTCTTTGATACGTTTACTAAAATATGTATTAGACATTTTAGTCACCAAAAAACATCACTTTCAAGAATTTATAATAAAATAAAGATCTTAAAATGCAAATTATTTCTGAACATAACCTATAGAACCATTTTCTGACAGTTTAATTTAGAACACAAGATTTTAGTGCCACAATTTGACTTAAACTAACAAAAAACAACACAAATTAATAGCAAATATATTGAATACATGAATATAAGTGCGAATTAGTCATAAATATTCAAATCATTAACGAAAACATCATATTAATCACATACAAAATCGCGACCGACTAACTTCTGCATTCGCGGCTATTTTTTTCAGCGGTAAAGCAATGCGCAGGCGCATCAATCACACCACCTAGCGGATTATTATGAAAACTCCAATTTACAAGTAAAATTTCCAGCGTTGCCACATTTAAAACACCGTTTAACGGCCGCGGAGTGTTTTTTTTTTAGTAAGGCCGATACAATATTACTAGCTGATACCCGGCATGCGTTGCAATGCCACTTAAATAAATAAATTGTTTCTCCCTGCGTGTCCTTTACCATTCGTCGCGTTCCCCTTCCGCCACCTCTTCCACTTCCGCGATTCATTCCCCTTCCGCCTTTTACTTTCACCTTCTCCCTCCGCTCCCCCGCTGTCCTCCATCTCGCGACCCCCTCAAGCATTCCCTTCCACCTTTTCCGCCTTCCCCCCCCCCCCCCTTTTTCCCCTCTTTAATTCCTCCCCGCCCCTCCCGGATTCCCCTCCCCCTCACGACTTTTTCCCTGCCGCTAAACTCTTCGACCTATTTTATATTTTTTATGCAACTTTCATAAAGCCAGAACTCGCGGTATGAAATATACGCAGTATAAATAGACCTATTCTCATACCTACCAAATATATTGAAAAAAATCATAAAAATCGGTCCAGCTGTTTCGGAGGAGGGCGACCACAAACACGTGTCACGAGATTTTTATATATAAGATTACGCTAACATCTATCTTACAAAGTGGATCCACGTACCAGTTACAAGCGGTAATGCTGCCATCTAATTTTCAAATTGAACAACTGTTTATGTTTTCATAAAATAATATATTTATATTCTATGTTACCTATATGTCAGCTCTTACATTTTACGATAACTATGGTTTCTAATATTTTATGTCATTGAAATTTGGCAATTAAAATAGAAAACATGTAAACATTATACGTAAAATCTATATGGATGGCGACAAATGTTAAGATAGACCACGGGTTGCGCATCCCCGTTTTATGAAATAATACTGTGACTTCTCCGAGGGGAAGTCTTGTTAATCTCATCGGCGACGATCCCCTTTCTGGCACTTTGACGGGAAGTTTGATCCCTGATGTATTCGATACTTCAGACTGGAAAAAATTAACTGTTTTATGAGGCCGTGATTAAATTCAGCTGCCGGCGCTCGGAAGATGAATGATTGCACGTGACAAATTATTTATTCTTGGTCTTCCTGCCTTACGCAGTGCGCACGTGGAACTTTTTGGGTGGCGCATAATTAATTATTTAAATCACGGAGACTTTTATCGAAAGATTTCTTGGAATCTGATAGTTTTTTTATGCAAACCGTGTACCTACATCATTTTATACGTCTTAAATATTGACGTGATGTAAATTGTAATTGAAGAAATTTTCCCCTTTTTATTAGAATGCATAAATATTTAATGTATTATTTGGACAATAATTTTTTTTTTCAAAATTGTCCTGGCGATAGCGATGCGATGGTTTGGTTAATGCCAAATTGGCATGTTATAACATTTGACAGCCTACATAATATGCATAATAATAATAATAATAATAATAACAAAGCATTTGTATAGCGCAGTTTTGTGATGTTTCACTTCAAGTGCGCTTAACTATAACAAAATTTAAAAATAATCCTACAGTGCTCCTTAAAGTCCTTACAAAGTATTAAAAAGTAATTTTAAATAAATAATATACAGTACACGAGTATACAAGGGAACAAAATTAACAATAAGAGTGATGTTATAGCATAGGATAATATTAGTAAAAAGTAACGGTGCTATTATAGCACAGGACAAAATAAATACATTAAAACTAAAATATAACAATAGTAATATAATAAATTAAATAGTAATAAATTAAATATAATAATATAATAAATTAAATAGTAACAAAATCTCCTCTCACCCTTCGTTATGATTAAAATCAGGAATACAAACATAACAAAAGTACAGAAATGATTGTAAATGGCCGTTATATCATTCGACAAAAGCTAATTTTGAATTTTTTATTTCAATATTTTCTATCGCTCCGACTGCAAATAGTTATCTTATTTGGTAATTATGGTGAATCAAAGGGTATTTTTCTAAAAAATATTCGTACTAAGCGTGCCCGGCGATTTCGAAAGATTACCAAATGCTTATTTATTTTTATTATTTTTTTTTTTCAAAAGGAGCAAACACATTGTGACTTAACATTTTAAATAAATGAAAAGAAAAGGAAAAAATTCGGTACTTGGGAAACACTCCGAAAAAATAAGTTGAATTATTTTTATACTAACTTTGGGCTGGAAAATCCGAATCTGAAGGAATTAGGTTGGGGAGGTCAATATCAACTGAGTTACAGGACTTTAAAGTTTCGTACACAGGAACAAATCCGCAATGCATTTTTGACATATTGTACTGAAAAGTCAAAGTGATTCAATGATGCCAACCTCAGAAAATTGCAAAGTGTTGCCATTAAGCAATAATATGCTAGGTTTGTGTAACATGGTTTGTGATACAAAAGGATGTTCCCCCTTTATAGCGCCTGCTCACGTCAAGGCAAGAAAAACATCCCAGTTTTCAAGTAGTTAAGCGGCTACGCTAGGTTTGTGTAACATAGTTTGTGATAAAAAAGTGATTAACACATTCTATTCACATAATAACATTGATATTATTGCTTAATGGCAACACTTTGCAATTTTCTGAGGTTGGCATCATTGAATCACTTTGACTTCTTCAGTACAATATGTCAAAAATGCATTGCGGATTTGTTCCTGTGTACGAAACTTTAAAGTCCTGTAACTCAGTTGATATTGACCTCCCGAACCTAATTCCTTCAGATTCGGATTTTCCAGCCCAAAGTTAGTATAAAAATAATTCAACTTATTTTTTCGGAGTGTTTCCCAAGAACCGAACTTTACCCAAAGAAAATACTTTTTTTTAAGTCACATTATTTTTAAATTAAATTAAAACAAGTTACTTTGTATAAAACCACTTTTATATAATCACAATTACCTACATATTTCAAAACCGATGGTTTCTTCGTCAGGGTAGTAATGTCATTACTACCCTGACGAAGAAACCATCGGTTTTGAAACATGTAGGTAATTGTGATTATATAAAAGTGGTTTTATACAAAGTAATTGGTTTTAATTTAATTCAAAATGACGCCACAAAGTGATTTTGCGAAGTTTGAAGAAGGACTTTAATTCCCGAATCGTTTTTAAAAGTATGATCTTTATCAATTAAATGATCTGCGAACTCCGAAAAACCTGAACTAGTTACGCATCTTAAGTGTTCTTTTGTTCTAATTTTTACATTACGTGATGTTTGTCCAATGTAGAAGGCTGGACAATCATTACAACTAAGTTTATAAATACCCGAGTGGCTTAAAAAATCCTCTTTGTCTTTAGCGTTTATTAAATTTTTTGTTATTAGTATAATAGGCTGGTTTAATTTCTGGTGGGAATTTAATTACGCATGAAGTGGAAAGGTTATTAATATATAAAATCCTTCGCCATTGGTGGTTGAGATTGTTATTGTTACTAGGTGGTGGACTATTGTAAATGTATTTATTTATGGAAATCGATCTTCATTTTTTTCTTAATCGAGCTTATTTAATATTCTGCGAAAAAACGTTTTATGTCTCGCTCGCTAAAGGAAGCCAAACAACTATTTGCACAAGTTAATACACGACATATAATACCAATACATAAACACTATTTCCATAAATCACCAACTTTCCGAGGAGGCGAAACAAATGTGTCTTGTTATTTGTTATTAGTACAAGTTAAACAGATATCGGATAGACTAGATCTCTTAATCATTTATACGCTCCTGGCAATCTGTGATACCTTATAAGGGCGCTGCATGATTTTGGGATAAACGTAGGTGGTCTCCAAGGTTCAACTATAAACCTGAACGCAATACCAACTCTAAACTAAGTTAACCCTCAGGCCTCGACCATATTTGGTCGGAGGGAAAAATATTTCGATTTACAATAAATTCCAAATAAATGGCATATTTCTGAACATATTCGAAATTTAAAAACTGTTTCAAAAAGGTGATAAAATATCGTTTCAAATTTTATAAATCAAAATAAATATATAATTGTTTAAATATAAAAATTTTGGATTCAAAGTTTTCAAAATTGCTCACTTTACGTTTTTTTTAAATTAAAATTACTGTTTAAAGAAAAAAAATTAAAAACATTACACATTTTTTTTTAGAGAAAAATTATTGTTATCCAACATTTTTGGCGTTCCATGTAAAAATAATTAATGAAAAAATCCCAAAGATTAATTTTTTTTCAAATTGCGATCCGAAACTTTGGTATTATAAAGGTCTACAATTTGCTTCTTTTGTGGTTAACTTTTATATTTGAATATAAAGACTGGTGTTTTTCTTTCTAACACCATTCATATCATATTTCTTATTGTGATAATAAGGTAGACACAACGATTTCTATGAAACCTGTGTTAGTTATTTCGAAAATCCGAACAAATAGACCTGACTCGACGGGTTAAATATTCTCTACCATGTAATATAATACGATCCTTTGTTTATGGGATGCCACTGTGTAAAAGAAAAGTTATTCAATACCCGTAAATAAAGAAATGATTACAGATTTCATGGATTACTCATAAATATGAAATAAATAAACTTTCACGTGGGAGGGACGAAGCTCAGGGGGAATAATATCGTTCGATATCATGTTTGGGTGACAGCGTATGTTATTATGGCAATTGAACATACATGCAAGATGATTTTTACGATCATGGCCTTTCTGTTCTAGGCTATCATTTACACGGATATAAATCTTTAATTAATATAATTCTTTTAAAACGTTATCATAAAATGTGTGTCACGTGTAACGAACATAATATTATATCGACACACAGAATTTTAAGGCCTTCTCACAACAAGAGGGTAACACATAAAACCTTCAAACCATTTGTTCGTTGAAATAATGTGGAGATATTTCAACTTGGGTGATCATTTTGTTTTAGAGTGACAGAATAGACGAATGGAGTTGTGAATTTACATAAAACAATAAAAGTAGTTCATTAAAAACTAATACAAAACTTTGATTTGTCGCAGGTGGGAAAAAGAAGTGGGAGAAGACTGTGTAGTAATGTTTCGGCACCAGTAGTCATCGTCAAACATCTAATGATTCTGAATGAAGTCTAGGTGACTTTAAAAGGCACTAAGCTAATGTCATATTAATAAGGTGAAACATTGGAGATACTCGTATTTTCACAACATGTACAGGAAAGCCATATGGTCTCAATTTACATACAGGAGCTACGCGGATCATCTATGAATTAATAAAAAATCTACCCATAATAAAAATAAAGTTTTTTTACTGTACTATGTAGATACTATTTTAATGTACTTTCAATTTCTCTCTTTGGCCAACTAACAGCAGATTTCAGAGGAATGCGTATGCGTGTGCGTATATCTGTGAGTGCCACCAAAAAATTACAGAATTTATTGTGATTGGCAACTATCTGTCGAGTTTCGTTTGCACTTCAAATATTTGCATTCATTTAAGAAAACAATTTCGAAATTTAAATTAATGTATTCGTAATAAGGAGGGTATTACCAGAGAATACCGGAAATTAGTCCTTTTTAAATCAAATTCTACACGTATTGACTCTTTTTTACAAAAAAACATAAATTGATTTTGAAAGATTGTTATTTTATCTGGTACCCGCAGTTTTAAAATTTATAAGTTTACTTTTAATGTACTAAGGTTATACCGTTGGTCGTTGGCAGATTTGTTCAATTTTCAAACGATAAATTCTATTAAACAATACAAATTTCAAATCATATAAATTATACAACTAAATAAATCAATACATAATCTAGTAAATACAGTTTTCAGAATTTTAATTTTAGTTAAATCAAAAAATAAATCCGAGAAAAATACCTCAGTTTTTCTATTTATTTGAGGTCTTACAAACTAAAATATTTAAAAAAAAAATTTACACACTTATTAGACATTGTTCAAAAATCATAAATAGTTATGATCAAAAAATACTTACAAGACGTACACGATATTTAATAATTTATTAGAGTGTGTTTTGCGCATTTTTATTGCTTACTTGAATGTAGATATATATTAAAGCAAGTCTTGAATGAAATAAATCCATATAAAATTTTTGAATAATCGATCTTTCTCATTGAAACCTCCCTGTACATTGCAAGCATTTTGAACTTTTATTCTCAGCCGCTGGTCAATCGCTCTTAACTTGTGGCTCACCATAATTTACAATAAAAAAATTATAAATTTGTTTTAGACCTCTTTAAATTTTAATTAAACTCTACCGGTATAATAATTTTTCTTCACTTACTTCGTATAAAAAAAAATTGCCTTCCTATATTTAACCCGCGTTCTGTACTGACAACAACTTAGGTAAATTATGGAAAAATACTAAGATAGAGATCATAAATTAAGCCACTCAGGCATTTACCAACTATGTTGCAATGATTGTCCATCGTTCTACATAGGTAAGAAAACCACAAATGTAAATATTAGAATGACGTTGATTTGAGATGTTTAGAAAACAATAATTTTTCGGAGTTTGCCAAACATCTTATATTCACCAATCATACTTTTAATCGGGACACAGGGGTTGAAATTCTTCACCGTAATAATAAAAGCAAAAAAATAGATAACTTTGATGCAAGAGAAATTTTAAAAAACCCTAAATAATAACGCTAGTATATTGAATAACCGAATTAATTTATCGTTTAGTACCATTCTAGATATATTTCCAATAAACCGATTGGTTATTGCCGGAATTGCCGCAATTACACTTTCCCCTTTGTTAACCTCCCACTTTAACACCTAATTTTTTTGTGTATATCTATCAATATTTTGTATCACAGGTTAGTTTTAATATTCTCCTGATGAAGGAAGGGTTCGGGAAACAGGTACAGTTTAATTAAAATTTAAAGTGGTCTAAAACAAATTAATGTATTTAAAAATTAGCATTTAATGATAAATGTTCTGAAGGTTAGTGAAATAGCTGACTTATTGCGATAAACGTAATTTATTGTGGTTGTTTCTAATTTATTTTACTTGATTATTAATAATATTTATATACTGAATAATAGAATAAATATCGTTTTGTTTTTGAAGAGTTTTTTAATGCATTAATAATGCATAAATGTACAATGCAAAATAAAACATTCCAAAAAGATTATTTTTTTACTAATTGTTAAAGCGCCTGGAATGCTGAGTGGTTTTTTTCAAACAAAACTTAAATTTGGATTTGAGGCCAAAATATACAAACAAACTTAGTAATATTTTTTTAAACGAAAGGTATAGCTAATATTATAAATAAATTATGATGCAAATTTTAGCGGCAAATTTGTAATTATAGGCAAGTTAATGAGAGTAAAGGGGCGAGGGTGAAAGGGAAGGGGGAACGGGGAGAAGGTGAAAGGAGAACGTGTGAGAGGAAGAGAAAGAGGAGGCGGAAGGGGAAAGGGTCAATGGGAAATGACATGAAGGGAGAAACAATTTATTTATTAAGTGGCATTGTATTAGCTAGTATTTTATGATTTAGAACACCAATAAATAAAGTTGGTTTTAAATGCGTACTAAAAATGTGCTATAATACCATTGGACTTAAAAAGAATATTCAGGTTGGATTCAAATTTAAATTTGTAAGAAAAACACCATCCAGCCGTTCCACTTAAGGCTCAAGAAATATAAAAACAAAAACTTTTTTCTATACCTACACCATGTCTTACGGGTCTAACGATGCATATTTTGCAATAAAATAGCAGATAAAACAAATATTTGTTATTTTCCAATCACAAGACCCAGAGAAGCAGAATTTAAGCTCACGCTAGTGTTTTATAGCAATTAAACACCCCGTCTCAGAGAAGTTCCTACACCTCCGAGTAATTTGCGATTCTGCCAACGATCGCACATGTGCAATAAATAAACAATAAGCAAAACCAAAGGAGAGCGGCTTTGTTTTGTTAAGCATTTGCACCTAAGTACTAAGTACCAGTCTGGGTTTCCACTGGCCTGATTGCACCGAGGTGTGGGCTTGTGCCTGGCGCTGGATGCATTGAACAATGTACAAGGGCCAGTCAATAAGTAATGCCTCCTATTTTTGATCAAGTATTTAAAATGCAATTACACAGGTTGAAAACAACACTTTGACGATTAATTTAACTGTTTTCAATATAAATCCGTCCACTTCCACAGTTTCGGTCCATTTGTTAACAAGATCGTGTATTCCTTTTTTTATAGTGAATACCTCACAAGAGTCCCAACTGCTCCCGTCTGGAGCCAGTGAGACTATGGCATCCCCATTTGGGGTATGTTATGAGGCTGAAGGTAAGTGGAGAAGGGAAGGAGACGAGGAAGAGGAAGTAGTGGGGAGGGGAAGGAGATGGGGAAAAAGGAGGTAGGGAAGTACCTGGCTCTTCAGATCTAGTCACTAAACACTGCTAAAGCCATTTCAAGCGACGTTTCAATTCTGAATGGTGGTCTTACACCAGGGCGATACTAAGAGAATCTTCCACTGTAGAACGTGCCGCAAATATACTATTTATTATTTTAAATAATTAATTGTGAAATAACACAAATCAATAAAATAAAATTTATGTTCGCACGCCGGGTTCGAACCCGCAGCCTTCGGAATGGGAGTCTAACGCCCTATCGCTGGACTATGCCTCCGCATTTTCAAAGTGAATCTAACAATGAGCTTCACAACACACATCCTTTACTGAGGCAGAGAATATGTCGTAATTCATCTGTCGTTATCCGGCGGTCACTACGAATGATGTCATAGACTCGCTGAATATTTCGTGTAGTCACTGCAGTCAACTGCCTACCGCTCCGTTTTTTTTGTAAGCCAACAGTGTTTGTCTTTCAGCTTCGTCACAGCGACGAACCCATCAACTAACAGTGCTAATGTTCATTGTTGCATCACCGTACACATTTTTCAGTCTTTCACGATTGCGAATGGGCGTTTCACCTTTTGCATTCAAGAATTCAGTTTCAGAACACTGTCTGATACGAATGTCAATGTAGGCCATTTTGCAAGCGACTGCAGTGCTTCCACCTTGACGCGGAAAGTAAATACTGCGATAGATTGTAGAAGAAGGTTGGAGGAATAGCGCCAAAACTCATTTTTTTCTATTATCTAACTTTATTTAAGTAGAATAAAATAGGAGGCATTAGATTTTGACTGACCCTCGTACATGCATGTACAGTTTGCAGCACTATGGGCATCAATGCAGCGGTTCCTCTGTACCCACAGTGTTTATATTAAGTGCAACAAAAAGCTCAGAGATAGTGAAAAGGTATCATGATTACAACGAGATTATTTAATGCATTTAATTCAATTCTCTAAATTTTGGTACTTGCTGGGTGGATATTAACTGGTTCGGCAGTGGAACAAGCTCTTAAATCGACTGCGGTTCTGGAAAATCCTTCAAGCCACAAAATGAAAACTTTACAGTAGACGACGATAAAAACGAATATTTACAAATTCGTAAAACTAATTTTAAATCTTGAATTTTATATAAAGTAAACACATGTTTTGATGTAGCTTTGGAGACACTGCTGAAAATCTGCTGCATTCCAGTGCTGCTGAATAGTAACCTTTTCAAGAACAAAATGTGTAAAATTTGTAAACAATCCATTGATGAATAAACGTTTTTTATTATTATTACTAGAACCAGTTTATAGTAGGAGAGATTTCGGTGATACATTGTCTGTTACTGAAAAACCAATAATCCTAAATGCTGGTTACAATTATATGAAAACAAACAATTTTTAAGACCAGTTGGTGCTGCGAAAGAAAACTGTTTTCATATTTTTTACTCTGCATTACAATATAAATAGATCGGCGTAGTAGTAAACGATTTAACGAGTTTTGTTTCGCAGTGATATAATATCGAAAGAGAATGAACATATTTTAACGGAGAAAGTAGTAGGGAATGAATATGTAAGGAAATATGCTTTTCTCGCATTCATTTATGTGTTTTGTCCATTGTTTCATTGTATAAAAACTTAGGAAAACAGACGCCATGTTGTAAAATAAATTAACAATTCTCTTTTATACATTTTGCTTTCCCCTTCAATATTGTTATTGGTCATTGGTTCAATGGTGGAAGAAAGGAACGCAACAATTCATTGAATTTCAAAGTTAGTTTTCGAGTTTTGTGAAGGTCCTATTCAAGTTGTTGTATCATTATTGACCAGGTAATTGAAATGTAAGAGAACTTGAATAGCCACTGGAGCGACAGAGCAATTGAAAACTTTTTCTCCAAATGCTTAAGGAAATTTTTGCGCCCACATTAAAAAAAATCATACCTCCGAATTTAAATATGTAGACATTGTAGACATACATTATATACAATTATAGTTCTATACAATTATAGTTCTATATAGCAAATGAATTCACCTATCTATTGTCTATTATCACATATTCGTAGGATTTATAAAAAAATATTATAAAATCGTTAAATTTAAAACATTTACAGAATCTAGAGAATATTTGCCACATTGTGGGAGCAAAGCAATCCGAGGCTTTGAAAATAGAGTCATAATGTGGCAAAAAGCCTTCGAGTGGATAGATCTTTCACAAAAATAGTAAATTAACTTTAAAAATTGATGATGACCGAAATTAAGGTTTGAATCTAGGTCAGAACTTAATATAAGATTTTGAATAAATAGTTTGATATTATTAAGTTAGATGGCTGGCTCCTTTCATCCCTCCCAACAGAACTGAAATTAATATATTGTTTTTTGTAAAGCTAATTATTATTGGTCTCTTTTGCATCAAACCTCCTAGAAAGAAACACATTTCAGTTCCGTTGGGGGGAATTTAAACTCCTTGGGTTGTATTATTTCGGTGCCAATAAAATTTAATACTTGTTCGATAAAAATAAAGTGTATTATTAAAAGAATCTTCTTTCCAATCTTTGAGTGAATCCTAAAACATTACAGATGAATTTTTCAAATTCTGTGAATAATTTCAAAATAATATTTAAATGGAATTGAGTTCAGATTAAGAGTTAAAATGTTGAATGGAGAGAAGGCAATTTTTATCTATCTAAGATTATGTAGAAAAAATACATTTGATAACCAAAAAAATGTGATCAAGAATAAAATTTGTTTTGTTAAATATCTTGTACGTGTGTTGCCGATGAATATCGTTCTAGAAAGGCGTGGAAGGGGAAATAATGGAGAAGAGTGTCGGAAAGTGCAATCTGCAATCACCGAGCTCTCTAGCAATAATTGAAATGTAAATTATCCGAGTGTGAATCACAGCTTAGCGGACCACCGCGTGGGAGGCTGCCGGGAGATAAATGTCTCCGGTTCGAGGATTGCGTATGATCAATGGCATCTAATTATCGGGTGTATCTAACGCTTAACGCTTGTTCGAAATGCCCCTGGCCAAAGTACGTCTCAAAGGCACGAAGAAAATTGCAAAATTGTTTGTAAATTGTTTTCCAAAGAACACAGATAGTCTAAGGGCAATGATTGTAGAAAACAAGCTTGCAGTATACACAAGAAAAAAATTGTGTGTAAATACAAAGGTAGAAAAGAGTTGCAGGCATTTGGATTCAATTCTTAAATAGTAAGGTCTATTACTCGTGAAATGGTTTCTCCTTCATATCTTTTTTTCTTGAGAAGTTATCTAGAGTTCTGCTAGTAAATAATAGGGCAGACCTCACTTTTTCAGTTTTTCCGATTCTTGGAAGCTACGATCGATCCCAAAACCGCGGTTACCCGCCTTGTTTGTGGAAGAACTCCATTTCTTTTTCCCAATAAAGGGGATCATTACTGTCATTACATTATATTTAACAAAAAAACGTAATACACAATACCATTACCAGCATGATAGCCGACCTGCAGGTAGTTCAAAACCGAGCTCTCAGAAATGTTCATGGACTTCCATGGGACACTCATGTCAGGGACATCTATTCAGTTTCCGGTATCCTTCCAATCACAATCCTTCCTAAACATGAAATCACAAGCACCATCCTACAAATTACCCAACAATCAACTCATACTAACACCAAGCCAATTTACAATCAAGACATCCACAACCACAATACTCGAAATAACAATAAAATCCGCATTCCTCAAACACACACCACAAAATATGGGATAAAATCTCTGAACTATATTGCCTATACACTATATAATTCGCTTCCAGATATGTACAAAAACATCCAGCATAATAAAAAATTGCAAAGCAATGCTTTAAAAGAATATTTTTTAACTACATTTAAAAATGAAAATATGTAATCATCTTGTCATTTTTTGTTCTATCTTATATCCTCGTATCAGTTTTTCCCTCTCTTTACTTGTTTTCTCTTGTTGTTTGTTCTACTTAACCTGTCTTTATTTTTATTTTTATGCTGTACTGAATGTAAAACTTATATTATGATATCAAAATACCTTTGTAAAATTGTAACTACTACCTCCTACCTATGAATTGTAAGTTCTTCCTGTCCTAAAATGAGTTTTGAAACTCATCGGGATTGCTATAGCAAGAAATAAAAACAATGAAAAAATAACTAACATTATACTGTACAACCGTGCCTCATAATATTGTTTGCTGATTTTATTTATTTTTCTTTACCGCCTCTATATATTTTATTTTATTACATCATTTAATTTTATTTTCTTCAAATTTATTATTTCATATTTTATTGAATTTTATTAAAATGTAAAATGGGGACTTCAGCACGGGTGAGGCCCACATTATGAAATAATGTTTTAAAATGTAAAGTTATCAAATAAAAATAATAATGAACAAAGGTTTTCGCTTTTTTTCAAAATTTGTATTGCAGGGAATACGACACCGAATTTCCAGAAATATAATAAATGTCAAAGCATTACATTGTATGCATAAATATGATCAAATTCGTCTATGGCACAGACTCTATGCTAATGGGAATCTCATTGATAGTAAAACTTCGCTTTAGTATTGCCTCATTTATATTTGAATAAAGACATGGCATTAATTTACCGTTTGGTATGTAAATATTAGAAGTGTTGGAATCCGCATAAAATTTGCGTGTCATCTCTGCAGTGCCCTCAATAGTTTTTTTTTACAATTACCTTTTTTTTTTAAATGCCATTTTTTTCTCCTTTTTTTACGATCGTCTCTCTATATAATTAAGTCTTGCAAAATAATTTTGCTTACCTACAACTCGAGAATATTCCATTAATATCTGGAGCCGAGTAATTTATTAAAACTTTCAAATTAATATACATACTATTTTTATATTTTCGTCTGACAGTTGAATTTTCTATTCAATTATTAAATCGTTTGTGACATCTTTGAAACATTAACAGGTTTAAACTTCAATAATTTAATCCAAATAACTGAATACGTTTGTTAACTCCGAGCAGAGAAAACAACTTTGGTAAGGCTCTCGACTAGTTATCGGTGTTGTGCTATTTCACAAATTAATCATTTATAAATAATATAAGGGACATAAACAATAAGCTAGAGGAACGACAATTGAGATGGTATGGTCACATAAAACGGAGACCACCAGACCACACAGTGAAGCAGGCAATGTCTATGGAGCTTCATCGACAGTCATCCAGAGGAAGACCAAAGAACTCCTGGATGACTCAATGCTCCAAAATCCTAAGTAGAAACGGCCTGGAAGAGAGCGATACCCAGAACCGAAGAAGCTACAACCTGAGAACGAGTAGAGCCGACCCCAACAGCCTTCCTAGGCAATGAGTTGGGACAGTGCAAGGAAGAAGAAGAAGATAAGGGGTATTTGCGGTACGTTCCTTACTGTTACTATCGCCCGGGTGTAAGACCATCACAAATGGCATTAGCCGTGTTTGGTGACTAGATCTGAACAGCTTCTTCCTCTAAGTAACTTAACCCTATCTCCTTCTCATCCATCCACAACATAAGCGCCGGACGATTGGAAGCAGTTGATCACAACCTCAAGTTAAGTAGTGCATTCAAAGAATATTTCCTATTTTCAACAAGCTAACATTAATATTTCATTCGAACCCTCCTCATACGCTTTCTGCCTCCCTGATCGTTTTAATCCATTTTACCTTGACTTTAAATATTTTTGTATTAAAAATATATATATATGCATATATATTTTTTTTTTATAGAGAAACCTCACAAGAGTCCCAACTGCTCCCTTCTGGAGCCAGTGAGACTATGGCATCCCCAATTGGAGTATGTTGTGAGGCCGAAGGATTAGATCAACTAAATGAAACAAATTACTTTGTGTAAACCACTATGTTATAATATCTACATTCTACATGTTTCAAAACCGATGGTTTCTTCGTCAGGATAATAACATGAAAAAAAAACAACAAAATAAATAAACAAGTATAAACCAAATGAACAATAGACACAATTATTATAGGTAGTGTTTAATTACTAATTAATTGTGGTTTACACAAAGTAATCGGTTTCATTTAATTAAAATGATGCTACACAGTAATTATACGAAAATTGAAGAAATATATTTGATCGTTTACTATCCACCTTTAAAATCTTTGACAAAATAATAATGTCAGGATTTCAAACAGTTCCCTGTGTCACACTTCATTTTTAACGATCTAACTGAGCAATTGAATTTTTTGTCAGCTGTCATAGTTTCCTGGAGGAGTTGAAATCGTAGGGGCGGATTCTAGGGCGGGCTTCTTGCTCCACAAACTTCGCTTCTTCCACCCACCTTGCCGGAGTGAGAGGTAAAAAATATCTGAACTTAGCAGGGCTGATCACTGAGCCGGCTATGTCTTGCATGCTGTAGGAACTAAACAGTGCATGAGCTAAACGCTGTTGTGTATGCATATTATTTGATACCGTCGTCACTAGGGCTTACAATGGTAAATTAACAGTATTTTAATAAACCGATTGACCATTTTTAAACGTGTCCCAACCGAAGTAGATATGGGAAATATGACCAAAATGAAATAATGCTTATGTTTTAATGTGTAATTCGGTACTCTTCTTCAGTACTTCGATACAGATTTTTGTGAAATAAGTTGTATTCTTCGTTATAATAATGAGAATTGTATAAATTGTAGAGTACCGTTTTTTGTAAAAAAACACCTCAAGAGGCTTTAGAATTTATTACGAGTTCTTAGGTTCTATATAATTTTATTCTTTACAGATACAGAAAACGTTCTTACCTATCAGGTCATTTCAGATAAACACACTTTTAAAATAATGTTTTTTCTTGGAGAAGATACGAATTTGCACGCAGAAAACTGCTACATTTAACACACTGGCCATTGCATGATCTTTCTTTTTTTTTTTTTGTACATTAGTTCAACACAGGAGGCCCTGTGGTAAAAATTTCCCTCAGGGCCTATGTCATCATTGAAGTACGCTGTGTCGATGGTCTTTTAAGGGAAAGGAAAGAGACGAAGTCCTGGGAAGGAAAAAGGTTTGAGGGGTGGGTACAAAAAATCTAGGGATCGATATGTCCAGGAGTGATGTCCAGGAGTGGTGCAAGCTGATGGGTCAAAAGGATCCGGATGGAGAGATCAAAAGGTCTCCCTCAATCAGTTTCTCCCGATCCGGCCCGCCACGCAGTTGGTGAGCAGACGCATCCGCCGCCAAGTCCCGGACAAACCTAACCCCATGAACCCGGTCACCCCTGCTAAGTCATCAAACATAGCGAACCACTTGGGGGTGACCTATGGTAGGGGTGTTGGTTGTCCAATAAATGGTTCCCGGGGCGGCGGTACTTATACCCGCCTCAAAAATTGAAACCAAGAAAAAAATGTTATCCTCCATTACTGTTGATATTACAATTATGAGAAGATTAGTGGCAAAAGTGGAGTTTTTTTTATTTTTTTTTTATTATTTATTAACCAAAAAATACATGTTATGTACATTCTTTTAGGTATATGCCACCTCACTAGGCTGAGCCTGTTCCGATTTGTTGATATTTATTTTGAAAGACTGGAGTTTTTAGTTGTCATTTAGTTGTAGTAACTGGAGAATTTTTGTGAAATAATCTTAAAAAGCTTACAAGTTCTTAAGTGGTTACATTTTTACACGATTATTAGATATTTACAATGAAGCGGGCTGCGATTGTGAAGGATAGAAGAGGTTTTTGACTTTTTGAATACGAAATGTGAAATGTGTGTTTTAAGTTTAGCTTAATATTGATTGATCGACTGACTGATTGCCCATAGTGACTTTTAAAAAATAACATGTATAAAAGATTTTTGTAAAATCGACGACGAACAAGTTTCTAACAGTGTTGTGCAGAAAATGACATACTAGGAATATGGCAAAATTCGACATGGTATTAAAAATACTGCGATTCAGTTTTCGGCTATTTTGATTTTGCCAAATAACCTCTTAACCGGTTTCGGTTTGGCAGCCCTGGTCATAATATTATGACTTATGAGGTACATGACTATGCCAACGCTATATTAAACGGAATTACTATTCATTATAGGCGATTAAGACATATTAGATTATGTGAGATCATCTTAGTACGAATAATACTAGTGTTCAGTTTTAAATAACGTGGGATTATCATTGATATTTGAGGAACGGCGTTTAACGGTAGTTTTACTGGTTCATTGGGTTATTTGTTATTTAACATATTTGGTATTTATTGTGAATTTTTCCACGGTCAGTTCTGCTGTCAATTGAATACAAGTAAGCTTTCTTAATTTTACTAATTAAGGTCACATCAGCCTTGAATTCTAGGATTCATTGGAATTCCTGGATATCCACATTTCTCACACGATAATACATGGTTTTACACACATACGCCTCAGGGATCTCATTTCAACAGCATTCAGTCTACTTTCATAATTTCTCTGCCGGTTCAATTGGCTTAACAGGGACTTGTTTGTTGATATATTAATAACTGTTCTTTCAATAAAAAATAAATAAAAAAAATTTAAAAAATACCTATATATATTTTTTTTAAATAATAAAACAAAGTTCCATGTTTAGGTACCAGCACTCCATGGTGAGTACGGAAGTTATTACTAATAATATTACGGATAACAGGGATTCTGAAAAAAAAATCGCCAGATGGCGGTACTAACATTTAACATTTGTTTCGTTTCCTTGTTAATTTGAGGTGTGTTTGCATTCTTCAGAAAATTCTTCCTCGTTAACATCCCCATCTATTCTCGGAATAAGAATGGAATGCGTGGAATTCTCAACACATCTGTGCAGTTTTTATGTTGTGAAATATGATATTGAGGGATCTGCAGTCCCTCTGGAGTATCGGGTAATTCTCGCACCTTTACGGTTATTTTTAGGTTATTTCAAATTTAAAATAACAAAAAAAGATTAAGGCATTAGCGACGTCGCTGTGCTAGAGAAATCTCAAATTTAATAGTTCTGTTGAAATGGGATTTTTTTTTCTCCACATTTCATTTGATTTATGGGACACATGCGGTTGAAAAAATCAATATTACGACAATTTTTTTTTTAAATATTTCTTTATGCCCCGAATATTATAGGAACTTATGTGTCACTTGTCAATTATATTAAATCAATATTAAAATGCAGCAGTCAAATAAGTTCATGTAGACAAACAAAAATATTTAAAAAAAGGTGCTTAATTCATTTTTATTTTTATGTGAATACTGAGTCTTAACTGCTCCCAACCATCTGTAGGCAGTGAGACTATCAGTATCTGATGTGGTATGTTGTGAGGTTGAAGGTATGAGGAGGGGAAGGAAGCATGGAATAGGAAGACGGGAAGTAGCTGGTTAGATCTGGTGACACGGCTAAAACCATTTAAGGTAACTTTTCTATTCTGTGTGAATCGTGGTCTTACACCAAAGGGATACTCACGGATTTAAACCCGCGACCTTCTGATTGGTAGTCAAGATCCTCATCCTTCGATCAGGTAGGCCGTCTTTTATCCTGGTATTGTTTTATAACTTTTGAAGTACTTATTAAACTGATATGTTTACAACACTTAATGTCGGCGTATGCTGGGAGTCAGTCGACGCAGCATGTTCAGAGCAGAATGTGCAGACGATGCAGGAGTCAGTGACTAACGTATGCTGGAACATGTGCAGGCGACGCAGGCCGCAGGCGACATACTTCAGTTCGGATCAGTCGCTCAGTGCTCAGTTCGGCTTGTGAGCGCACGGGCGATGGTCGTTTGCTACGATGTCTCTTGACTTGCACATTTTCTTTCAGCTCTTATGAATTGTCGGGATGTGTTTTTGAGGTATTTGGTATTTAGCTGTGTTGCGCTTCCTACATATTATTATGTTAACATATATACAACTACATCTTAGATACAACGAACTAGTAAAAATAATATTTATTTTATTATTATTACCACACATACAAAAAATACATACATGTAAAAATTATGTATGTATTTGGCCGTATGTGGGCAAGGGCATATTCAATCGAATAACAAAATACGACTTATATACATGGTGTTAAGCATCGTACTTGAGTTACTTTACCCAGTGATTCCTGACATTATTTGAAGTAAAAAACGTATATAAAATTTTGGTCTCCATTGACATTTTTTTTTTTTTTTCTACAAAAACATAGAAATCAGTTGGTATTGGGAAGTTAGGGATGGGGTGCGGGGTTGGTTGGTTACTTGGCTTAGAGACCACTAACGACATGTGGAAGATTTTTTTTTTTTGATTTTGAGGAAAAAGTTTTTGAAAAAAAAAAGATATCTAAAAAGTCACCGGAGACAAAATTTCATTTACATTTATTACTCCAAATAAAGTCACGAATCGCTGGTTAAAGTAACTCAAGTACGATCCTTAACACCCTGTATATGTATAATCTGTTAGCGTTACTTGAAGAAATTATCTTTTAGGGGGTCAACTGTTCGAGGGAGCGATTGGCAAAGGGATCAACTGTCCGGTGGATCAATTATCGACGGGTCGACTGTCAGCGGGCCAATTGTCGTCGGATCAATTTTTGTCATGGAACCTTACTTTACAACACATTACTGTACAAACTTACTGTACACCAGAAATAATCCTTTAGGGGGTCAACTCTCCGAAGGTTCAACTGTCCATGAAATGTGTCAAAACGGGGTTCAACTGTTCTGCGGATCAACTGTTCTGGGGTCATCTTTCGGGGGACAATTGTCGGGGGATCAACTGTCGAGTCACCGGAAAACATGAGTTTTTTGTTTAGCGGATAAATAAACAAAGATACTTATATATACAAAATAAATAAAATGAATTAATTATAAGTTTCTTAGAAGGTATAATAATGTGCACATACCAATAAATATATACGTACAGCATTGAAATGTAAATAGTTCACTTATTTAAATAGTTAATTACAAAGTAGGTACTCTGTTGTGTGTGTAGTAGGTCTTTCACGGCTCTGCTCCACACATTCTGCACTGCACGGCCTGCATCTTATTTTACGCTGATACCCTGTGCGCAGGGAGTGCAGACATTTCCTGCGCTGCACGTGTCTGCCTCTCAGCTTACGTTATTCCATACATTACAAAATCTGCACCTGAACATTCTGCACGAGCTGCGCCGGCTGAATTCTAGCTTACGCTGACCCTTGCCGTTGTTCCCAACTTTTAGATCGATCTGAGTCTGTGATTTGTTTAGTAACGCTCGATTCGCATGTTGGTTGGAAAGTTCGTTGGGAAGAGCGTATTTATGAATTTGAGGAGTGTTGAGCAAAAATTTCAGCTCTTTATTTATTTTAATAGTTAACATAATTTTGAAAGTTTTATATTTTCGGATAACCTGAAATCACACCAAATCTGTGGTTGTCTGTTTTTTATTGTACCATTTGAGAAGGCTCCAGAGGGCAGTTCATTCCAAAAGGCGTTAGTGTTGAGCTCTGAAGAAAATAGTGAAAAATTGAATGTTGGGTGGTAATTTCAAGAGATCCGTGAATTCTTGAACGAAAAGAAAGCTCAAAAATTTATATATATATAAGATAAGGAAGTTAATTTATAACTTTTACCTACCTATATTGAAGTTTCAACAAAATCCTTCACATTTTATTGGAATAGTAAAAAATAAGTCACTACGATAAAATCGGCATTAAATTCAAAATTGTTTAATAGTCCAAATTGAGATAGTGCCGGATTCCCAAAGCCTCCTTCCTGTAAAGTTGACAACCCCGGGCGATAAAAACCATCGATTTTGTAATATTTTTTTGCGCATAACCGTAATTCATGATGGAATTCGGAAAGCGAACATTCCCGCTGAATGCAGTGTAACAAAACAGCAGCTTTTATCTACACGAGACCAATAAACGAAGCTTCCTGAAACTTTGTAAAAAGGTATCAACCAATCAAGTAGTAAATGATAAAACGAAACAGTGATGAAGCAGAACATTAATGAAACATATCATTGATAAAGCAGAAATATAAATAAAGGGATAAAGTAGTACAGCGATAACACACGACGGTGATAAAACAGGTTAGGGATAAAATAGTACAGTGATAAAACAGAAAAGGGGTAAAATAGTACAGTGACAAAACAGAACAGGGATAAATAACATAGTACAGGAATAAAACTGCACATTGACAAAACAGGACAGGGAAAAATTAGTATAGTGATAAACCTGCACAGAGATTTATTTATTTATTAAAAGAAATTTATACATAGTGTAAATACTGTGTTATTTCGCCCGCCATGCTAGGGGATGTCCCTGTGTTATGGCGGGTGAAGTATGCAGATTATATAATTTAAGGTAATGAAGTACGTTTACTGATAATATAATATTTATGATAATGAGGTTTACAGTTAATGCAGCAATGAATTTATGATAATGAAATTTACATATAATACAGTAATTGATGATAATGATGTTTACAGGTAATAAATATAACAAGGAATTTATGACAATGAAATTTACAGATAAAATAATAATTGATAGATGAAGTTTACAGAAAATATAACATTGAATTTATGTTAACGAAGTTTACAGATAATATAATAATTGATGATAGTGTAGTTTACGGATAATATGACAATGAATTTATGGAAATGTGGGTTACAGATAAATAATAATTTATTTATAAGTTACATAGTATGATGGTTGATAAATTGAATTATAATTTACTAGATTACACAAATTAAATAAATTAAATTTAATTAAACAAATTAATTGTTAGATAAAACAGAATAGGGTTAAAATAGTACACTGCACAGAGATAAAACAGAACAGGGATTGAATAGTACAGTGATAAACCACAACCGTGTTAAAACAGGACACGGATAAAATGTTCTGCTGATCACGTTCCGTTTTATCGTGTTATTTATATAAACTTTTAGCTATAATTTATAAGTGATGATACTGGATTTGTGCGGCAAGCTATGAACCCTTCAGATTTCGGGCATATTCTGTCAGGTGGTTAGAATTTTTTTGCTTTGCAATAAAATCAAATAAACGCAATATTTCTGAATGCATTCAAAAACTAAATCTGTTTTGAAAGGTAATCTAATATGCTCAGAAGTTTTAATTTTAGTAATAAAATTTGATTCCTGGAATATTAAATTTATAATTATTTCTTCAATTATTTCTTTCACTTTGTGGCATCATTTTATTTAAATGAAACTCTTTAAATGAAGGTCTTATAGAAATCGTTGTGACTTCCTTACTATCATAGTGAGAAGTCTGATATAAACGGTATTCAAATCTAAAGTTAACCACAAAAAAATTAAAATGGACACCACACACAAACCAAAGTGTCAAATCGCAATTTGAAAAAAAAAATAAACTTTGTGAATTCTTTAAGGTTTTTTTTTTTACCTGAAACGACAAAAAGTGAGGTGGCAGTAAAAATTCATAATTCAGTTGCCTAATGAAATATGTATGTGTTGTATTTATTTTCATTATCAGTAATTTTAGTTTAAAAAAACGTGAAGTGAGCCATTTATGAAATTTTTTAGAGTTTTCATTTAAAAAATTTATAATTAAAAAATTAAATAGTTATTTTAAAAAAAAAATTTGAAACCTATTTGATCACCATTCGAAAACAGTTTTTTTGTTTTCGGATACGTTAACAAATATTCCATTTATTTGGATTTTATTGCAAAGCAGGAATATTTTTAGCATCTGACAAAATACGCTTAATTTTTGAAGGGTTAACATCTGTGACAAATATCAAAAAAGGTTTATTGCATTCATAATTTTTAAACATGCATTATTTTATGGAAAGGAGAAAGGATGGATACCAGGGTTCTGAGAACGTATGGTTCAAGAAAATAATGCATACAAAGAATGACTTTAAATGTTAAATTTGAATGACAAACCGAGACACAAACTAGGTAACAAATACGTTCTCAATGAAAAAGGTAGCTGCCAATAATAAGGAAAAAACATTAGTCGAAGATAATATTGTTAATTTTGTAATTTGAAATATTATTAGGTATAATGACTTTGACAATTACGGTGGTTTTATAATGGATGGCAATGGCTGAATCTAAGACGATAGATCTGGGTTCGAGTCCCAGTTGTGACCGTTATCTTTTATTATTTTTCTGTATCTTGTTCATTTTCGTGTTTTAATTAAGATTATTGTTCTCTTATTCTTCAATGATTTTTATTACATTGATGGGAATAACTTTCAAAAATTAAAAACAGAGAGTTTTTTATGTAGATAATTGAATATTCATTTAGACTATTATAAAAAATTTCCGATTTTATTTAGGTGTTCCATATAAATAAAATCGGATATATTTATCCGAGACACTAAGGGTGTAACAAATACGTTCTCTGAACACTGTATCCAATCAGAAAGGTAGCTGCCGATAATGTGGAAAAAAAACATAGTTGAAGATAATATCTGAAATTAGAAATATTATTATTTGACAATTATTATAAGCAATAACTATTAGCCTGAAAAACTCATCCATATTGAAAAAAACCTCCCGGGAAAAGATACATGCCGCCGACGGGACTTGAACCCGCCTTTGACAATTACGGCGGTTTTATAATGAGTGGCCATGGCTGAATTGGTAGAGCGTACTTGACGGTAAGACGAGAGATCTGGGTTTGAGTCCCAGTCGCAACCGTTTTTTAATTATTTTTCTGTGTCTTGTTCATTTTCGTATTTTAATTTAGATTATTATTGTTATCTTCTTCTTCAATGACAAATAAATGTTCAATTCTGTCCAATTGGATGAAATGAATGACCAAATGGACAAATAGTTTTCCAAATGGACAAAATAAACGTCTAATTGGACAAAAATTATCCAAATTGACAAAATGAATGTCTAATTTTAGATCTTTTTTCTCACCAGACATTAAAGGAGATGATACAACCTACGTGAGCTGGGGCAAATTTGGTCTCCTGTAATCCGGGTTAATAATTATTATGGGTATAATAATTATTTTAACAGTGATGAAAGTTGTATTCAGATATGTGGAACTGTAGAAGCATTTTTACTCGGGTTTAACGGTATGTTGAATCAACTTTTTTAAAAATTTAACGCGCCTTTGATTGCAGCAGTCGGTCGTTAAAATTATTGTTAAATACAACCTATGTGAGCTGGGACAAATTTGGTCTCCTGTGATCGGGGTTAATTTTATAGTCTATTTATTATGGGTATAATAATTATTTTAACAGTGATGAAAGTTGTATTCAAGATATGTGGAACTGTAGAAACCTTCTTACTCGGGTTTAACGGTATGTTGAATCAACTTTTTTATTAAATTTATGGCCTGTGAATGATGGTTAACTCGTACACCGCGCCTTTGATTGCAGCAGTCGGTCGTTAAAATTATTGTTAAATCCGGTGGGTCTTGAAAATGAAATGAAAGGATTAAAGGATGCTGGGATCCGCCATGTTTTCATTGGCAGCCATTACGCGGATAATTATAGGCGGGAAAATTATAATTTGCCGCGTAAACAAATAAACGCGCGGATCGCTATCGAAAGGGAATGCTATCAAATGTCGTTATTTATTGTTCAATAAGTGCATATTAATATTTCTGTGTTGGTGCGATATGAACGATTTATAGTCATTTGTTGACTTTATTACAATACATTATGATTATACCTTTATATTATATTATGACGACAAAGTATATAGTTGATAGTTATGCACGTAATTTGTAATTTGTTGTAATAGCAGACTTTTTGTAATTTATGTAAATATCCTAAAGGTTGCTTGATTTTTCATCCTTTTGGAAATGGTGTATAAGTGAACATGCGAATAAAAATTTGTCTTTTTATTAATGCAGGTAAATAGTTGTGTGTATTTGTATTTAATCATTCTTTAATACTAGTAGGCGGGTACTTGCAATGATCATGCATCTATGCGCCTGATGATACATCAGGCGCATAGATATTTTCTCTACTCATACGAGTAGAGAAAAGTTTAATTATATTTCAATTATTTAAGACAATATTAGTGAAACTCAATCCAAAATCTTTTTAAATCTATCGTTACTTTTTTTTTCCTTAATGTAAATTAGATTAAATTCTTGCCACTTCGGAACAGGCTCAGTCGGTGAAGCGGTTAATTAAAAAAATACAAATATTTATTATATCATCTTGATTAATAAATAATAATAAAAAAAAAACGTTTCTCCAAACAGGCTATGTTTAGTGGCAAATTTATCTCAACTAACGCCCAAGTTGCCGGCAATTAAATTATTACTGTTAATTATTACATTCACTTATTGTCAATTTGGACAGCGGGATCTTTTGACAATATTTTGTCTATTTGGACATGTTTTTTTGATAACGTCCACTTGGACGATATTTTGTCTACTTGGACATGTTTTTTGATAACGTCCACTTGGACAATATTTTGTCTACTTGGACATGTTTTTTTGATAACGTCCACTTGGACAATATTTTTTTTTATCTATTTGGTCATGTCTTTTTGATAATGTCCACTTGGACAATATTTTGTCTATTTGGACATGTTTATTGATAACGTCCACTTGGACAATATTTTGTCTACTTGGACATGTCTATTGATAACGTCCACTTGGACAATATTTTGTCTTCTTGGACATGTTTATTGATAACGTCCACTTGGACTATATTTAGTCTATTTGGACATGTTCTTTGATAACGTCCACTTGGACAATATTTTGTCTATTTGGACATGTTTTTTTGATAACTTCCACTTGGACAATATTATGTCTATATGGACAGGTTTTTCTGATGAAGTCGACTTAAACAATATGTTGTCTATATAGACAGGTTTTTTTGATAACGTCCACTTGGACAATATTTTGTCTATTTGGACATGTTTTATTGATAACGTCCACTTGGACAATATTTTGTCTATTTGGATGTGTTTTTTGATAACGTACACTTGGACAATATTTTGTCTATTTGGAAATGTATTTTTGATAACGTCCACTTGGACAATATTTTGTCTATTTGGACATGTTTTTTGATAAAGTCCACTTGGACAATATTTTGTCTATTTGGACAAGTTTATTTGATAACGTCCACTTGGACAATATTTTGTCTATTTGGACACGTTTTTTGATAACGTCCACTTGGACAATATTTCGGCTATTTGGATGTGTTTTTTGATAACGTACACTTGGACAATATTTTGTCTATTTGGACATGTTTTTTGATAAAGTCCACTTGGACAATATTTTGTCTATTTGGACATGTTTTTTTGATAACGTCCACTTGGACAATATTTTGTCTATTTGGACAAGTTTATTTGATAACGTCCACTTGGACAATATTTTGTCTATTTGGACACGTTTTTTGATAACGTCCACTTGGACAATATTTCGGCTATTTGGATGTGTTTTTTGATAACGTACACTTGGACAATATTTTGTCTATTTGGAAATGTATTTTTGATAACGTCCACTTGGACAATATTTTGTCTATTTGGACATGTTTTTTGATAAAGTCCACTTGGACAATATTTTGTCTATTTGGACAGGTTTTTCTGATGAAGTCGACTTAAACAATATTTTGTCTATATAGACAGGTTTTTTTGATAACGTCCACTTGGACAATATTTTGTCTATTTGGACATGTTTTATTGATAACGTCCACTTGGACAATATTTTGTCTATTTGGATGTGTTTTTTGATAACGTACACTTGGACAATATTTTGTCTATTTGGAAATGTATTTTTGATAACGTCCACTTGGACAATATTTTGTCTATTTGGGCATGTTTTTTGATAAAGTCCACTTGGACAATATTTTGTCTATTTGGACATGTTTTTTTGATAACGACCACTTGGACAATATTTTATCTATTTGGTCATGTCTTTTTGATAATGTCCACTTGGACAATATTTTGTCTTCTTGGACATGTTTATTGATAACGTCCACTTGGACTATATTTTGTCTATTTGGTAACGTTTTTGTCGTTTATTGATAACGTCCACTTGGACTATATTTTGTCTATTTGGACATGTTCTTTGATAACGTCCACTTGGACAATATTTTGTCTATTTGGACATGTTCTCTGATAACGTCCACTTGGACAATATTTTGTCTATTTGGACGTGTTTATTAATAACGTCCACTTAGACAATATTTTGTCTTCTTGGACATGTTTATTGATAACGTCCACTTGGACAATATTTTGTCTATCTTGGACATGTTTTTTTGATAACGTCCACTTGGACAATATTTTGTCTATTTAGACATGTTTTTTTGATAACGTCCACTTGGACAATATTTTGTCTATTTGGACATGTTTTATTGATAACGTCCACTTGGACAATATTTTGTCTATTTGGATGTGTTTTTTGATAACGTACACTTGGACAATATTTTGTCTATTTGGAAATGTATTTTTGATAACGTCCACTTGGACAATATTTTGTCTATTTGGACATGTTTTATTGATAACGTCCACTTGGACAATATTTTGTCTATATAGACAGGTTTTTTTGATAACGTCCACTTGGACAATATTTTGTCTATTTTGACATGTTTTATTGATAACGTCCACTTGGACAATATTTTGTCTATTTGGATGTGTTTTTTGATAACGTACACTTGGACAATATTTTGTCTATTTGGAAATGTATTTTTGATAACGTCCACTTGGACAATATTTTGTCTATTTGGGCATGTTTTTTGATAAAGTCCACTTGGACAATATTTTGTCTATTTGGACATGTTTTTTTGATAACGACCACTTGGACAATATTTTATCTATTTGGTCATGTCTTTTTGATAATGTCCACTTGGACAATATTTTGTCTTCTTGGACATGTTTATTGATAACGTCCACTTGGACTATATTTTGTCTATTTGGTAACGTTTTTGTCGTTTATTGATAACGTCCACTTGGACTATATTTTGTCTATTTGGACATGTTCTTTGATAACGTCCACTTGGACAATATTTTGTCTATTTGGACATGTTCTCTGATAACGTCCACTTGGACAATATTTTGTCTATTTGGACGTGTTTATTAATAACGTCCACTTAGACAATATTTTGTCTTCTTGGACATGTTTATTGATAACGTCCACTTGGACAATATTTTGTCTATCTTGGACATGTTTTTTTGATAACGTCCACTTGGACAATATTTTGTCTATTTAGACATGTTTTTTTGATAACGTCCACTTGGACAATATTTTGTCTATTTGGACAAGTTTATTTGATAACGTCCACTTGGACAATATTTTGTCTATTTGGACACGTTTTTTAATAACGTCCACTTGGACAATATTTCGGCTATTTGGACAATATATTTTTTGGGTAACTTCCACTTGAACAACATTTTGTCGATTTGGACAATTTTTTTTATAACGTCCACTTGGACAACGTTTTGGCTATCTGGACAAAATGCTTTTTTTTAATAACGTCCACTTGGACAATATTTTGTCGATTTGTACAATAGTATTTTTTTTCGGTAACTTCCACTTGGACAAACTTTGGTCTTGACAATATTTTTGCCCTCTTGGACAAACCTGTGTTAATTTGGACAATATTTATTCATAAAATTTTGGATACAAAACATTAATCAAATGTATATTAGTGGATATTTTCCCATTACAGATATTTAAACAACATCCATCTTTTTTTACCTGTTATATTCGACAAAGAAATTTTTTACATTTTACCACGCAATCAGATGCTCAGTCATCATATACTCAAATTCACACAAATTATTATTATGTGAAATTAGTCACACTACTCAAATGGTCTTCTTTGAGCTGCTACTATTTTCCTATATCTCAAATTTCTCTGTGATCACAATTAGTTTGTAAATCTCTCTTCTCCGGGGTGCGTTTGCGTGCAATAGCGTGGAACTTCAAAAAGTATTCCATTTATCATTTTAGATAGTGGTAATGATATTGTTATTGTTTTGCTACATAAAGACAGTACGGGGAATATATTGCAGATGCTCTTATTTAAAATATGAAAAATGCCAGCGATATTGTCATGTCTCAACAATATTCCACACGCAAATGAAATATTCCCAAAATTTGGCCGTAAATACATAAGTGTTCGCTCGAGACAAACGGACTGGCAACACAATCGAAAATGCTTCAGTTTAAATGTTATTTATTCTCTGTAATGGAGCCTGACTTATGTCGGAAAAAATGCCACATGCAAGCCAGGAAGATATTGAACAGAATACCATCATAAACATTGTATTATTGAATCTGATATCATAATAATATCATGGACTTAATGTACACCCTCGGCCACCCTGGCCGGACTAAGAAATGTGTAATATCTTATGCCTTGGACTTCATTGCCTATCATTGAATGTGGTGAAATAAAAAACGTAGTAAATTATCAATGTTTTTTTTTTTATTTTTTTTTTTATTTATTGGCTCGCCAACAGAATACATCACATAATTTTTACAGTAATAAGTACATTTATACATGGTTGTAATGATGTTTCTAATTATAGGTGAGCACAACATTCATCTCAATATTCTTTATGTAATAATGATTGGTTAGTTACAAGAGTGATAAATTTAATTTCAAATATGTATATAAAAATAAGGAGGATCGAAATCAGTTATTAGGAAGAAAAAAAGCATACATACTTATAAATATAATATACATATACATATATACATACATACACACACATACATACATACATACACACACAAATATACTCACATAATCATATATGCATATATGTGCACAACGTACTCATATATATATGTATATGCATACATGTACTTACACTTGGACATACAAATACATTTCTTGCGGAGCCAATGCACAAGTAGTAATTGTTAGAAATTTAAAAAAAAAAATGGCTTAAGTAAGGAGATCATCTGGTAAAAGTATGTGTAAGTTCCTTCTGAAGGTATTAATTGAGTTTGAAAATATATCTAAGTCTTGAAGATTGCAGTACCTATTGTACAATCGAGTCATTCTTGATGTTGGTTTGAAAAAACTTGTATTACTACGACAAGTGTCGATCCAAAAGGTTACCGGATTTCTTGTGGATTTCGGCCTTATATTAAAATTAATTTGATTAATTAAAGATGAATCATACACATTGTTAATGATTTTAAACAGAGAGATTATATCTGATACGTTTCTTCTTTTGGCGAGTGAGACTTCTCTAAAGTGAGTAAGTCTTTCAGTATAGTTACCGAGATTGCGATGTACTCCAGATTTGTAAGCTAGAATTCTTACGTATTTTTTTTGAACGGACTCCACTTTGTTGCTATGAATTGCATAGTGTGGTGACCAAACCACAGAGCCGTACTCTAAGATGCTTCTTACATATGAGTAGTACAAGATTCTGAAGCTACTGATGTTCTTGAACGATTTGGTGATTCTAGTGATGAAACCGAGCATTCTATTAGCCTGATTTACAATGTGTTGATAATGCTTTATGAATGTTAGCTTCGAGTCCAGTAAGATTCCCAGATCTCTAATGTAATCTACTCGTTTTAGGATCTCATCAGAGATCATGTAAGGGAAATCGATTTTATGGACATTTCTCGTGAACGAGATGATATAACATTTGCTAATATTTAATTCCATGGCATTATCTATGCACCATTGAGACAACGTGAGTAGGTCTTTTTGCAAAGTTTTGCAGTCTTCTTGTGAATTCACGGGATGAAAGATTTTTAAATCGTCCGCATATAATAAACATTTACAAAATAGTTGTGCTGTTAGATCATTTATGTATATAATAAAGAGAAGTGGCCCTAAATGGGATCCTTGAGGAACACCAGATGTGATTAGTTTGGGAGAGGACTCATAACTATTAACTTGTACATATTGACTCCTGTGCGAAATATAAGATATAACCCATCTCAGGAGATTGCCGTGGAAACCTGTTCTTTTTAGTTTTTGGATCAGAAGAGGATGACTGACTTTATCGAATGCCTTTCGGAAATCAGTATAGACTGCATCTATTTGTGTTCTTTTGTCAAAATTAGTACTTAAAAAATCGACATATTCAATTAAATTTGTGGTAGTGGATCTATTGCATACGAATCCATGCTGAACAGAACTTAAAATATGTTTAAAATGTGTAAAAATGCTTTTATACATTAAGGATTCGAAAATTTTCCCAAAACATGAGAGAATACTGATTGGACGATAATTAGAGATGTCGCTTTTATTCCCAGATTTGAAGATAGGAGTGTTACGTGCTATTTTCCAAAGATCAGGAAAAACACCTTCTTTAAGGGATTTACAAAATATAACATGAAGAGGATAAACCAGAGATTTTGCACAATTTGATATAAATAATGGTGGAATGGCATCTGGACCTGGACCTTTGTTTGAGTTTAGTGATTTCATAGCGTTGAATATTTCAGTCCTTGAAATTTCGACATGACTGAGCGAGTAGGTGCTTTCTTGAGAATCACTATTTACATGTTGATTTGACCTATCATTTGTATTAAAAACAGAGCAGAAGTAATTTGAGAATAGTTCACTAATTTCATGACCATTGCTTGCTACAGTTTCATTTAGGTGCATTATTTTAGGAATTGAGTTAATCATACCTTTTGATTTTGCATAAGTCCATAGTGGTTTTGTACTATGGTGTAATGAGTCTTCGATAGAATTTATATAAGATTGCAAGCATTTGTGTATTCCAGTTTTGACCCTTGTTCGTAGGATTGTGAAACTATCATAGTCTCTTGGATTCCCAAATTTTTTAAATTTTTTTCTAAGTTTATCTTTTTCTTTAATTTGATGGATAACAACACTGGAATACCAGATAGGATATTTATTTTTGTTCGCTTTTTTTGGTGTGTATTTCTCTATAATTGGCCAGATACTATTATATAGGAATTGAAGAGACTCATTGCAATTTAGTGTTTCCATTGGGGTCCAGTCGATTAAGGATAATTCTTTGGTACAATTAAGATAATCTGTTTTCTTGAAATTGAATAAAGGACGTTCAAGGTTATCATTAAGATTGTGCATTGTATTAATAGTTAGATCCATTTCAATTGGTGGATGGTGCATGTCAATTTTAGAAAGAGCGATGGCAGGTTGAACATTAAGCGTAAAATCAGAGAGAGCTAAATCAAGTATTCTACCGTTAACATTTTTAATATAGTTATACTGTTGTAAATTTGAGAAATGTAGAAATTCTATTAACAATGAAGATTTTTGATTACCAAATGATTCAACATAAGTACCATCATTATTGGCGTTAACTGACCATTCAATAGAAGGAATATTAAAGTCTCCAAGTATTAGTGTATGAGAATTGATTTGAGATTCAATAGAGATGTCTTGACACTTGTTGAAGAAATTAGCAAATGCGTCAGTTGCAATGTCTGGTGGAAGATAAGCAATACAAATATTTATAAATTTTTTATTTGATCCGTTAGATTTAATTCTTACCCAAATATGTTCAATATTAGAGGGTTCTTCATATACTTGATAGGCTACAATGTTTTTCTTGATAGCTATTAAAACTCCCCCCCCGTCTTTTTTTCTGGATGTTAGTTTTTCTCGGTCTTGTCTGAAAATAGTGTATCGTTTATCCAGTATCTCTGCATCTTGAATTGAAGAATTTAGCCATGTCTCTGTTAAACATATAACATCTCTTTGGCAGTGGAGCTCCATAAACACGGTTTGTGATTTATACATTTTCTAAGCTAAGGGAGGCTATTAGGAAAGATAAAGAAAAAATATTCTGATTTCATTTTCCCTTCTCTGAACCTGATCACAGCCTTTGACAACTTTTTCGTTTTTATTTAATTTTTATTACTATTTACTGCCGTTAGTTAAGATAGTTTAATACTATTTTTATGTTATTTTTAGCATTGTGCCGCGAGTGATATGTCACAACACTTGCGTTGAAAAATGTAGGCAAATATATTTTTATTGCCTCTTTTTACATAAATTCCACAAAGGAGAGACCCTGAGGAAAATAATTTCACTCTGGGCCTATGCCATCTTTGTGGATCTGTGCGGTGAGGAAAGAAGGAAAGGAAGTTCGGAGAAGGAAAAGGGTACGAAGGATGGGTAGGAATCTAAGGGTAGTCAAGGAGTGACGGGCGTACGAATCCATCCCTCCCGCTGAGAGAGGTTAGCTGGATATGGCAAAAGGTCTCCCCAAACCGGCCTCTCCCTATCTGACCGAGGGGCGCATCCGCCGCTAAGACATAAAACACCTCACCCGATGAACACGGGCACCCCTGATTAGTCACTAAACATAGTGAACGACTTGCGGTGACATATGGCAGAGGTGTTGGTTATCCAATAAATAGTTCCCATAACTGCCTCCCAAAGTGATATTTATTAGCAAAAACTATGAAAGCTTATAAAGATTGCCTCTTAGCCCATCCAGCAAGTTTAATGAGGAATCCATCGCAAGCCCTATAATTATTTGCTCACACAGAGCTCCACCAACCATGCAAAATCGAAACATCTCAGGTGTTTGGTTGAATTGGAGGATAATAAATATCAAACACGGATATGATAAAGTCTTAGCTGATTTGATACGTGTATTTTATCACGTGTGCATAAATTCTGGTACAAATAAGTATTTATCATTCTTGGTAATCTCGATTTTCAGCATCATTAAGCGTGACAGAATGTATCGAGTTTTTCGCATTTCTCGTTGAATTTATGCAAGGAGAGTCGTACGGGAACAATGGCACAATGGTAGAACGAACGCCCCGATAATAATGTGTTATAATGGATACTAAAGTGTTATTCTTTAGCAAAGAGGCCTCAATAAATACATAAGCTTATGGCAGTGGTTTGTCTTCATTTAGTTGGTTAAATGAGTTGATTGGCACTGAGAAATACCTTCCGTCGACGATGGTTGGTGCTTCAAACTTCATTAAACAAATCTACTACAATCGTTGTTTTAACAATTCTCCCATTTTAAAAAGGGGAAATTTCCTTACTTATTCGAATGAGAATTGCATGTTAGCCAACGCCAATGCATATTTCAGCCAAAATTGCGATGATTGCATAATTTCGTTATTTTAATCATCGAACGCATATTTCTACCATATATGGGTCTATTTTCGACGATCATTCATACACGACGTTTAATTTTTGACCAAATCTTATTATTTAAAATTATTAATAATAGCCTGGACTAGCCAGAACTAACCAACTTAATAAATATTCATATTCCAACAAGATCAACACGGCAATCCCATTTGTTTCATTTGCCTACATATAGAAGTAACTTTAGAAAAAACTCACCAATTCCCCGTATATGTGCACAATATAACACAAAATATTGACATATTTAACAATACACTTCACAAATATCGATTAGAAGTAACACGTACGATCCAAAATTAATACAAGAGTGTGGAATGTATTCGGAGCATCTCCTATCCTCATCCTATATTCCTCTTCCTCTCCTTCTCACCCAAAACTAATTGTATGTAATAAAACTCCATCTCCTTTAACTTTAACTTTAACATAACAGGAGACTTTTTTGGCTTGACTTCATTTAACAATGTATATATTTATCTTTAACATAGGAGACTTTTTTGGCTGACTTCATTTAACAATGTATATATTTATCTTTATATTTTATGTATAAGCTGTTTGTCTCTTACCAATAAATAAATTACTAACTATGGGTCACTGTATGGCCTACACGCTACAAGACGGGGTCTCGCAGCAGAATACTTTTGGTATATTGTATTCAAAATGCGCCACTGATAATAAAATCATAAAAATACTAAGGGTATAAAAATACTGCACGTGTGTGGGTAATATAAACAAAAATGGTATATTACCTCTTCATATAAGTACAAGTAAAAAATGCAAATTTTTTAAGTAATGGTTTAGAAATATAGGTATTTATGAAAATATTGTAGTAATACAGTGCAACATAATATTTTGTTGATTTTTTGTTATAGTGTCAAGAAAGTAAATAAAGTTAGTCTTAAAGTTACAAAAGAATTTCAGGGTGTCATTTGGCTGCTCAATCGCTTAGAGAAAACGTTTGACGTATTTTGCCGGCATTACACTCTTTAAGTGGTTGCCATTTTACTAGTGAATTGGACTCGAAAACAGATGCTTTAAAAGCTGCATCATTGGATTTTGCACAAAAAGCTCTAAGGCATTTAGGAAATACATACCTAAGTGTCGAACAGTTAACAGAATGAAACCATTGGCTCCTATCTTTTAGCCTTTATCTAAAAAAAATATCTACTGATGAACTTCGGTACATTAATTTCTCAAAATATCGGCTTCAGCTTAAATTCATTAAAAATTATTTGCACAACAGATGCTGTACATTTACATTTGTTAAGAGCTTCAGCACAGCTTCAGGATAAATTCTGACCAACAACTCTACAGCCTATTGATTACACCTTATTAGGCTATGAAAATGAAGATGGTAAATTGTACCCACTGCAACTGACGAGCGACCATTGCCTGAAATGTTGATCCACATTGAAATGTCAAGCGATTAAATCGATAGTATTCGTAATTCACAAAACCAAGTTAAAATCATTTCAAATTTCTATTCCAGGACTACGGGAGGCGAGAGAACTGGCAGCAAAAATGTCGTTTTATTCCCGGGAATGTGGATTTACATAAATATTTGTGGGTAAGAATGCAGCCCAATGATATGCATTTATGGTAATGGCCTTGGGACGTACATGCGAGCTTTGCGACGAAATACATGCTATGGGATACACCATATAGTTCATATACATGCTTTGGGACTGACCTAACATGCGGGTGAAGGCGAGATTTTTCTATGCAAATCAGCCGGTGACTAGGCGAGATTGGTATAATGACGAGAGAACATTGTACCTGATTATATGACTGTATGACTATGTGTCTATATGGTTATATGAAGCATGTAACATACCCGCAGACATCGAGACAATGTGAAATCATACTTGTACATTGTGAAATGACGCCTTGTCAAAGTTTCAAATCTCTGGAGCAGTGTTCTGGTGTTTCCCAAACATATAATTTTCTCGAACCCTTTTAATAATGTTTTTGTATTGCTTGCTTATTGATTTTGTATTGTTATTATAGATTTAAGGATGTTCGATGCAATGCAGCACATATTCACAACATAAGATACACGGTGTATAGAAGATGTGTTGAATATACAAATAGAACACAACAAGTAGAGATAAATAATCATTTTAGCAAAAGCAAACAAATCTCTTTTGGGGTTCAACAAGGTAGTGTACTTGGACCAATATTGTTTTTAATCTAAATTAATGATTTGTGTAATATAGATATTCACTGCATTAATATTTGAGGGTAAAACCTGGACAGATATTTTTGACAAATGTGATTCAGGACTAAGAATAGTAAAGAGTTGGCTAAATAATAACACTTTGCTTCTTGGTGGGCATAGATTTATTTATGGTCTAATTAATATATTTTTACAATTCATTGTACCCATCTGGTCACTAATGTAATATTTAATCTCTTTCTTTCTCTGTGTAATATTTTTGTGTTTTGTATGTGGTGGTTTCACAAATGATTTTTAACTCAAATGTATAAATGTTAATCTCAATACGGCTTTTAGTCCTAGTGAGGTTAATTTTTTGTGTAAAAATATATATATATATATATTTTGTAAATAAAATAAAAAAAATACAGTTATAATGTTAAAATACAGTACAGTAGTATTCAATAGAATCTCATATCCTTAATCACTCGAGCAATGGGTGTTCGGTTTTTGATTTGGCCATTATAAATATAACTCCTTAAAATATTAGCAAACATGTCAACTGTTTACTGCGGTTTAAACAGAAATATTTATTTTCATGGTGGTCGATTTTTGATATCACAGTACTTGAAAGAGTTAAAGCCAATAAATTCACCTAGATTTCACTGCGTAATCCATATCTTTAGGTTTATTAAATGTGGTCCAATTTTGGACCGATATCAATCGCAGTAAAACGAAAGCGGTCCAAATTTGGACCTAAAGTGGTTAAATTAAATGTTGCTCTTGTATTGTCTATAATGTCTTAAACTCCCTTTTCTTACTGTACTTACATTATTCGAAGTCTCACATATCAATCTGTCTCTTACCGAGGGACGAATCACATTTAGGAAGATAAATATTATAATCAACTCCTTGTAGGTACTATTGTACTGCCCATCATACAGTTTTGACTTTAAGAACAAATTACATATTATTACAATCTAGACCAGCATTAACTAATAGCATTTCCAATAGCAAATGTTTCCAATGATGTCCTCTGCGTTCAATCTGTATCTAATAAACAATAAACAGTGTTAATCTCAAGTGACCTCCCAGGTAAGTATGGTCCTGTGTATTTTTTACTTGCACAGAATCTAAATAAAATAATAAATCTAAATTTTAACGCAGCATCACGTTCATTGGTCAAATTCATTGTATTATAGTTTTGAATTAGTTTAGCTAATTAATTTAATCAGAATTTTATTGTACTTGCCCGGTTTTTAACTGTCCATTTCTGGTCACGGAGCTAAGGTTTCATTATTCAACAAATTTTCTTATTAAGATGATAGACTTCGCTTTTCGGCCCATACAAAAAAGACGCCCGGGAAAAAACACTTTTCTACATCGAAAATTGCACAAAATGAATATATTTTTTATATTGCATTCTAGAGGGTGAAAACTATGTCGGTATGTTTTCGAATTTTCGATGCGTTTCGTATTAACGTAAACATTCACTTTCAAACATGTACGATTTATCAACAAATATTATTTAAGGAAAAAATGCTGCTAACTCAACTCTCATAAAGAATTTTAAAATTATAAAAAGCTACCGACGTAGCTTCTTCTTTCTAATAAATATATATATTTTTTAATTTCGATTTCGTGAAAGTTTTGGTATAGAAAAGTGTATTCTCCATAAACCCCTTTTTGAGCAATTTCTGTAGGTAAATTTGAGCGTTGTCTCATTCGCACATTTCGCATTCGCATGTATTGTAAGTGTGCGTGAGCTTATTGTGAGCGGGACAGAATGACAGACGCGGGTGTTCCGCATGTGGTTCAAAGTCTAGCCTCTTAAGAACGGCTGCGCGGCCGGTTTCATACAAAACGTAGAGGACACAATTTTGGATTTGAGGCCAAAATACCCAACCAAACTGAAAAATTATTTTTGTAGGGGAGACCTAGGACAGTTGTGACAATTTTTTAATTTATGGGACGTATCTCGCTCAATAAACAGTCCACAGTTATGACGTAAGTGAATTAATGTAGCACCATTCCTTCCCTATACAAAACTATCATCAACATTAATTAAAGTATTATGGTTTCCGAGAAAATCAACAAAAATAAAAACTACTCCCTCTGTCACAACTCCCCTATCACCGAGGTAAGTTATGACAGGTACCGAGGTAAGTTGTGACAGCTTTGTATTTAGACTATTTGAGTATTAAAAAATACTATTACACATATTATAAATAAATTCAACCTGTTTTTTTTTGCAAAAAGTAATGTAATCATCTTTTAGTACATTAAGTACCAACAAAAACAACATGTAACATCCCCATAACAAGTAATTATATCTTATAAGTAATTATGGCATGGCTTTGAGATCAATCATATTATAATCAGTCAAAAATCTTAATATAATCTGGCAATTATGGGAAATGTATTGCAGCTCGCCTCCAGTACAATTTACGTGTGACCAGCCTTTGCATTCTAGGCATTGCACCCACTTCTCATTCGATCTGCAGTTGGCATAGGCTTCAAGGCAAACCAAGCAAACACAATTATTTTCTTCGTCATTTCTTTCGTCATCACCCGTTCTCTTCTTATTAGTCTTCGTGGCTTTTTTAGGTTTCTTCTTATCGTCGCTTAAGACACGCTTTTTCACAGTCTTCGACTTCCTACTGGCTTCTATAGCAGCTATTTCGTCCTTAGTAGGTGTGTCAGTAAGCACAGCAGATTTGATTTTGCATCTATTCGGTTGGCATTTTTTTTTCTTGGCGGAGCTTTTGACAACGGCCTATCTGATTCTGGCGAGAACACATTAGAAACAGTGGCAAGAGGACTATGGGCTTTAAACGGGAGGCAACAGGTTCATTGGCATTATTGTTCACAACTGATGAATTGCTAGATGGTATGGTCTGTTCTATAGATGCACCTGGAGAAATGGCTCTTGCTTCATCGTTATCAACTGTGCTGATGTTGAGATTTGGAGTTATGGTTCTTTCTTATGTATTGTCCATAATTTCCAAAACGGATTGCTCTAGTTCTGGGTTGGGACGATCAGTGACATGACTTGGCAGGAAATCGGCTTCTCGAAATATGTTTGTGTTAACCGGCCATGTTCCAGTTGCAGCAAAACCACCTATATTCCTTGTAGTGATTTCTACATCAAATGCAGACTTTGTCATATATGGGATGTCGTAGATTGTCATGACTTTCGCAGGATTGCTTCTCACCTTTTAAATTTTGAGCACCTAGGAGAGTTGTGATAGGCTGTCACAACTCTCCTAGGTGCTCAAAATTACGAATTCTGTCCGAATAATAATTCATATTTTCTAAACACGATGCAAACAGAAAATATCAATGCAACGCTTTGAAACTTCAATAACCATACAACTTCAGAAAAAATAACACAACAACGCACATGTAATAAGACATAATATAAATTCAATCAATTTTTTTTAATAAAACCCTACTTTTCGCATTTTTTATACGCAGAGGTCGTAATTACGCGGCTGCTTCAAACGAGCATTGTTGCTATCTTGCTAACTATTATAGGTGGGGAGAAATCGTCACTGTCACAACTCTTCTCTGTCACAACTCTCCTAGGTCTCCCCAAATAAAGAGGTATGTCAAATATCTATCTAGGACAGGAGCAACTTTTTTTTTTGCTTTCAAATGATGATGTATAGGTAATTAAATAAATCAGTTTTGTTTCATTTTGGAAGCAACTTTGGATTTTTTTGTGAGTTATTTATAATTTTAAAAAAAATCTGCATTATCCTTGGTTTTAAAATAATGAAAAATAAAGTCCAAAAATTGTGTTTCTTTGTGTAGTAATTTTAATATATAAACGACATGTTTTTGATCCGATGTAAATAGGTAATTTGTAATTTAAATTTACACCCATCAAAATTGTTATTAAAAAATATATTTTAAATTTTATTTTTCATCATATTTAAATTTATTTATTTAAATGTTTGCATTAATTCACAAAAAAATTGTCAAAGTTTCCTCTAAAATCATAAAATATAAAAAAATTGAATAGCCTATATTTTATAATTTAAAGCAAAAATAAATAAAGTAGCACCTGTTCGAGATAGACATTTGACACACCTTTTGATTACAGAAATAATTTTTCAGAATTTTTAATTTTTTTTTTTTTAATTTTTCAGGCTATTATTGCCTCAAATCCAAAACCAAGTTTTGTATGAAACCGACCGCGAAGCCGATAGCCTTAATATTTAAATGAAGCCACTTTATTTATTTTATACTAGCTTCTGCTCGCGACTTCGTCTGCGTATGGGATTAGTACTCAGAGTAATATATTTTCTTTTCCTTTTATATATACCAAAATTCTTAACTTATTTATTTAAAATATCTATAATTCTTGATACGATTCAAAGTATTAGGCGAGTACTTAAAATAAATTCACTAATTTAAATATTTTCTAAAATATAATTTTGATTTAACCATCATTGTTTTACAAAATTTCATTCTCAAATTTTGGCATTTTCTATTAATATATGATTATTATTTTCAATACATTGAAAATAAATAGCTAGCTTTATAAATTATAGCCTATATGTTCTTCTGATGTATGAGCTATATTATTGTAAAGTTTTATTAAAATCCATTCCGTAGTTTTTGCGTGAAAGAGTAACAAATTTACATACATCCATACAAACTTTCGCGTTTATAATATTAGTAATATTGTAGAAACTAACAGTACATTGGTTACAGTGACGAAACAATTTACAGAAATTAAATTATATCATTGACACGATGCTCCTTTGAATTTTGGGCAGTGAATTCTAGAAATTGTCGATTTTGGTACCACATCATTACCATTTCTAATTCAAATGAGCGAGGTGTTGCTTTCAATTGCGAGCACCCAGCACAAACATACCTCGGTTTTGTCTAGTGTCATGTAAAAGACCACAACCCACTTTATGTTAGGTTACATATAATAATTTCTTACTTCCTCGGTATTACACAGATGTGGGCACAAAATGCAACACGCAAGATAACAGACATGTTGAGATCGTGGAACAAATATACCTTTTGTTTCGGTTAAATGCGTGGGTAATGTTGCTCAGTGAGTGTACAAGAAACGCTCCTGTTCTGAAGTTTATGGCTCAAGGTATTTTTTGTTCTCGTGTTCGCGGTTTGCGTCTCAGGCTTAGAGCAGTAGGTACTACACCATACCTACAAATACAAGCATGTAAATCGATGTTTAGTAGTTTGATATGTCCATTAATATATAGTTTTAATTACTTGAAACATTCTAAGGAATAAATAAAACGTATAAAATTGAGTTGTCATGGTCAATTTGTGGAGTTCATAAGTCACAACATCCTCGTAAATGTGACTTGAATCTTTATTTCGGCGGCCCCGAAGAACCATGACGGATCTGCTAAAAATCTGCTAAATAGTTCTGTTGGCTTATCTATTGGCTTATTGTGTTGACTTTCAGTCGATTTAATCTTTAGAGCACAAGCGTCCGGTGGGAATGCTTTGCCGTTATTTCAATGGAAGATGCTCCGACTACCGTCATTGATTCCTTCAGCACAGGTGCACGTTCGAGAAACACTTGTACACGGTTGACATTTGTCACATCAGAACAGGTCGTATCTACAACTCGTTATTCAGTTCAACAGCTGGTATATGGAACCGTTTGCAGGCCTCTGGCTTCCTTCCTCCTACAACATGGTTCACTCACCATTTCCACAAATTACCCTCCAAACAGCATCCCCAAAAATCACTTAGGGCCTTAGTGGAATTATTTTCTTCAGGACCTCCTGTGTGGTGTTTAAATAAGAAAAACAAAATTAAATATATCTTTTTTTTTAATCCATAGATACGTGGTACAAGAGGTAAATTGGTTAATATGCATACCGTTTGGAGTTGAATTTGTAGTATAACTTTTTTTGATGCGAGTTTCGTTTTCGAGTAACTCGAGACCAAAGTTGATTTTTTTAAGTAGGGGAAGGCGGGGCACGTTGTTACGGGAGCACGTTGTTACATCATCGATAAATCACACACCATAAAGCGAATTTCGGCAAGCACGTCTGTGTTGGACATGCGCGAAGTAGCCAGCCACAGCATCCCACAAAAGTTCAACAAAAACGGATGTTCCAAAAAATCTAAAAAATTAAACTGAATTTTGCGTGTGCAAGGTAATTTTCGTTGGACAAATTTGAAGTCATATTATCACCTTACCATAATGGGAAAGCTAATTTATATTATATTTTTTAAATTTTATATCCTTTTGCTTAGTTTCTGAACATTAATCTTAGCCATTGTAAATTTCGTGTAAATGATGTTACGTTTAACGTGAAACGCGTCAAAGGGGCAAGTTGATACAATGATTAGGGGACATATTAATGTACGCGGTGGTGTGTTTTTGAAAGTTACGCCTGCTCCAAACCTGGAGAGGAATGGATCCGATACACTAAGTGAAGCATTGGGCTCGTTTTTTGTTTATCAAAATTGTGACTCTGACGAAAATTTAAGTAGCGACTGAGATAAGAAAAATGTCCTTTGGAATTGATAAACCAATTTAACATGGTTTCAAATATATTTTAGTTTTTTTTGCTTTTTTTTTGTAACAATGTGCCCCTCCCACGTAACATCTTGCCAAAACCAATTTTATATGATGTTTCATTTTATTACTTAATATTTTTTGAGCCCTAAATATTGATTGAAAAAAAAGTTTTTTTATTGATAAAAGTGTGCACAATTTATAAAAAATATTCTTTTGTTTCTTTGAATAAATTGTCGTCCGTAAAAAATATTTTTAATTTGTGTAACAACTAGCCCCGCCTCCCCAATAACATAATTTTCAAGCGTATAATAACATAAATATTAAGAGACCTTAAACTATATAAGATTTCATTTTAATTGTATGTAGGTATCTGTATTTGTAGATATTTAGTTAAGTCGAGTTATAATTAAAGTTGAAAGCTTGCAGTTGGGAAACGGTTATACCATTTTAACTTCACTTAAGTGCATTAATACGACATTGTTCATAACGAGGAGGTTTATAGAACTCTGCCTTTTGCATGAGAAGATAATATGAGTAACTTTCTGTGTTTTGGATAACTCTATAAGGCAAAGACAGGATAACCAGATAATAATGTAATCACTCTATGTGTATGTTGTAGAACTTATAAGAAGAAACTAACTGATTTTAATTGTTTTAGGGAGTGTTTATTTAGGTGACCGGCAGTGGCGGTCCGTGAGTTTTCATTGAGCTAGAGTGCTACGATTGAAAAAACGACGTTATTGATGTTGTGTTACAAGATTATTTTTTTTTCAAAATTTAAACTTATTTCAGCTACAACAACATCAATAACATTGTTTTTTTTATCTTAGCACTCTAGCTCACTGAAAACTCACGGGACCGCCCCTGGTGACCGGATAATTTAGAATGAATTTAACTCAACACCTTCACTGAAAAGTCATTAACAGTGCTGAGAAATTTATATGAAAAAAATGGTTAAATAGGATATGTTAATAAAGGTTATGGGCTATTTAAGAAAAAAAATACAGCTTTTAATGACTTTCGAAGAGATGTTAAGTTAAGTTGATTTTGTGTTATCGTGGAACCGTTTATTTAATATCAATATGGGGTTAATCTATCTAGAAATGAATGCGGTGCATGGCGATGGGTCGAGAGAGTCTGGCTGGAGAGATCTATATTAGGTCTTCCCCAACCTGCCTCTTCCGATCCGCACTATACTCTATAGTTTATTAATAGTATTAATTTATTAATAGTTTATTTTATTGTCCTGATGAAGATTGAGTCCAATCGAAACCGGTCGACAAATATAATAATAAATATAAAGTGGTTTAAAACTAAGTTATTTGTTTTATTTGGTATTATTTAAATTATTGATCGACTGTTCTGGTATTAAAGAAATCTGTTAACGATGAATATTCTTGAGAACAGAATTGGCTTATAAAGACATTATTATTAGAAACACTATTAAGGGTGGTAGCCACTATCAAAAAATTGTCAAAAGAAGCCAGGTTAGTTGTTCTTAATAGAGACTTGATACCAACACTCATGTATACTATAACATGGATCTAGCGGAGGAAGTACGAATATAGACAGAATATTGCAGACGTGAAATCTCTGAGGCTTTTTTTACAAATAATAGATACCTACTTACTAGATACTTTAAAAATAGTAGATACCTACATTAATATTTTGGTATTTTTATAGTTTTGTTATTTTCATTTTTTTTTAAGCTTTATTTAGATTTACACAAATGTATACTATGTCCAATTAGATTTTTTAAATTGTGTGTACCTATTTGTGTACCATCTGAGTTTTTATAAATCCGTATCAGAGAACATCTCAGCATCAAAAAGCACTTGACATCGGCATTATATTAATCAGTTTCTAGAAAAAGATCGCAAGGAAAAGTTCTACAAGTTCTCTAAAGTTCTATCGGTTTTCCTGAATGATTCAAATCCGTATATTTGTAGTCGACTTTGTCACAATTGTGTTTTGTCCAAACAGAGTTCGAGTAGGTAATTTGTTTTAGTGATTCCAAGTTATGACTACCTTTAGTGAAAGCTTTACGTCAAGGATTGTAACTTGTAGAAGCTTTTGGTGAACTTCAACTCCCTTCATACTCGACGTTTAATTTTTGACCAAATCTTATTATTTAAAATTCTTAATAATGGCCTGGACACACCAGAGCTAACTAACTTAATAAATATTTTAAATTCCAACAACATTAACACGGCAATCCCAATCGTTTCATTTGCCTACATATAGAAATGACTTTAGAAAAAAATCACTAATTTCCCGTATATGTGCACTATATAACAGAAAATTTCAAAATATTAGATTTTAGCAATACACTTCACAATTATCGATAAGAAGTAATACGTACGATCGAAAATTAATACAAGATTATGGAATGTATCCGGAGCATCTCCTATCCTCGTTCGATTTTCCTCTTCCTCCTCTCATCACCTAAAATTAATTTTAAAATCTAATAAAACTCCATCTCCAATCAACTTTAACATAGGGGACTTTTTGGCTTGACTTCATTTAACAATGTATATATTTTATGTATAAGCTGTTTTTCTCTTACTAATAAATAAATAATGTTCCCAAAAGTCAGGAAAACATCAAAAATTACTAAAAAATACGTGGAAGATAATTTAAGTATCGCCCTGATGTAACACAACCATTTAGAATTAGATGAATTAAACCATTTAGAATTAAACGGTGCTTGGAATGGCTTCAGCCGTGTTTAGTGACCAGATCTGAATAGCCAGGTACTTTTTACCTCCATTACCATTAGTTCCATAAAATACCCCAATTGGAGATTTCATACTCTCACTGGCTTCAGACTGACAGACCCAAGCAGTTGAAAAAAGAAGAAATGTGCCTTAAGGTATCTAATCTAAAACTCATGCTTTTTTTTCGTTTTTCCAGAACGAAAGGCGTTTTTTCTTTTTTAACAAAATATTTTTGAAAAAACTAATGAATGTCTTCCAAGAATTGTGTAAAAATGCTAATCAATGTATTACGCTTTAGAAAATTGATAAAATGGGATGGAATTCAAGGCAGGGTTTCTGAGAAGTAAATTTGATGTTTTTTATGTTATTTATTTGATGTTTTTTAGTTAGTTCTGACGAAAACAGAATTTGTTCATTAAACGTTATTTTTCAAATATTCAATCCACACATGGTTAACTAATTCGTTTATTAAAAATCCAATAAGTCAGCAGTAGACTGCATAGCGATAAGGTTAATGGACTTCTAACACTCATAACAAAACCTTTGCTGAGTGTGGATTTGATATTATTATTTGTCTAGCACATAATTATTCTAAGAAATCTTGAATTCAAAATTCAAACTGATTCAATTTAGGAGTAGCTCTGACTGGCTGGATGTTGAATTGCGAGAGTTCAGAGCCAGGAGAGCAGCGAACCGAACAGGCCAGCGCCTTGTGATGCCATATGTCGTCCGGGCAGAAATGTAACGCCTGAATAATTAATTATTCTCGCCTTATTCGAAGTAGCAACGTACCCACCTGAAGTCGGAGAAGTCCCTGGCAAACATTGAATCAAATACCCACCACTGGGTATGTGCTCCGGGAACTTTAGCTTTACTTCAGCATACTTGAAATGTTTTTTTAAGTAGAAATAAATAAATAAATCATCTTATTTTCCCATTAACAATCTCATCATAAATCCTTTGTAAAGTTCAAAGTTTATATTTTTAAATGGTGACCGGAAAACTCAGAATGAATTCAACTCAACACCTCATTTGAAAAGTTATTAAAAGTTACGATAAAATATATATAAAAAAATGATTTAAATAGGTTAGGGTATGGGTTATTTTAAAATTAATAATTTTCATAGCCTTTAATGACTTTTTAAAGAGGTGTTGAGTTAAGTTGATACTGAGTTGACATGAAACCCAAAATTGTGCATTGAGGGGTGGGTAAAGGAAGTAGTGGAGGTTTATCAAAATCCCACAGGACATTCCTCCTATTTTGAAGGTCAAGCGATCAGAAATTTCATCAATATCGGAATAAAACTGTCGATTGGCTATAAAAATAATAAATATAAATAAATTAATAAATATAAATAAAAACAAACCAACACCGGGACACTTTTCTTCATAATATATGTGTATTTAAACATCCAGGTGTTTGTTTGTTTTGAGCCAATCGACAGTTTTATTCCGATATTGATGAACTTCTTGATCACTTGAACTTCAAAATAAAAGGAAAGTCCTGTGAGATTTTGATAAACCACCACCACTTTCTGTACCCACCCCTCAACGCACAATTTTGATACTTCTTGATGACATTTTGCACACTTCAAAAAAAAAAGTTAAATTATTGTCTTACTGTTTGTGTAATGCCAGGGATACGCCGAGGACTTCAGCTAATTAAAAATAAAATTGTAAATAAAAAAAAATAAAATGTTACATATTACATAATATTAATCACGTTTTAGAAGGTCGTATCTTTTTTGATATTAAAATGACAACTTTTTTTAAGGTAAATTGAATAAATCTTAATAACTTCGAATCACGGTTTCAAACTATGAAATATTTGAATAGGTAAATAAGAACGAATTCCGATAATTCTAGATGTCCTTGGGAACGTTTGATAAGTTCACATTGATTTAAATCCACGGGGCTTAAATCCACCACCATAAAGCTCCACCACTATAAAGATCAAACAGTCCGGATTTCGTCAAGAATCTGACAAATACTTAATCTCGGAAGGGTCCCTTTAAGTTTGACACAGCCAGATAGTTCTTGAACTCACGGCTTTTGGAATGATGCCTAAAAGTGTTTGATCGGTGGTTGTGACAGCTCGTAAAGTTTACAGAAAGGAAAGGGGCTGGTTTTATACTGTTTGCCATCTAAACTCTAGACACTCGCCACGCAGTTGAATGCCAATTATCAAGGTTTTATTGTTACAACTTTCCAACTTTGATAGCAGATAAAAGCTCCGGTTATCCATCCAAAACGAACCTTTAAGGGGGCAAAAATCTTAAAAGCGCGAAAGATAAAAGTCTAGAATTTGAATGAGTTAAGATTCGCTTTACACTCTGAACATGTTTCTTTTGAAACAAAAACAATATCGCACCTACCCTGTTAAATACAGAATTAAATGACCACAATGAAATTAATAAAGATTTTATTCTTAAGAATGCAGGAAGCATAATCTATTAACTTGTGCTAAAAGAGAAAATGAAAGTAAACAGATATCGAGTTTTTTGACCACACGAACGAATAATTGATACACGTGGTAGTATTCCAACTTGATCCGTCCTACGACTATTTAAGATCAAAACGAATTCGCTCCAGCTTTTCAAATACAGAAGTAAAAGTTCTAAGTTTTGTTAAAAAAATTATTAACTTAAAAAATATTAAAGGATATCATCTCACGAATCAGAAATCTGCCAATCACTGTTAGAATACGGTAATTTCGGATGGGGCAGTGAAAATGACAGTATTCTAAATCCACTAAATAAATTTCTTTATGAATTCCAAATGAAGCCACAAAAAATTAACTTTTTATTGGGCACACAAAATTGGAAATAATTCTCTATGTTTATCTCTTCGGTGTAGAGAGCACACTTCATCCAGAATGTTTGCCGTTTTTCTTTCATAGCTGGGCAGTGGCTGAGTTCGCATCGCGTTTGGGTTCCACCCAGGCGTCGTAAGTTCAATACCTCGACTGGGTAAGCCCTCCGTCGTGGTGGTGGTAGACAATTTTTCAAATATTGTCAGGTTATTCGTAACCCGGGAACGCTTCCCTTCTTTTCAAAAACTTAAATACATTATGATTTAATTTTTTCATTCAGTAATTATTAATACATGTGACAGCAGTTTCACCTTCTGAAAGCATTATAAACTTCCTAAGTTCTCTCATACCTGCGAAAAAATTGTCTAATGAAAAAAAAATTTTAGTCAAAAGAAATCTGAATCATCCTCAAAATTCCATTACCAAAATCGATGATTCGAAATGAGAGCCGAGACGTCGTCGGGAGCGGGCAATCAGTGAGAATGATTGAGAAATGAAATAAACGAATATACTTCCAAGACCAGAGCAGTTCTACACAATGACTGTCATCATTCATCCTCCCCTGGATTTAGCCGCGGAGCCTTCGCCCCCTAAGTGCACAAAGTCGTTTTCTTTAATTTCCTGACTGGCAAGTGCTTTTCCACCACCCTTATGTTTTATTGGCGCCTTTAAGCCCGGCGAAAGGGGGCGGTAATGGACGCGGAAAGGGTTAAAAGAGCAGAGTGTTAAAACACGGTTAAGATCAGGGTCCTTTATTATACGACTTCCTTATTACTAGCCAGCGTGTGGCATGGACGTCCCAGGAAAGTAACAACTTGACATTATGTTACTTTCTCTTTTTTTCACGTGAATACAGCACAAGATTACCAAATATTCCCAACCTTCTAGATTATGGCGTCCCCAATTGGGATTAGTTGTGAGACTGAAGGTAGTGGGAAGGGGAAGGAGATAGGAAAGAGCTATTAAGATCTGGTCTGCAAACACGGTTAAAGCCATTTTAATTTTGACAGCCTTCGTGGTCAAGGGGTTAGACTCTCGACTCTCGCGTGCGCAAATAAACTTTATTTGGTTGATTTGTGTCATTTCGCAATAAATTAATTAAAAATAATATATTGTAAATTTGCGGCACGTTCTTGAGTGGAAGATACTCTTAGTATCGCCCTTGTGTAAGATCACCATTCAGATTTGAAACGTTGCTTGAAATTACTTTAACTGTGTTTGGCGACCAGATCTAAATCGCCAGATACTTCCCCACCTACCTCTTCCCCATCTCCTTCCTCTCCTCACTACCTTCAGCCTCACAACATATCCTAATTGGGGATGCCATAGTATCTGTACTGGCTCCAGCGGAAGCAGTTGGGACTCTTGTGCGGTTTACATAAAAAAAAATTAAAAGCAACGGTTTAGATTTCGACCAACGGTCTTTCAACAGGGCGATACTGTCAGTATTTACCACCCTGGAATGCGCCGCAAATAAGACATTAAAAATGTTTCATCAACCAATACTTAGAAACCAGGCTTTATTATTTTTTTTCTCGTTTATTCCAGATCTCGGGGAGGGTGGTGCAATCCCACGAGCTCCATATTATACATAGAACATATTAAAAGAAAACAATAAAAATAATACAGAAACAAAATGAGAATAAAGTTTTTTAAAAAACAAAATAAAATTTAAAATATATATATTTTTATGTCTCGACGCTATTAGAATATGAATATAAAAATTGTAAGAGACCGCTCGACAGCACAATATTGTTTTATAATTTCATACCCAGTAACAAAGAATAATTTTTATGAGAAGAATATTTTTAATTAAATTCGACACAAAAAAGTGGAATAAATGTGATAAATTTCATACAATGGATGTAATATAAATGTGGTTGTATGTCAGTAGATATATAATAATTATGTAGGCATTAAAATGAATACGCGATGTATAGAAAAATTAATACTTGTGCAAATTTTGCGTTCAGCCTATGTACTAACAAATATTGTAAATGGGAAAGTCTGTGTGTTTGTTGAGAGTACTAGGGAGTGACATAGGCTACCTTTAATCAAAGCTTTTTTTAAAATTCCAGTTCGAAAATTCTTTGTCCGGTAATTTTCCCTAATACCAATAAGACATACTATAAAATAGATACCTAGTACAGACCTTTTTTGGAACAAATGGGGATGCTATAGTCTCTTGTAAGGTATTCTATAAAAAAAATTAAAAAATGAACCTGGGCACCCCTGGTAAATCACCAAACGTAGAGAACAACTTGGGATAAATAATTCCTAGGGCCGTGGTGCCTATACTCGCCTCCCAAATTGATATTAAGCAAAGAAGAAAAAAAATAACAAAAGATTCTGAAGAAACCCTTAAAGTTCTCCGTGTCAAACGTGGAACCAGAAAATTTTGCGCTTTCAAACGTCGCTAAAAATATAATAATGAGTTCTCCCTTATTTCGAAAGAAGCTGTAGACCTGTAGAATAATTTAACACGAACATATTATTCTTATCATCCAATTACGTATAAGTCCACCTAGTAGCGTCGCTATTCCTAATGGTTTCGCAAAAATGCTGACATTTCAAACTAACGACACACAAATTTCAGGAGCGTTCTCTTTCATGTCGAGTAATTTGGTAGTTTTTACGCTGACTTTTATGCTCATCATACAAAAAACGGTATGATGTAATGAATATGAAAATTCAGAGACAGAGCGCCGCCTACCCCGAGGAACTTAAAGCTCCGTTAAACTGGGTGCCTTGGGGCTGGCGTGCGAGACTTGAAATGGAATAAATAATGGGGGAAAACGTGCATCAATCACACTGTGCAATTCGTACGTAAATAAAATTTGTTATATTAAAAAAGAAGACTGAATAAATAAAATTATTTTTTTATATATTGTTGTTATACGCCCATAGGGGCTTTTACATAGATTATAAAATAATATTTTAGTTTCGATGATTACACATACATAGAATTTACACCAAAAGTTATAAAAGTGAAAAAATTTAAGAATATACAAGTAGTTTTTGAAGAATGTAGCGTAAAATCGTGAAATATTTTAAACAATATAATATTTGACAATAACATACAACAAAATATAATATAAAACATTACAATGACACATCAAATCATTAAATATATTATACCCACGTTACAATAATTTGTAGGATTCCACAAAGTGTTGGTTTAAATTGCATTTTAGATTATAAAGGGAATGAGCGAATATATCTTCAATACCACCAAACTTGGAGCCTAAATCATGCATCCTATTGGTAATTGAATGTGATTGATAGTTGGTTGTGTATGTGTTGCAAAAGACTATTTTGTCTAGTATTCCATGGAGTTTAATAGTAGCAACGATGGCAGGGGCTGTCAATTGGGTTGTTCATGACTCTGTATAATAAACTTAGGTCTGAAAATGATTTCTGTCAGACAGCGTAATTCAATTAAGTCGATTCATCAAACTTAAATAATCAATGTTTTCTATTGGAATTTTGAGCTTGAAATTTAAGTACCTAAAAAATTTGTGTTGAACCCGTTCTATTTTGTTAGAGTGTACTTTATAGAAAGGGGACCAAATAGGTGAATTTCAAACTAACGACATATAGAAAGGGGACCAAATAGGTGAATTATATTCCACTTGACTTCTAACTAATGAAATGTTAAAAAAAAGTATTTTCTTGCAATCCAAGGATTTAAAATCAGTTAGGGTTCTACAAATGGAGTTATTTAAAGCCTTATTAGTTATATCACCTATATGTGCTGTGAATGTTAAGTTTGAATCGAATATAACTCCAAAGTCGCGAATTTGTGATACTGGTGTTAATTTAACATTATTTAAATCACATTCATGTAAGATATGACAATTATTTAAGTATTTCTAATTATTTATAGTTAAAATAATTCTATTATAAAATAAGTACGTTCAATAATATTTTATTGTATTCATAATACACATTTACACTCCGAATTAGACTGTTGTTAACTTCTGCATGTCATCGATTTCAAAGTACCTAATCGAGCAACTAGACAAATATTATTCTGCAACAATAATTCTAGGACCAGCTACCACATACACCTTGCCTATTGCACCTATTCCTCGTTTTCACGCCTGGAAACATATTCACATCAAATATCGACATATTTATTATAAGTTTACCAGTTTTTAAATGATACCTGAATAATATTTTTATGTAGCGATTTTTATAATTAAGGAGCATCGCATGTTGCATATATTTTTGTAGTCTTTATATTTAACCGCTTGGAGACATAAGCTTGTTTTCACGATAATTTAACTGTCCCGTACCTGAGTTATTAAAAACAATGTAATTTTTTTTCCTATCTATTCTATATATGTATCATACATTTTGTAGTATATTATTTACCTGTAAATTTTGTATTATTTACCTACATCATAATATTATTTTTATGCCATCTCCAATTAAAAAACTGGTTTACGTTTTTTTTTCCCTTTTCTTGTACTATTTTCACAAAAATTTACCTTCATGTCTACCATTTATATAATGTTTATATCTTTAAGTTTTCTTTTATTTTATTTTATGGGGATATTGATGCGTATTGGGTAACCGACGAGTTCATCGAAAATCAATTCATCGAAAGCAAATTCATCGACAACGAGAGGTTAGGTTAGGTTAGCTTAGGTTGAACTCGTTTTCGATTAACTCGCTGTGAACCACGTATTGTGTATGTAAATCAAATAAGCGTCGATGCATACTTACAGGTTACTCAACAATAATTCATCACCTTAATTTACATTTTTAAACAAGATTATTTATCAAGAATCGGAGAGCGAACACATTCGTGAGATGTTAGATCGGCAGCAATCGGGAACAGAATTAAATCTTCTTTCTTAATGCTGAAGAAGGGCCATGTTCTCTATTATAGTAGAAGCAGCCAATAGGAGGTAATCGCAGTTTAAGCACTGTGTTTCTAAAATGAGTGTTGCCTGATTTTGTTTAGTGTTGTGTAATCTGATAATCAATAAATACAATAGAAAATATTACCACATTAATTCAAAATAATTTTAATAATTTTTTCATAAAATGTTAGCAAACCTGCCATGATTCATGCTTTCGTGAATTGCTCTTGCTCTTTGGCAAGAATTTCAGCATTACGTTGAGCTGAAACAGCCTGAAAAAAGTTCTCATTCGCAGTGAGCGGAAATAGGCTCGCAGCTTTATGGGCAATTCTACCACCTCCCGTCGCTGAGGAGTTCGCTTGTTTTACTTGGAATTATTACGAGAGCAATAAAAATATTTCTAAATGGCAAATTCGCCGTGCGGTTCCCTCCCGCGACACTTTAAATATTTAATGCAAATGTTAAAGAGGAACGACTAATTTCTGGGTAATTCCAAAGTAGAGAGAAGGAAATAAGTTTTGCTCATCACCCCGGAGAGACTTTACTATTCCAAAATTTGTTTTCGAGGAGCTCGGAATTTTTTGATGCTCGTTTTGAAGAATAATCCTTTCTTCAGAACACAGTTTATTCTTTTCGTGAAAATATTCTGGACTTTTTGGCGCTTTTTGTCAGAATTTTATAGGCTTACTTATTTTTGCTTATGTAGTTGTACAAAATAAAGTGAACTAACAAATACATTTATATCGTATTTAATATTATATTATAAATTATTAAATGGAAATTATTAAGTATTAAATGAAAAAAATGTTTGTGTGAAGTGAATAATAGTAGGAAATATTCATTATTGTTAGGGTTTGTTTATGAAAATCTTTTTTTCAGCTTGCAATAAGTACCTAACTAATTAACTAAAATCACGCAGTTTCCCTGCAGTGTTAGGAAGAGAGAGTGACCCGACAGTTAATACCATAATTGTTGGCCCACTGTTTGCGCGAGTTATGTAAGTACTTTCGATTGCTATTAATCAGAGTAATTCAAATAGCCTCTAATGCTTCCATTTGTCTCCCTTCCTTTGTTTGCCCGGAGACTTTGAAATTGAGCACTTCGAAAAGAAATGAAGTCCGTTTTCGTTCCACACGCCCAAAAAAGTCGCAATTATGTAATACTGTCAACCGCACCGCAAACATTATTGTTGTTACTTGATTATCAAATTATCCGCTGTAATCCGTCGTATTTTGTTGTACCCCGCAAAACACATGTTTTTAACCGCCGCGACCGATATATTTGTGGTTGTGTTATTGAATAATACCATTGTGTTTTTTTGTGAATAAGAGAGAAGAAAAAACAGCGGCTATTGAACTGACATTTGCAGTGGATTATGCTTGGTCTTTGGGCTTCCCACCTTCCCTATGCATTAAAGGCAAATGTATTTTAATTAATTTAATTTGTAATTCACATCACTGCGATCGAAGTAATTGTAAAACCAGCGCCACCATCATTGGTCCTACGAGCTAGGACATTTATTAAATTGAACCACCACCCACTTATATTTTAATTATTATAAAAATTATAATTTTTATGCATCATTTACCAATGTCAAACCTAAAACCGACTTCAAAAATACCAATACTACAAATAATAATAAGTTGGTACAAACAGAAATCGTATATATATCGCTGGTGGTATATGCAGTTTATAGGAAAACAGTTCCTTCCTTGGTGCATTTTAATGAAAATAGTTCACTCCTTACATTTTGTGAAGTAGGTATACCGTATTTTTTCATAAACCCACTGCATATAAGTATGCCGGGGGCCAACTGTCTGGGGATCAACTGTCATAAACTGGCAGAAGAGGGACCGCCCAACAACCTTGGCAAACACTACTTGTTTCATTCATATTAATACATCGTCTCAATTGTGAGACATAAAATAATAGTCAATTTAATAAAGAAATATGTAAATAATATAATAAACATCAATCCAAAACCAAGGACGTTGTCGAGTAGTAAACTGAAAATTGATGTTTTATAAGAACAATCTTCTTAAAAATCAAATAAAATAGAATATTTCGAATGTATTTTCTTAGATAGATACTGTGATAGAATTTAGTTGAGAATTTCAAGTGGAAAGTCCTGTGTTATAAGTGAAAAGATTCCTAGCACTTTGAAGTGCACCTAGAAATGTGTTTATTGTTTGAGTTCGTTGGCAGTCACAGAGTGATCTAGGTCCCTGTAACCTTTAATACTCATACTTCAGGTGGGAATGTATCTGAAACATTAATGAATAAGACGTCTGTCCTTTGTACCTTGCACCTTCACTATATAGTAACTGGCTACCTACTGGGTTTCAGTTCTGAGGACAGATTCTGTGTACATAATGTACACACTAAAAGCTTTTCTGTGAGAACGAAACTGAGAAACTTGAAAGAATAATGCTACCTTCAAGCGTACTGTTAGGAGGTGAAGTGTTTTAATATAAAGAACGTATTACAAAGTAAAAGATGATACGTATTATACATTTTTACACCGCAAAGTAACACCAAACAAAATTTCAAAAAGCTTTATAGCTTAATAAAGATTTTTCTGTTTGAATACCATTCCAGAGAGACATTTCGTGATTTCAAGTGAAAGATGATAAAAAATCAACTTGTTTTTTCAAACAGATATTTTCTGCCTTTAGACTTCATTTAAAAATACACTAAGAATTATATGGATAAAAATATTTCGAGATAATTTAAAAGGTTTTATAACGAATAAAATTTTAATCATAGAATTTATTTTAAGAATTTCTGTTCGCTTTGAAAGATCTCAATCATCATTTTGTCCTTCTGTTAAATGTATTATATGAAAGAGATTAATATTAATAGAGACTGACTTTAATAAAACGAACAAGATTAAGAACATCTAGAATCTTTAATTCAATGAAAATAATTTTATTAGAAGAAATAAATGTATTTCTGTAATTTTTAAGCCATTCAAGAGCACCGTACGAAAAATATAAAACGTCATAATAGAAACATGCAGGCTGGCTTGCCAACTCTATTCATGACTAGTATTTTGGCTGACTAACATAAAATATTGACACATTTTTGCTTTTTGTTCATCAAATTTTGTCGTAGCTCAGCGACACACAGTGCGCTTCCATGATATTTCTCCTTTTCGTTCTATCATCTATGGTTATAACGAAAATGCTGGTGAGAAAATCCCTCGCCGCGATATGTTTAATCCAAGTTCAATTATCAGAGACCACAAAATTACTGAATTGTGAGCGGAAAAAGAAACTTCAAAGTCATCAGTTGGAAATATCCCACTTAATGACTGGTGATGCCTTGCATTCATCCTAATGTACCTTTTCCCAAAATAAATTCTACACACAAAATCCTTTTATTTCCTTACTTTTATTGTCGACTGAATGCAAACAAAATTGTCAAATGTTAGTTCAAATTAGCAACTCTTCCTGTCAACATCTCAGTGTTGAATATGGAGCTGTATTTCGACCATGTCGGAATCTTATGGAAAGCAAGTTCAATCGTGTGCGAGTGAGCTCTAAATTTGAAGTGAGAACCAGCGGAAAATTGTAAAGCGAAGGAAGAAAAGCGGTAAGTCGACAATTCCTCTCTTATCCATTTCCTTCCGCTTTGCGGGACCGATTTCTGTCCCCACAATGACCTTTAGTCAAATTTTAACAATCCAGTACCTAATTGGTGAAACTTTAAAGGGTAATTAATGATAATTAATAATTTACAACGCCGTACTGGGAAATCAATAAGGGCATAGGTAATAAAAAAGGAATACTTTTTCATTATAAGTACCTACATAGAAATAATATACATAAATTATATCCTTCGTAAGAGGCCTAACCACAGTTTTACCGCGCCTTCAGAAGGCGAAATAGCTGTAACGCTTAATAACAATTACACAGTAGAAAAAAGTTTAATTTAAATTCAATAACAATACATATAGTTAACTAATTCATTGACGTTGGACTTTGAATTTCTAACCTGAAACCTGTAACCTCTAAGCTTCACAAATCAAGAACTTTGTCATACATTCTCTGCAATAAACTTCATGCACAGATGCTCGTCCGAGAACTGTTTTAATTAATCATGAAATTTACCGAAATTGCCATGGACGGATAGATTCGCCCGAAGACGTGAACCGAGAACCACGTTCAAACTTGTGGTTTATCCCGGTGATGTCGGGGAACCCGCTCACGAGAGCGGATTCTCGCAGAGATTCGATCTGGTACCGCGGAGACAGGATTAAGCGCATCACGGTGACTTGACTGATTGACCTCGATCTACATCGGTCTTACATGAGTTTCCTTGTACTAATTTACATACATATTAGCTTCATGTTCGGTTACAAGGGACACTTCGAAGACAAACATGAACTTTCATGTATCGTAGATTTTATTTATCGAATTTACAATCTTGTATATATTTGGACAGAGGTTAGGTTGTTTGATTTGGGCTTTATTGTACAGATTATTTTATTACATGCTTTGTGATGTTGTAGTTGTAAATGGTCAAAATAAGGTTCGGATTTTAAATGGTAAATAAAAACAGTGTACCTGTAAGATAATAAGAGATACATTTTTTTACGTAAGCTCCACTAAGTGAAAAAAATTCCCTCAGGGCCTAGTTCTGTTCCAAGTAATAGAAAGTTACTCCTCAGAGGGCACTTCAAGGACATTAATATTTTTAGCAAGCGAAACTAATTTATGTAAAACTTTATTGGCGGGAAAATGTAAGAATAATTTGTTGGTATAGGTACGTACGAAATTACGTATACCAACAAATTATTCTTACATGTTCCCTCCAATAAACATTGAAACACTGTTAATTTTTTCTTTAGAACTTCAGTCCCGTTTTTACTATTAAAATGATCGTTTTTTTTTCGAATAACATTTTTCTCCGTGTGCACATCAGGAAATTAGTAGAACGTTTGAATGATGATTTAGTGTTTTTACAAAATTTATAAGTAAAACAAAAATTGAAAAAAAAAAACACACACAAATTTAATTTAAAGGGATCATTTTTCAATCAAATTTTTCATTTGTTGACCACGTATTGGAAATCTCAGATAAAGGCGAATAAATCTTTGGATTTATAACTAGCTTAAATAGAAATTTCAATAATATCAAGTGTATTAAACTGTTATTATCTTTGATAGAAGTCAACAAGACAAGTGTTTGAATACAATTATCCCGCCTGGAAACCACATTAAAATATTAATGTACATGCCATTGAAAGAACACAAAAAAATTCTTACGCTTTCTAAGTTTAACAATGGGAATTCCTGCAATAATGAAATCATTTATAAAATTCTTTTAAAAATTATCTTAATATTCTTAAAGACAGAAGGATATTCAATTACTTGGTACTATAGTATAAAATTATAATTGATGCATTTGATAGTCCAGAATTGCTTGCATCGATAAGATATCGGATTTTAGAGATGTATGTAGAAGTCGAGGTTTATTTCGGTGTAAATATTCTGGGACTAATTATCATTGCTAAGAATACTATACTAATACAAAGTCGACAAGTCACCTGATTAAACGTTAGAAATTTTATTGCAAAACCAATGCAAAAAAAATTAAATCAAAAGTAGACACAAACTTTTATGGTGGTAGAAATAAAGAAGAACTCCAAAAATTCATTCCACTACATTTGAAAGGAAACCGTTATGGCCCCTGACTTGGTACTATTTGTTTCTAGCCCATTTAGCAAACACGCTGTCTCTCTTGCACTTACCTGACATCGTATATCATCCCATTTAAATTTCATAATGTTGTTGAAACACAATGTTGATTTTTTTGGATCACGAAGCATTTTAACCGTCTCTAGGACGCCGCCACTTTTCCTGCCGACCTCCTGCTGTCCCTTTCTAGCTATTTTTGCAATAAGGTACCTACTAACTAGTGATGACCTCCACACCATCCTGTCACCTGGTCTTAGGCCTCTCAAAGCTCTTTCTTCCTCAATTTGGAAAAACCTCGTAGGGGTTAGCGTTATTATTTTAATCATAACTGTGTACCTATTATTTTTCTTGTAGAGTAAAACTCTTAATGAAAAAGTTCTTAGGCCATAAAAATAAACATAAAAGTGTATGAAAGAAACTACTTTGCCTGTAAAACAACACTAAACTTGCGTTATGTTATATGGCATAAAGAAAAGTAACGTCAGTACAGTAGAACCTCGATATAACGGAGAGGTTAGGGGGGTGTATGTTAAAGCTGAAAAGAAACAATAAATTACAAACATTGTGAAATAATGAAATTAGTAACACTCTCAGATAGAAGACTCATTTAGTTATTTATTACAATAGTAGAAAACCCCGATTTATTAAGCTTAATTACTTTCTTCATACCAACAAGAACTACACGATCTAAATGTATTCTTAAGAGCGATTCACCAGCGGCTGAGAATATAAGTATAAAAATGATTGCAACTGTACAGAGAGGTTCCAATGAGAAAGATAAATTATTCCCCATATCAAATTTTTAAAATTAAAAATTTAATATCGATTTATTTCATTCACTTAAGCAATAAAAATGGTAAAAACGCACGATTTAAATTATTAAGTATCGTATACTTCTTGTAAGTATTTTTTAATCACAAAAATTTATGATTTTTCAATAATGTCTAAACAATATAAATGTGTAAAAAAAATCTGAAATATTTTCGTTTGTAACACCTTAAATAAATAGAAAAACTGAGGTTTTTTTGTCACAAAACACCTTCTCGGATTTATTTTTTTTAATGTTTTTGCTAGATTATATATTGTTTTATTTTGTTGTATGATTATATGATTTGAAATTTGTGTTGTTAATATAATCTGTCGTTTGAAAATTGAACAAATCTGCTAACGACCAACGGTACATATAACCTTAGTATATTCAAAATAAACTTAGTTTTTTTAAATCTGCGTGTATCAGATAAAATAACAATCTATCTAAATCGATTTATGTTTTTTTGTAAAATAGAGTCAATAGTCTAGAATTTGATATAAAAAGGACTAATTTCCGGTATCCTCTTATCTGTAACGACAATATCAGGACCATGCATTCTAAACTTCATGCATTTGGAAATACTTTCTCAGAAGTAGTAGATGTTTCCACTGCATGGAATATAGTTACAAACAGCCATAATAACATGCCTCAAAAATTAATGTTACTATAATACCCACTATTTTTCTTGTTTCCATAAAATTTTATTAGAATAATTTATCTCATGATAATGTTCCACAAAATTCTTATGTATATATTTATATAAATAAATATTTATATAAATAAATAAATAATATTTCATCCATGAAATTCCGTTGTATGAGAACAGATTTTCCAAATGTTTTTTAATCAAAAATTAAACGGCACAATACAAAGTCAGTGAAGTTTCCACAAATGGATTGAAAATTTCGTGTGATTTTTAAACAATGACGAGCTAGCTATTAAATTTGGAATAAACTTTTATTTTCAAAAAAACACTATTTATAATAGGATTATTGGGTTTAAAAATATTTAAACACAATTATTCATCTACGGATGATAAATCCAGTCCAGACCCCACTTGTAGGTGACTATAATGTTCGATCGTTTGCTTTCAATCACTGCTTTAAGAAATACGTTTTCCTTGCACTATTGAAGTCTGTCTTTTTGGAACACTATCATGGATTTAAACATAACGAATGTTTTAAATAATTTTCACATTTCACCGGATATTTTCTCCGTTATATCGAGGACCTTTATGTCGATGTTTTACTGTAGTACTCGTAAGTCTCCCGGGTGGCTATGAGAAATTACGTCCTTTTTTACAACCCTGCAAAAGTGTAACTAATTATAAAGGCAAGCGTACACGCGTTTTAATTATAAAATACGGCTATAAAATGTAATGTTAGGCACCTAACACTTCTATATTCTAAGGATTCCAAAGTGCTACTAGCCGTTCGCACTACGTAAGTTAATAATTGTTATTTTATTACTTACTTGTGGTTTCGCGTTAACTGGTATTGTTGATGAACATGACATACCTTTTGTACGTTTTAAATGTTGAATTTCAGTTCGGACAGCAAACCTTATTTATACACATTCATAAATTTTTACACTTACGTCAGGTCATCATTAGGTCAACGGGTCAGTGACAGTTCGTATAAAGTATTATACAAATCATGTAAAGGATATTCACACATTTTTTTTCTAATGACGTTCTTATTTTCGCCTAGAGCAGTCTCTGGAAGAGGGTCATGGAACCAGGAGAGGATACAATCTGACAATAATGTTGGTATAATAAGACTGATGCAAGAGAAGCCAAACAAATATGAACCTTTTACATGCCTGGATATGCTGAGAAGATGAACGGAGAAATGAGTATCAGGAGATTATTAGAATACCCACAGGTCGATAGAAGAAGTAGTCAGGGAAGTTCCAGAAAGATGAAGCACGATCATGTGCACCAAACATGTATAACTTTTCACTTTAACTTCATTTTGTAACTTTTCACTTATGACTTCACTTTAAAAAAAATCATTTTTTTACTTTACACAATAAAATACACAATTAGTTGTAATGTATGGCTTCTCCTCTCCTAAGCACAAGCATCTGCTTTATCATGAGAGTATATATTATGTAATATTATGTACATCAGTATTATATATACAGGGGGTCCGGGGTAAAGGGCATCAACTTTGGGGGGTGATTCTACATGATAGTTGGAATAAAAAAGTTAATACCTTTTTTCGAAATTCCAACTTTTAGATAAAAAATAAAATACAGGTACATTTTTGGGCAGCATCGCGTTAATTGGAAAGATGCATTGTACATATAGTTTTCTATCACTGATCGAAGAACCGGAAGATGCAATGTTTTAGCCATAAGTTTTTATAATGTTTGTCTAGTCTGTAGTTAGAAGTAAGACTGTAGAAATGTATTAAATTTGTACAGCGCCCATGGGGTGATTTTTCACAAAAACGGCGCTATACAAGTCATCCAAATATTATTATCATTATCAACTCTTGTCTTCAGAGATTGCATCGTGGGGAATGAATATAGCTCTGTTGACATATTTTTTAATAAAAACGTCGCTTATGCAGATATTATATTAATATGTTAATATTTTTTGTGTAAAAGCCATTTAGTGCGTAAAAAATGAATAAAATAAAATTATCTTGTAAAAAAAAAAGTGAATTTAAAAAAAGTTTGAATCGGGTCATCGAAGACCTCTATCCCATTTGAATTTCTTAAAACAGTTTTGTGTTAGAAATTGAAGATTCGATTGGCCAAATATTGGTATCACGAAACACGTCCACATGGCATTTCTTCTTTATTCTATTGTGAACTTTTTTTTTCTTTTCCATTAAAAGTTAATTTTTTATGTCAGTTTAATTGTATCTATTTTTATATTCTATATTTTTGGACCGTCACCATATTAATTTGTTTCCCAGTGGAGTTTAAACAATTTTACATTACCGTCATAATTTAACCTAATGTGGCTAATAACGCCCATGCTCGAACGCTCGTGTTTATAAAAATATGCATGTATGGCGTGAAAACGTAAACAGGTTGTGTTTATATATTTTTATTGTTTAAATGCCTTTATTAAAAACCTTAAGCAGGTGGTTAACACAATAGGAACAGGATTTATGCAAACAGTATTAAATTACACCAAGAATAATGAATACATGTTTCTACTACCTACCCAAACAATAAACAATGTAAATTGAGATGGAGATATGTTTATTTACATTTAAAAAATCGAAAGTTCATAATATTTTTGAAAAAAAACAGTTGGTTGTGTAAGGCGCTCCGCCCACTGAGGCAACTGAAAACCAACTAAAACCGGCAGTTTCTCTGTCTTGATTGGTCAAAAAGCTTGGTTAACCATAGAAGAAGAACAATCAGCTGACAGCTGGCAACTATCAATGGCCGCCCAGGGCAACCAGTAGAGCAAGTCGCAAGTCACCGCTTGCGTTACCATTGACAACGGGGTTTTGTGTGATTGTGAAGTGTGCGGGCCATCACATTGTCATACAAAGACAGTTGGCAGTTGAGAGTTTTCAGTTGCCTGAGTGGGCGGAGGCGCTAACCGTCAGCATAGTTGCCTTCAAAGCAGTTGCTCATGGTTTGATTCTCGACATATGAGTTTTTTTTTTTGTAAATTAAAATTTTATAATAATCTAGCAAGTACCCGGTTTGCGTGGAAATGTCACTCAAAGAATGAAAGTGTCTGTGTTTTGTTCTATCAAGACAAAAATATATTGATAGAATAATTTTTGTCTTGATAGGAAAGGCAAAAAAAATATTGATAGAATAAAATCACAGGCAACACTTTTATTCTATCAATATTTTTTTGTCTTTCTATTCTATCAATCACATTTTGTATTTTTATTCTATTATTTTTTTTTTAATAACAACAACTTTAAACAACGAACATAATTTTGATATTTCTTTACTCTTCGTATCTAATGCAATTTGTTAAGATTCGTCTCATGCTAAGTACCTACCGGGTACCCCTCAAATTCCAGGCTATTCCCGTCTTCGGGCAACCCGATGTCGAGTTAAAACATCCTATACCCTAATATGGATTGTAAATTGATTGTAATTGCAAAAAATAATAAGTAAGCATATTGTTAACACCAAATTTGAACGTGTTTTATATAAAAATATATTATTTTCAAAGAATCTTAGCAAATGCAGGAATGGTACTTGATATAAGCACTTTTTTACAAGACAAAAAGACATTGTCTAATTTTTCTTTGTAATTTTTTAAAGCACGGGTAGTAAATAATATTCGTTATACAGACATGATAAACAACGAGCACAGTTTTGCATTAGCACTTTAAGACGATAGACTTCGCTCTTCGACCCATTCAAAGAGGACGCCCGGGAAAAAACACTTTTCTACATCGAAAATTGTGCGAAATGAATATATTTTTTTTAAATTGCCTTCTAGAAGGTAAAAGCTATGTCGGTGTGTTTTTAAATTTTCGATACGTTTCATAGTAACGTAAACAGTCACTGTCAAACATGTATAATTTATCGGAAAATATGACTTATGGAAAAAGTGCTGCTAACTTAATTCACATAAAGAATTACAAAATCATAAAAACATACCGACATAGCTTCTTCGTTCGAAAAAATATTTTTGTTTTTAAATTACAATTTCGTGAAAGTTTAGGCAATTTCTGTAGGTAAATATGAGCGTTGTCCCGTTCGCACATTTTGCATTCTATGTGTGAGCTGATTGTGAGCGGGACAGAATGACAGACGCGTGTGTTCCGCGTGTGGTGCAAAGTCCAGCCTCATAATTTAAAAAATATTGAACAATTTTCTTAATTTTAGAACTACCTAAAAAAAAACCTGATAAATAGAGTTTTCCTCTGCCAAAAATATATTTACGATTTGTAGCTAAAATCTTCGAGTGAATCAAATATTTTGAAACATTACGATTGACGTAGCAAATTTTGAAGGAATCATACATCTCCAGAGATTCTTTGTTTTTTTTTAAGTTACAGATTTCTTTCATTCAGACTTGCAATCGAATCTCCATGATTTACACACTCAGACATTAGTAATTGTGTTATGAGAAATAAAAAATAAAAATAAATAGGTCCTTGTACAATCTGGATTATTATTTATCTTTATGTGCATACAATATATTATACATATGGGTCACACGACTGACTGTACTATCTAGGAATTGAATATAATTCGACTGCTCGGGTGTACCTGCTCTTACTACTGGACATCTGTCGGAACTTGACATAAGCTCTAAGCCAAACGGCATCTATCAAAATCAACTACTTGTCATTCAACGACACTACAATAGTGGTACCCATAAAAGTCTCTAAATCGTAAGAAACAGTTTATCATGTGTATTTTAATATAATTATGTTTCATACCTCGGGCAATTACCTATCTGTAGAATAATTAATAGCTTAAGTGTCCCGTGATGGTGATATGGAGGTAAATAACTAACAAGATAGGGTGCTGAATATTTGAGATGCAATTTTCCCATGACCGGAAGGGTGTTTGCGCGGACTTTTCTGAAAGCCCCCAATTTCGGGGATGTCAGGGCTGAAATGGGGTAATAAATATATTCCATCAATTTATCGACTATCGAAATTTTAAAAAGCCCACAATCTGACACGATTTTTCTATATATATACAACACAATTATCGATTCCGAAGAATAGGTTCCTTACGCGATACATCTGAAATAAAACTGAAAGTTTTGTTCAATTTTGAACTGATTTTTAAATTTTAAGAAGATTTACAAGGTATAAATATAAAAATATATATAGAATATATCCCTAGTCCTCCTCATCAAGAGATCTTTTGCTTAGGTAAACTAAAGTTTTGTATAGAGAATTTTTAGCGAAACTACTTTTGTAGTTTAATTTCGAGGTTTGGCAAGGGGGTATTGTCGGCATATTTCCATGGCGACGTTTTATTTTTAAATACTAGTCAGTTTTTTTTCTGATAAATCGTTAAGCCTAGATTTGCAAGACTGCAGTTATTAAATTTGATATAGTTGTTTGGTAACAAGTTGAGAGTTTTTTGTATAACTTTACAACTAAAAATTAATATACTTGGGTGTATTTAACTTGTTTATTTGTTTTCTCTGGTTTTATGATTATGGGAGATATTTGACTTTTTTACTTTTACGAGATGATGAACCAGAACATTTATGACATATGTTTTTTTGTATCCTTGGATCGTCGAACTGTTTAAAAATTTTCCTTTCTCAAAATGAGTTGTTTTACTCGATATTGCGAAATAAAAAGACACCGAAAATTTAAAAAAAAATATATGATTTGTGACCTTTACTCTATCTAGGAACAAATTACTGCCAAAAAATGCAATATTCAAAATAATTCATTCTCCGTGATTTTTATGAATTTCATAAAATCAAGTTAAAAAAAAAAAAAATAATTTAAAAATAATTTCATTAAAATAATTTCTTAATTTTTAGTAAGTCGTTGTACTACGAAATAATTCGAAATCATGTATTTTTGTTTTGAAAATTTGATCGCTAAGAAGTATTTTGGACGCATGTTGTCTTGAGTAGAACACCTTTGTCTTGGCCTTTGAAATATTCGAGCGAATATTTGGATTATTTTATTATTAAGCTCAAAAAAACCAGGCGTATAAAAAGTGATTAATTGTTCAAAATCTCCTACTTAGTAACCCATTGTCGGTCATGATTTTATTGTAATATGTTGGGAAAATTGTAAAATGGGGAAAATATTCGTAAAACATTAAAATATATATATATATATATATATTTTTTTTTTTTAAATTTAATTAAATTAAATTTGTAATGTTTATTATTAAGTTCTGCAAGTGTTATAGTTTTTATTATTGTGACAGCTGTTTCAGCTTACAAGGCCATTTTCAAACTGAGGTGTTTTATAATTAGACGACAATATTTATACGATTTAAAATATCAATTTGAAAGTGAGTAAATAGATTTATTGTCGGTTAAACAGAATTCTTGGGAAAGTAAGAGATTCACCCCCATGGTTATTTTGAAATTTGTAAATGTGTTCTTAATTGTTTAATAATGACGTTACTGCTATGAATATTGTTTAGGTTTTGTGAAAATACTTGTGAATCTAGTTGAGAATGCCCTTAGAAATTAATAAACGCATGAACGACCCTAATTTAACATTAATTAATAAAGTAAGGAAAATAATATATTCACCTCTTCTAAGTATTTTCTCAAAACCTAAACAATATTCATAGCAGTAACGTCATTATTAAACAATTAAGAACACATTTACAAATTTCAAAATACCCATGGGGGAGAATCTATTACTTTCCCAAGAATTCGGTTAAACCGACAATAAATCAATTTATTCACTTTCAAATTCACATTAAAAATCGTATAAATATCGTCGTCTAATTATGAAACACCTCAGTTTGAAAATGGCCTTGTAAGCCAAAACAGCTGTCACAATAATAAAAACTATAACACTTGCAGAACTTAATAATAAACATTATTAAATTTAATTTTAATTAAATTAAAAAAAAAAAATGGAGTTCTACGAATTAAACACAAAAACAATAAATAAATTAAAATGTTTGTGCCTGAACTTCGCAAAATAAAATAGAACCTGTTTTTTAGTAGCTGTTAAGGGGGATTTCATCACCATCTACATATTAAGTGTTAATGTTAGCGGCCCGATTCGAATGTTAGACGACTTAGCGCAACCCCTTAAAATTCTTTTTATTTTCCGATACTGAATCCATATTTAAAATCGTAAACACAGTTCTATCCGAATAAAACATTGAAAACATAGATGGCGTCAAGTTTATAACAATTTACTTTATCCGCTAGTTATTTGCACAGAATTTTAGTGTGCGCCCATGTTCAGCAAACGGAATAACTGAGCACTGTTGGTAACACTGCTCCTTGACATTTTGGTAAGCCTGCTAAACGCCATTTTGTTCCTGACCAATGTGCGCTGTTGGCGGGAAAGGGAATATTTAAATACCCCCATTAGAACACCGTTGTTTGGGGCGAGAGGTAATTTTCAATTATTCGCTTTAGATAGCAACACCCTTCAACGCACGGCCGGGATAAACTCCTTCCTTTGAACTCGCCCACTCAACAAATACTTACTTGTATGACATATTCATAAAATATTTGTTATCGTTAGGCATTAGAGACAATATTTTGCAAAAATGCCAAAATATTAATACTAATTTTTCTAAAATGTGTAGTAATAATGCCATCCATTAACGAAAAATGCCAGGATAAGCACTAACAATGTAAAAAATTATGATTAAAATCTACAAAATACACAGAAAAATTGAAAATATTACCCAAGTTTGATATTCTTTAGTCCTTTGAAAATAGATATTCAACGTTACAATAATTTGCATAAAGCTGAAAATTGGTACAAATATTGGGAACACCATTAAAAATGAAATGTGAAAAGTAACCATCGATTTCACATGAGCAAAATTTTTTATTTTATTTTTATTATTTATCTACATAAAGTTTATAAACATGTGGTTTTTCGATGCCTGTCTCACTAGGATATACCTGTGTCGAGACGGGCACAGAGGTATATAAGTGTATACAAACATAGTTTCACGGATATTATTCAGGTAATATACATTTTAGATTCTATACAATCAAAAATAACGGTAATTGGAAGTGTAGGTTAATCCTTAAAAGACCTTATAGATCTTAAAGATGATGTACAATTGATATTAAAAGGATAATTATATACGTTAGATTTGACAAAATTTTCCTAATTATATTCGTTAGGTCCCGTGTAAATTGTGATTCTTGTCTATGTGCTGTTTGGTTTACAGATGTTTGCAATAGTGAGACGCTCTATACTTGTAAACCAATATTTTTATTTCGTATTTGAATTTGGTCATTGTTTCTGTTTATCGAATCGTAGCTGGTAGTGTATTGTATAGTTTGCAAGCTATGTTTTTTAAATGTCTTTGTCCAAAGTTTGTTCAAAGTTCGCAAATACGGATATTTTTGCATTTTTCAGCCAAACGGTAGATACAATTAATTTAAAATGGTAATTTTTTTTTTACCCCAATTTTTTTAGCTTACTTGACGTGACTGTTGTGGGAGGCGCTAGATGAATCTCGGGGGTCTTTGATTTAAAACTGAAACCCGAAAATTTTATGAGTTTTCTGTGTTTTATCGGTGTTTATGGCAACCCAAATTGGGGTATGTTGTGAGACTGAAGTTAGTGGGAATGAGACGGGGGAGGGGGGGAGGGGGAGTTCCTGGCTGTTCAGATCTGGTCACTAAACACGGCTAAAGCCATTTCAAGCATCGCTTCAACTCTGAATGGAGGTTTTACACCAGGAACGCGATCAGCGTTACTGAGAGTATCTTCCACTACGGAATGTGCCTCAAATAAACCTACTATATATTATTTTGGATGATTAAACTGTGAAAACACAAATAGAATTTACTTTTACAAGTCGGATTCGACCCCGCGACCTTCAACTTACTACTCGAGAGCCTTACCCCTCGATCATGGGGCCATCGAATATATTACTATTTTTAACCAACCGTAAAGAACTTGAGAATTACATATCTCTGTATTATAAAAGCTGTTTGTTTCTTGCTAATAAATATATATGAATAAGAAATAAGTTATATGTCTTAATATTAAGTCGTAGGTTCCATGTTCTAGGAAATAAGTTATGATTTTACGCATTATTTACCGGTACGGAAAGGTTATAAAAGAGATAAAATTTCATCTGTTTAAATATTTTTTTTGTTTCTAATTTTAAAGGAGTGCCTTTCAGCTGATTTTTCACAATAACAGCGAAAAGAGTGACAAACTTTCTATTATCCTCATTGTTTGAGAGTTGAAAAAGGTAACACAATATCTGAATCGCAGATGAAGTACATAACATCGCCAGAAGGTACTGTGAATATATGGAAATCCGCCAGCAATACAAATAAAGGAGCACGCCTGAAACACACACGAGTCCTATAAACAATTTACTCGCAGTAATTAATAACATGTCGGGCTCCCCACTTACGTTATATTGAAGACATGACTGGCTTTGTTGTATGACGTATTTGATATATAAAGGCTTTAAGTTTTATATATTACACTGTAGGCAGTTTTCAGTAGGGATTGCAGGACATGCTTTGGAAAACTTCTTTGAAACTCAAAATCCGGATTTCTGGATTATTTTTTTTTCTCATATAACTAGTAGAAAATAATAGAGATCGCCCGCTTGAAACTAAAAAAATGTTCTCTAATCCAAGCTTTCTAATTAGGGAATTGGGGTGCATCAAAGAAGTCTTTACAATATTTACTTTAAAGCAAAAGCCAAAAAGCCATAAAATTAAAGAATAGCCAAAAAGAGAATAGATGAGAAAAGTAGATGAAAAAGAGGGAAGAAATAAATTTAAAAAACATTGCTCAATGAATTCCTGTATTCCTGCCCTATTCTCAATTCTATTATTAACTTATTAGGTTGCCATGTACTTGTACCACCCGATTATAAACTGTCCTCATAGCACGTCTTCCAAGTCCTAACAAATCAGGGTCCCATGTACCGGTGGTAAATTCGTATCGTTTCGTATCACATATTTAATTTAAAATAAAACAATATCTTGTTCTTTTCATTATTCACGTCTTTAAATTTTCTTGCTTTTTTGTATGTTACGTTTCATATTTTTGGCTAAATACTAAATCTTGTATTTGGGCAGGATGTGACCACTGCATTGGTTATTTTGTTATATAATTATTGCAAATTTATTTAGAAATCTCTGCATATTGAATATTATCTGTTGGACACATGGAACTAGAATTCTAAGGAACCGGCATCGTGTATTGAATCGTAGGTAAAACAGCCCGAACCAATGTAGCCCGCTTTGGGTCAGCCAGCTAGTAGGGGGGGATAGGAGCGGGGTATTGTGCCCAGCGTGCGGGGGGAGGGCAGCTAACTGGAGATAAGGGCCGGACTGTGAATGGGAATAATTATTTTTTTATTTTTTATTAAAAAAATGTTTGTTTTTTTATATCATATTTGGGACATAAATTATAATATCCCATTACGCAACCGATTTGGGCCGTCAGGCCGGACTGTGAATGGGAATCATTATTTTATTTATTTTTTATTAAAAACACGTTTGTTTTTTATATCACATAACAAAAGACTTAAGTATTATTTAAATTTTTATTGTACCCTCTACATATTATTTTTAGTTACCTTAATCTACCAGCAAGTAACTTTTTTTTTGCGAAATCAAGATTATGATTGATTCGTATAGCCCAATAGTCGAAATACATCGGCCTCACTCTTCACGGAATGTATATATCTTGAAAAGCGCAAGAAGTGGGTAAAAAACCAATGTTGCAAAACCAATTAAAAGCGATAATATTTTTTTTAATTATTCATTAAACGTTATTTTTTTACACATTTAATTTAACCAAGAGATTTGCAGTGCATAATTTAGTGCATTATTATATTCTTTCCCGATGTAAGTTTAAAAAAAAAAAAAAATTAATGACAATACAAATTAAAATTAAAATACAATATTAAGTAAATTAAGAATACAAAGTGAAGTATTTTATCCTCACTAGGTATTCCTGTTCCGAGGTGGACTGCAGGTTGTTGTATGGTGTTGATCATGATTTCCTCATCATTGTTGTTGTTTTTTTTTTGGTTTCCAAGAAAAAAAAAATTATTATTTATAAATATATTTTTTTTAATTTCAACTTTTTGTATGAAGATCTTTAGGATTCTTTCAGTTTGGGGATGCGCCGCATCCAAAAAAATCGGCAGGGGAAAAAGGCAGGAGGGGAAAGGAAATCCGGGAGGAGCAGAGGGCAATTAAGGAGGGGTCCGAGAGAGGGGGAAGGAGAGGGGGGAAGGCGGAGAAGGTGGAAGGGGAATGCAAGAGGGGGGATTCGCGGGAAGGGGACGGGGACGAACGGGAAAGGGGAACGCGGTAGGGGAAGGAAATGCAGAAGGGGAAAAAGAGGCGGAAAGGGAACGGGGACGCTTGGGAAACAACAGGGTGAAAAATTCTTTATTTAAGTTGCATAGCAACGCATGCCGAGTATCTGCTAGTACATAATAAAAAATACAGAAATTTATATGAAAATTATACACAACAAAAAATTGTTCGTGAAGGCAAGAAAAACATTCATTTTATGGAGCTTATTCTGGTGTAATTGAAGATGATAAAGACAAAATATCGTAGTATAATGAATATAAGATAAGATACAAAATTAATTATGTTCAATACAGAATTATACAGAAAAATAACTAGAAACACTCACTGATGATAATAATAATTCAGAATAATATAAATAAAGCAAAAAGTGTGTATGTTTATTATCAGATATGTAGGTTGCGTTGGGGTTACTTAATAATTTTTATTAGTTCCTCATCTTCATGTTTAGTTAGCCATAATTTGATGTATTATTTAAACTTTTATGATGTTTTATTTGTTGATGCTTGAGTTTTAGGAAAGGAGTGCTCGTTTACAGTGATAAAAAAATATAAAAAGAAAAAAGTTTGAATAAATTAATGATGGATAAATTAATAATAATTTTAAAATTATGAAAGCATAATAAAATAATTGTGAATAGTGGTCTAATACCAAGCCGATACTGAGAGTATCTTCCATTCTGGGAATGTGCCGCAAATATACCTAATGTTAAATTCAATTGTGAAAACGCAAATCAATCGAATCATTTTTATCTGCGCGCGCCGGGATTTGAGCCCGCGACCTCATCGCTAGTCGAGAGCCTTGCCCCTCGACCACGGAGGCACATCGCTGTGACTTTCACATAACAATACAATGACTATTTACTTTGAACTAAAATTTTACACATAAGTAAAAGGGGGATTAAATTACTAGGAAAAGAAGTAAAAATAATGGTCCAAAAGACACGAAGTAAAAATATTTAAAAATGAAAGAGCTAAATGATGAATAATGTGTACCTATGATAGAGTAAACCACAAGTTAAAAATAAAAGTTTGTTGATAATTTATAATTATTATAAATTAAGATGACTGATTCGGCCCACTGACATTCGCAAGTCACGTGTCACTGGGATGGCGCGCGATGACGGTTGAAATGAACACATTGAGAAATTATAAAATGTCTATTTAAGCGATGTTTAAACACTTAAATATGAAAGGTAATACCGTCTTTCTTTTTCATTGTCTCTGAAGAACTGCTTTTGCATAATTTAACGGCACAGTGAACCCTTTTTCTATGTCTTATCAACGTTTTACCAGGAGCACAATGCGCGACCGAAGTGTGACAACCAATGTTAGCCGTGTGGGTAAAATTCTCGAAAAGACACACTTTGTGCAGGCGGACACACTCAACATGCCGTCTCTATAATATCCATACTCTTTGGTTGGACATGACATTTCAAAGAGCATTGCTTGTATGTATATTTAAATATTTTTTTAAATTTTCAGGGCTATATAATTGGAAATTCAAATATGAGATTTAAAATTCTGATTCGATTGCGATTATTCCGATAATCCGGATTTTTTTTAATCCGAATAACTCGAATTGCAATCTCTAATTGCCAGTTGTGCAGGGCGGTACATTGCGTGCACAGAGGAAAAGAATTCAAAGGAAAACGCAGCTGGTAATTCGTCAGAGATGGTTGAAATATGGACTTCAAAAACACAGATCTACCTTCCCAGTCCTACACGGAGGTTGCTCCTGAAGATTTAAGGCTTTGTTTTAAGGTTGTATATCAGTCATATTATGCTTCGTGTGGTTTGTGGTTAATGAAGAAGGCAACAACGTCTTTACAAAGGTTTAAATTAACTTTAACGGTTAACTCATATTTCATTACGAACGCAATACGTAATACGAAGAAATGATAAATTAAATTGGGTTGAACAGAAAACACAATAAACCAAAAATGTTGAAGTTACGTGTAAGTGCACCAATAAATTACGGTTAATAAATTAATTAAAAAATAAGTAAGCAAAGTTTTATTAAAATTTTTAAATTTTGTTGACAAATAAATAGGTGCATGTTATGTGATTTTTATGAAAGACACTGAAGATATATCTTTATATATAAACATCTTGAGTCACAATGTTCGTCCGAGGTAAACTCCGAAACTACTTAACCGATTTTGATGAAATTTGGCTTAGTGTGTGTAATTTGGTCCAACTTAAAAGGTAGGATAGTTTTTATCTAGATTATTGTTTGTTATTGGACAACGATTTGAAATTATTTCCAAATTAAGTTTAATAAGTTTGACAGATAGTGGTGTGAGTTAATTTAATGACACAACCCTTGATTATCTAGGTTAGGTAACCATCCAGTAGATGGGGTTGTGTTTCGTTAGCCACAGCAACGCGTGGGCGGAGCAGCTAGTTCCTGTCTATATTCCTAGATATATATTTAGTGTGAAATGGGCGTATCAGCGTGCCCGAAACAAGGGTAATTTTATTTTGAAAATGGGTAAAATAATTTTAAAAAAATCGCACACCGAAAATCTTTCCTGAAAGTTATGTGTCCATTATGAGCTTTAGACACCAACGTACCAGACGCCAGTGATATTTGGCTACTATAGCATCTCCCATCCTGCCGGACTAACTTCAATGGTGATTGATGCCGGTGGGGAAAGAAATCTTGCTGTTGAACAGAATCAATTCGGATATCGACATATTCAGCATCAATAAAGCTGCCTATATATCTAACGTTTATTTTCAAGTATTTATCTACTCTTGTAGTATTCAAATAAAAAATAAAAAAATTGAATAGAATGCCAAATATAACGAAACATTTAGCTTCATTAACACCCTTAAATACGTTACTAAACTTATCTTTATACCCCTTCGGTTTGCCATGTCCTGACAAGCCTCCAAATTAAATGTTCTTCAGTAGAGATGTGGACAGACATTCCTTACAACTTGTCACTTCGCTTCATTAACCGCCGAACCCAAAGTGTTATACTATATGCTTAAAACCGAGTTTCCACTTTGTGATTAGTTTCCAGTTAGTCGAAGGTTAAATTGTCGACCTCGACTATTTTATCATCACGTCGTTAATTATTTTACAGCTGGTGACTTATTAATGATACTTGAAAGCATAAAACAGCATTTTCTACATTGTATGTTTAAACTTTACATACTTTAAAAGAATCACCATATTATGATGAAGCTTGTGCCTGGTTCACACGATTAGTTTTTTTATTGAATATATATTTTTTCATTAATGAAGACATTATTAGCGAAACTCAACCGAAAATCTGACACCGAAAATTTGAAAAAAGATACGGTCAAAATTTGGACGCGCCCAGGACCTTCGCTTTGCCGGGCGCACCTCTACTAACTGAGCTAATGTGTCCCTATCCGATTCGGTCATATTTAACTGTAAAATACTTCGAATGACAACATTCTATATTTTCTCTTAAAGCATATTTTTATTAGCCATGTACGATTGCAAGATTTAAACCCGAACTAAATGCTATCTAGATAGTGTCTTGGATAATACCTGACAATTTTTGTTAATATGCCATATCTATTGACTTATTTGAAAGTCTAGTTTCAGATTTTTGATTGAGTGACGCTAATATTGTCTTTATTAATAAAAATATTACAATTTAAGGTTTTACTCATTAAGTAAAAATAAAAATGTATATTTATTTTTCTACGGGGCCTATATTAATATTTGAGGTTGCTGTGTGGTCTTTTAAATGTAAACAAAACGGTATGACGGCTGGGTAGGAATCTGGGGTCAGTGTGTCCAGGAGTGATTGCCGTGCAAGGCGATAGATCGGGAGGATCCGGCTGGAGAGGAAATTTAATCCGCCTCCCTTATCCAGCCTACCAACAGTTAGTGGGCAGATGCATCCACCACCTTCACAAACACCATCCCACGAACCTTTTGACCTACTACAGGTGTTCATTTTTATTCATAAGTAATGAAAAAGTACTCGATGGATTTTAAAATGAAAGAATTTCATAGATTAAGTTTAGATAAGGTGTAGATAATAAAATTAAAGAAAAATTCTAGAATACCAATATTATTGAAAAGCCACTGAAAATCAAGTTTACTGTTGAAAAGGGCATTTGAAATTGATCTGTCTCAGTGTGATTATTGGATAAATATTAAATTTAGGTTACGAGTATCTCCCACATGTTAGTCACCAAATACCTTCTTGAGAGAAATAGCTAAATCCCAATTTATTTTTGTACAATCATACATCTTTATGTCGCATTTTTTACTCGATCGAGCAACTCCACAGTAGAGGCTTAATAAGAACTTATTTTTTAAAAGACGTGAAAACTTGTTTTTCGATGAGATCATTTCTATTTTTTTTTTTTCAATATCTAAAGGGCTGAACAACTTTTGAAGCTGGGTCTACGCTTGGACTCTGATTATTAAACAGCTAAACCTTCTAATTATAAATTGACCTAAAAAAATTATAACTTAGGTCTCAATTTACTCTAGCTACCACATAATCGACTCCAATTATGATATATGAATGTGTAGATTCAACAGTTTCCCGCTTATACCGCCAGTTCGCCATATATATAATTTACTATTATCTATATTATATTACTTCATTATAATTAATTATTATATTATATGTAAACTCAATTCTCATAAATACATAAGTTTATTAAGTGTGAACTTCATTATCATATTATATGTTAACTTAATTATCATAAATTCATGGCTGCGTTAACTGTAAACTTCAATATCATCAATTATTATATTATCATTATACTTCATCACCATAAATTATATTATCTGTAAACTTCACCCGCCATAACACAGGGACATCCCTAGCATGGCGGATGAAATAACACAATATCTATACAATGTACAAAATTCATTAAATAAAATAAAGTAAAATAATAAGAAGAATAATAATCATGTATTTTTTCATAGTGCTTTCACACAAACGAAGTATTGAATTAATAATATAAACATAAACTTTAAGGCGCACAGTTTACACCCGCGCTGTGCTATGGTTCCCTACAGATCATCGGGTTATCCCTTAATCGGTGTACACTAAGTTAATTCTCATTTTTTCTTAGAATCGACTAAAGTAGACGCGTCGACCAACCTCATTGGTCTATCTCAAAAGTCAATCAACCTCACAGAAAGCGTTTTCACACATTTTTTTACTAACATTCAACAATTGATTAGGTAACAAAAATCTCACCTCGTGCAAACCCAGCTTTACGCAGTATAAAACATTGTACAATTTATGAAGGTATGGCAGTAAAAAGCTCAGTTTGATTACATTTTTACGGGTAATAATATTTTCCGCCAACGCCTGTGACATTGAACCGGAGTGAAAAGTTGGGAGCCCTTAATTCAGTTTGGAAAAACCTAATAACAAACAGTCCAAAGTAAAATATTGTATTATCCAGCTCAGGTTCCAGGGTAATTTAACTTCACTGGAAAGCTGCTGGGGTTCTGGGGTAGCTGGAAAGATTAATTGTCCAAATTTTCAGGTGATTAATCCTGTAACCTAAACCCTTTCGACGCGTACATTTATTTTTTCAGCAACACCAACCCTTGAATTGAATCCATCTCTGTCTTGGAGATTAAAATCAGACTGTAAATATTTTTAGATCATTTGGGGTATTTATTTTCATTCAAAATTGAGAAGGTGTAAAAATCTGTAAAAATAATTTGAACAATTTATCAAATTTCATAATTAATTTTCAAGATCAGTTATTTTTTATAGATGTGAAACTACTGACCAATAATGATCTAATAACAACTTAAATACAGCATTTCCAGAACTTTGAAATTATTTTTGAAATTTGATGTTTTGTTCAAATTCTGTGAATCAAACCGTCCATGAACTGAAACTGGAAAGAACATAATATTAATATATCTTATCTTATCTTACTAATATTATAAACGCGAAAGTTTGTATGGATGTATGTATGTTTGTTACTCTTTCATGCAAAAACCACTGAATGGATTTTAATGAAACTTTACAATAATATAGCTCATACATCAGAATAACATATAGGCTATAATTTATACCCAAAGCTTGCTATTTTCCATGTATTACAAATAATAATTATTGTTTTATAGAAAATGATCAAAAATTTGAGAATGACATTTTGAAAAACAAAGATTGTAAAACCAAAATTCTATTTTAGAAAATATTTAAATTAGTGCATTTATTTGAAGTACTCACCCTTGAATCGAATCAAGAATTTTAGATATTTTAAATTGGTATAAACATAGATGAGACCTGCGAAAAGAAAATAGTCTAATCGACGTACTAAGAAGTCGCGGGCAGAAGCTAATGTTTAATAAGAATAAGGGTAGGGTCATTAAAATATGTTATACATAGACGCCGAAAACACTTTTTTAGTAATAATGTTCGATGGTAACACCAATTAGTCTAAAAGATTGCAACTAATATTGCAAAACATTATATATTTTAAATTATTTGAAAATGCCCAAGAAATTTAAATAAAAGTTATGGTATTAATGTACACTCCGCGAGTTTTTAATGAAATACACCAACGTAAAACTAAGAACAAATACGAATTTCACAGAATAGTGTACCTGGTACAAAAATAATCAATTTGCATTTTGCTACGTAATTTTTTTCGACGAAAATTTTCATTTTGTAGTCGGAATGTTGTCGTCAATGAATAAATAAAATACATTAATTTAACAGGTATTTTCGAAGCCCTGATGTGATTTATCCACGTTGTCTAAAAAAATAATTAAAAAGCAAGTTATCCTGATGGTGGCGAGAATTATGCAGATATTCGCGATGCTCAAAAGTAGCCCCCGATTCAAAAGTCGCCCCATATTACGGTATAAGATAAAATTCAATCATATAATCCTACTTTCTATAAAAAAATACTTAACAGCAGATATAATAATCATTTATGTTAAAAAAAAAAAAATTGGTAACAAACTATAAAAAATTCAAAAGGTTAATTAAAACAATATATCGATAACATATTACAATCATTGTGACTGTGACTTTGGAAATCCTTTTTCTTTTATACTCTTTTTTTATTTTCTCTCTTATTCTTCTTTTATATCTTTTCTTTTTTCAATTCTGTTTCACGTATAATGTATGATATACATATATAAAAAAATTAAATATTATAATTTTCATTATCCTTACTACACATTTTAAACATATATGTTGAATTGTTTTTAGCTGCTCCACCTTTTTTACACGAGCATTGCTCAAAAAAAATGTGAATCACGATATTTAAAAAATGTATTAAAAATATATATATACAATGCATAACAACTGTATTTGTAAAAAAAAAAATAATAATAAACGGTAGTATAAACAACCCTGATTTAATTAATCTCGTTGAATTTCATATACCTTATAGAGCCAAAAGTCTTGTTGAAATGTAACAAAACCAGGAATGAGCATTACAAAAACACCTGCTTGAACGTAGATTACATTAAGTTAATATACTCAGATGTAGCGGATTTAACTGCATTAAAGGTATATGTAGACTGCTAAAGAAAATGCTATACCATCATATAAAATAAATATTAATTATAATTAATTAAGCTAAGCCACGGCGGACATTTGAAAGACGTTATATTCCACACTTGTTGCCATTAAATATACTTGCAAATAAATAAAAATTGAGTGTATATCTCAGCAACAACTTGTTTATTTACATTTTAAAATCGAGCGTCTTTATCGAAAAACCCTAAATGTGTATGTACTTTTATACAAATATTTTTTCAATTTATTTTTATTGACAAAATTTTTTGATACATACATAATAACATAAATGAAGAGAGTAACTACAAAAATCCCAAAAAGGCAAAGCCTGTGCGTGGGCATTATAATAAGTGGATATTAAACAGTGGTGGTTAAAATAAAAAAAATAAAAATATAATAAAATTGTGTAGAGGTGATTGATTTTACAGCAGGAATTGCTGTGATTTTTTTTTTAAATTACTACAATATTTATGTATTCTTATATATAGATTTTTAAATCAAATATTCAGAAAGTCATGGTATAATATTTTAGTTGTTTAAAATGTAGATAGTACAAATTATAGGAAAAATTTATGGAATTATAGGAATTATTTACAATTTGGTAGGCGGGTATGGGTACCGCCGCCCTGGGAACCATTTATTGGATAACCAACACCTCTGCCATAGGTCACCCCAAGTGGTTCGCTACGTTTGGTGACTTAGCAGGGGTGCCCGGGTTCATGGGGTAAGGTTTATCCGGGTCTTGGTGGCGGATGCGTCGACCCACCTTCTGCGTGGCGGGCCGGATCGGGAGATGCCGGTTGAGGGAGACCCTTTACAACTGGTTAACGCTGTCCGGGCCGCTCGGTAGTACAGGGGCCCGACCCTCAGGCTCACGACTGAGGGTGGGCTGCCCCATCAACGAGTGAAAAAACCCCGCCGCTGCTGTTGTGCCGGTTCGTGACCGGAGGGGACCCAGCAGCAGCGTTTGGGGCGCATTGGGCGACCTCTCCAGCCGGACTCTCCCGGCCCATCGCCTTGCACCGCAGTGGGTGGGATGGATTCATACGCCTATCACTCCTGGACACTCTGGTCCCCAGCTTCCTACCCATCCCTCATACCTTTTCCTTTCCCAGACCTCCCTCTCCCATCATAACCTTTACATAAAAATACTTAAAATCATGAATATTACAACCACAACTACTAACATCCTTACAGCGGCGGGTAGCAGGCGTCCCCGGTGCAGGCCAAGACTGTTGGTGAATTTTGCCAACATTCGCGGCCTGCACACAAATATAAACTCCGTCCATCACCACCTCCATTCTCAACGTCCCAACCTTCTTTTCCTCTCTGAAACACAGATAGCTCAGCCTCTAGATGCCTCCTATCTGGACTGCCCGGGCTACGCCCTCGTCGGCAAGTTCAGACCCAAAGGAGGTATCTGTCTCTATAGCCGATCTGACGTCAACTGTGTGCGACTGTTGAATCTGGAAAACTCCAGATTTGACGTAATGTGGGTGCGCGTCAATCTTGCCAGTACGGTAAGGTTCTATGCGTGTCTATACCGCTCACCGAACCTTAGCGAATCAGACACGTCCGAGCTCTTCAAACATTTAAGCGAAACTATTGATGATCTCTTGCCCCGCTACCCCTCGGCCGAGTTTGTGGTTCTGGGGGACTTCAATGTTCATAACGAACCATGGTTGAAGTTCTCGGGATCAACAGACTCGGCTGGCCGACAGGCGGAATCCTTTGCCCTTTGCCACGGATTGGAGCAAATGGTTCAGGAGCCTACAAGGGTTCCTGATGTCCAGACTCACCGCTCCAATCTGTTAGACCTATTTCTAACCACTGTGCCACACGGTTACAAGATTGAGGTCACAGCGCCTTTAGGATCGTCCGACCACTGCCTGGTGACGACCTCAATCCCCGTCAACTTCAGACCACCAAACGAGAGGCTGAAGAGAAAAGTATGGCACTATAGGTCAGCAGATTGGTTCGGTCTGCGGGCACATTTCAATGCTTTCCCGTGGTCAGCTGTCTGTTTTCGGACTTCGGATCCCTCAAGATGTGCCCAGGAAATTGGTGAAGTCATCACATCCGCAATGGATGGCTTCATTCAATCCACTGTCAAGGAAACTGGTGTGGGCTCAAAGCCGTGGTTCAGTCGACAATGCTCCGAAGCAGTTCGGCGAAAAAACGCGGCTTACCGAGCCTACAACACATCTAGAACATCCGAAAACAGAGCAGCATATAACAAATTGGCAAAGGAATGCAAGAGGATCATAAATAGGTCAAAGTTCGAGCACGACCTGCAGATCAGCAAAAAGCTGGCTGCATGCCCGCATGGCAGCAGAGCCTTCTGGTCGCTTGCGGGCTCAATAGGTCGCAATTTCTGCAAATCCAGTCTGCCACCTCTTACCAGACCTGACGGCTCACTAGCAAACACCGCCACCGAAAAGGCAAACCTATTAGGTAAAATGTTTGCGGATAACTCAACCCTCGATGATCAAGGTGCAGTCCCGACGTCGGTTCCTCACTGCGGTTTCTATATGAAAAAGCTGAGGATCCGGCATCGGGATGTGCTCCAGGTTTTACGAGGGCTTGATGTTAATAAAGCTAGTGGGCCTGACGGAATCCCCGCCCTGGTATTGCGGAGGTGCGCTGCAGAAATAGCTCCGATTTTGACGAAGCTTTTCAAAATGTCCCTGAATTCTGGCTCTGTACCCTCTGGTTGGAAAAAAGCGGTTATCCATCCTATCCCAAAGAAGGGTGACCGCTCCAACCCGGCCAACTACCGCCCCATAGCGATCACATCAGTTCTATCCAAGGTGATGGAACGGGTGATCAACGACAAACTGCTCACATACCTCGAGAAGAACAAAATTATTAACGACCGTCAATACGGATTCCGGCGGAACCGCTCGTGCGGTGATCTTCTCGCGTATGTGACGCATGTTTGGGGGCGGTGCCTGGAACGTTTCGGTGAGACCCAAACGGTCGCACTGGATATTTCCAAGGCTTTTGACCGGGTCTGGCACCGAGGACTTGTCAACAAACTGCCTTCTTACGGACTTCCCGCATCCTTGTGTACGTGGATTGCCGACTTTTTGAGGGAGAGGTCGATTCAGACGGTTGCTGATGGCTTCACCTCTTCCTCGCACTCGATAAATGCTGGCGTCCCACAGGGATCGGTTCTGTCTCCGACTTTGTTTTTGTTGCACATCAATGACCTTTTGACATGTGCACCAATTCATTGCTACGCGGATGACAGTACAGTCCATGATAGCTTTTTGTTTGACAAGCCCCCAAAGGGTGCACAAATTCCAACGGCTCGGAGGGCTTTGAAGCAAAGAATGGACGGCTACCTCGAGAGTGTTTTCTCTTGGGGTAAGAATAATCTCGTCGAATTCAATGTTTCAAAGACCCAATCATGTCTGATTACGTCTAAAAGGGATCGAAATGACAATCTAGTCTCCTTCAACGGTAGCATTCTTCCAAACAGGTCCTCCATTGATATGCTCGGTGTAACTCTAAGTGACCAGCTCAGGTACGGGGGCTCCATCGAGGCCAGAGTTAAGTTGGCCTCTCAGAAACTGGGCGTACTGTACAGGGCCCGCAGATACTTTAATTGTACACAACTGCTAACCCTGTACAAATCGCAAGTGCGCCCCACTGTTGAATTTGGCAGCCATCTCTGGTCTGGAGCCCCGATGTACCTGAAAAACGCCCTCGACTCTGTGCAGAAACGGGCGATCCGCTTGATAGATTCTCCTGTCTTAACAAACGGATTGCAATCTTTAGAGCACAGGCGTCGGGTGGGAATGCTATCCTTGTTCTACCGGTATTTCAATGGAAGATGCTCCGAGGAGCTAGCGTCATTGATCCCCTCGGCACCGGTGCATAGTCGGGAAACACGCCAAACGCGCGCCCAACATATGTACACAGTTGACATTTGTCACATGAGAACGGGACGCTTCTACGACTCGTTTTTGTGTTCAACAGCTCGGCTGTGGAACGATTTGCCGGCCTCTGTGTTTCCTCCTTCCTATAACATGGGTCTCTTCAAGACCCACGTTCACTCCTTCCTCTCCTCAAAAAGACCCTCCTCACAGCATCTTCAAAGATGACATAGGCCCTGAGGGAAATTATTTTCCTCAGGGCCTCCTGTGTGGAGTTAATATAAAAAAAAAAAAAAAAATTCACTTCCATATTTTTTACCCAATTTTTAATATTTTTTTATATAAGTTCAAGTTTTGGCATGTGTTGGAATTGGGCAAGGAATTGAACAATTTTGGAGCAATACAGTTAATGTGCCTTTGGGCCGCCTGGTTTTGCAATGAGGCACTTTGTGCATGCAAGTGATGAGTCTTTGACTAGAGCTATTTGGATTTTTAGCGAAACCGTTAATTCGAGTAAATATAAATTGAAGTATAATTTAAATCATTGGAAACAGTAGATCCGCCTTAGTTCCATAATTTCAGTTTCCTCAAATAACAAATTAGTGGGATAAGTCTTGGTCTTCTGGTACATTATTTTAATAATGGTCTTCTGGGCAGTTTTTAGAGGTTGTACTAGTTTACGATCTGGAGCCACATTATATTGTTACTATTTATAATTAGTCGTACTCTTTTCTTATGTTTGTACTTAACTTGATACGATATAATTATAACGCTGATATTAAATAAATAAATAAATATAAAGAGGGGGAGATAAAATAACCCCTGTTTGAGAGAAGTTTGCAAACATTATGGTTAGGAATACTATGTTCAGCGGGTGGAATTTTTTAATATAAATATATTTTTTGTGAGAAAATTGTTACTTTTTTGGACTGGGTTGCGATGAAGGATTAGCCTTAATCTAATTCGGTAAATGCTATATGACCTGACGTGATGGATTACTCTTCCTCGGGCGAGCAATTATTGGGCCAGTAGGCTATAAGGCGAGGCAACACACCAGGAAGGAAGGATGTTAAGAACATATATGTTATGTGCATGGATAAGGAAGCAGAGATCAATCTAGTGGAACGTGGATAAATTGTATGAAAATTGTTATTATGCCAAAATGATGCTGTTCATAACGATGAAGTGATTGAGGAACAGCTGCGCGGCGTTTTTTATACAAAAACTTAATTTTGGATATGGCCAAATGCCTAAACAAACTGATCGAAATAAAATAAAATTTACATCAAATATCTAGTAGGTAGGGATATAATCTACTGTATATATAATATAATAAGACCATTACAGAATTCGGTTTATAATGATGTTAATAAAATAATCGTATTTTAGAATAACATTTTTCTCTGTACATTAATGTCGAAAATATAAAATATTTAGGAGTATCAATAGGTATAAATCTGAATTGGAAATCACATATTAATCAAACCACTTTTACACTAAGATATCGTACCTACATATTTTATAGACTTAAGGAAGTTCTAAACATTGAAAAATTGAAAATAGTCTACTTTTCCCTAGTGCAATCTTCAATCTCTCATAGCATTATAGGATGGGGTGGTGCACTTGATACATTTATTAAGCCTTTTGCAAATAATTAAAAAACACATAATTAAAGTGATATATAACAAAAATAAAACATTCTCCACCGACTTATTATAAAAAGAAACAAAAATATTTAATATTCGTTAACTCTTTATATTGCAAACTATATAATATGTATTTAAAAACAAAAATAATTTCGAAATAAATGAAAACAGAAAGAGCAAAGAATAAATAATATATTTTACACCTTACAAACTAATACTAAATTAATGCAGACACATAGCAGTTTCATTGGTCCTCGTACATTTAACCTTCTACCACTACAAACTCAAATGATAAATATTTAGAAGAGGTAAAATTATGGCTGAATGATGCAGATATTGAAACGCTTTTTCAATATCTGCAAGTACAATATGTTTTTTTTAAATATTTTATTTTTATAACAAGTAAAAACAAAAATAACCTTTTCACATATTCTTCTTATATAACACTACCTTTTTTTTAGGATATGTTTTATAAGCCTATTTTATTTTTTAGGTACTTGGAAATATAGTATTTGTTTTTATATTACTTACACTCAGGCAGTGCCTTAGAGGGTTTTCATTTCTTGTTTATACCATTTGTTATTAGATTATGTTATACGTACGAAGAAATGAAAATAAATAAAGCTAAAAAAATGTATATATATTTTTTTCCAAAATGCGAAGCACGTATTCAAAAAAAATAAATTATAATTACGCACCAGACTTTTAGGTCCGGGTTTAGTTTTCCCCATAGGAAAAACTAAACCCTTTCACACACTTTTCCATAAAAATGATAATCTAGTAAATCCACGCTATGCAAGTATATTATATAAGTATAATTAATACAAAACAATACAAGAACAACATGTTAACCTACTAGACTATTAAAAGGGAAAATAATTCACCGGTAAAAATAATAAAAAAAATTTATACATTATTTTATTATTTTAATGGTGATTATTAGTATTTTAGATATACCTAGTTAAAAAAATATCGGCAGATGGTTTTGACATAAGCCATTACCACCGGTGGCTACAAACAGATTTCAAAATTAAACTCAGTTTATATAATAAACATTCTTAGACGAATGGCCCAAGCCATGCATACAAATTGACGTTTATTGAAAAATAATGATTTATTTTATTTGACCACCCACGCGTCAGAACCGTTTAACATTATGGCCACCATTAAAGAGAGGAATCGCGGTCCAAAAAACTTATTTCTAGTTGAGAAAGGTTGATCGTAATTAATATTAATTGTAAAATATACCTGCTCTAAAATATTGTAGATAAACAATAAGTACCTATTCATCTTAATGAGATGTGATAATAAATTAAATTGATGCCTACCTACACAGTACGACTTGAAGTCGTTATCGTTAAGTAGGTACATGATACTATATGGTAGGAAATAGTTAATAATATTTAATAGGTTAAAAATTATACATGTAATAAAAAAATGCTTTCTGTCGGCCCACTTGTAAAACATTCTTGGTACTCTTTCATAGATTTGGTTAGCTAAAACAATATTTATCCTTTGGAAGGTGGGATAAGGGGATATACATTAATTAAGTGAGCAGAAAAAAATATATGACCCCCCCCCCCCTCCCCTCACGTGCGATTTTTTTTTACTCTAGTAATAAATATTTTTCATAACAGCCATTTTTCAGCGGGCAAAATGGGACACTTCAAAAGAAGTGAAACAATTTAATTTTTTTTATTAACTCTTTATTAATATATACTCTTTTAAATATGACGTGAAATTCCCCCCCCCCCCCCTTCGGTATAATGAGATTTTACCGGACCCCCCCTATTTTTTTGATCACGTAATTATTGTGTGCCTAATCAACACCCCAAGTGGTTCTACTTTTGGTGACTACATCGGGGGTGCCCGGGTTCATAGAGCACTGGGTCTTGGTGGCGGATGCACATGCCCACATGTGGCAGACCAGGTGGGGAGAGACTAGTTGACGAAGACCTTTTGACCTTTCAGCCGAAATCTCTCGACACATCGCCTTGCACATCTATGGGAGGGATAGATTCATACGTCCGTCACTGCTGATCGAATTGACCTCCAGACACCTATTTAATCCTCATACATTTTTCTTTCTCAGGACCTTCTTTCCTCCTTTCCTAAAAGAACCCTCCACACAGATCACTAAAGATGTCACAGGCCATGAAGGAATTTAATGAAATATACAAAAAGAGAACCTTACTTGTGTAGTGGGTGGTTTAAAAAATACATTCATTTTTATTTTAAAACCAACAATCACCGTAAACCAATGTTTAGATTTTTAAAAAGAAATTTATAAACAAAAAGTAAATTGCCAACATTCTGCGAGATTATTTCAATAATTGTAATACCTTTGTTTACTTTGCACGCCAAACGCACTACAATCAAAGAAAAATACTATTTAATTGTTACTTTCGGATGCTAGATTTAGTATGACCTACCATTGGATTGTGGTATCTAATCTGTATATACTTTTTTTTTAATTCCTTCATCCGAAAAATTTATAAAAGATACGATCTGAGCATCTGAAGTTCACGTATCTATCTTTAACGTATTCGTAACGGTTTTATTGGTCAAAAAATATTCTTTGATAACCTCGCTTCTAACGTAGTCACGATAGCTTCCTGGAATATCTTTTATTACATCTAAAGATAAGGAAGTCAGAAGCCATGTTAATCTCTGTCGACAATCATTGGACTTTTTTTTATTTAATTTAAATTAGATTTAATAATGTTTATTAAGTTCTGCAAGTGTTTTAGTTTTTATTATTGTGACAGCTGTTTCAGCCTACAAGGCCATTTTCAAACTGTGGTGTTCCACAATTAGACGACGATATGTATACGATTTAAAATATCAATTTTTAAAGTGAGTAAATTGATTTATTATTGGTTAAACCGATTTCCTGGGAAAATAATAGATTCTCCCCCAGGAGTATTTTGAAATTTGTAAATGTGTTCGTTTAATAAAGACGTTACTGCTACGAAAATTGTTTAGTTTTGTGTATATACTAAGAAGAAGTGAATAGATTATTTTCCTTACTTTATTAATTATTGTTAAATTGGGGCCATTCGTGCGTTTATTAATTTCTAATTGTTCGAGTAAATTTAATCGAAGACCTCTTCTTTCTACGTGTAATGGTTTAGATCCCTTGTTGTTATGTGCACTGTGATTTTTCACCGAGAGATGTTTTGCAAATTTAGAAGATGTGTTTTTATTATTATAACATCGTATCTGTTCTTCCATTTGACATCGTTAACACGCACAAATTAATTTGAAAACACTTCGTATCAAATATATTACAATGAGGTGCAACTAATTCAGACGTCGGAAATCAAATAATCGATTTTAATAATAGCAAACCAACAAGTTCAAAAATGTTATTTATTTATTTATTAGGCTTCTATGTAGAGTTTTGTGACGAGCTTGAACCCTAGTGATTGAGATTAATTAAAATATGTTCGTACAAACTCGAACAAAATCGAGGTTCGTCGAGATTTTTATTTTATCATAAGGTCACAAGAATATTTAAGTCGACCAGACGTCCGTTCTAGTGGAAGCTCTTCGGAAGTTCTTCTGAAGCCCAGCTGTCTATTGTGTATCATCGACTATTTCCGTAACCGTTCGTGCATTAGACACGAACGATAATCAAAACTACTTATAACTAACTATATCAAGTGCATCTGTTGAAAGAGGTTAAACTACTTGAATAATCCTATATTCACATTTTTTAAATGTGAATATTGAACAAGAGCCCCAACTGCTCCTTTCTGGAACAATTGAGACTATGGCATCTTCAACTGGAGTATGTTGTGAGGCTGAAGGTAGTGGGTAGAGGAAGGAGATGGGAAGTAGGAAGCTGAGAAAGTATCTGGCTATTCAGATCTGGTCACTAAACACGGCTAAAGCCATTTCAAGCAAAGTTTCAATTCTGAATGGGAGTCTTACACCAGGGCGATACTGAGAGTATCTTCCACTCTGTATACCAAAAATAGGTACATTTACGGTTAATTTCGAAAGGTACACAATGGGATAACAATAATGGGATTTGAGAACTTTTAATTGAGGTTTAGATTTAAGTGAGTCGATTAATTAATGAACCATTTTTTTTGTCCTGTTTTATGGTATATTTTAGTTGCAAAGTGTTTGAAATTTATGGTCCAAATGATGAATTTATTCCGTGTTTTGTGTGCAGTAAAATGTATTTGTTTTGTTTTAAAGAAGATAATTTTTTTGAAATGTTTTTTATGTAAATTTGTCGATCATCTTTTACTGTTAAATTTATTGTGGAACAGATATGAGCATATCGGCAGAATGTTGCATAATCCTTACGTGACAATAATAATAATCTAGTACCTACTTGAAATTTGTTGAAATGCTTATTATTGTGGAGAACACCTACATAAAAATATAGGGAAAAAAAGTTCAACGCTCCCAAACGCAAAAAGCTTCAAATGCCCATTTGCAATAAGTACAACTTACAACTGTGTCTGAGGTTAGTAGTTAGTTGGTAGGTTCCCGTAAATAAGTTCCCGACAAAAACCTTTCAATGCTTTTCTCCAGAAGAGTAATTGAACAGTGAACAGGCTGTTGTAATAACTAATAACGTATAGTGGTTTACTTCTGCTATGTTCGGCTGCCCTGGTAGAAAGACCCAGCTGATATTGGATTCGCTTGTCAGTTTCCTTCTTCAACTTTCAATCATTCCCACCCTACCGTCAACACAACCAACCAACCCTTCTTTTTCCCCCTCTCCTTCTCCCCTTTCTCTCTCTCTGTTCACACGCTTCTTAAATGCTTTGGTGTATTCGAAAATTCGTTTTTTCACTGACAAAAGATTAATCGACAAAATTCACATACGTTTTTGCACGGAATTTCTTGAAAACAGAAATGAAATGCTATCAAATATAAGTCCCGAGAAACTAAAATCATTAAAAACGTAATTTGTTTTATTCTAGTGATAAAATTCTCGCATTAAATCTTCGATTTCACAATATTTTTGCCACTTACATCCTTTCTCTTCAACATCTCCTTCCTCTCTCCGATTCACAATATTTTTTCCACTTACATCCTTTCTCTTCAACATCTCCTTCCTCTCTCCGATTCACAATATTTTTGCTACTTACATCCTTTCTCTTCAACATCTCCTTCCTCTCAACCTCACAATATACCCCAAATGAAGATGCCATAGTCCCTCCGTATCCAGGCAATGAGAAATCGTATAACGGTATTCACAAAATATTTAAACATCAGATTACCCGGAATAAAATGCGAAAGGAATAACACGTGAAATTGAATTAAATTCCGCACTAAATGAGGTACTTATTAATAAATTACTCCGCCAACTTCTGCACTCCGAATACCGAGACAGTGTACGTAAAATGAGATTACTAGCAAAAATAAATTGTTTTACGATAGAATTTAAGATTCTCACGGAATGAAAACTATTCAAGTAAGTAAGTAATCGCGATACCGAAGAGTAAAACAAATTATTTAGGCACGATACACATCATTATTTACAACTTTCATTCTGCCTTGTATGGACAACGCTAATAATTGTGATAACTTTATCTCTCCAAGCTCTTGTGCTCCTGGTAGAATAATTATGTATTTACTTACGATACGATACGATTGTACCACCCCAGCCAGGAGCAATCCTGTCCCGGTAAGACCGGTACACCAGGGGGCACTGATTTGTTAGGACTAGGAACAAATGCTCTGAGGATAGGAAGGCGGTTGGAGTTTAATCGACCGGTATACATGGCAACCTAATAAGCCAATATTGGAATTTAGGATGGGAAGGAATAAAGGAATGGATTGAGCGTTATGATTTTGTATTTCCTTTCTTTATGCCTTCCTTCTTCTTGCCTCTTCTCAGCTCTTCTTGGATCTTCCTGTTCCTTCTTAATTTTTCTTGTATCTTCTTTTCTATTCCTGCTTCTTCTTGTCTCTTCTGGGATCCTTTCGTCTCTCCTTGACCCTTTTTACTTATTCTTGTCTCTTCTTGCCTCTTCTTAATTCTTCTCATCTCATCTGGGCTCTGCTTGACTCTTCTTGCTATTTCTTGTATCTTAATGTTTCTTCTTGGCTCTTCATGCATCTTGGATCTTCTCGTCTCTTATTGCCTTTACTTGTCTCTTCTTGCCACCTCTTGGATCAACCCATCTCTATTTTTGGCGCTTCTTGCTTCTTCTTGTCTTTTACTTGATTCTTATCATCTCTTCCCGGCTCTGTTTGTATCTTCTTGCCACTTTTTGTCAGCAAATGATATTCCTCCGAGGTGTAATATCCAACTGAATTACCAAAAATATTTTTTAAGATAGTGTAATATCCGACTGAATTAACAAAAACATTTTTTATGATAAAGATAAAAAGTATTATTTGCGACTTGTGCACGTCAAGATATTCGTTTACCTGCAAATGACAAATCTAAAATGTGTTGTGCCTAAATGTGAGATTTTTATGGACTCCAATCAAACTCTTTCTACTCGTGTGACCAGTATCAATCATCGCAATGCCTTGAATGATCAGTGGTCCGAAACATTTTCTTACCCGCCGTACATGAGAAGTCGTGTACGTACCGTACAATCTGAAATTAACATATCTTTGAGAAAGAGAAACTATTTGAATCTGGCAACCCACCGGTTTTGTACCTCTGCCTCAGACATACAAATGTTTAATAAATATACAAATCATCTAAAACGAAAACATAAACATAAACAAAAAATATATTAAACAAAATATCTTAGCTTATGAAACACAGCTCGGTTGAAGAGGGCACATAAATTTTCGGGCTAATGACAGTTGACACTTGAGCTGTTTACATAATCCAGCTGCACGCATAGATTCTTTGTTTAATTGCTGCACTTTCAGTTGATAAATTCACACATAGAAATAATAAGGTATTTAATTCGAGCATAACTTCTTTCCCGAGAAAGATAAAATTATTTCGCGAACTAGAACAGATTTTACTAATTATTAGGCGTGTGGTGACAAATTTTCAGCCCGATTGAGCATGATTTAACAGGGTTATTCACAAAAAAACTCGGGAGATCTCAAAACACGTCAAGCCCTGATTGTGACCCGGCACTTCTCCTGGTAGAATAATTATGTATTTACTTACGAATAAAGTAATTAATTTAATTTTTGTTTCTTTATTACATTACTAGCTCTCCCGCTTGGATTTTTTTTTACAAATTTCATAACTCTAGAACTCACCAATATAGAAATATTGCTATATAGAAAACCACGGGGCAAGTTCACAACAACTCACCAATTTTTTACCGCAATCGGATGAATAGTATAGAAAATATCTCTAAATATATCAAACGCGCCAACTGTCAAAAGGACGAAGTTAAAATAGTCGTTAGTTTTTCTGAAATTTTTTAAATTTTATGCGCAAATTTCCTAATTTTTCTTTCCGTAAGAACCTTCTACAAAGTCTAAGAAAACTTTAAAAAAAAGATGAATGAAATACGTAAAGTCGTTCTGAAGTTATGGCGTGACAAAGGAAACATGGATTCATTTTTTTTTTCACCTGATTTACAGGAACGGGTTTAGTTTTTCCCATAGGAAAAACTAAACCCTTTCATACACTTTTCCATATAAATGATCATCTAGTAAATCCACGTTATGCAAGTGTATTATATAAGTATAATTAATACAAAACAATACAAGAACAACACGTTAATCTACCAAACTATTAAATGGGAATATAATTCACCGTCTCCAGATATTTTCATATCAGAGGGTTCGGCTCTGTGGAATTCCTAATTTGACCGATAAATCCTACTGATCCCTCAATATAAATATTTAAAAAATCTTTCGTAATTCTACATGTATTTAAAATGACTGATTTTTGCATTTTTATATATAAATTCTTTGACAAATCTAATATGCCTAAATTTTTAATAGGAGAGCTAGGTATAATGCCAGTAGCCGAAATAACAAAAGGTAATATTTTTATAGTCTGAGAATGCCAAATTCTTTTAATTTCATTTCCCAAATCTGTATACTTTCTTATTTTTTCAGAAACAGATTTTTGAATATTACAGGAATTTGGAATAGCTACATCAATGATATAAGTTATTTTTTTAATTTTGTCATGTAAAACTATATCAGGTCTATTATGACCAATTGGTCTGTCTGTTAGTATAGTTTTATCATAGTAAATTTTAAAGAAATTTATTTATAGGTTTATTATTATTATATTTATTTATTCATTGTTCGATTATTATAAATACTTTATGTTTCACAAATCGTACAATAATTACAAGTCACGTGGTATGAAATTATGGTTTTGATTTATTAAATAAGAGATTACAGAAATATATTTTTGGACGCAAGGTTTACTGAACTGTTCACAGAACTACTAGTAAATAGTATGAATTGTAGGTAGGCATTATATTTTCTGCTTGAAAGTTTTGCCCAAAAATATGCTTGAGTCTTTACCGCTTCTTTGAAACTAAAATAATTATTTTCGAACTCGAAACACTTTTAACCCTTTGACTGAAGCTTGACTGCATTTACTTGGAAATGAAATAACTTAACTGCTTTCAGACAATTCAAGATAAAAATAAAGTAACACAAATTATTTAGAATTGAGGAAAAATATAATTTAACTTTAAATATAAAGATTTTAACTTGGGTGGCAGGTTCATACTTGCCACAGGTAACACCATTTATTGGATTACCAACACCTCTGCCGTATGACACCTAAAGTGGTTCACCATATTTGGTGACTTAGCAGATGTGTCGGGTTAATCGGGTGTTCTGTGTTCAGTTCTCGGCGGCGAATGCAGCTGCGTGACTGGCAAAATAAGGAGAGGCCGGTTTGGGAGACTCTTTGACCTCTTCAGCTAGTCTCTATTGAGCCATCCATCGTCTTGCATTACAGCAGGAAGGATAGTTTCACACGTACGTAACTCCTGGACACACTGACCCCTAGATTCCTACCGTTCTCCCTCGTACCTTTTCCTGTCCAAAACTTCCATTTCTTCCTTTTCCTCCGTCGCGTCGAGAGGCTCTCCAAGACTGGAGAGACTCCTCAATTGGATTGACTGACTCAAGTATCTTATTCACTTTATCGTGCCATGTCTTCCTCGGACATCCTCGACTTCTTCTACTATTCACATTTTCGTCTTATATTCTCTTGACACTCCGTTCTTCATTCATTCGTTCTTATTTATTTTACATAACCTAATGGTAAACCTATTGCCGAACTAATATCATATTCAATCGGTGCCCCGAATTACGGGAGAGGTTTGTCCGGGTATTGGTAGCAGTTGCGTCAACAACCAACTTCACCGCAGTGGAGTTAGATTCGCACGTCCTTCTCTTCTGGAAGTACTAAGCAGGGGTGTTACGGATATTCGCATCCGCAAATGCGGATTATTCGCATTAATTCAGACGTCTTATGCCGCATCCGTATCCGCATCATTTAATGGAGAGCTTTTACGGATGCGGATTCATATCTGCAACAAGTAACAACATGTAAAGAAAGTGGGCGGAGCCAGAGTGGCTAACTGACAAATAGGAAGGCATACATTGGTGACAAGATCCTGCAGGTTTTGTTTGTTTTGTTTTAGTTAGCGATGTCATTCCCATTATAAATCAATCACAATGTTTGTTTACTGTGTTTATCCGTGGTTTTTTGCGCTGTTGATGAATATTTAGATTTAAATATTAAGAGAAAACGTAAATAAAAGTGCCGCCACTAATAAAAAGCAGTATCTGGACTTATTTTGTATTACTATTAAATAAATATAATTCACCAATTTTAGATTTAAAATATGATTAAATTAAACATATTAAAATTAAATCGATTTTCATTTATGTATTAAAAATTTAAAAATCGTTTAAAAATTCTGAAATCCGCATCCGCCGATGTCAAAATTTTTGCATCCGCAACAACCCTGGTACCGAGCCCTAGACCCTACGCACCCCTCATAACTTTTTCGTTCAAAAAAATGTGTCTCCTATCGTTTCTTAAGAATACCCTCCACACAGTATTCCCAAATATGATGTAGCCCCTAGGGAAATTATTTTCAGTGATTGAATGTAATGTAAACTTTTTTTTTATTATTTACATAAAATGAAAACAAAACATTACTTATTTTATCAAAATTATCTTCATGTTTCGAAACCAATGTTTATATTGTCAGGATAATTTAAAAAAAATATATATAATTCTATCCTGACGAAGGAACCATTAAAATCCATCTGGTTGATAATTTTGATTAAATAAGAGGTGTAGGCGAAAGATTTGTTTTCGTTAATTTAAAATGTCGCGACCAATTGAATTTTCAATTAAATCTGGAAGACTTAATAATCGTGGTGGTCATTACACCACAATGTTAAAACACATATTTGCAGGTATACATTTTTGTACGCTAGTTTTTACAGGGTTAAATTTCTAAGCTAGAAAATTTCTTCCGCAAGGATGTTTCTCGCAAAGCATATTAAAAAATGCTCGAGATATATTTCCTAAGAGTTTCATAACAAATTGCAGCTTTGTGGCCGTCTGGCGGTTCTCTTTGATCCCTCATCCCTCAAAATTTATGTGGGGTTCGTTCCGCAGCCCTCGTGAAGTAAACCCTAGCTGACCAGCGGAGAGGGCCCTTAATCGAAACCATTCCTCAAATTAGTTTAGCAGAGTACGGCACTAGAGATCGAGATCAAACGGTAATCTTCGGTGGGTCGAAGAAGGTATTGGATTTTTCAAAGTTATATTCAATAAAACTCAATTGAGCGTGAATATAGCGTTGGATCGGGGATTTTTTACCAAATTTAATTTGTAATCTCGAGTTAAGTCGAAAGGAAACAATACCTTTTCGCATTGAAAAGGTTCTTACCCTAGGGGAAGTTTTTTAATCAGATGAAAAGATTGCAGTATTTAAAGATTATGAAAAGATTTTTTTTTTTGGATGCTCTCAAATTTTGTCTTAATATGTTTTACGCCCTTCATTCACGCAGCTACTTACAAGCGACTAAATCGCCGCTACCCGCTACCTGTCATACTATTTTGCTAGTGCAGCGCGCAGCGGCGTTTACAAACACTAATAATAGTATGTAAGGTAGAGACGAACGGCGATCGCATCGCTTGAAAGTAGCTCCATGGAAGAACGGCGTTAGACTTAAACTTATAGGTACACCGAGTTGATAGGTCAGACATCTCTGGAAAAAAATTGAATATGCAGTTCTATGTAAAAGTGTACCTTCTGCCTAGTTCTCGTAAACACCACCAAATCAATTGCATTGAATAAAACAAAACGTTGATGTTTTCTGGTTCACTAGTAGGATATTTCAAAACGTCATACTAATATATCGGATCGTTACACTTCTTTCTTTTATTTTATAGTATATTTAACATGTAAAACACCGACACGTGTAAATAATATTTGATTTATAGTTAGCATTCAAATGTTTTTTTCCTCAGTATCTCAATACTTAGTATTTGGAGATGTCTGACTAATCAACTCTACGATCGACATAGTAACGAAAAAACGCAAAGAAAAAGCTCTTCCATTAGCCTTTAAAATCCCACAAAAAAACGCTAACTTATTTCATAAGCTTAAACAATAAAAGGGATCTTTTCAATGTGAGCTGTTAATTCAACTTATTCTTAATTTCTTTCTCTTTAAGTCGTTATGATTATTACAAATATTAATTAAGAAAAGTGCCAATTTGGTTAATTAATCCGAAATGATGTAATTAAGGAGTCTTGATGGGTACATTTCTCAAGACGAGATCCTTTCTTCTTCTGTACTTTCACCCTTTCTTTATATTCTGGGTGGTGTTTTGTCCATTGGGCATAAATAAGGCCATTCTAAGGTTCTCACGGGTTCCTTGAAGAGAAATAAAAGGGGTTAGGAATCTAGGACAATCTTTGAACACGGTCATTGGTTCTGGGACAACTTGAATATTCAAATGAATGTCTTGTTTATGACGATTAGATAAAAAAAAACTACGGGTAATTAAAAGGCGCCTAGTTGGCATCGTTAGGACATTAAAAATAATTCATCTCATAAAGGGTAATATTGTCATCCTTAGTCCCTAAGCCCTTTTAAAATATATACCTACATATTTACCTTCGGTCTCAACACTTCGGCAATCAGGAATAATTTATGTAGTACTAGGACTCCAAAGGGTTCAACATACATAAATATATTAATTATTACCAACCTACTCGTACCCTACATAAATTATTACCGTCGGTAAAAACTTGTGTTTTTTTCTATTCCACTTAATGATTTCGTTCCCCCTCCATCACGAATCACACGATATTATTTCAAGGAACCTATTTGTATCATTGATTTTTCTTCTTTATTTGTATTTGTAACCTCTTTATCAATGTTTAACCATAGCATTGTACCTCTTAATAAATATATATACTCATACATAATAGTAATAAAGAGTGGATAATTTGTGTGTTGTTTTTATAAAAAATTACTTCAGGGGCCCAGTACAATAATTATGACTTCCTATGCTCTATCACTATCTAATTGCGTACAAACAAATACAGAACACATACTTACTTTACAGGTCATATCAGATAAACACACTTTTATAGACTGTACGATTTTACAGTTGCTACTTTATCCAACATACATATATTATTGCATTTATAAGTTGAAAAAATAGAATTGATATTTATTTTAAATATTAATATTTTGATTGTTCCATTTAAAGAATGAAGATTTTTTTAAACTACCTTAAACAAATCTTAAAAATTTTACTCAGACATAACTAAGAATTTATCAATCGTTATTTACGTTTTTACACAATTAGTAATTAGTTAAGTCGTGGACTGTGAAAGGTTTCTGAGATTTTGTATAGCAATAGCTCGACGCTTAGAACTTGTGCACTAGTGAATGAAATAATTAACATTTTCTATATTAGGTAACTAAGTAGTAGCCGCTTAGCCTAGCTTTGCAATTTCAGTGTGCATTTCTATTATTTGTGGATAGGATTGTCTGAAAAGATGAGGTATATATAATAGCTTTCATAGAAAAAGATCTTTGCATCTTGAAACATAATTCAACCAATGCAAATATATCTGAACGAAAAATTTAATATCCTACCGGCTGCGCCAATATTACTTAAGGGCGATTAACCAGCGGCTGAGAATAAAAGTTTAAAAATGCTTGTACAGGGAGGTTCTAATGAAAAAGATCGATTATTCCTGGTAGCAAATTTTTTTAAATAAATATTTAATATCGGTTTATTTCATTCAAAATTTGCTTTAATATAATATACCTATATTCAAGTAAGCTATAAAAATGCTCAAAACGCACGATAATAAATTATCAAATATCGTGTACATGTAAGTATTTTTTGATCATAAATATTTATGATTTTTCGATGATGTCCACACAAAATAAGTGTGTAAAATTTTTTAGTTTGTAAGACCTTAAATAAATAGAACAACTGAGGTATTTTTGGCATAAAACACGTTCTCGGATTTAGTTTTTAATGATTTTAATTTATCTAAAATAGAAATTCTGAAAACTATGTTTACTAGATTATATATTGATTTATTTTGTTATATGATTATATGACTTGAAATTTGTGCTGTTTAATAGAATCTATCGTTTGAAAATTGAACAAATCTGCCAACGACCAACGGCGAAACCTTAGTATATTCAAAATAAACTTAGGTTTTCAATATTGTAATACTGCATGTACCAGATAAAATAACAATCTTTCCAAATCAATTCATGTTTTTTTGTAAAAAAGTGATTTAAAAAGGAATAATTTCCGGTATTCTCTGGTAATACCCTCTTAATGTTTTGTGTGAGAGATAGGAAACTAGATAACACATCTGATACTATCTTATGTAGTTTATTGATCGGAAACACAGATTTAAAATTTAAGGACCAACTAGTGCACTGGAATTGTCTTGGATGATGGTCTGATATAATAGGAAGACGCTGAGTGAGATCGCGCTCTATGAAAACCAATCTACCGTCGTCTCACTCTAACACTAAATGAAATAATTTAGCTTCGGTTTAATTAGACAATATCAAAAGATTTTTTTGTGAATATCGCACTAAGGTCCCATTGCCTGGACAAGTGGGACTATTGCATCCCCAAGGGTGGTGTTTTGTGAGGCGTAAAGTATTGAGAGATGAAAGAGATAGGTACATAGAAGATTGGAAAGTAATTATTTGAAGTATTAATTTCTCCACTAGAATTCTCTCGGGACATCACCTTGCACCGCAGTGGGAGAGATAGATTCGTAAGTCAGTCACTCCTGGATACACCGACCCCAAGATTTCAACCCACCCCTCACACCCCTTTTCTTCTTAGTACTTTGTCTCCTTTATTTCCTAAAAAGAACCTCGGCACAGCATCCCCAAAGTAATCTTTTTGCAACGCTCCGATTCTGAAAGGTGGTTTTTCAGGCGTCACTGAAAATATCTGCCACTCTGGACAAGTATATCACATTAGAAGGTTGTTGCGTAAAGTGTGTACCTAGGGTTTAGTGCTTCACTGGTATACTTCTTTCTTGTAAACATTGTGGAGTTAAATAAATTGTTAGGAAAAATACACATTGAAATAAAAAAAGACGTAATATTTTACCACTGATATATTGTAATTTATTCGTTACATTATTTGCAGTATTATCTTCCACGTAGCGTTAAACTATATGTACAGTCACCCAACTTTAGATACAATACACTTAAACTATCATTAAATTATTAATTTTTAAGTAAAAATATTAAATACATTCATCTCTGAAACATACTGAATGCAAATGAAAAAAAGAATACAATTAAGCATTCAATTTGGAAATTTTAATAATCTTACTGTCTACTATTAAATTTGTAAGTAGTTATTTTCTCAACACTCACGAAACCAGTGATAAACTTGATTTTATAAAAGTGAAATAATAAAATCATTGCTTCATACGTTGAAATAAATACTAAAAAAAGTTCATGATCGATGTTAAAAAAAATAGTATAAATACGAGTGAATACTTTCGTAACGCAGAAAATGATAGATTTGGAAGCAAACAATTGATTTGTTAAAAAATACTGTACATTCATTAATTAATGTATGAAAAATAGAGTTATATTATGAAGCGAGCGTTCACACAATATTTTAGGTACAGATTTAATATATTTTAACTACAACTATACATACATTTATCAAAAAAGAAACGCACGTGTTTAATCATGCTTTTCCTAAAGGACTGACAGATATTCTACCACAAAATTGATTGATTGAGTTGTATGATTAATAACGTTTAAAAAAATGGAATTCTAAACAAAAATTTCAACAAATAATTTATAATGAAAGATCAATTTTTTTTAATGAATACATATTTTTTCAATGTAACTATCCTAAAAGAAAAATATTAAATAATACGTAACAGGTTTAGCTATTAGACTAGTATTCTTTATACAAAACATTTACATGTGAAAATTAAAAGAAAACATTTTAATTATTAGAAAAAATATATACATTAGGTCGAAAAATTAAGATTTAATAGCTATATAAATTATAATATAAATTTCTCTTGCGATTTGAGAAGGTTGTTACTTTAACACAAAGAAACAAAAACCGTTGCTTATCCGTCGAAATGCATTATACATTATTATTCAAAGCTGATAATGACTGCTTTTATAATTCCCACGGAAACAGCACGGCGGCGGTAACGACTCGTTGCATCTCATTTATGTAATACCAGTGAAGGAGATGCAAAAAAGTAATAATTTTCTTGCCTTTCGCTCACTCGTATTAAAGAAATGAGATAGCGCGAGCCATTCCCGTCACCGTTTCATTTCCGCGGGAATACTAAAAGCGTCTAATAGGTAAAACAAAAAGTAAATAACTTTAATTCTTTTAGACGAAGAATACTTTCCGATTTAAGAAAGAAATATTTAAAAATAACAGCAATAGTTTAATATGCGCATTAATTGATTTAAAAAGGTTAATAATTGTTGTGAGACTTTTATTTCATTTGGAATGAAATTTGGAACCCCATTTTACTAGGCAGAGTTGTGTAATGAAATATGAACAAAATTCGCATGCTATATTCTTTAAATGTATTAACAAATTTATTAAGAATGAAATATATAAAATTTCAAAAAAGCAATTGAGCTTCCATAAATACACGTCTCTCAGTTATATCCACATTAGCTTATTCTTTCAAATATTACAAAACTTATTAGTAAAAAGATTTTAAAATATTTTTATACAGCGACACGAGGTCCGACTCCTCCGACGTGATCTTAAAATATGGTAATATCACTGTTACAAATTCAAATTATTTTCCGCAACTTGTTGCAAAGAAAAACTTCACTTCACATTAAAATTTTATTATTACTTAAATTATTTCGGGTCACTCAAAACCTTGAAATAATATAGTGAATGTATACGACTTGAGATAAGTAAATCATTTTACAAGCAGGGACGGTAATTTTTTCCTGTTTCCCGTTTATAAAATCTCGTATTATAAACTTATGTATTTATTTCTAGGCTGTCAAATTAGATCGTTCATTTTCAAATAGGTTGAAACACATTTTTATATATTTTTTGGCTTGAATTGTTTCCATCTTTATAAAAGATGACCATCTTTCACTATGACGAAACATTGTACCTAATGCTTTAGTTTAAGTTATTCGTAAACAGTGGTTGAGTTACAAGCTTAATATTAAATAAAAATATTTATTTAAATAAACGAGCAGAATCGTTTTGTTTGGTCGTATATTTCAACTTCAATGTCATTCACTTCTATAGACGAATGTTTCAGTCATTTAAGGATAGAACATTTTGGCTAAACAGAACGTGTTTTTGTTGGTTTTATCACTTTTTTATAAAATAAAGTTTGTCTTTCTGAAGTTGGCTAACACCATATTAAACGCTTCACACGCGTGGCACAAGAACATTGTTTGTCCCTCCATTCGACCAAATGACAAAGTACCCACGCACGGCGAATTGATGAAGAATACAAATGAACTTAAGAGCGTTTAGGAACTTTACACTGCCACATCATCCCTGTCATCAAAGAGCATCAGCGATCCATAGCTATGGCGTCAAACCTGGACCTCGGGGCGGCGCTCCTGGCGGGAGGGGTGTACCGGGCTCGTGGAGGCCGAGCAAACTCCCCGGGACTTATTGGGCATGTCAGACACCATGGTGAGGATGGGCTGGAACCCTTGCACCGGCAGGAAGTCCTCCACCAGCTTCCGACTCCGGATGCTCGTGTCTCCCACGTACACGTTCGTGCCGGGGAAAGTCCCCTGGCGCTTGCATCGACAGGCCAAGAACACCAGAACTGCGACAAACAGCACGATGGCCGTGATGCATCCTAATATGAGCTCCATGTTCTGTCTGCTACCGGCCATATGTTCTCCTCTCATGGAGCTGACGATTACAGAATACAGATGATCCACTGTATCTTGGTCTTCCGCAGACCTCTTCCCCGAGTCAGGAATAATTTTAACGTCCTCCATGCTTTCTGTAGAAACCTTCAGAGCTCTTCCAGTATCGAGGGTCATCATTTCGGATTTCTCGTTTTCAATGCCTGGCCTTCGAGACACAAGTTCAACTTGAATGTGGTAAATAGTGTCCGGCCAGAGAGATAAAGTAACACAGGTAGAATCGGTAAAGAGGTTTCCTTTGAGTCCACCGCCATCAACCTCCCATGTGACCAGGTATACGCCCTTGCTGGTTCTTGGTTCCCAAGCAATTTCTCCGATGACGAGTACCTTCTGGTGAATCAAAGAAACTTCTTTTAGAGTCCACAGCTGGTCGGCAGGATCTGTGATGAAGGTTTCGGGAGTGGTAGCCTTAATTTCAGTATTGATCTTCTTCTTTTTCTTGAGAGTGAAGTCTTGTTTGTTGTAGTTCTCGTCGGGGCTGTATATGGTGACGAGGCCTTGAGGATCGACAACGAGGACCCTGAGGAGAGCGCCTCCACTGTTAGCAGGAACTCGGGTAGCCAGGTCGATGGTTTGGATGATTTGCCTCCACGGGCCGTTTGCGGAGCGGCGCATGACAACGTAGACGAGGGGAGTGCGGGGCTGGGTGGCCGGTGGGGGCCAGCGCGCGAGAGCACCGGACACCCGAACCACCCCCTCGCCCTTGGTGTGGATGACAGGCTGAGACTGTTGGGCGCGGGTAGAAGCCTCCGCGTGGAATCGGCAGGCTTCTTGGCATCCAGGGAACTGTAAACAAAGAAAGATAATATATTAAAATCTGGTAAAAAACGCATACCTAAATTCAACACGCTACAATGAATCAGAAGCAAGATGTAAAGAGCGGGTAACTAGCTGAGAACGGCAACAAAAACCTTTAATTTTACATGAATTCCAAGAAGCGTGGTGATTCCATTCTTTCCGACAGTTGCTGTTTACGATCTCAGACGCGTTTAACACCACACATTCAATTTAACGCGCGAATCGGGCGGAGAGCAATAAAATGGCGCTAAACAGAGGCGATAAAAGAGTGGAATCGGCTGCATACCAAAGGAGAATCTGCACCAGCATGACCGGACGATCTCCACGCGAATTGGAAATCAATATCACTTAATTGTTCACTGCAAGATGTTAACCTGGTAATAACCAAGCTGTAATATAACAAAAACCCATTTGGAAACAACACTCAAATTGAGATATTATTCCTTAGAATTCTCTCCGTTCTCTATTCTACGTTGTTGAAAACGGAACAGAGAAGCACCAATCACTGTTGATTCGTTACAAAATATGAATACTGCATTGTTCAACGCTGCATTCAAAGCAGAGAAATCTAAGCTTCTTATATTTTGCAACCGAAGTTAATATCTTCCTTATGAAAATATTAATAAGACAACATGTACACAACATAGAAAGTATGCGCAAAACGCGGAAATGAAGCGTCCTACCGTTTTGAAAAGGCACAATTACGAAGCAAGTACCAAAGTACTTTCCCCAGCACCATATACCATATGATAATATGCAAACTCACAAACTACAGCCACAGCGATGCGTCGACCATTACACTAATTGCATTTAACCGCAACAATTTTCGGGCGATAAAGACGCAAAGGGACAAAATAATAATAATATCTCGCGCAATTTCATCGATATAATTGCCTTAATTATTCATAAACGCGCAGCGCAACTTACTTTCCTTTCGTCTTTCGGAATAATAATTTATCGTTAGCATGCAACGCTATGGTCGCGGGTTCGCAACACCCGGGGGCCAAATGCCTTTTTTTGATAATAATTAGGGCTTCCAAGAGTACCTACCTACCCCTCACTGAGGCTGAACCCGCAAGATGTTCAAACAATAAGTTATTATTTTTAAAGATAAAAGCTAAAAAAATAATATTTCAACCTTCACAAATGAAAAATTCAACAACATTTTTTGCTTTTCTTATCAAAATTCATCAATTAGCAGTTTTTTAATCGTTTGCATGGCCCTCTGGGGGGACAGGTTTTTTTTTAAAATCAAAACGTCACCTCAGAATGTTTTTGTGTGGCATTTTATAAGTTTACAGTAACAATTATTTCAGATTTTGGTAGTTTATACAACTGTTGTTACTAATAATATTATTTTGTAATAGAAACTCGTAAACAAATAATGCTTTAAAAAAAATAAAATAATCATAATTTTCACCGGTGGCCCACCGGAGGGCAAACGGCCAATTAAAGGTTAATAAGATATTTTTATAAATTCATGAAAATTGTCTAACATGAACGACTGGCGACTGTCGACTGAACGACTGTCGTAGCTAATAGCGTAGGTTCTGGATTCCTAAGACGTCAGAACTCATTGGGTGAAACAGATCGTTTACACATTTTGGACAATATTAGTAATCAATAAGCAACGAATTATTTTACATTTGGTGGTCGACAAAGCCCTATGATTGCTTTCAAATAGGCAAAATTAGATAAGTTTTCATTTTAAAAGTTTGCCATTCACCACTGGATACTGGAAGCACAAAAGTCTCGAATACCGTACCTACAGATTAGTTTCAGTTCCTTTTATGTCTCTCCTTGAGAATTTCATTCTATCGCGGAAAGTATGTATGCAAGTATGGAGCAGAGAGATTACGCTCGAGAACTGTCGTAGCCACGATTGCAAAGGGAGAAATCTTTTCTATTAATAGAGGAAGATAGGTTTAGATATTTGATTTCTCGAGTTATTCGTTTTTGAAAAAAGTGAGGTATCTCAAATTTGTAACTCAAAGGGAATTTTCTAGAACGTTCCGATTCATTATAAAATGTAGGAATAGGATATTGGAGAGCGGCTTAAAAATGTGTTCGTAAAAAATATAATAAAGAAAATATCAATGTTTGTAGTACAATAAAACAAATTTAAAACTTGTTTTTTTTCCTTTGTCCGAAATATCGACACATTTCTACGTACTTATTTGTTCAGAATGCCAGACAGAATCTTTCTTATCTTTCAACAGTTAAATGGATATTAAAAACTTACGGGTCGTGTTAATCTTTCTAGAGTGTCTGTGGTTTATTTTTTAATTCAAATGTACAGTATTATTCCGAGATTGATAAAAGTTTTTTTATTTGATATTTTAGTAAAAATATCACATAAACAAACAACATCAACGCTGGGTGCTTCGGTTAGTACGCTACAAAGAAAAGCTAAAGAAATTTCGTGACGACAGAGCTGACATTCAAGGGCAAGACAAAGTAATTTTTCGCTGTAATAATAATGTAATAAATGAAAAACAGCAACTTCACTGGTTTACGAGTACATAACAAATATATATATATATATATATTGAAGCCATTCGGGCAAGGGGAAATAAACTTAATAACGTTTCCTCACATAGTTACTAATTCCCCGAAGAACGTTTTTTTTTGCTTTTACGAAAAGAGAAAATTAATAAAATAAAGTCACTATTTCGTTATCCTCCCGGTAGCGGGTTTCGATATGCCCAGGGCGCAGGAGCGTGCAGAGGTTCGGTAATGACTACCTACGCTCTACACTCTGCCCGGAGCTCGCTGCCGGGGCGGTGCGGCGGGATACGGGAATACCTCCCGCTGGACTTGTGCTCCTGGTAGCTCTCATCCCAAAAATGTACCCGCAATTTGATCGCGCAGGGGCGAGAAGAACACATCAGATAACAGGGATACATGAATAATTCGGTACAAGTACTTAATTATTGCGTATCTTGATCGACTGATTTCGAACACACGCTTAATAAACGCAGTTTTAAAATTGTAAACAAAATCTAGCTTTCCTATTCTAACCACTAGTCATTCAAAATCAAAACTTTGTTTGGAATGATATACCGTTTTCCTTCCCAGAATTTTCTCTCCGTCCTTTTTTAATATGAATACCGCACAAGGATCCAACTCCCAACCACCAGGAGCCATTGAGACTAGGTATCCTCAATTGGAGTATGTTGTGAGGCTGAAGGTAAGTGGGAAGAGGAAGGAGATGGGAAAGAGAAAGTAGGACATATTCACACGGAGAAAAATGTTATTCTAAAACACGATAATTTTATTCGTAAAAACAGTTAAAAACGGGACTGAAGTTATTACGAACAAATTAACAGGGTCAATGTTTATTGGCGGAAATATGAAAGAATAATTTGTTGGTATACGTAATTTCGTAAGTATACCAACAAATTATTCTTACATTTCCCGCCAATAAACATTGAAACACTGTTAATTTGTTCGTAGGAACTTCAATTCCTTATTTAACCGTTTTTACGAATAAAATGATCGTATTTTAGAATAACAATTTTCTTCGTGCGGATCTAACCACCAAACACTAAGACTAAAGCTATTTCAAGTAACTTCTCAAATCTGAATGGTGGTCTTACTCCAGGGCGATAATGAGAGTATCTTTCACTCTGTTACATGCCGCAAATATACCTTTAAGACCCATCACACAGCATCCCAAAAGATGATATAGGCCCTGAGGCAAATTATTTCACTCAGAGCCGTTGGTATCGAGTTAATGATAAAAAAAATCTAAGCCACCTTAACTCTTATTCGCACTATAACAAAATAATCGGGTTCGTTAAGAAGTATTACTTCAGACAGACGAGATGCCCGGGATGTGCCGTGGTGCCCCGGGATATGCCGGGATACCCCGAGAATCCCGGTATTTCTGGGCCCAGGTGAGGTGGGCGAACTAAGCCGGGCACACTTAACGAGAAAACTTTTGCTATTATTCCCCGACAAGGTGTGTTTGAATAAGGGTATCCCGCTGACACCGTTTTTTCCAACCGCATCTTGTCCCGCTAAAGTTACACGAATGGATTATGCATTAGGAAACTTTGATTAAAGAGAACTAGAAACTTTGGCCGTAGATAATGCCCTTTTACAATATAAAATGTAACTGTCTACGAAGGCACAGATTTTTCTAGAGAAATAAAACGATACAATGTAACATGCAATAAATACAGATACTGTACAGGGCCCGCAGATATAATAGTGCACAACTGCTAACCCCGTACAAATGGCAAGTACGCCCCACGGTTGAATTTGGAAGACGTCTCTGGTCAGGAGCCCCAATGTACCTGAAAAAAACCCTCGACTCTGTGCAGAAACGGGCGGTCCGCTTGATAGATTCTCCCGTCTTAACAAACGGATTGCAATCTTTAGAGCACAGGCGTCGGTTGGGAATGCTATTCTTGTTCTACCGGTATTTCAATGGAAGATGCTCCGAGGAACGAGCGTCATTGATCCCCTCGGCACCGGTGCATAGTCGGGAAACACGCCAACACGGTTGACATTTGTCACATGAGAACGGGACGCTTCTACGACTCGTTCATGTGTTCAACAGATTGGCTGTGGAACGATTTACCAGCCTCTATGTTTCCTCCTTCCTACAACATGGGTCTCTTCAAGACCCATGTTCACTCCTTCCTCTCCTCAAAAAGACACTCCTCAAAGCATCTTCAAAGATGACATAGGCCCCAAGGGAAATTATTTTCCTCAGGGCCTCCTGTGTGGAGTTAATGTAAAAAAAAAAAAACTTATAATCGTGCGCCGCCTAAAGTTGGAATTGTGCTAACCTTGACTTATTACAACCATGGTTAAAACGGGATAGAACAGGTTTAACTATACCAATGCTAAACCGACGAATAATAATCTAATTTAAAACAAAACAATCACTTAGTAAACACTATTTAAATTTTTATATAATCAATGCCGACAGGGTTTCGCTACAACCGTAGCTTCTTCAGGACAGTACAATAATACTCTACTAAAATCTATATGTTTTTTGAGGATTGGGAAGAGAAGAGAGTGCTCTTTGTCAATAGGGAACAATCGAAGTATCGGACTTTAATTTAGATTTATTTGGTTGTTGATTGCATTGATTGTTTTTGGCTTTTCTTAACTCTAATGCTTCTAAATTATCCAGTCCGATTCCTATTCCATTTTGATGTTGTAAAGTATCCTGTAAAAAATGTTATTTTAATGAGACATTACAAATTCGGGGTATCGATGGAAGGGGGACTTTGTTATGGATACTGGCAGAATTTAGCATCTGCCATCTACCATTTTAACATTAAATATATTAAAGTATTCAGTAATTTATATCATTACTTCCCATGCAATCCCCATGGAATGGGTGAATGAATATCTTAAGTAATTTAGGATATTAGCAAAGCCTACCACGCTTGCCGCTCTGAGCAGGTTACCGGGAGGCTTACGAAGAGGCTTTGGGTGCACAGGAAACCGGAAAGTGTGTCGGATAATTAGCGGAAACCTAAACTCAGCCGCCGTTAACTGCTAACAAGGCTTTCGGAGCTCCCAGCTGAGAACACTGGGGTAATTAATAACATAGCTATACGGGATTCCTGTGTTCATTATGCAATCGGGGATGAGATACCTACGCAGAAATGTCACTCAAATTACCGAATAAATCAACCAACATACTATCTACCTAGAATCGATATAATATAAATATTTAATCCTTCGATATTTAAGACTCCGATCCTAGGAAAATTAACGACATGTTATCAAAATATTCCCCCTTGACATTCAAATAGATTTGCAGTTTATTAACATATTCTCAAATTAAATACGGTATTTGACAGCAGGTTAAAAAAATCATTAAGATTTTAATTACAAACCGACATATTACTCAAAAAATAATATCAAAATTTTGAATGCAAGCCCAATTAATTTATTTAAAACCGCTAAATGATTACAAGTTTGTCACTTAGCTTTTTTTTAAGTTTTGTAATAATTTTTTTTTTATGTTGGCTAAACTTGACTAGGTTAATTGTTTGGCGGTTTTAGTTCAACATGTATATTAATTTTAAGGCACTACCTATAACTTAGAAGTATTAAATCTATATCACTAGTTATAAGTCTCTACTTATAAATCACTAGTTATAAGTCACCAGCTATAAGTTACCAGTTAGAAGTCACTAGTTGTAGTCACTACTTATAATTCACTATTTAGTTATAAGACACTAGCTATAAGTTGCTAGTTATAAGTCATTACTTATGAATCACTAGTTATAGGTCACTATTTATTTATAAGTTACTATTTATAAGTCACTAGTTATAAGTCTCCGTAAATAGTTTTTTACCTTATTTGTAAATCACTAGTCGTAATATTAGTTGTAGGTTGATAGTAATAAATCTTAGCAGTAATTTATTAGACAAATATATGTGATATGTTATAGCATAATTTAAGCTATAGTGCGCCATTGAGGTATTTTTTCCACGAAAACGGTGTAATATAAATAATCATAATAATTATTATTATTATTTAAAGAATTTATTAAGACTATATAGGGCGCGTATATGACAAAATTTTAAACGCAGCGAGAAGGCTTGATATACTCTCTTTCCAAATCTAAATCTAAAAGATAAGTTTGATCATAATATAATGGAATTAGGTATAACGAATTTCAAGAGGTCGTGTCATATTGTGACAGATATAACAGCACTACATGGCCCGAGTGATGTGTGCAAAAATTTATATGATTTTCTGTCACCCATTTAAGTGACTTTGGGTTGTATCTGTGTACCCAAAATAAATTTAATTTTCCTTACCTCCCTTAAAATTGAGCATTCTCAAATCGGTATAGATCACCCTACTTAATTACGTCAGCCTTACTAATAAAAAAAAACACTTAACGACCGTTAAACGCTGTTTCTGTTGCACGTTGTATAAAGCCTGTACATATTTTAAAACAAAACGTTACTAATAACAAATCGAAAATAATCGAACAAAATCGAAAAAATATATGAATTTTTCGGTTGGTCACCCCGAAAATTAGTCCATTTGCGCATGTGCAGTCCGCCATATTCTTTTTTAACGCGGGCGGCAAATTACAGTTTGACATATGAGATTTCACGTGCAGTTTGTACAATCTTTTTATGGATAATTTCTAACCCAATCACCAATTCACTATAGTAATAGTATTATTCAACACAATTACTATTATTTATGTTATTTTTGTCAGTTTTGGTCCGTTAATAACGTCATGTTCGTAATTTAATTCTGTGAACATAAAAAATATAGGTTATTATTTATAAAATTTGGTTTTTCCGATTGAGTTTAATAAAACTTCCATAAAAGTAATGTTATTTAATAACAAAAATGTATGGTGCGTGTGTAAATAAAAACAAATTATAGGAATCAAGGTCTAAGTTTTACAAAAATAACTTAAAAATGTCAGGTATTTTCAGTTATTCTTGGGGAATTATTAATTTATTTTTTATAATTTTTAATTGTATGAACGAGATAAAAAGTGAAGTGATAGTTTAGTCGCAAATTCATTAAATAACAGGACTGTGTTTTTTTAATTTCAAGTATTCAAAAAATTTTCCACGTTTAAATAGAAAATGTTTGGTGTAATTTTTTTTTCAATTTTTTTCACGTTTGAAGTTTAAAATACTGCAATTTGTAAACACTAAAGTATATTTTAAAATACAAAAATTTAAAAGGTAATTTTATCTAGTTTCTAAAATGGCATTTGGTTTTACGACATTTTGAAAAATAAGAAATATATAGGACATTTAAAATACATTAGAAAAAAATTTAAAATTACAAATAAAAC